>OW052222.1:155181453-156535634 GCA_932526605.1 Nephrotoma flavescens | reverse complement strand
ACTTATGGATTTCACTACAATTTTATGTTTTTCAGAAACTTCCACTAGTAACCAATACTTTCGGTTGTTTTTCTAATAACTTAGGTCATACTGAGACTATTTGGGAAATTTTGGGAAGATTTATGAACTAGAATTCTTACTAGAACTTTCTGATTTTCTGCGGCCACATAAGTTATTTTCAGTTTTTGTCCAATATCTCAAAAACTTCGCCATTTAGTCGCAGCATGACTAAAGCTATTAGAAAACCAAACGAAAGTATTGGTTACATATTGACAATTCTAGTCCATAAATTTTCCATATAGTCTCAGTATGACCTAAGCTATTAGAAAAACAACCAAAAATATTTGTTACTAGTGGAAGTTTTTGAGATATTGGCCAAAAACTGAAAATAACTTATGTGGCCGCAGAAAATCAATAATTCTGGTGAAAATTGTAGTCGATAAATTTTTCCAAAATTTTCCATATAGTCTCAGCTATTAGAAAAACAGCTAAAAGTATTGGTTACTATTGAAAGTTTTTGAGATGTGGCCGCGGATAATCAAAAAATTATAGTGAAAATTCTAGTCCATAAATTTTCACGAAATTTTCCATTTAGTCTCAGTATGACCTAACCTATTAGAAAAACATCCAAAAGTATTTGTTACTAGTGGAAGTTTTTGAGATATTGGCCAAAAACTGAAAATAACTTATATCGCCGTAGAAAAATAAAAAATTAGAGTGAAAATTGTAATCCATACATTTTTCCTAGTTGTCCCTGTATGCGATGCAAATATTACAAAATTTAATTAAGAAATAGCGGAGATTACTCCAGTTTAAAAGTTATTTATGTCGTGTAAAATGTACAGATACCATTTTTTATAAGGACTGCTTATGAAATGGGCAGTAAGTCCAGCACGAACACATCGTAGTATTTTTTCGAAAACTTAATTTAAAATCCCTGATCCTTAATTTAAAATATCCAAATTTCATCGTTATTCGTAAAGAAATGGCGGAGAAACGGAATATTGTTAAATTTCATCATTTCCATTACTTAGGAGATCAATCAATTTGTCATTTTAAAGATCACTTTTAATATTTTGTTCCGCTGAGATGTTTTATTTAGTGAAAAAAATAATTAATAATGAATAAAAAGTTTTCGCATGTAACTACATAACAAATTATCTCTCTTTAGTGATAGTGCTGCCACTTGCGGCGAGTAGCGTAATCATTTATTTTCCGCTGTTAAATTTCCGCTATCTTATACAGCATACTAAACAGGGATAATGATTTTTGGTTAAATAGTAGATTGTTTTTTCACCGGACTTTTGGTAAGTTAAATTTTTCGCTTTAGGAATGAAGTGCCGTTTGTTCGAGATGTAGACGTTCGTATTAAAAGAAAGTCGAATGTTGACTAAAACATGTTCACCCCTCAAGTTTTCCATTGCGAGGCCGGTACGTCCACATTTTCCTCTCCTTTTAAGTTTGGGACTATTCTTCTTTCATTTTAGATAAATGTGTGTAAATCGCAAATCTTTAGATTAATTCCAAATAATTGATTCTCAAAATATCCTTATTTCCATTTGATTTTTGCCAGGTAAACTTAATTTTTTTTACAAAAAAAATCAAATTCGACGTTGCAGCTTGCGTTTAAATTAGCTGACGATGACTTTTGTCGATAAAAAGTGTTATTTATAGTTAATATTAGAAATTCACAAATTAATTGGTATAATGAGAATCACTTACTTTAAATTGAATCTTACTGGACTTCAGGTGCAACTGCCTTGTATAGCCAGAAATTATTATACCTGCTTAAATTTTAGAAATCGAACAAAGACAAACCTTGTTAAAAGTTTGATTTTTAAACCAAATCTCTAACTTTCTCGTTTTTGGCAATGCTAAACTATTTAATATCATTGAAAACATTAAAAAATCTTCCATGAAAGCTTCCACTTTCAGTAAACAGATTTCCACCAAATTTCGCAAAGGTCATCCACTTAATGAAAATGTTTAAGCACGAAGTTTTATTCTGAAAAGTCAATCCGCCTAAGCTGTAGAGATTCAAATTTTTGCAGAAATATTGTTTCCTTTAACAAAACTCTGATTTAATTTTTCATTGGGATTTGCTTTTACATATTTTTTTAATCATTTTTTCGTACATAGTTTCGTACCACTCCCGGTGGACCGGTTTCAGCCAAAAATAACTGGGATCTCCAAATTTATGAGAAAAACTTAAGTATGATGTTTCATCCCAATTTGTCAATTCGTCTGGGTAGTAGAGAGGACATAGTCATTTTGTCTACGCGAGACCACACACACGCTCACGAAACAAATTCTATTAAAATATTTATACCCAACAGGATAATTGAACACAAGTTGAAAAATTTTATTTATAAAATTTCACCAAACATAAATACATTTTTAATCAAATTTATTAGCAAATTTATCATATTTACATGTCATAAGTTGTCAAAATGAAAGTTTTTCAAATTTTTTTTATCATTGAAATATTTTTTTATGGTTTTTATCATTTCCAAACTTCTATTTAGGTTTTAGAATATTAATAGGGAGGAGGTTGTTGTTATACATATATACGAATATTTATATACAATTTCATTTTTATGTATTAAATCTTCCTTTATGGAATATAATAAAATCTTAAAGATATTTATTTTTAGTACGGAAAATGTAGAAATAAAAGGGGGTGTGGTGTGCATTTATATTTTTCGGTAATGACATTATAATTCGCGATACTCTTCAACAGAGCAAAAAATATATATAATATTGGGATAAATCCCACCAATATTCCTCCCACGTTTTTTTCTGAGTATACAATATACACACACATATACATCTTTTCCGCGTTCAATAAAAGTCATATAATAATACATTTTCTATCTCATTTTATATATAAAAAAAAAATCATAATCATAACTTCCGTTTCAGAAGTCTACATATTATCTTTTCGTACAATATAAGTCGGAGAAAAAACCCAATTTCCCGAAAGTACAAAAAAAAATTCTTATTATTTTCTAATATTAAGGAAATGTTGAAAATTTTTTATTTTACTTCTCAGTTTTGCTTCTTGTTAATGTGATTTCATTTTCTGCTATACTTCTGGTTTGGTTGATAACATTGATTTTTCTTCACCATGGTAAATTTTGGTAAACGTTACGGAATTTTATTAAATTTCGTTGAAATTCCAAAATACGAGTATTCCTAAAGCACATAAAATAATATATTTTTAATATCATTACTTTGGTAATCGTTCAACCAAAATTTTTATGTATACGTATGAATCTATGTGTACATATACAAAGGAGGAAATAATAAAAACATGATTTGTTGTTGTGGACTTAATGTTGATGGCTTTATTGGAAAATGTGTGTTTCTCTATATATATTTAGAAAAATAGCTTCAGCAAATTTTTGTCGCGGATCATTAAAATATTATTATTTTTTTATTTCTTGTACATTTTTACAAAGAAGCTTCATTTGATTGATTACAACATTTACTTGGGCAGTTAATTTAAAAAAGTTTAACTTTATAAAATTTAGTGGAAAGCACTACTATGCAAGATATTCGATTATCAAAGCTATTCTAACAAGTTACTACATACATACTAATAACATAATTGTTTAATACAATTACCACACAATTGGACGAAATAATTAAAAACAATTATATTTTATAAGAAGTGCTTAAATAACTTCAATAACCAAACCACAACCAATGAATTCTGTGATTTTTCGCTAAACTGCATCATCGTAGTGGTCATTCAAATAAAAATATTGCAGCAGTTAGCACAAGTGTTGCTGGAGAGCCATGGACATCGTCGTTGACGTTCACAGCAATTAAACCTCAAAACAAAAACGTCTTTCAATATTTTACACAAACAAATAAAGCCAAATGACCAGGCATTACGTCGGCAATTCGTTAATTGGGCCACAGAAAAAAAAAGAAAATGAGAATTTTTTTCAAGTAAATTTTCTTCACCGATGAGCTCATTTTGAAATTGGTGGCTATGTCAACAAACAAAACTGCCGCATTTGGACTGAAAAAAATCCTGGATAATTCTCTGAAAAGACTGGCGTGTAATTGGTCTATATTTTTTCCGAAAATCAAAATAGCAATGCAATTATTGTATATCGAGAGATGATTAGAAACTTTTTGTGGAGTCAATTAAAAGATATTGATGTGCCAAATATGTAGTTTCAACAGCATGGGGAAGCATGCCACACAACAACTTCTCGAGAATACAATGCACTGAGCATTGCCTTGATGAAAAGATACTTTTTACTTTTGTTTCCTAAAAACGCAGTTTTTTCTTCAAAAGGTACCAATAATGCCATCATTTAAAGTTCGCTGCTCTTTTTTTCTATTCTCAAGATAGTCAACGAATAATTGGAAGCAAAAACCTTACCGGCCGGCATTTGCGTTTTTGATCGCTTCGGACGGCTTTCATCGGAATTGATTTCAGTGCATAGTAATGGATTCAAGTTCCATCCATTATCATATACCGTGGCAAAAAATCCTGTTTATAACGACTAAACAGCTTCAAAAATCATTAAAATAAGGGTTTCAATATCCATGTTTTATATAAAAAAAAACCCGATTTTTAGGAAATCCCGGTTTAAATTTTTAAAATTTGGCATGTGAGAAAATGGGACTCTTAAATGATTTTTTGACAAAATTTAAAAATGAGTTTGCGATAAAGTTCTAGAGAATGGCTAATAGGGATAGAATTTGGTGAGAGTCATCGAAGCCTCTAAAATTATTTCATTTCAAAATCTTGCAAATTCAAAATGTAGCAATTACAAAATGTTGCAAGTACCAAATCTTACAATTATGAAACTTTATTAATTATTTTGTGCAATTAGAACTAGAAGAAATGAACACCGGGATTTTGAAAAACGGGATTGTGAAAGAAACCGGGATTTTAAAAACCGGGATTTTGAAAACCAGGATTTTGAAAAGCAGGATTTTGAAACCGGGATTTTGAAACTGGGATTTTGAAAACCGCGACATTGAAAACCAGAATTTGGTACTGCACCCTTAAAATAAAACCAAAATTTATGTGTCACCTATCAAAAATGATTACAGATCCTGGGCTAAAAGTGACAAGCGGAAAGTAACTCTCTTTGCTGCTTATTTGTAAGAAAAAATTCAACTGGCACCAAATCAAATATTAGCAAAAAACATTTGGTATTGTTAGAAAAAAAAAATAAAACAATAATAATTTATATACCGCGGAAAAAATTATAACATAAGTAGATGATTTGTTTGCCGGGTAAGTTGTAAAAGTCAAGATTAGTTGGTTTGCGAAAAATAGTTCAAATAATTAATGAGCCTTCTGACTGATTTGGACGATAAAAATCGTAGCGACTGCTATCACTACTTTTAGTCATATAACTTTTTCAACCAAAAATAAAAAAAATTGGCTCAATTTAAGTCCAAACCACAAAAATGTGTGAGTGTTTTGAAAACACATACAAAATAAATTTTCGACATGATACTTTTGCCGTACCGACACAAACGTGTAAGCGGGCAACAAAAAAGATTTCAAGAATATTTAAAAAATTGCTCCTTTTGTTCATTGCCCAACATACGATGCCTGTTCTTATACCTAATAAACACATTTTATTAAACACTTGTTTCTCTATTTCGCAAAAAATTAGATTTTTGAATATTTTAATTATAACATTTGTTCAAAAAGTTTAAAAAATCACACGATCGATTATGACTTGTTAGGCCATCATCAAGAGTATCTACTGATTTGTAAAAATAAAAATTTAGTTATATATAATAGAAAAAAGAAATAATAGAAGGAAAGACAGAAAATAGCCAATACAATTTAATCAATTGATCGTCCAGCCATCTGTTGTTTATACGGAAAAATTAATAATAAAAAAGGGGGAGGAGGATATCAGGTAACCGAATAGTCATCGGCTGAGTAACAAAATTCAAGGAATGTTGAAGAACATTTAATTACCCGACGTATTAGTCATAATATTACAAACGTGAGAATAGAACAGGGCGGGGCGGGATCTGTAATTGGTGTAGAAATGGATTCTGTCTGTTCGTTGAGAATATTTTGGTTAAGGAATGGATTTCCGAATTTTGTAAGATTCTAATGTGTCTAAACGTCTGCTTTTAGGTAGTACATGTAATATAATATGTCCTAATTATTTAAGTTAGCTAAAGGGTTTTCCAATAAGGGCTTGACAACTTCTTTTTTAAATTTATCGCAAACCATTAGAGATATTTCAAAAACTTTATTATCGGTTTGAAGAACAATCAAAACATTTATGAATGGATCTCGACTTCGTTCATATAGCCACTCCAGACACGTTTGCAGCGGTCGATTCGTTGGACCCAATTTTCGATGACTCGGCCAAACATTTCAGCCGCTATTTCGCGTTCAATGTTGGCTCTGAGCTGTTCCAACGTCGTCGACTTGTTGGCATAGACCAATGACTTGACGTCAAAGAAAATAGTCAAGAGGCGTTAAATCGCACGAACGAGGCTGCCAATTGACTGGTCCGTTTCTTGAGATAAGACACTCATCAAAATTGCTTTTCAGTAAATCGATTGTAACATGTGCTGTGTGGCTTGTGGCACCGTCCTGTTGAAACCACATGTCATTGTCGTCCAACTCCATCTTCCAATGCGGGCCAAAAATAATCGGCAATCATGGCGCGATAATGACCAAACAATTATTTTTTGTACATGAAGTTTTGGTCCATGAAGCATATGTAGATTTTCGACCAATAACGCATATTTTGCTTATTGACGAACCCATTGAGCCAAAAATGAACTTCGTCACTGAAGATGATTTTGGGATGAAATTCATCATCTTGGTGCATCTTATCCAGAGCCCAATCGGAGAACGTACGTCGCTTCAAATGGTCCATCAGCTTCAATTCTTGAGTCAGCTTGATCTTGTATGGGTGTAAACCAAGATCCTTATGCAAAATTCGCCATAAAGCGGTCTGGGCGATGCCCAGTTCTTGAGAACGCCGTGGCAGCGACATTTTCGACACTTCGACCAACCCGTTATCTGACTGGCACGGCAACATCACACAACGAATATGTAGACTCAAATTCTTGCACTAAACTTGTTATTGCCTGTTTACTAGGGTGAAAATTACGACTGAAAATTAGAGTTAACTATTTTTATAATTTGCAGACGTTGTACGTTCGTGTACTTTACCATGATGAAAATGTTGAGTTTACTGAATAAATTGACAGTGACAGTTCGATGATAGTTAAAGGGTGCGTTCACAAATTAAATTCAAAATTGTCAAGTCTCTATTGAAAAACCCGTTATATTAAGTTAACTGTTCCACATCATGTCGAACGTATCTTCAAAGCTTATTGTAGAAATTGATTATGTGGAACGTATTTTCTAAGCTTAATGTCGAAAACCCGGCAAATGTACAATAAAAGATGCGCAAAGGGTCAAGAATTTGAAGGAGCGGCAGTGATATTTAATGCAACGGGTTCCGTTAAATAGAGAGGGTCAGGTGATGGAGAAAAAAATCCCAGAGGAAATCCTGGTCAAAAAGGGCGTTTGCAATGGGAGCGTTGGAAATGAGGGCTTTGGCGGTATCCAAAGGTGACAAATTTGATAAAAAAATGTGAAAGCAGGTGATATATAGTGTCGAGGATACGTCTCTTTTGTCTGAAATAGAATGGACCCTAGAGTAACTGCAAGGTTGAAAGTCTCTAAGTGGCGGTGAAAAGAGAGACGTTTAATTTCTGGTTTGGTCGCATTTGTTCATCGTCGTTGGTACATTTGGTCATTGTGCAGAAATTATCCAGCTCTAGGTTACAAAATTAATGATATTTTAGCTGCGTTGCTTTCGCAAATTCCGCTTACCTTTAATATTAGAGGCCAATTTTGATTTCAGTAATATTTGTTTGTACATTTCCAGTAACCGAAAATAATTGTTCATCATAATTCGCTTTTATGTCAGTAGTAATTGTAATGAAAATCTTTTTAAGCATTTTTGTTTAATTGATTTGGACATTTCTGTGGTTAGAGTGTTCGGAGATATGTAGGGTTTTGTTGACCCCCTCTTTAAAATTGCTAGAATTTTTATTTTATTCTCTATTCTATTTAGGTTTCATAGGAACATATGAATGTAGAATAAAAACATATCTCGTCTGGATGTGGGTTTCTGTGGGTGGTGTTGTTATGGAGGTGGTATGGGAGGGGTGGGGTGGGGTAAGGTGTATTGGGTTTTTGGTGTGGGAATTTGGGATTTGGTGGATGAGCTTATGAAATTAAAGGAGACACATTCTCATAGAATAAAGTGTGAAAGTGCCGAACAACGTTTAGCATTTAAAGTTGTGACTTAATATTAAGAAAATAATATTACATGGTAAAGTCTGTGTTAAACAAATAAATGTTAAATAAATAGTTTTTATACTAAAATAAAATAGTGTGTGTTATTATTTAAATCGATAAAAACGCAATAACACCGCTATAGGTGATGGTATGGGTAGTGCGGTATTGGGTGGTGCGGGTGAAATGGGTTTTGGGTGTTTGAGTTATATAGTGGGTGGGGGTAGTAATAATGTTTAGGTGTGGTGGTTTGTGTCTATTTTTGTGGAAGAGCTATTTTCTTATATTTTATAGGCAACAAAAATGCTTATAGAGTTCGGCGCCGAACCTTTCCGTCTTTTTTTTTAGTTTTAAAATTAATTACTATTATTTTCGTTACTGGAAATTCATAAACAAATATTGCTGAAACCAAAATTGGCAGCTTTTGTAAAATTAATGTCATTAGAAATAGTTGTATTACAACTTTCTTATATTGCAAATAGCAGATTATTCTAATATAGAATAAGGCGTGGTGTGTGATTCATACCACCGCGAAGCGTTGGTGTAAAGTAGTGGAAATATTTGTGATATTAGGATTATTTCTGGTATTTTCGGCAATAATACAGTAGTAGTGTAAGTATTACCGATTTCAATAGTGTTGTAAGTGTTAGACAGGTTATTTCCAATATTTTCGTGGAAAACGAAATGATGATGTAGGGGGAGCAGTTGATGGAAGTAACTCTCGGTTATAAGGTGAAACAGGACGATAAAGATCATAGAGTGGGTGCCATTAGCTGAGAAGAACTATTGAGTTTTGTAGGATTGAAGAGCCAACATATAACGATAATCAGTTGAGACAACTCCAAGATAATGAACAATTCAACCGCAATGTTGCCAACATTCAAAGAGAATGTATGCAGAATCAACTTCTCAGTGAACCATTTTAGCAGCCAGTAAGAAACAAGCTTTTTGGTATCTTTTGTAAACATGGAAAATGGTGGGTCGCGTGGTGGTGATGGTTTCGATGATTATGGTGCATGGTTTGTTTATGTAAACAATAGTAGGCTTGAAGAAAGTGATAGGGCCAATGAATGCGTTGGCTGATTTCGAGTATGACATACTGTGGAGGATACGCGTGACAACTACAGTTACTGTGAAGTTAAATAGCGTCAAGAGTCGGTGGCATGAAAAAAATTGAACTTATTGGCGTTGTATATTGGCTAAACTAGTGGCAGTGGTTTGAACCCTGTTCGGGACCAATAGGCTTAATTATATGGGGTTATGTTACGATGCCTATTACGATAGTATAGTGTAAGTGTTTTAGAGATTATTTTTAATATTTTCGGGAATTTTTTAACAGACAATAAAATTTATAGTTGTATTCAAAATTCAGCTATACGAATCGAATTAGACAGGGCAGATTCGTAAACATATTTTAATCGACCTTTTTTCAAAATGTACCAAAAAATTACCATGTATACAATTTTCAGACAAATAAGTTTAAATATGTTTTTTTTTAATTAAACAATTTATTAGATTAATTCAGTTTTACTAGTACTTTAAGAGCGTTCCTTGCCCGTTGGGAGTATTCTCCACTTCTGAAATAAGGACTTGTGAAGCCTAAAAGATATTTTAAGGTGGTATTTCTCTGCCATATTTTCAATATAGTCGATTACTTCTTTTGCAACATGTCGCCTTGCGCTATCTTGCATGAACACAAAATTTTCTTTATAGGGCAAAAGCATTACATGGGATTATATGCACTTTTCTCTATATATTTTATGCAGTAAATGACCATCTACTAATAAATTCAAGGTTAGTTTGCTACGAGCGGTTTGCGAAATTACTCCGCAAACCATAGTTGACCCAGCAGCATTTCGAAATGGAACGTTATTAACAGGTGCGTATCCCTCCCCTTCTCGTCAATACACTCTAATATATCTATCATCTATGAAAAAGCGTTCACTTAATCTTCAATTGCCCAGTTGACATAGTATATGCAATAATGTTAAACTATTCTCGTTTCCACTATTTCACTAACATAAGCAAGGATGGATCAGAATTACATACATACATTCTTTTCAATTCAAAACCATAAGAAAATATCATTTAAATTGTTCCGTATTAACCTCTTATCCTTACTACAGATTTGCCTAATTTCACTCTCGATTAATAAATACTGATTCGTGACGTAATCAAGATATAATTTCAATCCATTTATACGAGCGCAAATAATAAGAAGACAATTATTTTAAGTTTTTTCAAAAGCGGTATGAGTTTTATGTATAAAAATTTTCGCGGACGAAGGTGGGGTCACTGGATAATGTGAAAATGAGTTTTCTGTTTTTTCTATTTTATTTTCTCAATGCTTTCGTTTTCATTTCGTAATGAATAAATAAAATTAAAGTGGAATTTCTGTTTTGTGTACATCGCCCACCTTGATATTAATGTAAAATAAGCCGAAGGTCATGGTCAACAAACCGGTGATGCTATATAATTTTTTAACGAATTTTAAAACACTCAATAAAAAATCTGTGATTATAAAACGAGGAAAATTTGGGGTGAAAAAATCGACCTACTTTAATTACAAATTTATTTTTCATTTTCCATCTGATTTTCATTCAAGAAAATTTAATAAAGAATGGACTTTTCTCGAGTGTCGATTTTTATTTTAAAACTTTTTTTTGTTCGGTTTTATCATCCTCGCCTTTGGATTTTTTGCTCTTAAAAGAAAATGGGGTAAGTCGTGCACAAAACATTTTTTTTAAATGAAATTAAGAGTAAATTTTTCTTTTTTTAATATTTGAAACCAAGACAAAAGTTTTAAATATAATTTTTTTTGGGTATGGTTTGGGGAGGGATGAGATATTGATGTTCTCTGCTGTGTTGAATGTCGACGATGATGATGATGATGATGATGTGATGACGATGATTTCTCTTCTTGTGATTTTCCCTTTATTTCAACTGAAAATTCAAATTAAAATTAATTCGGAAAAGGAAAAATTAAATTGAGTTTTTTCTTGCCAAGGGGAGTGAGTAAGGAGAGCTTGTTTTTTTTTTGTTTTGTTTGAATAGGAATTATGTATTTGTAAAGCGATAATTTTGTGGTAGGTCAAGTCAGTTTAAAAATATACAAGAATATAAAAAACTGTCCCGTCTTTGCGATCGATATTCAAATTAAAAATACCCAGGGTTAATTGAATATTAGTACGCTTTTTGTTTTCATTTGGATTA
Organism: Nephrotoma flavescens; assembly: GCA_932526605.1. Classification (NCBI taxonomy): domain Eukaryota; kingdom Metazoa; phylum Arthropoda; class Insecta; order Diptera; family Tipulidae; genus Nephrotoma; species Nephrotoma flavescens. The sequence goes on along the minus strand of OW052222.1, from coordinate 156,524,095 downwards.
CAATTTTTTTTTTTTGTTATTATTTTTCTCTTAAAGAGGAGCGTTCGACGTAATTTATAAAGTGGGTGAAGCCATTTTCGGTTTAATGAATTATATATAGGTGGGTCCTTGACAAGGTTGAACGAAATGTTTGTTTACTCAAATGAGCCGGGGGTAATATTTTCCATTATAAGAGCATTATTTATTTTGTTTTAATAAGTGTGATGACCTAGAAAATTGTTTTAATTGTATTTGCAAGACAAAAACAAAGCTCGGGAATACTTAAAATAAAAATAAATAATATTTATGATTGGAAGTCCGTTTAATGATCGAAGGCTCAAAATAAATAAATAGTATTGAGGTCAGAAAATGGCTTGACGTCAATACTATTTATGTATTCAAACTAAACAACTGTCGTGGGAGGAAAATCAGTCACAAATTGAAAAATCTTTTATTTGGATTATCTTGCGACCAAAATGCCATATCCGTCACTGCTTTGTGTAAGTAAGAGACGAATCTAAGTGCTGTATGTAAGTAAGAGACGAATCTAAATTCGAGATATGAGAACACGGTCCTTTTAAGGCGGCATAAGTGTTGCGTTCGTTCTTTCATTAATCCATTCAAACAATTGTATTGACCAATCAAATTGCTTCAAAATAACGTTCCGCGTTTTTTCGCAAGAGATGGTTGGTCGAGCAAAAAATATTTGGATGGGTGAATGAACGGACGAATGCAACACTGAATCCGCCTCCGTATTATACAATATTTTAGCCATTTTAGTAAATGTTCAGTTGATTAATATTTTGATTGTTAAACGTTCATAATTCAAATTTTAATCATTTTGTTGTAACACCAAACTTTCAAGTCAAATGATTTTATTTTTTCTTTCTTTTATTCAAAGTGACCTATGTTATTTCTGAGAACTGTTGACTTTTTTTCGACAAAAGAATGTAGATATATCTATAGGGTGCATGGGTAAGTTTTATTAGGTTAACAAATTCACATTTGATTCAAGTTTTCTATATTTCTTCCAACTCTTGCGCTTTTTTAAAATATTTGCAAAAACGAAAAAGCTCCTATGGAAGGTGCCACTTCCGATGGGCCAATTTTAATCAAAAATCTGTAGGATCCCCAGATCAATGGAAAAGCGTGAGTATGGCGTTTCACCCTGTTCAGTCAATCCGTCTGAGGTGTTAAGAGGACAGAGGCATTCACTCAAACAACTTGAGGTATAAAATGGCCACGTGTACTATACAAAAAAAACGGTTTTTGACAAAAATCGGTATTTCCGCTTACATTGTGAAAAATTGATTTGGATCGATATTGTTAAATTTATTTTTTGGAGTCTCTTAGTTCATAGTTGATTTTCTCAATATTCATATACATTAAAAATCATTTGAAAAACACGAAGGAGCTCCTACGGAAGGTCCCACTTCCGTTGGATCGATTTTAGCCAAGTATGCTAAAAGGGATCTCTAAACTTATAAAAAAGTTATGGAGTGTCATCCTGGTCAATCGATCCATCTGGGCTGTAGGGTACATTGCCCGAATTTTAGACAAATCAATTTTTTATCAAAAATCGTCATTTCCGGTTAAATTTTGAAAAACTGATCTAAACCGCTATCGTTGCAAAATTTATTTAGATTTATGAGGCTCAAAGTAATTTTTCTCATAACATACTTTTGAAAATATTTGCAAAATTGAAAATGCTCAAATTAAAAGTGCCACATCCGGTGGACCAATTTTTCCCCAATATTACTGAGATATCCAAATTTTTTAGATTCATTGTTTTATCAATTAAGTCTAAAAAATACCATATGAGCTTATGATGACACTTTGATCTATGCATTTCATAACGGCTTTTCATAGTATCTGCTTTGTCTAAATATCCCATACGTTTACTGTATCTATTACAAGTGCAGGGCACTATACTTTTTCGGAGGTTTCGTTCTTTTGTTTTCTTTTTTACCATTGTTTGCTCTTCAGATCCTTTTTCATATTCTGCAACTATAAATACCAAGGGACAACAATTGAACTGAATCACTGAATTAAAAAAATGGTCAAAATAAAGGTGATTGTGTTTGTCAAATCTTTGATTACTCGTACACCTAAAGGTTTTTCAGTAACTCCTACGATGTGCCACTGTACAGTTGGAATTGGCATACATATCCTGAGCTTCTCCGTTTAAAACTTTATAACCCCTTGCTTTACTGATTTCATTAGCAAATATTGTTTAAACGCACTGCGTCCTTTAAATTTATTCGAATTTTTATCTACCGACTCACACATTCCAGGTTTTAAGGTTACAGGAACGTTATCTCGAAACGTCCGCCAAACGACGGATTTAATAAAGTTTTTCAATACTTTAATCATTCTTTTGGGGCATTACCGAATTATCATTGAGATGCAAATTGGATAACAATCACTGAAACGTATCTCGCAATATCAGAGAAGTCATCGATGAATTTCCTAGCTTAGGCCTTGAGGGCCAGTAATCTTTATAGCTTTAGAGCGGCTTTATAGTGTCCAATTTTTCTTTTTTATGTTGCATATAAATTTGTTTGAAAACTAATCTGGAACAGTTGGAGAAATACATATGTTGGTGTCTCGGCAGTGTCTGGAATATTTGGTCCATGATGATGAGCCTCTTGACTAGGTGGTAGCCACACAAAACACTACTTACAAATGTTGCAACGAAGTGGGATAAAACAATTAATTTGGAACAAAATATTAACTAATAAATAGACACGTACACTTACTACCAGCGATATTTACGGTTAAAAATTATGTAAACAACTCAATTTTATTATTAGGGATTATATAGGAAACCATAAAGGGTTCGATACTTAGCCAAATCTGACATCAAAATTGGATACTAATGCTGTGGGCCTCTGATATTTATTTACCCGGCAACAATTTTTGCGTGACACTTTTTTTTTATTTTTATACATTTCGTAGTTTATAAAAACATTTGCAAATAATGCAACTTCCATATCATCTTCCATTATTTAAATTTAATTTAATATTTTGTTTATCCAAAGAAAATCAACAATTTAGTATTTTGAATAGTCAGGCACAGCTTGTTTTGTAGTTGTTACTGCCACCTATGAATTTTTATTATGAATTACTGAGCAATTTAGTTTAGTTCATAATTTAGTCGAAAAAATCGACCTGAGGCACACAGCATAATTTGTTGTAAAAGATTTCTGTATCACACTATCACCATCAAGCTCGAATTGCTCAGAATTTATAATTTATGACATCATTTGCATTATCAATTCAAACATGGTTCTTCGGTTGACAGATACACTCGGATTATGAAAGTTATTAATGTAGCTTTTAATGTAGTTATTAATTCTCTTTCAAGAAACTAAATTGGCTATAAATAAAAGAGCTACCAATTTAGACAACGTGACAACGATTAGCCTAAAGAGATTAAAAGAATATCCTATAAGAATACGGAACACCGCGAATTTTAAGAAACAAATTTTACGAAATCAAACATGATCTGTATATTTTTCGAGAACTTTTCGGGTTGGTGCTAAGGTCACTATATTTTAAAGAAATTTATGAAATATGCTTAAAACTATTCTGATTTACGGGTGTGAAGTATGTCCTAACTTTTTGAAATATGTATGTATTGGTTAAAATCTCGTTATAACGAATCTTTTAAATTAAAATAATTTTATATGCAAATTGTATATTACCTTTCTAATTTCACGGAAATATTTAATGGCCATTGTACGTAAAATTAGTATAAAATACAAATAAATATCGCGAATCTACTAATATACATTTAAACTATTGATATGAAGGAATAAATAAGAACTTTCAAAGTAAGGGAATCAAAGTAAGGGAATTAATAAAGATTTTAGGCGAAATTCGAAGACTAACACCCCTATTCCCCTAGTCGCATCACTTCAAGTGACGTGACTACTCATCTTCCTGGTTACTAGATCATTAAATCGAAACTTACAACATAATTGTTCAATAATGTCGTTCTGGCTGTTATTTTAATCTTAGTATGCTGCCTTATAAATATTTCCTTGCGACTGCTATCACTCCAAATGACAATTTCTATCACTTGAAATTTTGACGTGACAAATAAATAAAAAAAAATTCAATCTATTAAAGCCAACTATGATTTAAAAAATTTTCATTGAGAGTTTTGCACAAAATTATTTAGTAAATTTTGATTTTAAGATCTAGTAACCAGGAAGAACCATAGTGACGTCGCATGAAGTGATACGTCTAAGGGAATTGAGCTGATAATCTCCGTGCGATTTACGCGTATTGATTGAACGGCTTGTAGTCGGTGCTGATATTAATGTTACAAGCAATTAATGGTACCGTGTCGTACATCGTTAGATTTGTTGGAGTATCTTCTATCACCCAACCAACATACAAAAAAATTCTATGACCTTTTACGGAAATATCTCATTTTCAGTAATACCTTCCGTGCGATTTACGAGTATAGTATGAATGGTTTTCAGTTCATTCTAAATATTAATGTTTAGTGCAGGTTATGGAATATATCATTTAATTCATTGGATTGTCTGCTTTCATGTTAACATTTTTTTTATTGATGCTGAGACCAAACGCTATCGATTCGTTAGGATAAACATTAAAACTGAATCCTACGTCGTGACAAAGGACCTATTAAGTGAAATTTTTGAAACTGAGATCATAACGCAATCGATTTTTAGTGCTTAAAAGCGCGTACTCAGCTATTAAAAAAAAATTAAATGAAACGAGGGTCCCAAAGGAGGACCCTGTAGATGAATTTTCCTGAAACTTAAACCCCAAGCAATCGATTCCTGGTACTCGAAACATCTATTTTTAGCTATTTTTATTAAAACCGTTCGACGATGGTAAAATTTAAAACGGAACATAGGCCCCCGATGGTGGACCTTGTAAACAAGTTTTCCCGAAATTGAGACTAAACGCAATCGATTAGTAGTACACCAAACCCCTCTTTCAACAATTTCATCGTCTGACTTAGAAAAAATTAAAAACGGAAAGTAGACCACGCGCCCTGACGGAGAACCCTGTAAACGAGTTTTCCCGAAGTTGAAAGACATCGCAATCAATTCCAGGTGCTCGAGAACCCGGGTCCTTACGGAGAACCGTGTAAATTTTTTCTTCCGAAATTGAGACAGCACAATCGATTCCTAGTACTTAAAAACCACCTTTCTATATTTGTTATCGAAAACGTTTGGATCAATACAAAAAATATTAAAATGGAACCTACGCCCCGACGAAGGATCCTGAAAAGCAAATTTTCTTAAGCTGAATCCCAACACAATCGAGCCCTGGTACTCGGAAACAACCTATCTGCAATTTTTATCGAAAACGCTTGAACTAAAAAAAAGGAAAAGTGGAAACCGGGTCCCGATGGAAAACCCTGTACAATTTGTTTCCCAAAATTTAGACCCACCATAATCGATTCCTGAAACTTAAAAACCCCCGTTCAATATTTTTTACTAAATTTATTCGGACTTACAAACAATTTAAAAACTGGACTTGTAAACAAAATTCTCTTAATTTGAAACCGGACACAATCGACTCGGAAACATCCTTTCTGCAATTTTTTTCGAAATAGTTTGAATTATAAAAAAAAGAAAAGTGGAACCCGGGTTTCGACGGAGAACCCTGTACTTTTTGTTTCCCGAAATTCAGGCCTAGCTCAATCGACTCCTAGTACTTAAAAACCCCCTTTTCAATATATTTACCAAAATATTTACCAAAATTGTTCGGATTTCGAAAAAATTTAGAAACGGAACCTGGGTCCCGACGGAGGACCTTGTAAACAAAATTTTGAGCTTCTTGAACCTGATCAAACTGTTACAGCTGAACGTTACCAGGTCCAATTGATCAAATGCTCCTGTGGAAAAAATACAATTTAAGGGTCAAGAAAGGCGGAACGTGATATTGTCACATGACAACGCTCGTCCATATACAGCAAAATCAACCCACCTTCTCCAGGTGGGAAGTTTTATAGCATGCGGCGCATTGTCCAAAGTTGGTTTCCTCTGATAAATACTTATTCAGATCGATGTCGTCATATTTGAAAGACCGGCGGTTCACGGAAGTTGAAGATGTTCAAAAATGGCTCGATCACTATTTTGCTTCGAAACCACCAAGTTTCTATCGCGAACGCATTCATCATCTACCCGATAAATGGCAAAACATCATAGATAGTAATGGCGAATATTTCGATAATTAATTTTTGTAACAATTAGATTTTCAATAAAGAAGAATTTGACTAAAAAAGCACACTTTCTACTTGCACACCTAATACTTAAAAAGAAACATAAGGTTGGGAAAAACAAATCTATTATTTTTATTTTATTTCGGGTCTTTATTTATCATAGCTAGACTCTTCTGTTTTGGCTCAAATATGAACCGTTTTTTTGATATCTCGTTGCCACTAAGATAGCAATTTCATTATGCCGCTTTTCCAAAATGCTTTGTTTCGGCTTGATATTGTCGTACATGACTCATTTCTCGTCGCCAGTTACCACCCGCTTTAGAAATGGCTCGATTTCCTTCCGTTTGGCCAAGTATTCACAGATGGAATCACGACCCGTCAAGTATTTTTGCACCAACTAGTCGACACCCAAACATCGAGGTTCCTTTGAAGCCAGCCTTATGCAAATGGTTTAAAACATTTTGTGGCCGACCTGGGCGATGCTACGACAGCAAGCATGCCGCTTTATTTCGATAACTTCCAGCATTTTATCGACATTTTAGACAATAGGCATTCCAATGCATAGTGCATTTTTAATATCGAAATTAGCGGAACGGGATCGATGAAAAAAAAAATTGTACATGATTGGCTGTGAAAATATCGAATAGACACTGTTCACAATTTCAGCCGCCCGACTTGCGTTTTAACCTTTATCGAAGCAAAATTATACAATTTAGCGAATTTTATTTTTGTTTACCTCCATCCTCGACAAACTATAACTCACAACTGAAACGATCAATCAAAATCATGACAAAAAAATTTTTTTAGTGCATGGATCTCCCTTTCTTACGAGTTTAAGTATGGTATACCGTGACAAATACATCACGAAATATATGTCACTAAAGCCATCTAGCGAAAAAATAATGGATTTTCTCCTCCAACCCATTATTTGTTCCAGTAAACGAAAAGAGTTTATATGGAAAACGTAGAAGCCACATAGAAGCGGCCACTTCAAAAGAACTAGTTTCAGTCAAAAATCATTGGGACATTTCATTTATAGGAAAAGTGCTCACTCAAAACGCTCATTCAATCCGCACGACAGACTCATAGTGCTTTTTCAAGAGCAAATTGTCGATCTTTGCCGATAAAACGAATGGGACATCTTCAAAAATCTTAAGGTCAAAAATTCTTTCTCGATCGCAGTCTTGTTAGTCACTCGAAAAATTGAGGCTAAAGGAAATTCTGATGCCGAAGCAAATCAATGTGCAATTTTGCCATTGTTGCTATCAACTTGTGACGTGGTGCATTGTCTTGGTGAAAGAGCAATTTTTTCTTCTTCATTTGAGGTCGTTTTTCAACGATTTCTTCCTTCAAACGCACCAATAACCCGATATAATATTTGTTGCTGATCTTTTTTCCTTCCTCAAGGTAGTCAACAAATATTATCCCAGGTGTATCCTAAAATACAGACGCATAACTTTTCCAGTCGACCGTTGTGCTTTTGGTCGCTTCGGACGAGGTTCACCGGCCTCTCGCCAGTCAGCTGATTGCTAATTTGACTCCGGTATATGTAGTGGTGGATCCATGTTTCATCCATTGTTATCTACCGCATAAAAAATCCATCCATTTTTTTTCGAACACAGTTTTCTCATGGACAAATGTTCATGCAAAATATGACCAACACATTCCATTGATATCTTTACAATGTCAGCTATCTCACGTAACTTCACTTTACGGTCATTAAAAATATTTTCGTGGATTTTTTTATGTTTTCTGGAGTCACAGTCTCGTTGGGCGTCCAGAGCGTGGTGCATCATCGGTGGTTTTATGATCACGTTTAAATTCAGCATAAGTACAGATTCTTATTAAAGAAAGTTTGATATAAGCCACAATATATACACCCTTCCATATTTTTAAAATCATTTGCAATATTGCTGCTTGGTAAATAAATAAGTCGCTGAATTGGAAATGATAATTAACGATTTTTTCACTATACCTTTATTTCAAATTTGTTTATATACGTACGTATGTTCTAATATAATAAATATGATAATTCATTATAACGAGAGATTAACTAATACATACTCATGATAAAATAGTCAGGACAATTTTAGGACAAACTTCACGCTCGTGGACATACGCGTGAAGTTTGTCCTAAATTTGTCCTAAATTTTGTTTTTTAAATTTTAGGACAAAGTTAGGACAAACTTCACGGGTATTCTGATTTTCATCATGATGAAAAAAATTTTTTTAAATAACAAATTTAAAGCATATTTTTCTGGATTGTTTCGCGCTTAATTTTCTTAGCGGAAGTTTGTGGCCATATTTCCAAGCAAACTTGAGCGAGAAAACTGATTCAATGACCAAGCCGAAGTTATTTAAAAATTGTTTTACAACATTATGGGCGAACATAATCAAACCAACTTGCAATTAAACGAATAAATTCAGTTGAGCGAATTTTAATAATTTACGGTACTGAAGATAACCGAGCAATTTAATACACTGCACAAAGAATTTAAAAAATAAAATATTTCAGTGCTGCGTCACTAATAAAAATCAGTTTCATTGACCTGTCGGGTTGAATGGTAAGCAAATAAAAATAAATTGATATTACCGCCGTCCCAAGCGACCATACGACATCTCGCTCAAAATGATATTATGTTGTAAAAACGAGTGCACAATCATCATCAGTACAATAATTTAAAATTATATACAACTCAAATTACCGTAAACGAATGAAAATTTGGTAGCCAAGGTAAAAACCAACAAAAAAAAACGTGGAAAAAAATATTAATCATTAAAATCTAATCAAATAAAAATTTTCCATTTTGCGTGTGTATGTGTATGTGTGTTTGTACTTGGAAAGAAAAGACATATAATTTTCTAAGAAAATTTTCATTTCTGTATTTTCAATGACAAAATAAACAAACAACAAATGGAAAACAAGAAAAATATTTAAACACTTTGTTGTAATATTTTTTCCGTTATTCTTTTTATGTTCTATTTTCAGTTCCAATTTTTGTTATTATTATTATTTTATATTATGTATATATATTTTCATTTTCTTTTTTGTTATGAAAAACTGAAAAAAACGAAATTATTACTTTTCAAAATATTATTTTAACATTAAATTTCCATATTTTCATATAACAACTGAAAAATGAATATAACAAAAAAAAAAAGGAGTCTACGGTATGTGTGCCCACCCGCAATGTTAAACGAGCGGAATATATTTCAGAATAAAATAAAAAAATCTACAATTTTTTGTTGTATTTGAGTTGTATATACGTATATGTTCTCGTGTACATATAACTAACTATATACACATACACATTCTGGGGAGGTAAGCTTTTTTCTATATAAATTTTTTATATTTTATCCGAAACGAAATATAAAAAAAAAATCCGTCCGTGAAAAAAACCCCACATAGGGAGCACATAAAATGGATATATCGCCTCGTTCACGTACGATGTACACATTCGTATTGGAAAACATAAAATCTAAGCCAAACATGAACATATTCCGTACACCCCCCTTTCCAGCAAAAAAAAAATAATAATGGGGGGAAATGTTTTGTGTGCCCTATCCGTAGTATAGTATACATGGAACGATGTTTCATGAGGAAAGGTTTGTGGAAATTCGAATATTGACAATAATTTGTGCGCTTGCGTTTTGACCTCACACTACTTTTGATATAAATTTTTTTCCATACGAATTTTGTTGTTAGGTTTAATTTTGACATTCTAGAAGTTCTTAATGTGTGAATATTTTCTGTTTCTTTGCGTTGCTTCGTTTTTTTTATTTATTTTTTAATAAAAACGTGAGAATAAATTGGATATTGTGTTTACTTCTTATATAATTTTCTTTTTTCTTATGAAATTTGAGATGAAAAACTTTTTTATACCTTTTTAGTTATTTTGGGTTTGGAATGCAAAGTTTTATATTTTATTTAATGATTTTTAGAATTTAGTATGTTTTAGAATAAATATTAATTTTTTTTTATTAATTAACCTTTCAAGTTAAAATTATAAAATGTGTGTTAAATGCAGGATTTTCAAACACCTGATTATCTTGTCTGGTGTTCTTTTGCTACAGATCGAGCTATCTGGTATATCATTTTCGAGAAAGGTATTCGTTTATGGGATGTAGCTTCAGACAAGGAAAATAAGTAATAATGCGAAAAACAATTTTCGGCCATCTCTTTAATGATCAAAAATATTGTGAAACAGTTAAAATAGATGGAAATGTTTTAGCTAAGAAAAATGAAAATACACGTGTTCCAAATAAGAGATGCAATTGGCAAACATGTGTTACTTAATGCTTCGCAAATATCGGCGAAATGGCAAAGTGGTTAAAGCTTTGGCATTTGGATCGGGGAGGTACGGGTTCGAATCCCAATAGGGGCAGGGTGCAAAAGTATAATTTCATCACAGATTACGATCTGTAATGAAATGTAACACATTTATGACCCCCTGCCGGAGTGCAAAACATGGGCTGACCCATCTTCCATGCCAGTATAGGCTGGCATGGAGCTTGCAATGTGGTTAAAGCTTTGCCATTTGGATCGGGGAGGTACGGGTTCGAATCCCGATAGGGGCAGGGTGCAAAAGTATAATTTCATCACAGATTACGATCTGTAATGAAATGTAACACATTTATGACCCCCTGCCGGAGTGCAAAACATGGGCTGACCCATCTTCCATGCCAGTATAGGCTGGCATGGAGCTTGCAACGTGCAGATGGTCTTAAAATCGGTCCTATAGCCGTACGTCCTCGGATTCGCTGACTGGCGTAAAAGAAAGTAAGGAATAAAACCGCGAAAGAGCAGGGAGAGTCTTGAAACGGGCCCCAGAACAGATTGCAGGGATAAATACAAAAAAAAAAAATGGTTTTTTAAACAAAAAATATAAAATTATAGAAAACATTTTTCAGTTCGAAAACGCAGTTTGAGTTTGAATATCAGAGCAGAAGTAAGTGGAATGTAGCTCATGTATATAAAAATCAAAAATTTGAAACGGAGAAACAATTTTTCCGGATTTTGGCAAAAAAAAACCGGAAAACATCGTATTTCGAGTAGTAATTTGAGAAAAGTCAAATTTTACAATTTTATACTATTTGTTAGTTAGTTGTATTTTGGGTTTAATTTAACCGTTTTAGAGGGTTATAAAAGGTAAATATAAAATTAATTTGAGCTGTACACTATTAATGGTTCGCAAGGATTTTTAAATTATTTATTTATGTTGATTTCGATTGAACGAAAAATGTTAAAACGCTAAAAATGATACTCCAACTGCTATCAAAATGTTTGATTGAAAAAAAATATCACAAGGGTAATATTGTGCTACACCCATGATAATTTTCTGTACTCCAGGTTTTTTAATCGAGTAACCCATTTTTTGTCGTTGTCATACTCCATTTTTTTCTATACTCGCCATTTTTTTCTAAGGCAAAACAAAATATTTTCAAGCAATGCTAATTAGATATTCATCGTAAAGATGAAACAAATACATTTTTTTGACATTTAAAAGCGGTGTAGTTCATTTCTGTTCCATTCATTGTGTTCACTGATGGTTTTCTGACATAAAAAATCGGTATATTTTTAACATATTTTACCCCGGCTAACTTCGCATCGCAATTTGACAGTTCAGTATTTTAAACTTCAATTTCCTTTTCAAGTGAATTTAATATAGTCATATATTTCCGAAAGTGTTGTTTAAATTTTAATAAAATATTAACGAAAATGTTTATGATTGAATCAAGTTTAGCTGGCTTTAAAAAATCCAAAACAAAGTAGAGTTAAAATATACCGATTTATAGTGTGCTTTCGGTTTGTAGCTCAAAAAAAAACCGAATATTTTTTTTCCTCTTGTACACGAGTGAACACTATAGGATTGACACAAAATGAGGGTGCTATTTTTAGAGTAGAAAAATATCAATGGAAATCAACATTAGTCTAGTAATTCATGAGCCATCCATCACGACATGCAGTGTCAATAATTTTAGGATGTTTAAAAAATTTAATATAAATTGACAAAAGTTGAAATATTTTTGTGTTTTTATGTCCAGACCAAATTCAGCTTAAAATACTGTACCGCATTGAAGCAATGTTTTCTCATCAGAATCAAAACCGGGGCCTTACTATTGAATTTGATTACTGAGGGGCCTTACTAAAGAATAGTAAAAATTTCATACATTTTTCTTTTTTCTTCTTTTGTCTACTATAGAAAAACAATAGCTTTCGAAAATGAACGTCGAATTCAATAGTTAGGTGCCAGAGTTTGAGAACTATGGCGTTGATAATATATTTTTTGGTTGGTCGAAACCCTTTTAAACGATACTTAATAAACACATTTTATTAAACAATTGTTTTTTATTTCGCAGAATTAGATTTTTGAATATTTTAATTAAAAAATTCGTTCAAAAAGCTTAAAAATCACTCGATCGGTTTCGACTTGTAAGGTCATCATCAGGAGTATCTAAAAAAAAAATTTAAACGATATATCACATAATTATATTGAAATTAGAAAAATGTAACTTCCACACTTGCATTGCACAATGGTAGTTTTGAGCTTCAGCTAAGGCGCTTCAGAATATCAGATTTGTGGCATTCTTGAAAATATTTTCTATCAAATATGGTAAGGTTATAGCTTTTCAATTTTTCGTTTTTAAATTACAAGGAGTATGGTGAAACAAATTCAAATAAAACAAGTCATTCTGTAAATATCATTGGTACAGGCATCTAGACGGACGGAGTTATATTTATCAGGACGGAAAATAAGGCACGCCGGTCTAGAAGCAACGTTCCTTCTAATTATTCAAAACCATGCGTGGCATAACTGCATTGTGGGCAAGTATTTAAAATTTAGAAAATATCGAGGAAAATTGAACAAAATTTCAATTCAATATTTTTGGAAGTATTATTTTATTTAAAAAAAATATAAAGAAAAACAAAAGTAGTCCCATTTATTGACCCAATGTTCGTAAACACTGACTAAATTAATATTGCCTTCTGATGTGATAAAAAAATGTTATTCGCATCAATTTCTCTTAATGCGGACTGGGTTTTTTTATTCGCTATCCGGGCGAGCTATTGAGCACTAAAAGGGGAATTATCTATTCGAAACTCTGCTACTACCAATATTGTCGCTGTACCATAAACATTAAAAATAAATTCTTCTATAAAAACATTTAACGACCTGAAACATACGACTTAATATTTATTTTGACATGATTGGTTTAAAAAGAATTTATTTTGCTGCGTTTAAGATTAAGTTTCTAATAGTTTAAGCATTGTACAAAATAAAGGCCTTTTCAAATTTCCCATTGAAATGGATAGCGGCTCCCGATAAATAGGTAGAGTAAAATATTTTTATTTTGATTTTTAACTAAAAAGTTGAATAAAAAATCTTAGCTTAGAATTAAATAAATTAATTATATAATATATGTAAAAATAGCACGCTAAATATATGTTTTGACATAGAAAATATGGTGCTCCGGATAAATCTATCGGGTTCTAATAAATGCGCTATTGTGAAATTTTTGCCGTCTCTAATTTATCCGTTAGTGAAAATATTCGATCCGACACGGATTTATCCTATTATGAAACTTGTATTATCGAATTTGTCATAAACAAATATGAAGTTAGCAAGACTTTTTTTTCAATAATTTGAGGTTAGATTTTGATTTTTAATAATTTGGCAGCTGGTTTTTCTTTATAATCTTACAACGTCTTGTGTTGAAATAATTTTTGGCAATCCCCTCATTCTTTTTCATGAAACAAATAAGTAGTTTAAATTAGCCGTGCTTTATTATTCGATCACTATCCGGCGCCGAATGAGAAATTTCTACTGAAACGGCAGCTATTATTCACTGGTGTCGCCATACCATTAAAATGAAAAATAAATGCATCCATAAAACAAACATTTATCGCCTGAAATATACTAATTGATATTTATTTTGACATGCCGTTATAAACGTTATAAATTTTACTGCGTTTTTAATTTTCATTGTAAGATTAAGTTTCTAATGGTTTCAGGGTAGGTAGAGCAAACAAATCTTATGTCGATTTTTAAATAAAAAGTAGAATGAAAAATATTAGTTTGGAGTTAAATAAATTAATTATATGCAAAAATAGCGCGCTAAATATAAGTTTTAAATATAATATACCTATTGGGCGCTAATAAAAAAACACGGCTATAGATTCACATTAGTAGTCATCCATCATATGTACAACAAATTCACATAAAAATTAGTATTATTAAGAATTTATTTATTAATTCAAAATTTCGAAAATATTAAAATATTTTTGGTTTTTAATTATTTAGAATTACTAAAATGTTATTAATTTAATTATTTTATTAATATTATTGAAATACAAATCACATCAAAATAAAATCAATCGAATACAAAATACGTCAGCTAGGTTAGGTTAGGTTAGGTTAGAGTGGCTGCTATCGCACACTTAGGCCAATAATGGCCCATTGTGATACCACAAGATCCAATCTCCCCTTACTCCCGCTGAAACCAACCAGAGCTACTGATGTAGCGTAAAATATCTCGCACCCCAAAGTCCGCGAGTTCAGAAAGGCTGTCCATGTTGTACACACCCAAGTACTTACGTCTTTTGTATGATAGTGCTGGACACGAGCATAGGAAGTGAACTAACGTCTCTTCCTCCTCTTCGTCCATACAACTTCTACAAAAGTCATTCGTCTCTAGACCCAGCCTTCTCGCATGTTCCCCAAAAAGGCAGTGTCCTGTCAGTATCCCTACGACCAATCCTAAATCTCGTTTTCCCAGAGATACAAGTGCCTTGGAGCGCCGCAGGTCCAGTTTTGGCCAAACCTGTTTTGCTACCCTGCAAGTGAGAGTGTTGGTCCACCTCTAATCTGTCAAGGCGATTGCCTTTTTACTGAGCGTCAATTTGAGCGCTGCTATAGGCCTCCCCAGACCTGCCCTTTCCGGTTGCATCTGGAGAGTCGTACCGTGCCTAACTGGTTCGTCTGCCCTGCAGTTTCCCGTGACGTCCGAGTGACCAGGGACCCAGATTATCTGGATACTGAAATACTCGCTCATCTCATTAAGAGATGATCGGCAATCCAGCGCCACCCGTGACTTCAGAGAAACCGGCTCTAGTGACCTGAGTGCCGCTTGACTGTCCACATAAATCGCCATATCCCTAACAGATACCACGTTATGCTTCAACCATGTCACGACTTCCCCTATCGCCACCATTTCAGCCTGGTACACGCTGCAGTAGTCAGGGAGACGAACAGAAATATTAACATTGAGCTTCTCACAGAAGACTCCGGCTCCTACTTTGCCGTCTAGTTTAAAGCCGTCCGTGAAAAGTTTCAGTGCCTCGTTTTCCAGTATTTATCCATTCCTCCAGGATTCCCTAGAAGGACAGATGATCCGGAAACCTTTATCGAAGCACAACGTTGGTTTAATATAATCTAGATTCACCAGTTCCTCCCCTAGTGATCTAACTATCGTCGAGTGTCCCGCCTGAACACACTTCCAGTGAGAGACAGCCGAGAGCCTTGTAGCCACATTGGCTGCCATCTGCTTACCAAAAAATTCGATTGGAATAAGATGGAACATAACCTCTAAAGCGTGTGTAGGTGTTGTCCTAAGCGCCCCGCTTATAAGCATACAGGCCGTTCTTTGCACCTTCTCCAACATCCTTATGTAGGTTACCTTTTCCAGAGCTGGCCACCACACGCCCACCCCGTACATCAGCACAGGCATTACCACTGCGGTATAGAGCCCGTGTACCAGCTCTGGTTTCAAACCCCATTTCTTCCCTATGGCGTTTCTACACGAGTAAATGGCTACATTAGCCTTATTTACCCTTTCTACAATGTTAGGCTTCCAGCTGAGCTTACCATCCAAGATTATGCCCAAAAATCTCGCTCTGTCAGCAAAAGCCAGTCTAATGCCGTTCACGGTAGGAGGGCTAACTACCGGAATTTTATATTTCTTAGTAAATAGTACCAGCTCTGTCTTGGACGGGTTGATCCCTAATCCACATTTGCTGGCCCATTTCGTAACGATCAGGAGTGCATTCTGCATAACATCCCTAATCGTATCCAGATATTTGCCTGAGACAGCTATCGCTACATCATCCGCATACGCTACAACCCCTATCTCCTCTTTCTCCAGTTCCAACAGCAATCCATTCACCACTGCACTCCAGAGAAAGAGGGACATTACTCCTCCCTGCGGAGTTCCTCTAACCACCCGCCTTCTAATGGTGGACTCTAACAGTTCCGAGATAATAATCCTGCTTACCAGCATCTGATTTATCAACCTACTTATAGGATAATCCACCTTCAAAAATGACAATCCTTCCATGATCGCCTCCGTTTTTACATTATTAAAGGCACCCTCAATGTCGAGAAATGCTACCATACAATACTCTTGCGAGTAAATTGACTTCTCAATCATGCGTACTAGATCGTGCAGAGCTGTGTCCACCGACTTTCCCTTACAGTACGCATGCTGTGACATTGCCCAATTCCTTGGCTCAACTTTTGTTCGAATAAGTACGTCTATCAATCTTTCCAATGTTTTCAACAGAAAGGATGATAGAGTTATAGGCCTCAGGTCCTTTGGATAAGCCTGTGAGCTTTTTCCCGATTTCGGGATAAAAACCACTTTGACCTCCGTCCATTTCCTGGGAATATAGACCAATTGCAGACATCCCCTGAAGATAACCTCCAGCCAGGGGAGGATAACTGCAGAGTTCCTTTGGACCTCTGCTGGTATAATCCGATCCGTGCCCGCCGATTTATAAGGCTTAAAACCGTTCAGCGCCCACAGGATTCGTTTCCTGTCCACGATGCCATCCACATCTGTTAAAGGTGTTCCTCGATGAGCTTCAGGCTCCATCGAGTCATCAATGCTTCCCGGAAAATGGGTCTCAATGAGAAGCTCCAATGATTCCGCACTTGAAGCTGTCCATAACCCGTCCGGCCTAATTAAGTAACTAGGACTGGTTGGGTTAGTAGATAGAATTTTCCTAAGGCGAGAAGTCTCAGAGACTTCCTCCATTCTACAACAGAAGAGTCTCCAAGACCCCCTTTGTGCCTTCCTCAACTCTTTCTTGTATTCTCTCAGGTCTTCCTTATAGGAATCCCAATCCCGATTTTCCCTGGTGTTCTTAGCCTTATTAAAGGCTGTCCTACACGCTCTCCGATAGGTTCCCAACTCCGTGGTCCACCATGTCGGTTTCTGCCTGCCCCTAGGTTTTATCAGGGGACACGCAGCATTAAATGACAGATTGCATGCTTTTGTGACAATATCAACCATGCCATCTAATTCCTCTATTGTCGCCGGAAGTCCAGGAGCCTACAGCGGCAATAGTTCCTTCAACACCTCCCCATATTTGTTCCAGTTTGTCCTTCTGGGATTTCTAAAGGCTTTCCGGGCAACAGGTTTGATGTTGAGGTTATATGTAATATATTATTACGTCAGCTAAATAGCAGTCGGAATTTTTCTAGTGTGTTCGAAAAAATCCGAATCGATTTTACTTTTTAGGTTCATATACATAATAGAACCCGTTAACGAAAAATTACGTAGTACACCCTCTGTTTCTGGATTTGAATTTTATAGCATTAATCAAGCTTAATCCAGACTTGCAATCTGCAATGGACGCCTGAAGTGCTCCACAGATATCTAAAAATATTGATAATTTTTTAAATTGTGTATCGGCATGAGCCAGCTGAATAAATCAAAAAAGTAGGTATGTAGTTACGTCTCAGCTTTTCGATAATAAAATTTTGAAATCTTTATATTGTTTTGAAATTGCTGTCTCTATTGCGCCGTCATATCCTGGGATAATGGGGTAGATACTCGAACTGCTAGCAAGCAAGCAATTTGCTAGCCAAAATTCTGACTACTCAATCAATTTTACCAAGGAAATTTAAATTTCAAAATACATTTTTCATAAAATTTTTGTTTATATTTGCAATATTACAGTAAAATTTACGGCTTCAAAAATTAAACAGCTAATTTTGTGTTGTTCTACTGTGCAATCGCACAAAAAAACAAAAAGCGTAATGAAAGTATAATTTGAAATTTAAATTTCCTATGTAAAATTGATTGAGTAGTCAGGATTTTGGCTAGCAAATTGTTTGCTTGCTAGTGGATCGAGTATCTACCCCAATATTTTATATTTTTTAACCAGTGCTGACATGTTCTACCATCACATTTTCGATACTTTATCGTAAATTATGTCTCGCTTCTTTAGAATAAAATGTGACACTATTTCACATTTTATATCATTTACCAGGTTGCTAGATTGAAAAATTGTGATGTTCTACTCCATTTCTATCAAGAAATAATTTGTTTTCGATACTTGAACGAAATTAGAGAAAGACAATTTGTTCGCATTTGTACTAGTAGGTTGTGATAGCAATAGAAAAGAAATAATTGATAAATGAAACAGTTGTCCATTTTAGTTTAGAAAAATGAGAAATAAACTTCGATAAAGTATCGAAAATGTGATGGTAGAACATGTCACCCCAGGGCTGGGATGTTCTAACATCACCATGTTTCGATAATTTATCGAAGTTTATTTCTCGTTTCTGTAGAATAAAATTTATCTCTGTTTCAAATTTTATATTATTTACCAGCCTACTAGATTGCAACATTGTGATGTTTCTACTGTGTTTCTATCACCAAATAATTGTTTTTCGATTGTAGAACGAAAATAAGTGAAATAGATATTGTTCAAATATATTCTAGTAGGTTGTGACAGCAATAGAGAAGAAATAATTGATAAACGAAACAGAAGTCAAATTAATTCTAGATGAAAGAGACGTATACTTCGATAAAATATCGGAAAATGGTGATGTTAGAATATCCCAGCCCAGCTTTATAACACTATCATGCCCAAAGTTAAAATCGTTTGAATTTATTATAACATTATGATCAAATGCATGCCAATCCAAAACATCTTCTTCGGGGTAGATTCCTACTAAATGACAATTTGTCGTGACATTTGCTTATCGGTACAAATTGAAGCCATTGAAAATTTCCGATTCGGGAAAAATGATTTATGACATTTACAGAAGTTTACAGCAGCTGAATTTTGGCACTATTCTGGTAATTCCTCGGGAATAAAGAAGTGGGGAAAGATTTTATATGTAATTTCTGTTCAAATATTTTTTTTCCGGCCTACTGAGAAGAAAAGTTTGATATAAATATTTATAAATTGGGGATAATTACCAGAATAGTGCCATAGATATATTATAAGGTTTTTAAAATTATAAATACGTATATTTTGTATGAAAACTTATAAGTCACGATAACAAAAAACAATGACAATATTATTAAAATTATCAGCTTATTTTTCGTGACATTTCGGAAAAGTCACTCCATCGAGTCGCGGCTTAGTACTCAAAAATATTGTCACAAAATTGCAGCCGAATTTTTAGTACGACGTTACAAAAATTGTCATTTGACACTGGATCAGAATGTGGGGCCTTGAAACCTTGATATTGATATTTATTTTCAATCTTATCAATTATGATTCACAAAAATTAATCCCCAATAGACAGAACGTGTTTAAATCTAGAATAATGTACCCAGCAAACAAGACATGTAGAAATCTATAAAAAATTAAACTGCGTGGGTTTACTAATTCTTAAACTTTGTTTAAAAAAAATGTTAGCAATATTGTAGATGCAATTTATATCTGGGCGGCAACCCGCGCACACAGCTTAGCGGGAACGTGGTCTAGAAGGTGCACATACCAGCCCAAATGGCAACCTATATAGCACGTGGTGCTCTCGAGAAACAACGGGAGAACGAAAAAACGTCTAAGGAGGCCGTTTAATGTATTCTGAAGTGAGCAATCCATTGCAATTTCCATTCATACGAATTTCAAAATTATCTAGATCACAAAGTCCTGGAATATCTGACCGGACATAATCCGCGACTCAGCATGATAACGAATATGTCGAACTACGCAGAAGACTAAATACTCAATTCCCTTAGACGTATTACTTTATGCGACGTGACTATGGATCTTCCTGGTTACTAGATTTTAAAATCAAAATTTACTAAATAGTTTTGTGCAAAACTCTCAATGAAAATTTTTTAGATCTTAGTTGGCTGCATTAGTTTGGATTATTTTTGATTTATTTGTCACGTCAAAATTCTAAGTGATAGAAATTGTCATTTGAAGTGATAGCAGTCGATAGGAAATATTTATAAAGCAGCATACTAAGATTTAAAGAACAGCCAGAACGACTTTTATGAACAATTATTTTGCAAGTTTTGATTTAATGATCTAGTAACCGAGAAGATGAGTAGTCACATCACTTGAAGTGATGCGACTACACTGAAAAAAAAATCGTAGGTCATATTGAATAACGCATTTCGTTGAATTTTGAAGAAATAGTTTTATTCAAATTATTCTAAATTTTGTTGATTAAATGAAACTTCAATCAATTTGAATATTACAAATTTTTTTGATGGTTTAGTTATTCAAATTGATGAAGGTATTTATTCAAAAGTTAAAGAAAGCAATTATTAGCTAATTTGATTAAATTTCTTCATTTGCACCCGCCAAAAAATATAAACTATATTTTTTCTGATTTCATTTGTTCTTAATTTGAATAAATTTATTTAATTTGAATAAATATATTTTGTCAAAACCCGCTCAATTGACGAAATGTGTATCAATTTAAAGAAAAATAATGGAAAAGAGAAAGTGGAAGGAGGAAACCGACTAGTTACATGCGTTCAACAGCATTTCGTGTTTAGATTCCAAACATAAGTAATTGCGTGAAGTGCATATTTGAAAGGTAAGTTCAAATTTTTTGATTATTAAATATTTATTTATTATTAAATTTTTTATTAGTGTCTGTGTCAATTAGAAGAAACTGTTTTAAAAATTTTAATTCTGATATCAAAATAATTTCTTCTCAAATTTTCCATCGAAAAAGGCGAAAACATTTGATTAAATTAACATTTAAAACAAAACCAAATATTAAATTTTAATTTTTAAGGCATTTTTAGCTCATTGACACAGACGCTTCGAAACAAAAATATGATTAGAAAACATGTGTTTCACATTGCAATTTCATCTTTTAGAATTTGATTAGTGTTTTTATAATAAATGCAGTTTAATTAGGTTGTCTAAAGCATAAATTAAAGATAAAGTCTTGTAAATATTTCGTGTTGTGCCACCATAATAAAATTTAATTACATTGTTTTGTGAATACCGGTAAATTAGACGCACTATATATCTGTGGTCCATAATTAAAAGGGTGTAAGTTTAAAATCAAAATTTTTCAGCTAAGCGAAATTAAAATTCAAATATCGTTGGGAAATCGCAAATTTTAAAATTAGCCTTACGTTTACTGATCATAAAAATATAACGGGTAGCTTAAAATATATGTGTTCTTACAATAGCAGTATTATTATATTATTTTAAATAAGCTATGAAAATTTTTTTTTTAATTTTTTTTGAATTTCTTTATTTATACCTCGTAAATATGGAGCAAAAACAATAAATACTTCTGAGTAAAAGCTTGTTTATTTAGCTTTGGTTTTCACAAATTGTTTTTCATTTTTATGGTAGTCTCTATTCAAAATTTTACCTTTTTCCGGTACGATGCCATGAATTTGATGGCCTCTTATAATGCACGGCAAAATTTGTGTGTGTGTGTTTTTTTAATATTATATGTCTTTTTTTATTTATAGATAAATATTGATTTTCATCAATTACCTCCAAAAACTGGAAGTTTAGT
Organism: Nephrotoma flavescens; assembly: GCA_932526605.1. Taxonomy (NCBI): domain Eukaryota; kingdom Metazoa; phylum Arthropoda; class Insecta; order Diptera; family Tipulidae; genus Nephrotoma; species Nephrotoma flavescens. Next base: position 156,502,162 of record OW052222.1, on the reverse strand, counting down.
TTTAAACAAACATCGTGTCAATTTTTTCAGACAAAATAAAGGATGCATCTGCTAAGAAATTGTTTATTGATTTGCAAAAATTTGGCATATATTTCTGAAAGTAAGATTAATAATAAACATTCCACAAATATCAAATATTAATGTAATATATTTTATCCAATTTAGATGGCAAGAGCTGCATATTATTTTATTTATTTGAAAGGTCTTCTTGTGCCAAATATTACAATGGTGCAATCCAGCAATAACAAAAAAATTCGGACCAAATATTGAATTGCTGATTCGCAACAGAGTTCTATTATTGTTGGTCTTATAGCTGGGGAGTGCGAGGATGAACTACTAAGACGGAAAGCGCATAAAATGGCGAGTCAGCCTTTAATTCTGGTGACCGGAACCCTGTTTGCTCCAACTGGATCTTTCGTTTAATTTGACGGCACAAAATATATTATAAATACTTTTCTGGAAGCAATAGATATTTGTTTTAAATTATTTAATTTGTTAAATTTAGAATATCATTCGCCATCGTATTTTGTTAGGCGGTTCATTCAAAATGATTTCTACGAACTTAACACTAAATACAATAAACCAAATGCGCATGTCGAGAACCTAATTTCAGCTCTCAGTTAATAATCATAATCGAGCCTTTATATTCGTTTTTTATCTAAAGACATACAAGAAGTGTGAATATAATTTTACGATAATTATTATAATTTATGTTTATTGTTATACAGTGAAATAAAAGTAAAAATAAAAAACTATGGACAATCATTGCATTTTATTTAGAGAACCAGTCTCAACCCATACCTCCATATAAACAAAAAAACAATATATATATAATCGTTTGTACTAAATAATTTAATTAAATTATTTGATTAATTTAAATAAACTATTTAGTTAGTTTAAATAATCTATTTAATTTATTTAAATGAAACATCTTCAAATCAACTAATTTTTCTAATTAAATTAACTAACGGAGTTGTGAAATTTAACAAAACATAGTCATATTGAATAAAATTATTCTGCAGAATCGTAATTAATTGGATGATTTTTTGTCAAATTTAACAAACATGTTTTGCTTTAAATTTATTCATTTATTGAAATTCAATAAATTTCTTCAAATAAATTAAGTCAAAATATTAATTGTTGATTTGAATAACATAATGGTTCAATTGATAACCCACTTTCGTTGACCGTATATTGATCGCTTTTTCGTTGATTTAAGTACGATTTTAATCAAATTCACCACTAATTTTTTTTCAGTGTAGGGGAATAGGGGTGTAAGTGAAATAGAAAAAATTATATCACAACTTAGCAATGAAATCGCTAATTTTATTAAAGAAAATAAGGAGTTGAAGCAGTTTAAGCTGGTATAGACATTTAAAAAACTCCTCTTACTAATCTTCTGATTTCAATATCTCCTCTATCGTAACGCTAACTGTTCAAAAAATGAAGACTACTGTCGATTTTTTAATATTACTAGGACCAAATTTTATCGTTAGCAGTGATTTTAATTGTGACATCGCATTTTAATGCAAATAATACCTATCCGGAATGTAGACTTACAACCTGTAAAAAAAAAAAATATTTTATACAGCGAAAACAACTGCGAATTTCAATTTGGTGATAAACCAAAATATTGGCCTTCTTACAATTATAAATTACCAAATCTTCTTGTCTTCTTTGTAACAAAAGAAGTTTTAGATGGCAAGACAAGCACCAAAAACAGTGATGAAATATCATCTGATCATTTACAACGAAAATTTGTATTATGCTAATACCAGGTGTACATGTATGAAATGCGGATTTCAGACAACTGATGGGGCACTTATGTAGTTTGTGCTAAAAACATTTCGCATTGCGCTATTCTGTTGTGTCATCAACAAGTGTCAGTTGTGTACTAGTGATAAATTGGAAAAGTGTGTGCATAGTGTTGTATTGTTGTTCTCAATATGTCGAAATTTTTACCGAACAATCGCATAACTTTTTTGGCTACGAGAGAAGAAAAAGATTCAGAAGATCTGTAGATGGGTGCCACATGAGTAAAACGACAGGCAAATTGAAAAGCGCAAAAACACATGTGACATTTTGCACGCTTGGTACAAAAAGTAAGGAGTTTTTGCATTGTATACCTAAAAAGGATAAAAAGTGGATTTAATTTGATAGTTCCAAGGACAAAAAATCATGGGTGGACATATAAGCGCCATCCACATCGACCGCAAGACCGAATCGCTTTGGCAGAAAGACTGGTATTTGGTGGGACCAGAGGGGCATAAAACCGAGGGAAACAGTTAATACTAATCTCTACTAACAACAATTGACCGATTTTAACTGTTCTCTGGTTGGAAAAAGGTAAGAATACCGAAAGAAGTAACACAAAGTCCTTTTTATTCATGACATAATGATCCACATACGGGAAAACTGGTTCGCGACACGTTGGAATCACTCAACTGGAAAGTTCTTTGGGTCACCACTTGTGGGAAAATGGCTTGATTAATGGTTGGCAACAAAAGGAGAAGATTTTTACAGGCGTGGTATTCACATGCACAAATTGTCCGAAAGGTGGAAAAAATGTATAACAAGCAATGAAGCATACTTTCAATAAAGCTTTTTCATCATTCTTCAGAATCTAACATGTTTTTTAGTAAAAAAAAAATCGGCATTTCATACTTGTACACCTGATAAATACACAACAAGTTGTAAACCTCTAAATATAACTTACAGAAGCCCTGCTTATATAACACATGCATCATATCAACCATTCTAGGGGTCATAGATGTGTTATATTTCAACACAGATCGTCAGTTCACCAACAGACGACGATCTGAGGTGAAATGTAACTCATCTATGACCCCCTATCGATGTGCAAAACCCATGGCCGACCCATCTTTCATGCCAGTATAGGCTGGCATGGAGCTTGCAATGTGCCGATGGTCTTAAATCGGTCCTATAGCCGTACGTTCTCGAGTTGGCCGGGAGGCGCTAAGGAAGAACGTAAAAAGCGTAACCGCGGAATAGCAGGGTGAGCCTTTTGAGCCCCAAAATAGATCACATAGCTAACAATAAAAAAAATAACAACTATTTTATACAACAAACACAATAAGAAGGACCGTTAGGCTTGTTAATGACATTTCAGAAAAGTCAAATATTCTATATTTAAGCGATTGATCGTGGTAAAACCTTATACTTTAGCTTTTTCTATAGACGGGAAGATTTTAGCCATTTAAGGCTGAAAAAAATTGTTCCGCCGGAAGTAACAGCTTCCAAACGGGCACTTTTGGTTCTAGCAAACAAATGTATATTATTTATGAGATGCCGATTTTAGTTAGTTTTCCAAAATTTAAGCAAACTTAACGATTTTTGCCCAAAAACAATTCAATTAAAATTTCACGTCTGTACAGCCCAGACGAATTAATAGTGGTTAAACGTAATAGTTAAGGTTTTTCATAAATTGGAAGGTTCTAGAGGTGTTCTCCAGAAATAACTTCGTTTTTAAATTTAAATATTAAATTTTCAAAATGGGTTAACATAGTTGGTTTCACAAATTTAAGTGAGAATAAATTTTTCACACTACAAGAAAGTTTTTACCAAAAGTCCGGAAACTTTAATTTATCGTTTTAGAAATGAAATGTAGTGTATTCGAGATCAATGCAAGCCTACGTTTGTGGTAAATGACAGTAAGGATTTATCAACAACATATTCTCATATATATATTTTTTGAGATTACATTTTAAGAATCTCCTGTTTCAAATTAATGATTGATAAGTTTATTGAATCCCAGCCAACTCCCATGGCTTCTGAGTGTGACAATCTGCTACCGGACGCGGCACACTGTTGTATAGATGTTGTAAGAATTGCCTACATAGTATACTGGCACCTTAGATGGATAACACAGTTAGCGCTGGATTTATAAATCGACGTTGTTTATTTTATATTGAGCTCATTCAGGACATGATTCTTCTTATTTCGTAGCTGCTTCATTAAAGATAACTGGACGATCATGAAAATATTTGTTAATGTTTAAAATTCTACTTTATAAGCCAAACAAATCAACATAATTTAAAAAGGACTATACGTACCAACAAGATACGCATTTGTTAGCTATCAATAAAATATTCAAAGATAACTAGCACTAAAATTTTTTAAATCGCGTTTATTTTGTTTGCTGACAGTTTGAATTTTAAACGGCAGCAAATAAATTCGTCACCATGCAGTTATCATAAGATGACAAGAAGCAGCTGAGTGAGCCTGTTGTCAAATTTTATTGCCAGATTCTGTATACGTATCCCAAAGTCGCAACTCAATTTTATAGCAAGCAGTAAGTTTTTATTGCCTGTTGAATCTGTATTGTTCTTTGGAAACATACGTTTGGCTACTTTGCAAGTTTTCGAGAAGGTTTAAGGATTGCGAAGTTTTTTTGCCGGAGTTTTAACATAAAGTTTTTATAATTTCCAACTCGGGAGGTGAAATTTGAAAGAGGAAATTGTATTTTTTACTTTTTAGTAATGACTTTCCTTTACTTAGTAAAATAAAGTATAGTAATCTAGAAAAATGTCGATCTCGAGAATTTTGCAGATTTACCATTCGCGTACCGCCGAAGTCAAGAAAAGTTATTTAAAAAAAAAAAATCTGTATGTGTATATGTGTGTTCGTAGTTCACACTAAATGTACTAAATGTTGTAGTTTCTCTAAAGCCATGACGAATTCACTGAATAGGATGAAGTTGGCCGTGGTAGCTTCCATTGGGGCTTTCTCGGTTTTTGGTAATACATATTTAGAAAAATATATTTACGAAAACCCGATTAAAACAAAAAGATTGTAAATTAAATTTCAAACAAAAGAATGACGAGTTTAGATAAAAAAATCATTATTTCTAATAAATTCGACATCCCTACGGACCTGGCGGCGGATTGTCTATTTGGAATAAAACTTCATACTTAAACCTATTTACTTAAATGGTAGATCTTTGCGAAATTTCTTAATAAAATGTGTGGCGAAAACGGCAGCTTGAAAAAGAGCTTTATTAATTTTTGGTAAGATGTTTAAAAGTATGGCATTTACACAAAACGACAAAATATTTAAATAAATTGAAAGTTTTATTTTTTAGCAAACAAGGTGTGTGTTTGGTCGGTTTTCTGAAATTTAAGAATTTTTGTTTTTGTCACAACATATTCACGTTAGATTCAGATTATAGCATGAATTTTTTGATTTGATTTGTTTCAATCTCACTTAATCGTGTTTCGACCATAAGGGAGCCTAGCTTTTACATTTTCGAGTAGAAAATTGTATAGTGTTTCCTGTTGCACTCTTTGCAATGAATTTTAGATCTGCGATTTTATATTCTGTGAGTGTTCTAGTAATTATAGGATCGGTGTTTCTGAATCCACCAAAACATTTCCATTCACTATTGAATTTTCTTTAAATTGACTACACTCAAACAGAATGTGCTCTTCACTACCTACAGATTAAACTTATCATTGCAAGTATAAGTATCTTCTAGTCTGGTCTTTAATTAGCGGGTAAGGGATAAAGACGTTTGTTTTACTATTTTAGAGATTCCAGCAACCAGTACATGTACCACCGATATTTTTATAAAACTAAATTAAAATCTATGAGTTCTTAGCCGTGTTTCTCGTTAATGATATGCCTATCAAAATATTTTTAAAAAGCAAAATCCTCCTAAGAATGCTGACATTTCTTGTGGAGCGGGTTAGACCAAAAATCGTTCTGATATCTCGATTTATGAAAAAATCTCTTAAGTACGAAGTTTTCGACTGTTAATCAATCCATCTGGGCTGTCGAGCTACATTCATTTAGACTTCACTGCATCTGTGAGCCGGAGCTTTTTAAAAAGTATTTGTTTTTAACTTCGGCGATGTATCGAATGGTAAATCTGCAAAATTATGGAGTTCAACATTTTTATTATTACTATACTTATTAGTTGTAGTTATTCCCATCTGATTAGCATAAATAATATGAATAACATGCATTTATCATTATTTGACAATTTTATCAGTGTAATAAAATGACAGTAACAAAAAAATTGGGAATTTATAATGAAAAATATTAACTAATTACGAAAACACTAAAAGTAGTACACTCATACATTCTCGAATGAGTAATATTTATCCTTCAAACATAAAAATTTGCTATCATAACAATAATAATGTATTCAAGTATCTTAAATATTATGAGCTTTTTCCTTTGGAACAGCAACATAATAAATAAAAAGGAAAATGATTAATTTTTGTTGTTATTTTTACAGTACTGCATTATTATTATTTCACTAAAATCATTTTCAAAAACAAAATTCTATATAAGATAAAGTCAACTGCAATTGAGCACGAACCTGATATCACTTTAGTGGAGAGAACAAAAAAAATATTCCAAAGATTTTTAATTTTCCCACACACGAAGATATGTGGCATAAGTATTGTAAATTGTGATCGTGAAACATTTTTGACCATGGAATTTTTGCAGATTTACCAAAACCCCGAGGTCAGAAAAAAAGGCTTTCAAGCAATTCTTTGTGTATCTGTGTGTGTCAAGTCTATACGCGGGACTAATTAGAATGAAACTTAAGATCAAGGATTTCTAACGACGAACTACTCCTCCCTGACCGGACACAGTGAATTATTAGATATATAATTATTATTTTTTAGAGTTTATATCAAGGTCATCAAGCTACTGACTAAAAAAATTTATTGAACATTTTAGAAAATATTTCAGCATGAATATAACCCCCAGCCTCAAGTTTCGAGAAAATTGTGTAGAAAACACAAAACAAAAAAAAAATAAGTAAAAATTCAGGATTCATATTTTGATTAGTTTTGCCAAGCATTCGAGTAATATAGGTTTCTATACTTTCTATACTGTATTCTGTGATGTGTGATTCTGAAGGCGGGTCTATTCTTATGCAAGCAATAGTTTGGTTCTTACCGATTGTTTGTATATATCGATAGGCTTTAGCCGCTCCAGGTATGCGAGTAGGTTAAATATATCCACCCAGAGTAGCTCACAAGAAGCAAAATAAGGAAATTTTTGCATTGCTTATATTATTTCATAATGTATTTTCTGCTAACAACAAAGCTGTTCGAGTCGGCTTAAAATAAATTCGAGACAATGGGGGTTGAGAAAAAATAAACCTTCATATCATCGGGAGTCGGGACATAGGGGGAGGGGGCGAATTGTATTTAACACCAGCAGAAAATGGCCACGCAAGGACTCTTCAGATGTGGCTGTAAAATCAGAGGATCTTAATACTTTCACCAGCACTCTGAGCTCAAATAAAAAAAAATTGTGACTATCCCTGTCGAATGCCTTACTAAAAACTGTGGTTGGTGCAACAAATTCATTTCCTGCTTCCATGGTCGAGCGACCTTGAGGGAATCATGTTGAAAGACAGAAAGCAATAAGGTTTAGTGAAAGTACAGTAACTCATAAACGATGCCTTCGATTAATTTTGCAATTGACCTACAATTAGTAATGTTCGATTTGCAATTCGATTAGAAGCTGACTAGTGCCAACTTGACATTGTATTGTGCATATCTTGAAAATAGCTTTGAGCTGAATTATTTGATTTGGTTTGACGTGCGCAAATCATTTTTTATTGCAGATGGCAGACGTGATGAAGATCCTAGCCAATTAAATCATGATGTAATGCACCGTTTAATTCATTCGAATTCTGTTGTGTTGATTTTATAGTTTTCCAAGTTTCAAAACTGTGAAAGCCACATTGACCAAGTGACCCCAGGACCTGTGCTAAGCAAAGAAAAAGATCCAAATTTAAGCGTATTCGTAAAACGCAAGCAAATTGCAAAGAAAAACTCTGAGACATGTCGATTTTCCTTATCTTGTACCGCCGAGTTCATTTGAAATGCTAGGCGATTATGCACTTTAATTGCGACAACGAAACGAGTCAATAATTATTATAAGCAAATTCTCGAGTTATGTAATGCCAGCATGGATGTACAACCATGCGGATCAAATAGATTTATAGCCCACTACACGCCAAGTACATTTCAAACTGCAACTTCGTTCGAAATCAACAAAAAACTGAGAGACTTTGCTCAAAAGGAATTGAGCAATATGTAAATCATATTACATGAATTTGCGTCTAATTTTCAGTCATTTTATGCAAAGAAAGAAAGGGATAGTGCAGAAAGCATTATGCAAAACAGATAGAGCGACCAACAAGACGAAGACTCACCAAGCCGACAAACAACACTAAAATGGTGATTATGAAGTGTTCCAGCCGTGGTATGAACGCTGTGGTACATTCTTTCAAATGCAGATGGATCCCGGAAATTATTTTTATAGCCTGCTCGTACTATATATACAATTTTACTCGGTTGATGAATTAATTTATGAGCATAATGTGCACGCCAGCAATTGAGACAAACCTTGATATGCATCATTTAAGAGAAAAACAACTTGAAAAGCGTGCAATCAGGCCCACGCTTTCTATCTTCATGAAAATCCAGAAGAAGTTGTTATAGCAGAACTAAAAGACGAAGTTACCGAATGGGCGATGACAAATGCGCAGTTCCAGAATGTGTATATGAGGTTAGAAATTTGTATGGGTGTGATACATCTGTATGCTGCTAAGAGAAATTATTTATACTTTTTAGTGCTTTTTAAAAACGTAGCACATTAAAATAAATTATTTAAATATTTTTAATTTTTAGCAAACGGTTTCATATATATATATATATTGATTGGCCGGCGACCTTGAGACTAAGTAGCACAAATATAAAACTATTTTCACGCGAAAAGCGCAGTTTCTTTATAGTAAGTTTTTAATTTTGAAAAAAAAAAATATAATAAAATTTGTACAGTGGATATAAAGAGGCAATTTACTAAGGTGGTTCTTCGATTGTTGTTCACATGTTGCCTAAATGTATTTAACTTATAATTCATTGTAGGTAACGTTGAATGGATTGGAACTAAATTTTAATTGAAATTTTTAAATAACAACCAAAGCTCATCGGGGAAAATGGACCCTGAATTTATAATATTTTGCAAATGGTGTGCTTTAATGGTGCTTTTACATAAATTGGGGTCAATAATTTGGAATTAATCACTGGGAAATGAAGATTATGATGTGTGTGCCTTTTCTGATAAAAACTAACTATACGACATGGTATTCTAACATTTTTAGTTTAATTTTTAAAAAACTGTGTAGAATCATTTGAATAAATTGCAACAGAGTTCTAAAAGAAGATTTTGTCATTTTGTACGGGAAACAAGTATTTAATGATCATGGGTAAGGAGGTAGGTGGTAGTGGAAAAAGTGTCACGCGAGGAATATAACGGGCCAACATTTTTTTTATTCTTTGAGTTATTTTTCTTGTTTTTAAAATGATATTTTTCTACTGGTTCGTGGTTATTTAATGATGATGATGAGAATTTAGTTTGCTTTTTATGGAAAATTTAATATTTTGGGTTTGGTTTCAAGTTTTTTTTGGTGCTCTATCTATATAGAAAATACGGTATGGAAGTATAAACATTTTGTTTTGATTAAATTTAGTTTTAGATTTTAGAGATATATGGAGATAAAATAAAATTACTATAAGCTGTGTGTATTTGTTGCTATATATGGGTAACATATTTTGTGGTATAATGATGTATGCTTATAAATGTGGAAAATTTTAAGTTTAGGGACGATGATGCTGTGGAGTATAATGCTATTTTGATTTCAAATTGTTACTTCTGATGTCGTTTACTTAGCCCCTTTCAGATCTATACAGAAACAATATCCTATATGTAAGTTCGCCCATTACGCTGAATAAAATAGATGGTTTGCAGATTTTCAATTAAAATTGGGTGGTGGCAATTTTATCATTGCAAAATTAATTACAACAATTAAATACAATTTGTGAATTTCATCATATGCATTGACGAATGTGGAACTATGGTGATAATTTAGTCCGTCGAATATTTTAGGTGTGCCCGTTGAAACTCGGTTCTGAAATTGGTTGCATTAAAATATACTTGAACGCATCCAATTCGCCCGCCATTTTGGATATATGTAGCTTATTCAATGCTGTTTGCTCACGCTATTAATTCGACTTTGAATGAACCTTCTGTGAGCCATTCAACAGTAAAACAATGGTTTTCAAAATTTCGTGATGGCAAGTACACGTGAAGTATATGTATTCCCTAAAATAAAGAAACTAGTTTAGGAAATTTTTTAGAAAAAACTTCACGCGGGTAGAAAAATGTAAAGTTTTTCCAATTCCTATAGATAATTATGAAAGTGTTAGTGTAACATAAATAACATATCAAATCCATATTAACAAGAAATTTATATTTTTTATTTGTTTATTACGTTACTCGAAAAAAATTTTACTTATAAAACATAAAAACGTTATTGTTTCTGAAAATTTTGTTTTGTATTTTTCAGAATTATATGAAAACTAAATTAATCTATGAAAGTTAACAATTAAAACGGTCTGCTATTTAGGAAAAGTACTCAAAATAAAAAACTGTATGCTCTTGAATTGTCGATTTTTAAATATTCTGTAAAGAATAATCATGTATCAAGTCAAACTTCCTGGTGTAGTTAAACGCCGGACATCCTAACGGAAACTTATTTTAAATAAGTCACGAGATACTCTAACTGAAAATAAATAATTTTTAAAAAAATTCTATGGTCCAAGGCACTTAGGATTGACGTTTTTTTTGAATATTCTATATAGAGTGTTTTCATACATCAGTTTCTCTGAATTTTATTGTTTTTCCTAAACGCCTGAAAATGACTTATGTTCTGTTAGAGTGAATCATGGTTTACTCAAAACAAGTTTCCGTTAAGATGGCCGGCGTTAAGGAAACCGGTGTGAAGTTTTTAACGAAAAGTGTAGCTACACAAATTAATGAAAAGTGTAGCTACACAAATTAATGAAAAGTGTAGCTACACAAATTAACGAAAAATGTAGCTTCTAAAAAGTGTGTCAATTAAAAGTGTATATAGCACACCTTTACTAAGAAGATCGTCAAAATGTATATTACATGTAAATTTCGGTCATAATATAAAACTAGTCTAAAGGTTAAGGAGCTACATGAATTAAAAAAGTTTTTTTTTCTGAACTAAAATAAGTGTTTTTAATTCATTTTAAAATGAATTAAAATCAGAGTTGAAAAAGAAATAAAAAAGTTCGATAAAATGAATTTAAAAAGGCATTTCTTAATTCAGTTTTAAAATGAATTAACATAAGTGTTTATAAAATGAAATAATATAAGCCTCCTTATAAAATGAAAAAAATGCTATTTTCATTAACGAAAATTTTTTGGAATATAAATTTGAATTTTGCACGTACAAATTTGGCAATGCAAAATACGGCGTAATTTTTCTTCACGTATACATCGAAAAAATCAGGTAAGAAATATAAATTTTGGAAATTTTTAAATAAAGGATTGTTTACTATCAGTTTTTAGGGGGAAAGGATGCTATATTTTTCCGAAAATTTTTTACTTTTTTTATTTTTTCAATATTATTTTTTATTTTTGCTAATAATAATTGCTTCGTCAACCTTGCAGACACAGATCAAAGAGTTTCTCTCGCTCTTATCGCTTCTTCTGATTGTGCCACAAATGTTAAAAGACTCAACTTTCGTATATATAAATTTTTTTTAATGTAATTTTAATTCGTTTATACCTTAGAGGATGAGAGCTGCCCCCACCCCCAAACCCCCGCTTTTCCACAATTTGGACAATTTTTTAAGTGTCAAACTAAGTAAAAAAAAAATTGAAAAAATTTCAAAATTCTCCCGGAAAAATTGAAAAATTTTCCCGGAAAAATTATTTGTACTGTTGAAAAACTGTTAAGATACAATCCTAATATCCAAATTTTTATAAAGATTACACATTTGTACGTATTTTGAATAGAATAATACACAATTATTTTTTTTAAGTGAAAATTTTCCCGGAAAATGGGACAATTTTCCGGAAAAATTTAACTTCCCCCTCCTAAAAGCTGTTGATAAACAATCCTGCAATTAAAAATTTTAAAAATTTATACTCCTTACCTGATTTTCCCGATGTATACGTAAAGTAAACTTTAGCCCAAAATAATGCACATTTCTGAATATTTGTTGAAAGTCGAATTAAGATTTTTTAATTTGTAAAATGAAATAAAATGTGCTTTTTTTAATTCATTTTGAAAATGAATTAAGGTAGGTGTTTTAAAAATGAAATAGTGTAAGCCTTTGTTAATTTATTTTTGAGTTTTCTCATTTTTCTAAATCGCTTTTTTTAATTCATAATTTTAAGTTAAAAATATGAATTAAAATATGTAGCAGAAGTTCATACAAAAATCAACTTTTTTAATTCATTTTTAAAGAACTTTTTTAATTCAAACTTTTTTAATTCAGTACCCCAGGTTAAGGTTATTGCGAGTAAAATCTAATTCTCTAAATGTTTGAAATTATATAAATTTACGATTAATAAAATCGACGACACTATGGTCGATTAAAAATATCTCAGAGATATTACCAAGTAAATAAATAGTGAATAACTCGAGCTGTTCAAAACAGTTAACCACATTTAAATAAATAGTTATGGGATTGTTCCACATAAGTATTATGACGAAAATTACATAAACATTCAAATATACGTCAAAACACCTGCTACACTATGGCCGATGCCAAAAAACTCAGAGATGTTATCAAGTGTGGGCATATATTTTCTATAAAAGTAGATAAATCGTCCTGTTCAAAACAGTTAACCGTATTAAAACAAAATGACCTGGGGTTGCTTAACGACAACTTATATATCGGTAAATTTACACACTTGATAACATCTCTGAGTTTTTTGGAATCGGCCATAGTGTAGCAGGTATTTTGACGAATATTAGAATATTCATTAAATTTACTGATGTATAAGTTGTCGTTAATTAACCCCAGGTCTTTCTATTTTAATGCGGTTAACTGTGTTGACTAGGACGATTCATCCACTTTTAGAAAATATATGTTCACACTTCATGACATCTCTGAGTTTTTTGGAATCGGCCATAGTGTAGCAGGTTAAGTTTTGTATGTATACTTTTTCTAGAAATAAACTATTTAAATTAAAAAGGTATTTTAACGAATATTTGAATTTGTATGTAATTTTCGTCATAATACTTGCGTGGAACAATCCCATAACTATTTATTTTAATGTGGTTAACTGTTTTGAACAGCTCGAGTTATTTACTACTAGATGTCATACTCGTATGCCTTTACTTGGTGACATCTCTGAGATATTTTTAATCGGCCATAGTGTCGTCGATTTTTTTAACCGTCCGTGTATATCATTTCAAACATTTAGAGAACTAGTTTTCTTCTCGCAATACCCTTAACCTTTAGACTACAATTATTATGATAAAGTTTGTTCCCAAAATTTATATGAAATGTACATTTTGACGATCTATTTAGTAAAGGTGTGCTATTTACACTTTTAATTGCCACACTTTTTAGAAGCTACACTTTTCGTTAATTTGTGTAGCTACACTTTTCATTAATTTGTGTAGCTACACTTTTCATTAATTTGTGTAGCTACACTTTTCATTAATTTGTGTAGCTACACTTTTTGTTAAAATCTTCACACCGGTGTTAAGGAAACCCAGGAAAATTCAAGGAAACCCGATATATGATAATTCTCTGTAGAATATTCAAAAATCGTTAATCCTAAGTGCCTAAAAGCGTAGTTTTAACTGATTACAGAAATTTTGTAGTTGTTTTGTAATACACTTTGAACTTCAATTCTACTGCATCTCACAAAATGCAAATTTTATGATTTCTTAATGCGTAGTTTGGAATTTATTCGTTAGTTTGCAATTTTATCAATACTCTGTTGTTGTTGTTGTTGTTGTTACTGTTGTTGTTGTTGTTGTTGTTGTTGTTGTTTTTGCTGTTGTTGTTGTTGTTGTTGTTGTATTTTAGGAACAATTTGGAAGTTTATGAAAATCTCCGCCACCGTCAATTTTTGTTTTGAGGACAATCCACATCCAGCTGTAGTAAAACAATTTGAAGACGAAAAACTTACTGGTTTTACTGGTACTACTTTACGTGTCAAACTCAAACAGAGCTTACAGAACATTTGGAAGTTACTCATCAAGCAATATCATTTCGATTGTATGCAATGAGAAAAATACACAAGGAAGGAAAATGGGTTCCTCATAAACTGACCGAAGGGACCGAAGAGTTTACGCATCTGCATGAATTTGCTTGCTCGGCACAAAAGAAAGAATTTCTTGCTCAAAATAATTAAGGCTGATGAAAACTGGTGAACTGATGCATTACTGGTTGATCCAGGCCAACCATCAACATCAGTTGCAAAAATGGATATTCATGCCAATAAAGTGTTACATTGTGGTTGGTGGGATTAGAAAGTACCCATGTTCAGTTGCAAATTTTTGTATTTTTTAAAAAATGACCACTTAGTGGTCGAAAACGTTAAAATATATTTTCTTAATAAAAAAAAATTTAAAATTTTAAACAATTTGTTTAGTTTTAATTTTTGTAATTTCAAAAAGGTGGTGTTGAGCAATACTACTCGTACATTATCTTTTCTTATCGACTTATTAAATTTTTATTAAAAGTTTTACAAGAAAATGCTCGGCTACGGACATTTGGCTAAAACATCGAAAAGACTACAGGTTTATACATCGCTATGCACTCTAACAAATCAATCAATAAGAAGTAGGCGTTCCTGGTACTTATTCCTCGAGAGCCTGACTGATCGGATAAATCCTCGCGGAAAATTTTCAAATTGGGAAATTACCACGTACTAATGAGTACAGCCTATACTAATATTAAATGTGTCCGCTATTAGGCTTTTGCTATTATTTATCCACATTTTAATTATTAGTTGCCAAAACAAGCTTATGTAGCTTTCAAGCACACCATCAACATTTTTTTAATTGCAATATGCTTGTAAATTATTTTCTTGCTTGTAATCTTCTAGCGCAATGCAAAACAAAAGGAAAAGGATACTTTTTAGTTTATTCATATTTTTCACAATTAAAAAAAAACACTATAAAAGGATATTTTGTTGTGTATCCATTTTATGAAAGGATTTGATATAATATGTTCCTTTTTCTAGTGTTATGTTCTGTTATGCTTTTCTTATATGAATGTATAATATCACCATGCTAGAAAAAAAAATCATTTATATGTACCTAGGTTTAAAAAAAAAATTGTATGAAAGGATTTTTTCATGCAATCCTTAAAAAACAAAAGAAAATGTCTCAAGTATATTTCTTTTGTTTATAAAAATGCATACAAAAAAATGTTGTACAAGAAATTACTTTGTATGCAGACACTCAGTTTTCATAATTTTTATTTTTTTTTTGCTTAGTATTTTGAAATTTATGCTTGTTTCATGACGATGTTGATTATGATTATGTTGATGATTATTATTATTATTATTATTGTCATTATGTATATTTACTTTAATTTTTGTATATTTATGCACGTACATATCATGTTTTTATGTGTATACAATAACCGAAAAAAACGAGCATACGAGACGGGTGAGTACATAAGATAAAGAAGGCGCACGGATAAAACTGTATTATACATAATCGGGTATACAATACCGAACAAAAACAATTGGAAATGAAAATGGAAAACAAATATGAAAATAATAACTTTCTTTATAAATATTCTTCTCGTTGTTGTTGATTTGACGAACGATTGTGTATGTAAATGAAGATATGATGATGATTGAAGTAATGGTAACTGGGAAAGTAATTACAAAAATTGCTTGTCTGGAGTTGGAACAAAAAAATAAAAATAAAACAGAATTCTGAAGTACTTGAATGAATTTAGTAGTGTAATTATTTTGTGGAAGGTTTAGTCATGTGTAATTCGAGACACCTCCAAAATATTTTGAAAGCTTAAAGTTCTGAAGAACTGTAATTGAAGAAGTGTAATTTGTTTCAATTAAGGATTTTTTGTAAAAAAGCGCTGACTAAAAGACAAGAAGTGATCCTCTGATTATAATTTGTCTATTGTTAGTATGTGTTCCAGATGTACCACCTAGGAATAACATTTTATTAAAAATATACGCAAAGTTGCTGGAAAATGTTGCTGAACTCTGCTTATATAATCTTAAGAAATCTTAAGTGATTGAATGTTTGTATTAAATTGAAGCTTGCACAATGATAACAATGTAGAATGCACTTCATGCGGATTGTAAAACTCAATACCTAAAAAATTTTAAAGTCTGGGATTGGTGCGGAAAAAATATAATTTTCATCTTGTAAAATTCATTGCAAACTAAGAGTTGAATCGCTAAATCCTAATTGTATTGCAAATCATAATTAATTAAAACAAAACCGAATTGTAAACTACCATTTCAAATGCAAAGAAATCATTATTAAGGCATATCCAGCCATCCATAATATATAGTTCACCAAGTACGCTCTGCTGACACATACATGGTTCTTTTAGCCGGATGTCAGCCATAAAATTTATCTGATTTTTCATTCAAAGGTTTCAACCCATTTGAAAGAAATTGACACGTGGTAAAAATACAAAGAAAACTATCTACAGGGATACGCTAAACCGTAAGTTGAATGTGTATATACTATTATCATGAATAGAGTATCCATAATTAGCAATCATACTCGCAATTCAAACGTTCTCGGTGCATAAATTAAATAATTTGTAGTAACCACGCGTGCTACCGTTCGTCCATTGAGCTAGCTAGCAGAACTCATACGGCAGAACATTAAAAGACAGTATGAATAATTATAGGCGTATTATAGGCTAATTAAATGCTTTATTAAAAAATTTTGGGCTCCATCTTTTCCAA
This sequence comes from Nephrotoma flavescens, assembly GCA_932526605.1. Taxonomy (NCBI): domain Eukaryota; kingdom Metazoa; phylum Arthropoda; class Insecta; order Diptera; family Tipulidae; genus Nephrotoma; species Nephrotoma flavescens. The sequence goes on along the minus strand of OW052222.1, from coordinate 156,485,371 downwards.
CTAAAATGCGGGTTCCGCTAGCTTTAGAAAAAGTTAGCAGAACCCATATCAAAAAACGATTTAAAAACAATTGAAAAATTTAAGAATAATTTTAGGCTAATTAAATGATCTGTTTAATTTTTTTTATTATGCACGCGCTAGGAGAAAATTACGGCTTTATCACTTAAAAGCCAACAGAACCGAAATCGAAAATCGGATCAAAAATCAAATTCGAACGAAACAAGATCAATTGACAATAAATAATTTTAGGCTCATTATGTCCTAATCAAATTCCCTATTAAAAATTTTTGGGCTCCACTCGTTCATGTTCAAACTTCAGGCCATTTAATCTAAAGCTAGCGAAACCCAAATCATAAATAGGACCAAAACCGAAATTAGAACAAAAAACAAGAACAATTGACATACAAATAATTTTAGGATCATTATGGCCTAATCAAAAACCACATTAAAAATGTTTAGGCTCTACTCGTTTTTGGCCAAATTTCAGAGCATTTAATCTAAAGCTAGCAGAGCCCAAATCAAAAATCGGCCAAAACCTAAATTAGAACGCAAAACCGTATGGGTTCTGACGGACGTTTGATTAATCATATTTCGGAAATAACACTTTAAACGTGTGAAATGCTTTGAAAATTTTGATATCAGTAGCTAAAGCGCGAACAATTGTTTGTGAAGAATGCCGCAAATTAAAACATTGAAAAAATATCGTTCCAATATCAAGGCATCACTGACGATGATTTTTAAATATGCGAACAGAAAATAACAAATAGATGCACCCTTTATTGATATTGAAGAGTTGAAAGTGTGATTACGACGTAAATCGTCAAGATGAGTTCGAGGATAGGTACTATGTTCCGCTCTCGCTGATTTGAACAAATTCAGAAGAAGACTAAGCTAGGCCGTGGGTAATATTACAACGGAATTAAATTCTATATATGCTAGGTGATCAAATTCGTGCGGCAAATATCGAAGTTAAATTCCCGAAGCTAAAAATTGCAGCATTTTTTTGATATTTATACGGAATTGTAATCATTCTATGATTTATTTTTATCGAAAATCCACGAAAATCCACCGAATTAACCCGGCACAAAAATTACAGTATTTAAAGGGACTTTTAAGAGGAGAAGCGGCTAATCTTTTGAAAACTCTTTCGATGCCAACTACATCGAAGCTTAAAACAAACTTTCAGTATGATAGAAAGCGCTACACCGAAAAGTTCCGTACACTGAAAAAAATAATAGGGTGAAGTCTACAAAAAATATAAGTAAATTTAACCTAAAATCGCTGTTGAAATTGAGCCTAAGTAGCGCAAAGTAAATTTCACAAATTTTGAAATGTGAAATTAACTTCATGCTATGTAAGAATATTTTATAATAAAATTATGTCGTTGCATGTAATATTTACTTCGCATTTTGTTGGTTCAACTTATTGGATGAAAGAAAACGAAAATATAGAATACGTAAAATGAAAATGTTGGACTAACTTTAATTTAAGCAAAATTTACATTTTGCTTAATAAAAAATAAAATCGTGATTTTTTTTGCATGATAACAAAATATTTGTTATCACATCCAGATGAGGTCTCACCTTTTCAAACCCAGTGAGATACAAATTTTGAATCTTTTAATTAAAAAATTCGATATCCTCATCATCAGATCAGATTATGTAGTTATCAAACTACTATGTTTACATCAACTGACCTAGCGAATTATATTAAAAATGCAATAATAATTGTTAAATATCGTCGATGTAAATTTAACACACCAGTTTGCAACCTTTACCTTGCAAATGTAAATTTTGGTTGAAAATGTATTTTACATTGTCTAAGTAAATTTTACTTGTTAACAATAAGTATAAGAATATAATGACGATTTTTTGATGTACATGATTTTTTACATATGATTAAGTTCTTTTAACTATTTAAAAGGTTTTGTTTCGTTTTATTTTGACAAATTGTTTTTACATTTCAAAAAATGTTATTTTGACCTAGGCTGAGTAAAGAGAACTTATAAAATTTGTACTGAGCATGGGTAAATAATCTAAAATATTATGTTAGTTTTACAATTTTAAATTTACTTAACAGGTTAAGTAAAAATCGCATCGATTATTTTTTTGAGTGTAGAGATACCATCGCTTAGCAACGCTACATCACAATATGTCACAATATTTATGGATACCGCGGATGAGGTTATACATAGGTTAAATGTTGTGTGACCTGAAGCAGAGACTAGAGGTCCATGGCTAGTGTTTTTATTGATCCAAAAGTTAGACGAGGAGATCAGAGACAAATGGGCAAACGAAACTGTGGATACCGAATTTCCAACTGTCCAGCCCTTAATCGATTCTGTGAAAAACAGTCCTGTTGCTCAAATGAAAAGTGTTCCTGAGGCATTTGCTAATTCCGTTATATCTTGCAGTGTTTGTAAAGACGATTATCATCCCTTATAAATGCTTTGAGTTTAAGGAATTTGCAACTGAACAATTTGGAGAACAGATAAAAATAGAAAATCGTTGTTTCACCTGCTTCAGTCACTCCCATACCGTACTCTAATGCAAATCAAAGATAGATGACATTTTCATAAGAGAACACACAATTCCCTTTCTCCCCACACAACACATTGCCCCCACTGTCAATTGCTTTTCCAGTGAAAACCAAACCAGCTCTAACAATCGATATCAGTTAATTATTCAGCGGTAACCAAATCCTTTCCAATATCGATTTCTCGAGCAGAAGAGTCTTCATGCTGGCACTCTATCTAGTCGATTTATCCATCTATCTTACCAACTGCTTGTGTAAGAGTTGACAAAGAGTGTCCAGTATCAGTTATGACAAGTACTTGATTTCGGATCGGAGTCGTCACCGACGCATTCGTTTAAAAACAGGAATTAGCACGTAAAAATGGACGAATTAGTATCCAAGGCCTGGCCTAGCAGAAAATTGTTAATCCCATTACATAATAATATCAACTGATTATTACCGAGATTGACCGCGGTTGTTTTCCAGTTTTATTTTGGATTTCAATTTCATTTTTCGCCACAGCAATACTGAAGTTTTTTGTTCTATCGTGACATTTTGTATTGTATTTTCATGTTGTTCATCCTTACTGTAAACGTGGACGACGAATGATTTTGAAGGGAGACCAATGTATACTCCGAGTGCGGGTGAACAACAGCTAAATATAGAAATAAGTAAATATAGATAAGTATTTTTGTTGTGAGAGCGCGCGCGACTAACGCGCAAAAAAAACAAAACCAAAAAGCACAACAGAAATATTTGTCGATAATATTTGGTGGAGCGAGAATTTTTTTTTGGGGTTTGTCTTGATTGTAATTTTGGATTTAAAACAAAGTCTAGTTTTGGATGTCAAAAATTTAAGTAGTTTTTTTTAATATAAATATATAGTTTGGGAAAATATAAAATATAAAGCTCATCATATTGTTTAGATGATAAAATTATCAGTTTAAAGATTTTTTTTTTTATTATATAAAACAAAACCTGCAATCCCATTTTACGTTTAATTAAATGGTGCAAAAATTTGTATTGAACTTAAAACGAAATAAAAAAAATAAAGTTGCACTCTTTCTATGTGTTTACTTTACATACAAGTGAATTTTCTCGATTTAAAAAATTGTTCAAACTCCCATTTTGGGTGGTGAAATTTGAAAGGCGGAAAGAAAAAATCTGGTTGATGTGTGATACAAAACAGTGGAATAAATCCATCGCGGGTGTGGGGTGGTACCATAGAAATTAGTGGCCTGGAGGCATCGGAGTAGCATACGATTTTATATGTTGGCAGCATACGATTTTATTTGTTGTTACGGTGTTGTGATAACGGGCGGCCAGTTGACGCCACTTCAATATTTCAACGGTTTCAAGGCGAAGGACGCCCAATGGGTTTACGGTGAATGCGATCCAAAGGCCAACGGTATCGGTTAAAATCACCGCAAGGTGATCCAAAGCCCAACGGTAGTTTTAGGTTACGTATTTTAAGGCAAAAAGATCGCCCCAAAGAGAATTTATATACGGGTTTTTGCGAGCCCGAGCCCAACCCATTACTTACGGGTGGCCAGGTGAGGCCATATTTTGTTACTGGTATGGAGGAGAGGCCTCGCATGAAATAGGTGACCAACCGGTCCCGAAAACTTAAGCGGACCTCATGAGGCCTTAAAGTACCATTTTCTTTTGTTTTATTTTTTTTTTAATATTTTTTTATGATTTCAATTTTAAATTTCAAATTTTTGTTGTTTTATTTTTTCAGTTTCAATTTTTATTATTTTCAATCAATTCTTATATTCTACATAGTTGTATTGTAATCGAGTTCCATAGCGGTGTTCGTTGGCCACGGGCGCGGGTTGCACATTGGTTCCGATCCGCTTCATTCATTTTCTGCGGTCATGTTTTCTTTTTATTATGTCATGGTTGAAAACATTGTTTTGGTTTAAAAATTAAAATAATAAAATTAATTACTTAATTCTTAAATGGGTAGGTATGATGGAAGAGAAATCCCATTCTGTGCCGGTTCCATATGTACAGGCTGAGATTGCCACTCCCCTTCATCCCCTTGACAGGGGTGTGGGAAATTTGTTGTGTTAGGTTTGTTGGGGGTTTCTTAGGGTGAAGAAAGGCCAGCTCTGTTGAAGAGACGTCCTTACCATCTTGACTCGTGAATAGTTGACAACTGCGGGTTGGCTGCGAGCCATCCGTAACAAGGCCTGCACTTACTTTGGCATTGATCATTTCATCGTTACATGAATTTAATTCGGGTCCCGCACTGCTGAAGTCGAGCTCGATTTATGCTTCAATCTAAGTTAAAGTATCTAAGGATTGCTACACTGAAGGTGTTTTGTCGCCTCTTTTGTGGCTCTTGGTGATTGATGGCTTACCTGTTAAACTATAGCAATTGGGCTTTAGTGATCAAAACTATGCTACTGATCTAGTCTTAACAGTTTCAGGTAAACACTTAACAATCCTAGCTGACTTAATGCAGCGCGCTCTCCAAATTGAAGAAATGGTGTGCCTTGAGAAGGATTTGCATATTACTCTTTCTTAGTCTATTTTACTAGTCGTTACTAAACGAATAAAAATTGGTCAAACGTCTGTCCCTTCTCTTTTTGAGGAAATAATCACCAGTTCAGATACTGTCAAACATCTTGGCGTAACATAAGGCAGTTAAATTTAATAATTTTTAGAGGTTATACATCTTGAATGTGATAATCATCTCGTGAGTGTAACTTTAACCTGGTGAATCAGCAGATGATGATTAATAAGCAAGTACAAACAAGTAGCTGTAACTATATTTCAAACCTAAAACTAATCTATATACCGTCAAGTAAATTTATTGTATCCCAGCTTTACCATATTTATTAACAAAAACGATGGAATAGACTGTCACTATCTTTGATATGCTGAACGAGTAAGAAGAATGGTTTTCTGTTGTTAATCATAAAACGACGTAATTTGTAGCCCAAACACATTAAAATACAAATAACTGCGGAGAATATAGTTCCGAGGGCCCCATAGTGAGAAAGAGAAACCTACAATGAAACTAAAAAAAACTTCAAAATCTATTTCCATTCGTAAAACGAAATTCTTTAAGATCCAATTTTTTATACTTTTCTTATACTGATTGAATTCATAAACAACAAAATTTCTGTAATTTAATAATAACAAAAAATAAATAAAGTTCTTCAATTTATGCTCAAAATAAAAAATCATCGAATTTACCATCATGTTGTTGATTGAGAAAAATGTACAATTTAATCGGAACATTTTTCCTCCGTTCCACCAACCCAGAAACAAACTACTCTATACAGTACTATACAATGTAGTAAAAGCAATATAAAATCTAAAACGCGTTCATTTTCAATTTCTTTTCGAAAAAAAAAAAAATGTTTTCCAAATAGGACACGAAAAATGGGAACATGGAAAAAATATAATAGTATGAAATCAGGAAACGCCTTTCTTCCTTATCATTCCACGCGGTAATCGAAAAAAAAATCTATAGAAGTAATATAGCAAAATATAAAATCGTATTGTAATTTAACCATTCGATACTTTTTTTTTTTTGGAAAATTCAGAATTTTCGAAAATTTTCTATATCAATTTATTTTTGTGCTTAATACATAGAATTACGTTGCTGTTCTATTATGATTATTATTGTTGACGGGAATTCATTGAAACGTATAGAAAATATATATTGAATATGTTCAATATAAAAAAAAAATTGAAAAAGGTGTGGTGCGGCTTTATTTGTTCGAATAATAACGGGAAATAAGAAATGGATTTTTTTTGTATTTTCATATAAATTATTTAGGCTTATGTAAAACATATAATATGTATGTAGCAAACTACGGTTGATCATAATCAACGTCATTATCAAAATAGAAAATGAAAGTTCCAATGCTGGATATGATAGTAACGCATGCGCCATCTTTGTACCGAATATATTCTCATTCAAAACTATATGTGATACGTCTCCATATGATACAAATTTATAACAAAACAATCAAATATGATATAAAGAAAAGATATTCTTGGGTTGAAAAAAGCATGAAAATCTAAAATCAAATAAGAAAACATTATTCGCACATATGAGGGGTTGTTTTGCATCACATATGAATGATTTAAGTGGGTGGAGTTTCTTACCAAAACATGGGCCATTTATTTACAGAGACATTTAGGTGCGAAAATAGAAAATTTATGTGTACATGTATAATGCATAATCACCGCATGATTTGGAATAAAAAAAATGTGGTCGTCTCATGCGTGCGGAATACAATTAAAATTTTACTCTAATTTTACAGATTATTCTTTGTCAAAAATTTGAAAAAAAAAATCTAAAATTTGATTAAATTGGGCGTTTGATCTGATATTAGTTAATGAATGTAGTGACATCTAGGTTTAGATAGTAGTATTTGAAACCGTTTTTGAACAACATTGAAACTAAATGTTTAAATGAACATTGTCCTCTGTACAAATCTAAGCGATGTTTGATTTATAGTAATTGTGGGATTTTAGGAACTAGAACATTACACATTTTAATTTATTTGTAATTTATATTCATTAACTTTTTTGCATACTAAATTTTTTGTAAAATATCGGTTGGCATTTAGAAACGTCCTTGTTGGAGCCCAAGCTGTACACGGTCTTTTATATCAATAGAATTTCTCGATTTACAACAAGAGCATATGTTTGACGTTGTGATTTATAGTTTGTGATGGCACATGCCGGGATCACATGAAATCCTCTTCTTTCTAAAACAACATATAACTGCCTCTCTCAAAAGCTCAGTGAAGGGAGTGAATTTTCAAACAGAGGAACTAGTAGTTAAAATCTGTTATGAGCAGTGTGAGAATCATCTACACTCAGAAAAAAAAATATGATAAATTCATGATTGCATTTACCATATTATGAGAATACTAAATTATTGAGATATTCCCTATCATACAATGATTAGAAATACTATCAAACTTAGTTTATATGATTAATATCCTGTGTCTAAATATAATTATTTAAATGATTGATTTTATCATAATATGAGATTCTTGATCATTCTGCTTCATCTTCTTCATCATAACAATGATGATCACAAGGGATTTTTTTTTCTCAACCAACGATAATTCCTCCTCCTCTCAGTCTTCATTTCCATTTACCACGTACATTAACATAAATATAAGGAATTTCAGTGTACAAAAACTGAGAAGCGTGTAAATCTTCTGCAATAAGGACAAAGCATGATTCGAATTTTCTATGTCACCAGATTGCCCTTCCAAGAGAGTTTCGTCTTCTTTTTTCCACATCCAAAAATTACCAACTGATTTAGATAGTTTGGCAGATTGACTGAAAGTCTCATTACTGCATGTGAACGATCGTGCATTTTGATTCACTTATTTTTTAAACTTCTTCGGGCAAACTAACATCATATTTTTATATCGGCAATCAAAAAAATTTGATATATTTTTATATCGAACTTCAAATATAAATTGATTATTGTTCTCAGCGCTTGTGAACTTATCTTCTATTCCCAATGTGACCAGAGTATGAACATGATATCGTGGTAGATCTAATATTAGTTTTGAAAGATTAATTTAATTTTAAAAACTCTTGACCCGAAATCAGGTCTATTAACGGTTTGCTTTCACAGATTTCAAATTTTCAACATTTTTTGGCCAAGAAGATTTCGCTTTAAATGTTACGAATAGATCAGGAACATGAAATTTTTCATTTGAAAAATTGATATGGCATTTCTCGTATATTTTTTGGTGGATTATCACTTGATCTGAAAATGGTTGCAACAAGAAATTTTTTTATTTTGAGCAAAATTTCATCAGCTAATCCTTGATTTTGTTACTCAAGTAATTTCTTGTTATTTTTGTCGGATGGAGTCAAGGATATTCGCCTGCACTTGAAGATAAAAATCAAACACCTTCATAATAAAATGTAGAAAAATAAATAAAAAATAATTTAATTAAATTTTCGATGTACATACAACAATAATTGCATTGACGAATTCCGCATTAGAAATTCGTCGAATTTTGTATATATGGCCATATCCATCGGCACACTGAGGTTCTGGCAATTTTTAGTGTGGCTTCACCAAATTTTCGACGTGATGCCCATTCATTTCGTAACACGAATTATCTGACATCGGGTTAAATATTTGAAAACGAGAGTGAAAAGTTTAAAGTATTTAACTCTCTCTCTCTCTCTCTGGTACTATATCCCATCAGCGGATTTGGCCGCCTCAAATGAGGTTTAATAATCATATTTTCATTTCGAATAATGAGTGATTAATTGATCCTAAACCAGCCATGAATTTTTTTACCCTTCTCACTACCGGGATTCGAACCCGGGACCTTCGATCGCTAGAGCAAGCATGCTGACCATTCTGCCACCGGGACGAATATAAATATTTAACGACTACTTAATAATTTTTGTAAGCAATCAGTGTACGGTTTGTCGTGATTAAAACTAATTTGATAAAAATCATAAAACCAAATACTGGGCCCCTACAAAATTTATTTTGCTATAAATATTCATATAAATAGAAAAATACTAGAGAAATCGCTAGATCCATAGCGATTCACCGAAAAGTATCGGTTTATCGAAAAGTAATATTCAGCATGCACCACTGATATATTGAGCACGTATCATTGGGTGGTTTCAGATCATCAACAGTTGGAATGATTAGTAAAATCACGGCCTAAGTTACGAATATTTTAAACTTTATGAAACTATTAAATCAAATTGGCGCTAATATGCTAATAGCTGGGGAGCCTAAAAGCGCCGAGTGACAACATTATTTTAAAACGGATTTTTTTGTTAATTTTAATTGTGAAATCAAGTTAACACACAGAACTGAAACACAAATTTTTATGATTACACTTTAATATTTTTATGTTTTGACTAATAGAGCTCACTTTATCACCAAAGAGTAACTATACTTACTTTAATTATTAAAACAGCAAAACACATTTTTATTTTGTTCCAAATAGAAAAATAATTTTAGAAAAAAAAATTATTTACTTGAAAGTAGCTTTGACCAGCTCACGTCAGGTCTTCTGGATAGCCTCAAACTTGTTATTTTTATATCGATTCTGAAACATGTTTTATACATTTTAAAATCGATTTACAAACTACGGTTCCAGACTGAACATTTTTGTTAATTTTGAAAGACGTTAGAAATACTATTCGAGGCTCAATAAAACGGAAATAAAACGTTTCAAAATTATTAAAACTAATTGGTAATATAATTTAAGTGTTTCATTTATAGTGTTTAAAAATTATTAAAACAACTTATCAATAACGTTTTAAAGTAAGTAAAAGTTATTGACATCTCGGTTTAAGTTTGTTGCTTGGGTCAATTGAGATTACATCATTACTAACCACAGGTCAAATAAACCCAAATTTGCAAAACCTCAAATTAACATAAATTGTTTCTAAATTAAATTGTTTAACTTGTAAGAATATAATAGAACCAACATTCTTTTAATTCTTTTCAAAACGGACATAAGTCTCGAATACACCACACTTGATTTTTAAACTATCATGTATATAATCGAAAAAGCCGAAGGTTACAGCAAACTAAACAGCGAAAATATTGAAAATATTAACCGAACACAAAAAAACATAAATATTTATAATAATCAACTCTTCAGCAGAAAGACTATCCCCATTACCAATTTTAGTAAGTATCGAACTAAACAAAACACTGCTCTGACGACTACAATTTTTCGCTTTAATATATCCCCACAAAATACTGCTTTCGTGCGTCGATATATTGGTGTAGCGCGAACAGGTGGTAAATGTCACAGATCTCCAAGGAAAACGATATACATTCCACCAAATGAATTATCAAACTTACTAGTAGGTTGTTGCAATCTTGAATTTTTTCAAACATCATACTCTTTACACACTGTAAAGGAAATTATTTCTGAGTTAAAGCATAACATTTAAATGAAATTCGCGATAAATCATGTTTGAACCACAAAGGATCGCCGAATACTATCGAGGCCAATACTATCCGTAAACCTCTTTTTAAACTCCATATTTCATTTAGATTCTAAATTAGTCGTATTAGTTTGCTCTCGTTTTCGTTTTCGACAAACCGCCTGACGTTCTGCAGCTGTAGAAGCAGAAATCAAATTTCAGTCTTCAGACAAAACAGTCAAATGCTTCATTAACTATTCACTTTTTCGTTTCCGTTACGCTGATTGACACTCTGCAGATGTCTAATAACAACAGTTTTAGTATTCAGAATACCCGATCTGTCACACTTTCTCGTTGGGCAAAAGTAAGAGGAGCCATCGAACTAAATATATTTAAAAATTTACCTCAATTTTTATTTTTATTAAACGTGTACTACGTAGGAAGGTAATACCATAGAAAAATCAGATTACCCTAGAAGTCTCATTTTTATAAATAGCGAAACAAAAATGAGTTGAGTAAAAAAGTTCTGATAATTCCAATGTCACGGTGGTATTTGTGATTTTCAATGTAAGGTTTCAACAAATACAATCATGACATTGGAATTGCCAGAACATTTTTACTCAATTCATTTTTATCTTTTGATTTATCAAAATGAGAAATCTATGGTAAACTTATTTTTCTATGGTAATAAACAGACAAACAAAATAAAAAAATATTTAAATCGTCTTTTATTATTTTTTAACAAAACGCGAGTTGTAAAGTTTTTTCTAAACGCAGTTTTGTGACAAATCTATAGGGAGCGCGCCGTAAAACATGTTCTTTGTTAAAGATTATTCCTGCTTACATTTCTGAAAACCATCAAGATCAACCTTTCCTTTAATCTCTCATTGTTGTCTCTTATTGAAGCTCATTGATTTCTGCCAAATTTCTCCAGGGTCTACCAATTACTGGAAAAAGTTCAAAGTATGAATTTTTATTCCAAATAGCTAATCCGTTTAGAATGTAGGGATACCAAATTTTTGGAGGAATAAAGTAAAATTTAAAAAATTATCCGAACTAACTTTGTTTGAAATTTAATTCACATTTGTATGTTTTTAATCGTTTTTCGTAAATGCGATATACTTTAAAACATATTAACAAAAATGAAAACGTTTTTATGGAAGCTGCCACTTCCGGTGGACAGATTTCGACAAAAATCTCTGGGATCTCACAATATACGAGAATTTTCTTCTTTTCCTTTTTTAGAACTTTTCAAAATACTTGCAAAAAATGAAAAAGCTCCTAAAAATCACTGGAATCGCAAAATTAATGAAAAAAATAAACACTAAGTTTCACTACGATCAGACAAACCGTCTGGACAGTACACAGGCATTTAGTATATATGCGCAGACACACGGAGACTTTTTAAAACCCATTATTTTGACTTCGCTGAGATAACGAATGGTAAACGTGTAAAAATCTCCAAGCCGAAAATTTTCATGATTATTATACTATATTTCACTACGCAAAAGAATGTAAAACGAGTGGAAATCGCTATACAGTTCATGAGGTACAAATTAAGGTATATCCATAGTACAAATTGTTTAGCGAAACAAATATAGACCGAGATTGAATAAGGAGTTAATAGTAATCAGTTTCGTCCTTTTTTTACAAATTTTAATCAAATTGATGTCAAATTTAGTAATGCAGAGGTTAGAAGTGCAGGGTTAACAACTTGATGACATAAAAAGGAAATTTATAATCCTTTTCAAAATATCAAACTTATTACAAATTATACAGTGTGGCGTGAAAAGACCTTTCTAGTTTGAATCTTTTAACTTTCATTTTAATAATGTTTTTTATTTTACTTTTCAGAATATATTTTATTTTTTGTCAAGAAGCCTTGGCTTGTATGAAGCTATCCCAGTTTTTGACCCCAGGAAAATTAAAAATTTTCATCAGGTAACACTAAATTCATCCCATCTCAAGATTTTTACATAATAGAAATAATAAGAAATGTTATACTTGTAAACGGTCGCAAAAATGTTAGCTTACCAACCACTATGCTTAAAATAATATAAATCAAAATTACATATCGCTCATTTGCTGCAACAGAGACACAATTCAAAATTCACTCATTTCTAAGGCATTTGTATCAGACGATTCTCAATAATTCAACTTTTTATTATTTTGTATCAAAACATTATGTAGTTATTTATTTCTGCCAAATTAGTAAAATTCCATATTAAAATCACTCAATTCGGGAAAGAAATTAACATTAAAAAATATTGAAAACTATCCTAAGAAAATTTGCCAAATATTAAAAAATTATAAACATTTATATCGGATTGAACAGATTAACAATCTATGGTGAAATGTAACACATCTATTCGAGTTGGCCGGGAAGCGTAAAGTAAGGCCGTAAACAGCATAACCGCGGAAGAGCAGGGTGAGCCTTGAGATCCAAAACAAATCGCATAGTTAGCAATAAAAAAAATAATATGAAAAAAGATCCGATTGAGAATGTAGGAATAGAGAAAAAATTATTTTACCAGTCAGAATGATTTTTATTTACTTTTGATAAATGAGGTTTCTGCAAACAATTTTGAGTGATTGAGGATTGTGTCACTCTTGCAGCAAGTGAGCGATATGAGTATAAAATATATGAAATTTAAATGAATACTCAATAAAAAAATTAATTATTCTCTACAGTTCCTAAAGATATGACTTTTGATATTAACTCGTCATCTTGTCCAATAAATTCTGATATAAAATTTGGATATCAGTCATGTGTTAAGGTTTGCGCTCATTTGCATATCGCCCCCTCATGAGTGGAGATTTAAGAGAATTATTTATTTATTTATTGAGTATTTTCTTTTAATTTCATATGTTGATGGCCCATATGCAAATGGGCTGGTGGACATGATGTTGTGTCAAAATCAAAAGTCAAATCTTTGGGCAAAGTGCCCGGAGCTAGGTTCCAGAGAATAATTAATTTCTTTATTGAGTGTTTTCTGCAAATTTCATATGGTGGTGGGCCATATACAAATGAGCATATATCGCAAATTCTAGCATTCTGCTGATATTTAAATATTAACGAAAGTTAGTGGTCGTCATGATTTGTCAAAACCAAAAGTCAAAAATTTAGCCATTTTATAGGTTCCAGAGAATTATTAATTTCTTAATCGAGTGTTTTCTTTAAATTTCATATGCCCATATGCAAATTCTAACTTAATGGTCGTATCGAAATTTTTATCACAGTTAGTGGACATTAGGCAAATCTTTGAGAGAATTATTAATTCTTTTATTGAGTATCTTCTTCAAATTTGATATATTACAGTCTATACGGCAGTCTATATGTAATTTTGATTTATATTAATTTTGGGCGTCTGCATAGTGGTTGGTAAGCGAAAAATGTCACGACCTTATAAAGGGTGGTTCAATTTTAAGGGCCGATGTTGATTTTGAATAAAAAACAAATTATTTAGGAAATTTTTGTCAATTCTTTTTATTATGATAATATGGTATGGTTCAATTATATATAGAACAAAATATCGACCAAATGGCCGCCGCGACCTCGGCGGTACACCTCTACCCGATGGTCCAAATTTTCGATGACGCTTAGGCATAATTGAGGTTCTATGCCATTAATGTGCCTAATTATCTCATCCTTTAGCTCTTGAATTGTTACTGGCTTATTGACGTATACCTTTTCTTTCAAATAACGCCAAAGAAAGAAGTCCAACGGTGTCAAATCACATGATCTTTGCGGCCAATTGACATCGCCACCACGTGAGATAACACGGTCGCAAAAGAGCCATTGTTTCGTTAGCTGTGTGGCAACTGTCACCGTCCTGTTGAAACCACATATCGTCCACATCCATATCTTCCAATTCGGGCCATAAAAAGTTCGTTATCATCTCACGATAGCGAACACTATTCACAGTAACTGCCTGATCGGCCTCATTTTGGAAAAAATACGGCCCAATGATGCCGCCAGCCCATAAACCGCACCAAACAGTCACTCTTTGTAGGTGCATTGGTTTTTCGACAATAACTCTTGGATTATGAGTCGCCCAAATGCGGCAATTCTGCTTATTGACGAATCCACTGAGGTGAAAATGTGTCTCATCACTGAAGATGATTTTCTTCGAAAATTGATCATCCACTGTTGCCATTTCTTGTTACCATTCTGACCATTGACGACGTTTGGAATGGTCAAGAGGCTTTAGTTCTTGAGTCAATTGCACCTTATAAGCGTGTAAATGCAACTCTTTATGCATAATGTTCATCAACGACAAGCGTGAATGGTGCAATTGTTGGGCACGACGAAGAGTTGAGGTGGACTGCTCTTCAGCCATACTATCGCGAACAGTAGCAATATTTTCTGCAGTACGAGCTGTACGAGCATGCACTGGTGTTTTAAAATCTCCTACAGGCCCGGTTTGCTCAAATTTTTGCACGATTTTTCAGATTGTACGCACATTTGGACGATTAAATTGACCGAAAAAATCACGAAGTGCACGATATGCGTTTTGATTTGAACGCCCATTTTCATAATATGCCTGAATAACTTTAACGCGTTGCTCGATTGTGTATTTTTCCATGGTTCAAATTGAGTTAGTCTGAAATTGAGAAATGTCAAATTAAATGCAAAAAAACTTGACGTTTAGGTGTGGTTCACATTACAAGTATAACAAATCACACAATTATTTAAATCACACAATTATTAATTGTGTGATTTAAAAATCCTGAAATAGGATGAATACAATCCCTGGGATGGGATGAAATTAGTGTTATCTGATGAATATTTTTGATTTTCCTGGGATGAAAAACTGGGATATCATCTCACACTTAATTTTTATTCAGTACATAACTTTAATACTTTGAAGTTTAAAATTCGAATTCATTAAAAATGGTCTACGGTCATGCCATAACGGGACTTATTACGCAAATCATAATTTACTACGCTAGGTTTACTAACTCGAAAGCTGCTGGCATGTATATGTATTATGATTGATCCGTGTTTGAAATTAAAACTATAAGTAACTTTCTCAGCAGACTTTGTTTCCATTTAACTGCTTCTTGAAAACAAAATGGATAGACCTGCACTGCTTATAAGAAGCGTCACTTCTAAACAAAACTGTTGCAAAATTATTTTGCTTACTAAAGTACTTTCTTATAACCGAAAATAAAATTTTAAATTTTTTTTGTTGCATGAACCATTCTTATGCCCCTAGAGGATTTCAATCAATCCCATATAGCTAAATTATTCTAAGACCAAAACCAAATTTCGAACCTAATATGACATTGACATATTTTACTAAATGGTTTGAATATTACTAAAATTATATTTTTTGGGGGCGCAAATGGTTTTCGCTTCCGCGTATATTATTTTATTACGGTGTACAATGTACATTAGAATATATAAGTACGAAACAACCGCGATAATTTGTATATCGACATTAACAAGTAAATTCAATTCATTTTTTCCGTTTTAAATTTTTTTACATTTGATCGATTACACATTTATTGAAAATAAATTAATGAAAGAATTATTGAAAGTACACACAAACACATACACACACATTACAATAACAAATTATTGCATCTGCCATATTGTCGTAAAAACAGTTGGCTTTTAATCATATTCCTTTGTTTTAATTTTTTTTTTCGCAATTTTGAATCCAGGACATGAACAATTAATCAAAATTAAAATTGCATAAACGCGCAATGAGAAAAATCGATCAACCGACAAATTTGTATGATACGTTCGTATATAGGTACGAGTGTGCAAAAAGAGTAAAATCCACAGATGGGTGGGTGAAAATCGCAGAAACTCAATTTTATTTATTTATTTTTTTTTTTCGTTCAACTGATGGAATATATAGTAAATCGTCTTAAGCGATTTAACGTTTTATTTTTTCGTCTCTTGTAGTCGTTTCGTATCCAATTTGATTCCAAATGATTGATCTGATTTGCATTTTGAAAAGAAATTTTTAGAATAAAAAAAAAGTAAAGATTTAGTAGGATTTGTGATTGGTAACCAACATAAAATTCAATACTGTATCAAAAATGCATGGTGGGTTCGCGTGGTGTGCATGCAAATGTCAAAGTTAAATTTTAGTTTATAGTACAAATTTTTGTTGCAAATTATTATTATTTTTTGAAAATGCTTTATATCCGGAAAAAAGTTTCCAGTTTCCTGTTGTTCATTTTTATTTTAATATTTGATGGTACTACCATGGAAATTCTTTTTGTTAATATTGAATAATCAAATTATGTTGAGGAAAAATCAAATCATTTTCAGACGAGTTAAAATTTCATGTACTGTTTGTCTAGGAATGCAATTTAAATCATTTTATAATTCGAGTGGCACAAAGTAAAAAAATGTTTGTATACCATCTTTTGACCTCGCACAGGAACTTTACAGTTTTACCACTATAAAATCAAAAGTAATGAACCCTCCTCCTGCCACAGTTTACAGCTATTCTTGAATTTCTCGTGATCAAATAAAAATTCATTTCTAGAAACAAACATTTTATTAAATAAAAGTAAATTGACTAACGAATGCTAAAGAATTCTTTACGTTAAATAGAAAATTATTAAGAATTTGGAGTAGAAGATCTAGAAAAATTATATTCTTATAAAATGTACATTTAAATATAATACTGAATAGTTAAATGAACTTTTATATTCTAGTCTCCCCTTTACAATATTTTTCACAATTATTATGCATGAAACAGTGATTAATAACGTTAACCCTTTCATTAAATATATTTCGGAAAATTTTCTACTCAATCAAACTAATTTCGATTTTTTTTTTTGCTTCGTTCACTGAAATTAGAATTCTTTAGACGTAAAATGAATAATTACAATCATTATTGATGATAAAGGTAAAAGAAATGGTGGCACAAACAGTTGTTGGTTCAATTGGGCCCATAACACAAAGGAAAAGAGAATAAGGATATCACCCCCTTATACTTGTGACTCTAAGTTACGTACGACCGTACCGGCTTTACGTATACATTTTATGTAAATGATAATGACAGTGAAACATTTACATTATCATTGTTACACATAAATAAACAAATTAGACTCAACATGACTCACGTCCTGCTGATAATTTTAATTTTTTTGTTGTCGTCCTCTCTAATAATATAATCTAATGACGATGGCATACAGAATAAAAATAAACTTCTACCACCTTTTGTTCTATTCCAATTCTATATTTTTTAACCTCATCTCGTGTCGCCCAACTCACCCCCAATTGTATATACGAGCATATCCAAATCTCATTCTTGCTTGATATGTATTCTAGATGTACATAGGTATATACATAAAAAAAAATTCTTATTATTTTGATTCTAACTGTAAAAAATAGCGTTAGTCGTCAACCCTTTTTACATTATTAGTTTTCTTTTTCGTTTTTCTATACATAGGAACTTTAACCCTTTCATTACTATTCCCACACAAGCACATTTGGTGTTGGTTTTTTTTTTTGTATTGAAGAAATTTTCTTTCAAAATTTTCGCTCGGTGGTACACAGAATTAGAACAGGCGTCATATTTTAATGGTTGAAGCATTATTTATTTTTTGTTTGCTGGTTCGTCGGTCGTTTGCTGTTCAATTTTGAATTCACAATTGAATTTATTAAAAATAAATATAAAAATTGTACGAGGAAAATGTTCTAACAAAATACCATTGGATGCTATTATTTTTCAAATATATTGTTGGAACGCTTACAGCGATACATAGACAGCAATGTGTATAAATTGATCATTGATCCTTGAGGTACTCATATCTCTACAACACATAATTTGTGTCTTACAGAGTGTCACAGATTCGATTATGATTGTGTAATAAAATATAAAGCTGCGGATTTCATTATGTATATTGGTAAAATTATTGTTCAGATTCGTAGAAATTAATACTCGTCGCCGGTACCCTCGGTATAGACAATACAAAGATTATTAGATGTCTAGCCTTAATAGTTCGCGGCTATTTTAAAGTATAAGTATTTATTTGCAATTCAAATACACCAAATATGTGGCGTATTTTCAAACCCTTCATATAGCTTTAATGTTTTTAACGGATGACATACGTATAAGAAGTACACGAATGTGTAAATAATTTGGTTAAAATGATAAAGTAATATTTCGGATGTTTGCAAAATCATTCGAGCAACTTCTAAAATTTATTTAAGTGGCATTTATATCCAGGTGTAAGACAACATTAATTAAATAACCAATTAAGGAGTGATTATGTTCAGTTCAACACCTGACTTTCTTTTACCATATGAACGTGCATAAATTTCTAATACAACAATAAATATTTATTAATTTATATGTAAGTAGGTCTACAAATTTGACCCGAAAAATTATGAATGTTAAAATAAAATAAAACCATTTTGGATTTGAAAATTGCAAATAAGAAAATAATAGTTACTATAAATATATTAAAATTATTGGTTAAAACCTTTATGTGCGTGGCAAAGTACAATTGTACCATTTTCATTTTTAAGTTTAAATATTTTTACTTTGGAATTCAGCTACAAATCTGAAATTTAAGTTTAGCCTTCATTGGTCTTCCCTTTATCAGAATTTGGCTTTTATGGAAATTTTGTGGAAAGAAAATAAGAAAAAACAACGATAAAATCCAAAATACCCCTTAAACGGGTGACAGAGGTACATCCCAGCAAACGTACAAGTATTTCCAAAACTAGTGCAAAAGTAGTGAAAAAAGTACTTGTTTTCTTGTGAAAAAAGATAGGACGTCGGGAAAAAATTCATCAGTTTTATATAAAAATTTATAGTGGTTTATCGTTTACTCTTATTACCTACGTGATCATGCTGCCTCTTTTACGCTATTCGCCTTTTACGTATATAAAAAGTACTTTAAAACTACTTCTTAAGACACTACTTTAAAAGTAGTTTTTATAGTTGTTTAAACGTACTAAGGCGTAAGCATTCTTAGAATATTTTTAAAAACAAGGTTTGTTCCTTCATTAAATAAAACGCAACAAATTTATTAAATAAATTATCTTTTAATTATATGTATATTTGTTAGAATGTACAGTTTAACCTCCTAAATAGACATCAAAGGACACTGACATTCTTATAGTTTATTGGTATCGTCAACTGAAAATCAGGATTTTGGAATTCTTTATCACTTCAGAAGTACCATTAGTGAAGATTGTGAAAATCCAGGGACTAACGTGAGGGCCTTGTGGTATACCTGAGGTTGCTTGTATTTAATCGACCTTTTATCTCCTATTTCAATATATTGGGTGGATTACTCTAATAAGATTTGAAAGTTTGCAGTGCATGCGTGAACCGTGTTTGCAGTGTACATTACATCAACACGCTCGAGCTTCTCAATTTCTTTAATCAAATGGCTGATAAATTATTTGAAATTGGTCGATGTCGGTTTTCTGGGCATAAACTCATTTAAGTATTGCGACATTCGAGTATATCGCAGGAGCACAGCACGTAACATCATTTCTAAATTCAGATTTGAAAAAAAGGTGTCACTCTATTTTACTTCCACTTTTGTGGGAAAGTTGCTAATTTTAATAGTTGATTAAACAAAATGCGGATTAGCCTAATTTTACAGATTTTTTCCAAAACAAGAATATCATGAGGACCACATCCTTCTCCGAATCCTACCAGTGCTCGCTGAATGTCTTCTGGCTCAATATATGCGGGGTAAATATAAATTTACAGTCCCTGTTCATTGAATTATGGACACTATTATAAAGTAAACAAGATAAAAACAAGATTTTTTTAAATGTTTTAATTCTTTGAAATTAAATAATTTTGAGTATATATAAATTGAAAAACAATTAAAACTTGATTAAACTACCTTTATTTTTATTCATAGCTTTTATTCTTTCAGGCATGCTACATATACAAGTATTTGGTCATATTGCGAATTTAATCACTATTTCTCCATTTTTGAATATATTTTTTTTTTGATGAACACTGTAGGATTGAAGTTTTATATACCTTGGGCTTAAGTAAGATCCAGCAATTCTCGAGATAAATAAAATAAATATAATAATAAATAAATTTTAAAAAATTCTTTAATTTGGGATTTTTTTTTAATTTAATTTTTGAAAATATATAATGAGTGCTTAGAAATTCGATTTACCTTGTTCGAATCATCTAATGTTCACTGTTTATGAAGTTTAGCCCAAATAAGACGTTTTCCCGCATTTTTCGGTGAGTCTGGGTTTTTTGCTGGACGCCTACATTTCAAATTGTTTTCATATAGCTTTCGTCGCAATGTGATCGCTGATATCTTTATCCCTTCTTCACTAAGGTACTTTTGTATGTAGCTCGCTCGTCGTTCCTCTGGGCTTTTCTAAGGCCGATTAAATAATTTTCCGGTCTGTTCTGGGCGTTGTCTTCCTGATCCACTTACAGTTTCTTCTCTTGGTCTCATAAAATGTACCCCCAGATTGAAGAATTTTTGCCAAATTACTACTGATAAGTAAGAAGGTTTTTTGTTTTTTAATGCGCTCCGATAGCATGTTTTTTTCACTGCTTAGGTAATTTTTTCGACCCATTTTTGAAAATAAATGTTTCAACCCAAAACTTTCGAAACACACACACACACACACACACACACACACACACACACACACACACACACACATACACATACACACACACACACACACACACACACACACACACACACACACACACACACACACACACACACACACACACACACACACACACACACACACACACACACACACACACACACACACACACACACACACACACACCCACACACACCCCCACAGACACACACACACACACACACACACACACACACACACACACACACACACACACACACACACACATACACACACACACACGCACGCACACACACACACACACACACACACACACACACACACACACACACACACACACACACACACACACACACACACACACACACACACACACACACACAGACAGACAGACACACACACACACACACACACACACACACACACACACACACACACACACACACACACACACATACACACACACACACACACACACACTTTAACTTAAACACAAGTTTTTTAACTAAATGCTAAAATTCACTCAACGTAGATTATTTCTTACTTTAGCTCAGTCGCAAAATTTACTAAAACACCTTGTCAAATCGCGCGTCAAACTTAAAATTAGAGGATAAACTAAAAATAAAATATCCATTACATTCTGTTAATCTTTTAGTCATTTACAGGTAATAATTTTATTGCGACCTATTAAGAATGCCGTAATATAATCTTAAAATAATAACAGATGTGATC
Organism: Nephrotoma flavescens; assembly: GCA_932526605.1. Taxonomy (NCBI): domain Eukaryota; kingdom Metazoa; phylum Arthropoda; class Insecta; order Diptera; family Tipulidae; genus Nephrotoma; species Nephrotoma flavescens. The sequence goes on along the minus strand of OW052222.1, from coordinate 156,463,623 downwards.
CTAAATGCATTTTATTATTTTAAAATATAAAAAAATAGCAGAAGTTAGAAGTTTCCAAAATACTAATAGTGTCCATAATTCAATGAACAGGGACTGTACATACTATACACACTAACGATTCGATCTTTTGTAATTATCAATGTCTTCTGATTCACCACCGGATTTTTGAAGTAAAACTTCTTTAGGCATGCTTGACTTGGGGTGGGGACTAAGCCGGCAAATGCGTTACGAAAAGTGTAATCGAACAAGGCAAACGAAACAATAAACGCAAAACGAAATCATTTTCCTTTAGTATCAGGATGTGCCATTACAATTCATAAATCCCTAGGTGGAACATTGGTTGATACCATTTTATTTTAATAATTGGTTAAAAAAATTGGAAAATAAGAAAATAGGAAAATTGGTAAATGGAAAATTGGAAATTTCGAAATTTGCAAAACTGGAAAATTTGTAAATCGGAAAATTGCAAAATTATAAAATTGGAAAATTAGAAAATTGGAAAATATGTAAATGGAAAATTGAAAAATAAGAAAATATGAAAATTGGAAATTTGGAAAATTGGTAAATTGGAAAACTGGTAAATTGCAAAATCGAAAAATTGGAAAATAGGAAAATAAAAAAATATGAAAATATGAAATTTGGAAAATTTGTAAATTGGAAAATTGAAAAACTGGAAAATTGGAAAGTCATAATAGACTTCATGTCACTGACTGACTCACTCGAGAACGCACAGGGTGGCCAAATTTTTTTTTTCTTTATTATTATAAGATCTATAGCTGCGTTTTTTTGAAACAGAGCAGAGTTCGCGATAGCTATTTTAAAATTTTTTAAAATTTTAAATTAAAAATTCAATTTTTTTTTAAATCAAATAATTTAGATTTAATAGAAATCTATTTATAACTAAAAAAATGCATCTTAAAAGTTGTATGGTTTTCTTGTAATATCGTTGTTCTGTATAGTTCTGAACTATTCCGTTATTATACAGAACTATACAGAACAACGATATTACAAGAAAACCATACAACTTTTAAGATGGATTTTTTTAGTTATAAATAGATTTCTACTAAATCTAAATTATTTAACTTAAAAAAAATTAAATTTTTAATTTTAAATTGGACAAATTTGATAATAGCTATCGCGAACTCTACTCGATTATTTTCAAAAAAACGCAGCTTATGTCATTCACTTACTTACTCACTCCAAAATGCACAGGGTGACCAAAAAAAAATTCGTCCGTGTGATATATTTTATATATAGAGTAAACTTGTAAATGAAACGAACGGAAATGACGTATACCTACTTCGTTTGAAAAAAAACGCAAGAAACTCAACAAAAACAATTTTTACTATACATGGCATGCTTTTATGTATATGTATATAATAGTAGGGAAAATGAAAAATTAATTTAATGAATGAAATAGAAACCATCGACATTTCCATCGATCAGAAAAATCAAAAAAAAAATTACGATACGAAATACGGATTACGATTACGAAATTGCATACTCATACTATTAAACACAGTCAACAACTGCTGTATATTGCTTTATCACGAGTGACGAGTCTCTAGGCGCTGTTCATCACGTCGGCTATCAATGATCATGTCTTCTACTGAATGGGGTTATCATGACATCTCGTTTTTAACATTGAACTGCCAGAGTCTCATGTCACAGTCACGCAGGTATGCTCAATTCATTTGGTTTTCGAGACCTGGCTGCGCAATGACGAACTTGTTAATATTCCTACGTTTGAATGCAGTTTTCAGTTCAATAGAGATGGTCAGTGGGCTGCCGGAGTAGCAATTCCGTCAAAAGATCCATAAAATGAGCATAGTGGACACAAAAAATTTGCCGTACTTTTTCAAAACCAATATTGACGTAACAAATGGACTGGCGAATGGAACTATGGGCTGTCTAAAGTATATCGAATGCATAGGCATCCTAACCAGGACAACGAGAACGATGTCAACGTCGACAGTAAAAAATGTCAAACGACTCTGGATGGATTTTGGTTCAAATTCACAAGTTGGCAAGAAGGTCAGGTGGCTTGAAGCTGGATGGGCGCAGAAAACGAATATCGAAAGATGTTTGGTGAACATTTCTAGAAAAAGCTCAACTATTAATCGAAACAACAATTAATGTTAAGCATAAACAACAATTAATGTAAAGCGTCGTACCTTCATGTGCCACCACAATTCATGCATCACAGAGTGGTACCTATAACGAGATAGTCAGTATATACTCTTACGATAAAGCACACAGTTAACAAATTGTGTATATTGCTTTAGCACGAGTAACGAGTCTCGAAGGACTGTTCATCACGTCGGCTATCGATGATCATGTCGTCTACCATGGACGTAAAAATGGGACCTCAATGGGTCTTCTTCAAAATTAGCTATCGCGCCTCACCACAAATCCGCTTTATCCGTTGTAATGGCGAATTTTGTACGAGATAATAATGACGTCTGGTTTTTAACATTGAACTGTCAGAGTCTTAGGTCATACACATCACCTCGACCTAACTGACACAGTCACGCAAGGATGCTCAATTTTCTTGCTTTTCCAGATCTGCGTTCAGTTCAAGAGAGACGGTGAATGAGCTGCCGGAGTAACAATATATAAAAATTCAAATAGAATACTCATACCATACAGTCACCTCGCATAAAGAAATCATCGTTGGACAAACAACTGGTATGAGCGTAACAACACAACTCATTGATGATATATATACGGCTGAACTTCAGCTTCTCAATGGGAATAAGATGCTTTCTGTAGTTGTAACCTCGCCGAATAAATCTTTCGAAGACATAATGAAGTTCATACATTTCGTCCTTGCCCCATATCCTAAAGAATTTCAAAAATTCTCCAAGGAGACTATCATCTTTTGCCGGTGATTATGAGCGGGGATTTCAATATTATTGTTGCTGTTCCTCAAGCTAAACCACTTATAAACTTCCTGCGAGACGAATTCGATTTGCACATGAACTCAGATCGAAATATATTTACTACTTAATATATGGAACGACCATATTGTGCAGTTTTTCAATGAAAATTTTTAAAGTTAGAGTCGACAGTATATAATATATCTTATTTTAGCTACCAAAATCCAATTGCGTCGATTATACCGAAAGAGTAATAGACCAATTTAACGATAATAAACAAATGAAAAACTCTGGTTAGTAAAATTGCATTCTTCCTTCAAAGTAAACTGTACCCACGTACTATACACACACCATGTTTACACATCTCCTTGAGAGTACTAATGGACTCACTCATTTTTTTTTAAAAGTACATGCTGTTTAGTAAAATATTTTATTTATTCCTACATCCTCAATGGGATCTTAATTTTTATAATTTTTTAATTTTTTGCGAACTTTCTTAGAATAGTTTCCAATATCTTAAAATGTTAAACTCATTCGAAAATTGAGTGATTTTTTTATGAAATTTTACCTAATTTGCTAGAATTAACTACATAATAGTGTATGTTTTGATACAAAATAATAAAAATATGAACTATTGGAAATCGTTTGATTTGAATATTAGAAATGAGTGTATTTTGAGTTGTGTCACTGTTGTAGCAAATGAGCGATAAAAACAAAAGCTAGTAAATTCAGTAACAAACTCAGTTCAGAATGAGCTTCTTGTTCCGCTTCTTCTTTTGCTTCGACTGCTATTATTTCTGAATACCGCTTTGCTCTTACTGCATGTTTTGTTATTTAATGTACTGCTTTTCCTGAAAGTCTTGTTATATTTTCTTTCCTTTCTATTTTATCATAACCTGCTATTTTTTCGACATCTTTATTTGTTGTATGTTGAGTAAGTGTTTCTGCTTTATGAGTTTTCTGTTTGTATTGCACATTTTCCGAAAGGATGCACCATTGGCACAAAGAAAGATTAAATAGTTTTTACTTGTTGCCAATCCTTTCTTCCTTTACTGAAAGAATCTCTTCAGAAATGATATCTAGGCTACCTATTATTTTTTCAATTTTACTGGAAATGAGGAGTTGTGACCAATAAAATTTGATTTCAAAATAATTCTACATCTACAGTCTAGGAGGATTGAATATTCAGAATAAATCTTCAAAATGTTTCCAATTATTAAAAGATTCTTACGAAATTTGTAGCAAATCCGTGTACCGGAAATGGCAGTTTCAATCGGAACTTTTTCAATTTTTGCAATGGTGTTGAAAAATTTAGCATTTACAAATAACGTAGAACAATTAAATAATTTAAATATGTAATACATTTTCAGCTAACGACGGCTGACCTTGTATGGTTTTCAGAAATTTTAAAACTTGCCAGTTTTACCAAAGGTCTTATAATTTTAATTTATTTCTTTAGAAATCAAGTGGGGTGTATTTAAGATTTATGTATGAGTACTCGTCGAAAAAAGACTGGTGTTAGCCACAACATATTCACCCCTTTTTGAAATGAATTTTGTTTTTTTTTGCGGAAGTTTTATAAAAGCAACTAGAACTAGCGTTCAAAATTCAATTGATTGGTGATTTTTATTCTTTAAATATTTTATTTTTTACATTTGTTAAAAACATCAAATTTCAATCAGTTAGTCAGTTTATACTGCTTAGAGAACATTTTTTGCAAAGAAATTATCCAAATCTGTTCATTCTTAAATTTTGTAAAAAATTTTTGATTTAGATTTCAAGATACCAGTTTTAAAAACAACAATACAATTCGAGTATTTAAACCTTTCTTGGTTGTTCAAAATTCTGACAGGGGGCCATTCGCAGTTTATTGGATTAGGTATACTATTACACCGTTTGGATGTGCTTTTTGCATTTTGCCATACTGACTGTATTTAACTGATTCATGATCGGTTATGGTTATGTTCGGTTGGAATTGAGTTGAATTCCAATTTTATTTTTTCTATAAAGCTTTAAAATTTTACTATGCTGAGTAACAGTCAAATTCTTTCCAAACATAAAATTAAATGTTTATGATTAATTTTGAATCAAAGGCCAATTCTCAACCAATTTTGTTAATATGCAATTAGGATACTAACATTAATTTTAGATGAAGTTTTAAAATTTGGCCTTACTGAGTGGAACTCGACAAATTATCACAGCAATATGGTATAGGCAAATTAATCATGTAGGGCTTACAACACCAAGGGCTTGCAACTAAGAAGCGTTAGTTACATTATTAATCGTAGGAAAACTCCTCAACCAATGTGCAAAGTTTAGCTTTAATCAAAAAACCTAACAAAAATCAGAAATTCTCACCATGTTTTATTTGTTGTATCGACTAGTGGAAAAGCTAAAAATAAATAGCGTGAAGCAAAAGTAATGATTAGCGAACATAATAACCCCAAAAAGGCACCTGGGCAACTAGGATTTGATCATAAATCAGAAATGCTTCTTTTGTTTAAATAAAGAAGCACTGCTCAGCAGTATTTTTAGACAAACTCCTGCTTTCGTTAAAGTGTGACATAAAGGAGTTATACGTAAAGTTAACAAACTGAAAATTCTTGATGAAATATAATTGCACATATTTAAATTAAAATTATATATACGCGGGGGTTTCACATGCCAGTGTACGGGTCCCGTGTTATATTTGATGTATGCAGGACACTTCCTCCTACATGATACCTACAACGTTATTAGCCACACAACAAATGTGACCCACACAAAGTAAGAACAACATCTCAACACTCTCTCTCTCTCTCTATCGCCTGCACGCTGTGTCCTCCAACTCGGATCATCGTGCGCTCCTTTCAGTTTCGACATTCTAATGTCTTGTTCGATATTCTGACGCCAGCATAGTCTAGGTCTTCCCCTACGGTGTATGCTGCTCGGTTGTTGATGGATTGCTTTTCGCATTATTCTTTCTTACGTACGTCTTTCAACCTGATCCAACCATATAAATCGGTTTGATTTAATGAATCCGATAATATCACAGTCTGCAAGAATTGTTCGCCACCTTAATGGGCCATAAACAGATAAAGTGCTCTTTATTTTAAAAGCAGATCATTGGTGGTCAAGGTCCAACTCTCACATTCGTAAATTATACCACAGGGTTTTTTAGTGCTTTGTAAAGTGCAGGTTTACACGGCTGATATTTGGTTTTCGGCCAAGAAACACAATAGGATATGATATCTAAAAATTTGGCCTGATTTATTGAGTATACAACGCGAAGTTTCAACACAACTTTTCCTTACTACGTAATCGAGCGTCAGATTAAACAGCACAGACGCGAGCTCATACCGGTGTCGCACGCCAGATGTTATTTCGCAAGGGTCATGTGGTTTACGCGACTGATGTTATCATGTGCCTGTTGAGTGTCTATGAAGAGATGGTGCATGGTAATATTGTACTCCCAACATGTCATCGCGATCACCTTCAATGTGAAATACAGATCAGTAGTTGATTGGTTAAGGCGAATACCACAAGGCTAGTCATCGATGAAATTTTCAGCGAGAGATACTATACAATATAAGCAAGCAGTGTTTATCAGTGCTAGGCCATGATAATTTTTACGATTGAAACGGCCACTTTTGTTATGTAGGGGACAAATCAGTGCGATCACATCACGATGAGATCATAAAAAAGATGAGAGAGTCCCTTCTCCGTGTCTTAATAATTCTGCGGAGATTCCATCGAGACCGCGGGTTCTTTTCCATTTTGTATTACATTAATAGCTGCGTTTACCTGTTCTACAGTGTGGTATGTGACAAATACCTCCTGATCTGCTGGAGCAACATCTCGAATAAGGGTAATTTTGTTTTACATTTAGGAGAATTTGAAATTAAAAGAAGTCCTTGAATGGATGTTTCCAGTAAGATTTCTGGCGTATGCGAAACAGTCTTTCGAGTTTCTGTTTCCCGCTTTTAAAATAACGTACTCGATACAACTAGGTTATACATTATCGCAAATTTGACCGATGCGTTGGCCGTTGTTGTTGTAGTTGGTCGGCACTCCAACCATAGCAGTGTCTATGAATATAAAGAGATATTGCTCTGCTCGCCTCCACAGAGAGCAACGCGGGGAAGTATTAATCTAGAATTTTGCCTCCCACTTACCTTACTACGCAATTTTTGATTCGCAAGGGATTCTGAGTAGATCTCTTTGTTTCTATTGATGTTTATGAGCAAAAAATGCTTTAGTATTGTTTAACCTTTGGAAAAAATCGGTCATTTATGTCTAACCTCGTTCTAGTTGAAGTTTTGAGCTATAACTTGAAACTCATTTGATTTATTTGTCTGCTAGAAATAGGTTCAGTTTTATTTGAAAAGTGCACTGTACTCCAATTTGATTGAATGAAATTTTATTTTCGTAGTATTGACCGTCGTAACAATAACAAAGCAGATTTGCACTAAATCGTTCAAAAACCAGGAAAATTAACAAATTAGTTTAATTTAAGATGAAATTAAAATTTATCAGTGCTACAGTAGCCCAAACATTTATATCATGTGTCTTATTAGTATTTTGGTATACTTATAGCTTTCCAACTTGTATAGTTATTGGTACAAAAATTAAGACTTTTGGTCAATAAACAATTTCAGAAAATTACTGTTCATTTGAAATTAATTGATACCAACCGACGGTACCAAAAATATTTGCTTGAGGCTAGAATCACACCTTACAAATATTCTCAACAATTATTTTTATTACACATACAGAAATGATATGATCACTACTCTTAACCACTAGAAAAATTTGGTAGCAGACAACTAGGACTGTCGATAGACTGACCTTAGCAAACAAATATTATTATCGGTCAACTTCAGCATCACTTTACACTGTCTGTCTGCATATTGCACTGGTGTATATCCACTTAAATTCTGAATGGTCACCAAAATAAATAAAAAAATGAAATATTAATACGTAACACGAAGCGCAATTTCATTTTCCACAAATTTTCCAAAATGAAAAATAATGACAGAAAATTAGCAAAGCGCATGACTGTTTCAATTACAAAAACAATATAATGAAAAAAAAAACAAATAAGAAATAAGGATTCGCCTTGTAGAACGAAAAACATTATTAAACTGTTAATGTGACTATACACAGTACCGATAAAATTTTCATTCAGCATTATTATAATTTTTACAATTTTTAATCGTTTGCCGTCTTATGTATACCGTACAAAACATTCCAAGACGAAGATTACGACAATGTCGCTGGAATTAAAATGAAAACGAAATTAAATAAAGAAGAGTACCATAATGAAAAAGGAGTCAAGCAAAATTAAAAAAATCAACAGGTTTCAGATTCTACTTTAAGTCGGAAAAAATTTCTCCTTAATTACATTTACAATTTCATAATAATAATAAAATAATTTCTCCTCGTTTTTATTTTTTTATTTTTAAGGAAGATTATCCAATTTTTCAAACCATTATCCTTGTTTTAATATTATTATAATAATAATAATAATAACATAAAACCATTGTTTTTGGGATGGGTTGGATGGGAGAATTGAATTAACATTGGAGTAAACATAAAAATGAGGTTATTTTTAATTTTTTTTAAATGTGTTTTATTTGGGTTAAACGTCTTAATGAAAATAAATAGTGAAAGTATGGATATTACTGTTAAGGATGAATGAATTAGGACATAAAAAGTTTAAGGATATTTAATGTATTCTAATTGGGTTATGGTGCAGAATCAAATGTTGTTGGACTATAAATTTAGTTATACATAGTGCATGTTTTGTATTACATCATGAATTAAAGGGGATCTAACATTTAATGAGGCTTCTAATTGAGTGAATTCGTTTGTGGAATTAGTATTAGAATGATAGAAGAAATATCTTCAAAGCTGAATCCGTTATTTCACTGTTAGATCTATATCTAGGCTTACTTAAAATTTATCCCAGAACCTCTTAATATATTTAGAACCGATAATAGAAAAATTTAGAAATAGATTAAAGTCAAACTACACAAATGATCAAAATACGAAAAAAAAAATAATTTCATAATGATTAATCCTGATTGAAATAAAGGATTATATCCGAGTCTAATACCATTTTAGTGGAAACCCTCGAGCATGTCTAGACTCGGTGATATACAATTGAAAACACTGCCTGCTCAAACTAGGAAATTTTCTGATCTTGAAAATCGTATCCGATATAAATCCTGAATGTTTTATAAAAGAGTATGAGTTAGAAGAAACTAAAAATGTTTTAATTTCACTATCAAACGAACTCAATTGGAAACCTTTTCAATTTTTCGGTGGAAATTTTTGGTTTTATTTTTGGAGTTTCACAATCATGTAATCTTAGCCATTATTTTAAAGATCAGCTTGTAAAATAAAAAAATAATTGGCGCATTTATGATCTATTTATAAGATTGCGAAACCCACAGAGCAGATAATTAAATATATATAGTGGGGCTAGGTGAACGTTGACTAAACCTTCGACCACAAGAACCCGTAAAAATTTAATACACTTTTACTCTAGACTCGGAAAGAGTTTCAATTTTTGACCTAAACCTTAGAACTTTATTTTAAAATTGCAAAAACAAATATTTGTGTCAAGACTGATATTTCAGAGTTGGAAAATCTTTGCCTGTTTCATGCAAATGGTATGGATATATACCAGGTCAAAAATTAAACATAGATCAAGAGTATTAAGCACGACACAAAACATCCGTTATCAAAATAAATTACTAGTTTTTCTATTTTGAAAGCTCATAAATTGCTCATAATTCCGCACGATTTCCCTATTTTATAATTCGAAAATGTAAAATTTTAACTATTCTTGGGTAGAACCTAATAATCTCCGAGACAACACACCAAACGTTATTATATTGAACATGTTATTTCTTCATTTTAGTTAAAGTGATAAGAAAAAACGATGAAAAAAGAGTGTTCGGGGAGTTGACTAAAGGTGGTGTACAAATAACCGATTACACTGAATTTAAATTGCATATATGTTTTCACAAAACCGTTTTTCATACTAGTTGAATGCTTGCTATGTAATTTGGGGTGCCGGGTTGTATTCCTGGTTGTCCGCTTTTCCCTATAGCAAATTGTGTTTTGCTACTCATCTTATATGGCTCTTTCTCTTATTGGTTTCTTATGCGAGAAAGTGGGATTACTTAAAATTGTGCTGTGTGGAAAAAAATTAAAACTTTTAGTAATTTCTCGAAAAAAATGAAAAAGCGCGAGTATATTGTGGCTAAAATTCGACTTCCTTTTACCATGAATGTTTACATAAAAATTCATAAAAAAAATTTTTGCAGTTTTGGTAAAAACTGACTTTTGTAATCAATACTCATTATTCCTGCATAAAGTTCTGAGAACCAACTTGGTCAAACATTGTGGAAAATATAATCCTCAAATTTATTTAAATCTTTTAAATTCTCTGTTGTTTCCGTAGGCTACACTTTTCAACATCATACAGAAAATGAAAAAGCTAATATAAAAGCTGTCATTTCCTGTAAACAAATTTCGTACAGATCTCCCAAATAATGGAAACAACGAAAGTTTGAAACTTCATCGCGAACAATTTTCCCGAAACCCTAAATTCTGTTAAAATTGTGTAAAACTGATCAGGACCGATATTGTTGCAAAATTAATTTTTATACATTTAGTTTAAAGTCATTTTTCTCGTAAATGGTACAAGTACATTTCTAATATTTACAAAGTTCCAATAGACTGGTTTTGGCCTATATTTACTGGGATCTCCAAATCAGTTGAAAAAGCTTACAGTCCAGCGTCTGGGTTCCCATGATATTTTGTAGATAAACAATTTTGCTGACCAAAAATCGTAACTTTCGCTTAAATTTTGGAAAACTTATCTGGACCGGTACTGTTCCAAATTTTTTTAATCTTTTAGTTAATTATCGTTTTTTTGTTAAAATATCGGAAAAGCTTCTATGAAAGCTTTCTCGGTCGGTTTTGGCTATAAATCACTGAAATGTCCTAACTTATGGAAAAAGCTTAAATATGAAGCTTTATCTCAATCGATCAATCCGTCTTGGCTGTAAAAAACTACCAGACATTTATTCTGCACCACTCACAGATACACATAGCCACTCTGAGACTTTTAATTGTTAATTTTGAAAAATTTGCAGATCAAAATTATCCATTATTACTTAACTTTATGTTATGCTTCATAAGAGAAAGTAAAATAATCGGGAATAACCATACGGTCCTGAAATATCTTTTTTGTTTTATGCATAGGTATTTTAAAAGTATATCGTTTATGAGATAAATAACTATAAACTAGTCGATCCTAAATTAAACGTGCAACAATATCAATTTAGGTCAGTACTTAAGAAAATACACAGCTTTAAGGAAAAAAAGTTTTTTAACAAAAATTTAGCCTATTTAGAGGAATAATGTTTAATTGGAATGAATCTTCTTATAAATAAACTTTTTTCTTAAATTGGAAGGTTCCAGTGATGTGTGGCTCAAATCGGTTCACCAGAAGTTGCAGCATATTTTGAAAAGTCTGAGAGAAAAAAATTTGAAAAGTTTATATTAATTTTGTTACAATAGATGGCTAGATCAGAAGGATTCATCTATCTAGACGGGTTCTCAGAAGGATTCATTCATCTAGATGAAACTTTATACTTAAGGGACTACCAAATATTTTGAAAAGTATACAGCTTTTACTAAAAAACGTTTAAAAACCAAAACATTGTAAATTAAATTTGAAACAAAATTAGTTTGGATCATTTTTGAAATTTTATCGGAACCTACGAGTACCGGTACCAATATCCGGTATGTTTACGGTCTCGGAGGATTCATTAATCAGAATAAAACTTATTATTTGAACTTTTTTCATTAATTTGAACATCCTTGAGAAATGTGGTGGAAACCTGTGTAAAAAAAGTTCCAGCTTCAATAAACGCTTTTTCAGTTGTTGCAATGGTATTGAAAAGTTTAGTACTTTAATAATTTAATAAATTTAAAGACCTCTTTGGTTTTCTGAAATTTGAAAAGATATCATATTTTGATTTCTTTAATGTAGTAAAAAAAAAAGCATAGTTATAGTTCCTGTGTAAATATAAGTTGTTGGTTCTCTACAGCACTGAGGTTTCAGTTATTTTGGCCTAAATCGGTCCACAAAAAGTGGCAGCTTCCAAGGAGCTTCTTTGTTTTTGAAAAGTATATCATTTAAGAAAAAAACGACCTCGAACTTAAAGGTTCTTAATAAATATTGCCACAATATCGTTTCATATGAGTAGCAAAAAATTTATGTGGAAATGGTGGGTTTCGACAAACAACTGTTTTAGAAGAAAAATTAGGCATTTGTAAAGCCTAGATGGATTGATTGGTCGGAATGGAACTTCATATATATGGAGCATTTTCCATAAAATGGATGATCATTGTGAAATTTGTAGGAAATCTGTTTACCGAAAGTAGGGCCTTTTTAATTTTTTACAACGATGTTGATAATTATACCAATTACAAAATCGTCGAAGTATTGAACGATCCAAATAAATATAAAATTTAACTTTTCAACAAGGATTGACCTTGAATAAGAAGGTTTTGTAGGTTTAATTTATCGCTTTAGAAAGTAAGTATGGTGCATTCGAGATCTCTGTATTATACATTCGTGGGAAAAGAAAGTCGTGTGTGGGTCACAACATACTCATTCCTCCATTTTTTCTTTAAATTTTTAAATTGTTTTACCAATTACAAATTTACTAGACAAATTATTTAACCGTGCTTGAAATAAAATTTCAAATATGTAAAAATAATTAAAACTTGATGGTGTCCAAACATTATTGATACATATCGAAACAGTGTTACTAGAATAATCTAAAAATATATATTTAAATTAAAAAATGTTGCGTATGAACTACACATAAATATCAAAAATCAAATAAACCTGACAAGCTGGTTTAAGTATGGAATCTATCAGAGACCGGAGCTCTTGGAATAAATGATTTCGTAAAAAACAACAATTAGCATTAGGAAAGAGTCTCCGGTGTGAGCACCCCTGCATAATATTTGACAGAACGCAAATATGGCAGATCTGAATGCTGTCATACTTGTATTATGGGATTAAGCTGTTTTCGAGCTAATATCGAAGAGAATAGACAAGCTTGTTCATTAGCTGCGATTACATTGAAAAAATCCGTAATATTCCAATGTTTTAAAAGTGCACTTAATACTTAATAAACGCATTTTATTAAACACTTGTTTTTTATTTCGCAAAATTTTATTTTTGAATAATTTTAAATAAAAAAATTGTTCAAAATGTTAGGTCATCATCGTTTTAAAAGTGTGATAGATCAAAGTGAATAATCTCACACAGATGAATGTTATCGATATTTCTACAGTATTTTCGTTTCGTGATTTGGGATGTCACATCGATGATATGTCAAAATCATGAAGCATCACATTTTTTTGGTTACTCCGAGAATGGTCGTGATTTCCAGTTGTGGCACATAAATGTAACCGGTTGTGGGCAGCCTTTTTTTTCATTTAAAGCGTCTGTTTGACCGCAAACTTTCAGATATTATCGTTTATTTAAGAATTTTTTCGGCTTTTCGGACAAAATATTATTTTAATGGACACCCATACAATGTTTACGACTATTTTAGTCGCAGAAAACAAAGAGGCCATTTATTAACAATATTTCTACCACAAAAGTAGAAAAAATGCACTCCCCTCCCCCAAACCTTTAACCCCAGGGCGTACTTGTGTATACAAAGAACACAAACCCTTGCAAAAATGAGAACTCCCTTAGGTAGCTTCTTGGCAGCTTGGTTTCGTACTGATAAAAAGTTGGTCTACTCATCAGGTTGCAACGACCAAACTGCAAAAATTCCACTCTTGCTTTGTACCGATAATACAAAACAAGAACATATCGATTTAGCGAATTATATATCACTAAATCAGAAACCACAGGAAATTCTCACTATGTGTGTGTAACAAGCCAACACATTTAATTAAGAAGAATTTTTTAATCGTCCGTGAATTTAATTTATTTAAGAATTTTTTCGGCTTTTCGGACAAAATATTATTTTAATGGACACCCATACAATGTTTACGACTATTTTAGTCGCAGAAAAACAAAGAGGCCATTTATTAACAATATTTCTACCACAAAAGTAGAAAAAATGCACTCCCCTCCCCCAAACCTTTAACCCCAGGGCGTACTTGTGTATACAAAGAACACAAACCCTTGCAAAAATGAGAACTCCCTTAGGTAGCTTCTTGGCAGCTTGGTTTCGTACTGATAAAAAGTTGGTCTACTCATTCTTCTTAATTATCGTTTATGCTGACATAACATACTCTATTAACATGTTAACGTATTTAAAAATAATTTTGAATACACCTCCGTGACACCTCCGAAGAAGTCAAATGAATCAGCTTCAATTTATTTTGATGTGCTGGTTCGAGCCTTTAAGGATTGCTTAGTTAAAAAAGCACATTAAATCGAATGGACGAGCCTTGGATTTGCGCGGAGCAATTTGCAATGTTACCTGTTTAGAACGGAAATATGTTTGGCGACTTGTCATCTATGGAACAGGATCAAATCGTCTTGTAAAAATGTGGATGTACATGAAGTGGAAGTGGCCACCATACCAAAACCTTCCATATCTACAGCGTCTTCAATGCACCGCTTATCAGTCTTGAATGAAACTGGTCCCCAAAAAGCAGCAAATTGGTCCCTTGCAAGCAGCTCCACAAAGGAAGCCTCTAAACAGCGGTCGTAACCTTATGCAATGAAACATCCTTACTTCTTCATAAAACGTTGCTGGCCTTAAAGGAGAAAGCCGCCTCCCATCCGAAGAAGAGTAAACAAAAGAAGGTAGCTGCCCCTACCAAACCGTCGGCCAACCGCTCTAAAAAAGACCTTTCACCATCTGCGTTGATATGCATTCCAGCTATTACGACGGCAAACATTAGGTGTTTGACTTAGAAGATGAGGAAAACGATGCATAATTTTAAAAAAAGCTTTCTTTTCTTATTTTTCCCACTTGTTTATTTCTTAAATTTATTTATTTGTTCAAAGAAATCTATTCTGTGATTAACATGTACGGGTTCAGATTATTTAATTTAGAACAAAAATTAATTACAAAAATAAAAAACTTAATCAAAAAACTTTAAGCAAAATAAAAATATAAATCAAATTTTGATTTTAAATATCTAAAAAACAATTCTTCAGGATATTTTTGAAGTTGTCTTTTGATAAATTAAAGTAGAATAGGTCGTTGACGATTTTGAATAAACTAAACATCCTATTAATGGGGTTGTTTTCTCCATAGTTTGTAGAATTGTGTTCTAGTGCTAAACTGTCAGCCTTTAAAATTAATAAACTTCGAAATTCTTTCGAATTAGATGCGCCTTCAACTATTCCCATTTCGGTTACGAATTTGTTTGTCAAAGAAAATGACTTCACAAAATTGGTCGTAACATTTTTCTAGTTGACAGAACCAAAGTAGTTACTTTAGAAAACAGTTAGCTAAGCCATCATGCTTTTCGTGTATCGATATTTCCGCATAACATGGACTGAATGAAAAATTATGGGGAAAAACAAAAGTGTACCCATAAGCGGAGACTCTCCACTAACTACGTTCGTGTGCACATTCATATACTTAAAACGCTAAGCTACGTTCTAAATAGTTCGCCAAGAAGTTAAATTGTGATGCTAAGTAACACATAGTAGTATCCATTAGTAGTATCCAATCTTTAACCATGAAAAATATAACCTTAAACATTTTGCAGATTTGCCACCCGATATATATCGCCCAAGATAAAAAAAAATAATTTTTGAAAGAAATTCTGTGTATGTGACTGTGCGAGTGTGGTACCGTGCAAAATTGATGATGATGGTATTCTTCGGCCCAGAATGATTGACGCAATGTGAGGCTTTATACTTTTGACCAAAATCGGTCCATAGGAATTGGCAACTTCCAAAATAGCTTTCTCATTAATAGAAAGTATTTTGAAAGTATATTATTTAAATTTGCATCATTAAAAGATTCCAAATTAATTTACAACAATACCATTCCAGATTAATTTTTCAGAATTTAAGCGAAAATGAAAATGTTTGTCAAAAAACTGTTTTAAACAAAAATTCGGTCAAACAGATGTATTGATCGTAATTAAAGTTATTTCTTAAAGTTTCTCCACAAATTGGGAGATCGCAGTGAGTTTTGCCTGACTTCGGTTTAACGGAAGTAGCCATTCCCATTGGAGCTTTTGCGTTTTTTGAAAATATTTTGAAAAATATATAGGATTTACGGAGAAACGATTTATAACACAAGGATTGGAAGTTTAACTTTCAAACACAACTCGGGGAGATTTTTGCGAAGCTTGGTTTATATTTTTGTACCGGAAGTGGGCTTTTTAACATCTAGCTTCATGCTAATTGGCCAAAAAATTAAATAATTTTCCGTGTCGGCTACATTTATGTTTATGTGACTTGCATTATTGATGAAAGTTTGTACAAGTTTACCTTTGTATACTTTTAGAGACAGCTAATGAAACACGTTACAATGATATAAATATCACGTGATTATGATGAATCAGGACAAGTATTCACAAATGTAAACACGCAACTTTCGAAAATGAAACAGTTCCACAGATCGCGCGCGCGATTCTATAAATGTACGGGAAATTATAATATGAAAGATGTTTTAGTGCAAGATTTTGCAATGCAAAACTAATGCGCTAATCCCAGCTGAAATGTTTGTGGCAAAAGCTCAAATCGAAAAGTGGGATCCGGAAAGGGACCAAATAAAATTAAAACTTGTATGAGGAGTTTGACAACGGAGGAGCAAAACTAATTGAACGTTGGTTGGGGAAGGGGGGGAGGGGCATGTTTATCAAGATATAGTCCACAATTCTGGTTTATTGCAGACGTTGATATGGGTTCATGAAATTTTCCCAAGTACCCAAAACAGTATCGAACCGTGGCACTGGCAACTTAAACTTGTATAGTTGGACAATGGCCAGCAGGAAAACATAAAATTATTGAAAATATAGCGAGGGAACTTAACATTTAGGCTCAAATTAATACGATGGAGAACACCTTTCAAAGAAAAGAAAAACGGATCATTAATAAAGGGACTCAAGGGCGCAGTAAAACTGATTTTTTAAAAAGAGTCGCCCTTAATATGTTTTTAATTGCCTACATTTTACTTGATTTTACTTTTTTTAATTGTATTATAACATTATAACTACTTCTCTTATTTTTTTATAATAAAATGCGATAACTTAATTTAAACTCAACAATGACTTATTGTATTTTTAATTGAAAAATCATTAATTTTTATGAACACGCATGATTGTATCGCAGATAAATACTAAAACACCAAAATTTTGTAAGATGTTATTTGCAAGATTTCGTACTCGCAAGATTTTGTACTTGCAAGAGTTTGCATCTGCTGATTTTTAAAAAATGCAAGATTTCGGGGCGCTCCCTTAAAAATAGCCACGAGTTTCAGAATACCATATTCAAAGAGAGGTTCACAGAACTTCTGCACATCTTATTATTTCTGGAATTGATTCACAGAATATTATTTGCAGCACTTGAATTTCACATTTATTGACTTATATAAATTGTTTATGAACCTTTCCAGTAATGCTGCGTTTGTCGTCTACATAACTTAAATAGTATTTTTTTCATCTTCTATGCCAGTAAAGGCTGGCATGGAGCTTGCAATGTGCAGATGGTCTTAAATCGGTCCTATAGCCGTACGTCCTCGAGTTGACCAGGAGGCGTAAAGTAAGGACGTAAGAACCATAACCGCGGAAGAGCAGGGGAGGCTTGAGCCCCAAAACCGATCGCATAGTTAAAAAAAATTAAATATGTAGTTATTTGTATATATATCTAGAGCGCAAAATAGTATTTTGTATTTTTGTTTTTTTTTATTGGGTAGCAATAAAATCCTTCGTGGTCGACAAAGTATAATTGACTGAGTGGTTGCTATTAAAGATAAAACAATTTTGAAATACATAAGAAACAAAATCGAGCTACAAATCACTTTGTGGCTCGTTGTCATTAATAAACGAGCGTAAAAGTTATGCCTCGGTGGCAAAGTAGTTAGCATGATTGCTCCAGCGACCGGAGGTCCCGGGTTCGATTCCCGATGGTGACAATTAAAAAATGTCATGACTGGTTTAGGATCAATTAATTAATCACTAATTATCCGAACTGAAAATATGTTTATGAAACATCATTAGAGCTGGCCAAATCCCTTGATGGGATAAAGCGCCAGAGAGAGAGAGAGAGAGTAAAAGTTATTTTTTCTTAAATAGACAAATTATCGTAAAATAAAATTCATGTAGAAAAGTCTACTTTGCATGGTAGTAGAAAAATATTATTATAAATTAGGCGCAAATGATTCATTGTAAAAATAATTCTAATTATAAGACACACACGGTTACGCTAACGTAAAATCCTGTTATAACGTCCAAGTTATTAAAACAAATATTTCGTACACAATCTGACATTTTGAATGTAAATATTGATTTAATAGCAATTTCAAATCACTAGAAATTAATAAAAAATGGTTTGACGACGTCCAGTAGTTTTATATAGTTTTCATCTCGAAATGATCTCACGATCTATATGCATGCTCGCCCAATATAACTATTTATTATTTTTAATATTTACAATATTCACGTACCATTTGGGTTAATGTATTTTGATGAATCTAATTAATAAATAATAAACAGATCCATTTAGCAATATTTATTATATTATAAATTGTACGAAATTTAAAATATTCTGGTTAACAAAACAAAAAATATTTCAAATCTTGTGTAAACCAAATTGTTGTTGGTACTTTTGGGTATTGGAAAAAGTGCCAAGAGTTCTACTTAGCGAAAAAATTATATTAATAATATTTATTTGTGCT
The DNA here is from genome assembly GCA_932526605.1 of Nephrotoma flavescens. Classification (NCBI taxonomy): domain Eukaryota; kingdom Metazoa; phylum Arthropoda; class Insecta; order Diptera; family Tipulidae; genus Nephrotoma; species Nephrotoma flavescens. The sequence continues at coordinate 156,444,839 of OW052222.1, read as the reverse complement.
ATAGTTTTATAAAAATAAATCGGTGGAAATTTATTTGAAGTGTTTTTATTTTTAAATGCTGTCAAAACCTCAAAACGAGAGAATAGTTTTATGCATCTATACGATTTCCGGTATTGTGTAACCGCTCTGTAATGTGTAATATATACCGAAACAAATTTTATTTAGTGGAAGTTCATTAGTGACTCCGTTTGACGTTTTGTAATGATCAGAAACAAAATTTACGGTTTGGTATGAATACTTGAGATTATCCATCAGTATTTCAAAGACAGGTACAATATTCAGATTGAATATGTTATAACTTGATTTGAGACATATGTTTCCGACTGGGAATTCATACATACCCGGCCAATTTTACATTTTAAATACCTCTCCTTAATTTTTGAAACGATACTAATTCAATCAATAATAACAGTACTTAATTATGAAAAGAAATTTAGAATTAAAATACAGATCGCTTGAATTCTTGTTCGAATGTTTTATTTTTCATATCTTTTTATTTCACTGAAATTTAAAAAAAATATTAGAATTAAATTGAGATAATATGTTACTAGCATTCCACCATCTGTCCCCAGCACGTGCCACTGCGTCCAATAACAATTTCAGCCATTCCTCTACTGACCGAAATGACTAATCAGTCTCCTGGTTTTCTTTCAAATATTCCCAATTATAAGCATCAAGTTGAAATAACTTTGGAATAGTTCTTAAGTTCTTGTCTTACGCAATACTAACACCGAATTGCACAGGACCTGTGTAGGCTTATAGTCTTTTGATCCACCTAGCTACTTGCCCCTCGGATTTCGTAAACTGCTCAAATGTTTGAGAGTTGTATGATCTATCAGAAGAACAAAGTCGTGTCCATACAACATCATGACACGTGATAACACTGCATCTTATCCCGAGTTGCTAACATATGTATCCAAAATAAATATCCAATCTAGCTGCGGATATGCCAAAATAGAAGCGCTAGGTAATTTATTCTTCATTTCTTCAAACGTTTTTGATGTTCCGTGTCCCACTGAGACTTCATGCAACTTTTTCATAAGAAACTTTTTGGTTGTATGCTGACTTGTTCGGAACCATCCGCACATTATTGCATGAAGTAATATAACCAAAATAATTAACTTTCTCAGATAAATAGACCAAACATGTAGCAGGCGCAGTGTATAAGTAAACTGCATTACCACAAATTGATAAAGATCGTCTCCTAAAAATTTGCCAGTATCCGATGAGATAGATCCTTAAACTTAAACTTTTGACCTCTGACCTGAGACACGCTCTAAAGTGCCATTCATTTTATTCCAAGAAGAACCACTGCTCTTTCACTCAGTCACTATTCATTTTCATAGTTGATTCGGTAGTCTCCTGGTGTTCCGCAACTTGTATTTTACTTCAGTATTTTATAAATTACTAGAACAATTTAAGAAAGTTATGATGAAATGATTTCAAAATCATTTGAATCAGTACTAAAACGTTTGTTACATCCTTTTGCATTTTTTTTTCAATTGTGGATTGGTCAACTATTAACAATTCTGTAACGTAAGAGTCAATGCAGCGGGCTTTATGCAATGCTCAACACTCAAATGATTTCTTTAAATTTGTTGACAAACTCACGTTTACTGCAATGTTCGCAAGGTATCCTAAATGTCACTGACTGTTTTGAGATGGAACACAATTTCGCGGTGGTATCTTGACCTTGTCGAGAACCTTGTTTTTGAAGAGGTATCTCCATATTGCACCATTTTAAGACCTGAACCGATCCACCACCATTTGCTATATCTCCATAACACCTAGTAAGAGTATAGTTACATCATTTAGTTATTATTGCTACAGAGGATACACTTCAAAATTAGCTCCCGCAGATTCACCTTTCACAGTTAGCAAGTTATAACGGACAGTTTCATCAATATGTTCTATATTTACTATTTAAGGATGGGCAACCGATCTACAGCGTCCACCGTAAATATGAATTGACGCTATGCTAATAAAAACTATATCCTTTTATAATCCCCCCTTCCCCCAAGTTGTGTCATTTTTTTCCGGTGTTTTTGGCCCCTTGTACCAGCTTACGCCCCTCAAAATAGTGTATCTCAGTTTTATGGATCCATGCACATTAAATTTGAAAAGTGTTTTCTCTCCTCCACTTAACTTCTAACTGCTATTTTCGCGATTCTTTGTCTCGTGCGGGAGATTCTTTTGGACACTGTCCGGATTGTTGGCATCGAAATATTGTGATCGGAAACGCGATCCTGTTCGCCCGTTAGCTCGCATGCTATAGTTTTCTCATCCTCTCTTGTAATATTTCCTTTATTCGTTTGATATGTAATCCTTTGCGGAACTTAACCGTATCAATTGCTAAATCTAGTCTTATTGCCTCATATTATAATAAAAATGCCAATACTTCATTCACTGTGTCACCCTTAGTATTCTACTCAAACGCAAGAGCATTACTGTAAGCATCACGTGCAAATTTTTTCACCTCTCTTGCCAGGTGTTGCAGGCTCCCCCCCACGTTGTTGTTGCTTGTTTAATAATTCTCAGTTTGCAAGGCATTTGCAGCTTTTCCTTCTCCCCAAAATCAGTGCTTTGAAATGTTCACCTGCGCCCCAACAATTGTTTTGTACCGTCGCTTGAAACTTAAAAAATTTCAAATGAGATCTCAACATCGAATGTTAGAGGCTTTAAAAATTAGTTTACGCTTCTGGCAATTGGATCCGTTAAAACGTTTTACTTACCTGGATATCTGCAATAGCTGGCAAGGCATGTGTTTCAAAATGGGCTTTCTTATATTATTTTCAGAAAAAATCCATTTCTTTTTCAAGGTTGTTTCTCGTTTAATCTTTTTCATTTGAAGCTCTTAAGTATGCTAAATTTTGGTTGAGTTTGCCGTTCTAAACCATTTGTTTTTGTGCAGGTCGATAAGTTGATTATCATGTTTAGCTGAGTGCTCTGCCAATTGAGCGATTTGTTTCTTGCGTGTAGATCATAAAATGTATTTTACGTTGTTGTTGTTTAATTGTAATTGTTTTGTTGTGATTGTTCCGTACATTCAGTATATCTCGAATTAAATACATAATCGAAGGAAATTCTTCCATTTGGCGTCAAATCTGTGTGACAACGACTATGATGAACCATTACAATAAAACAACAACAACGTAAAATATAAATGTAATTCGTACACAACGAAAAGTTAATTGGTAAAAATGAAGTATAGATGGAGAATATGAAAGAATCGAATTTCGTAGACTAGGTAGTAATTCGCTAATGCTACATATACATGATATTGTTCTATATATAGACAATATTCCTATGTAAAATATCAACGTCAGTCGCCGCGGCATGATGAGATGACTGACTTTTTCAAATCAATAATCTCATTACGTTCGAAACTGATTGTTGCGATTCTTGCAAATCTTCCATCTATAATTCAAAATTAAATTCTAACCCATAAAATGTAGTCTGCTCGTAGTTCTGCCTATATATAGGTGACTTTTTTTCATCCTATGGATTTCTTTCGGTGTTTAACATTTGTGGTTACCAAGTTTCCGTTTTGATGTTTGATAATAAATAGAAGTGTGCTCTCGTTTTCGTCAAGAGAAGTTACCTATTAGTTCTTGATCAATGCTCTGACGAAATTCTAAGCTCGATAATTTATGTTTCAACTTCAACTCGTTCAAGGCTTCCAAGTGCACAACATATGAACTATTAACAGCGATCATGGATTCCTTTTTTTTATCCATTAGGTCAACACCCCCTATTAACCGCAGTCCGAACCTGCAAAACCGCTACAAACCAAGTCAGATAAAAAGCAGCTATTGAAGCTCATATTGAATAATCATATGTGGACTACTAATTTTTCACTTGCACGAAGATACTGTAAAACGAAGATACTGATCGACTTCAAAGTTATGAATAGAAAGTTTGAGCACATAAGAACTTCTTTGTTGTCTATCAATTTTACAACGGATACGCCGTTAGAGCTCCGACATTCAATATAGCGTCTCTCGTCTCGCATGTCTTCATATTCTACAAAGCACATTGCAAATTTGGGGAGTTAAAAAAATTGTCTATATAATTTTCGATATCCAGTCCAGGCAAATCCCTAGTTAGTTGATTTACAATCATCTCTCCAAAGCAATCGGTAGTATCCTATTTTCATCCAGAATTCGAATTGGTACAAATATCCATTTTTAGTGCACATCCAACAACATTTTAAATTCCCATCTAATGGGTTTACCTTATTTTTGATTGATTGATTAGAATGTTCGGCCAAGACTAAGCAGGTATCCCAGATACGCCGGGCCTACCGTACACCCTTTTTACATATAACAAGATGGAGGGATAGGAAAGGTTGTTAGATATGATAGACTTGACCCGGTTATAGACACCTAAATAGTCAATAATTAGCAAATTGTTTGGCACAAGACAGCACAATTATTTTTCGTTTTATGGTATAAAAGTTCAGCAATCAGTATCCTGAAAAAAACTTAATAATTAATTAAGTACCCAAATTTCCTGCAATAAAACTTTATTATTATGAGTGAACTTTCAATAAACTAAATAGTTCAATTGTCCATAAACAAAATTTAACTGGCTCCCCAAAAACATATTAAACCATGTAAAATTAATCTAATCCAAAAATCACCTATGGGCATTAAAGAATAAAAGAGCAAATCATCTTTCAGTTTTTATTTATTTCATTTATTTGTAGGAAATAATCTGAATAATAATGGTTTAAATTTAAATAAAGTAAAAGATAAAGTCACTACCATCTCTGCAATAAATATTTTTTTATAGATTTAATTTAATACAAAATGCATTTTTTTGATAGCTAAACCCAAATAAATCAACAGTTCACGGAATATACTGCACAAACACACATAAACTGCAAATTAGAAAAACAGATTATTACAAGCACGAAGTGAATATTAATATTCATTTAGTAAGTTTTATTAAAATAACCACTTGTAATGAGAATATATATTTATATTTAAATTTCACTCAAGCAATAATATTTACACAAATAAAATTAGATTACAATTATTACACGCAGGACGTGAATCCATCCCTACAGTCATATATGTTTTCTAGTTTTAATTTAAATACAAAATGCATTTATTTATTTAGCAACTCAAATGGATCAATCGTTCACGGAATATACTGTCACCTAGAAATGCAAAATATTTGAGGATAAAAAATCGCTTTTACTAGAGAAGGCACAACTCTTTTACGTATACTGTTTCATGATATTGTACCTTTTAAATTTAATCATGTGCTCGTCAATCGATTGAGCTTTTGAATTGGAGTATGCCTTTGAAAATGCTGCATTCAAATGCTCAACTATTGGTCGCAGGCCGTGTCTTCAAACTATCATAAAAATGTAGGGCAGATATGTCCTCGCAACAAATAGGGCTTTTAGGTCTGGTTGGCTAGACCAATAGTTTCACAAGGCAATTAATTCATCCAAATTCGCAACGGCATTGAAGAATTCTGGTGGCATTGGAAAAATGTCGGCAGCTATATTTTCGGGTAAGAATATACTAATAACTCAATAACTTTTAAAATTTCGAAGGTATTTGGCTGGTATTGTTTTCTCTAGTTCAAAATATGCACATATATAACGTGCCATAAACCTTAAGGGGTTAACCATCGAAAGATTTGAATGATTTTCAAGAAAAGCATTAAGCGTCAATCGTAACTACATTATTCTGTTTCTGGTCTTCACCTACTACTGCAATCATTTAATTAGATGCGTTTGCTATCGTTAACCTGCAGCTCTCGTTTGGTAATGAAACCTTCTTATGAAACATAAAAGAGGGAGTAGATCTTTAGAATGTAACTCCGCGTCTCCCTATAATAACAATTTTAATGGTAAACCACTAAACTTCTCGAAAATCACGAAAGGTACAAACAGAAACAAAATTGGTTCTTTGACGTACACTGCAATGACAAATGCTCAACTACCGCTGCTGCATTCACATGAAATTCCTATTCCGGAAAGATCAAACCCAACTGAGGAATATTTACCAACAACATTTGAATCAGGTGAAACCGGAGAAACATCTGCATCAATATATCAACCATCAAATGTCACTGAGCCATGCAATCGCATTGAAATTGCGAAAAATCGTTTGGATATTATGGTACGATGCCTGAAACTGAAAGGATTGAAAACAAGTAAACATTTTGGCTCTAAATTATCGGATATATGGAGCAATAAATCGTTATCGTCATTTTACGATTTTTTCAAATCAATTGAGAATAATTCACTGACTTTTTGCACTGACATCCGATGACTGGTATCCACAATGCACAATGCATATAATCCCGAAGATTGGCGATTGTTTATCGATTCCTCTGAAAGCAGCTTGAAGGCAGTTCTCCTTCACGTTACCAACTCAAAGAATTCCATTCCAATGGCACTCAGCACAAACACAAATGAAACCTATGCATCAATGAAAAAAATCATTGATTTGATTAAATACAATGACCATCAATGGAAAGTTTGTGCAGATTTAAAAGTGATAGTTCTTTTAAGTGGCATGCAAGTGGGTTACACTAAAAACATGTGTTTTATGTGCTTATGGGATACTCGTTTTAAAGGCGACCAATACAACGAACCGAACTGGGCTTTACGTGAGAACATTAGATTGCGATACGACAGCATCGTTGAGGCTCCACTTGGGCCAATTAAAAAAATATTGCTACCACCACTTCTTATCAAACTTGGAGTAGTTAAAAATTTTATAAAAGCGCTGAATCCAGATGGAAATGCGTTCGTCGAATTGCGTCGCATTTTTCCACGGTTAAGTGGAATGAAAATAAAAGAAGGTTGGTATTTGCATCTACTCGAACCTAAGTTTTGATCTAATGAAATTTCACCTCGCTTCTTGTTTTTATTATAGGAATGCATAATGGACCAGATATTCGTCGTTTGGTGAACGATAATGCATTTGAAAATTCTCTCAGTGAACAAGAGCTTGTGGCATGGAAATGTGTAAAAATTAAAATTAAGAAAAAAAATTATGTCGTTTTTCGGTCTTGATAAGTTCGGCAAAGTTGTTTATCTTGGCTTGCGCAACAACTTTGCTGAAGAAAGCACAACGAAAATCTTAATGGTTCAGGGGCTATCAACATGAATATGAGTGTATATTTTGACAAATTTATGACTCAGAGGCAAAACATGTCGAAAGCAATATCGCAAAAACGCTACTAACTTTGAAATGGGACTAGTACCATTGAATTCAGCATACTCGAATTAGGCTTACCCCCTGAGTGCCCAGCTTGTCACAAGAAAGTTTGCAATTCAAGAACAGTGTAATTTATTATGTCGACTGTATCTCTATCAATGAAACCTGCGCTGGGACTTTAAAAATTTTACACATCTTCTTGAGCATTAATTAGTCATCAAATCTTTGAATTAGAGCACTCGAACACCCATAGATGTCTAGATGAAACGAAATAGGTTGAACTACGAGGGTAGTTCGATAAGTCAGTGACTTTTTGAAAAATATTTTTTTTTTGACCAAAACATTATTGATTTCTCAATTTCCAATTGAGATTTTCCAATTTTTTTATTCCTTCCAAATAATAGGTTTTTTGAAGGCCCTCAAAATAGGCGTTTGCTTCAGTCCTCTCATGACCTCTTCGTTAGACCCAAATCAGATAGCAGTTCGTAGACCATTTTATGGATTTTTCCATGGCGCTCACGGTGCGCTTATAGTTGAGTGTGAGCAATTGCGGCACCCATCGCGCGGATATCTTCTTCATATTCAAATATTCATGTAAAATGTATCGAACCCACTCAGTTGAGATGCCTACAGCCTCAACTATCAATATCATTTCATGGATTTGATCGATTATTTCTGGCGTGATAACCACTTTTGGGCGACATGAACGTTCGGCGACTCATGAACATAACAGAACTAAGTAAACCATTTCCTTACCTTTGAAATTCACCATAGAAAGTTCCCATAGTATTTATCTAGCATTTCGGTTTTTTTCATTTTCGTTAAAGTTCATGAGGTTGTCTGCTTTCAATGGCTGTAAAACACAAACTAAATGACGCAGCTTGTTCAAAATTTGAAATATGAAATTCAAAAAATGCCTGATTTATCAAACTGCCCTTGAAGTATTATTTTATGTTTGCCAAAACATTTAGGAAACTATAGTTTTAACTATCGTTAAAGTTCCGTTGAATTGTTGCGTTGTTTACGTGACATTTTATACTAAAATGTTATACAGAAAAACCTCTATTTTAAGGACTAATTGGGGGGGTCCGTTAAATCCGATTGTCCATTAAATCCGAATGTTTTCAAATTTTATCTGTTCGTCCGAACTTAATCTGGGACGGATATCAGGCATTTCTTAGCCTATTATGTTGAGATTGGGTATGTTCGATGGAAATGGGATTCCTAAATAATTTTTGGAAGAGGTTCTGGAATATGGTCACCTGGAACGGAACTCGATCTATTCTTAACCGATTATGATGGGGTTAGGTATGCTGGATGGAAATGGGATTATTAAATGTTTTTTGGAAGAGGTTCTGGAATATATAGCCACCTGGAACCGAACTCGATCAATTCTTAACCGATTATGATGGAATTGGGTATACTGGATGGAAATGGGATCCTTAAACGATTTAGGGAAGAAGTTCTGGAATATGGGCATTTTAAATGACTTTGGGAAGAAATTTTGGAATATGGCTACCTCGGACGGAACTTGATCAATTCTTAACCGATTATGGTGGGATTGGGTACGCTGGTTGGAAATGGTATTCCTAAATTATTCAGGGAACTAATTCTGGATAATGACCATGACAGATGGAACTCGATCAATTTTTAATCGATTATGATGGGACTGGGTATGTTGGATGGAAATGGGATTCTTAATTGATTTTTGGAAAATTTCTGGATTATGGCCACCTGGGATTATGCTGAAAGTGAATATGGTGGATGGAAATAAGATTCTTTACCTTTTGTAGGAAGTTGTGGAATATGGACACCTAGGATGGAACTCGCAAATATAAACTAGGACGGAACTTGGTAGTAAGCTGGCGTCTTTCTTGTAGCAAGCGGCTCGTGATATTAAGATGTTTCCTGTGCCTGTTATGCACCCTACACATAGTATTTATCAATCAACTGTTCAAAACTGTTCACGTGAACATGGAATATGATGTCTCCTAAGACCTTGAGATTTCCAGAACCTTTCGAACCAAGCGAAAAATTATACTTTTGAGGTACTTACAAAACAAGAGCATAAATGGTATGGGAGTTAGTTCCATAAAACAACCAATAATTGCACTTTCCACTACAGCAATAATCAGGAACAAGGAAAATTTTCATTCGGTTTCTCATCCTCTGGCGAGTACAGCAGTTTACCATTTTATAATCCCATATTAACAAAACGTGCCGAATTCTTTCATTATCGTTTAAGTAATAGCCGTGTCCCGTTCCAGGTGGTCATATTAAAAAACTTCTTCTAGAAATCATTACTGAATCTCATTTCCATTTGCTTAATCCCATTACATCGTAATCGGTTAAAAACTGTCTGAAGTCCATCCAAGGTGGTCATATTCCAAAACTTCTTTCATAAATCATTTAAGAATCTCATTTCCATCCAACAAACCCCAGATGGCCATATCCAGAACTTTTTCCAAAAATCATTAATTAATCCCATTTCCATCCAGCATACCCAATCCCATCATAATCGGCCTAGATTTGATCGAGTTCCGTCCCAGGTGGTCATATTCCAGAATTTCTTGCCAAAATCATTTAAGAATCCCATTTCCATCTAGCATATCCAATCCATTATAATCGGGCTAAAGTTAATCGAGTTCCGTCCCATGTTGCAATATTCCCGAATCCATCCATCATAATCGGTAACCGAAAAATGGAAAATCAAAAGTTGTCCGTTAAACCAGAGTCCGTTAAATCGAGGGTTTACTGCATATCGCTAAAAACAATTTCAAATGTTTCTATCGCATCCAAAATCACACTCCCAAAATGCACGAATTCCGCAAGGAACTGCAGTGTTTGGGTTAACATCGACTTCTTGTAATTAACGATGACATACGTGATTCTTAATTTTTGACCTTATGTCTTCTTTTTGTGATTCTAATCCCGTTCCTTTTTTAATTCTATACAAAGTCTCATAATTCAATTCCGAGTGATATTTTTTGAATTTTCTCAGAAGTATTAAAATTTTCTCGAAAGTATCGAAGTATTTTTCATATAGCCACAGTATCCAAAAAAGTACTATAGTAACGACAATATCATCCCCAGGATGATATCATGAACCCAGGGCGAACATGGTAAAACTGAACTATCACCGGTTCATTTCTATGACGAATCCGGAAAATAAGAATAGTAGCTATATTCAATTTTTACATGGTTTACGAGTATTTGAAGCTTGTATGCCTATAGTCGGGTTCTCCGGAGTTCTCCGGGAAAAATTACTTGTAAAAATTATAATCGGTTTTCTAAAAATTGCTTTGAAATTTACGTAAAAAAATACAATGTTAACAACTGCACATTGCACAATCTATCTCGACCATCACTATTTGGTCACCGATTGGCTTTAAATAGAATTTTACTATATATTTTTATGCAAACTGTAATGCTTTTGTTTTGATGCAAATCTTACTTCCAAAAGCAATGTCCTTTCTTGCAACATATATTTACGTTTCTTATTTGAATCGCATACCAATTTTCTTTCAAAGTGTGACGTTGCCACTGTGTGTATATGCATTGTAATTTTGCGTTATTTCTGTTTTTGACAGCATTTTGCTATTCGATAGTTGCTCATTTTAAAGAAACCAGCCAAAGCAGTAACTCGCAGCAGTAAATAAATTTTAATTTGAAAGTTAAATTTAAATTTTGGAATTTTAATTACCATGCATAGTAGTAAATGGAGTACAAATGCTAAATTTTACAAAAGCAAGTAAATCTTTTATTACACAACATGAGATCGATGTACGAATATCCTACATACATTGTGATAATGAAGAAACCCGTTAATTAAAAATTCTTAATTTTATTTTAGAACATATATATCTTTTATGTTATATACTTTATTCGTTTAAATCAATTTATAATAATGACGGCAGGTGTTAGGAAATAACGTACACCTTTATTTTAAAAACAAACAATCAAAATTATTTAATTCGGCTAAGAAATGGACTTTGAATGATAAAACCACCGCTGGCATTAAAACTAAAATTGTTGTTGTCATTTGGTTTCATTTAATGCTGATGAATTATATATTTTTTCTGGTGGTATGCCATGACCATTAGAATTGTTGATGTGTGCTTCAATCACACATGTAACCTAATGGATATGTTAAAATTTTCGCACATGCCACAGGAGTTTTGGGAATTTTAGTTTTTATATAATTGGTATACTGTATTCCGGGAATATGTGATCTCATCTTTCTGCTTAAATAAATATTAATTATACATTATTAAGAATACTTAAACCATTAAATGATTAACAATCCGATATCAATATTTAAATGAAAATTCTGATGAAATCAGCATTCACGTTATCCTTTAGGCAAACAATAATTATATTGTGTTGTAATCGACATTGACATTTCGATAATCGATTAGTTTATTATACATAATGTATATGTATCTGAAGATGTACCTATATACAAAAGTCAATCCAACATGTAATCAATTATAAATTAAAAGTCATCAGAATTCATTCAATGATGACTAATTGAAATTCATTATAATTTGATTACTGTTTGGACAATCTAAAGTCATTTGTAAAACGGATTAAATGCTCGTTTGTATAAATAAATACAAATTATTATGTCAAATGAAGATTTTCATGTTATTGTGCCGATTCAAGTATATTTTGCCCGTTCCATGATGGATTGATTTTAATATAATGTACATCGAATAGTGAAAGGATGAAAGCAATTGGATGGTAAATAGAGGCAAAAACATAAACAACTAAATAAAAGTTAAAATTGTAAACATGCAATCCAACTAATATTTTACCTCAACACATTTTCTATTTTTATCACGCATTTGGAAAAATGAAATCGCTTCACATATTGTGCCAAACCCACAATAAAATTTTTATTGAGTGTGTGCTGCTTGTTGATTTGTTAAAAAAGTGTGCGGTTGCCAAACAAAAAATTATGCAACAAATCAAATCAATTAATAATAACCAAATCCAATTAAATATTTATGTAATAAAAATGCATAGATATATGCTCGCAATAAATCAAATTTATGTATATGTATGTATAATAAAATTGCATGCAGCAAATACTAAAATATATATAATTTCAATATCACTTAAGCCAAAATCAAAATTGCTAAATTCTTTCACGAAACCAAAAATAATTCACAACAAAAGGTATTTTATACCATTCGATATTACAAAATATTAGATATTTTATTATAATGCATTTTTTTATTTTTACGAAATCGAAAAACCCACCTAAACTATTTTCCTGTGTATAATTTTTGTATTTTTCGCGGGCGACCACATGCGGTTCCATATTTGTCAAAATCTAGAAATTATTGCTTTATATACTGTTTATTGTATCCTATAATTTTGTATTTATCTCTAAAATTATTTTTATTCATTTATAGTTTATTTTTGTATTATTACAAAAAAATATTTATATATTATTTCTTTCGAATGTGCGCTAAGCCAAACCTAAACCCATCAGAAATTATAAATCGAAAATAGTTAGTTATATTTTATTGTATCGTTTTCTAAGTGGGAGAGAAATGAAAATGAAAAAAAAAAATTGTTTGAAAAATATTGCTGTTTATTAGTTGGGAAATATTTTGTGAAGTACCTTTCGGATTGTCATAATTGAAATATTTTGATTAATCGTTTGCCTTCGATGCGTTTATGCGAAGAATGTTATTGTAATTTTGAGCACAATGCCGATCAGATGAAAGCAGCACAATCGAACCATACTATTTACAAAAAAGGTTATGGTAAGTTAAGTGGCATCTATATTATGTTATGTTCACCTTGCACTTCCCCTTCTTCATTTCGTAAATATATTGATTTTCCTTCAGTAGTTTAATGTCGTGCTCTACCTTGCTGGTATCCACAGTTAAGTTAATATAAACTTCCTTTGCTCGATGACTATAGTTGCTTTTTATCGTTCGCCAATTCGTGGTTGAACTTAGCTTGCACGAGTTGTTGTGCATTATGAAAACGGGCGTATTGATTTCTCCTTTTATCTCACTATCAACTTTATCGGCAGCAATTAGATACTGGCTTGAATCTCGTAACATGCATCCATCATCTAATGTTAAGATGATCTACCAATTGCATCCTTGTTTGTTTCTTCAACGACAATAAATAACCATTGATTTGTGTCATGTAACTTTATCCAGTGATTGGTTCCATTCATTGTTTTTGTGTTACATAATCCTTGTAGATTAGTGGTATGCCTTAGAATCGCCATTTCACAAGCATGTTCCGTAGATGCTGCATTGTAAACTTGTGACACCTTGAACAGGAAATTTTTAAATTTGACCTCTTAACAATCATTTAATTTCTCTTTGGTAAATGATGCGAAGTATTCTCGATGTTCATCCACAGCAATATAATTTACACTTGTTTCAATATATGCTTGGGACTCGTTGTAATCTTTAAATTGTCGGTTGTGTGAACATTAAGCACAGTTATTGACGGGGGTAAATATTTTCTTATCTAAGATAGTTCTTGTTCTAGTTGCGATGGCGTCAGCAGAGTGGGATGTAAGACGTTTTGCTGAGCATTATGCACTAAGTCCAACAAACTTTCCTGTGTTTCTTTGATGTTATTTAATATTAGCCTTATTTTGAGAGTTGTTGTAAATATTGGTTGTACTTTTTCCTCAAAATCCTCTATTTCTATTTGCAGTCGGTTCTGATTTTCCCTGAAATTGTTTAACGACAACAATCCCAGGTTCGTGTTATGTTTGAATAACTTGATGGTGTTATCAATGATGCTGGTTTGATTGCTAAGAAAATCTAATAGATGCCGCTCGTTTTCATCAATCGTCGTTGAGTTAGTATTCCGAATATATGTCCAAGCAAGATCCCCGTAGTATCTCCAATTCCCCTCTTTTAGCGGTATCTCTCCTTATTACTGAACATTAAGAATTCATTGTTTTTTCGTATAACCTCTAGTGTCCAATCCAATTGGTGTAGTATCAAGGCACGCCTGATGTTTTTTTACAAGCTTCCGCTAGTTCCGTATGAATCAAATTTATTTGTTTTATTTCTTCCCAATAGTTATAGTCAATTGGTAACAGATTATTAAATTCCATTCCTTTGCATCATTACTTTGCAATTATTTCTACGTGGCCGATGTTTTCCAGATAAACCCCAATTGGCTGGTTGAATTTTTGAACGTGTACCTTGTCAGTTGCATTGGTGAGGTGTCCTCGTGAAATGAGCATTACAAACATAATGGCCTTAACTAATGCCACAAACCTCATTGGTTTCGCTTTCTTACTGATTGCGTTCTATTGTTTGTCATGTTGTTCATTACAGAACTCAATCCACAGTGGTTGGCTTTCATGCTTCTTGGTACTCTTCTGGCCGTTGTTATATTTTCCTCCCTATCAAATTGATTCTCCTTTGGTTATGCTTGTGGTGCAGAATATACGATGTCATCGGCTGGCGAAGGGCACAAATTTCTTATCGAGTGTTTTGTAATACCATTCTTATGTTTTACTGATATCACTCTGACATTACCAACATCACCTGGATGAACCTCCACCACCTTTCCCATTGGCCATGTACTGGGGTAACCTTCTTTGTTCTTTATTTGTACAATTTGATCCCTGGCAATATGTGGTTACACTTGTTTCCATTTGTATCGTTGTTGAAGTTTTAATATTGTTGACAATATTAGGCTTGTTTTGACCGTTCAGCCAATGCCCTCTCAGATGCATCCGAAAAACCATGAACTTCAACCTTTTTGCTTTTAATTGTGTTCACCCATATTGGTATGACGATGGCATCAATATTGTTCAATTCATCTTTATAGTTTGCCCATTGTTTGTCGATTTCTGTGGGCAATTTGTCATCCCAACCAATTCCACTTATCTTGCATTAACAGCTTACTGCTGATTGTAATTGGAGAAAGGCAGCACATTGGGTGGAAAATCTTTGATGAGTCCGACAGCACTGCTCTTTTAGTTGAGATGTTTGAAGTAGAAAGCTGTAAACGTTTTGTGTTGAATTGAAATTTGTCATCTTTTGGATTGTATAAAATTCCCAACGTTTCAATTACGTCGTTCAATTTAATGGTGATTTTGCCATTGCTTTGTATTTCTTTTGGAATTTCGGCAAGAATTGTTGCATCGTTCGAAGTCCATTTCCGTAGCAAGAATCCTTTATCAGCCATTATGCCTTTTAATTCATTATAAGCACAGAGAATATCTGCTTTTTTGTCACCTCCGGTTAACATATCGTCTACGTAAAAGTCTTCCTTTAATATTTTAGAAGCAACGGGGTAGTTTCCAGCTTCATCTTGCGCTAATTTGTGCATTTTTCTTATTGCTAGAAAACTAGTTGCCTTGGTTCCATAGGTTACTGTTTGTAAGACAAAATCTTATATTGCAAGATTAGAATCTTCTCTTCAAACAATTCACATCTATCCAAACTTGTCCAAACATTTTATCATCTTCAAGTCATCTTGAATTTTTGGGCCGTTTAACATTATATCATTTAAATTAATACCGTTTGTTGTTTTAGCTGATGCATCAAATACGACCCTCAGTTTGGTGGTGCTGCTGACCTCATTTACTACTCCATGATGTGGGATATAGTAGATTTTGCTGGATTCATTCTTGTGACACGTGGGCGGTTGGTTCATTGGTGCCATATATTGTAATTTCAGGTATTCTCTCATGAATTGTTACTCATTCAATTTGCTCATTTGTTTAAAGTTTACATCTCCTGCGAACCGTCTTTCTAATTGAATTAGTCTGGCAATGGCCATTTTTCGTGATTCTCCTAGCGTCGGGACTTTTTCTTCCAAGGGTAAGTTTACAAAATTCCTGCAATTGGAACCACGTCGTACAGTTTTTACGAAATGTTCATCAGCTCTCTCATCTTCTTCCGTTCGTGTTGTCTGATCAGCTATACCCTCGTTCCCTACGAGTAACTGCAATTCTTCACTGATCGCTTTTGTTGATATCAAGCTAATTTTAGTTGCTTGATTAGCAGATCTCATGCATCCGATTATTATCCAACCAAGCTCGGTCTCTTGCGCCATGGGTTCTTGTTCATTCCCCCTTCTGGCAGGTGATGCGTCAGTTGATCGAACACCATTGCTTCCATTCGAACCGAAAACTTACTGTCAAATCTCGGAGCTACCTCGAATTCTATTATGTTTTTACAAACTCCTGCTTTGAGTCCACCCATTCCTGATATGGCAATATTTGTTTTCTTTTTCCTTACGTTGAGTAAATTTGCAGCACCTTTTGTGATGAAGGTACCTTACGGACCGGAGTCGATCAAGGCCCGCAAAGTTATTGATTCTTGGTTATCCCTATGTGCTGTAATTAATGCCGTACTAAGCAGAGTTTGAAGTGTCTCTTCATTGTTTGAATTATGAGAGAGCATGTTCAACTTAGTTGGGTTGTTAACGGTATGCGAAAGTTGTTAACGTTATGCCAAATCTCATTTTCTGAAGCAATTCAATATGCAACGCGTTCCATTATGAGCAGTACCCACTTCGAACTCAGCTTTCCCATGGACAAATGTTCGTGCAAAAAATAACCAACACAATTAATATTAACAATGAATATCTTTACAAGGACAGCTAACTCATGGAACTTCATTTTGTTATCTTTCAAAACAATTTCTTGCATTTTTTTACGTTTTCTGACCACGTTTGAATTCAGCATACTAGTCAATGATGGTTGATTTTCCTGGTGCAGAGTCCGATAACACTTATCAAGCAACTGCCTGGCTTGAACGGTATTTTTCCCATCAAAAAACATTCTTTAATCAACACACGAAATTCTTTTTTCTTCTATTGTTTTGAAATTAACTAAATTAACGTCACTAAGACAACTGTAACTTGTTAACTTAATGATTGAAATATCATGAAATTGTAACAGGTATCATTTGAAGATTGGTAGAATTTAAAATTATATGGGGTTTAAATTTGTGACACCATCTATGTGTCAGACCGGGGACTTTATTTATTACTTTGATGAATGTGGTCATGATGATCTTCTGCGGAGCATGATTATTGTCAATTGTATTTTAAATTCACACAACAATTTATATTATAATTTTTCAAACAAAATTCTTAAAATATATTTTAATCACTTGTTACTAATTAAATTATATCAGCACATAATGATTGCTAAGGTTAGTTATTAATGATTGTGACCCTTAATAATTAATCAGCCATCATCCTGTTTAAATCTTAATTGATTTAAGATTGCTTTAGCTTGTTACCATTGTAGGCTTTAATTTTGGTAGACTTTTCTGGAAAACGCTTTTATTATTAATCCAAGTCAAATCCTGGATTTTTGTTTAAAAAAATGCTATGTGGTTTCGGTTTGCCGTCTGTCCGTCTGTGTGCACGATAACTTGAGAACGGATGAAGATATCAACTTAATTTCTTCACTAAAAGTTCAAGCAATTCATGGGAATGATCCCTATTGATTTGGACATTTCAGTGTTTAGTGTGTTCGGAGATATGTAGGGTTTTGTTAACCCCTCTCCTCAAAATTGATAGATTTTTTTTTTATTTTCTATTCTATTTTGGTTTCATCGAGCATGTGAATGTGGAATAAAAATATAGCTCGTCTGGATGTGGGTTTGTGTGGGTAGTGTGGTTATGGGGGTGGTAGGAGTGGTGGTATGGGAGGTGGAGGGGTGGGATGAGGCGTTTTGGGTTTGGTGTGAGAATTAGGGATTTGGTGGATGAGAGTTTGTGTGGGTGGTGTGTGTGTGCGTGGAAGTGGGTATGGAGGTGTTAAATGGTGATAATATGGGTGGTGCGGTATAACGTGGTGCGGATGAGATGGGTTTTGGAGTTTTAATTGGATGGTGGGTGGGGGATGGTAATAATGTTTAGATGTGGTGGTATGTGGTTGATTGGGGTCAGTTGAGATATGGTGGATTGGGATCGGTTGGGCTGGGTGTAGATGGGTTAGGTGGATGTGGGAGTGGGTGGTCGTAATATTTAAAATACGCAAATCACACGACATATAAGTTCTTTATAGGCTACAAAAATGCTTAAAGAGTTCGGCTCCGAACATTTTCCGTCTTTTTTTTAAATCAAGCCATGCCTGAAATATAAAAAAAATATGAGTACATACTTTATATTAATAAATCTACATGAGTTCGGCGGTTCTTGTTTGGTTTACCACATCAATGTTATTTAACTAATGTTATTTAACTTGCCAACTATTGCCGAGAAATTATTTTCGACAAACTCCATCAGCATGTCTTTCTGAGCCGCACTTATTCAAATCTTATTATTTGCAAAAAAACAATTATGTAAGTCATTAATACTTAAATTATTTGTACTTGATATACATGATGGTACTTACCATTTTAAAATATAATTAAAAATAAATTATATGTCTAACTAAAATTATATGTATGTCCAATATGTTTTTTCTCTTGATGATATAAATGTTTGTCGCCTAATAAATAGATAGAGAAATGCATAAAATGCGAGACACAAATTGATCATAAGCACCAAAAAAAATTACCAATTCTATTATTTTTGATGCTTATTGAACTAAATATGATACAATCACAATGGAAAAAAATTACAGACTCGATCATGGAAATTTATATTGTACACAATCCTAGTGTTCAGTCGGGCAAAAATGATAAAAAATATGATGATATTTTTTATCAGCTTTTGCCATAAAACGCACTCATTTATCACAAAAAAAAAAACCAAGAATATTTTTGACTCTGGCTGTCAAAATTTGTGTAATTTCATTTTTAATGTTTTTGCGGTATGATTTTACATGGACAGGAAACATTTTGTTCAACTTTAACGTTATATTTTCTTATTAAAGAAAAAAACATTAAATGCAATGTAGTCCAAATCAGTGTCTGAAAAAAAATCAACAAAAAATATTGTTTGTGTATGATTTGTGTGTTTATTTAATAAAATTATATTTAATTTGTTATTAGTTTCAGGCTGCCGCATGAAAATTGTCTCGAGCTAGACAAAGTTAAAAATATGTGATATATAATGCAAATGGTTGTTGCAAATGCGTTGTACCCCGTTTTTAGATCACACATTATTAAATTTGTTGGCCCGGCTCGAGAGTCGAGACACATTTCATGCGGCCGCCGTTAATTTCGGTGTTCTTGTTGAATGTCCGTTTTGTTTCCTCTGGATGATTGATTAGGTGACTTTATATGGTTATAATTATTCGTGTATTCACGAATTGGGCGAGAAGATGATTGTTAATCCACAGAATTTTATGTTACATACAAATTAATATTGATCGTCTTTACACATACCAATGCCACAAAAAATTTACTTGCGAAAGTTTTTAACACAATTAATTATCTGCAAATCTCTGTTAACGTGAATTACTATGTACTGCCCGGGTTTGTTTCATTGGCTGTAAGTTGTTAAGAAGTATTAAACTATTGTGAAAGACACTTAGGAATTAGTAAATTTTTATTATGACACAGCGTCAACAATGCTGTGACGTACAGAATCAATTTATAACTATTTTTTCGATTTGGTTGTTCACTCGGGTTTGACATAAAATTATACGGAGCGAAGTTAGGGTCACAAAAAATATCATGATAATTTTTATCATTTTGGTCGGACTGAACACGCCATATATAACATACATATAGGAAATTCACAGTTCTCGCTCTCGATTTTTCGAACAAAATGTGCGTTCTGGACTGAAGAGAAATAATGGAGAAATATTTGTTTTTTTTTATTAAAATTCGTCATTTCCGCGAAAATTTAAAAAAATGATCTGAAAAAATTTTGTTTGAAACTTAATTTACAAATATTTGTATTAATCGCTTTAAAACAAAACATTTGTAAATTTTGGAAAACTGATTTGAACCGATAGTATGGAAAAGTTAATTTTCAATCATCCCGTTCAAAATAATTTCTCTCGTAATTAATATAATGTTCAAAATATTTGCAAAAAACGTGATGCTCCCTCCAATGGAAGCATCTACTTTCAGTGGGCCAAGTTAAGACAAAAATCACTAAGATCTCCTAATTTATAAAAACCTAATTTATGAATCTCCTAATTTATGAATCTCCATCAACCAATCCGTTTAAACAACAACGAAAAAGATTGCAAGTAACCGATTTTGGTCAAAAATATTCATAAGGGCTGTTTAAGAGGCCAATATTTTGTTCAAAAACCTACTACTTCCGGTAGACCGATTTAAAAAAACACTGGTCGCCCAATTTATGTAAAAATTTTAACTTTCGAATTATACCAGAAGCAATTCCGACAGAAATTTATGTAAAACTGACTTTTTCGGCGACGGCCTCGGCCATTATGGCGAATGAAAAATGTTCAAAAATTACGCGGTCAAAATTTTTCATGATACTGTACTTTTTTCTACGTAAAAGAAAGTAATAGGTTTGAGTAACTCGAATGTACCGAACAACAGTTCGAATGTATTACTGGTCCCAATCAACTTTATAATACCAGCTGTAAATTTTTTCCTATTAAGCTCGAACGCCAATTGAATTCATAGCGAAGATACGTTCAAGACACATAATTTTGAATTTCTACTGTATTATCACTTTACTTTTCTCGCATAGACAACCAAAAAAAGAACTGAAGAGTCTGACTTTCTAACAAACATTGGAAATAATGCTGAGGAAACTTTTTAATTTAGGTCTGATTTGAAAAGCGCAAAGAAAACATAGGACCCACGTAGGAATAATGCTGGGTCCTTACTATTATATTCGGCACTCATTTCCGATGACTACCGTTTTCCTATAGTAGACAAAAACAGAAAAAAAAAATTTATGAAATTTCTAAATCTATTCTTTTTCTTTTCTTTCTACGCTTGCTATAGACAAACGACAGCCGTCAAAAATTAACATCGAATTCAATAGTAAGGCCCCTAGTTTCTCAAAAGCACATACTACGGTTAATAATACTAGTATAAAGCTTATTCTCACGCTATGAACCATCAAACGTGACCCTCGACCCCAGCTGGAGAGCATAGTCGTAAAAGATAACGAAGTGTTCAAACGAGCGTTTATAAAAACACCAAGCTGCAGGTAACTTCCACGAAGCCTTTCAAAAATGTACTCAAGAAGCCTCCAGTGATGGTTGTGATCTACAGTTCCACTAGAAGGCAGAAATATGCTACTTGTGGTAAACACGAAATAAAATTAAAAGCGTGTGCCGACCAACGATCTCTGAACATTTATAAGAAGGCCGTAGAAAGTATATGAAAGTTTGGCCCAGAGCCACACTAGAGATTGTCGCTAGGGAGGACATTACCTTTAGACCCATGGTGCAGACTTGGACAATAGTTTCAAAGGAAATATTTCAATTAAGCACCTTTCAACTTAAAACTAGCAGAGTGTGATGCAGAAAGAAGAAGTCCAATGGCATGATCATTTATGAATTAGTAGCAAGTTGCCTCTGCTATTACACTAACATTGCCGACTTACGTGTTGAAGGGTTGCAAGGGTCTCAGGCCTTGTAAGTTAAATTATTTCGCTTGGCATTTGCTTGAACCTATATTCAAAGCTCTGTCGTAGTTAAAAGGCCTTGGATAAGCACTAATTCTAGTACCAGCAATTTAGTTCACAAATACACAACTATGGCGCTGGTGAAATATTAATCCTCGGATACAGAATAATAATACTTTAATATAACATGATATTTTTAAAAGGATTTTTTACAAAATCAATGAAGAATCAGAAATTTTTTCTGAGTTGTTTTGTGAACAGTTTTTTAAAGGAAATTTTCGATTTTCATTTTACCTGAATTTCCAATTTTAGTGCAATGGTAATTATATTCTTAGAAAAGTTTTTTTTGTATATGTACATATATGCCTTAAAAAATTTTCATTGGTCTAGTTTTCAAAATCAAAGAAAACCTACGAGCGCGTTTTTCTTAGTCGCAATTGGAAACCAATTTGCTTATTGAAAACTTGCGATGTTTCTCAACTTCGACGGAAATTTCGGGTTTTTAATTTGCAGGCCGAAGTTCTGAATATTTCGTGGGACTAGAGCCGAGCCCCTAGCATTTGAGGTTTAAAGAAATTTAAACAAGCAAAGTTGTCGTACGTGTATGTCAATCAAAACCCTCAAAAACCATCATCCAGTTTGGTTGTATGCAGATCGTGTGACTGCGGGTGATGTGCACTCCTTTCAACTGTATTACCGGTCCTTCCTTTTTCAAGCGAATCCAATGCTACAGTGTATGGAAATCGCTATCTAAATATGCTGTAACATTTTTTCCCCCAGAATTGTGCCGACAACAAATACCTTTCCGAAATCAGATATTGAAGCGCCTTATAGATAATGCTAAATTTGTGAGTGAAACACACCGCAAGTTGGGGAATGGTTGTTTGAAACTTTAAGTTTGAGACTCAACTTCATCCTCATGTATACCTTTATGAACACAGGACGTTTTGATGGGAAGTGTAGCACTGATATTCTTATCAAGAACAGTCAGGTTCAATTAAATCAAATAAATCAATTTTTCCTATGTTGAAAATTGCCCCGAATTGTCCCTCGTTAATAGATACTAGATTGCAGATTAGCTCAGCAACCATTTGATGTGGATACAAGGACATTTCAATGTTACGGGAAATAAAAGGATAGAAAAGCTCGCTTGTTGTGGTACGACGAACTTCATTTCACTTAACAGATCAAATGATGAAACGCCATTGACCCGGTTATTCGCTGAAAAACCATAAAATAATTTTAGATGATGTTTGTTTTCTATGAATGTTAATACAGTGCTACTAAACTGTGTCTGCAATAAACAGATAATAAAATATAATTTTTTTTAAAGCAACTAAATTACACTCGGTTTGAAAGCATTTTATCGTGTATGCATATAATTAAATTTAATCATAAACTCAAATAAAATAAAAAAATCGTTGGGTTTTGAATTACATTACCGGATTTTAGTTGCACATGACATTCAACAGAATTATGTTTACGATGAATTCATTATGCTCTATAGGTAAATTAATGTGCTCACATTTAAAAAGGATACGCCATAGACACATTTTAAATCCCATATTTCTCACTTTCAAATCTGGAAAAAAATATTAAATTTTTATTTTCAGTTCTCGATTTCAATTTTTATCTCAAATGTACACACGAAAAGGTGGTTTTTACTGTGAGTGTGTATTTATTTCAAGGTTCAGAAATTCAGTTGGTTTATTTGTTGTTTAATAACCCTTGTAAATTAAAATCACTTTTACCTTCAATCAAACTCGTCGGCTACATATGCTACATATACTAAAAATTAAAAAACAGTACAAGAGGAATATTTTTTTTTATTAACATTGCACAACCCTTATTTGCATTTCATCTGGAAAAGAGATAAATTACATATACGTAAGATTATTTCAGCGGAAACGTATGCATTTTTATTTACAGTACATAGTAGGTAGCTCTACCTATACCTATCATGTCCTTTTTATTTATTTACGAGATGGTTGAATGAATATAATTTTTTTATGTGCGTTTGTTATCTGCACGTTAATGGATTTTTATTTAGTGTATGACGATTAAAACCCTTTATTTTTTAAAGGATTGTTTTTTTTACATCATCCCAGTTGTGCGATGTACGACCGGATAAAAATTATAGTGCCCAGTATAAAATTTATGTAACTACATATAATAAACTATATTTATGTTTTATTGAAATTCAATTTAAAGTATTGAAGCAAATTAATATCCTTGACTATAAGGAAAAAAACAACATTTTTTTTGTTGGATAAAAATTTTCTTATAAAAAACTTTTTAAACTTCAAATGTAATAATATTACTACTACTGGTTTACATCTGCTGTCTGTATTATTTCTTTTAATTTTTTTTTATTAGATTTTTTTTGTACTGAAATGAAAAAAAAAATTATTTAATAAAATAAAAAAATAAGAAAAATTGAAAGTAATGAAAATTCATAACTTATCTTGTTTGGAAAATACGTGTATACTCGTACATATAAATTGAAAGTCAGCTGGAAGAAGACAGTTTTAGATTATAAAATGTGTTACAACAGATGAGTGATTATTTATGAATATTTCGTTTTAATATTACATTTATTATTTTTTTTTGTTTGTAATAATTTTAGTTTTCTTATGATTATTATTTATTACTGAAATTCGTTAGTTTAGTGGGCGGGTTAAACAAAGCATAAAGGAGTTAAAGAACCGGCGACCCAATATTTTTTTAACGTACGTACTTTTCGAAAATACCGATATTAATGTTATTATGACAAAATAACGATGACAATGTGCTGCCCTTAGGGAGAATTAATTTTAGTAGTATCTTATTTTCACTTCGTTTCGTTTTCAATTCAAAAAATTTTCCTAGATCTTGCTTTTCAAAATAAAAACTCTTAGGCAAAATAATACAAACGTAACGGTTTAGTAAAATAAAGTGGAGTAATTATTAAAAATTAAAACCTCGAGATTTTTGGAAATTTACCATTCGCTACATCGCTGGAAAAATGACTTTTAAACGGTTATATTAGTAAAGCTTCTAGAGCAGCACTTAAATTGCTTGCAAATATTTTGAATAGTACAGCATTTGAAATCATAAACCAATAAGGAACAAATAAGAATAAAATTAAATTTTAATTAAATAAAGTTAAATTTTTCCACAAGGTAAGAATTTCGAAATTATGTGCGGGTGAGTGGTTGGTTTTCGTAGATTGGTGATATGCGTACATTGGCCACTGTCATATTGTTACGAATTTCCGTTGTCAAATTTATTTATTTATTTAATAAATCTATTCTGTGATTTACATGTATGATTTCAGATAATTTAGTTTAAAACAAAATTATAATAAAAAAAAATCAAACAAAAAAAGTATAATTCAGGTCGTAGACGATGTTAAATGATTTAGACAACAAATTAGTAGGATTATTTTCTCCGTAGTTTGTGGAATGGTGTTCTAGTGCTAAAAACATATGGTTTCGAAATGTTCTGCAAAGTACATGAATCGATATGTTCTCCAAAATGTATAAGCTGAATCAATTTGATCAAATTTGACGGTTTACAACAATACTCGAAATTTACACCGCTTTCGGTAAATTCCTGAAAATACCGAAAATATTCATAAAATAATTTTAAAATTATTTACTTAACACTAAGGACTAGAAGTTATGTATTGTATAAAAACGACAATATAAACAATTATTTACCAATTATTTATAAAACATATTACAAATTTTAGATTTTCAATAGAAAAATTGCGAAATTATGTCCCACACCAAGCGGTCAAAAAGTTTTCGCCCATCGCTATTCGTCATTCACATGCACTCAACTCATTTACCAATATTTAAGTCTAGGTTGTTCTGAGGCGCTTCGCGCCCGTTTATTCTTGTGTCTTATTAATGAAATTTTTCTGCTTGCCTCAAATTTAACATTTTACTCTTTCGATTTTACGATTGCATTGTTGCTGCATTTTGTGTATTTCGTTGACGAAATTTTGAAAAATATAAATCACACGGACAAATTTTTTTTATATCTTGTGGAAAAGTCTAGAAGAAAAAAAATTTCATTTTTGAGCAACATGATTAGTCGTAAAAATTATCAGAGCGAACGAACGAATGCAACCATAAGGCGGTATATATTATGTATACATTATCAAAAGTGAATGAAATTTCAATTCAAACTCAGGCATCTATCGAAGTTTGAGTTGTTTTTTGGATTTTTCTCTCAGTGTGGAAATGAATTGGGGTCAGTTGGAATTCAAAATAATTCAATGTGTTTTATTCGAGTGGATTTAAGTCAATACAATGCATTTTGGTAAAAAAGATTTTTCGGCTGTTTATCCGACGCGTAAATGACAAAGATGATGGTTTGCCAACTCTCGAACACGCGACACACAACTGACCATGAGAAAAACACTTCTTTGGGGTTTTCCGAAAGTTTCCAATTCCCAAGATTTTCCAATTTTTCTCTTCTACAAGGCCATCTTGATCGGATACGCACGAAATCTCGTACAAAAACATCATTTTTCGATTTTTAGAATTTTCCGATTTTCCCGCTTGATTTTCCATTTTTATTTCGTAAGAACGATCTCCTGGAAATTAGAAATACAGCAAAAAAAAGTTGAGCCAAATCGGTTCAGCCGTTCTCAAATGGTGCGATAGAAAAAAATTCAATTTTTTCGAGTTTTTCCGGAAGCTTCCAAGTCTTCCACTCAGATTTTTCAATTTTTATCTTCTTAAAGACCATTTGGATCGGATCCGTGTGAAATCTCGTACAAAAACATCATTTTTCGATCTTAAACAGTAATTGCGAATACAAAAAAAAAGATTGAGCCAAATCGGTTAAGCAGTTCTCACCTGAAGCGCTATAAAAAAATTCAAATTTCTTCAAGTTTTTCCGAAAGTTTCAGAGTTTTCCACTAAGATTTTCCAATTTATCTCTTCTAAAAGACAATTTGGATCGGAGGCATAAGTATTTAGGTGTGTACAGTAAGGACAGCCTTTCGGAACTCGCGGGCTGTAGAGTGCGTGTTATTTTACGCTACATAAGTAACTCTGGATGTTTTCAGCGGGAGTAAAGAGGAGATAGGATCCTGTGGTATCACAATGGGCCACTACTGGCCTAAGTGTGCGATAGCAGCCACTCTAACCTAACCTAACCTAACCTTACCTTGTCCTGACAAACACAACGAAAAACAAATCTTCCTCTCTAGTGATGATCAGTCATACATGCGCCAATTGATTTTTATTGATATAGAAGATAGATATATAGCAAAAAAAATTGTTTTGGTCACTTTGTACGTTCTTCAGTGAGTCAGTGACATAGACGTTTTTAATATAGTATATTAAAAAAACAAAAGTTCCAAAATTCTGCTGCTCACTACTTGCGTACCAATAGTTTCACTTTTTCCGCCTACAATGCTTATACCAATAGCTGCTACAGCATCCAAGATCGCCACAGCTGCAACATTCCAGTAGATTGATGTCGACGATTAGAAATCCACATGCTCACTTATTTTTCCCGTCGGTATTGGGAATCTGAACCCATGCACCGCAAACTTACCCATAAAACATCTGATCATGTTTGGCCTGTTATTTGGAGTTCTTTCCTCTATCAGTTTTGGTCCTCTGTTGGTCTTTTATTCCTCACCTACGCGCAGGTATGCATCTTCGTGTGTATAACATGGGAAACATGTGTAAACTGGAACGGAGCATGTACTAACATGTATTATCACATCTCGCCCCCACAAGTGACCGTGGACCCCACAAGTGACCGTGTTCTTCTTGTACTATTTTTCTCTACGGTATTGCATAATACGGTTATTATTTTAAAGTCAGCAATAATACCTTTGGTATATTAATACACCTTAAATGCATTTTCAAAATCTAACGTACCAATGACGCGAAACTTTTTACGGGTTCCTTTCCCTCTCTTACCACCGATAGCGTTTTCAGCCAGCCTGGTAAAGAGCTAAATAGCATTAAACGTTGAGCTCGTCTTCATGAGACCATATTATGGACGTGCGAGGCCCCCAAATCTTGCGGATTTTTTTCTAGTCGGTCACAGTCGGCTACCCTGCTGAGAGTTACCCGGATCCACCAAACAGTGAAATTAAACGAAATGATAAAAGGCTAGCTAATGTTTGGAGGAGATAGATGTGATCGCGTATCGAGTGGATGGAGGGACATGTTGTGGGATCAAAGTGATCGGGTTGATGGTAAACAAATCCCTTAAAAACAGTTTGTCCAATTTGGCTAATATCCTAAAAAAAATTCTAGCCGTTCATTTCAACCAGTAATATTTATATTAAATTATAATTGGGCCAGAATCAACGAAATTTTTGTAAATTTATTTTACAGAATAGAGTATTATGGATTTCTATACGATTACTGGAGGCGGTTTGCAAAAAATTCTTAATTTTCTGGAAACTAATTTAAAATCGCATCAATTTTTTTAAAAACCATTTAGTTATTTCGTAAAATAAAATAAATATTCACCCAGATTATACAAGTCGCCGGATTTACTGCTTTAAAATATTCTACTTTCCACTTTAAAATATTTCCATTATTGAATTCGATGGAACAATACAGATTCGCAATGAAACTGCAATTATACATTAGATGTCAAACTCTTTTAATTGAAATTAATGTTTTTTGTTCTAAAATTTTTGCTTCAATTTTATTAAAAAAAAACTTATTAAACCAAAAAAAAAATTGAAAGGTGTTTTAGTAATCTAAATTATGGATACAATAAGCCTTTTCTTCACTACAAAACAAAATAGCACGACTACACTTGAAATCCACATTGTATTGGATGAGGTTTTACAATGACAGTTTTTCCATGGAGTGCGTTTCACCCGCGAATTCAGTAATACCAATTTTTCCCACTGCGTTAGGCCGGTTTTATAGTTCTTCCGTTCATTCAGTCAAACAATTTTTTCGAACAATCACCTCTTGTGAAAAAATGCGGAAGAAAAAAACAGTCCTAAAAAAAATTGTTTGAAGGAATGAACGAAGAACTATGAATCCGGCCTTAACGTCATTCGTTCACTTTTATTCGGCGTATTCAATAATACTTCAAACGCGAAATCCGAATAAAATTCCCTCCGCGGTCAATCTGGTGAGTTGTAAAATCGGGCCACTAATTTATTTTGCATTTCTATCCTTCTGTTACGTTTGTATTCTGTCGCCGCAATATAATCAGCATTATAATGCTCACTATAAGCGTCTTACTTTGAAAAGTTAATTGAAAAATATTCCAATTTGGAATAAAATATATGGGATTGTTGTTGTAAATTTACCAAAGTAATTTACCAAAGTATGTATATATCTCCATTCTGGATCATAAATGTGTCTTAAACATTTTGGATCCAGTTCAAAACAACATGATCTGGTGATATCTAACATGCTACCGGAAAATTTGCAATGCAGTTGATAATAAGAAACGTAATCAAGATAATAATAAAGAGTGGTAAACCATGTTTTGAAAATCAAGGCCACATAAATTTCATTACGGAACACATGTTTCCTAGTATATGTTAGATCTTACATAAAACACATAAACAGTTGTTTACTACTAATAATCAATCACAAATACATAATTAATTAATAAAGTTATAATTATTTGCTGAATTCCAGCGGACGTTCAATCATATAATTTTCTAAATTACAACAAAAACTAAATTAATAAACCACATAATTAAGATGACCATAATTAATAGAATTAATGCAATCATAAAAATTTTATAACATACTTTAAGTATCATAAATATGTTATTACATAAATAAAATATAAAAAAACATAACATATCAACAACAACAACAAAAAGTGAAAGGAGTATATTATTGTGTATGTGCACAACATACGTCAAATAAAAGGGAATTAAAAATTAACGCTAATTACAGTGAGTTAGTGGAGTAGATTATAAAAAATACATGCATCAAAACGAAAGAAAACGCCAAACACTCTATTATTATGAATGATTATGATTTCCTCAATGTACTCGTACGAATGACCAATCAACTATTCGTGTGTGTATATAATACTGCATATATACGAATAGGCCTCCAATTTTCGTCTCATTATCAAAAATTATTCATTCAAAATTAAATTTTACAAGCTTTCCATTATACCGCATTTCCACCTTATTTTCTTTTTTACGTATTTTGATTCTATTAAATAAAATAAAATAAAAATTTCACTTTTAATCTGTATTGATTTTATTTTTCATATGAGTAAGTTTACATAAATTATATTTTATTATCAATTTACTGACTTATAATTAATTTTAAATATTTAATTAATTTTGGATTTAATTTTATAATTTAAACCAACCGGTATAAATGTTTTATAGAGCGTTTATGAATGGGTATTTGTTTTAATTCCCCCTAAATTGAATCGTTTACTTTATTTATTAAATAATTATTTAATTAAAAACTAATTATGTATAATTATAACAAAAATAGTGCTTAGGTTTTTAAGTTATTGGTAATTCAAACTGTATTTGTTGCACCTCGTAAGAAAATGTTTCTTTAGGCGTGACATCTGGTATCTAATAGTTGAACTATCATTATTATATCCTTAAAAATAATTCACAATGAATAAGTTTAGGAAATTCCGAACTTATAGGTTTGAGTCCATGAAAAACAGACTCCGATTATTTTCGGAATAACATACAAACGGTGATTGATAAAATTGATTGTAATACATATATTAATGTAATTATTTATTGATTGCTGAAAACGTACGCCAATCATGCAATTTTTTCTATTAGGTTGTCATGGGTATGAATAAGGACTCTTATAAAATATATTTGATGGATTATTATGTACAGGGTGACTCTTGAAGTAAGTACAATAAATACAATAAATTCGAGAAGTGATTATTGGCTCCGTGTTTGATAAACTAATTAACTTGCGATAAGAAAACGTTTGCTTTAGAAATTTGTGAGTAACCAACCGTTTCTAAGTTATGGGTGAAATTCAAAGTGACTAATTTTATAGTATGACCTTGGTTATCTATATAATGCTTACTGATAAATTTTTGTTGATTGCAGATTTTTCTATTTTTTATTTTCCAAAAAATATTAAAAATTTTATATATTAAAATATTACGTTACTTAATTACAAATAGAGCTAACAAAATGCTAATCACACATTATATACACATATTATGTATAATATACAGTAAATAATTTTTATATATAATTTTTATATACTCTATCGGAAAAACAAAAAGAACATATGATGATTACAGAAAATAGTTGTGTATTGCAAATTATAATCTTTAATATTAAAAAATAAAGTATTAAAATATTTTATGGAGAAAAGCAGACAACTATGGCTTGAGATATACAAGACAATGCACAATGCAACAAATAACACATTAAAAACGCTCAGTTGTAACTTTTTGTTACCACAGGGAATTGGACCCGGGACCCCAAATAACATAGCAAGCGCTTCACTTACTATGCTATCGAGGGCGACAAATGAATATATCTAATTATTGCAAAGCTTCTTCTATAAAAAAAGCTATTTATAGTAACATATTTTCGATGGTATGTTATATCATACAACAGGCCATGACGTTCACGTTAAATGGAGCCGTTACTAACAAACGGTTTGTGTATAGACAGGCACATTCAAAACCCCAATTCTTATAATTTACTGCAGAGAATCTTCTACATAAACCCCGTTCCAAATATTTTAAGAAATTTTTCAAATACAGTATGTGCAACAATTGCGTGGGCGGCAAAAAACTAAATAAAAATAAAACTACGATTTTTTTTGTTTTTGTTTTTATTATGAAACTTTGTTGGATTTTCTAGGGTGCTATCAACTAAAACATAGTAAAGTAATCATTACTGCTAATAATTGCCTGGCTCCCTTTGTCCACACTATCAACCAAATTTTCTACATACTGTGGTGATAAATTTTTTCCTTATCTTCCGGACCACTCGCGCTAGAGCGCTCAAATTATTTATGTGGTATATTTTCAGCTTAATCTTCACGAGTGCCCATAAATTTTGATCAGATTGAAATTAGGTGTCTGAGATGACCAATCTAATGTTGTGATGCCCTTTTTGAGTCAAATTCCGAACATAGTGTGCTATGGTGTTTTGGATCGTTATCTTCTTGCAAGATCCAATTAGAGTTTCCAGCTCAAAACCATTTACGGACAATGTAACAAACTTATTTAGGTTCCGTGTGGAAACGAATAATTTATCAAAACCTTTCTTGGTGGAGCATCCTTATACATGGAGCCAGGGCGGGTGCTTCACAGTTCGGACAATTCTTTTTTTAGCTTAGTTGACCAAACACGCCTTTTAACATTAAAACTCCATGAATAAACATAATATTCGTCTATTCTTCAATTGTATGTTCACTCGCCCACTGTAGTCGCTTTTCGATGTATTTTGTATTACCAGTATTACCATAATTCTACACTTGGGTGCAAAAAAATCGCGCATTGCTCAATTTTCCACCTAATTAATTATTTGTGAAAATCCTAGAGATAACCCCATCGGGAAATTAAGTTTAATAGTTAGGTCCATCTATCATTTAAGCCATGCCAAAAGCTCATCTTGGAATCACGACTATAAGATCCTGATCTTAAGCAGTTTGTCCTTATGGTTTCGATTTTCTTCATGTTTGATATGAAAAATAATATCATGAGCTTTGGTGTGGCTTACGTGATAGATGTACCTAACTATTAAACTTAATTCCCCGATAGGGTTATCTCTAAAATTTCCGCAAATAATTAATTAATTTAAAAGATTTTTCATATAAACATGAAGAAAATTGAAACCATAAGGACAACTTGCTTAAGATCAGGATCTTATAGTCGTGATTCCAAGATGCACTTTTGGCATGGCTTTAGGTGATAGATGGATCTAACTTTCAAACTTAATTTCCCGATGAGGTTATCTCTAGGATTTCCACAAATAATTAATTAATTTAATCAATTTTTCATATCAAACCAAAGGTTTATTGAAACCATAAGGACAAATTGCTTGATTTGCTTTTTCTTAAATGTTTTAAAATTTTTAAATCTTTGTGGACAATCCCGACATAATGTATGCATATGATCATTATATATTTCGTGTCTTCTGTAGTTAAATAATAAGAATACTCATTTTGTTGTACAACAGCACTCATTTAAATATTTTGTCACATAGTTTACCAGGTAAGGTGGTTTGTTGTCACATACTTTCACCAATATTAATTACAATTTATTTAATACAACTTCAAAAATATTTCGGGATGAAATTCTCGTTTTTCTTGCATTTTCAATTAATTTTTCGGGATAGTATTTAATTTAGCAAAGAAACACACCAAAACTGAAAAGGTGTTTTCGGGCTGGCTTTTCGTGCCAGCTTCACATACGTTCACATAATTCGGAGTAAAAATCGAATTAAAACATGGAAATAAACAAAAACAAACAGTTCTATTGTTGAGAAATATTCCCTCCCCTGGCCCGAATGACAGCTTCCATTCGGTGCTGCATTGATTTCACCAAAGTTTTCACAAAATCTTGAGGTATCGCCTCCCATTCCTCTACGATCGCCTGTTGTAGCTCCTGAAGACTCAATGGAGCAACATATCTGAATCGAACCCTTATTTTCAACTCGTCCCATAAATGTTCGGTGGGATTGAGGTCCGGGCTTTGAGCTGGCCACTCTATAACAGGCACATCCACTTCTTCACTAATAAGATTTGAAGCTTACATGAAACTAAATATCGAAACAGTTAAAGCAAAGTTAGATATAAATTTTGTATCGAAGACAAGACTTTTACTTTGGGTGTACGACTAAACTAATGTAGACGTACTGGAATTTAATGTTTCCCCTATCCAGTACATTTTACAATTAAATAATTCCAATTTTAGTTAGTTTGCTGAATTAGTTGGCACAAACTATAATTTCAATAAGGTCATTATCTCATTCCTGAAACTTCTTTAAGCACGCTTGACTTGGGGTGGGGACTAAGCTGGCAAATGCATTACGAAAAGTGTAATCAAACGAGGCGAACGAAACAATAAACGCAAAACGAAATCATTTTCCTTTAGTATTAGGATGTGCCATGACAATTCATAAATCCCTAGGTGGAACATTAGTTGATACCATTTTATTTTAATAATTGGTTAAAAAAATTGGAAAATAAGAAAATAGGAAAATTGGAAAATGGAAAATTGGAAAATTGAAAAAATTGAAAAAATGGAAAGTTAGAAATTTGCAAAATTGGAAAATTTGTATATTGGAAAATTAGAAAATTGGAAAATAGGTAAATGGAAAATTGGAAAATAGGAAAATATGAAATTGGAAAATTGTAAATTTGGAAAATTGGTAAATTGGAAAACTGGTAAATTGGAAAATTGAAAAATTGGAAAATTTGAAAATAGGAAAATAAAAAAATATGAAAATAGGAAATTTGGAAAGTTGGTAAATTGGAAAATTGGAAAATTTGAAAATTGGAAAACTGGAAAATTGAAAAGTCATAATATAGACTTCTATGTCACTGACTGACTCACTCGAGAACGCATAGAGTGGCCAAATTTTTTTTTTTTTGCCTTATTATAACATCTATGTCACTCACTCACTTCAGAACGCACAGGGTGACCAAAAAAAAATCGTCCGAGTGATATATTTTATACCAGCTCCATTCCACACGAGGTATCACAGAAACCGATTCTTTCTTCGCTCCTTTCTCCGTTTGCCTATGATACAGGTTTTAATGCGACTTAAACGGGTGACGGTCTCTTTATCGTAAACAATTTATCGTGTTTCAATTTAACGTGAACATTTAATCGTAGAACAGTTTATCGTGGACACAATTTACCGTGGACACAATTTATCGTGGGACAATTTATCGTATAACAGTTTATCGTGGACAATTTACCGTAGAACAGATTATCGTGGATAATTTATCGTAGAACAGTTTTATGCGTTGTATTTCAAAATTTAGTGGGAGTCTTTAATGATTTTTGGCAGAAGTTCTGGAATATGGCCATGTGGGACGGAACTCGGTAGTTTCTTAACCGATTATGATGGGATTGGGTATGTTGGTTGGAAATGGGATTATTGAATGATTTTTGGAAGAAGTTCTTAAATATTACCATGTGGGACGGAACTCGGTAGTTTCTTAACTGATTATGATGGGATTGGGTTTGTTGGATGGAAATGGGATTATTGAATGATTTTTGGAAGAAGTTCTGGATTATTGCCATGTGGGACGGAACTCGGTAGTTTCTTAACCGATTATGATGGGATTGGGTATGTTGGATGGGAATGGGATTATTGAATGATTTTTGGAAGAAGTTCTGGAATATGGCCATGTGGGACGGAACTCGGTAGTTTCTTAACCGATTATGATGGGATTGGGTATGTTGGTTGGAAATGAGATTATTGAATGATTTTTGGTAGAAGTTCTTGAATATGGCCGTGTGGGACGGAACTCGGTAGTTTCTTAACCGATTATGATGGAATTGGGTTTGTTGGATGGAAATGGGATTATTGAATGATTTTTGGAAGAAGTTCTGGAATATGGCCATTAGGGACGGAACTCGGTAGTTTCTTAACCGATTATGATGGGACTAGGTATGTTGGATGGAAATGGGATTATTAAATGATTTAGGAAGAAGTTCTGGAATATGGCCATGTGGGACGGAACTCGGTAGTTTCATAACCGATTATGATAGGATTGGGTATGTTGGATGGAAATGGGATTATTGAATGATTTTTGGAAGAAGTTCTGGCATATGGTCATGTGGGACGGAACTCGGTAGTTTCATAACCGATTATGATGGGATTAGATATGTTGGATGGAAATGGGATTATTGAATGATTTTTGGAAGAAGTTCTGGAATATTGCCATGTGGGACGGAGCTCGGTAGTTTCTTAGCCGATTATAATGGTATTGGGTATGTTGGATGGAAATGGGATTTTAGGATGATTTTTGGAAGAAGTTCTGGAATATTGCCATGTGGGACGGATCTCGGTAGTTTCATAACCGATTATGATGGGATTGGGATACTGTTAAAGTTAGCCAAAAGTTTCCAGACTAAATAATGCAGATAGTGTCTTGACTATTTCAGCCGAAAGTTAAACTCTCTTTATATTCTCGCTCTTATCGATTTTTATATTCCTATAAACTGAAATAATTTCTCCTTCACCCGAATGATATAACCCGATCCTAAATTCTCCTAAATTCGAGTCCGTGACTGATTTTTGCTGTATTCAAGACACTATCTGCATTATCTTTCGACTGGAAACTTTCAGCTAACTTTAACAGTATCCCAATCCCATCATAATCGGTTAAGAAACTACCGAGTTCCATCCCACATGGCCATATGCCAGAACTTCTTCCAAAAATTATTCAATAATCCCATTTCCATCCAACATACCCAATCCCATCATAATCGGTTAAGAAACTACCGATTTCCGTCCCACATGGCCATATTCCAGAACTTCTTCCAAAAATCATTCAATAATCCCATTTCCATCCAACATACCCAATCCCATCATAATCGGTTATGAAACTACCGAGTTCCGTCCCACATGGCCATATGCCAGAACTTTTTCCAAAAATCATTCAATAATCCCATTTCCAACCAACACACCCAATCCCATCATAATCGGTTAAGAAACTACCGAGTTCCGTCCCACATGGCCATATTCCAGAACTTCTGCCAAAAATCATTAAAGACTCCCACTAAATTTTGAAATACCACGCATAAAACTGTTCTACGATAAATTATCCACGATAATCTGTTCTACGATAAATTGTCCACGATAAACTGTTGTACGATAAATTGTCCACGATAAACTGTTATACGATAAATTGCCCACGATAAACTTTTCTACGATAAATTGTTCCACGATAAATTGTTTCCACGATAAATTGTTCTACGATAAATTGTTCTACGATAAATTGCTCACGATAAGTTTTTCACGATAAACTGACAGTAAATCACTTAAACAAATGTTCGATGAAACCACACTACACAAACATAAATGAAATCTCAAGGCCATTTTTACTATGCGAAGAGATTTCAAAAATGATTTTTTTGTCCATTTTGTTACACATACATAAACATTATCTATTACGACTAGTTGGCCTTGAAAAAGTTACCAAGTTACAAGGTTACCTCTTGTAGCATCAGACATAAACGGCTAGGTGACACTCGATCCTATTTTTGACCTATTTTTTTCAATATTATAATTTTTCTATATTATATTATAAATATTAAATATATATTAGAAGTTTTACTTCAGTAGTGTGGTCTAAAGCACACTTAATTTTTTTATACTAGAAAGAAACAAAAATACTTACCAAAATGCAAACCAGGGCTTACTACTAGATGTAACAACAAATTGTTTGATTTGATTTTTTTGTTATCTAAATGTTTTTTATTTGTATCATTTAAACAATTAGTGTATACATAGAACTATTAACGACATTTATTGTATATATACTCCCGAGCATTAGATTATAACCACTTCAAATTTTGCCCTAATTCTTCATGGTTGTTGTATTATTATAATTTTTTTTTAATGTCTTTTTCTCTTGTTGTATACTTGCTGATGAGGGAGAAGTTAAAATAAAACAAAGGAACGCGGTTAATTTAAATTTTATATTTTGCGAATATTTAAACATAAGCACTTGATTATAACCATTAATTGGTTTATAGATTGAAGACGATTGATTTTAACTTTCTTTTATTGTTAATAATGTGTAGGTCCCCCATTCTTGAGTACAACTTCAAAAACTCTATCTGATAAGGAATTAAACAGGCTCTGTACATAATTTAATTTTGCGCGATAACCATCCCCACAAATTCTCAATTATGTTGAGATTGGGAGATACAGCTGGCCAGTCCAGAACTCCCACGTTATTGTGTGCAAACCATTGTTTAACACGTCCTGCTGTCTTAATGGGCGCGTTATCTTGTTGAAAAATCCATCGTTGGCCATTGAACATTTCTTAGAAATTAATTTTCTGTGTTCAATGTAATTCGCTGAGGTCTGCCGACCTTCCAAAATAACCAAATCGATGGCGCCATGAAATGAAATTACAGCCCATACCATGACGGTACCAACAGCGGTATGCCGACGAGACAGAAACTGCTCAGACTTCCTCAAATCATGGATGTGAAACCCATCAGATCCATCCAAATTAAATTTCTTTTCATCAGAAAATATTACCTGATGCCATTCTTCCTTCCAATTGAAATGTGTCCGGGAGTACTCTAATCTAGCATCTTTATGGCGCTGAAATAAATGTGGTTTTTTTTATAAGTTTTAAGATGCAGACACTGTTTAATTACTCTGCGTACTGTACAGATACTGGCTGAAGTTCCAACTTCATCTTTTATTTTGCGAGCGGTGGCAGCAGAATTCGACGCAGCGCGTAAAATTAACCTACGCTTTCGTTCTGTTGTTGCTCTTGATGTGCGCCCTTTACGGTTTTTTCCATAATGTTCTTGATTATTTAGATAATTATTGATTGTCACATGATTTTGACCAATTTTAATCGCTATTTGCCAATTAGAATAATTTTCTTGCTTAAATGCAACAATTTTACCAATTTATTGTTCTTCCTTTGTCAACGTTTTACCTCGACCCATTGTTATAAAAATGGAAATTTTTTATTATTTAATTTTTTATTACGGGAAATAAATCGCAGCAATAGAAAAAAACAATTGAAATAATTTTCAAGCATTTGAGTCTTTCAAAGTTTAAAAACAATTAATGGTTATAATCAAGTGCTCATGTTTAAATATTCGCAAAATATAAAATTTGAATTGACCGTGTTCCTTTGATTTATTTTAAATTCTCTCTCATCAGCTAGTACACAACAAAGGAAAAGACATAAAAAAAAGAGTGAGTCCATTAGCACTCTCAAGGAGATGTGTAAACATGGCATATGTATAGTGCGTGTGTATGGTTTACTTTGAAGGAAGAAAAAATGAAATTTTACTAACCAGATTTTTTCATTCGTTTA
The DNA here is from genome assembly GCA_932526605.1 of Nephrotoma flavescens. Classification (NCBI taxonomy): domain Eukaryota; kingdom Metazoa; phylum Arthropoda; class Insecta; order Diptera; family Tipulidae; genus Nephrotoma; species Nephrotoma flavescens. The sequence goes on along the minus strand of OW052222.1, from coordinate 156,406,183 downwards.
TTACCATCAAATTGGTCTGATACTCTTTCGGTATAATCAACGCAATTGGCCTATGGTAGCTGCAATCATTAAAGACGTGGTCCCATATCTCGTAGTACATATATCTTATATTTCTCACATATCTCGTAGAAGATATATTTCGATCTGAGTTCTTGTGCAAATCGAATTCGTATCGCAAGAAGTTTATAAGTGATTCATCACTGATCTAAGGGAGCAGCAAAATGAAATCCCTGCTCATAATTATCGGCAAAAGATGTTAGTCTCCTTGAAGAATTTTTGAAATTCTTTAGAATATGGAGCAAGGACGAAATGTATGTACTTGATTATGTCTTCGACAGCTTTATTCGGCGAGGTGTATACAACTACCTCAAGCATCTTATATCGCCAGTGGGTTGTGTTGTTACGCTCATACCAGTTGTTTGTCCAACGATGATTTACTTATGCAAGGTGACTGTATGAGTTCTACTTGAATTTTTATTTCTCCGCCCGCTGACTATTTCTCTTGAACTGAACGCAGCATTGAAAATTAGGAAAATTGAACATGCAGGCATTCTGCGTGACTGTATCAGTTAGGTCGAGATGAAGCAACCTGAGATCCTGGCAGTTCAATGTTAAAAACCAGACGTCATTATTATCTCGTACAAAATTCGCCATTACATCCTGAGCTATACTTAGCAGTTTTATGGTGAGGCGCGTTAACTCATTTTGAAGAGGACCAATTGAGGTTGCATTTTTACGTTCATGGTAGAAGACATAATCATTGTTAGCCGACGTGATGAACTGCTCTACGAGATCGTGATAAAGCCACATACGCGGCGAATAATTAGTTAATTTATGATTTATGCTGACTTTTTATTTAATTTTGCTTTATTGTAGTATCTTCGAATAAGATAAATTATTCGTTTACATATCACTTTTTCAACCAAAAAAAAAATGCCTCTATTAAAGTCCAAACCACACAAATGTGCGAGTAAAAAATTATAATAATTTTTTGACATAGTACTTTTGCCGTACCCACACAATTGTTAGTAAAACACAAAAGGGATACATCTATTTGCTAAAAGATGGTGCGCAAAGCATATAATCTATTGAAATATTCAAAAGTTTTAGATAAATAGATAGATGCCTCTAGTTCAGAGATTTTAAATTTATTTTTAATTTATAAAATGCTTATAAAGATGTTAGAATTAAATTTAAGTAATTATTCAACAATTTTAATAGTGCGGTTAACGTAAAATAATTAAAAATTTAGTTTTTAATATCATTTTCTAAGTTGTCGACGTTGTCGACGTCTGAAAAGCAAAAAATCGGTATGTAATCTACGTGCTAGATTACGTGTCGACAACTACGTAGATTACCTTACGTAATCTATCCGCACGTCCCTGGGTGGCACACGCTATTTAAATTTTTTTTATTTTTTCTGTTCGCTGAAAATGTCGATTCGTCGATTCGTCCTTTCTATTTAATTTTATAAATGTTTCTTTGTTTTCTTTCCATACTATTTATATATACACATACACTCAGATAATGTGTATATAGTACAAAATTTATATATGTATTTTGTTGTTTTTGTTCTTTTTTTATTATTTTATATTTTGTTTCTTTTTTCAATGAAGATATTTAAACGTAGTACGTCATTTCCGTTCGTTTCATTTGAAAGTTTACTACCATACAAAAATTTTTGGCATACGCGCGTAAAGATGTTTACACATCAAAAATTATAGCAAAACAACAACCACATGAAGCATTAGGGCAAAATTTAAAGTGGTTATAATCTAATGCTCGGAATTGTATTATGTAACTGACAGACATAAATATTAGTTACAAATAATATCTAAGTAAATTTAAAAAAAAACCATTGCACTTTTAATTAAGTCCTTGTATCCTTGTATTGGTCGCATCCCTGACTTGTTTTTGATTTTTTAGTTTTCTTTTCCCAATTTCTCATAGTGTTGAGAAAATTCATAAAGCATTGGTTCGTTTCGTCCGTCATTTTTTATTTAATTTTCGGTTATCCTAATTCAATTTTTTCTAAAAAAAAATACTTCATATTATGTACATAGTTAGTTTTAGAAAACAGCACGCAAGGGAGTTTTTAATATACTTTATATTAGTGTTCTTAATTTTTAACAATTTGGTGTAGTGCATCCAGGCGACTTTTATTTTTGTGTAATATAACGGTAATTTGTTTCACATTCTATAAAAATGGAAAGTGATTATATTAAAATGAGTTTTAGAGACCTTGTTAAAGTTAGCCGAAAATTGCCAGCCGAAAGATAATGCAGATAGTGTCTTGACTATTTTTAAACTCTCTTTATACTCTCGCTCCTATCGATTTTTAAATTCCTGTAAACTGAAATAATTTCTCCTTCACCCTAATGATGTAATCCGATTATAAATTCTACTAAATTCGAGTTCATGACTGATTTCTGCTGTATTCAAGACACTATCTGCATTATCTTTCGGCTGGAAACTTTCGGCTAACTTTAACAGTATGTTTTAGAGGATTATTGAACTACGTAAAAGTGCAGAAACATGAGGAATCATGGAAGTATACCGATTTTCTATTAACAGCTTAGTGCCAATTATATTTTTCATTGTGTAACGATATGACGCTTCGATAAAAAAAAATTTCCTATGTAATGCAAGTTGCAACGAAATTTTATATTTCATTGACGTCGATGTTGAATGTACGTTAATGTTAATTTATACATTTATTTCAAGCGTCAACGTATGCAAATATATCTCTTTATAAAATCGAGTATCGCACTGATCAGCAATGTATAAAAATTACTGAGCAAAATTTTTTAGACATTGTTAATCAATACAAAAATCACCCGTAATTTCAACTGAAGATAGTCCTGAAACACGAACATGACAGTGAGTAATAATGAAATAAAACAACTTTGAATGAATAAACTTTAAAAATAAATACATATTTCCAATTTTCAATAAATCGTAATGCATTTTTTACTTTCTATTAACTAAAATCATCGGATAATCAAGGGACACCAGTTCCTCGCCAAAATTGTCGCTCTGACCATCAAATGTACATAACTGCAGAAGTAATTTAAATATTATATTAAATGGTAACGTATCAACTAACCGTGCGATTCTGACGTATAGTCACAGAGGTCTTAACTACAATATTTTACATAACTAAGAGAATTCTCTTACTTAAGACTATTTTGCGATTCTGCACGTACTGATCAGTTAAGAGGTTCTCTTAAAAACCTCTTAGCTTAATACCTACCAATTAGGTGGTCTTAAACATCATGAATACTACAATTTTTATTATGTTGCATGAAAACTAATGAAAATGAATTGTGTAAATAAATAATTAATTAAATTATATTTTAAAATACACAAACTAAATTTTACATGTAATATTTTTATAAAGAAAAATATTCCAACATTAGATTATTCGGGCGAAAGTAAATATTTTGTTGTTGTTTGTTTTCTGTATAATACATATAATCAATTTTTTGTATAATGATTTAATTTGTCTAATTTATTACAAAAATATAAATATTAAAACATAATTTTTCACAAAAATATGTCGTATTTTATCGTTTATTTAACAATAAAAATACAATTTCAATTTCGCGCATTAATAAAAATCACAATTGACAGGTCTCCATAAATGTTTGGAGAGTTTTTAATAGAAATTTTAAGAGAAGTACTAACAGAATACCAATTAAGAGATTCTCTTAAAAAAATCTATTAACGAAAAACCTCTTTACTGTTAGTCTCTTAATAGTCTTAACATCAGAATCGCACGGTAAATCTCTATGATTTCAGGACTTAGAAAGTTATATCTCTGAAACGGCTGTTTAAAGGATGCATTGTACAACCGAAAAACAAATCGTGGCTTTATAATCGACAGACTCAACCGAGTGAGACAGAAGTTAAATGCAATTGAAAAGGAAACAGGGCAACATTCCAGTCATAAACGTAGTGCAAGTGAATCATGAGTCATTTCAAGTTTCCCCGACCCTCTATTCCATTTAGGGAACGACGAAAATTTCTTAATATTAAGGAACTTAAATGTGCAAACCCAGAAGCACTTGACTAAACAATTATTACGCAAAACATTGCCTATTCGAATGAATAATATTTTTCAGGGATCCCTTGAAGTGAAAGCAATATCAAAACATTTCCCATCTTTAATACGTATATAGAAGTTTAATTTAATACGTATATACGTATAGAGAAGTAGCTTAAATGTTTTCATAATTATCTATTTTAAGGATATTTTTTTCAGATTCAAAATGATTTCGAAATTCGCAATGGAAGACGGCGTCCAAATATATTCAAAATATTTATGTTGTCACCAAAGGTCGTAACTTAAAATGTTTACCTGAGATTGAAGGTAACTGTGAAATATTATAGAGATGATATGTGGTTATTAAAAAATATTTATTTCAGAATTGTTGCCATCTATGAGAGATTTTTTTATACCTTGTAAATATTTTACCTCAAGCTATCTGCCAATACTAGCAAAGAATCTTTTGTTAAAATTTTAAATAAAATATTGGTCTTCAGAACGGTAATTAATTTTGTCTAGATTATTCATCACAGAAACCTACTAATGAATTTGATTTATAATTTAAGCTTAACCTACCGCCCGAAGAATTAAGAGACAATGAATTGAAACATCCATACATTATTGCGGATGGAGAAAATAAGGTGGCCATTTCACAATCTTATTTATGTATCGAAAAGGAGCTTATAGTTTTGCCAAATAACTACAATTTTATTGAAACAGTTAAATTACTTCGATAGTTTCTTAAAAACATTCTGGACATTCATAAGTCATTACTTTTATAAAATTAAAACAACGGGATCTATAACATTTAGAATCAAGGAAATTGCTTCCAAATTGGATCTACAGCAGACACAAGATACTTAAATTATTATCGAGAAAGTACACAAGTAATTATTTTTTAAAATCAGTATTTATCTATTTAACCTCTATTTTTGTAATGAGTTGTTTTATGAGCTAGACAAATTTATTTTACACCTTAAATATTGTGAATTTGTCAAAGAAAAATCTCAACTGAAAATTTAATGTGTCAAAGATAAAACTTGCTCTAAAACTGTTCGAAGATTTTTTCGCATCTTAGTAAACGTCACTTGGAAATTGCAGAGCCCGATATTTCCGGACAAGATAGATTAGAGGTACCCAATTCGGAAACTTCAATTCCGATAATGGATATTTCTAATTATGAGCTCCAACCCTAAATGAATGCGAAAATCGCATGAAATATTTTTACACGAAATTAAATTGTCAGAAATTTGGTATGAATCCAAAGTTGATACTGAATGCGCGATCAATATCATATCAACCCCAGATGAAATTAAAAATACCCCATTTAATAAACTCAAAATATCTGAGACAATGAAAAAATTCTGTTTAAAATATAAAATGAAAAAAAATATTTTTGGAGGATTCTCTTTATGTTGAACCAGAACAGATCCCTATCGGATTTAGATGAGAGTCAAGATTTAATGCAAATTCTTCAACTTACATGACAAAGGTGGTTCATAATATATTTCAATTTATACCCGTTACAAAAACAATAAAAAGGATTTTTAAAAATTATGATTTCCTACAATTGTTCAAGGATTTTAGCCTTTTTTATGTAAACTATCTTTATAATGGATTTAATTTAAATTATATTTTAAAACCAATTGTAGAAGTCCTAAAAGTTCTTGAAACTGAAGGCTTATTTATAGAAAACCTCGAATAAGTATTTGGGACAATTATTTCAATGTCTCACGACAATCTTGCTGCAAATGATTTAACTGGGTATACCAAATCCTTTCCCGCAAAAATTTTTGTGCGATTTTGTGCGATGCCTTCCGAAGACATTAAAATACAATTGAAGAACCTGATCTGTTAAGACCTGCGACTGCTACACAATTTTAAGAGATCAATCTCCTCGAAGAAGTTAAAGATGAAAGAAACTAAAGGTATATAAGTCGAAATTCCGTACTAAACAATTTGAAATACTTTCACATAATTAAAAAGTACAGCGTTGACTTATTGCATGATGGGTTTGTTGTGTTATCAATAAAATATCAGTTAGAACTTTTCCTCGAACAGAAAATCTTTCCTAATTTCGACCAAATAAATGATAACATTTCGGAGTTTAATTTCGGATTTATAGATCGAAAAATTATACCTTCTGACATTAATCTTGGAAGAAGCAATCTACGGCAAAACGCTATTCAAATTTTATTTTTATTAAAATTAACTTTATTTTTCGAACGATTTTATAACCCAATATACCTCAGTGGATAACTATTTTAAGTGAGATTAAAATAATAAATTATTTCGTTATGAAGTAACAAATATTGATATAGGCAATTTAAAAAATTGATAACAAGTCATTTGGAATCTTTTAAAATTATATTTAAAGAAGAACTTACACCTAAACAACATTTTTCGCTGCACTACCCTACAGTTTTCGAGCAAATGGGGCCGGTAATACATATATGGACTATGCGATATGAAGGCAAACATCGTTTTTTTAAGAAAAGTGTTACACCAAATTTTATAAATATTTGTCATATGTTTGCTCAGACGTATCAACAGATGATGTGTAGTGTGTGGTCTAATTTAACATTTGAACTTAAATTAAAGAAAGGAAAACGAGTACTGTATAAATTAAAAAATAATTATAAATGTCTTGGCGAATTTTCCAATCCAATATATACTTTGTCTTATCTTAGCAGCGATTTTCACTACAAACTGGGATTTTCTTATTTTGAAAAGAAAGTCTACTTATGAAATAATTCATTTATACAAAATCGTAAATATTTTTGAATGTAATAAAAACATTTTATTTCTTCTAAATGAGTTTATTGCCATATATCCTTTTTTCAACAACAAAAAACAAAATTGGGTCAGTTTAAGTCCAAACCACACAAATGTGTGAGTAAAAAATCATAGTATGTAATGGAGTTTTTGATAAAAATTTTGCTTGATTTGAAGTACAACCGACACAATTGTTTGTATAGTTATAGTGGTTTTTTACGAAAATATGTTTGAAAGGAATGCACAAATTTTAAGTTGGTTGAAAACACATACGAAAATAAATTTTTGACACGATCCTTTTGCCGTACCCACACAATTGTGTCAGCGGGCAGCAAAAGGGATATGATAGCTTTTATTGTGATTATCAATTCTTTAGGCGCTTAGGTTCACTGTATGAAAATTTGTTGGACAATCTTTCGAAACACTTATACCTCTTTCTCTCTCTTGCATATTTTCATTCCGGATAATGAGTGATTATTTCATTGATCCTAAACAAGCCGTGAATTTTTTTCCTTGTCACCACCGGGAATCGAACCCAGGACCTCCGGTCGCTGTCACCGGTGCGGCACTTACACCTACCTTACCGCAAAAAAAACAAAAAATCAGCAGTTTGGTTAGCCAAAACCAACGAATCATTAGTGTTGACGTCACGAATTTTCAATTCAATTAAGTCTGTTTTAAGAAAAACAAAATTGTTGAAAATTTGACTAACAAGTTATCACATGAATTTTGGATTGGTCAGGTTTTCACGAAATGTTCGAGTAAAGTATAACTTCTTATAAAAGCAAATTCGTGATTTAAATAACGCTTTAGACGTTTTAATGAATTCAAGATGAAATCATTATTAGAGTATGTTTTATGTACCTTGTAAAATTTATCTCTTGAGTTGGCCATTTTTTTAAGTTCTGAATTAAACCCAGGCTTTTTATAAGAATTTACTTTCGAGTTGACAGTAATCTGTTCCGTATATCTTTTAATTCCATCAAATATTCGTAAAACATATTAAAGGTGGATTTACATATCCGACGATTTTTCGGCGAAGCTGCATGCCGCAGAAAATTCGGCGAACGCTATATTATGAAAGATTTACATATTCGACGAATTTTTTTCACACATACATACATAAAAAATATTTTGCACACAATGTCAAAGCGTAGAAAAAATAAAAAAACATAAGGATTTTTTTTTTATCTATCTATGCTGTGACGCCGCGCCGAAAAGATAAATTTTGTTCCTGTCTTCACCGTGCCGAAAATCCGGCGAAGAAGTTATTTCTGATTGGTTGAATGTGTCACGTGATGTTCGGTGCAGAAAAATCGTCGGAGGATATGTAAATCCACCTTAAAGTTGATCGTGCTTAGGCTTATGTTATCTAGACTTAGTTTTATAATTTTTCACAGTCAGTGAAAATTTTGGTAAATGTTAAATTAGAAGTTTTTTTAGCAATGAGAAATTTTGTCAAAATATATCTATGATCACTGAGATGTTTTTCTCCATAAAAAACATGAAATGTACTTTTGCAACTAGATAAAACATGATCTTTAATGTACACGAATTTCCCTTGAAACGGGTGGTATAAGCTTTTGATATCTTATTTATTATAATATAAAGACTATTTATTTGTAATATGGATTTGTAATTAAATATGTAAGTGGCGGAACAGTTCAATAAATTTAAATTAAAACCTCCTACTATAATTGTGTTTTATATCTAGATGTTATTCAATCTAAAGTAATTTATTGCACTTTTGCAAGTCATTGTCTTAATATCATAAGGAAATTTATAGGTTAGCCGCTCATGTATAAGTAGAATTATGTCTTAAGTGCACGTTCGGTGTGGCACTTTATTAATTCACCATAAATCCGGGTGGTGCATCATTGCCGCTAAGTACACCGTTTCCAATTATTTCTTTGTTCATAGCAAAATAATTATCTCTTGTTTATAATAAAACTTATTATTATTAAAAGTTTAGCTATAACAAATCGATAATTAATGTGTAAATAATTATTGATTATATGGTAAATTAAAAACTTACAAAAAATACCATAGTAATTTGTTAATAGAGATGTGGGCTTCCCAATGTAGACATAATTGTACTTTAAAGTTTGTAAAGTACATTACGATATAACTTATTCCCAATATGTCACGGGTGATTTAAATTCAAAATCAATTTGAAACACTTTCAAAATAAAAATAATAACAAAAGTGTGTATTATTGTTTTTTGGTTGTTGTTGTTGTCTATTTAAATCTATTAACTATTTAATTGAATAATAACAATAAAATTTGAAAGAAATTAAATTGTGTTTAAATGCCTACGTACTCGTATATACATATGATTATGCATACATCAAATTCTTAAAAGGTAAATTGTGAGGTTTGATTTTTTATTGATTTGTTCGATGGATAATTGATTGTAATTTACATTGTATTTATAATATGTATATTCGATGAGGTTTAGAATGGCATAAAAACAATAACAAACAAAAAACTTAACAACAATTTAATTTTGTATTCTTATTTTTTTTTTTTTTTTTTGTTAACTTCATTCTTTTTAAATTACAGTTTAAACGGTTTAAATTAAAATGTTAATTATGTATATTGAAATTTAGGTTGTTTGGAATAGGTAATCGATGGTTAATTTGAAAGGTAATTGAATAATTGCTAAAACAAAAGAAGTATACAATGAGCAAAATTTAAATGTTGTAGCTAACAAAATTATAATTAACAGGTGCATAATAAATATTTGATTTTTATGTTTACTATACCAAATGAATAATGACAAAGTGATTTTATACCAAGTTATCTGCGGTAGTGTTACGTCAGTCGGTTGAAATTTGCTTGTTGTAGCAGCAGGATCCATTTGGGGACTAAGTGTTTCAAAATTGAGAAAAAATATGTTTCTATGCATCTGATGACAAAAATCTTAATAATTTTGCAATATATGTAAAGGCATGTTATTTATATGAACGTAAAAATGAAAGAGCACCCCAAAAACCAATTAATTTAGCAATTGTTTAAATTTGTATTCCGAAAATATAAACTACTACAACTTTGCTTTTATTCACCAAATAATAACATATGTCTTCCAGGCAGCATTAGACAATTTCTTTTATAGTCGCGAGTATTGCTTCGTACGCCGCTATGATTACCGATGAAACCGTTACGTAACGACATTTTATTTGGCCGACTAAAATTGAAATTTCTCAATTCCGACAAAAATTGTTCTAAGTCCTATAATGCTGCTCTGTATACTATTGTGTCACAGGATCATGTTAAACACCTTGGGTTACAAATACGCGAATATTTATTCAATCTAAACATTTAATAATAACAAAATTTAAAAGGTAAATTTGATGTTCAGCTCAAGCTTGCCTAGATTTTTCGACGTTTTCTTATTCACCTTATCTTCCAATTGTTTTGTACGTTATTATACATAGCCCCGCAAGAACGCTGAACACTAACATTTGTTTCCGTCCATTGAAAAAGCGTCTGCAACAGGCTCAAATGATCACCGTTAATGTGATTAAAATTAGTATCCAGCGACATTAGTCTGCTTTTTGCTACCAATGGTCAATATCTAATGATTTTAAAGTTGGTGCATTGCCTAAGTTTATCCGTTGAATTTACGGAATTGTATTATATTCCGATTCACGTTTAAAGGTTGACTTCAAAATATGAATCTGCAAAATAGATTAGTAATCAGATTCCAAAAGTTTAACAAACTCACAAAAAATAATAATTACAAAATATGGTCGAGTATTAGCATTGGATGCGATAACATCTAAAAGCAAATTACTCAACAATATACTACTCTATTGTGTATTTTTTGTTATTTTTATTAATTCTAATATTATTATTAGTTCTAATAATAATAAGCTAATTTTGTGAATATTATAGTGAATTTAAAGTTTTTGAACAATTATAGTTTCAACCAGACATCAAAGAATCTTCATTTATGAATGTGCAAAAAAATTCACGAATTAAAAAATTCACAAACATGAAGAACCAAAAATATTCTCGAAAATAAGTTTGTCTATTTTTTATTCACATGAATATTCTTCTACGACATAGTTTTTTCTTCATTCGAAAAAAATATTCGTTCTCTTGTTTTGAATTGAGAATGCCAAGTAAAAATTACACAAATTAATAAAATGATAATAGCTAAGTGACGAACCAATGTTCATAGAAAAATAAAAGAGAGAATGTGATGAAGATATTTGATTCACGAAATTGACGATTTTGATTTTTGGTGAATCTTTTTCTATTGATGGAAATATTTAGGCTCCCTGAATTAAAAAAAGTTGAAATTAAAAAGGTGGACTTAAGAATGGTGTTTTTATATGAAAAAATTGGCCATTTTTAAGTCATACTTTTAACAAATTTTCTACCTTAACAAAGATGTTTTTTTAAAACAAATTTAATTTCAAAAAGACACAAGTAAGGCATATTTTATGTCATTTACAAATATGTATAATCTTTAGTTCATTTTTAAAATGACTTAAAAAATGCATATTTTATTTCACATTATAAACATAAAATTTACATTTGTTTTTAATACGCATAGAAATGCAAGCGCAGTTTCACGTTTTTAAGAAAATGGTTTCTTGTTTTTCTTGTTACAGTTTTTTGTTGCATTGTAGAGAAAGATGAATTATTATTTGTGTATTAATTATGAATAGAAATATGCATTTTTAATTCATTTTGAAATTTGCAATTGTTTTTTGCACATTTTCACTAACGAATGCATTAGTTGAAATTTTTTGATTTTCATTTTAAAGTAAAAGCCCGATTATCCGGCATCCAATTAACCGGAACACTCAGTTAACCAGAATTTTAATTTTTAGGATTTTTTTTTTGCTTTTTTCTTTTTCAGAAGGGAAACATTTATTCGGGGATTCATAGAAAATATACTTTCCTAGGTTTAAGGGAAATATTGAATATATGTAAAGGGTTATCCAATTCGAGGTTGATAAAGTAAACTTAAAAAAAACACACAAAATATTCGGAATGTATTGTAATTTTTATTTCATTTTACAGATTGATCCTTGCCATTTTTAGTTAAACAAGATATCATGCAAATGTCCTCCACGGGACTTCTTACAGGCCTTGATTTTTTTGAGGTAATTTTCAATGACTTTTCGGCACATTTCGGGCGGTATCTCGGCCATTACCTTACGAATATTAGTTTTCAATTCGTCAAGAGTTTGAGGATTGTTTGCGTAAACACGATCTTTCGCGTAGCCTCACAAAAAGAAATCCAAAGGCGTTAAATCACAGGATCTTGGAGGCCAATTGACATCAGCCAATCGCGAAATCAAACGTCCAGGAAATTTCTCTTGCAAAAGATCTCGATTTGCTCGTGTTACGTGACTGGTTGCTCCATCCTGCTAGAACCACATATCGTCAAGATCATAATCTTCGATTTTCGTAAAAAGTAATCGGTTAACATGCGGCCATAGCGCTCAGAATTGACGGTAACGGTTCGTCCATGGTTGTTCTCAAAAAAATACGGCCCAATCACACCACCAGACCACAATGCGCACCAAACAGTGACTTTTTCCGGGTGTAATGGCTTCTCTACAATCAATTGTGGATTTTCTGAGCCCCAAATTCTACAGTTTTGCTTATTAACGTATCCACCAAGCGAAAAATGAGCTTCATCACTGAAGAAAATTTTGTTCGAAAAATCAGCATCGACGGCCTGTTTTTCCAACACCCATTTTAACGCGTTGGTCGATTGTTAAATGCTCCATATTCTTAAATGGCAGAATGTCAACTAAATAAATGACAGCGTACTTGACGTTTATCTTTGACAAATGTCGGTATACAGATTTCTACTTTATCAACCTTGAATTGGATAACCCTGTATTATTAAATATTGGGTACTCTTGTGGGTGTACTTGAATACATAATATGTATGTATTACGAGAATTGTTTGTAATAAATTCAATTAACTGATTTATAAAAAAATTGTTTTTTGGTACATAATTTGAAAATAATAAATAAACGAGAATCCTAAAAAATAATGTAAGGCGAAATTGGCATAAAATTTCTAGTTTTAATGAAACATTCAATTATCTGGAATTTTTGATTATACGGAAAGCAGGGTTTTTAATGTAATATACACTACATTAAAAACCCTGCTATCCGGAATCCTTGGGTTAAAGAGCATTTCAGGAAATCGAAAATTCCGGATAATTGAATGTTTCATTAAAAAGAAAAATTTTACGAGAAATTCGCTTGATTTCATTATTTTAAGGATTCTCGTTTATTTGTTTTCAAATTATGTACCAAAAACAATTTTTTATACATCATTTCATTGAATTTATTGCAAATAAGAAATAAATACATATTATGTATATGAGTACCCAAAATTTAATAACACATATATTCAATATTTTACTAACCTAACTATGTAATACGACTAAACACATTCAATTCAGATAGAATAATGCTTAAAATAGGAAAAAATTAAAGGAAAGTATATTTTCTATGAATCCCGGAATAATAAAAATAGTAATATCCCTTGTGAAAAAGAAAGAAGTAAAAAAACAATCCTAAAAGTTAAAATTCCGGTTAACTAAGGGTTCCGGTAATTGAATGCAGGATAATCGGGCTTTTACTGTAATATGAAAATTAAAGCCATTCAAAATTTTCAACTAATGCTTTCATTAATGAAAATGTGCAAGGAACAATTGCAAATTTCAAAATGAATTAAAAAATGCATATGAAAGAGAAAAGAAAGAGAAAAATGCAAAAAAAAACCTAAAAATTAAAATTCCGGTTAACTGAGTGCTTCGGTTAATTGGATGCCAGATAATCGGGCTTTCACTGTTATATGAAAATTAAAGCCATTTCAAATTTTCAACTAATGCTTTCATTAATAAAAATGTGCAAAAAATGCTAATTTCAAAATGAATTAAAAATGCATATGAAAGAGAAAAGAAAGAGAAAAATGCAAAAAAAACCTAAAAATTAAAATGCCGGTTAACTGAATGTTCTGGTTAATTGGATGACAGATAATCGGGCTTTATCTGTTATAGATTTTTACGTTGTATTTCGATCTTAAATGCACATTTTATTTCATTTTCAAAATGACTTAAAAATACACATTCTATGTCATTTATAAACACACTTCTTAAATCATTTTCAAAGTGACTTATGATATGCATTTATAAAGTCAGCTTTTGTTATTTCAATTTCATTACAGATTTTAAGTCAATTTTAAAATGAAATAAAAAGTCCGAAAAAACACCATTTTTAAGTTAGCCTTTTTTAATTCAGGGAGCCAAATATTTAGTATTTTTTGCTTGTTTCATTAGAACAAGAAAAATAAATTTTACGCACACTCCCGTATGTATGTAGTTTTTCTATTAGTGTAATGTTAATTAAAATTGTATTTTTAAAAAAAAAAATACAGAGTGGTAAGGAAATGAAGTTTTAAGAATTAATATTTTTACAAATCTGATATATTTAGGTCCAATATTTTATATAAAGATTAAAGTTTTTATAGAATAAAATTTGTTTTAGTTAGAATTTTTATTAAATGTTACATTTTTATCAGGATCGCTGAATTTTTTTTATTTTATAGTAAAATAACAACTCCCTCCCTGTACATTTTTATAATCAATAAAACCCTAATTAAACATCTGTATAGTAACATATTTATTCATAATACATAGGATGATCCCATTTGGCATGCTAATTCCAAAGCGGTAATTCCTTGTTTGGCTCTGAGGAACAAGCCGCCTGAAAAGACAAATGCATTTAAGTTACGCTCCGAATACTGAGTGCGGATCAAAATTTTGTTCAGAAGAAATAGGCACACAACTACTAATGTATAACCCTCAAAACATTTAAAGGAACAAACATGGTTACATTCAACTGGTAACCACTTATGCTTTTTTTTACGTCCAAGTTGTTAAATTCAATTTTTTTTTTGAAAATAGCAAAAATATTTTGTTTCTAACGTTTGAGTTAAATTATTAATTCTATTATATTCACTATAAATCTCCAGACGTTATTTCCAAACAATTACAGTAAAACTTCGATTTAACGGACTAATTGAGTAATCCGTTAAATCCGATTGTCCGTTAAATCCGAATGTTTTTAAATGTAATCTATAGGTTTTGCACTTGTTCTGGAATATGGCCACCTAGGACAGAACTCGTTCATTTCTTAAACTATTATGATGGGATTAGATATGTTGGATGCAAATGGGATTCTTAAATGGTTTTGGGAAAAAGTTCTGCAATTAGGCTACCCGGAACGGAACTCACCCAATTCTTAACCGATTATGATGGGATTGGATATCTCAAGGTGTCAGAAAGCATCATATTCCATGTCCCCGTGAACATTTTTCGAGCCATTTGTGTAGGGTTCATCACGTGATTTTTTGTGAGAGTATGTAGTTGGCCTGCCGCTACACCCACAAATTTCATGAGTGGATTACGTACTGGGGATAGATTTTAAGGCATCCAGCCTTTCCAGAAACATGTTAACATGATGAGCCGCTTGCTTTAAGAAAGACGCCTGCTTATCGACAATTTATCAATATAGCTGACGAAAATAACTGACGAAGGGAGAACTCTCGAAACTAGTATGAAATAAAAAATATAAAAAAATATTAAATAAAAAATTATCTCATAAAGAGTGAGATAGTCTCAATTTTATTTAAATTTAAAATTAAATCTAGTGCTAAAAGTGCACAAAAATAATGGAAAATAATAGTGTTTTTATTGTTGAATAACCATAAAAAGATAAATAAATATTATTCAACTTGATCTGTTCAGTTAAATAAATAAAAATATATATACACATATAGGCGCGGCGATTAACCGAAAAATGGAAAATAAAAAATTATCTGTCAAATCGAGGGTCCGTTAAATCGAGCCGGTCCGTTAAATCGAGAATTTACTGTATTTTAATCAACAACGATTTCGAAAACTGTTCACGGCAAGATGGAATATAGTTTCTTCTAATACCTTGAGATTTTCAGAATCTTTCGAACCAAGCGGAAATTTACACTTTTCAAGTACTTGCAATACAAGAGCTTAAATGATCTGAGAGTTAATTTCATAAAAAACCAATAACTACAATCTCCACTACAGCAATAATCAGAAAGAAGAAAATTATGAGTCGGTTTGTCATCCTCTGGCGAATACAGCAGTTTGTCTTTTTATAATCCCATATTTATCCAACGCGCCGAATTTCATCATTATAGTTTAAGTAATAGCCGTGTTCTAGGTGGCCATATAAACAAACTTCTTCTAGAAATCATTAGAATCTCATTGCCATTAGACAAATCTAATCCCATCGTAATCGGTTTAAAACTGCCTGAGTTCCGTTAAAGATGGCCATTTTCCAAAACATCTTCCATAAATCTCCCCATTTCCATCCAGTATACCCAATCCCATCATAATCGGTAACTGAAAAATGGAAAAAAACGTCCGTTAAATAGAGGGTCCGTTAAATCGAGGTCCGTTAAATCCATCGTTCGTTAAATCGGGATCCGTTAAATCGAGGGTTTACTGTATTATAGGTTTTAGATACATATACCGCATTTATGCAATATAATTATGAAATTTTTTAGGATTAATATTGCATTGATTTTCTTCATAATTTATTTTTTGACTATAAAGCATCTTAGTTCTCCAAATAGAGAGAGATTCAAAATAAGCACTTGGACGTAAATTAAATCCCAAGCAAGAAGTTGATCGCTCCATGTTAAACAACTTGAAAATTATTCTCGTTTGCTTCTTCTAGGAGTAAAATTTTATCAACACTCTAAAAAATCACATGGATTAGTAACTGATTAGCATCCCGTAATGTATTGGCATCCCAAACCCAATTATCCTGTAAACTAAATTCGTCCAGGTATACCACATAGATATAAATTTATCACTGACGAATATTAAAATAACGAAATTTCCTATATCAAATTGTCCATCGAAAATTTAGTTCTTTGATAAACCGTGCCACTTTGATACAAATCCCAAAATCAAAATTTGTAAAACGGTTAATTCTCACAAAACACTAAAATGGTTCCGGAAACAATTTTATAATTCTTGAGTTCGATATTTTAAAATATTTGTTAATTAGTTTACTCTTTTTTCATATTTTTCGTCCGTTAACTGAATAGATAATATTCATAATTTTTTAAAACATTCATCTACGAAAAACAAAATTCATGTTTTTAGTTGTTCATGAGAAAATAGAAATCATAAAGTCGTGAAGAAAAAAAATTCACAATATTTCGATTTTGATTTTTTTGTGAATACTATAAATTCTTGTTCATCTGTTTTTCGTCAAATTAAATTCTTCTGAATGAATTTTTTGATGTCTGGTTTCAACTCATGTTGGACGGATTACCATCATGTAGTTATAGTACAAAAAGTTATCAAAGAGTTAGAAGTGATAACGACGTATTGGAAGCTTTTACGAATCGTTTGCGGCTTGTTTCAATTGCATATGTATTAGTGTTATTACCTGTACAAGACGGAAATTTAGTTATACTCGACAAATTTAAAAAAAATTAGTACAAAGTATAGAATTACAGTAAAAAAACAATAACCAGATATTTCAAATCTCAATTGATTTAATAAGTTATATTATGTGTTTAATATAATAGTTAATTTTTAATTTACATATATGACCAAAAATACTCTAAGTAAGATGGTGCCAGATAAATAAAAAAAAATGTATGAAATAATAGTAATCTGGCCCAAAAGTCATCTACACAGTGCAATAGAATAAAGTTGTTAAATTTCAAAAAAATACGCCACATGTCTATGCGGATCGACAGGGTGCCCCATTTTGGCCCTTTTATTTTACCATAATTAGAACGAAAAAGTTTGAAAATGGAATTTCTGTGGAGCGAATCCTGGAGATTTTGGCACATAGCCACATACATAGCGCAGTAGGTTAAAGTTGTTAAATTTCAAAAAAATACGCCACGTGTCGATGCGGATCGACAGGGTACCCCATTCTGGCCCTTTTATTTTATCATAATTAGAACGAAAAAGTTTGAAAATGGAATTTCTGTGGAGCGAATCCTGGAGATTTTGGCACATAGCCACATACATAGCGCAATAGATTAAAGTTGTTAAATTTCAAAAAAATACGCCACATGTCTATGCGGATCGACAGGGTGCCCTATTCTGGTCCTTTTATTTTATCATAATTGAACGAAAAAGTTTGAAAATGGAATTTCTGTGGAGCGAATCCTGGAGATTTTGGCACATAGCCACATACATAGCGCAATAGATTAAAGTTGTTAAATTCCAAAAAAATACGCCACATGTCTATGCGGATCGACAGGGTGCCCCATTCTGGCCCTTTTATTTTATCATAATTAGAACGAAAAAGTTTGAAAATGGAATTTCTGTGGAGCGAATCCTGGAGATTTTGGCACATAGCCACATACATAGCGCAGTAGATTAAAGTTGTTAAATTTCAAAAAATAAACGCCACGTGTCTATGCGGATCGACAGGGTGCCCCATTCTGGCCCTTTTATTTTATCATAATTAGAACGAAAAAGTTTGAAAATGGAATTTCTGTGGAGCGAATCCTGGAGATTTTGGCACATAGCCACATACATAGCGCAATAGATTAAAGTTGTTAAATTTCAAAAAAATACGCCACATGTCTATGCGGATCGACAGGGTGCCCTATTCTGGTCCTTTTATTTTATCATAATTGAACGAAAAAGTTTGAAAATGGAATTTCTGTGGAGCGAATCCTGGAGATTTTGGCACATAGCCACATACATAGCGCAATAGATTAAAGTTGTTAAATTCCAAAAAAATACGCCACATGTCTATGCGGATCGACAGGGTGCCCCATTCTGGCCCTTTTATTTTATCATAATTAGAACGAAAAAGTTTGAAAATGGAATTTCTGTGGAGCGAATCCTGGAGATTTTGGCACATAGCCACATACATAGCGCAGTAGATTAAAGTTGTTAAATTTCAAAAAATAAACGCCACGTGTCTATGCGGATCGACAGGGTGCCCCATTCTGGCCCTTTTATTTTATCATAATTAGAACGAAAAAGTTTGAAAATGGAATTTCTGTGGAGCGAATCCTGGAGATTTTGGCACATAGCCACATACATAGCGCAATAGATTAAAGTTGTTAAATTTCAAAAAAATACGCCACATGTCTATGCGGATCGACAGGGTGCCCTATTCTGGCCCTTTTATTTTATCATAATTAAAACGAAAAAGTTTGAAAATGGAATTTCTGTGGAGCGAATCCTGGAGATTTTGGCACATAGCCACATACATAGCGCAATAAATTAAAGTTGTTAAATTTCAAAAAAATACGCCACATGTCTATGCGGATCGACAGGGTACCCCATTCTGGCCCTTTTATTTTATCATAATTAGAACGAAAAAGTTTGAAAATGGAATTTCTGTGGAGCGAATCCTGGAGATTTTGGCACATAGCCACATACATAGCGCAATAGATTAAAGTTGTTAAATTTCAAAAAAATACGCCACATGTCTATGCGGATCGACAGGGTGCCCCATTCTGGCCCTTTTATTTTATCATAATTAGAACGAAAAAGTTTGAAAATGGAATTTCTGTGGAGCGAATCCTGGAGATTTTGGCACATAGCCATATACATAGCGCAGTAGATTAAAGTTGTTAAATTTCAAAAAAATACACCACGTGTCTATGCGGATCGACAGGGTGCCCCATTCTGGCCCTTTTATTTTATCATAATTAGAACGAAAAAGTTTGAAAATGGAATTTCTGTGGAGCGAATCCTGGAGATTTTGGCACATAGCCACATACATAGCGCAATAGATTAAAGTTGTTAAATTTCAAAAAATACGCCACATGTCTATGCGGATCGACAGGGTGCCCTATTCTGGCCCTTTTATTTTATCATAATTAGAACGAAAAAGTTTGAAAATGGAATTTCTGTGGAGCGAATCCTGGAGATTTTGGCACATAGCCACATACATAGCGCAATAGATTAAAGTTGTTTGATTTCAAAAAAATATGCCACATGTCTATGCGGATCGACAGGGTGCCCTATTCTGGTCCTTTTATTTTATCATAATTAGAACGAAAAAGTTTGAAAATGGAATTTCTGTGGAGCGAATCCTGGAGATTTTGGCACATAGCCACATACATAGCGCAGTAGACTAAAGTTGTTAAATTTCAAAAAAATACGCCACGTGTCTATGCGGATCGACAGGGTGCCCCATTCTGGCCCTTTTATTTTATCATAATTAGAACGAAAAAGTTTGAAAATGGAATTTCTGTGGAGCGAATCCTGGAGATTTTGGCACATAGCCACATACATAGCGCAATAGATTAAAGTTGTTAAATTCCAAAAAAATACGCCACATGTCTATGCGGATCGACAGGGTGCCCTATTCTGGCCCTTTTATTTTATCATAATTAAAACGAAAAAGTTTGAAAATGGAATTTCTGTGGAGCGAATCCTGGAGATTTTGGCACATAGCCACATACATAGCGCAATAGATTAAAGTTGTTAAATTTCAAAAAAATACGCCACATGTCTATGCGGATCGACAGGGTGCCCCATTCTGGCTCTTTTATTTTATCATAATTAGAACGAAAAAGTTTGAAAATGGAATTTCTGTGGAGCGAATCCTGGAGATTTTGGCACATAGCCACATACATAGCGCAATAGATTAAAGTTGTTAAATTCCAAAAAAATACGCCACATGTCTATGCGGATCGACAGGGTGCCCTATTCTGGCCCTTTTATTTTATCATAATTAAAACGAAAAAGTTTGAAAATGGAATTTCTGTGGAGCGAATCCTGGAGATTTTGGCACATAGCCACATACATAGCGCAATAGATTAAAGTTGTTAAATTTCAAAAAAATACACCACGTGTCTATGCGGATCGACAGGGTACCCTATTCTGGCCCTTTTATTTTATCATAATTAGAACGAAAAAGTTTGAAAATAATATAATACTCAGTTGATTATATATTGCATAATATTAATATAAAAAATATTTATTATATAGGGTGATTTTTTAAGAGCTTGAGAACTTTTTTTTCAAAAAAAACGCATAAAATTTGCAAAATCTCATCGGTTCTTTATTTGAAACGTTAGATTGGTCCATGACATTTACTTTTTGAAGATAATTTCATTTAAATGTTGACCGCGGCTGCGTCTTAGGTGGTCCATTCGGAAAGTCCAATTTTGGGCAACTTTTTCGAGCATTTCGGCCGGAATAGCCCGAATTTCTTCGGAAATGTTGTCTTCCAAAACTGGAATAGTTGCTGGCTTATTTCTGTAGACTTTAGACTTGACGTAGCCCCACAAAAAATAGTCTAAAGGCGTCAAATCGCATGATCTTGGTGGCCAACTTACCGGGCCATTTCTTGAGATGAATTGTTCTCCGAAGTTTTCCCTCAAAATGGCCATAGAATCGCGAGCTGTGTGGCATGTAGCGCCATCTTGTTGAAACCACATGTCAACTAAGTTCAGTTCTTCCTTTTTTGGCAACAAAAAGTTTGTTAGCATCGAACGATAGCGATCGCCATTCACCGTAACGTTGCGTCCAACAGCATCTTTGAAAAAATACGGTCCAATGATTCCACCAGCGAACAAACCACACCAAACAGTGCATTTTTCGGGATGCATGGGCAGTTCTTGAACGGCTTCTGGTTGCTCTTCACTCCAAATGCGGCAATTTTGCTTATTTACGTAGCCATTCAACCAGAAATGAGCCTCATCGCTGAACAAAATTTGTCGATAAAAAAGCGGATTTTCTGCCAACTTTTCTAGGGCCCATTCACTGAAAATTCGACGTTGTGGCAGATCGTTCGGCTTCAGTTCTTGCAGGAGCTGTATTTTATACGGTTTTACACCAAGATCTTTGCGTAAAATCTTCCATGTCGTCGAATAACACAAACCCAATTGCTGCGAACGGCGACGAATCGACATTTCACGGTCTTCAGCAACACTCTCAGAAACAGACGCAATATTCTCTTCTGTACGCACTGTACGCATTCGTGTGGTTGGTTTAATGTCCAATAAAGTAAACTGAGTGCGAAACTTGGTCACAATCGCATTAATTGTTTGCTCACTTGGTCGATTATGTAGACCATAAATCGGACGTAAATCGCGAAACACTTTTCGAACCGAACACTGATTTTTGTAATATAATTCAATTATTTGCAAGTGTTGCTCGTTAGTAAGTCTATTCATTATGAAATGTCAAAGCATACTGAGCATCTTTCTCTTTGACACCTTGTCTGAAATCCCGCGTGATCTGTCAAATACTAATGCATGAAAATCCTAACCACAAAAAAATCACCCTTTATTATTTATATTCTGCAGATGAATTTACATATAATGCAGCTCTTAACGAGTATAGGGAACAAACAAAAGATTTACTCGTTCATAATACACTTTCTTTGTCTGAACATTGTCTCATATGTTACGAAAATTTTGAAATGAACAATTTGGTTTCGAGTGCGCCTCCTGTCATCGAAAAGTTCATAGGTCGTGTAAGACGCACCTTCAAGTTTACGGTGAACTTTGCATATTTTGTTCAACAAAATTTTTACACACATTAGTAAAATGTTTACTAAGAATTTATTACTTTAAGTTTTATTAAAAATTATGCATTTAGTTTTATTTTGAATTCAACTTTAAGTTTTGAAATATTTAAAAAAATAAAGAAATAAAAATATAATAAAAAAAAATTTAAAAAAAAATTAAAAAAACAAAAAAAAACCAAAAAAACAAAAACCCATGAATATCTTGGAATGGGAACTTAAGCCTAGAGATATCAACTAATGTGATCAAGCTTACCTATTTTTAATTACAATTACAATGGGTTCAGTCTCGACACAAACCATATTTCAAATCCGAGAACATTCCTAGGATCACTCTTGCATTACAGTATTTATTTTGGGAATGTGTACTTAATAATTATATAGAAATAAGCTGCACAAAAAATCTCATATAAAAATTATTAATAATAAATTATAATACAAAACCAGGCATATAATAACTATATAAAATCTTGATAAATTAAAGCTAAAGAAAATTTTTATTTTCGAAATTTGACCGCTTTCATCTATAGCACGTTGTTCGAAGAACAGGATTTTCTTTTCCGAACTTTTCCGCCTAAGCATGTAACATATTTTCTCAAAATCGAGCAGTTTCGATCTATTGCACTATGTAGATGGCTTATGTGCCATAATATCCAGGATACCCTCTACAAAATTTCAATTTACGATCATGAGAAATGAACGGGCCAAAATAGTACACCCTGACGATTCGCGAGACATGCGGCGTATTATTCCAAATTGGACTGTTTTAATCTGAGATAGATAATGAGACTTATCATCACCATCGACGTCAAGCAACTGTTGCTTGAGTTTGCACAATTTTGGGTGGAACTGCATCTGGCTAGGATTCAAAAAACTTATCAATCATTAATTTAAAAAAGTATTATGATATTTTAACCTCAATTAGGCAGGTAAATTCCTATATGGGATTCGGCGCCAGCGAGACAAACATAAAAAAACGGCTTTAATGTATAACAACATGTTGGTTTCGACAATTTTATTATAATTTTCAATAAATATTCCGGCCAAAATGGAGCACTCTGACGATTACAATAAACATGTAGCGTATTTTTACGAAATGGGACAGGTTTTATCTATTGAAATATGTAAGTGGCTATGTGCCAAAGCCTCCAGAATTTTCCATTACTGGATTTTTTCATTCTAATTATGATAAAATGAACGGGCCAATGTGTAGCGACACCTTACGATCCGGATAGACGTGGCACATTTTCGCTAAGTTGAGTAGCGTTAACCGATTGTATCACCGCAAGTTCGATACGCGGTCAAGCCACTAAGAAAATATGTTTTCTGCAAGACCGGAAACTATACACAAACAATAGACACAAAATGAAAAATTTTGGGCCTCAGGAACCTGGCAACAACATTTCGCATGCGGAAAAAAAATCATCTCAACTCAACAGCAGTCGGCAGATCAACAGGCAGGCAGGCAGGACACGAACAAGAATTACACATCAGCGAAAATAAAACAGCAACAATAACATTACAACAAAACGGATATATTAAAAAGGACGCTTAACGGATTATAAAGAAAATTACATTTATTACATTTTTTTTTATAAAATTAAAAAAAAAACATTTTCTTAATCAAAAATATATTCGATCATTATTTAAATTAATCATATATAACTATATTAATCATATTCGTTATATTCTATAAGCAGCGTAGCCTAACGGTTAGCGTTGATGGCTAAACATATCAGGGTCGCAAGTTCGAAACTCGACAAATTCATTTTATTGTATTTGGTGTATATAATTTTTTTTTTTCAAACAATTTGAATTTAAATATTTTCTTTACAAACATTACATTAATTTATTAAGTTTATTGTAAGTGTTTGATTGTTCGCTCCAACATTTTCACATTATTATTACGATAATTCCGTTCACATTTCAAACCATCTTTTCCGTTTCTACAATTTCGCTCGTTGTAATTTCCGATTTAATTGATTATTTCGCTAGTTAATTCGCATTTGACAATGGAATTAACATTAGAGCTACGAAATATATCTTCGGCGTGAAGTCACTTGACTTCCTGAGCCACACAATTTTGAAAGATGGCATTCTCCCGTCGAAAGATAGAGTTGATGTCATTTAAATTATTCCAGAGCCAACATCAATCCGCCAAATACAGCAGTTCGTCGGTATGGTGAACTATTACCACCGCTTTATACCACGATTAGCCGAACTGTTATCGCCTATTCACAGGCATTTGGGCACTTTACTCAAGAAAGGCAAAAACAGAAGAAACTTCTCTTGGCCCGAAGATTGCACAGAATCTTTCGATAAGGTCAAGCGTTCTCTTGCCGTTGTCGCCCTTTTGGCACACCCGTTGAACGACGTGCAGTTCAACATAACTACCGACGCTTCCAATGTAGCGAAAATCGTAGTGTTCGAAAAACAGTTACATTAAATTTAAAACACTACGGTTTTCGATCCAGGAGAGGAGCGATGTAGCGGCTCAAAATTCTTTTCACTTCGTGGCACTTTTCGTAGCAAAACTATTTATACGCCGCGCCGCTTAATTACGAGGCATTGCTCGTTTTACTGAATATAACTATTTCGCCATCTACATTTGCGAATCTCGATATTAATCGATTATCGATTAATATCGAGAATTACAGGAAGACGCGAAAGAAAATTGAGAAACGAAAAAGAACACAGTCGGGTTTTAAAAGTGCATGAGACACAGTCTCAAAATGATAATAAAGAAGTGAAAGTGCCTCGAACAATCGTTCACACACCAGCCATATTTGTGAACTAATAATATACAATAATATTTTATACCAAAACACATGCTATAAATAAATAGTTAAAATAGAAATCAAAATATAGTGATTGTTAATAATTTAAATTATTAAACCCAATAAACACCGCTATAGTTGTTTTATGGAATTAACTCCCAGACCATTTATGCTCTTGTATTGCAAGTACCTCAAAAGTGTAAATTTCCGCTTGGTTCGAAAGGTTCTGAAGATCTCATATTCTAGGCTACCGTGAACAGTTTTCGAGGTTGTTGTTGAATACTATAACTTTATCCGAGCCTTTTGTGTATGGTTCATAACGTGATTTTTTGTAAGGGTAGGTAGTTAGCCTGCCGTTCAAACCACTTATTATATGAGCGGGTCACTTACTGGTGATAGATGTTAAGGCATCCAGCTTTACCAGAAATATGTTAACATGACGAAACACTTGCTTCAAGAAAGACGCCTGCTTATTATCTTGGTTCGTCCCAGATGGCCATATTCCACAACTCCTTCTGAAAATTATTGACGAATCTCATCTCCATCCGACATATTCAATTTCTGCATAATCGGTCATAATCCAGATGTAACGAAACGTCCCCTGGTTGAATTTTCGCTCCGCTAGCAGAATACCATTGTATCTCTATATACCGGTAACAGCAGCACATTTGCCAAGCTAGGTGAAGTCGGTGGATAGAGTTCTTGTTACCAGCTACAATGATCGAGAAGTGCTGCTCATTATGTTACCCATATTAACGATTTCGAGGGGAGGGAAAAATAAATAGGAAACAATTCCCTTAACCATTCAAATATGTGGAGAATCAAAACCATTTAACCAATCTTATTTATTTATAGGGAAATCACGTCACAGCCATTTTATCATTGTGATTAAGTTGTTGTAAACCACATGCTACTCCACCCTTTCCTATAGGCAATACCGCGCATCTACTGTAAGGCATGCCTCCTTTCATAATATGTTAGCCTTACACTATCTCAAAATTAACGACACATAATTATTATTCGACCAGACTAATTACGGAAAGGCATGATATACAATCCCATGATCGATAACAGAAATAAAATACACAGAAAATTACCATTACTTGAATATAATTATTGGTATAAATGACTAATTAAACCTAGGTACAGTTTTAATACATAAGAATATTGAATTTATCTTTACTACACTAAATTTTAATTATAAGGAAATTAAACAATCAATGACGCGTTCAGATATGGCGGTTAAGAATTACAGTTTCAATTAGGATCCGCGGTCCTTCGTAATTACTTAAGGAAGATACTATACTATAGAGTACTACTTTTAACATACATAATACAATAATATTACCGATAATATACACATATCAGCAATGGTAAATAAGTAATAATAAATAATATAAAAATAAAATCATAACATAAATTATATAGGTGAAATGATAATATATAGTTAGTTAATATAAATTAAATAAAAAAACTTAACTTAAGGTGTGATGCAAGGGCGGTGCCTTGGCAGTTATGGCGGTTAGCGGCGAACAGGTTACATGTTTAAATCTTTAGATTTTTGATTCATACGTCTCTGCGCTCGTTGTGTATTATTCCATTTTTTTTTGTACAAAGGTCGTTTATAGCGTATGTTTTGTCCGCTATTTGTGCAATTTCCCGTTTTTTTCTTTTTTCTCGCGGCAAAATAAAATAAAACCGCGGGGAACCCGTTAAATCAGATTCGCGTGTAGGTTTCTTCTTTAGATTAAATCTGCCCGTTTCTGTTTCCTCCGCGACAAATTTGCATGAACCTGCACTTCGGCACAATAGGTTACACTAACACCGTTTGTACTGATAGTTGTACTGATTATTTGTACAAGTGAATACCGTACAAGACAATTTTGGTATTCACTATAACTGTGGCACTTAGCACAATACACAATACTTCACAACCGAAAATATTCAACTTCAATTTATTTTAATACACAAATTGAATTTGTTCAAGTTAAATTATCACGTGTGTATCGATATCAACTCACAAAAACAGAATGATTGATTTTATTTCTGTCAATAGTAGTGTAGGTATAGGTGGAGAAACTAATCTGATAATAAGACGAAATTAAAAATTATACCAGCAGTCATCATCACCATATATGGTAATCTTTCTCATTTACACCAATTATACCAGTAATTATCATTTGTTTAGCCAAGTAACAAAATTATACCAGAAAGACAAAAATTCTGATTATATTTCAAAGTGTCGCCGTTACGATATCATCATCAACTACATTAACAATTAGTCTGCTGGAACATAATCAATGTTACAATCGTGGGGCAGCCCCACACCCATGAGAAGGTCTCTTGAAGCCGGGCAATATAACAACAGAAAAATTATATAGAAATTCGAAAAAAATGTTTGTTTTTTTTTTAAACGATTTGGCATTTGAGTTGTGGGAATACGATTGTAACAGTAATCTTTACTGAATATCTTTCGCATGGAAGGATCCTCCTAGAACTTTTCCGGAATTATCTACCACCTCATATATCACGGACCCGATCCGTTTTGATATAATAGCTTTAATAAATTTCCGCTTGAGATTCCGCAACACATCATTTTGAACCATTGATAGTCGGTCAGCAGGAGATAATATCTCGACACTATTATGTGTTTCTCAGTGCTCCGGCTATTTCATCCAAGTGACGGTCCCAATATTTATGGTCATCTTGGACGTACGATCTTATGGCCGCAAGAATGGATCTATTTACCCGTTCTGAACAGTTGGACTGGGGTGCGTATATCGCTGTAAATTCGTGTCTATCACCATACTTTTGTAGTAGCTCCGCTAATTTTAGTGATTTAAATTGCGGACCGTTGTCTGAAAATAAAACTTCTGGAACACCAAAGAACTGAAAAATTTTTCCTTCCAGAAATTGGCACACTTTTACTGCTGAAGCCGATCGTAATGGCTGTAGTATTACGAATCGAGTGTAATGATCTAAAATAATCATAATGTGCATGAAACCATTAACAGTGCGTGGATATGGACCTAGAAAGTCTATATATAGTCTTTGAAAAGGTCTAACTGATTCTATATATTTCCCAATTTCCGGTCTGGTGATAAAATTAACTGCTTTATTTTTCTTGCACACTTCACAAGCATTAATGTAATTTTTTACCTGTACCGCCATTGCCGGCCAGTAGAATTGTCGTCCCAATAGTTCTAATGTTTTTGCAATTTCTTGGTGTGCAGCTGATGGGGGTTGTGTGCTTGGTGAATCAGATCTTCTGTGAGTTCTGTTGGAATTACTAACTTCCAAAGCGGAATGTCACTCTCTCCATGGTTGGCTTTATTGATTTTGATAAATAGCTTTCCTTCACTGACTTTAAAGTTTGTAGTCGCCTTTGGATTATCAATGACAGCTGTAATCCTTGCGTTATATTCGCCGTCGTTAAAAGTTGGTGAGTTCATATCAAGATGCAAAGAGGAATCGGTCGGCACTTCATACTCTTCGACGTTCATTCTTGACAGACTATCTAGTACAACGTTTTGTGTACCTTTCCGGTATTCGATTGTGAATTTATGAGGCTGGAGTTGGAGTGCCCATCTGGCTAGCCGCCCAGATAAGTCCTTTTGGTCCATAAGCTATTTTAAGCTGGAGTGGTCAGTGATGATTGTGAACGGATAACCTTCAATGTAAGGTCGAAACTTTTTGACGCTCATCACCGCAGCCAAACACTCTAATTCTGTTATGGTATAGTTGCGCTGAGCTTTATTCAGTTTTGCCGACATATAAGCAATCGGGTGCTCTTCCTCTCCTTCCCGCTGAAATAAGACGCTACCAACGCCGGTTGAGCTCGCGTCGCATTGAACATAAAAATGTTTGTTAAAGTCTGGGTTAACCAGAACTGGTGCGGATATTAGCGATTGTTTATGCTTCTCGAATGCATCTTGGGCCAAAGAGTTCCATTTGGGTTTTGCGCCTTTTCGCAAAAGGTCACTGATTGGAGCAGCCACCGAAGAATAACTCGAATAACTCGAAGAAACCGCCTGTACCACCCAGTCATCCCCAAGAAACGCCTTATCTGTTGCGTCGTGCGAGGTACGGGGTATTCGGCTACTGTCTGGACCTTGGAAGGATCCACTCTGAGGCATCCATCACCGACCACATAACCGAGATATTTTGTCTCCTTGAGCATAAACTTGCTTTTTTCGACATTTATGGTAAGATTTGCTTCACGCAACAATCTCGCCACTTCAGATAATAACAAAATGTGATCTTCAAACGTTGCCGAGACTACGAGAAGATCATCAAGGTAGACAAACACCCTGTCATGCAATCGGTGAGGGATGACCTTGTGCATAAGTCGACACATCGTTTGGGCCGCATTACACAGCCCAAACGGCATAACGACAAACTGGTAGAGTGTACGCCCTTTAACGGTGAAAGCTGTCTTATCCCTCGACTGCTGCTCGAGGGGTATTTGCCAAAAGGCATTCTTTAAGTCTATGGAACTGATATATCGAGTTTGGTCCAAACGGCTTAGCAACCCATCGATCAGAGGCAAAGGATAAGCATCCGTCACCGTCACTGAATTCACCTTACGGGCATCCAGGCAGAGTCGAACCTTTCCGTTGGCCTTGTTTACGAGGTTTACTGGAGATGACCAAGAGTTTGGCTTTCTTCAACCACTCCAAGTGCAATCATCCGCTCCAGTTCCCGATACAGTTCACCTTGCTTTGCGGGCGAAATTGCGTAATATCGTTGCTTTATGGCTGGAGCATGACCAACATCTATTTTGTGCTCGATGAGATGCATACGTCCTAAACCCAATTTCTCGCTTGATGGAAACTGATTGACTATGTTCGCTAGGATGGCTTGCTGACGTTTGTTGAGTTCGTGTATTTGTGGATTATTCGTTGTTGCTTCAGAACTAGTCTCCAATTCATTGACCATCATTGGAACCAGACCAAACGATTCCCAAAAGTCAATTCCTAAGTATAACGCTTGACTTAGCCCTGGAGCTATATGCACACGCATGTTCTTCGTTTTGCCACTATAAGAAACTTTCGCTATGATGTGTCCGAGCACTCTTTGTGTCTGGCCACTAGCAGTCCATAATGTTGATGGCAGGCTATTTAATTTTATATTATGTGCACACAAAAATTCCTCAGCGTTATTTCCTAAAACTGTAACATTTGCCCCACTATCGAGCAATCCTCGATAGAGGACACCCTCAATAAGTACACTAGCGTATGGCCTATTATCTGGTATTGGAGCAATCGTTGATTCGTTTACTATTTTCTGTATCTGCTTCCGTAGCTTAAAATACCGAATGGACCGGTTCAATCGTGAATTATAGATTTTTGGGACTCGTTCTGTCTGTGTACATGTCTCGTCTTCTAATTTTTCCGAACGCTGGAATTGTTCTGTAAGCTCGTTTGATACAGCTCTGGGTCCGTATTTGTAGCCACTTCTGTCTGTCTGGGTGGTCTGTTCGTTGGTGTGTGGGAATTCAGAGTCCCAGTGTTTCTGAAGTCCCCCGCTACGTTTCCCGTTTGTTTGCTTTGACAGTTCTTGCATTGGGGTTTTAATGTGTCAGAAGCTCCACATCCAAAACAAAAGCGGTGCTTAATTGGAAACATACAGTCTGTAAACATATGGCCAATTCCATAGCAGTTCCAACATGAATTTGGTGAATATGATTTGTCAAATGAACCCTTTTGTTGCTTAGATGAGCCTGCAAAATTTTTAGCATTGACAAATGCACAAACAGAATTAGAGTCCTGATGCCACACAGAACTTCTTCGAAAATTCATTTAACAATCCAATTTTTATCAAGCATACTCAATCCTATCATAATGGGTTACGAGTTGATCCAATTCTAGGTGGCCGTATTCCAGAATTTGTTCCAAAAATCATTTAAGAATCCCATTTCTATCCAGTATACCTAATGTCATCATAATTGGTTAAGAATTGGTCGAGCTCCGTCCCAGGTGGCCATATTCCAGAATGTCTTCTAAAAATCATTTAAGAATTCCATTTCTCTCCAGCATACCCAATCCCATTAATCAGTTTAGAATTGATCGAGTTCCGTCCCAGGTTACCATATTCCAGAATTTCGTCTAAAAATCATTTAAGAATCCCATTTCCATCCAGCATACCCAATCCCGTCATAATCGGTTAAGAATTGGTCGAGTTCCGTCCCAGGTGGCCATATTCCAGAATTTCTTCCCAATATCATTTAAGAATCTTATTTCCATCCAACATACTCAATCCCAACACAATCGGCATATATTTCAAGAGTAGTTATACGGTATTTCTGATGGTTTTTAGTACTGTGAGTTTGAAAATTTAATGTATTTAATAACGACGACACTTAAAATCTTTAAAATTTATTTTAAAATTTATAATCTTTGACATATATTTAATGAATTTTTAAAAATCATATTTAACGGTCTTTTGAAATTAAACAAAATTTATAATGAAAACCTTGTAGTTTCGTCTTATACAGGGTTAACTAAGTAATACATATGAACGAAAATATGGCTTAGTGAATACTTCTTGTTATCCATCCGATTCGAGAAATTTTTACTAAAAATGTTGCTAAACAATTCGTAAAGAAATTAGTAAAATTTTCTCGGACATTGATAACGTGATATCGAAAAACGAAAAATCTGAAATGCCTAATAATATAAAACGTAACAGTATAAATAAAAACAAGTTTTATATCCCGTTGCAAAATAAATTTCAATCGTTCACAACAAACAACAATGATAACGTTAATTTGAGTGCGGAAGCTGCACAATCAAAAAAACTTCGAGTTCCACCCATTGTAACTAATAGTAATGCTAAACTAGTACATGATTTAATGAAACAACTAAAAATTGTGCAATACAACATTCAAAGTTTCTCAATTTTAACAAAATTTTTTTCTTATAACATAGCGGATTACAATAAAAAATCGGCGACGTTGAAGAGTGTCAACAATGAATTTTTTACATTTACACGACACTAGAGGAAAATAAAACAACTAGATTTGTGTTATTGGGCCTGTCAGATGTAACTGAATCTGAAATATTTGAGAAGCTTATAGGAATTGGGATAGCACCAATAAAAGTTCAATTGATCACACCAAAACAAGCCAATACGCGGAAAGAATTATTATTTTCCGTGTATTTTAAAAAAGGTACTATGACCCATAGTACCCTCAACCTAAATAATAAATTATTTCATACGATATGCCGTTGCCAGAAACTGGATTACATTCTACTATGGGACCCACACAATGCTTTAGATGCTTTATGTACGGGCATGCAAGCAGTAATTGCAACATGCGTGCTAAATGTCAATATTGTTCATTAACACATCTGGATGGAGCAGATTGCCCAATTAAGGAGACGCCTGTAAATCACAAATGCGCTAATTGCGAAGGTGATCATCCAGCCAACTCTATAAAGCGCTCACTCACAGAGATAAATATATACAACTGAAGAACTTGTTGCAGCAAAACAACCAGCAAAAAACAAGCGCTAGGACAAACAATTTCACATTTAATCAAAGGTAGTTTGCTGCAGCTTTCAACCGACCGAGAATTGAACATAATTTAAGTATGCCTTATAGTTTTAATCATATCTCATATGCGAATGTTACTAACCAAGCTAATCATAATTCTGATAGTGTTTTAGATTCTAATAAAACGTCGAATAATTCCTTATTTAATTGAACGGAGCTTTTTACAGTATTCAAAGATATTGTTGCTATATTAAAAAGTTGTTCTACTCGGGAGGACCAGTTCTACGCTACGCATTGGTTCAAATTGCTTTCAAATATGTAATAAATGAATAGTAGTCTAAACAGCATTAAAGAAAAGAAATTTGAACTAAGCATATTGTTGAATGACTTAACTATAGATACAGTTCTAGCTACAGAAACATACCTCAAATTTAATTTACGTTTCCATTTACCCAACTATAAGATTTATCGCAATGACCGTATTGATCAAAAAGGTGGAGGTGTGGCCATTATAATCAAATCTGATATTGAACGTAATCTGATCTCCAATTTAAACTTATCCTCCATTGAATCAATAGGTATTGTTGTTACTACACCGAGCAATCGTACCATAAAAATTTTTTGTTGCTACTCTCCAAAATCTAATTTATCATCTTATAAAAACGATTTACTTAAACTTTACTTACTGTTTATTATTGGTGGAGATTTAAATAGTCGACACACTCACTGGAATTGTCTGCGAAGTGACAAAGGTGGGTAAAACACTTTACGATACAGTAAATGAAAATGGGCTGTGTTCAATTTTAGCTCCCGAAAAACCTACTCATTACAGTTCTGGACAGTTCTGGACTTATATATTGTTCATAACCTTATTTTGGTTAGGAAGGTTGAAACAATAGAACAACTGTATTCAGATCATTTCCCAGTACTATGTTCTGTTGATACGGCGATTGAACCTTGTAGCTATTGTAGTAAAATATTTAATTATAGAGCTACTGACTGGTTAATTTATCAACATATTCTCTCTAATAAGCTAACAGAAATTGGCGATAGTGAATACTCATCCACAGATTCAGTAGATAAAGCGATTGACCTATTTACCAATTCAGTTTTAGACGCTCGAGATAAAGCAACACCGCTAGTATCAGTGTGCACATCTGATAAAAAAATTATCACGGATGAAATCCGCCAACGGATAAAAATACGTAATCTAAGACGCAGACAATGGCAAAGGACCAGAAATCTCTACCTAAAAAGAATAGTTAATGAATTAAATAGTATAATCAAGCACAAAACACTTGAGATTGTTAATTACAAATGGCAAAACAAACTCGAAAAAGGTTCCAAGCCTTATTAGAGAGTAATATCCACGTTGAAAAAAACCAACTTTGCTATTCCTGCACTTAAACGTAATGAGAGTGCTAGCCACCCTAGTTTATACCTAAATATTGAAAAGGCGGAAAAATTAGCACAAACATTCTTTGCGGTGCACACTTCTAATTTACGTTGCCCCACTAGCATCACACTGGCTCATACTAACGATATGCTAAACACTATACCAACAGAGAATGATGAATTCCAATTTGTCACTGAACATCAATTGACAGAAGTCTAAAAATCCATTCCACTGATTAAAGCTCCAGGACCAGACTTAATGGTCAATATATTGATAAAAATATACCATCTCAAGGTATAAATATCCTCACAAAAATATTTAATTCCTGTTTAAAGCTTAGTTATTTTCCATGTTCATGGAAAGTTGCCAAAATACTTCCAATAGTTAAACTAACCTGATGTAGCGTCTAGTTACCGCTCAATCAGTCTATTACCATGTTTGGGTAAAATATTTGAAATTCTAATCAAACTACGGTTAAAAAGTTACATTGATGATCATCGAATTCTTATTGACGAGCAATTTGGATTTCGTGGACAGCACTTTACGACACACCAGGTACATAGAATTTACTCTCATGTGAAACGTAACCTGTCGCAATGGAAATCAACTGGAATTGTACTGCTTGATCTTGAACACGCTTTTGACACGGTCTGGATAGATGGTCTACTATCTAAAATGGTCACACTAAAATTTCCATTCTATTTAACAAAAATAGTAAAATCATACCTCAGCAATCGGCAATTTTATGTTACTGTATCTGGGGTCAATTCGTTTCACTACGATATTCTTGCTGGTGTTCCTCAAGGTGGAGTTTTAAGTCGTTGTTTGTTTAATATATTTATGAACGATATCCCAAAAATTGATTCATGCCAATTAGATTTTTATGCTGATGACGCAGCAATATTCACATCAGACGAATTTTCCGAACCAATAATTGCTCGATTAAATAACTATTTAGATTTACTATTGGCGTTTTTTAATGATTGGAAACTTAAAATAAATACGCTGAAATGCGAAGCTTTACCTCACAAGATGTAGATCTGCAGATAAAATTCCACAAACAACCATAAATTTGTTGGGAACTAATTTGAATTGGAAATCGAATGTAAAATATCTTGGAATTTATCTAGATTCAAAAGTCACTATGAAACTACATATTAATAAAACGGTTGAAAAATGTAAAAAGCTCCTTCTCCTATATTAAACAGAAAAAGTAATTTTAATCTTAATAATAAGCTTTTGCTTTACAAAACAATGGCTCTAAGTGTCATGTTGTATCGTGTACCTATTTGGTGGAAAGCGGCTCTTACAAATAAGAAAAAACTCCAAATTATACAAAATACATACCTTAAATTAATACTCAAAGTTCCTCGCCGATACAGCACGACAATTTTACACCAAGTTTTAAATATGAAGCGAATAGCTGACTATGCAATAGATGTCAATAATAAATACTTTTACAAACTAAGTTTCATAGATAATCAACTGTTAACTAACTTAGCTGTATAAATCTGCAAGTAAACAACTTTGTTGCCATAAAAATATTTATATTAGAGTTAGGACTTAGGTTAAGTGGTCAAGAGTATTGTATAAATATAAAGCAAAACTAGAAAATTGTAAATAAATCTATTTTTCTCTCAAAGTTAAGAATATCTGTTTAAAGCTTTCCGGTAGCTGAACTCAGGACAAAATTTTTTATTTTTTTTACCTATGTAATTAAAATTTAAGTTATATGAAGGACCAATAAAATAATGATAAATAAAATATGATTAGTAAAACAATTTTTGTCTATTCCTACATCTTTAATCGAATCTTAATTTTTATACAATAATTCTTTAATATTTTGCAAATTTTCTTCGAATAATTTCCAGTATCTTAAAATGTTAATTTTTCGCGAATTGATTTCATTTTTTTAATTGATTTCATTTTTTATTTGAAATTTCACCTAATTTGCTAGAAATAACTACATAAGAGAGTACGTTTTGAAACAAAATAATGAAAATATCAACTACTGTGAATCGGTTGATTCGAATGTCTTACAAATGAGTGAATTTTGAGTTGTGTCACTGTTGTAGCGAATGAGCGATATGTGTGTCTGTTGGAACCTGACCACGAAAAAAATACCAATACAGTGATTTCTTGATGTAATTCTTTGCCAAATTGAGATAAGGGTTGGGGTGGGGTGGGGTTATAAAAGTATGTATTGGTCCAATTTATACCGCATAATGCGGTATAAATTGGACCAATAATAAATTTTGTGAGGCAAACAATATTCACAAAAACAAATTTCTTACTACACATAAACGAAAAAAATCATAACTTGCTGTTAGCGTTACCCTTAATTTTAGAAACACATATTAAAACAATAAAAACCACAAATATTTATAAAAAAAAAAATTATATTGAATTATATTATAATTATATTTAAGATAAAAAAAATTAAATTTATGTACATATCGCTCATTTGCTGAAAGAGTGACACAATTCAAAATGTTTAATTTTTCAGTAAATATATAATATAATATATAAAATTATTATAGATATTGTTTTAAAATATTACAATAACATAAAAATAAAATAGTCTATGACTAAATATAAAAAAATAACTATATAAAAATACCGAAAAATATATAAGCATTTATAAAAAAGAATAAAATATTTAAAAATATACAAAATTACACAAAAATTTATTGATATAAGAGTTTTACAATAAGAGGTTTCATTTTGATATTAAAAAACCAGTATTTTTTAAGACAAATCAATCAATGTTTATTTAATTGTAAAGAGAAAGGTATGCCATTAACATTTGAAAACGATATCAGCCAAATGGCTGCTACGGCTACGCTTGCAGCACCATATCCTTTTCATGAAATTTTCCGTGACAAATTCGCCTATTTGCAGCTGTATGTCCTTGACAGCTTCACGAATTACACCTTAAGGGTCTTGAATCGATTCTGGATCATTGGCATAGATCTTATCTTTCACGTGGCCTCAATGAAAAAAGTCTTAAGGTGTTAAATCACAAGATCTCGGTGGCCAATTGTGATCACCTCTTCGAGAAATGACACGGCCAGGAAACTTTTCTTTCAAAATTGCGATTGTTTCGTTGCTTGTGTGGCGCCGTTTTGCTGAAAATAAACGTCGTCCACAACAATATCTTCCAATTCCGGGGCCAGAAATAAATCATTAATAATAGCTTGGTAGCGCAATCCATTCACCGTAACAGTTGCACCAGCCTCATTTTCGAATAAGTAAGGTCCTGAAAATGTGCAGTTATAAATATTATGTTTTTAATATTTAAAAATAGCTATACAAAATATAATAAAAATTTATGAAATGTTTAAAAATTTAGAAATAGAAATATACAAAAATATATTAACAAATAAAAAATTATAATATATGCAAAAATGTCTAAAGAAATATGATACTATATTATATAAAAATGTGTTACAACCAGATAATGCCGTTTATATTAAATAAAAATAAAAGTAAAGAAATACTAAGTATATATATATAAAAGTATGTACAACAAAATATATTAAAATATGTGAATTAACAATATATATGAAAAACAATTAATATTATAGAAAAATAAAAGATGGACATGTTTTAAAAACCAAAAAATGTGTGAAAAACTATAAAAATAACAAAAAACACTTGTAGTGATCCTATCCCATACCATAAGTTAGATATATAATTACCTTAAACTCAACACACTGTTGAATAATTATTACACTGTTTAATATTAAATTAGAATAAATAAAAGCATACAAATTAATATAAATTCAGAAAAATACTTTAAAATATGTATAAATTTAAAAAAAAAAAAAATGTACAAAATTGAAAAGAAATATAGAAAAGTATAGAAAAACTCGGAAATATAGTTATAAAAATACAGAAAACATATAATTAATTATAATTAACATATAATTATATTAAGAATGCATATATGGTAAACTTTACAAAAATAAAATACAGATGTAAACTTTATATAAAACATAAATTGAAAAATAATTTAAAATATGTTTCTAAGAATATAGAATGGTACAACCAAAAAAATATATTTTTATATACTCAAATAGATCGTTAAGCATTCAGAAAAACCACTTATATTGGTTTAAGTATATTTTCAGGAGATCAGGAGCAAGATCGTACAATAAGATCAAGAAAAATTTAAACGGATTCAAAATACTATTAAAGTTAGCCGATAGTTTCCAGCCGATAATAAAAAAATCGATAATGCAGATAGTGTCTCTGCTATATCAGCCGAAAATATAATATGAAATGTTACATATTAATAAAGTTGTCACCCGACATTTTTCAGCCAATATTTTTCAGCCGAAAGTATTTTTTTATACTAAAAATATTTGATTTCTACAAAAAAAATTAACTGAAATGGATAAAAATAAAACACTAACCTATAAAAATATAGTAATAGTATTATTAATAGTTTAGAAAATTGTTTTCCAATAGGGACACTTGTATATAAATATATCGCACACACAAAATCTGAAAATTTCTAAATATGGACCGTTTAAAGTGTCTTGGTTTGAAATAGATTCAAATGAAAGGTCTTAATGATGTTCACACCTGGAAAAAAATTTCAAGTCAATTTCCATTTAGGGAGCTCGGGAAATTTGATTGAGTATATCGCACACACAAAATTTGTAAATTTCTAAAAATTGTACCGATTAAAGTGTCATGGTTGGGAATAGATTTAAATGAAAGGTCTTAATGATGTTAACAACTTGAAAAATTTTCAAGTCAATTTCCATTTAGGGAGGACAGGAAAACTCGATTGAATATATCGCACACACAAAATTTGAAAATTTCTAAAAATTGACCGTTTAAAGTGTCATAGTTGGATATAGATTCAAATAAAAGGTCTTGATGATGTTTACACGTGGAAACAATTCCAGGTCAATTTCCGTGTGGTAAACATGGAAAAACTCGATTGAATATATCGCACACACAAAATTTGAGAATTTCTAAAAACTGACCGTTTCAAGTGTCATGGTTAAGAATAGATTCAAATGAAAGGTCCTAATCAATGGAAATTAACCTGAAATTTTTTCCAGGCGTAAACATCATTAAGACCTTTCATTTGAATTTATTTCCAACCATGATACTTTAAACGGTCAATATTGAGATATTTTCAAATTTTGTGTGTGCGATATATTCAATCGAGTTTTCCCGAGCTCCCTAAATGGAAATTGACTTGAAGTTTTTTCCAGGTGTTAACATCATTAAGACCTTTTATTTCAATCTATTCTCAACCTTGACACTTTAAACGGTCCATATTTAGAAATTTTCAAGTTGTGGGTGTGCGATATATTCAATCGAGCTTTCCCGAGCTCCCCAAATAGAAATTGACTTGAAATTTTTTCCAGGTGTTAACATCATTAAGACCTTTTATTTGAATCTATTCTCAACCATGATACTTTAAACGGTTAATATTTAGAAATTTTCAAATTTTGTGTGCGTTATATTCAATCGAGTTTTCCCGAGTTTCCAAAATGGAAATGGACTTAAAATCTTTTTCCAGGTGTAAACATCATTAAGACCTTTCATTTGAACCTATTTTTAACCATGACACTTTAATCGGTCCAATTTTTTGAAATTTTCAAATTTTGTGTGTGCGATATATTCAATTGAGTTTTACAGAGCAGCCCAAATGAAAATTGACATGAAATTTTTTCCAGGTGTGAGCATCATTAAGACCTTTCATTTGAATCTATTCTCAACCTTGACACTTTAAACGGTCTATATTTAGAAATTTTCAGATTTTATGTGTGCGATATATTTATATACAAGTGTCCCTATTGGAAAACAATTTTCAAAACTATTAATAATGCTATTACTATATTTTTATAGGTTAGTGTTTTATTTTTTCCATTTCAGTTATTTTTAGAAAACAAATATTTTTGGTATACAAAAATGCTTTCGGCTGAACAATATCGCTTGAGAAATGTCGTCTGAGATAAGTCGGCTGACAACTTTATCACTATTTGATATCTCATATTATATTTTCGGTTGAATAGCAAAGACACTATCTGCATCATCGTTTTTTTTACTATCGGCTTACTTTAATAGGGTGGATTCAAAAGTAATTTCAAACATTTTTAATAGTGTATGTTACCTTAGATTTGAACTCTTTCAATATTTCATTGGGTTTTCTTTACTTCTATATTCTTCTGTATTTCTTAATTTGTTTTAATTGTGCTAAGAAGATGTTTGATTTTATTTTTTTAATTTTGTATTAGTTTTTATATCTGTGTATATTTTTATATATTGTTTGCATTTGAATTGATTTAAAAATATATCTATAAACATATAACTAGCTAACTTTCAAAAGACAAAAAGACAAAAATTGTTTATAAATAAAAAGAATTATAAAAATTGTGACCATTGTTATCATTAACTATTTTTTTTGTAAAATGGGCTTTAATCACAAAATAAACCGCTCATATTTTAACCAATTTTTATATAATTTAATACATTTTCCATATTCTAATTCTATTTCATTTATTTTTTATATTAAACACCGTTGTCTGGTCGTAGTCTATGGATGTCAATAATTTTAATTATTTATTTAAATTTGATAATTTTCTAGAAATTTTAAGCGTTTTTCTAAATATCTTTACTTTTCTGTGTGTTTTTCTATATTATCCTGGATTTTCATATATTCTGACAATTTTTTCTGCATTTCTATATATTTCAACAATTTTCTATATTTTCCTATAAATTTTTAAAATTTTTAAATTATTGTCATAAAAATATATTTTTTGTTTTGTTTGTTTAATATATTTTTATATTAAAATATTTATTATTATGTGTTTTTATGTTTCTATATATTTCCGTGTTTTTCTACAATTTTTCTTCTACATTTCTCTAAAAATTTTCTGGAATTTTCTATATGAACAATTTTAAATTATATAATTTTTTGTAATTTTATATAGTTTCCATATATGTACATCTTTTCTGGTTTTTTATATTTTTATATGGTATAGCTAATGTATTACTTTTAAAAAATTTTTTGTTAATTTTTTATAAAAAAATTTTGAAAAAAAAATTCTGAAAAATATATTATATATAAATATGTATATATAATTAAGTATCATTTAAAAATATATTAAATTTTACAAAGAAATTGACAAATGACGTTGTTTAGAAATTCCCAAAAATTCATGTTAGAATAAATATGTCCATTATCAGCGAAACTGGTTGTGAAAAAGTTTGTTCACCTAAATCTTCCAACTTGTTCACATAAACTTCTGTACAACTAAGCGAGCTAAACCATTTTTTCCCCGATTATGAGTATTCATGAATGGATTATTCTTGTTGTGTTCGGGTATTATTTTATTGTACCAAGCTAAAAGAAATTAACATCTCAATTAAACATTTCGCACTAAAATTCCAGTGGAATGAAATTTACAAGCATAAAATATGCTCATTGAAAATAAATTAATTAAACCAAGAGTATAAATTGTTTAATAAATTCCAGGTGTGCATCATTTGTCAAATAATTACACAAACAAACGTACATTGATAAAATAATTTTTTAACAACAATGTCTGTAAACAAAGTCATTGGTCTTTTTAAAATAAATTAACAATTTTATTAAAAGTATATTTTTTGAAACTGAAGTGATACTTGTAGATAACAAGCACTTAAATATGCAGGTATGTTTTGTAAAATAAAAACTTTTTAAAATTGTTGCATTAATAAGAAAGAAAATTTTTAAAATTCGAAAGACAATTGCTTCCAGATTCTTATCATAATTACATAATACATATCCAATTTAAATTATTTTCGTAACGTTGAACTTTAGCTATCAAATATTTAATATTTTTATAATCACAATAATTTATTATTTTAATTTTAAATGTATTATTTAAAATATTATTTAAACATAATTA
This sequence comes from Nephrotoma flavescens, assembly GCA_932526605.1. Lineage (NCBI taxonomy): Eukaryota > Metazoa > Arthropoda > Insecta > Diptera > Tipulidae > Nephrotoma > Nephrotoma flavescens. Next base: position 156,364,209 of record OW052222.1, on the reverse strand, counting down.
AAGCTTAATAATATTCAATGTACTTTTTCGACCAATGCGATTAATTTAAAAAAAAAACAATAGGCCGTCCAAACCCCAAATATTTCTTTGGAGTTTGTACGGGCTTCAATTTTTTGCATTACTTATGGTTGATCATAACATGACGTAAATTGTACCTGATACACGACAGGTGAAATAAATTGTTTTATAATATATTTCATTACAAAAATAATTTTAATGATCAATTTCTTAATGATAACTATTATTGTAATTTAACGAGATAATTTATTTAAAATGGGTAAATGTTTGTGAAGCATTTATGATAAGAATTTCCCAAAATATTAAATTATTTGTTTTATAAATTACAAGTACCAATTAAATCGTTGACAAAAGTTTATAAAATTTTTATTTTATGTTAATAAATTTCTTGGTAATGGTTTCGTTTTAATACGAGTACATTGTTGCAAGAACATTATATGATAAGCAACTGGATTAATCAGATTGGTGTATCAACTTTACAATGTTATTATAATGATTATTAGAAGTAGCCTTTTACTTTTTTTTATCTTTATATATTATAGCGCATTTTGATGTAAAAGGAAATTAATGAAATATCAATTTCGTTAAAGTGATAGATACTATAGGTATGTATGCGGCCGAGCATTTTTAAGCATAAATATTCGTAAAGTTTACTACAAAGGTATTATAGATAATTTAATATGTTCATAATGCCGGTATCTCACTGTGGCGCTGACTTGCTTAAACCGCATATCGATCAAATTTAGTTCTTGCATTTTGGTAAAAAAGAAGTCCGAAATAATCTAACGATACCTAGCTCCATTGTAACGTTGCGGCCATTATCATCTTTGAAAAATACGGACCGATGATACAACCGGTTCTTAAGCCACACCAAACATTGAGTTTTTTGGTGCATTGGCAGTTCTTGCATTGTGGCTCCTCATCACACCAAATGCGACAATTTTGGTTATTGCATATTGCCGATATACGACCCGGATGCTGCGGCGAATGATCCAAAATTGGACTTCCAGATTACGCCATATGCGTGCAGCATATAGCCGAAACGATATTCAAACATTGATGGCTCAATTTTTTTTTTTTGGAGATTTTTTATTGAAATCGGATGTGTACATTGTTTTTTCATCTCTTCAAAATCTACTAGGTTTGAGTAGTTTTGAGAAACAAACACATTTCACAAGACCATTAATTTTATTTGACAGAAGATATAGAGCTAATAAAAATGATTTAATTGGACTGTAAGATCTTATTTAAAGAGAAAGATAAAATAACTTTTGGGTTTTTTAAATAAACTTTTTCGTATTTGTGGCGATTTCTGTAGTATGCAAACAAGTGTACATGTAATTGAGAATAAATATCACTGATCCTTTTTGAACACGATGAATAATGATTGTATCGAAAAGTAGCATCCGAATATTTTTTAAAATTAGGCAGACATAATGCTAGGTAATTAATATTAAAATACATAGGTCACCTTTAAAATGTTTCCGTTATACTACATATGTACGTTCATTTTCAAGTTTGCATGGTTCATTGTAATATTCAAAGTATCTCTAAATACAAAGAGTCATTCGTTTAGGAAGCAGTTATAAATTTGCGATTTTTTTTTTAATACCACCCCTGGGAAATCGTAAAATTTGTCCAATAACACAATCAAATCGATCAAGTGCCATTTCCAAATTAAGAGTAAGGGTATCCTTTAAGTTCTAGTAGAGCAAGTCGATTTTAGTGTTTGCTTAGTTCTTATCTTAACGAGAATTCTAAATATCATAAAGTTTGTCGACAATTTTCACTATTTAGAAATGATCGCCTTAGGTCGACACTCGACAAGTCGACACAAGCAAATGAGTCAAAAGCCATTTTCAAGTAGAATGGAGAGATTACTATTATCGTTCTCGAAAACCAAATCGATTTTATTATGTATGATATCAAAGGGCCGAATGTCGAAGGGCCGAATGTCAAAGGGCCGAATTTCAAAGGGCCGAATGTGTCGCAGGGCCGAAGAGCCGAATGTCGAAGGGCCGAATGTGTCGAAGGGCCGAATGTCGAGGGCCGAATGGGTCGAAGGGCCGAATTTTTTTATATTTTTTTTTTGTTTTTAGAAATATATTTTTTTATTTAATTTAATGATTCGCCCTCGTTAGCTTAGTAAGTAGAGTGCTTGCTCTGTTATTCGGGGGTCCCGGGTTCGATTCCTGGTGGTGACCAGTAAAAAAGTTGCGTCTGGGTGTTTTTAACGTGACATATGTTATTTATATATGTTCGTCCACTTTCAAATTTTCAGATTTACAGCCATAGTAGTTACGGCTTTGTCCTTAATATTTTTTTTTTTTTATTTTTTGTGCATATCACTTTGGACGGCAGTCCAAACGAGTGACGAAAGCACCTACTGTGCTGGAAGTCGAACGAAGTATATTATACAGCAAGTTTCGAACTTTTTCACTTTGAGGCCGCCAGGATCATGTTATATACCATTGCAAAGGTCTTGAAAAGTAAACCTAAATAATGTATAAAAACATGAATTTCTACCAACATTGAGTGGAGATATGACCTTCCAAAAATTGCCCCAAAAAATCAGTTTTTCGCGTATAACTGCCCCAAAAAATGCCAAAATTATTTTCTAACTGGCAAATTATGATTGTAGACGTCAATACCAATTCAACGACACCTCAAACGTCCAAAACGGATGATTTTGACCAAAGTTATGACAATTTTAAATTTTTCTATGACGTCACCAAATAATCTTGCTTTGGTATATATGTTTGTTTGTCCGTACCTCTTTTATTTGATCTCATATTTTCAGGGGTTGTAGTACTTAAAAAACTAAGCAATTTTTGTTCTACAACTTTTTGATTTGACCGCCATGTTGGCCGCGGCCGGCCGCTGAACGGCCATTTTTGGCCATTTTGCCACGTCCACAGTGCTGAATCTATTCGACATACCCTGGACATATGCATATCGTTGGAAAGGTATTGACGCCAGCTATCAAATAGCAAAAAAAAGAATTCAAAAAATTAGGTTGGAGGGTCATTTTGGCTATAAAACTGAAAAATGCGAAATCGCCCGGCCACATTAGGCCGAATTGCTAAAAAATGAGTCCAAGACTTTTGGTTCATATTTTCAGGATTATTAGCCACAAATCTCACCTACAATATGACATCAACCGTTTGTCTCAGAAAACTCGTATATTTTAGATATTGACCTCCATAACTTAAAAGCCACCCTAATTTTTTTGCAAAATTTCATTTTTTGGCTCAAATGCACCCTAATATCGGTCCGTTGCGGTTCATAATGATAGTGAATCAACGTATTATAATGAAACAAATATAAATACATCATATTATTATCATTGCTAAGAGAATTTTTACCAGTGACTCTTTTTTCATAACAAAAAAAATGAAAAAACTGACAAATTGATGTGATCGAAAAAATCACCAAAAACATTGAACATTTGAGTCTCCTTGCATAAAATCGATATTTTTTTATCATTATGTTGATTTCTTTGAAAAATAGATCTTATCTCCCCTCCCATCGCATGAAGATGGAATATCAGCGAGAGGCTAGCTACCATTAACTTTTATTTCCAACTAACACACTAAAATATGTATATTTTATTGTATTGTTTAATGAATCAAAAATGAATGGTAGACGCATGCAGTTAGTGACAAAACAGCAAGAAACATGCAAAAAAAATTGTTGAATTACTCAATCGAATTTCTACCAAAACACATGCATCTGGTCTAAATGTTTACTACTCTGTAACATACACTAAAAACTAGACTACAAATGTTCAGCCGATAGCCTACGAGAACCGGGTATGTAATAAGATCACACCCGACATGACCTGTTTGTGGCATGTGGTAAAGGATTTGAAGTAAAATCTACTAAAAGACTACAAAATGAAGATTGAAAAATTGCATGCAAAATAAAGAAATAGAATCGTCTTCCACACACTAGAAACAGTACACCAGAACGTAGGTTATCGTGCTAAACATAATAAAAAAAACTACCTACCTGAACCTAATGATGAGACCTGACCCTACTTTTCAACATAAAAAAGATAATATAAGTCTTTACTATTTCGAGGCCAAGAGCATATACTTTCCAAACATAAATCGTATTGAACCATTCTTCAATAGAAACAATTTTGTTTTATTGTTTTCCATTTTTTTTATTGAAACAGTTTCGTTCTATTGTTTTACGTTCTATTGTGCCTCATACACAGACGCAGGCCACTGGAGTGACGAATATCGAGAGAAGAAGAACGAATCATTCGCACTCCGTAACACACAGCCGGCAGCTGTGTGAGAGTATGCGTAATTCGTTTTTCGCGAAACGAACAACAATTAAGCTCTGAACAAAGTCTGAAACGCAGATGCCAATATTCAACAAACTACAGAAGATTGTATTGGTTACAGTAACAATCCCATGTTAATTTTTTTCTTTCGCACCACTATTTATTAAACTAATGCGCACATACGATGTACACATATATTCTAATACAAATATCTATAGTGTAGTTTTTTCTGTATTTGTTGCATTAGCATGGCTTTGTTGTTCGTTTTGGTCATTTCAATGCCGCGCATTGCATCTGTGTATGAGGTACAATAACACGTAGTGGCCACTTGTGTGCTATCGTGTGTGTGTGAACTCAAAGTCGAAGTCAAAACGACTGACAACAATAAAACGAATCGCAATTCAATTCATTTTCATTTTGCCTTGCCAAAATCATTGATATCAAATAAAAAACCTCTTAACGACGAGGTAAATGTTCGAGTGACGAAAGCCGAATTCAATTCACAAAATTTCTGATATCAAATTTGTGCCGAAAAAAACAATTGTATTCGATTTGTCAACGATTTTTCGGAATGTTAGTGCATTCGGCGCGTTTGTTTACATTTTTCTTTCTAGCTGTCAAAAACAACAACTTGTCAACGGTTTTTTGAATGTTAAACAACAACGCGCTGAATGCACTAACATTCCGAAAAATCGTTGACAAATCGAATACAATTGTTTTTTTCGGCACAAATTTGATATCAGAAATTTTGTGAATTGAATTCGGCTTTCGTCACTCGAACATTTACCTCGTCGTTAAGAGGTTTTTTATTTGATCCCTTTTTCAACCAGAAAATAATTGGCACTATTTAAGTCCAAACCACACAAATGTGTGGGTAAAACATCATAGTATGTAATGGCGTTTTTGATAAAATATTTGGCTAAAGTGTAGATGACGGACGTATACATCGCAGATAAAAACTTTTTAAAAAATTTTCTTTCTAGAATTGTGCATCTATCGTTTTAAGTGCAAGCCAAAAACTTCGAGAAAATTATCACATTTTTCCATTTTTTATTTATATTTTGATATTAGAATTGTATTTTAAAAATTTATCGACAGTACAAGTCATTTTTCCGGGAAAATTTTGCAATTTTTCAAGGAAAATTTTATTATTTTTTTTACTTAGTTTAAAATTAATTTGCCACTTGAAAATAAATTCTGGAAAAGCGGGGGTTTGGGCCCCCCATCCTCTAAGGTGTACAACGAATTAAAATTAATTAAGAAAAATTTATATTTACAAAAGTTGATTTTTTTAACATTTGTGACACTATCAAAAGAAGCAATAAGAGCGATACAAACTCTTTGATCTGTGTCTGCAAGGTTGACGAAGCAATTATTATTAATAAAAATAAATAAAACAAAAAAAATATTGAAAAAATAAAAAAGGGAAAAATTTTCCAGAAAATCAAAAAGTTTTATTAAAATAACGCAAAAATGTAATTTGTTACCCGTTTCATAACAGTGTAGTTCGAAATTTTATCATTAAAATTAAGATATGATAAATAAAAACGACATATTTTTAATTTTTGGATGTAAAAAATCAAAAAAATATTTTTGAAAAAACTGAAAATTTTCCAGGAAAATGTGGTGATTTTTCCGAATTTTTTAAATTGCACCTCCTACAAATGATATGTATACAATCCTAAAAAAAAAATTTTTTTAAAATTTTCATCTTACCCGATTTCGACGATGTATACGTCATCTACACTTGCGCCAGAAATTTCGCTAATTTTGAAGTACATCCAACACAATTGTGTATATAGTTATAGTGTTTTTTTCGGACGAAAATAATTTTAAAAGGAATGCACAAATGCGTAAGTTGGGTCAAAACACATACAAAAATAAATTTTTGACATGGTACTTTTACAGTACCCACACAATTGTGTTAACAGGCAGGAAAAGGGATATACCTATTGGTGGCGCATGACAAAATTTTCCTCCACCATAATGTATCGCTGACTGGATACGTGATGAAAAATAGTAAAATACATAAATTCATAAGAAATTCATTTATGTTTAATAAAAAAAAATTTACAAAATATGCAATAAAACAACAAATTTAAAAAATTATATTTCTAAAAACAAAAAAAACAAAAATCGAATCGCCTAGAATATTTCGGCGGTTTTTGAGTTTCTATTGTTATTATTGTTCTAACTATTGGCCAGATCACAGTTTTTTGCTTTAAAAAATATATTATATTATATTTTCTCATTGATCAAATTATTAGCAATTATTGTTAAGCAATAGCAGACGTTCAGTCATGTAACAGCTGTGTGATAAAAAATACGTACCATTAAATTGAACAATGAAGATCATTTGTTAAAAGCCTAAGTAAACTACACTAATACACTAAAGCACTATACCGCCTTTGTTAAAAGATCCATTAATAATTGGGAAATTTATGATGATCTCATTAATCAACTGAATTTTTCAATTACAGTCATTGTTACAATATTATTTTAAATTTATTTAAAAAACATAAACAAACAAAAAAAAAAAAAAATTACAAAAGCAAAAAAAAAGAACAGGGCAGCTAAGTCCGCGATTCATTCCTGCTGGTGTGCTCCCTGGGTAACTCCAAATGGATCAGGCAATATAATATATAATTAAATTTCAAAGCGAGTGCTCTCAAATATAATACCGTAGTTTTTTTAATTTTATTTCATAGAGCACCTCTTATGCTTTAATATTATGTCACTATTCAGTAGTATCTGTTATCTGGCAATTAATTATTACGCTAAATCCCAAAAATCTGAGTATCCAATGCAATAACAAAAGAGGAAATTATATAGTTTTTAAAGCAACAATTTTTTTTTTTTTTTCAAAAAATACATAGTTTTGTCACAAAATTGCAGCAGCATTTTTAGTACAATGTCAAGAATCTAGGGCCTGGCCAATAATTAATACACTGAATCCCAAAATCCGCCAAAATATTCTTATGCGATTCAATTGGGACGAAATGCGAAAATCTCGTAGTTTTTCGATGTGACCAATTTTCAAAGGGCGTCATAAGATGTTGCCATTTGATATACGTTCTATGCAACTCGATTTCATTGCTGCGTGGCAATATACATTTATAATTTAATCTTTAATAGTACACACTACAATTTATTAACATTATTAAATTAAATAATTAAATTGTAATTTCAGTTTTTTATTTCAATCAAAATTACGTTTTAATAATAGTTTTTAATTAAATGAAAGTCGTCTGTTGCATTGCTTACTTGCTTGTATCAATTTTAGGGCAATATTTCCACATAGTAGAATTTTGCGACAAACCCTGCGATATCTAGAACTTATCTAAATCAAAACTATACTCAAATCAATAAAATTGATTTGACTTACGGGAACGAAACGTGATACCTGTACTCTCTGTTTGGAAAAGGCACTTGACTGTTATTCTAAGGCTATCATTTCCACGTAGAGGAATTTTCCGACCATTTTTCCGATTTATTTTCTATATTACTATATCAATTTAATCCACTGAATCAACTCAACTTCTATTCTGAGTTTCAATCACTATTCTTATAAGAATTCATAAGAATTTAACAATTGGGTTTAATTGGGCTTCTGTTCACTTTGGCATTTTTTCATTTTTATTATTTATTAATATTAAATTAAATTAAAATTAAATTACTTAAGCCTTTTATTTTGTATTGTGAAAATTATTTTTTAACTGCCGTCTTTACAAAAAAAAAAATCGAATGTACACGGGATCTTTAGTGGGACAAATTTCACAACCGTAGTTTTAAGAAATTTTAGCATTACTTACGACAATAGCATTAATGCGGTGTCGTTCAGTATGTTTACGTCATTATTGAAGTGATTCGGAAGTAAATGTAATTAAATGGTCTTAAAATTAATACTAGATTATTGAATATGTCAAAATGATTAATTATATTTTTCTAGGGTAAATATTTTAATAAACATATTTGTATAGATTTAACGTTTAATTGCAAAAATTTAAGCCAAATGTACTCCACTCTTATATACATAATGATAAATAAGCAAGCAGTTCTAAAAGAACAAAGTTCCCCTAAAAATTCAAATATGCTTAAGTGCTCAAATTGTGAAAGAACCGTGTAAAAGTAGTAATTTTTTTTTACTAATAAAACCTGATAATGTAAATTGGTACCTATTATACGCAGAAGCAGTAAACTCACTTGCAATTTATCCTTTTGGATGTTAAAATTATTAAGCACCAACACAAAAATATTTCTGTGCATAACTCTAAGTTAACTACCGTGCATTAAAAAAAACTGTTTCATGTATTATTATTTCACCCAGTTATAACCGTTAATCGTATAATTTATGGCAAAAATAGTAAAACTTTTATTTGTAACTATTTTATAATTTATTACTATTGTTATTATTATGTATAAAATATGTAAATGCCACAGCAACAACAAAAAGGTTATAAAAGTTTGACGGATTAAGATTTCGTTACAAAAAGAAATTAAAAAGGTTAATTGTTAATAAAATACAAAAAAAAAACGTGTTCTCTTAGACCCGCGCGCTCGTACATTTCATTTATTGTCGAAATAATCATAAATCTTAATACGTGTTTCTTATTATTTCTTATTTTCGGATTAAATTAATAAATCATAAATTATAAAGAATAGATTTTGTTATTTTTGAAATTACAACAATTTAATTATTGAAATATGTTTTTTTTTATATAAATTTTTGTACACTCATTTCGATTCGATTAAATTGAACGATTAAATTCTCGATTTAGCGCATGCTTCGCAATGTAATCTGGGTGTGTTACAATTTTTTGTATCATTATTAGAAGTATTCTGATCATAATGTTTACTGAATTGGTTCTTTAAAATACAGTAGCTAAATATTATTAGAAAATACATTTAGATTATTGTCTTAAAATGTATTGTTGGCCTCCGCTCGTCTAATGTATTTCATTACGAGCATATTTGGACACTGCTCATCATGGACCGGCCGTAGCCCGCCCACAAAGAAAGGCAATCACGTGGAAGAATGAACATATTGTGGCCAACAACAGAATTTCTTTTACCTCTATCGTACATAAATTTCGAAAATACCATATTTGATTCCTGAAGCGAAATATACAACTTAAAAGATTTTTGATTAAAACAGTCTTGTATATATAATCAAAATAATCACTCTTGTTAAATTTCGGTAAACTAACGAACTGGAAAATTTTCTAATAAAACTACCACTTCCGACACACAGATATCTACCAAGTTTCGCAAGAATCGTCCAATTGGGACCTGGACTATAGAGATAATGAATTTTAGTAGAATAAACTATTTTTAATCAAAGCTGGACTTTCTGGTAAAATTTAAAAACTAAGCTGAAAAAATATTGTTTTAAATTTATTGTAATTTAGAATAATTGTGTTTTGTAATGTTTTTTCATACATGCTATATGTATGTCCTTCAAAATACTAAAAACAAAATTTTCTTTTCATAGGAATTTTACTCATATTTTCAACAGATTCGGAATTTTTGGGTCTGGAAAATTTACCATTACTACTAATTTTATAAATGCAACGATCGAAACCGTTTGGTCAATTTTCATTGAGTGGGAAAGGTCACCAATACTAAAGCGTGTTTTTTCTAGGTTCACAATTTTAAATTAAAATAGAACAAAGAAAATCGTTTTGAATATCAGTGAAAAGCTTTATTGGATAGATTGGATAGAATTTTATGATTTCAGCCATGTGGTCGCCGTGGTTGGCGTAGATGGCGCAATCTAGATTTCCAATTGTTATACCATTTTCGCAGCAATTGCGGCTGTATCTTGCTATTAACTCGCCAAATGCTGTGTTCCAAGTGTTCAATCGTGTCTGGTTTATCGGCATAGACAGATTAATTAAGATATCTTCAAAGAAGGCACCGCTCTGTTGAAACCATATATCAACAAGGCTTATTATGGCAGCCAATTGGGGCACAAAAAAAGTTAGAAATCATGTCGGTATACCGTTCACCGTTGACTGTGACGTTTTGGAAAACATATTGCCCAATGATTCCGCCGGCTCATCAAGCGCACCAATTAGTGATTTTCGCCGGATATAATAGTGATTTTCTCTGGATATAAAGGCTCGTTGATTATTTTCACTCTAAATTCGACAACTCTGTTTATTAATGTACACATTCAACCAAAAGTGAGCTTCATCATTCAACAAAATTTGTTTAGAAAATCAATATCAATATCAAAATTTCAAAAATTTGCAAGCGTTGCTCTGGCGTGAGTCTATTAATTGTGAAATAGCAAATCAAACTAATGACATAGCAAATTTCAGCTGTCAAACAAAACACTATTGCCAGCTTAAAGATGTGAACCTCTAAAAAAACACGCTTTACATACTTACCAATCTACAGGACTTCTTAAGTAAAAGTAGACTTCTTAAGTGAAACTGTCTTTTATAATCAAAAAACATTGTCCTTGACCTTGCTTAAATTTTAGAAACCCAACACTGCCAATTACTGAAAAACTAAAAGTTTAATAAATTTTTTTAATTCCCTGTCGTTTTTTAGTAATTGCTTAAATATTCAACATCACTGCAAAAATTGAAAAGGTCCCCACTGAAGCTGTCGTTTCCGGTGCACAATTTCCATCAAATCTCGTAAAGATCTTCCAATTATTAGGAAAACGATAACTTTAAAGTTTTTTTCAAATAGTCAATCCGCCTGGACCGTAGAGATGCGAAGATTTAGTGAAATAATTTTTTCTTTATCAAAACTTCATTTTATTTATTTATTTATATTGAAATAAGTTTACAAATTTGACTTGAAAAATATTAAATTAAGAATACAAAATAAAATAATCCGCGTTGGATTTGAAAATTTGAAATATAAAAGTAAAGAAACAAGTAAAAAATCACTGTGACGCATAAAATTGCCTTAACCTACTTTTAAAATTATCTTTAGTTAAACAAAATTCAAATAAATAGTTAATTCTATTGAAAATTTTACACATCACCTTCACTAGTCCATTATCACCGTAGTTGGTTCTGTGTCTGTCTAAGTAGAGGAAGTCATGATCACTACCAGGTAGACAGTTGTCTACCAGGCACATTTATTTTAATTGACTTTAGCACATCCGGTGCGTCGATAAGACCTAGTAGGAGATTACCAATAAATGTACTTTTTAGCAATTCGCATCTATTTTCAAGAGTTGTCAAGTTGTATGTCTTGCACCCGGCTAAATAAGGTGGTTGTCGCTGTATGTTTACGTGGTATGGTAGATCATGGTCATAAACCCACCCGTCTTTCCACCTCAAGTAGCGTATAAACTTATTCTCAATACTCTCTCGATATGATCTTCGTAGAACGCACACCATATTTATAGCATATTCTAGCTGGGATCGAACGTAAGCACAATACAGGATCTTAATTGTTTCCACATCAAAATTATCACCCGTCCAACGTTTGGCAAAACCGAGCATGGAGTTCGCCCTAGCGATGCACAGCTCAATGTGCTTAGTAAAGCTCATGTTTTCAACGAAAGTAACCCCTAGTTCTTTAGTCTCAAGTACTACCTGAAGGAGTACACCATTTATCTTCTAGCCTTGTGATACAGGGTTGGTTTTTCGGTGTAATGATAGAGATTTGCACTTTCCAATCTTAGAGAATTAAACTCGCACCATAACGCTAGGTTGTCAATATCTTCCTGTAGTTTATTGGCATCGTCGACTGACTCGAGGGCTTTGTAAATTTTGAGGTCATCTACGAACATCAGGATGTTGGAATGCTTTATCATTTTGGTAATACCATTTATGAAGATTGTGAAAAGCCATGGGCCAACGTGAGAGCCTTGTGGTACACCAGAGGTTGCTTGTATTCTATTCGAAGTTTTACCTTCTATTTCAATATATTGGATTCGTTTAGTCAAATAAGATTTGAAACAGGCTACGAAATGGCTGAAAAATCCAAACTTGAAAATGTGTTCCAAAGTTTTACAATGGCAGATGGAGTCGAAAGGTTTTGCGAAGTTGGTGTATATTACTTCAACTTGTTTGTGCTTTTTAATTTCTTTAATAGAGTAGCTAGTAAATTCTATGAGGTTTGTAGATACTGATCTATTAGGCGTAAACCATGTTGATATTGTGATGAATACCGCGGAAGCACTGCTTTGAATGAGTTGCATATTACTAGTTCAAATAATTTAGGTATAACAGATATAGATGTAATACCTCTGTAGCAAGAAAAATTCTTTCTAGATCCACTATTGAGACTAGGCGCCACTCTAGTCATTTTCCACTTTTGTGGAAGAGTTGCCAATTTTAATGACTGATTGAACAAAATGTTTAGAGGAATTGCCAAATTTTTATAATTTTTTAAAAATGAAGCCGGAATACAATCAGGACCACATCCTTCTCCGAATCCTACCAATGCTCACTGGATGTCTTCTGGCTCGATGTGTGGAGTAAATATGAATGTGCTATATTCACTAGTGGTTAGATCTTTATAATTATCAATGTCTTTCGCTTTATAAACAGATTGGAAAAACTCAGCAAACATGTAGGTTATGACCTGTGGATCACAAGACTTTTGTTCATTAAAATTCATCCAGTGGCACTATTCTGGTAATTCCCTGGGAATAGGGAATTGGGGAAAGATTTTATATGTAATTTCAGTTCAAATATTTTTTTTTCCGGCCTACTAAGAAGAAAAGTTTGATGCAAATATTTATAAATTGGGAATAATTTTTCCATATCTAAATTGGCAGGGAAAATTATTCCCAATTTTATTTTGTTTTCAAAAAAATTACCACTAGATTTTTACCTCAGTATGCCAGAAAAAAAAATTTAAAATAGAAATTACATATAAAATCTTTCCCCAATTCCCTATTCCCAGGGAATTACCAGAATAGTGGCACAGGCTGGGTAACCATCAATTTCGCGTTTGGTTTTAAAAATTTCCAAAAGTGTCTGGGATCGCCTTTTATTTTATCCTTTAGAATGCGAATATAGCCTCTGTATCTCAGTTCAAAATAAGATTCAAAATTTTTGTTATAGGCAGTAAATTTTTGTTTACTATCCTGGGAATACAATTTGACGTTTTCTTTATAAGCCTTGTCTTTCTTGTTTTTAAGACTGATAAGTTGATCATCATACAATGGAGGATAATTGTTCGGTTTGCTCACAGACACGGGAATAAATAAATCAATTCCTTTAAATAGATGTGTGTAAAATTTTTCCAGGTTTACATCTATGTCATCGCTGTTAAACTCGGCATTCCAATTTATTTTCTCAAAATATTGTTGCAAGTTATTCGAATTAGCCTTTCTGAAGTTGTAATATGATTTCCGGGTTTGGTAAGTTTGGAACCTGTTATTCACTTTGGTTTCCAATATTATTTCTATTGCATTGTGATGAATATCATTAATTACGAAAGGTGTTGGTGATTCTTCTGTTCTTAATAAAACTGGTTCATTAGTAAAAATAAGGCTAAGGTTCGGTTTCGTCCATTTTTTAATTCATAGATTTGACTCAAATTTGAGTCAAATATGATGTCGACGAATAGGTATTCGTTATCCGAATTCATGTTTACAGGCATAATCTCGTTAGTTTCTTCATCATAAGTCCAACTAACATTTGGGAGATTGAAATCCCCACAATTTTTTTGTTTTAATCGTTTTTTCGTGAATGCTATAAATATTTTCCACAATATCTATTTGCAAGATATGGCTCCTATCAACACTGTCGCTTCTGGTGGACCGATTTCGGCCAAAATTCACTGGAGTCCTTAATTTTGCAGCGAAAGCTTAAGAACGAAGTATCATCTCGATCTAAAAAGTTTCATCAATTCGTGTACGCTGTACAGGACCAAACTTTGATTGAAAAGCTCCATTTTGTTAAAAATCTTTGTTTTCGCTTAGATTTTGAAAACCATCTTTGGACCGGTATTGTTGTAAATTTAATTTAGAATCTTTTAGTTAATAATTGTTTTTTTAGAAATTGGATTTTTTTTTCAAAATTATATGCAAAAAACTTAATCTGCCACTTCCGGTGCACCGATCTCGGTCAACATCACTGCGATCTCCCAAATTATGGAAAAAGCTTAAGGTATGCAGGGACCAAAAATATACTGAAAACATTTTTTGACAAAACTCATTATTTCCGCCTAAATTTTGGAAAACCGATCAAGACCGGTTTCAAGATTCTTGCAAACTTAATTTATATAATTTGTTAGTTACTAAAATCTTGTTCCAAATAGGGCTTGAATTTTGCATTTTTTGCGGCCGATAAAATTTTTCCACGTGCGACGTTTGTATACAACACTTGGCTACTTGACACTGACAGTCCGAATAAAACTAAAATATTTATACGCCCAGCGAGAAAAATATTATCAAAGGCTACTGTGGTTGCACAATTTGCGGAACTAAGAAATTTTGGAAAAACTATTTTTGTCAAAATAAGAGAATACTGAAACAGTTTTGGAGTGAATACATCTTTAAATTTGCTTTCATAGGAAGGCAATTAAAAAAACTGACGATATCAAAATCGGTAGATATGTATTGTGTTTTCTTAAACGATTATGATGGGATTGGGTATGATGGATGAAAATGTGATTCTTAATTGATTTTTAGAAGAAGTTCTGGGATATGGCCACCTGAAGCAGAACTCGATAATTTCTTAACCGATTATGATGGGATTGGATATGTTGGTCGGAAATGAAATTCATAAATAATTTTGGAAAGAAATTTCAGAATATGGTTATTCTGGAATATGGTCAGGCCTGGGGCGGAACTCGGCCATTTTTTAACCTAATATGATGGGGTTGGGTATGTTGGATGAAAACGCGATTCTTAAATGATTTTTGAAGAAGTTCAAGAATATGGCCACTTGTTGTATATGTTGGATGGAAATGGGATTCATAAATGATTTTTGAAATAAATTATAGAATATCGTCACCTGTTACGGAACTTGGCCATTTCTTAACCGAATATGATGGGATTATGTAT
Source organism: Nephrotoma flavescens (assembly GCA_932526605.1). NCBI lineage: Eukaryota > Metazoa > Arthropoda > Insecta > Diptera > Tipulidae > Nephrotoma > Nephrotoma flavescens. Next base: position 156,348,907 of record OW052222.1, on the reverse strand, counting down.
GTTGGATGGAAATAGGATTCTTAAATGATTTTCCGAACTAGTTCAAGAATATGACCACTTAGGGTGGAATTTGGTAATTTTTGAACCGTTTATGATGGGGTTGTATATGTTGGATGGAAATGTGATTCTTAAATGATTTTTAGAAGAATGTCTAGAAAATGGCCTGTTTGGGCAGAACTCAGTAATTTCTTAACCGATTGTGAATGGGATTGGACATATTGGATGGAAATGGGATTCTTAAGTGATTTTTGGAAGAAGTTCTGGAATATGGCCACCTAGGAAGGACCTCGGTAATTTCTAAACCGATTATGATGGTATTTTGTATTATGGATGGGAATGGGATTCATTAATGATTTTTGGAAGAAGTTCTGAAATACGGCCATCTGGGGGGAACTTTTTCTTCTGCTATGACAGGATTAGGTACGTTGGATGGAAATGTGAATGATAATAATTGATTTTTGGAAGAAGTTCTCTAATATGGCCACCTGGAGCGGAACTCGACAATTTGTTAACCGATAATGATGGGATTAGATATGTTGGTCCGAAATGCGGTTTTAAAATGATTTTTGGAAGAAGTTCTGGGATATGGCCACCTGGGACTTAACTCGGCCATTTTATAACCGATTATGATAGGTATTAGGTATATTGAATGAAAATTGGATTCTTAAATTATTTTTCGAGAAAGTTCTGGAATATGGCCACCTGGGATGGAACACGGTAATTTCTTAGCACTTAGTTTTATTTTATTTCTTTCCTGAATCCGACGAACGTTAATACACTTCATGCTAAGTGTGTTCTTCGAATGTTTGCCAGAAATCTCGAAGTATCGCGAGTGCCATTCCTTGCCTTGTTACGATCATTCTGTCGATAACAATTTTCTCGGTTAGAAAAAAAAATTTTTTTTGGTAAAATTTTAGTCTACGGAGTAGCTCAATAAAGTCGCTGTGTGAATCGGCTTTGTTGGGTTTCTGTTTGACCCGCGTGGCGCGATTGTCACATAAATGACAGAGCTAAAGCAATGTTCATCGGGTGTGCGAAAAGCAAAACATTCCATAAGAATGTTTTTCTTATATGCCTCTCGTTTACATCAATGCGAATTGATGTAAACGAGAAACAGAGAAGAAAGATAATCCTTCTGGAATGTTTTGCGCGTCGTTGTTTTGGTGGGAGATTTTTTTTTGAAATTTCAATTAAAAATAGAGTCTTGTTTATAATTTTGGAAGAGTCTAGTTTTGTTTTATATAAAGAACAGTCAGTTTTTGGAAATTCTCGATAATAAAAGTTTTCTTTTTGAACGAAATAAATTTTTTTGGATGTTGTCAAATGACGACGCTAGTCATTAGCGATAAAAATTGTTTAATTAAAACACAATTTTTGATTTTTTTATAAGTAAAAATATAAGTTACCAAAGAGGAATTAAAAAAAATATATTGTTGATAGTTGGTGATTTGGAAATAAAAATATTTATTTTGTTTTTTTTTTGTGTTTTGGATTGAGACAAGGGTGTAACATTTTTTTTATGAGCCTTCAGTGCAAGGAAGGAAAAGTTGTCGTTCAAAAAATTCAAGCACGCGGAATTATATAATACGTGAATTGAAAGGTAGTGGTGGAGTATGTAATAGCAAAAAATTACACGGTGCGTTGGAAGCGAGCGGATATCATAAAACTTGCTTTACAAAATTTATTCGGGCGGTGGGGACGTTGTGATTCAGTTATAGGACGCCCAACGAGGTGTGCAGGAGGCTAATTGAAGTCACGTTTTTGGTCCCGTTAATATCTAAACCTCGAATGGTTATCGTTATAATCAGAAGGTGAACCCAAAAATATTAAAAGTGCAGTGTGGTCATTTTATCTTTGTGCAACGCCCAAACAAGTATTTAAGGGTGGTTGTTTGGGACAGTCAGTTTACAACGGATCCGGCGGCTAGTTGAAGCCAGCCGTATTATTGGAGTAGCACCTGTGTCGGTCGGACACAGCGGCGGCGTTTATTAGCGGCATCGGTGGAGCGGGGAACGGCATAACCAAGCCGCAACTAACTAACGGTAGCCAACCGGCTATTTGTCTTATTGGTATCGGGGAGAGGCCCGCAACGAGGACGGGTAGCCAACCGGCTATTTGTCTTATTGGTATCGGGGAGAGGCCCCGCAACGACGACGGGTAGCCAACCGGCTTTTTGCCTTATGGGTATCGGGGAGAGGCCCCGCAACAGTACCGACACCAAGCCGAAACGGTCCGGGGCGGCGACCCTGTGGCATGACGACCGCCCAAGGTCGCACCGGTAATTTTTTTGGTGTTATTTAAGGTACGATTTTTTTTTGTTTTTTTTTAATTTTTTTTTGGTATTTTTGAAATTTTTTTTATTTCTAAATTTTTTTTAAATTTTTTACATTGAGATATTTTTGTAATCGAGCGCCGGATAACGGTTCCGCGCTCGGTGTACATTGCTCTCTCTCTCCCTTTCTCTCTTTTTTCGTGGGAATTTGGGTTTTTTTTTGGTCTACCTTAAATAAAAAAAAATGAATTATTAAAGTTTCCGGGTTTGGTGTGATGAGGGGGGGAATTCCAAACCTGTGTCGGCGTAGGTTTGGCGGTCCCTTGGTGCCCGCTTGATTTGCGCGCGCACCAAGGCACCTCTCTACCGTTATAATTTTTTTTATTTAAATTTTTCTGCTGTTCGTTCCTCAGGTTCCGGCCGACAAATTTCGGCGGAACTCGGTTATTATTATTTGCGTTTTTCCCTTAAATATCTGTAATCACGGTGTAAGCCAGGAGCCACGCATGCCTCAATCCCCATGACCCTTTGCACTTCTCCATGAGAATGTAGCCGGCAAAAATCACCGTGGAGGCCTCTGCGTGCGCTTAGTGATATCTGTAGGTTGGCAGTAGCCAGCCTGTAACAGACTGAAACATTGTACGTATTTACGTCATATGTCCGTACACATGGTACAGACACCCACTTTTTCCATGACGAATCGAAATTTTTTAAAACAGTTAATTTAAAAACTAAAAAAGGGGTGGTTATATCATTATGGATCGCACTATATATACATAGATTGAAATAAAATTAATGGATTTCAAACAGATAAAAGCAAAATATTCATTGGACAGAAAAACTGTAATTTTTTATTTTCAGCACGCCTTTGTTTATTGGACGGGAATGTTTTAAACCGATATTCTCCAAACATTAGCAGTGAGCTTTTTAGTTAACTTGGTGACGTAGACATAACCAATGTACTTAGAGTATCACGCAGTACTGCTTGATATGTCATCAAATTTATGCCTATAGTTTCTTTACTGAACTGCAAGTGGTAGTAATATTCGTTAAAAGTTTTCAAAATTTAGAGGTTTAACAAAATGTTGAATGCATAATTTAATAAAAAAATAATAATAATAATTCGATTAACATAGTCATTTGTATGGGGGAACATCAACAACTGCAACAATCAAGAGTATTCGTCGATTTTGGAGCATCACTTGGCAGAAACATTCATATGTCAGCTCCTACTTAAGAAACCGTCAAGCGGCTTACTGTGTTAGATAGAGAAATCTCCATAACTTCAGCAATTCAGTTCCATTCAAATAAATTGTGCACCTCATCACAATAATCCGTTTGAAAATGAATAGTAAAATCTCCATAGTAGATTACTTTTAAGACCCGAAAAATATGCGAAAACGAATTGTGCAAAGATACAATATTCATCGAAAAATTCATAATAACTAATATGCCCTAATATTAGGTCAGATTTTGATAGTTTCCCATGATTTTAGATCAAAAAAAAACCCTACTAATTGATCAGCATAGCCTAGAAATTTCTCTTGTGAATTTTCATGATGATTGGAGCATTTTTAGAACATGATCATTTGAATGGGGAAGTATATTGTTCAAGAGTATTCGTCGATTTTGGAGCATCACTGGACGAGAATACTCACATCTCAGCTCCAACTCAAAAAACCATCAAGTGGCTTACTGTTCTAGATAGAAGAAGAACTATAGCTTATCTATGTTAAATAACATATTTACATAAATAACTTGGCATTTAGAGTGATTTCTTAAAAATAGGATCGAAAAAGTTAAATTTATCGAAATTTAACATAGGTTTACAATTTTTTGCGAAGTGTCATAAATTTAGATTCATCAAATTCTTCTTAATATCGATACATTTTTATTTTTCAACCGAAATTAACCTTTTTTGCTTTCCGTATCACACAATTTAACCATTAAAACAAAATTGACCAACTTTTTTTAATATGCATTACAATTCATTTCGATAAATTGTTCTTTCTTTCGCGTGTTTGATTTTTCGATGAATTGTTCAGTGTAGAATTGTTTCCGTGTCAAATTGTTAGTATTACAATTATTTTTCTCTCAATTCATTTCTAACAATTGTTTGTCACACTTTTGAGATTTTGTTAAATTATATTGCGCATAATTTTCAGGTTGTCATTTATTCTTACCAATAACTCATAATATAAATTTTAATTGACATTTAGTATAAAATTTTTTTGTTTTTTTCACTGCGGTTAATATTCTACGAATGAAATATTTTACAAAAAATTAAATCATATATTTGATTAAACTGCCATCCATATAGTCAAAGATTGGAATCGCCGACATAGAATGACGTCATATACCAACATTTTTAAAGCAATGAGGTGCACTAGCATAACCTAACGTATCGAATAGTATTAAATTCCTAATTTAGTTTAAAATTTCAAATGAAACTACATATTTATTTGGAAACTTATTTCATTTTTTTATAAAGTTATTTTTCGTAAACGTTTAAAATTTTGTTTCGGCTCTTGTAAATTCGACAACAAATTTATGGGTGGGACTCCAGTTCTGAAGTGGCTTTATTTATAACCGTAGAAATAATATCGTTATACCGAATTAAAAATTAACTCGTAACTTCCATTAATATTTTCAACAAAATACGCTACCGCAAATTGTTCCATAATTATCGCCATTATTAACACCTATGAGCAATATTATAAGAAAACGAATGCATTCAGAAAAGAACAACAACAAAAAAGAACTCCACACACGAAAACCAAATTTATTTTAATTTCTTCAAGGTGTTTTTTGTTATATAAAATATCAAGTTCCTCCATGACTGGTAATCGAAGCAAAAAAATTATAAACACTTTTTTATTTTTATCACTAAATTAAATTTTCTTATCAATTGAAATTATTTCGAATTTTTGGTAGCGATATCAATCGCAAAGTAAAAGTAAAGTTAAAGAAGAAATGTTTTTTTTCTGTTTGTTGGCCAAGATTAAAATCAGTTTGTGCGTAATTGTAGATTCAAAACAGCGATAATTTTTTCTCCACACTGAATTTTCTTGTACAGTATTCAAAAGTAAATAAATGTAAGAACCTTTTTGTTTTTGTTTTGTCTTGAGCTTCATATAATATCGCCTTGAGGATGGTGATATGTATTTGGTCGGTATAATGTAAAAGTAAGTTATTAAGAATATGGATATATAAGCAGGTGAATGATATATAATTTTAAATATTTTTATTCAAATAATTGAGATCCTTTATTTATGCATATTTTCGAAATATTGTCCTTGGGCGATGTATGAAATATAATTAATAATTCATATGTTTTATTCGATGTTTGAATTTTTTTAAGAATATAACGTTTATTTATAACGTTGGCCAAACGGTCAAATCATTTTGTGTGCTTCAGCCCGGTAGTTGCTTATATATTTTAATATACATTACAGAACTTTATTACTATAATCAAACTACTGTAAGCATATAACGAAAAATCCATATTAGACATAACAATATATGGCTGCGTGTGTAAGTGTATCGATTGTATGCTATACACATATTGTATAAAAAACTACAATTTTATAAAATTCACATTTCACAAAACATTCTCGATCAGATTACGTATGTATAACCGTAATAACAAACATAAATGTATTTTAAAATCCATAAAAGAATAACATAAATCATAAAATCCATATTCATCTTGCGCATACTGATAAGAACAGCAAATAGAAATTCTGTAAAGTTATTTATATTTCCTTTAAACAGAATTATTGTATTATTTCTTTCTTTTCTACGTTGGTTTATTCTTTAAATGGTTTAAGTGAAGATTCTCATGTTGCATTTTAAAATGATCCGTATTATTTATAGTTGTTGTATTCTGCCTTGTCATATGTCATCATGATATGGTTGAAAGAAATTAAATCAGTTATAAGTATGGAATATAAATGGAACAGTAAATTGTTGAAATTTCTACCGATGATACTTAAGGGTTCAAATGATATAGTAACCAAATTTAGCATCACCTTTTGTTGTACAAAAACAAAAACGATTTGGCTTATTTGAAAGAAATGACACCATGCTCTATTAATCGAATATTGTTTCAGTTCAAGACAATTTTTTGTGACCTCTAGCATTCCCAACTGTATTGATCAGCATTTTAACTGTTCATTAATTCTTGATGTGTAAATATCGATAGGGACAGAATTAGAATTAGCACAACCGCATACATTTTTTATTTTTTATCTCGCTTTATTTGCTATAAAAACGAAAAAAAAAATTTCGAGAATATTGTTACGACTCGCCCAATGGGAGGTTGTTACTCACCGTCTCTTGGATTTGAGGCTGGTATTTTTGCAGGTTCTTACATGTATGTTTGGATAAGTATTTTCCTGTTTGGATCTAGACAGTATTTAAGTGGAAAAAATTCCGTTGGTACCCGCCTGGGCCATTACCATTCATAGTCTCAGAGTTGCAGATTTAAAGAAATCGTAGTCTACTCTTATACACAATGTATGTAAATAATTAAAAAAATAGTGAGGTATATACTGTGGGTGTGCTAACACCCGACCCTTTTGAACAACGAAATATAAAACCCGAAGTACCACGATGTACACAAATCTTACATACCCCGCTTGATTTCTAAAGCGATAAATTAATCCTACAGGGCTTATAATAAAACTGTCTAGTACAATCATGAAACATTATTTTTAAAAGCAAACATCCCTTGCTAGTTGAAATTTCAATACTTATTTAAATATTTTAGTTCTGTGCCATTTCCGGTACACACCTGAGTACCAAATTTCACAAGAATCTTCCAATTAATGAAAAAATTTTAAGTAACTTTTATTCCGAATAGTTAATCCGCCTCTACTGTAGAGATGCCAAATTTTGAGGCAACACATTTTTTTCATCAAAAATCGTCATTTCCGGTAAAATTAAAAAAATCGTATTTTTGTTTGAAAGTGAATTTAAAATCTTTATTTTATTCGATTTTTCGTAAATGTTATATAAATATATCCGATGGATTCCACTTTTGTTCGGCCAAAAATCAATGGAATCTCCCAATTTATGGAAAAAGCTTAAGTATGTAAGTTTCATTCTGCGACAGGTCGGAATAAAACTGCATATAGAGCTACATATAGAGGTCTGGGCTGGATAGAAGTTACAAACATTTATTCTGCAAGGCATCATACACAGACACAGATTTTTAAAAATTACTTTATTGGGTTCGGCGATATAGCGAATGGTAAATTAGCAAAAATCTTAAGGTGTAAATTTTTATGATTACCAAAAAAAAACCAGTTTTTTTGTATAAAATCGTCATTTCCGCTTAATTTTGGAAAAATAATCTGAACCGATATTATTTCAAGATTAATTTTCAATCTTTTAGTTTATAATCGTTTTTCTTATAAATGATAAAGTTTTCAAAATATTTATTAAAAACGAGAAACATTCCAAGGTGTTAATTTGATTTAGACCAAAATTCATTTGTAAAACACTCCCAATTTGTAAAACTGCTAAAAATATGAAATTTCGCCAAAATGCCGAATTTCTGTTGAAAAACAGTTTTTTTTACGAAAATCTCCATTTCAGCATAAATTTGGGAAAACTTTTAATTTACATAGATTTTCTCGCAAATGACATCCACTTCAAAATATTTTCATAAAACGAGAAAGCTCCTGTGGAAGCCATATCTCGAACAATTAATTCGTTTTGGCTGTACAGCGGCAGAAATTTTGTGGAAAACCAAATTGTTTGTCAAAATTCATCAAATCTGCTTAAATTTTGTAAAACTAATCTATACCTGTATTGATCAATTGGTTAATTGATTGGACTGTAAGACCCAGCAATAAGCGAATTTCCCGAATAAGACCGGATCTATTCTTACAACATTTTTACATATAACAAGAGGTGATCGCACGCATGACCACGCAAGACCACATAATTTATATTTACTGAAAGAAAGGATAAGGGTTATTAAGGATTTTTTGGAGTATTAGTTTTTGTTCACGTGTCATTTTTAATGGTCCAAAATATTTTAGATTTGTTATTTTTCCGGATTTTAAAACAAAATATTTTAGTTTCAAATATAGCCCAACTAGCTATGTATATTTAAAAGTAATTTTTGAAAATTTACCTGCATCTAAACAAACATACATAATGTACATAATTTTAACTAAACAAAATTAGTTTTGAAAGTTTAAGTTGTAACCAGATTTCAGAACTTTAACACATTAGAAAAAAAATTAAATACAAAATATATGTATGTGTTGGTTGAAACCTGACCACGGAAAAAAAATACCAATACAGGGACTTCATGCGGTAATTTCTTAGCCGACTAGAGCTCAGGGTTGGGGGTGAGGTTTTTGAAGTATATATTGGTGCTAACTTATACCGCATAATAATAAATATAAAAAAAATAAAACAAAACAATTGTGGGACAAACATTATTCACAAAAATAATTAATATTTAAAAATGAATTTAAACTTAATAAACGGAACAAAATAAAAATAACGATATTCTTAACACACATAAACGCAAAAATCTCATCCCTTGTCGTTACCTCTTAATCTTTAACACAACATATTAAAACAATAAAATAAAATCACGAATATTTACAATAACAAAAAAAAATTAAGTGTATTATTTATAATTAAGATTTAAAAAAAAAATGAAATTATATGTACATATATATCTATATATATAAAAAAAACGTTGGTGCACTTACTTGACGTGTCTCTTCTGGTGTGTCTCTTACTAATACTGTACCGCAAACTGGATGTATCTTCTCCCGGTTAATATAACGTTGGTTACTTTTTATATCTTTAATGAAGCTCTGGATTTCTTGCTTTTGAATGGGTTTTGTTTTCATGAATTTATTTCATGGACCCAAATTTTACAATGATTGAATTTTTATTTTTTTTTATTGTCGTTTTCAACACTTTTCGTTAATATATATTTTTTTTTTATATAATTTAAACTTTTCTTTGGATATTTTATACAAATTATTGATTTATAAAAATAATTTACACTTATACATTAGATATTTGTGATTTTTTTTTATTAATTTACAGTATAATTCAAATACTTCGACCGTTTTCTTTCAGGTCTTATAACAAACTCCTCGAAAAAAAAACAATTTTTTTCAATCCTTTTCAATTTTTTTTAAAGTGCTACCACTAAATTCCAAAAAAAAATGTATTTAATTTTTATGTAACCCTTTCCGCATTTGTACTAAACACAGTAAGTATAAAATATGTAGTACTACCGTTGTAATGAAACAACTCGACCTGTTTCAAAGTTCATAGGCGTGTTCCTTGAAAATGATATATACATTTGCAACAAAACGATAAAGCTCTGAATTCTACCAATTTATGGAAAAACTAAAAGTATGTAGTTTTATTCCGTATAGTCAGTCCGTCTGGATTGTAGAGATGCCGATATTTGGTGAAATAAAATTAGTTTTAATAAAAGTCCGCCATTTCGGATAAAATTAAATAAATGACCTAAACGAAAATCAATTTACAATGTTTTTGTCTTTAATAGATTTTCGTAAATGTCATGTATTTTTTTAATTATTTGCAAAAATGAAAAGCACCTATGAAACCTATAAATTTCGGCAGACCGATGTCAGCAAAAATTTCTGGGATCTCCTTATTTATGAAAAAACCTTAAATATGAAGTTTCATCCCGACAAATCAATCGATAAAACGAAAAAGCTCCTATAGAAGGTGATACTTATAATTTATCAAAAAAGCTTATAATTTATCAAGAATATGAAGTTCCACCTCGCTAAGTCAATCCGCCTAGGCTGTAAAGGACCAACCGACATTTAGTCTAAATGGCACCACATACAGCGATTTTTTAAAACCTGCTTTTTTAACTTCGACGATATAGCAAACGGTAAAACTGCAAAAAACTCGAGATCGAAATTGTTCATACTTACTATATGTTCATGCGAATTTTATTTATCTATACACTGAGAAAAATTTCGGTTTGAAAATTAAACACCAAAGTTTTTAATTTCTGAAAGTTGTAAATTTTTTTAATAAATATTTTTAAATATATAAATAAAGTTTATTTAATTAAACAGAATAATTTATTTCAAACGAAGAGTTCTACTCGTAGCATTTTAAAACATTTTTTTTTTTGTATATTAATGACAACTTATGAAAATGATTGTATTTATTGTTTTGCCAGAAATCACCTTGTTTTTTTTTCAATTCGTCTATATTTTATTTTTTTTTTTTACTTTTTTCGGCTATTTTAGAAAAAATATTATTTACAAATACAATGACATTCACTTTTCCAGAAGTTTTAATTTGCCAAATCGATATGTTTTGTGTTATACTAAACGTATGAAGGTTTAAATTTTTGCAGTTTGGTCGTTCCAACCTGATGAGTAGACCAACTTTTTATCACTACGAAACTACTGCCAAGAAAGAACTTGAGGAAGTTCTCATTATATTTTTTTAAGGGTTGCATGTATTTTTGCCGCCTCGGTGGCAAAGTGGTTAGCATGCTTGCTACAGCGACGGGAGGTCCAGGGTACGATTCCCGGTGGTGACAAGGAAAAAATTTCACGGCTGGTTTAGGATCAATGAATTAACCACTCATTATCCGAAATGAAAATATGATTATGAAACCTCATTTGAGGCGGCCAAATCCCTTGATGGGATATAATGCCAGAGAGGGAGAGAGTGTATTTTTACACAATGAGTTAAAAATTGGGGAGAGGGAGTTAATTTTCTACTTTTTGCGGTAGATATATTTTTTTAGTCGTAGATGACCTCTTTGATTTTGCTGACTTGGACAGTCGCAAACTCGCAAACATTGTGAATGTCATTGTAGTTGTAAAGTATATTACGGATTACTTTGATTTAATAAAGTTGTGTGACATTTGTTAACAACAATTATTTAAAAATTAAAATAAATCTTTTAAAACTAGCCAATAGGATTTTATTCTTAAAAAACAATCTCTTAAAATTTAAGGAAACTATTTGACATAAGTAAGGAAAGTATTTTGGCGAACAAATTTGGCGAAAAATTTATTTTAAAAATAAAAACATTATCCTTTCGATTTTAAAAACGAAACTTTTCGCCTAAAAAATTTATGTACATTTTTTTGGTTTTATATGTAATTTTTTAATTTGGACTGGTTTTATTTTTCTCAGTGTAGGTATAAATATAATTACCATTGCTTCAATCCGGAAAACTCAAAAAAAATTAATATCGATAATTCTCAATAAAAAGACGGCATTAAAAGATTCAGAAAAACATTCTAATTGTTCATTGGTCCAAGTTATTTCAAACGGAATGCCAATTGATTATATTCTAAAGAGCAAAATGTTAGTGATTCCAGCTCTAGTAATGTAGTTTTAAGTACATAGCTCCTTTAACTAAATTTGTGATATTCTTCAAAATGTTTTCAATGATATACAACACGTATATATTAATTTTATACCAAAAGAACAACATATACCACCGATTTTTGTAATAAATTACTGATAACAAAAGTTTTGCCTTTTCAAAACATTTAAAACGATGGGCAACATGATTATATCAGAATAAGAAAAACGTATCTATTATCAACACCATAACCTGTAATTTTGCGTGCTATGGAGCTTCAGTTAAATTCGTGATATTTCTCAGTAGGTATAGCTTTATAGTATATTCTACAATAAAACAATAATTAGCTACCAGCGCCAAAACGGTGGATTTATCAAATAATTCGTTTATAACAAAATTATTTATTTTTTAATGACTTTTCAGATGATATACCATACATACTCATCGGAACGAGAAAACGCTTTTCGCCCACCCCAACGATATTTTTGAATATTTTATAGTAAATCACCCAAATTCAAGAGAGAACAAAAAAAAACAGACTTAAGGCATACAACCACAACCATTTTAAATAATGTGGTACCAATAAATCCACGTTCGGTGGAGCAATAGAAACCGGAACGCATATATTTGTATCATTATATGAATCAATTATGATTAATAATATTTTATTCCAGACATGGCAAGGTTTAAAAAAACCATTAAAAAAAAAATGAATCGCTTAAGACAAGCACAACGTTCTGATGGCGGTAAACTTCAAGAACGCCTATAGAATTAAACAGTGAGGAAGATCGAATGATTGAATTAATTGGGCTGAACCACCTGGATGGAACCGAACACACTGAAGAAGGTGGTGTCTACGTTACCGAGGTATTTTGAGCCTACTAATTCCCTTTGTTTACTTTTTAGGAACCACCACCTCCAACATCACCTGTTCGGTGCTCATCATGAATGACGATGCCGAGAATCGTCCGAAATATGGTCACTCGAAATTCCGCGACAAAATTCCGTTTCATCAAGATCACCGCTATAACGATCTCTTCGCTCAACTTTACTGTCACAATACCCCGTCATGACAGGCATGCTCATATCGACCAGTCACAGCTCAACGTACTCCGAGCGAGAGTGCCTTGAGAGACAGAAGGAGACGAGCTCGTATCAATGAAATTTTACCACCACGAGTCCAGCAACAACCTCTCCAAAATGATCCAACAAGTGTAAGTGTATATGCTCGACGAATATACTTTACTTTATCGGTATTTTATTTTGCAGGAAAGCGTAGCCGTGACGTCTGTAATCCGGGCATTACAACTTCAAAAACGATCGCGACAAATAATTTATAATAACTAAAGTTATTTAGTTTATTTTAGTCCAAAATAATATATATGGAAATAATTTACTAGGAGCCTAATTTCGCTAGGTTGAAACGGTACGATTTTGTTCATATTTTGCGAAAAGTGACGTAAGGGTCTGACCATTTAAAAACCATATAGCTCTGATCCGACAAATTAATACTTTTTTACATGTCAAATTAAAATATTACTTTTGGTCCAAAATGAACTACATATAAGGAAATATTTTGATCGGAGCCTCATTTCGCTAGGTTGCAACGGTACGATTTGAGATATGTATGTTCCGTCTTATTGTTATAATCTGACAAAATTATGAGCCAATGTAAAAATTATTTTACTTCATTTTATTAAATTATTACATTTATTTTGTGTGTTTTCCGAATTAAAATAATTTTAATATACATTTTTATTTTTCATATAATAAAACTCGGGGGTAACTTCACATATAAAGTGTATTTGGATTAAAATATAATATAAAACGGGGCGGGGCTAACTTCGCACAAGAGTTAGAGGGATATAATTATGTTAGTGTTGCCTGATTATTTTTTTTAATTTTGGGGATAGAATCCGGGGATAATTTAACATACGTTGGAAAACTTTTGTTCCACAAAATTTGTATATGGAAAAATAATTCCCCATTTGTTTCATAAATATTAACACTAAACCAATTCCACCAGTAGACGAGAAAAATAAAATTTTTATGATGGAAATGTTTTCTAATTTCCCTATTTCCAGGAGAAGCCAGAATAGTGCCACTGCAGGGTTATTTTTCATAGTTGTTATAAGAGTTTTAAAAACTTGACTGTAAGACTGTAAGGTTAATTTGCCAATTATATTCCTGGATTCAGATGTAGAGCAGTAGAGTAGAGTAGAAATGATTTACACATACCTTTGGTGTCCTGGATATGATGAAAAATTTGCCATCCATATACCAAATGTTAGGATGCTCTGATATTCCAACAGCTACGAATGATGAACTAGTTATAGGAGGAATTTTTTTTATAAATTAAATATCTATGCCAGTTTGTATTTTGGTCATGTTTGAGAAGTGGCTATAAGTACAATACAATAGTATGTATCAAAAACTCAAAAATTATTGGTCAAATAAAATTATACCGTTTCTTCATATTTTCGAATACCTTGCAAATTGTTTTAATGTCAGTAATTATGCAAAAATCGCAATAAAAATATTTAATACTTGTTAATAATCAACCATTAATAATTACTACCAAAATAAATATTACCGAACACAATACAAGGTATCGACTAAATTTGTGTACCTATATGTATGATTACTTTCGTTATAAACGATTTATTCAGAAAGTACAACAAATATACAATATCTAAACACACGATATTTGCACTTACTAATATGTAGCATTGGGTAAAACATGAAATCCCATAAGGGAAATAAAATGAATATATTTCATTAGCCTGCGCTTTAAAATTTTCCTTATCGTCGAATTTCAATCGAAAACCTCCAAAAACAACGTAGCTGCTATAAATACACGAAAACAAAAAATTAAGTTACGTACGTAATTTAAAATAGCAATAAATTATCAGGTGATACGTTATAATCGTCGGGTGTTTAGAAAACCACCAAAAACCAAAAACAAAACAACAAAAAATCATAAAATTAAACCGGATAATTCATAATTCGATATTCCTCCATATAATATACGAGCAGATACTCATGTAAGACATAAGTCGATAAAATAAAATTAAAGAACCAACAATAAAATGTATAAAGATGATAACTAAGTTAAGACCAATGGTAAACGCAAAGTACAAAAAAAAAAAAACCAAAAAAATTTTAATGAAAGGGTAAAATGTGAGAAAATGGTAATTTTCTTTTATGATACTCATGAAGTTTGAACATGACATGAAATTATTAGAGGTTTAGAGTATATTGTTGTTGGATTATAAAAAGAAAAAAATATAAAAATACAAAAATAATAAATTTAAGGAATAACAAAAGGCATTGGTGTAATTTCCATATCAAAATAATAACACAAGAAATAGATCTAATCTAATACTTTACTTTTAGAATATAATTTTTTTTTTTTTGTTACATTTTTAATTATAATAAAAGTAAAATTAGTTCCAGGTGGTTTTACTATAAATAATACAGCAACAACAAATAAATAATCTTTATATAATAACCGCATCGGATTGTTATGGCCATACATACTAACCATACAACATGTATTGGATCTAACATTATATATTTGATGAAAGGCTATTATTAAATTTGTAAATTAGCGAGACTATAAAATTATTTATCGGTATGTTAAAAATGCTTAATGTTTATTTAACAAACAAAAAATGTATTATTAGATTATATGGACGTTAATTGCATATTTTTGTTATTTGAATAAATATTTGATTGCTGATTAATGCAATCTCTCAATGTGTAATATTTATTGGTAGAACTTATTTTGGATGGTTTTCAGAGGTGGCTTACCCGAACAATTCTTCTAATCATGGACAATAGTAACAAGGAAAAATACGACGGGAACAAGTTTATCACCGGCTTCAAACAAACATTGCCGAAATTAGTATACATATTTTAATAAGCAACTGTGTTTCTCCGTATGATGACAAGACAAATGTTATTTTTACTAATTGTATATAAACAATAGAATAAAGTACAGAACAGCAAATACAGAAAAATAAACCACCCATAAAAATTAAAAATTGTCAAGTAAATTCTTTACGCTTCATCCAGCTTTTGCGTATCAAGCTTAAATGAAGGAATCTTTATAATTAAACAGTTTCGACCAAATGATTTCGACAATCGAGTCCTGTTGATCAACAACTAATGTTCTTAACTTTGCGTTCAACTTCTCCCAGATTCATCAATTTTGAATCTTGTAGGGTATTTTAGAGCCCTGTTTATACCGTCAAATATTCAAGCACCTCGTATGTAACCATGAAAATCCCGTCAATGATAAGAAACTCGGTGTTGCGCAATTGCAGTCGCAAATTATTTCAAGTAAACGCCAATGAGATTTGGCAATGTCAGCAGCTGTTTATCTCGAGGAACCGTCTATTTAAACATTGACTGTAGGGTGTGGCCAAAAATCAGTTAAGTAGCGAAACCAGTAAACGCAACAACCTGCACCGAATCCTTTTCTCCATTGTAACAGCGCCAAATCCTTGATCGAGATGAAAGTGAAAATTTCACCAGTTCCAGAAATGACAATTGCGCTGAAACTGAGTGTCCTATCTCATGATTTCCTGTTGAAAGTAATCCAGCGGTAAGGTAGTGACTGGTCGAGCTGTCTTGTATTCGTTGATGCTATGCAAAAAGAGATGATACCATGCAAACTCCTCCACATAGATCATTTACGATGGTATTGCTCGCCTTGCTCGAGATTTGAGGCAAGTCACATTACTCACCATAGCTTGGAAGCGATTGAGTTGGCTTGAATTTGGATTGAGCTGACAACTGGTTGAGATGATTCGTAAAGCAAATGAGGTGACAAAATGTCCACAAGCTCACTATCGTTACGATTTGTGGTTCAACATAAGCGTCTTGTGAGACGATATTGGCCATCACAGTGACATCACTATAATCGAAAATATAATTCGGTATTCTTCTAGCCTGTGGTGTGTTTGCATTTGTATCAATACGTGTATCAATCGACGTGTATCAATTTTGTACGCAAACGACAGCGTGGGGTGGAATGAAGTAATATTTTATGTTTTTAGGGTTTTAATATTTAAACGTGTGAATTATTTTCAATTTAATTCAAAATATGACAATAATTCGAATTACGCAAAGAAACTTCAATTCAAAAAAAAATCAATACAAGATCATGCGCATGCATCTCGCTTACTAATACAAACAAGATGCTCAATACTATATTTGTTTGCTCACTTCGCGCATGTCGCTTGTCGTACAAAATTGACACACAGATGTGCGTTCTCGTTCACATGAGTGAAGATAGAAGTAGTAGAAGAGGTAATCAATTTTTATAAAGGTGTAACTTTTCATGTTGGCAATCAAAACCTCCCGATAAATGGCCGTTAAAAAGTGTCTACAAGCCAACCGAAAGGTGAACTTCTGAAACATTTGCTGTATTCTTGTGATAATCGAGACTATCGTTGATCGAATAATCTTGTTCGTGGCCAATCGAAAATCCGGCGCCAAACATTAAAAATTCTTTGCAAGCTGCATTCACTTTAATTGTCTCACGTCTGTGCAGTAAAACTTCACCAGGGGCTGGATATATTTTTAAAGAATTAATTTAAAAAACGGTATATAAATACAAATACAATTTTTTGTTAATTTTTTCAGTTTTGCAAGCATTACTGCACAAGAAAAAATAAAAAAAAAAATTTTATATTTTAAAATAGTCGGCGATAGCATCATACACATACTGTGTCTGTAATCGGTCTTTAAAGTGTTAAAGATGATTATAAGAAAATAGTCGCTCGACGGAATCCCATTGTTGCTCTACGAAAACGGAAATGAAAACTGAAACGGCAACGGAAACTCAAAAGGAAAAGAAAACGTAAACGGGAACAGAAACGGAAAAGAAAATAGACTGAGACTGAGACCGAGACTGAGACTGAGACTGAGACTGAGACTGAGACTGAGACTGAGACTGAGACTGAGACTGAGACTGAGACTGAGACTGAGACTGAGACTGAGACTGAGACTGAGACTGAGACTGAGACTGAGACTGAGACTGAGACTGAGACTGAGACTGAGACTGAGACTGAGACTGAGACTGAGACTGAGACTGAGACTGAGACTGAGACTGAGACTGAGACTGAGACTGAGACTGAGACTGAGACTGAGACTGAGACTGAGACTGAGACTGAGACTGAGACTGAGACTGAGACTGAGACTGAGACTGAGACTGAGACTGAGACTGAGACTGAGACTGAGACTGAGACTGAGACTGAGACTGAGACTGAGACTGAGACTGAGACTGAGAATAAGACTGAGATTGAGACTGAGACTGTGACTGTGACTGTGACTGTGACTGTGACTGTGACTTTGACTTTGACTTTGACTTTGACTTTGACTTTGACTTTGACTTTGACTTTGACTTTGACTTTGACTTTGACTTTGACTTTGACTTTGACTTTGACTTTGACTGTGACTGTGACTGTGAGTGTGACTGTGACTGCGACTGTGACTGTGACTTTGACTTTGACTTTGACTTTGACTTTGACTTTGACTTTGACTTTGACTTTGACTTTGACTTTGACTTTGACTTTGACTTTGACTTTGACTTTGACTTTGACTTTGACTTTGACTTTGACTTTGACTTTGACTTTGACTTTGACTTTGACTTTGACTTTGACTTTGACTTTGACTTTGACTTTGACTTTGACTTTGACTTTGACTTTGACTTTGACTTTGACTTTGACTTTGACTTTGACTTTGACTTTGACTTTGACTTTGACTTTGACTTTGACTTTGACTTTGACTGTGACTGTGACTGTGGCTGTTACTGTGACTGTGACTGTGACTGTGACTCTGACTGTGACTGTGACTTTTGACTTTGAATTTTGATTTGATTTTGACTATGGCTGTAACTGTGATTGTGACTGTAACCGTGAGTGTGACTGTAACTGTCAATGTGACGGGGACTAGTGCTGAGAATGAGACTGAGAAAATACTCCTTCGTACGGGAAGGAAATGATGATCTGAATAAGCTTTAGCTAAACATTGTCTAACGGGTTTCAAGATTGCTAGAGAATTTGAGTTTTGTGGATCGGTTTTAAGGTAGGATCTTCGGTTTCGAATGTGCAGAAGGCCCGTCTCAATTTAAGTGTTAAAGATGACCTTTGATTGTGTGAATGATTAAATCTTTTGATTGAACAAACCCTAAGAAGGTTTTGTTTTTATTTGAATCCCTGTGTTATGGTTGTTCTCAATATTTAGGGCAATGATCTATTAAAAAAAAATAATGTCTAAAATATGTTTGTGCATTTCGTCGATTAGAACGATAGTTTTGAGTAGGAACGTAAGTAGAGATGAAAAGTGTTCCACATTGGTATAATGTACATTCAAGTATAGTAATTATTGATTCTAAATAGTTCTTAATTCTTTTAATTTTGATATTTGAATCCTTTTTACCAATGTGCCTACATATGTATTTTACCCTTGTTCTAGGGTCACTGCTTTAATACCTTGAATAGTTTATCGTTGAACATAGTCCAGAGCTCATATTATTCTCCTGAATGTCACAAATGTCCATAAGTTTCATGTTTCGGATACAGTGTGTATCATCTAATACGTCTCGCTTCTAGGATCTACAATGCGAATGTTACAGCTGCCAAAACTGATATTGTTTGAGTTATTGGAAGTTGTTGTTGGACTAGATTGAGATTCATCAATTAGTATAGAGGTTTTTGCATATCTGAAAGGTACGATTTACATTGACTGCATTATCGCCTGATTGAGGCCCATGACTACCACAAAGGTACTCAGAATATAAAAGGTGGGTTTCATTTACATATTTCATTTACCATTATTCCATTTAGATTGGTGTACATTGGTTCTAATGTTTTCTAGTCTGGATTTATCAGGTAAACATTCAGCAACACCCCAGAAGCCATACATTTGTAGATCAGACAAATGTCAGAGATATAATTTTGTTTAATTCGGATCATAAAAATTGTGGTATTTTTTCGAAAAATTTGTTTGAGTAAATTATATCTGAATATTAGTTGGTGCATGGTTTGTCCCGTAACTGGGTTGAGGTGCCCCACATGTGAAAATGTGTACTGTGGGTACAGTGTCACCCGTGAGATCAACCTTGTCGTACCTTGAAGTCGATCATTCAAAATCAATCAATCAATCAAACTTAAAAGGCACAGTAGAAACGAAGTTCGATAATCAAATTAGGAAGAAAGTAGCTCTTGTGACCCAAGTTAGGTCAATGAAAAGACATTTTTGGTTAAATTTTTATCAAATGCGGTGAAGCAAGCAAAAACACAGTTGCTATTTTAAAATCTGTGGTCGAATATATGACCGTCTCGGTAATTTGTCAAGAATCATTGCAAACTATTAAAAACAAATTCGTTCCTTTTTCGTACGAAAAAAGTACGTTGAAGCGTTTGTGGTCATCTTAATCGAATTGGAAATAATGAGAAGATGACTAATTCTTTAGTGAACGTGTTTTATTTCCAGAAGTACATTAGTTATGTTGTAAATGTTACGAAAATAATCGTAATTAATTTTAAAATGATTGAATAAAGCATTAAACGTTATGCACGAGACGTTAAACAAAACGCGTTTATTGAGTTAAGATACACAGCATAATGGCCAATGAGTCACTTAATACTTTAATCTGACCTTAACATTCAATGCGCAATGTAGCTGGAATTTAACTAAAGAATAAAAATAATGACACCATCAAGTGATACTTTGCTAATGCTGTTTTTTATTCCAATCTAAAACCAAAGAGATTAAAATTGCAATATCAGTCGTGATCTTTTTCAGTAAATAACGCATTAAAACAATCATTAATAACTTACTCATATAAGTAGCTATTAGCAAAAATAAATCATTTCCTACTTAATTAATAAATTAATTTTTTTAATTAATTTTCAAATTAATCCTGAGCCATGTATTTATTCCACACAGGCTATTTAATATTTCTCAATTTACATATCGTGATGTTTAATCATTTCTAATTATATAATAATCATCTACCTGTACCTAATGAGCTTTACGTCTTTCCTTGTGGCGCAAGTATTTCATATACATATTTAAAAATGATAATGATACACGATTTTAAAGTAAAAATTGGAAGAAACTTAAAATTATAAATCACTAGCTTTCTTGTTTGCTAATTTAATTGAAAATTTATTTCTTTTCTGCATCGCAGTCAAGTCAATTTTTAATTAAATTTCCAAGACATACCTTTAATTAGAGGAAATGCGGTACACAGGTGCTCGTATAAATATACCGCAAACAAAAAACGGAATTTTAGTTTTCCCATTTTGATGCGCAAACACATTGAAATAATAATAATAATAATAATATAAACTAATTAGCTAATTAGAAATTAGAAATTGATTTTTTTTGCCGTTGCTGTTGTATAAAAAAATGACGGAACACCAAAGTCACGATTTCATTTCATCGCGTATAAATAAATAAATACCTACATTACTTTTCAATAAAATGTTTCATTTTACTTGCATGAATGTAATAATTTTAATTGCATTTACGATGTACAACGATGATGATGATGTGTTGTAATTTTATTTAATTAAAAACGAAATCAATTTTGTTTAGATAAAAAGGAAATTAAATTCCATTTTAATGTGTAATGTGGTGATGAATGAATTAATGGTGTGAACAAATAATGAATAATTGCATAACATTAGCAGCTACTCATCCAGCTATTTAGTAGGTACTATGAGTAAACGTGGAATGATTCAATCTATAGTAAACGCAATTCGTGAAATGAAGAGCTTTATAAATGCTACGTGTGCAATTATAAAAAAATGCAAAGTTCTTATCATTTAAAAGTCATTTTGATCAATTGATCTTATTTCATATAATTGGAAGCTTCTAAGAAAGATGACTTTTCCGGTAATCTTTATAAGACTAGAAGTGTACTTCTATGTTATATTCTCAGAAATTGAATTTTGCTTGAAACGCTTACCATTCCATATGGTTACGGTTGGCATTGAATTAAGATTTGTCCTAAATTTAAAAGAGTTTACAATAACTTTGTTCAATCACGGGCAGTTAAAATAATCATTATTTCGCAGCAGTTTATAGTTATACCTGGACAGAACAATGAAGAATAATTCGCCAACCCAAAAATAACTAGACCCTAACGGTTGTTGTCAACACAAAACACAGATATCGGTACGAGCAGTTCTGATGTATCAAAAAACAATAATAAGGTGGGCAGCAATCCCGACACATCACTCAACATCAAAAAGATGCGAAGCAATTCTGGTACATACTAAAAGTACTCTCGGCCAAGACAATGTATGTAATACGGGCACATGCACGAAAATTCAAAATATTTACAAAATGTTAAAATGCCTTTGTGCTATAAATTAATCACAGATGCTAAACTATTGTTAAAAGTTAAGGGCAGCCACGAACAGCATAAAACACATTTTATAAATACAAGATTACTATACTAAGTGTTAATCAACATGTTCGAACAAGTGTAAAATAAAATTTCCAAGACGTTTAATAAACAAAAACATCGAAATTCAGAAAACAAATAATATACGAAATTAAGGTAGATTGAAATTCATGGTTCGAGCTATTCAACGGATAAGTCATGAAAATGACAATAAAATTTGAATTATCAAATTACATCAGTTAAAAAGAAATTTATTAGGGGGCCGCTCAAGAATTTTTTAGTTCCCTTGAACGATGGTCTCAGCGAATTAGAATTCCTATTATGTATAGAAACCATAATTTCTACAAATGATCACGCGCTCTAATGAATGAGCGATCTAATTTCATTGATCATCATAACCAGCTGCTCGATACTATCTATACACAAAAAGTGCGGATTCTACAAAATTTGAGGAGGTCGAATGCTATAAAATATCAATGCATTTAATGAACGAACCGGTACACTATTGGCAACAGCGATGGTTGTAAAACAGAATGGAAAACATCAATCAACCTTGCTACGAATGTTAATATGTAGAACCCGGCTCAAACGATTCATTTTTCAATGAAAAGGCATCCAAGCAAATCAAACAACAATCGAAAAAACACATGTGGAGATTGGTAGCATAAACGATGGCGAGATCACGACTGTCACAAAGTAAGTCGGAAATAAAAATTGAAGCTTCAGTATTATCGAATATAACTAGAATACTACCTATAGAACATTCCGACAGTCAGGGTGGGTCCATTTAAATAACCTGTTGTGGGCTGAACGAATTTACAAACAACCAAGTAAAAAATTTTACTATAGGTGTAGTTTATTATCCAAATATTCTGAAAGAAATCAAGGATACATCTGGGCTGAGATGTTCTAATATCACGAACTTTCGATATTTTTTATCGAAATAAACGTCTCTTTGTGCTAGAATTAATTTGACTTTTGTTCCGTTTATCAATTATTTTTCTCTATTGCTATCACAACCTACTAGAATATATTTAAACAATAGGGGTGAGATGTTGTAACATCACTTTTTTCGATATTTATCGAATATTGTATCCCTTTTTCATAAAATAAAATTTCTTGTCATTTCGCTTTTCAATTTTGCTTTCAATATTGCGGTCGCACGCTCTTAGAATAAATTGTTTATTTATCTCTTTTTTGTTTTTCGATAAAGTATCACTCATAAAATACGTATTTGATAGAATAAGAGTAGAACGACATAATGTTTTCTTCGATTAGGTAGAGATCACACTAGAAACAACGTAATTGATAAATGAAAAAACGTTAAATTTTATTCGTGATGAAAGAGATGTAAATTTCGATAGTATCGAAAAAAGTGATGTTACAACATCCCACCCCTGTTTTGCTTTGGCAAAGTCCGCTTAGCTTTAATATTAGAGGCCAATTTTGGTTTCACCCATATTTGTTTGTGAATTTCCAGTAACGGAAAATAATTGTTCATCATAGCTGGCTTTTCAGTAGTAATTGTAATCTGAATCGGTTTTATGAAAATCAAATTTTTTTTAGTTTTATTTAAAGCCAACTCTACTTTAATTAACTGCTATTGATAAATACGCCAACTTTGATGAACAATTATTTTGCGTTACTGAAAATTCATAAACAAATGGTGAAATCAAAATTGGCCTCTAATATTAAAGCTAAGCGGACTTTGCCAAAGCAAAATAGCTAATATATATTTCACTTATTTTCGATCTATAGAATCGAAAATAAATTTGGTGATAGAAACGCAGAAACATCACAATGTTGAAATCTAGCAGGCTGGTAAATGATATAAAATTTGAAACGGACAAATTTTATCATACCGCCTATCAACACTAGGACTCACATGATTTGGTTTCTGGTATCAAAAGACCACATCGTGTCCAGACACACTCATTATTCGGTTTCTTTTATCTAGATATGTACGTATCTTCGTTTACACTTCAACAAGAATCTACAAACAAAAATTATTGTTGATAAACAAATATAGTAGTTGAATATTTTAGAAAACATCGTAGCAAAAATTTGTTTACACCAAAATGGAAAAATAAAATGTATATAATTACAAGTAAATACATGTATATAATTACAAGTACATATTTTTTACTAACGATGTGTACTCACAGAAAATAAAATTCAACTAAAAAGTTCAAGAAAAATATGACCTTCGATAATATTTTGTTTGTATTAGTGCACTAACACATGTGGTGAGACGGCAGAAACCAAAAAATATTTTATTGAAAAATGAGTTCGCGACTAAACCGATTTTATAGGTAAAAGGGGAAGAAAGGAAGAAATGATTCCGAATCATGAGTCCCAATGTGGACGCGCACATACAGATATGAGAAATAAACTTTGACAAATTATCGAAAAATGGTGATTTTACAACATCCCATCCCTGATCGTCCAACAAAAAGGTTCTAGGATGGATTATAAATATTTAGAAATATTTCAAAAGACAAACTATACCAATCATCGAATCTATATGCACAGAAAAAAATGTTTCTTTAATAATACCAAACAAGATTCTTTATTTTCACAGCAAGCCGGTTTGCTGAATCGGGGAATTTTTTTATGATTTTATATAAAACATTTTAATATTTAAAGTATATACAATTATCGGATTCAAACAATTTTTGTTCAACTTTTCCTAATTTATTAAATTAATTCATTGCATATGTAAATTATGATTTGCAATATCAGATAATATATTTACAGAAAGGTAGATTTTTTTTTTATTTAATTCATCTTAATTACCAAAAACAAAGATTTTTTTTGATGTGTAAACATCTTTACGCGCGCCTACCAAAATTTTTTGTATTAGAGTAAACTTGTAAATGAAACGAACGGAAATGACGTATACCTACTTCGTTTGAAAAAAAACGCAAGAAACTCAACAAAAACAATTTTTA
This sequence comes from Nephrotoma flavescens, assembly GCA_932526605.1. Taxonomy (NCBI): domain Eukaryota; kingdom Metazoa; phylum Arthropoda; class Insecta; order Diptera; family Tipulidae; genus Nephrotoma; species Nephrotoma flavescens. The sequence continues at coordinate 156,323,897 of OW052222.1, read as the reverse complement.
CTATACATGGCATGCTTTTATGTATATGTATAATAGTAGGGAAAATGAAAAAATTAATTTAATGAATGAAATAGAAACCATCGACATTTCCATCGATCAGAAAAATCAAAAAAAAAATTACGATACGAAATACGGATTACGATTACGAAATTGCATACTCATACGATTAAAAACACAGTCAACAACTTGTGTATATTGCTTTATCACGAGTGACGAGTCTCTAGGCGCTGTTCATCACGTCGGCTATCAATGATCATGTCTTCTACTGAATGGGGTTATAATGACATCTCGTTTTTAACATTGAACTGCCAGAGTCTCATGTCACAGTTCTCAATTCATTTGGTTTTCGAGACCTGGCTGCGCAATGACGAACTTGTTAATATTCCTACGTTTGAATGCTGTTTTCAGTTCAATAGAGATGGTCAGTGGGCTGCCGGAGTAGCAATTCCGTCAAAAGATCCATAAAATGAGCATAGTGGACACAAATAATTTGCCGTACTTTTTCAAAACCAATATTGACGTAACAAATGGACTGGCGAATGGAACTATGGGCTGTCTAAAGTATATCGAATGCATAGGCATCCTAACCAGGACAACGAGAACGATGAAAACGTCGACAGTAAAAAATGTCAAACGACTCTGGATGGATTTCGGTTCAAATTCACAAGTTGGCAAGAAGGTCAGGTGGCTTGAAGCTGGATGAGCGCAGAAAACGAATATCGACCGATGTTTGGTGAACATTTCTAGAAAAAGCTCAACTATTAATCGAAACAACAATTAATGTTAAGCATAAACAACAATTAATGTAAAGCGTCATACCTTCATGTGCCACCACAATTCATGCATCACACGGTGGTACCTATAACGAGATAGTCAGTATATCTTACGATAAAAGACACAGTTAACAAATTGTGTATATTGCTTTAGCACGAGTAACGAGTCTCGAAGGACTGTTCATCACGTCGGCTATAGATGATCATGTCGTCTACCATGGACGTAAAATTGGGACCTCAATGGGTCTTCTTCAAAATTAGCTATCGCGCCTCACCACAAATCCGCTTTATCCGTTGTAATGGCGAATTTTGTACGAGATAATAATGACGTCTGGTTTTTAACATTGAACTGTCAGAGTCTTAGGTCATACACATCACCTCGCCCTAACTAACACAGTCACGCAAGGATGCTCAATTTTCTTGCTTTTCCAGATCTGCGTTCAGTTCAAGAGAGACGGTGAGTGAGCTGTCGGAGTAACAATATATAAAAATTCAAATAGAATACTCATACCATACAGTCACCTCGCATAAAGAAATCATCGTTGGACAAACAACTGGTATGAGCGTAACAACACAACTCATTGATGATATATCTTATTTTAGCTACCAAAATCCAATTGCGTCGATTATACCGAAAGAGTAATAGACCAATTTAACGATAATAAACAAATGAAAAACTCTGGTTAGTAAAATTGCATTCCTTCTTCCTTCAAAGTAAACTGTACCCACGTACTATACACACGCCATGTTTACACATCTCCTTGAGAGTACTAATGGACTCACTCAATTTTTTTATTAATTTCATATAAAATATTTAAAATTATATACAATTAAAATTGTCCGATTTAATGAATTTGAGGGCTTTTGAGGGCTTTATTGATACATCTAATTCATTCTACGGTAGCCCGAATTTGAATTTGCAATATCAAATAATATTATCGAAACAATGAATTTCTTTTTATCAATTCAGAAAATGCACTCCGCGTGTTTCCTGTCGTTTAGTTAACGGCGATATTTTGTGGGCAATAAAATAAAATAAATCGTTATCCATCCTTAAATATTTTATGTAGCAGGTCATGTCCTTGGGCCTACAGCTCCTTTAATAAATATTGATGGACACCTTTTAAATCCTGTATCGATACCTAGCGTGTCACCCAGATTATTTTTTTTGTTTCTTTTTTATTTTTATAACGGTATGATAATAAAAGCGCTTAATGTTGCTGTACACGCTGCACGTTGTTATTCCATTTTTACAGAAGTTTGAGGAAAAATTTGATAAAATCTTTTATGTATTGATTTTTCAAAAATTATTTGAACATAATTGTCAAAAAAATGCTCAAATATTTTACAAAAAAACCTTTGTCAAAGATCTTTTATAGTGTAATTCCAGCCCTATATACGGTCAAAATCTAGCACAGCATTTAATACCAAAACGTAAAAGGCTTCCCAGTTTCAATTCTAAGTGTCGAACACAGCTAATGAAAAATTGGCCAGCTATGATTGGAAGAACATTTTTGAGAACTGTAGTCAATTATGCGAGGACTCTTTGATTCGAACAATAATGGGAATAGTTCATAAAACACACAAAGTATTTTCATCGATCTTTGTTTGTAAGACAACTGAGACCATACTCATTGAGCCAGATCGTGGCTCAGCCACTGAACATTCAGCTCCACCTATAAAAGATTCGCCGTACGTAGAGGATTGAGTTGTGATTTGTGTAGCGACAATGATACCAATTTTGACGGTGCCCAGAACCAACTTGAGCGTGAACTGGCTGCACTGATTCGTAAATCAAATAAGAAAATTGTTTAACTATTGGAAAATGATGGAACAACATGACATTTCATACCGCTTTCTTTACCTTATTTTATAGGACTTTTGGAAGCTGCAGTTAAGTTATATAGTAAGAATATGATTAATAGAAAAAGAGAAGCAACACTGGAAGACTACATTTCTCCAATAAAATGATTACCAGGTTATGGGAGGAAGTCCATCAAAGTATAGACCAAAAAGTTCGAGTGGTTTCACTTCGTGGCCCTCGGAGGCGTACTGATAAAAAACAATTTACAAACTTACGCGAGTACCCACACTGAGAAAAAAAACAAGTAAAAGTGAAAAAAATATACATATAATATCAAAAAATATACATATATTTTTTAGGCGAAAAGTCTCGTTTTTAAAATCAAAAGGATAATCTTTTTAATTTTAAAATAAAATTTTTCACCAAATTTGTTTATAAAAATAAAAAAATTGTTTTTATTTTCAAAAATACTTTCCTTACTTATGTCAAATAGTTTTCTTGAATTTTAAGTGATTGTTTTTAAAAAATAAAAAAAATTGGTTAGCTTTAAAACATTTATTTTAATTTTTTAATAATTATTTTTTAACAAATGTCACAAAATTTTATTAAATCAAAGTAAAAAATAAATCCTCCTCCTCAATTTTTAACTTCCAGGGTCATTGTGTAAAAATACACACAACCCTTAAAAAATATAATGAGAACTTCAGTTTCAGTTCCTTCTCGGCACTGTGGTTTCGTACTGATAAAAAGTTGGTCTACTCATCATGTTGCAACGACCAAAACCAAACTGCAAAAATTCAAACCTTCATACCTTTAGTATAACACAAGAACATATAAATTTGGCGAATTATATAAAATATAGACGAATTGAAAAATAAAACAACGGAATTTCTGGCAAAACAATATATATAAACAATTTCATAAATTGTGATGATCAAAAAAATTATTTTAAAATTCTAGAACTCTTCTTTTGAAATAAATTATTCTGTTTAAATATACAAAAATTTTAAATTTAAAAAGTATTTTATAAATCATTTTACAAAATATGTTATTAAAATAAAAAAGCTATTTATTAGTTTGCAAAAATTTCATTTAATTTTAACAAAATAATTTTTAAATTCAAAAAAATTTATAACTTTTACAAATTAAAAACTTTGTTTTTAATTTTACAAACCAAAATTTTTCTCAGTGCATAGAACCTGAGAACGAGTTAAACAGAAACGATTTGACCACAATAAGCTAATATTAAAAAAAGAAGCAACTAAGCGACTATGCTCGGAATGATACACTTTCCTCTCCTTTCGCATCGGAAACCACGATAAATTCATTATCAACAGATGCCAATATCTAACTTATTTACATCGGTATTGTCATCCTGATGGCATTACGGTGGAAACTCATTGCAAACTACAATCTATCATGATATTAAGTCGTCCAAGTTTTATAGAATAATACACCAATCATTTAAAAAATACTTGTCAAACTAAGTGGAAGGCGAGGAAGAAACTGAAGCGTTCTGTTGTAATAATACGCCAGCTAAATGAAAAAAAAAAATAGAGAAATAAAAGGCCTTGCTTCGAAAGCGATTTTCGGACGTTTCTTTGCTCTGTTTGAACGTGATTATATGAACAAACACCAATGATGCTGAACGCTCTGGTCACCTAAATTCAGCAGTCATTTACTAGAACAGATAAAATAAAAGTGCATAAAACCGTTTTGGAAGACAGCAAAGGGAAGATGCGTGAGTCAGCTGATACCTTAAAGATATCAGAAGATAGTGTATATACAGTCTTTATTCCAACCATTCATGAGAAAGCTGTGTTCAAAGTGGTTGCGGCGCTTGCTGTCATTGGGCCAAAAATCAGCAAAGTGTCGATGATTCTGTGCACTGCTTAAAGCTGTATAACTGTAATAAACCGGATTTTTTTGCATTGGTATATACGTCAATGAATGAAATATGCATCCACAACTACACTTCAAGTAACCAAGCACACAAATGACGGTCGGTAAAGATTTGCCTTCTGTATTAGATGCGCACCGGTATTTGATTCGTCGACTATTTAAAAAAAAAGATCATCAGAGTATATTACATAGCGTTATTGGTGGATTTCAAAAAAGTGGAAGGGTGAATATGTAATCGCCAACATTTTCGAATTTCGCTTACCACGAAACATAGATCTCGAAAACATATTGTTATCGGACTTTTAATAAAACTGTTTAACTGTGTTTAACAAAAAAAATCTTTATTCGAGCTTAAATTTCAAAAAAGCCACAAAACCGACCCATCTTAAAAATTCAATATTTAAATTTACTTAAATCTTTATTGATGTACATACATATTGGGTGCGAGTTGTCAAAATTTGAGATTAACACTTTCTAAAAATTGGTACAATCGATTTGCTTGATTGCTGGAAAGCACATCAGCACAGTCTTTAATTATGTTAACACTCAAATCATCAGACCCGGTAGGAGAACTATTTTTCAAATGCTTTAATTATAATAAATAAAGTAATTCTTATTCAGTGACATCGTCGATATTGAATGGTTGGATTATAATATAGTTATGATTCGGACACAAATAAAAGGGTTACGTGTTTTGAGTGCTTCTGCGAAAATGGAAAAAATCAGATATCGAGCTGTAATTAACTTTTATTTTTCAACTGCAATATACGCATACATAAATAAAAGCCGAGCTGGATGATATGTACGGTTACTCCCTAGTGGAAAAATTGAATTTTTTGATACTAAAAATAAACTTACGATTTCATAGAAATTTAATAATAATTTTGTATAATTTTAGTAGGTTATGGCAATAAAATTTTAGTATAATTTTTAAATTTAAAAAAAATTATACTTGAGATAGAATATAATAAAAATATTCCATTTATTGTGACTGTCGGATGTATGCGTATTGTAATTTTAAATCATTTCCAAGTAGTTGTTTGTATTCGCGGAGATGCCACGTCAACATTCCCCTGCATTGATTATTTCACGCCGTTGTTAATTCTATAGTATTTTCAGTCAATCAGTGTAGTAAATACTTGATCCGATAGCATCGTTGCGTAATTAGAATAATAATCGCTTAATTTTGGATCCCGACTGGACTCGAACAGGCGACTTTTGAGATAATAACACTTAGCGGTTAAGTGTTTAAGACCACTGCATCACCAAAGCAATAACTATGTAGAGTTTAATTCCTGACAGTAGCTGCGTTTTTTTGAAAAAAAATCGAGTAGAGTTCGCGATAGCTATTTTCAGTTTTTTTCCAATTTAAAATTAAAAATTTAATTTTTTTTTAATTAAATAATTTAAATAGAAATATTTGTAAAACCAAAAAAAACCATCATAAAAGTTGTATGGGTTTCTTGTAATATCGTTGTTCTTTATAGTTCTGAACTACTCCGTTATTATACAGAACTATACAGAACAACGATATTACAAGAAAACCATAAAATTTTTATAATGGATTTTTTTGGTTATACATAGATTTCTATTAAATCTAAATTATCTACAATAGTTTAAAAAAAATTAAATTTTTAATTTTAAATTGGACAAATTTCAATTTTCTCGATTGTTAAAAAAAAAAAAAACGCAGCTAGTATAAATCAATATAATTAAATATGCAATTAAACTTAAAATATACTTAATTTGGTTTATTTCATTTGCTGCAAACTTCACCAGCACACCACATACAAAATACCGCGAAATACGACTACAACTAAATATATATTTACCACGATAGTATTGATGTGCATCAGTGTTGCCACGTCGTGGGATTTTTTTCCTTTTGCGGGAATTTCGTGTCTCGTGCAGGATGAAATGTGAGGATTAAACAAAATTATTTTTTTAAAATGTGTAATACAATTTATGATTCCAATAATTCGCTTAAAATAATTTTTTAAATTTATGTTTAATTCTGACTAAATTTAAATATTTCTATATACAAAATTCATATTTAAATTGGTATAATTTTTGAGATGTATAATTTAAGCAGTATTTTGGTATATATAAATACATTAAATTTTAACCAATACTTTAATATTTTCTATTTATACTAATCATTTATTCAAAAATAAAATGATTTTGGCATTCCTCTGTATATTTTTTTGGTATAAATATTCGATTTTTCCACTAAGGTTCTGCACTATCATTTATCATCGTGAAATTTTGGGCATCTGAATTTAACCGTAACCGTACTCTCTAAGTCACTCGACTATGAGCATTCGGGACATCTAAAAACTGCAACCATTGACGATAACATCCCTCAAGTTTACTAAATTGTGGTAGACAGCCGTCAAATTAAATTTAAAAAGATAGAAGAGGCTGTAAATATGTCCAAAAAAAAGTTTGTCACATATTGGATCAAGATTTAGGCATAAGAATGCTGTTGGCGCGTTAAGTACCGCGTTTGCCAAGACACTTTGGAGATAGTAGACTATGCCAAGGAAGAATCGGCTCCAAAAAAGGCAAAGGCTGTTCCTTCGGCTGGGAAAGTAATATCGAATGTTTTCTGGGCAGTCATTACAGGAGCATGAACAAGAAAAAGCTCCGACCCACCTCAGCGGTTGACATGGTGAGAATGCACTATCTACGGTTTGGACTGGGTGGTTTTGCAGTTCCCTATTCTTTACTCACCAGATATAGTCACAAGCGACTTTTTTTCCATAAGCTAAAAGTTTCACCCGGAGGATAGAGATTTTTGTCGAGGAGGCTATCATCTTCGTCAACAACTATATGGACGAGTTGAAGCGATAGGGGCTATGCTGTGAGATGTGTATACACCTACAAAGAGACGAAGTAGAGAAACAAAAAAAATTTTGAAGAAAAAATATATTGTATATCTGTCACGTCGGAAACTTTTCACAGGAGCCTCGTATGTATGTGAAGCTAGCCCAAAATGTATCAAAGAAAAAAATGGTAACAGTAAAGTTAAATGATCATACCAGCCCAGGATTTTAGTAAAAATGTTTAAATTGACATTAATTCAGGGCAAGAAATATTAAAACCTCATAATAAAACATATTTCAAGAAAAAAAAAATATGTTCAGTATCCGAACGAAAAAATTTCAAATAATTATGTTAAACTATCAATGCATGTGAGTTTATAGCGCTCGTCACAATGGTAGGATGGGCTTGAAATTTGTATGGCCGGTATTTTACCTAGTTATTACCAGGATTGGTTTCCGGAACTTGCGGTTTATGGGAAACATGAAGTAAAACGTTTCATATATGAGGCCAAACTCGCGTGAGCCTTCGTAGCGCTAATCAGAACGGTACGATTGACATTATATTTGTACAGTACATAGGTGGCATAATGACGAATATTTACTATACAAGTTTATTTTCAGAACTCTTTCTTTTCACGAGATGTTAAAGCAAATCAATGTCAAATGTATTGATCCAAGGTAAGATTATTTTGAAATTGTTATTGACGTTACAGGCTTAGACTTGAATGGGTCAATATATGTGACAGGGTGTGTGATTTAATAATTACTAGAAACACAGAGCTTCCAAAAGCAGACCGAATAGCAACGACTCATCAGTATCCTGCCTATGCACTATAAACTTTCAAATCAATCGTACCATTTTTATAGCCGCTACATGCTGACATGTGTTTACCTCAATATATAAAATGTTTCACTTCATGATAAACCAAACCTGGCAATATCCACTTATCACATCTGTTACTGACCACACATATTTCAAGATAATTCTACCGTTGGTGATGGCACTACAGCCTCATATTTGAATGGGCCAATACGCTTGACTGAAATTTGCTTTAATAACTCCTGGAAACAATAAGTTCCGAAAGCGAAACCTAAAAATATTGATTTGCTACTATGTTTTTAAAATACCATACTAATTGTAAGTCATTCGTGCCCTTCTGATTGGCACTACCGGCTCACATGTGTTTGGCTCAATAATCGAACTGTTTTAGTTCATGGTTCCCAGAAACCGCAAGTTTTGGAATCCAAACCTGGCACTAAACATATCATCATCATGTCCGTTAGTGACCGTAAAAATTTGAAGATAATCCTACCGTTGTGATTGGCGCTATACGATCACATTTGAATAGTCCAATATATTTGACAGGGATTTGCTTTCAATATTTCCTGGAAACAATGAGTTCCAGAAGACAGACTTAATATAGTAACGACTTGATATGATGCTGCCTACGCACTACACAAATTTCAAGTCAATCATCCTGTTCTGAAACGGCAGTTTGTTATGTTGTTTACAAGCCTACGGAATCATATCGTTTTACAACGCAGTTAAAAAAAGTTATCGGATTGGACTTCAAACGCAACAGGGTTATTGCTTTGTATTTGGCTGGAAAATTACAACCAGCCATTGCTAATGGTACACGACATTAACAAGTCAACAAAATATTTGTATATTGGACCATTGCACGTTACAATGATACTGGTAGCATCAAAAAACGCCGTGGAGGTGGATATCCAAAAACAGCAAACTCACCAGAAATAGTTTGAAGGCCAGAATTCAACGTAATCCACGACAAAGCGCAGTTCATGACAGTTTATCATATGGATTTCATTATGGTAGTACCGCTCATTTCCTGCAAGAATGACACAATCCAAGATTTTTTTTATTTTTCAGTGGAGCAATTTGAAAATATCACTCAAAATTCTTTGAAACGTCAGTTTCGCAAATGTCTGAGATTGTTGTATAACGGAGTATAATACAAAAACTCTTAAATATTTGAAATTATTTAACTTGGCCTCTACCGATCGCACAGAGTTGGACAAAATAGTTTTGAATTTAACAACATGCTTGTAAATCTCTGAGATTTTTGTTGCTCGTGAGAGAATATCATTGAGGTAATACAAAAAAAAATTAAAAATTTTAAAATATCAACCTCAGCCCATACGGATTGCACAGAGGTGATCGAGTTGGTTCTGAATTAGTATTTTATATTCTTATATCTGAACCTCAGAGTTTTCCGAGCGTGTGGCTGAGTAAGATTGCTTTCTTAAATCAAAAGTTAATTCAAACCCACTTCGATCACCTCTGGTGTGATTGTTAGTGTAGTTTATTTTAAAGAGTTCATTTTATAACTTACACTAAAAACTTTTTCGAAAAATAATTTTATGCCTATTTAAAAGTGTTGAAATATTTGTGTTTCCTAGAAATTTTCAAATATTATTACGAATCCAACTTTTGAGTAATTTTCCAATTGTTAGTACATACTTTTGAGAAACGCGTTTCTTTAGTTATTTTAGCATAAACATCGCTCTGATCAGCACGTACGTTGTGAGAAAAATGATTGAAGCTCTTGTGTAAGTTTGAGCGCTCTTTTAAGTGAAGTAATTTGTAAAAATTTGATTGCAAAATATCGCGGACAGACAAACAAACACAAAAGTTAGCTTTGCAAAACACATTAAAATTAAAAAAATAAAGTATAAGTAAAAAATAAAGTAAAATAAAGTATAGTAATTATGAAAAACTGTGGCCTCGAGAATTTGGCCAATTTACGATTCGCTTCTTTACGAATAACTTCCACTTAAAGTGTTTTTTCGTGAAATGTAAACCATTTTGGTGCGCACCAACCAAAATATGAATTTAGAAGAAACCAAGAGTTCTTTTGTTTAACTTTCTTTTTTAATACGATCTAGAAAGGTCTTTCCAATAAAATCATCTTTATAAGCTGCATTATCTTCTGTCAAATAAAAACTTTGATTTTGTAGACCTATTTTGTTGCTCAAAATTATTTGTTAATGTTTAAGTGACGCCAGCGGGAAAAGAATGTACTACAGAAAAATGGGCCACTATCAGAAAAATATGCGACACTAATGCAGATTTGAAAATGGTATCACACATTGGACCATTCACAATAGGATGTTTTTTATCAGTTTTTTCACAAAGTAAGTCGTGTTTATTAAAAAACGCAATTAAAACAAAACAAAATGAATAAAACAATTTTTTTTTTTATTAAATTTAAATATTATTTTTTCCTCGAATTTCCTGGATTTTCCCGATTCAACTGGATTTGAATTTCCACTTGATTTCCACCGGAATTCCCCTGGAATCCGGGAAATCCGGAATAAAACCGGCAAATTCAGAAAAATGCGGAACAATCCGATGGAAATCCTGGAAATTTGTGGAAAATCTTGAAGAAATCCAGAAGAAACTCGAAAAAACTAAAAGAAATCCTGGAAAATTTCTTGGGAAAACGGAAGAAATACGGAAAAATCCGAGAAATCTGGAGGAACTTCGGGGTAAATCCGGAAGAAACCCAGAAAATCTTGTGAAAATCCGAAAAATTCGAAGAAAGCCCGTATAATAATATTTAAATGATAAACAAAAATTATTTTATTCGTTTAGTTTTATTTCTGACAAAGCAATTATTTTAGAACTACCTAGTAATTTTTTGGTGGGTGAGCATGCGATTTCACTAAAAAACACTAAAAGTGGAATAACTTTTACACCATCAATAATTCGAAAAAATTTTACTTGGCTGTTTTTGTTGGAACTGAGCTTTCCTATCACCCTGTTTCGTTTAATCTGCCAATTTTGGGACACTCTGTATATTGCTAAGTCAAATAAAGGTACTTTTTTTTAAATCTGTGTGTATATGTCGTGTGCGTAGTGTCGTGAAGAATAAATATTGTTAGTCCTGTACAGCCCAGACGGATTAACTGATCGAGGTAAAAATTCATACTTATGCTTTTTCCATAAATAATGAGATTCTTCGTTTTTTGTAAATATTTTGAAAAATATGTAGCATTCACGAAAACCTATTCCCTGTATATAACATTAAGCCACCTATGTTAAGAATTATTTGTGTGATGAACTGAAAAAAAACTGTAAATATCCTTTTAGAACTGATTTGATTAGCATCCAACTAGCATAAGCGAGATATCCAGCTTTGTTCACGAATGGCTATAATAAGCTTTTAACAATTTACCTCATAATAATTGTAAGTATTTTATGTACTGATCGTATGCTTCCTGAATAATCACAACTTGCTGAAGTCAGGGTATAAAATATTACATGTACTGTGCTAAAATCATCAAACCCATGCTCAAATAAAGGAATCTTTGTGTTATTGCTGAATAGCAAGGTTATTGTATAATTAGCAAATTATAATTGATATTTAACTTTAAAATTTCATCAAAATCATAACGAGAAACCTTTTTTATGAATTTATTTATGCTAATTAATAATTGCAATATTAAATTAATTACATTTGCATATTGCAGCTGTATAATGGGATTTTGTTTATCCATATACACCGAAATTAATTTGACTTTCAAATGATTTATTGTAATTACTAATTTTACACTTAACAACATTTCGATTAATTTTTGTTTTTAATTTAAATCCTATTATTATGGATATAAGAAAAAATAAATTAAATTGCTTTATAAAACAAAATTGATTACCATTAATTACATAATATACAATAAAATGCATTTAGATACAAAGCCATTTAAATTAAGCACTGACCGTTTGAAGTGGATTTCGATATTATAAAAAAAACCAGCAAATTAGGACATCCTGCAATCAAAAATTAATAATCACTTCAAATACTGAAATATTATATTCCTTGCGCTTTTAATAATCGGGCGCATCAAAAGGGGTTTTGTTTGATTATAATTAATTATTCTCTTCACAGATGAATGCATTAATTTTAAATTCATTATTTATGTATGTAATATATATATGTATGCATATCTCGTTGTTGCTGCTTGCATTCGATTTTTTTTTGCATAATCATAATAAAGACAACAAAAAAATGGTTTTGCAAATAATTTATTTTTAATCCATCAACGTAAAAGTAATAATAATAATAACGTAAAAGCGAACACTTTAAAAAGCGATGATTAATTTTATATTTCTGTCCATTGGATTTTGTAACTATTTATAATCTGAACCTGTTTGTATCCCATTGGCCTGTTGCACAATTCACAACAAGCATCTTTAAATTTATAATATGTGTACATATTCATTATTTCGTAATGCAAAATTAAAGAAATGTAACATAAATTTTATATAAAATGAAATTATGATGATTTATGCAATTTTATGAATCTTTTGACAATATGATTAATGAAATTTTAATAATAAAGACCAAAAACGCTACGTATAGTTTTTTTTTTTGTATTGCATTTATATGTAAGATAAACCGCAACATTATTAATTATTTACGTATGTGCATTATACAGATCTTTACATGTTAAAAATAAAATATTTATTTTTAATTTGATTATAAATTTTATTAATAATAAAAAACTAAAGGTGAATGGGAAATCTATCAATTCGTGATTTTTTCGCTATAAAAAATAATGTTAAAAAAGCTTGTAGGAAAGCACGGCTTATATGGTAAATTTATATATGTTAAGTCTACATAAAAATAAATGTAATTTTTAAGTATGTAGGTATATGTTGGTGATGCAAGTTAAAATTATGTTTATAATTTCGTGGGTGAACACTACATTGAATATTTTAATTAAGTAATCGTTAAATTTATAAACAACTTCACCAATCTAAAATACTTTGTAAAATGACTATAATTTTATTTTCGAGCTGTCAAATTTTCGTAAACATTTAAAAATTAATTACATTTTGTAGTTGAACGTTGATTGCAGGCGAATAAGGCAACATACTGCACAGCCTAAAAACTCAGCTCTACTCAAAATTCCTTCAATAAACCACAATGACCGTAACTTACAAAATATCAGAGCATAAATTATATTTGGTAACACTCTGACCAACATCTTAGAGAATATTTGCAAGAAAACTAAAACTTTTTATTGTTGAAATTCCGGCTCAAAATGATGAAATATTGAAAGGTAACGAGCACAATACGTTGAGAAAGAAACAAACGGTAATTTACATCCGGAAAACGGGCTTATTGAAAGATACGCATTTTGAAATCCACACATATTTATTATAAGAACATTGATTAAAGGCGAATGAGGCAACTAGGTAATCTAAAAATTAAAGCGCAGCGCTATTCAAAATTTCCTCAATAACTCAAAATAAACCAAGCTTACAAAATTTGTGACAATAAATTTTATTTTAAGGTAAAAAACTGTAAGTCATTTCCGCAAAAAAATTAAATAAAGTTATTATTGAATATCCGGTAAAACATGATTATAGGTAACGAGAACAATAATTTGAGTAAGAAACAAACGGTAATTTACTTCCAGAAAGCGCGGATATTAAAAATGCCACATTTTTAAATCAAACCATGATTGCGGGCGTATTGCAAAAATTGAAACGAAGCTCTACTCAAAATTCCCTAAGTAACTCAAAATGACATTACCTTCAAAATCTGTAACGATACATTTTCTCAAGTAAATATACCATTAGAGATTTTCGCAAAAAAATTTATTGTTAAAATTTTTGTTCAAAACGATTATAGGCAATGAAGACTATGTTGAGAAAGAAACAAACGGTAATTTACAAGTTTCATATATGGAAATTCAGCAACATTTTAAAAACGAACAACAACTGCATGCGAATGCGACAGCATATTGCAAAAATTTAAAAGGCGTCTGCTCAAAATCCCACTACTTACTTAAAATGGCCTCAACCTATAAAATCTATGATACTAAATTTTATCCGGCAAAAAACTGTAAGGCCATCCGGGGTTTTCTTAAACAAATTAAAAAAAAACTGTTGAATAATACTTTTCGTAAAAATCACACGGTAAATTACATCGGGACAGTGCGGCTGTTGTAAGTACCGTATTTTAAGATCCGTTCACATTTTGTAACCAGACTAGACTGAAGGAGAATGAAACAACAAATTGCAAAAAATTAAAAGCAGCTCTAACTTGCAAAATTGGCTAAATATCAGGGATATTCCCAAAAAAATTAAAACATTTTATTGTTAAAATTCCGGTTCAAAGAGAAATATTGAGAACAATTCTTTTAGTAAGAAACAAACATTAATTTAAATCCGAAAGCATGGTTGGAGGAAGTTCTGCATTTTCACATTTTGTAATCGGTTGTTAGCTCTACTAAAAAACCCCTCATTAACTCAAGATGACCGTAAGTTACAAAATATGTGGCAATAAAGGTTATCCGACAAAAATATGTAAGATACGACAAGTATTTTCGCAAAAATTAAAAAAAATACTGTTGAAATTTCGGTTCAAAATGGTTTTACGTAACGAAGAAAATGCATTGCTCATGAAACAAACGATAATTCACATCCAGAAAGTGGTTATTGGATGTTTCGTATTTTTAAGTCGAACTTTGATTTATGGATATGAGCTTTTTCATTTAAAGCTCTAGCCTACTCATTTATACTTAAAAATATTTGTTTAAAGAGTTTCGGTCCTCAGGGATAGGGTTTTGGGGATTGGGCTATTCTAAACTATTTGTAATATTTTATAAACACTTCTTGTATAGCCCTTGCATTACGATACGCACGACGTGGTCTAAAGCAAAATATTGATTTAAAAGGATTGCTTCCCTTTGAGATAGTTTTCTGAAAATTGAACATATGCCGACATATTTTAATTCAGTACCACCCCTCTTTCGTACCAATGGGTAAGATTCCAATATAAATGCTCGAAGAAATTGGTACGAAAAATGATGATGCGATAAACTGGGTTTGGTGGTAAATTCCGTTTTAGTATCTTAATAAATAAAATGTTTGATAAGCGTAGTATTTTATTTATTTCACTTGTGAACAGCTTGATGGTCGGTGTAAAAGAGAAATTTTATTTTCATATAATTATGTTTCTTAAGCTGTACTATAATACATAAATGGCTTAAGTAGCTAGTTTTAACAATTCTTAATAGAGGTCCAAAATTCTACACAAAAATTTTATAGCAACATTTGTGAGGTTTCTAATTTACATTTATAATGTTTCTAAAGGTAAAGTAGATTAAATTTAACAGTGTGTTATGTATAGCGTTCAGTTACTCTAATGTAAACAAATGAAAAATAATTTGTAAGTGTTAACTAATATAAATAATAATGGTTATGATAATTTTCTTGTTAATTTAAGGTTATGAAAAAAGTAAAAATATTGGTAAACTAAAATATTGGACCATCAAGATTTAAGCTAAGTATTTATATAATGTTAAAAAGTAACTAAATCTAATATTCATATTGTTTGATTCGCAGATGATTTGCTGGTAACTTGCTGCTCCAACATTCCGGCCGCCTTGAATCGGTTGATTCAATTGATTGGAAGTAAACATAATTTGTGTATGGGCCGTTTTATTACTCCGTTTGGTGTTTTTAATGTAACAACTCTGACGATGGTATCTGCTCCGGGATGAACCTCTATAACTCTACCCATCAACCACTTTGTTGGAGGTAGGTTGTTTTCCTTAACGAGAACAATATCGTCAAGTTTAACGTTCTCCTTTTTGCTATTCCATTTAGTTCTGTGTTGCAGATTGGTTAGGTATTCTAGGTGCCACCTCTTCCAGATGTCCTGATTCATCTTTTGTACAAGTTGCCATCTGGATAGTTTGCACAATTTGATGTCTTGTAGATCCTCGCTTGGTAGTTGCGTTGTGGGACGTCCGATCAGGAAATGGGCTGGCGTTAAATAATTTAATTCCTCACTGGATAATACGCATATTGGACGAGAGTTCAGGATGGCCTCGATTTCAGCCAGCAGCGTGCTCATTTCTTCAGTGGTAATTATATGACCATCGGTGACTCTCTTCAGGTGGTATTTAACTCGTTTTACCGCGGCTTCCCAAAGTCCGCCGAAATGGTTTGCACTTGGTGGGATAAACTTGAAAGTGATCTCATCTGTTAATAAAAAATTAGAAATGGTGTTGTTATTTTGTTTGAGAAACTTGTAGAATTCGTGAAGGTGATTGCGAGCTCCGATAAAGTTTGTTCCATTGTCACTATGGATCTCCTTGCAAACACCTCTGCGAGCTATGAATCTTCGGAGCGCTGCAATATAAGATTCCGTGGTAAGCTCAGAGACTAACTCAATATGGACAGTCTTGGTTGCTAGGCAAACAAAAATGCATATGTAACTTTTGTACGTCGTTCTTCCTCTTCCTTTGACTAAACGTGTTTGAAAAGGTCCCGCGTAATCCACCCCAACCTTAAAGAACGGTCTCACTAACTCGACCCTCGGAACAGGAAGATCGCCCATTATTTGTTTCATAGTATCTCCTCTATATTTCACGCATTTCACGCATCCATGAGCAACCTTTTTAACCATTTGTCTACAATTTAAAATCCAATATTTTTGGCGAAGCGTAGCAATCATTAAACTTTGTCCAGCATGTAGGTATCGCAGGTGGTGCTCTTTCACAATTAGTTCGGTGAGTGTATCTCCAGCTGGTAATATTATTGGATGCTTAATTGTGTAGGTTATCGATGCATTGGAGATTCTTCCTCCAACTCTTAAAAGTCTAGCTTCGTCAAGGAACGGTTTTAAGTTCTTCAATTTGCTTGAGGCTGGTATTTCTTTATTTGCACTTAGTAGATTGATCTCATGTTCGAAGTGTTTGGACTGAATATATTTGAATAGAAGAAGTTGTGGTTTTCGTAATTCTTGACAGCATAAACTTTGTGAAACTAAGTTGGTGGGAGTTCGTTTTAATATTAAATCGGTAAATCGCAAGACGTAGGCTAAAATTCGAATAATTTTGTTGAAGCTCGAAATTCGTTTGATTAAACCATCAAATATATTTGGTTGACATACTTGAACTTGAAATGAATGGCTTCGTAGTTCTTCGGTTATGTTATGTTGGCTTTTCATATTTTTTGGCCAGGCTTCAGAATTTGCAATCCAGCTTGGACCGTCCCACCAAAGTCTAAAACCTTTTAGTTTGTCTGGCTCGATTCCTCTAGAAGCGCAGTCTGCTGGGTTATCCTTCGTATTTACATGCCTCCACTGCGATCTGCTCATGCTGCTAAGTATTTCCCCAGTTCTATTTCCAACAAATGTATTCCATTTTGTTGGAGGTGCGGATAGCCAATCTAACACAATGGTGGAGTCTGTCCAGGCGGTGATATCTACGGGTTCGATTTTGAGAGATTGCTTGATAGTTGAGAGCAATCTAGTAAGAAGTAATGCGCCACATAGTTTCAGTCTTGGGATAGAAATTTGTTTAACGGGTGCGACTTTGGTTTTCGCTGATAATAATTTGATTATTGATTCTCCATTTGGTTTTTTTATGTGTCCGTATACTACAGCTGAGTAGGCATGCCTGGATGCATCTGAAAACCCATGCAATGAAAATATATTTTTAGGATTTGTATGAACATATCTTTCTATTTCTAATTCTTGTATAATGGGTAGACTGTCACGTAATTTGCGCCATTCGTTTTCAACTTCTAAGGGTAATTGATCGTCCCATTTTAGGTTCTTTGTCCATAAAGTTTGGAAGAAGATTTTTATTGTGACCGTTATTGGAGCAATCCATCCCAACGGATCGAATAAGCGGCTTGCCTCCGATAATATACCTCGTTTGGTCATGACAGGATGTTCTGTGAGGTTTGTTTTGAATTGGAAGCAATCTTTCCTTGGATTCCAGTGCAGCCCTAACACTTTTACGGAGGTAGATTCTTCAATTTCTAGGTTGTTGATTGAGTCGCTTGGTTGAAAGTTGTATTTTAAGACTGCATCTTCGTTGCTTAACCACTTTCTAAGATGAAAACCAGAACGTGAGAGCACTGTGTTTATGTCGTTCTTGAGATCGATTGCTTCTTCTATTGAATCCGCTCCAGTCATGACGTTCGACAGTTCGCGATCGTTCCAAAAATACATAGGTACGCATCCCTGTTTTATTCAGTTTATAGTAAGTCATAAAGATTGCTCAATTTTTTTACGCTTCGTTTTTATAAAAATTAACCCTGTTGATTCCGTTAAACCGGTGGTATTTTTTTTTTGTATAAATAGAGAAAAATTCTGGATGCGGGGGGAGTTTTTTTTTAGTAATTAAGGTATATGGTTCGAAGAATGATATTGGATCGTTCATTGTTTGTAAATTAAAAGTAAATTAAAATATTAAATAAAATACCCAGTTATAGGTATTAATTTCTAAAAGAAACGATTGGTAACAAGTGTATCTATCTTTCGGCCATCAAACAAATTCGAAAAAAAAAATATATAAAATAAAATAAAGTAAAATAAAAAAAAATACCTTAGTTGCTTTGTATAATACCTAAAATTAATATTAGTATAGTGAGTGTAACACAAAAAAATATAAAGACATAAACGTACAGTTACCCGAGTACATACTTTAAAAAGCGGTATAAATCGCAAAACACGAACTCTAAATGAAAAATTAACGAAATTGTGTGACCGTTTATAGTTATAAAACAAAAATAATTCTAAAATCTAAAAACTAAATTAAATATAAATACCAAATCTTAAAATCTCAGATCATAATATAAATAGTGAACATACACCGAATAACTACTTAAATATCTAGTGAAATAAAACAAGAACTGGTTAAGTGAGTGCCCGTGGTCATCTGGACCTATAGCATGTTTTCATGCGTAAACTGTGATTACAACATTAACGCCAGTTAAATTGCCTCATACTGTGAAAAAAATTCGGAAGGCAAAATAAGTGCATATCCATTATAAAATAAACATGGTAGGCATATGTGTGTACGAACTATACAGTGCAAATCGTGCAAGTGACGAATAGTTTTTATTTGAAAATTATCGGGCTAAAATTCGAAAATTGTTCAATTAAGTGCCCTCGCCGAACTGGATAAACCAAAACATTGCAATTATTAGATATTGGAACGTATTCAACGTCGAGAAGAGTCGACAACAGCCATTTTAAAGATAGGTGTATTTTGTTTGTAATTTTCGTACGATATTATTTACCAAATTTTTGTTGTATATTATTTCTTTAGTATATTTATATTTACAAATTTTTTTTTCTTAAAACTTTTCCATATTTTTCTTATAATTTTCTATTAAATTTGATCAAATTGAAATATTGTCTTAACGATTATTGTAATTTTTATAAGCTTAGTTAGTTAGGAAATTGGCGGTAATTAGTGGTGTGCCGTTCGTCCGCGATAGCTCTATGTTAGCGGATTCGTAATTTTTTTGTTGTTGAGAACGAATTGGTACCTGCATGATTATTGCTAATATTAAGACGTCATTTAGAATAAGTTAGATCAGGTGAATGGTAGAATTGTTTTACTTTATTTTTTTTGTTGATTATTAGAGAATAATGATTTATATGTTTTGCTTCGGTATCGAATTATTTTTTTTGTAAATACATATGTGTAGCCTTAACGAAGGCCGAATTCGAAAGATTTTTTTTGGTCAATTATTTCTTCAAGGCTTTCTCCTTTATCATTCGTTCGAAACCAATGTCGCATTTCAGGATGAGTAATTAAGACTTTAAATCGAGGATGAAGTAAGTAAATTGATGTCAGTCTGATAGGGTAAGTTGATCAATGCCTTTTTCCGGTCCCCTTTCCTACCCTATCCTTCCCTTCTTAGTTTATACTCGCGGTCTAGCACGATTTACTCAAGCTTTGGGAAACCCCACCCCCTTTACCCTGAGCTCTAGCCGGCCCAAGACGACCGCCCCGAAGCCTCTGAGTAGATAAATTTCTGTGAACAGCCGTTAGCCAACTATCGATTATGTTACAGTGGCGCCCAAGCCATCGGTATTAATAGTTGTTAATTTTTTTTAATATTTAATATAGTTGAGATTAAATTTTTTTTTGTGTAAAAATTTTCTAATTGATAATCCCCAATTTTTCCCCCTCCGCTTTCCGTGGATATTGTAACTATTTTCCCATTTTCTTTATTATTTCATCGACGATCGTAAGTGTAGCTGAATCTGGACTATATAAGTCTGTAGACTCAGTTGTGCGGCCCATACGATTATTCATCTTTCATATAAATTAATTATTTGTTAAAGCAAGTTTCTTTAACTTTCACTGGGAAATACCTTCTATGAAAAGTTGATGTGATCATCCTTAGCAGTACTTCCAATATAATTGTTGACTTTAGTGTTTGTTAGTGATTTCATCAATCATCACCGTTTCATATTTCTTACTTTCGCAATGAGCTCCAATAAATTTGTCGATTACATTGTTAGGTAAAGCATGAAATCTTATTTGTTTTAGTTGCGCAGACATCCGATATTGCTGATGTTGAGTAATATTCCCGTTGAGTCGTCTGTTAGTACAAGTAAAGCAATCTTTTAAAAATTCTCAATTCAGAATCTGCGTAAGCGCTTCTAGTATTCTTATCCATTACTATAGATTCGTTTGTTAGCATTCAGATTCCTCTCCCTTAACCTTATTCCTCCCTTTCCCTCGGCATTGATCAACTTAGTGTAAGCAGGAATTATATATAAGTACATAAAAACATTCCTTATCACGACTCGGAAATTTTTTTAACTTACTAGCTTCATCCTCGCTTAAATGATTTAGATAAATTTTGATTACATACTTAATATTCGTGTAGTACAAGACCACGTAATTTGTGAAAAGCAATAGCATCCCGATTTTTCGTATATCTATTTATAGTTGTCTACCTAAAATTTTCATATACCAATAATATTTATAATTTAAAATTTTTTTCTTTTTAATTCATTGTCTTTAAAATTTTGCTAAATTTTTATTTCTATTAGTTTCGCAATAAAATATTTCCCGAAAAATGGCTACTGGAGTTTTGAAATCGGAAAACTTAGAAAATGACGAATTTTTGATAGAATGTGAAATTCGGTTGTTACAAGGCTCACTTAAATCCTTATTTAAAGATTTGGATGCCCGCCTATTATCGGAGGAAACCGATCCCGAGCTTCGGCCTACCCAACCTCATAAGCTAGCATTACAATTCCCTAACAAAGAGACAACACTATGTACGTTCAAACTGCAGAATGTGCAGTCACAATTGCTGCGCTACATTAACGCGATGACAGATGATGCGGATGAGCTTGCAGTAATTACTGCTCGATTGAAGCATTTACAAGGTCGGCTAACACGAATTTCCGGTTTAGACATAGTAAAAGAACCTGCGATTAAGCTCTGTAAGACATGCGAATTACTTTTAGAGCTTTGTGTTAAATTAGGGTCAGATACAGTACCACCTCTTAATGAATCATTACAGGTCATAAGTTCGGTGCACATTGCAGCACCCGATTGGTCGGAATTTACATCTCATCACTCGGATCAAACCCATTCATCTACGCCTAATGGGCAAAGCCCATTCGAAGTTCAGGGGAGTAGTACTTTTCAGTCAAATAATACTATTAAGTACACCCCGCCTCATAAATGGAAAATAAAATATGCAGGCTTGCCAACAGATACTCCAGTGGAAAATTTTATTTTTCGTGTGGAACATCTCGCGCTTAAAAACGGTATAAGAGAGGAACAACTAGCAAATGAGATAAGTTTCCTTTTGGACGGTACCGCAAAGGAGCAATACTGGTTGACGCTTCGCTGCAATTCGAACAGCACTTGGAATGATATTCGGCAGTCTTTAATTCATAGATTCCAAGATCGACGCACCGATTATGACATAAAACAATGTATTGATAGTCGACATCAACCATCAGACGAAACTTTCGCAGATTTCTACTATGAAATTTTAAGTTTATCATTGCGACTAAAAACGCCTTTGTCTGATTTAGACTTGTTGGAGGCCTTAAGGAAAAACATGCGGGCGGGCTTGAAGGCACATCTAGCAGGGCAATATTTTGAAACAACGGCAGACTTTGTACGTACTTGCATTCTCACTGAAGATACCTGGAAAAACATGAACTATGTCCCAGAACTTACCATGAACTTTCGACCACACAGTTTTCATGTAGAACCATGTCTCCCTGGTAATATTAATGCATTTAGAATTGGTTCGATTCCGAGTAATCCTCCTAAACTGAAAGCTTATTCCCGACCCATTACATCTACTACTTGCTGGAATTGTTGCCGAACCGGCCACAACTTCACCGAGTGCGACATACCCACAAGAGGAATTTTTTGCTACGGCTGCGGGGCCCGTGAAGTCCTTAAACCCCATTGCTTAAATTGTTCTTCTAAACCGGGAAACAGGGGACTGGAAATGAATACCACAGGGTCGACTCATTTCCGATCCATACAAACGAGACCCAATCATTCACAAGGCGAGAATTCGAGAACTCAGGAGCAGGGGACTTCGAAACAAGACTAAGAACTCGCTCACTACAAAAGTCTCACAAATTTCGGTCAATTAAATATTTTCGAGAAAAACGACTATTGCATGCCAAAATTGCCGAAACAATTCTAAATTCAACCGATGATAATCGTCCGTATGTAGACGTAGAAATAGAAGGGAGTTTAATGCGAGGCCTATTGGATAGTGGCGCAACAGTTAGTGCGCTGGGTAAGGGTTCAGAAGAATTCATTAAGAAAAAACAAATATTTTTGCATCCATTTCCCGCCATTTTAAAAACAGCAAGTGGCGCGCCTCAATGTGTTTTAGGATACATTAAAACCAATTTGAGGTATAACAATAAGACGTGCCAAGTTAAGCTGTTGATAGTGCCATCCCTTCAACAAAGTTTATACCTTGGTTGCGACTTCTGGGAAAGCTTTGGAATCAAACCCTTATTAATAGAGGAAATAAATTGCCCACGTAGCCTTAAAAGAATCCCCGATACCAAGTTACACACCTTAAATCAGCAACAGCAACATCAACTCCAATCAGTTATTAAGTCACTGCCAAATTTTCAAGACTCAGGACTTGGAAGAACTAGTCTCATAACTCATGTAATAGATGTAGGAGATGCACCACCGGTTAAGCAGCGTTTTTATGCTCGTTCTCCAGCAGTACTGCAAGACATGTATAGAGAACTCGACCGTATGCTGTCAATGGATGTCATAGAGGAAAGCAATAGCTCCTGGTGCTCCCCCATGACTTGTGTGAAGAAAGAAAACGGCAAAATCCGACTTTGTCTAGATGCGAGAAAGCTTAATTTAGTTACCAAAAAGGACGCGTATCCTTTACCCCTTATAGATGGCTTGTTGAGTAGATTAGACCGAACGACGTTTATTTCTAGCCTGGACCTAAAAGACGCCTTTTGGCAAATCCCGCTAGATTCCAGTTCTAAGGACAAAACGGCGTTTACCATCCCGGGGCGACCCTTATACCAGTTTAAAGTCATGCCTTTTGGGCTCTGCAATGCCCCCCAAACCTTGTGTCGGTTGATGCATAAGGTCATTCCTTACCACCTACATGACCGAGTGTTCGTCTACCTTGATGACCTCTTAATCACCACCTCCACATTTGAAGAGCATCTATCATTATTGGCGGACGTTTCGGTTCGTCTGGCGAACGCCGGATTAACAATTAATGTGGAGAAAAGCCAATTTTTACTGAAAGAGATTGAATATCTCGGTTATTTAGTTGGTGAGGGTGGCCTTAGGCCCAATCAGAGCAAGGTGAAGGCCATTGCAGAGTTTCCAGTGCCAAGGACTGTTAAACAGATAAGAAGATTTTTGGGAGTCTCGGGGTGGTATCGTCGGTTTATTAAAGGTTATTCAGTAATCTCGGCTCCTCTAACGAACCTATTGAAGAAGGGCAGTCGGTTCCAGTGGACTGAGGAGACACAGAAAGCATTTGATGAGTTAAAATCGGCGTTAACTTCGTCCCCAGTTTTAGTAACTCCTGATTTCAAAAAGAGGTTCTACATTCAATGCGATGCCAGCTCCACTGGAATAGGAGCTGTTCTGTTTCAAAAGGATTCGGATGGAGAAGACCGACCAATATCCTACATGTCGAAGAAACTTAATGCGGCCCAAAGAAATTATAGTGTTACGGAATTGGAGTGTTTGGCAGCGGTGTTGGCCATTCAAAAGTTTAGAGCTTACGTAGAAGGTCAAGCATTTACAGTGATTACGGATCACGCAAGCCTCACCTGGCTGATGTCCCTTAAAGATATAAACGGTCGACTCGCACGGTGGAGCTTGAAATTACAATCATTTGATTTTGTGATACAGTATCGTAAAGGTAGTCAAAACGCCGTACCAGACGCCTTGTCTCGGGTATTCATGGATTCTCTTGATGCAGTTGAACTTCCATTGCATGTCAACACGGATTCACCAGCGTTTAAATCCCAAGCCTATCAGCAAATGATTCAGGATATTGACAATAATACGACACCTAACAATTTGGTAATCATTGATGGGTTAGCTTATATAAATCTGACACCTCGCCAGAATACAGTACCGTTAATACAGTCTGATGTGCCTGAACTAAAATTATTAATTCCAGACAGTTTGCGATTTTCATTAATTGAATTAGCTCACTGTTCCCCATCCGCTGCCCATATGGGAATAAATAAAACAATGGAGATACTAAAGCGATTTTATTATTGGCCTACGATGAACACCGACATAAAAACCTTTATAAACGCGTGCGAGAGTTGTAAATGCAATAAGCCCATGAACTTTCAAAGTCATCCTTCTTTACGTTCACTGCCTGTTACCTTCCGGCCCTGGCAGAGGATTTACCTCGATTTCATGGGACCTTACCCTCGTACCCGGAACGGAAATACTTCCATATTAATTGTAGTCGACCATTTTTCTAAATTTGTATTAACTAAAGCGGTGCGACAAGCAACGGCTATTGAGGTTGTAAGGTTCCTTGAAAATCAGGTATTTCTGATGTTTGGGGTGCCGGAAGTGATTGTGTCAGATAATGGGAGGCAGTTCGAAGCCAATATCGTTAAGGACCTTTGTACGAAATATGGAGTACGCCACCTCTTCACAGCTAAATATTCGCCTCAAGCGAATGCCTCTGAAAGAGTCAACCGTACTATTCTCTCAGCTTTAAGATCCTATATTAAGGATGATCAGAAAGTTTGGGATATCCACCTAAGTGCAGTTACTAATGCTCTACGAAACTGTAGACATGATTCCTCAAAATTTTCCCCGAGTTATATTGTATTTGGACAACACGCCATACTGCACGGTTCAAGTTATAAATTGTTAAAACGAGTCTATAATTTTACTGGCAATGAACTTGCTATTGATCATAAATCCGAAAGTCTATACAAAATCTACCTGCAAGTACGAAAGAACCTAACTGATGCCGCTCAGAAATATAATGGCCGGTATGGACTAAGGGCAAGGCAACCCAATTTGCAAATCGGTCAACCTGTATACGTTAGAAATTTCACGCAAAGCAAAGCTTCTGAACAATATGCAGCAAAATTAGCTCCCAAATTTGAAAAGGGATTTATTTCGAAACTAATTGGGAATGTTGCTTACGAAATCGTGAACAGCAACGGAAACCCAATCGGCGTATATCATTTAAAGGATATTAAAATCTAGCAAAATCGAACCTTTATTTTTGTTGAATTATATGCCCGGCCTGTGGAGACTCATCTCTTGGGTGTAAGTCGTCCCCACGAGTTGTAACGTTCGACAGTTCGCGATCGTTCCAAAAATACATAGGTACGCATCCCTGTTTTATTCAGTTTATAGTAAGTCATAAAGATTGCTCAATTTTTTTACGCTTCGTTTTTATAAAAATTAACCCTGTTGATTCCGTTAAACCGGTGGTATTTTTTTTTTGTATAAATAGAGAAAAATTCTGGATGCGGGGGGAGTTTTTTTTTAGTAATTAAGGTATATGGTTCGAAGAATGATATTGGATCGTTCATTGTTTGTAAATTAAAAGTAAATTAAAATATTAAATAAAATACCCAGTTATAGGTATTAATTTCTAAAAGAAACGATTGGTAACAAGTGTATCTATCTTTCGGCCATCAAACAAATTCGAAAAAAAAAATATATAAAATAAAATAAAGTAAAATAAAAAAAAATACCTTAGTTGCTTTGTATAATACCTAAAATTAATATTAGTATAGTGAGTGTAACACAAAAAAATATAAAGACATAAACGTACAGTTACCCGAGTACATACTTTAAAAAGCGGTATAAATCGCAAAACACGAACTCTAAATGAAAAATTAACGAAATTGTGTGACCGTTTATAGTTATAAAACAAAAATAATTCTAAAATCTAAAAACTAAATTAAATATAAATACCAAATCTTAAAATCTCAGATCATAATATAAATAGTGAACATACACCGAATAACTACTTAAATATCTAGTGAAATAAAACAAGAACTGGTTAAGTGAGTGCCCGTGGTCATCTGGACCTATAGCATGTTTTCATGCGTAAACTGTGATTACAACATTAACGCCAGTTAAATTGCCTCATACTGTGAAAAAAATTCGGAAGGCAAAATAAGTGCATATCCATTATAAAATAAACATGGTAGGCATATGTGTGTACGAACTATACAGTGCAAATCGTGCAAGTGACGAATAGTTTTTATTTGAAAATTATCGGGCTAAAATTCGAAAATTGTTCAATTAAGTGCCCTCGCCGAACTGGATAAACCAAAACATTGCAATTATTAGATATTGGAACGTATTCAACGTCGAGAAGAGTCGACAACAGCCATTTTAAAGATAGGTGTATTTTGTTTGTAATTTTCGTACGATATTATTTACCAAATTTTTGTTGTATATTATTTCTTTAGTATATTTATATTTACAAATTTTTTTTTCTTAAAACTTTTCCATATTTTTCTTATAATTTTCTATTAAATTTGATCAAATTGAAATATTGTCTTAACGATTATTGTAATTTTTATAAGCTTAGTTAGTTAGGAAATTGGCGGTAATTAGTGGTGTGCCGTTCGTCCGCGATAGCTCTATGTTAGCGGATTCGTAATTTTTTTGTTGTTGAGAACGAATTGGTACCTGCATGATTATTGCTAATATTAAGACGTCATTTAGAATAAGTTAGATCAGGTGAATGGTAGAATTGTTTTACTTTATTTTTTTTGTTGATTATTAGAGAATAATGATTTATATGTTTTGCTTCGGTATCGAATTATTTTTTTTGTAAATACATATGTGTAGCCTTAACGAAGGCCGAATTCGAAAGATTTTTTTTGGTCAATTATTTCTTCAAGGCTTTCTCCTTTATCATTCGTTCGAAACCAATGTCGCATTTCAGGATGAGTAATTAAGACTTTAAATCGAGGATGAAGTAAGTAAATTGATGTCAGTCTGATAGGGTAAGTTGATCAATGCCTTTTTCCGGTCCCCTTTCCTACCCTATCCTTCCCTTCTTAGTTTATACTCGCGGTCTAGCACGATTTACTCAAGCTTTGGGAAACCCCACCCCCTTTACCCTGAGCTCTAGCCGGCCCAAGACGACCGCCCCGAAGCCTCTGAGTAGATAAATTTCTGTGAACAGCCGTTAGCCAACTATCGATTATGTTACAAGGTCATCGACGTAGAACTGATTTATTATGTGCTTCGCTGCTTTTGGATATAATCTTTGACATTTTGAGCTGCCTCGTTGAGTGCACGCGTGGCTAGAAAGGTTGCACTCGCTGTCCCGTAGGTAACTGTTTGCAGTTCATAAGTAGTGAAGGGTTTATCTGGTTGAGTTCGCCATAATATTCGCTGGAACCTTGCGTCTTCGTCTGCAATTAGCACTTGTCGGAACATCTTTTCTACGTCAGCTGTAAACGCTACTTGATACATTCGAAACCGAGATAATATTTCATACAACGTAGATTGTACAGTGGGTCCAACAGCAAGACAATCGTTTAACGAGCTTCCCGTGGTAGTTTTAGCGGAACCGTCAAACACAACTCGGAGCTTCGTTGTACTGCTGGAGTCTTTAATGACACCGTGATGTGGTAGGTAATATCCGTGACATAGGCCAATGTTGTCGACTGGTTTCATATGTCCCAACTCAATATATTCGTTCATGAAACTTTTGTACATATCAGCGAATTCCTTTTGCTTGTTAAAACGTTTTTCCATAGAAAACATGCGTTTTGCTGCTGTGTGGAAAGAATTGCCGAGATTTAATGGTGAACGCTTAAATGGTAATCGTACCTTGAATCTGCCAGTATTATCAGTGGTTGTAGTGGTTTTGAAATGAGTTTGACATAATTCTTCTTCATGTGATAGCTTGATATGTTCGTTTGGTATTGCTTCGATCTCCCAGAATTTCCTTAGTAGATGATCTAGGTTGTCCTCCGGGTTGCTTAGATTGACCGTGATAACTTGAGTCGACTCTGTTTCCATAGATTTGCCCGCAACGATCCATCCTAGAACAGTGTTTTGCATCGTAAAGAAATTTTGGGTGGTGAATCTTCCGTCCGTTAACAGTTCAAAGAAGTTATCAGCTCCAATTATGACGTCTATCTCCTTGCCTTTGTAAAAGTGGGGATCAGCTAAATCGTATTTATTAAATGAATCAATATTAATGGGACGTGAGATCGGTGCTTGCCTTGCTGTTAATTTTGGTAAAACATATGCTTCCACATTTAATACTGGGTTATCTTTGTTTCGGGGCATTATCTTTAGCGACACTGATCCTCTTGTATATCCACCTGAGGTTGCTCCAATGCCCGTGATAGCTATCTTGGCACTATTTCTACGCAACTTAAGTCTCTGCGCACAGTTTTCACTAATAAATGTAGCTTGCGATCCGGAATCTAGTAATGCCCTACATAAGTATCTCTGATTCATCGCATCAGTTACGCAGATCAATGCAGTGGGTAGGATAGAACTTCCGGTTTGGTTACTAGTGGTGCAGTTCAATGTGGTGGCTTCGTTTGACTGGTCTTCGGATTGAGATACGCTTGCTATTGTTGGATACTCGTGTAATAAACTATGATGTTTTCTGTTGCACTGTTTGCAACGGAATTTAGACTTGCAATTATACACGCTGTGATTGTTGTTTAAGCAGTTGAAGCAACGGGTTTCTTTAATCAACATTGATTTTCTGTCGGTTACTGCCATTTCTTTAAATTTAACACACTCAAATAACTTGTGCTCTCCACCACATACTGAACACACCTGGCTTTTGGTTGTTTCACTTGACACAACATGACTCCTAACACTTAATTTTAAATTAGTCGACAGAGGTTGAGAACGTTTGTTTTGGCATTTTAACGATTCTAGTGCATCGATCCTTTTCGCGAGAAAGTCAAAAAACTGCTTTAAGCTTGGTAAATCATAATCTGCAGATGCTTGTACCCATAAACTGTTAGTTTCGTTATCAAGCTTATTAACTAGAATATGAATTAGCCAGTGGTCCCTGGTTTCTTCTTCTTCCCCTAATGCCTTAAGTCCTCGTATAATTTCGTCCGACGTATCTAGAAGTGCTCTGACGTTCAAGCTATTTGGTGTCGTTATTGCTGGTTGATGCATGAAAGTTTTGATGAACGCATGGATTGTGTGCTTTCTGCGGTCGTATCTCTCTCTTAACTTTCCCAATGCCTCGATATAATTGGCATCCGTGATGCTAAAATGTTTTAGTAAATTCGCTGCTTCTCCTTTCAACGACAACTTCAGGTATTGTAGTTTTTGTGAAGGCGTTAGTCTCGTGTTGTCATGCACGGTTGAGCAATACAAGTCGTGGAATGACTGCCACTCGGTGTAGTTGCCGGAGAATTCTGGAACCTTTATTTTTGGTAGCTTCACATCAATATGGTGTCCCGTCATGGAAGCATCAATAAATGTATCGTTTAGCGAAACTGGTGGCTCCACCTTTTTTCTTAAAGCAAGATTTAACCCTGCTGCGGCTTTATAATAATTTTCTTCAAAATCTTGGTCGAGCTCCTCGGTGTTATCCATCGTGACAATTTTGTTTTCTACTTCAATAAATTCACTTCGGTATCGTTCAACATTTGCCAATCTCACTTTGATGTCTTCGGAATTGGTGGTTTCGTTTACGGCGTTAATAAAGTTTAATATCTTGGTTATGCTGCCTTTGATGTAGGCGCGTCTTTTCTTTAATGTTACAATATCCGCCATTTTAAGTATCACTATTACCGATTTCGATATCACTTTTCACTATATACACGGTCACACACTAGCCAGTAGCCACAAATTCCCGAATATTTGAGTAGGTGTATAGAGAATAAGGGTTTGTGTGTATATTTAGGTATGAACAATATAGTTTTATATATAATATATTATGAATTAATGAAAATCACGGTAGTTTTTTTTTTTTTAAACGTTTTATTTATTTAAATATTTGGTAAATAGTTTGATACTTGCGGTTTTTTTTTGGTTTCCATGCGGTTGTAAATTCCAGATGTGTTCCAGATGTGTACTGCGTTCGGCTGGGTTTTATGCGGCTGGGTTGAATGCTGTTCCCAATCCGGCTCGAAGGACCAATCTTTCGTACCAATGGGTAAGATTCCAATATAAATGCTCGAAGAAATTGGTACGAAAAATGATGATGCGATAAACTGGGTTTGGTGGTAAATTCCGTTTTAGTATCTTAATAAATAAAATGTTTGATAAGCGTAGTATTTTATTTATTTCACTTGTGAACAGCTTGATGGTCGGTGTAAAAGAGAAATTTTATTTTCATATAATTATGTTTCTTAAGCTGTACTATAATACATAAATGGCTTAAGTAGCTAGTTTTAACAATTCTTAATAGAGGTCCAAAATTCTACACAAAAATTTTATAGCAACATTTGTGAGGTTTCTAATTTACATTTATAATGTTTCTAAAGGTAAAGTAGATTAAATTTAACAGTGTGTTATGTATAGCGTTCAGTTACTCTAATGTAAACAAATGAAAAATAATTTGTAAGTGTTAACTAATATAAATAATAATGGTTATGATAATTTTCTTGTTAATTTAAGGTTACGAAAAAAGTAAAAATATTGGTAAACTAAAATATTGGACCATCAAGATTTAAGCTAAGTATTTATATAATGTTAAAAAGTAACTAAATCTAATATTCATATTGTTTGATTCGCAGATGATTTGCTGGTAACTTGCTGCTCCAACAACCCCCTTGACAATACAATGAATATTAACAGAATTGCAAAAAGTTTTTAGTATAGGTGTTTATTTTGTGGGGTCTAACTATGTCAAAATGTTTTAATTAGTTTTAAAAATTTGGTTATCACCTCTAATACGATTAACAGAAATACGAAAAATGTTGTGTAGCTTTGTCCAATGTCAGCCCACACATAAATTGCAGCTTAACGAAACCTTATAATTCAGTATAAAAAAATAGAAATATTACTATAAAAAATTCAAGCAAAACAATTCGCCCTCATAAAAATTATATTTTCACATTTAACGCGCTTTAAAATCACATTTGTCTAAATAAATCCACAATGGAAGTAACATTTCTTGTGTCCGCATGCAACAGCACATTCTTTTCTTTTTGCGCAACGTCATGAGTTTCGGGTCATCATGCAATCATATCTCATACATGAATACATACAGAGTATAACAACATTTTGTTGAATAGAAAAAAAAATTTTTTTTTTTGATAAAAGAATTTTAATTCCAAAGAAATGGTGGAAAAATAAAGAAAATTTATTATTGCGTTTAACCTTTTGATTTTCATATAAATATTTTCATATTTTTGTGCTGTTTGTAACTTTTTGAATCAAACACAAAAATCAAAAGGTGTATAAGAACCATTTGTGTATGTTATTTTGAACCAGGATGGTATGATGATGATCACAATGATTATTTGTAATCTTTTTTTTTTCTTTAATAAAGCGAAAATAAATTTTATTTCTTTTGATTATGATGAGATGTTTTTGTTTTCTTTTGCTGCTCTTTATGCTAACAAATTACTGGTTTGAATATTTATGAGCTACATAACCTCTTCGTACCTATATATATCAAAATTTAGGATCTATTCAAAAGGTTTTCTAGTTGTACATTTATTTCTCAGGCAAATTTACACTACCGATCAATAAAACTGTTTGTATACATTTGTATCGTAAATCTATTTTAATATTTTCTTTTTATGCATATCGTTTAAGGTGAAATATTTATCTCCACAATACAATAAAACTACATAAGGTATATTATCATTACTTCAAGATAGTATAAAATATAATTGCATAAAAATATATTATAATATTTACCTTTATTGCACTTTATCACGCAAGTAATTGAAAAAATATTGATGAAAGTTGACCTGTTGGAATTTCATTAGCATTTTCATAAAATATTGTTATTATTTTATGAGCAATAATTATTTTATTGTTGTTAGTTAAATATATGCAATATATTTTTAACAATACTTTAATTAACTACATAAACGTTTTTTGAAAAATTATCTATTTTTCAAATCAAAACTGTTATTTTTATTCTTTAGACTACGACTTACGACATAACATTTATTACGACAGTATTGTGAGAAAATAATATGTAATAGCTTGAAGCTTTTGTTTGAAATACTTTTAAAAACCATCGTTAGATATACCGTATGCGTTTAAGATCTTCAAGTAAATTGTTCGTCATATTCTGTAAAATATTTTCTTAATTTACTATTCATGATTTCTTAGTTACAAATATGAACTGATAAAATTTTTAAAATCAATATTTTCTGCTTTGAAAGATGTGATATTTCATTTTATATACGCAAACATATTCCCATAAAAATTCACAGCATGACTTTCATCACGGCAATATAGTGAAAAAACTAACCCCCCCTCCTCTTCCGTCTCACGGTTGGATACGTTCTCATTTCCTCTATAATATATTGAATTTTAAGTTTTTGGGCAACTGGTTACAAAAACAAAACTACGCAAATAAAATACTTACGTATCAATGTGCCTGCATGGAAAATCCACATGATACACATGAAATATTATAATAAATTTAAAAGTAAAAATGTTTCTAACGATTTTTCAAAAATCGATTAGCTT
Organism: Nephrotoma flavescens; assembly: GCA_932526605.1. Lineage (NCBI taxonomy): Eukaryota > Metazoa > Arthropoda > Insecta > Diptera > Tipulidae > Nephrotoma > Nephrotoma flavescens. The sequence continues at coordinate 156,290,649 of OW052222.1, read as the reverse complement.
GTTTCTTGAATTGTAGTGTTTTAAATGCAATGGGGAATAAGTATCTTCTCTTTTAACTGGTTTCATATTTAAGCCACTCTTGAAATATCGGAAGACTCAAATTTTAGATTTTACAGCACTGAAATAAGCTTATAACGAAAAGGTTACTATGGAATCTGCCACTTCCTGTGGACCGATTTCAACCTAAAATAATTAAGTCTCCCAATTTAAGATCAAAGCTTAATATTGAAGTTTTATCCCGATTAGCCAATTTATTTCGGCTGCAAGAAAGTTACAAACATTTAGTCGACACAGCACCACCCATGGACTCACGTAATATAGTAATTTTTCAAAAACTGGTTTTCGTGACTGCTGCGGTATTTTAAATCTGCAAAAATATCAAAGTCAACATTTTGTTTCTCAAAAATGATGTAACTTCTAAAATATTTGCAAAACCAAAAATCACCAATAAAATCTGCCAATTCTGGTGAACTGATGTCAGCTAAATATCCCTAAGATCTCCCAATTAATGGGAAAAATTAAAAATAAGGTTTTATCCCGATAAATTAATCCACCCGGGCTGTACAGATGCCAAATTTAAGCTAAAATACGTTGGCCAAGCCTCGTTAATCCCGCTAAAATTTTTGGAAAACTGCTCTGAACCGGTAATGTTGCAAATTTTATTTAAAATCTTGTAAATAGTAATCGTTCTCTTAAAATCTTGTAAATATTAAAAATTCTCTGAATTCTTTCAATTTGTTAAAAAGCTTAAGTATAAATTTTCAACACAATCAATCAGTTTAGACGAACTGGCTGTAAGGGGCTGATTTTTAATAACAATCGTTTTTCTCATAATCGATACACTTTTCAAATCAAGAAAGCTCTCATGAAAACTGCTCCGGTAGACCGATGGCCGAAAAACATAACTGAGATAACCTAATTTATGGAAAACAATTTAATATTAAGTTTCATCCCGATCAATCAACACAATCAATCAGTTTAGACGAACTGGCTGTAAGGGGCCGATTTTTAATAACAATCGTTTTCCTCATAATCGATACACTTTTCAAAACAAGAAAGCTCTCATGAAAACTGCTCCGGTAGACCGATGGCCGAAAAACATAACTGAGATAACCTAATTTATGGAAAACAATTTAATATTAAGTTTCATCCCGATCAATCAATCCGCCTTAGCTGTAAGGATTTTTGCTTAAGTTTTAAGCGGACCGATATTTGAAATTTTTTTTAGAATATTTTATTTCATAATCGGTTTTTTAAATGATATATTTCTAAAAATATTTACAAAACACGTAAAAGCTCCTAAGGAGGCGGCAATTTCTGGCAAAATAGATGTTGCAAATTACGGTGGACCGATTTCGACCAAAAATCACTGGGGTCTCCCAATTTATGCAAAACGCTTTAATACGGAGTACCACTCAATCCAGCTGGGATGTAGACAAGTTACGAATTTTACGCGATACGAAACCACATATACACTTACACATGCACACACAGAGATTTTTAAAAATATTGTGGACCGATTTTAGCCCGAATTTATTATGATCTCCTAATTTATGAGGTAAGCTTAAGTATAAAGCTTCGAAGTTGAGAGATTTTTTAAAAACAATATTTTTTTACTTCGGCGATATAGAGAATGGTACATCTACAAAAATCTTGAGGTTAGAATATTTCATAATTGTTATACTGTATTTTACGGCGTATAAGAAAGTTAAAATAGTAAAATACGTCATTTCCGCTTAAAATTTTGTATGTTCTGGACTGCTATTGTTGCCAACATAATAATCGTTTTTCTCGTTAAGGATATATTTTTTAAAATATTTGCAAAAACCGAAGAAGCAGAGGCTACCACTTCCAGTGGACCTATTTCAACCAAAAATCATTGGGATCATGCAATCCGTCTGGGCTTTAGAGAAGAAACCTTAGTACACACGGACATACACACGCATTCGGCTATAATATGGCAAATGGTAAATCTGCAAGAGATGTCGAAATTTTTCATGATAAATATATTTTATTATACTAAGTAAATACGCACCTCAAAAAAATAAGAGTAGGTGAATAAATTTGTTTTGAAATTTTTCCGATATTTTTTTTACTTTGTTGCAAAAATTACCAATTTGTTGATCAAATCAAATACCAACTATTATTAAAAATTTGGTGAAAAGTACAAATAATTCTTAATCGAATATGGCCAACATTAGATTATTACCACTTATAAGTGTAAATAGGTAAAAAATGAAACAGGATTGTTGAACTTATCATCTTTAACGCCTTTGGTTTCGAACATTTCGAAAATACGTAGATGTATTATATTTTACAGTCAGTCAGTCACGAACATCCCGTACATTTCCATAATAGAACGATAGGAATTTGCACACCCAACATCTGAATTGAAGGATACCTGCCAATTGGGTGCACATTAATTACAGATGCAACATAGTGTGGTACTACTTTCTGGGAGAAAACACAAGATAAATCTATGGGATTAAATTTTACTTGATAGATCTAGCTCTTTCTAGATTGTTTATTTCAAAAAATATACGCGTTTATAGGTTCTCGTAACTTTTTTTTCTAGTTTTATTTCTCTGATTAATTTTACAATATTGCTGAAGTTTATAAATTAGTAATTTTTGACATAAAACTAGTATAGTAAACCCCTAATTTATAATAAATGTATTGGAGCTACGATTGTAAATACGTAAAATTAAATATTATTACTAAAACTATATTTTTGTACTATACAGGGTGTCCCAAAATTTTCAAGTCAAACGAAGCAGGGTGATAGGGGAGCTCATTTCCAACAAAAACAGCCCAGTAAAGTTTTTTTGAATTATTGATGGTGCAAAAGTTATTCCACTTTTAGTGGTTTTTTTTAGTGAAATCGCATGCGCACCTACAAAAAAATTAATTTAAAAGAAACCAAGAGTTCTTTTGTTTAACTTTCTTTTTTAATATAATCTAAAAGAGTGTGACTTTTCAATAAAATCATTTTTATAAGCTGCATTGTCTTTTGTCAAATAAAAATTTTGGTTTTTTAAACTTTTTATGTTTCTCAGAAAGTTGACCCAATATCATAAAAATATGCAACACTAATGCAGGTTTTTTTTTATTAATTTTAGATATTATTATTATTCGGATTTCCCGCGGGTTCCCTGGATTTTCCCCTGATTCCCCCGGATTTCCTATGGATTTTCACCGGAATCGAGGAAATCCGGAAGAAAAGCGGGAGTTTCAGAACAATCCTTGGGAAATCCTAGAAATTTGTGGAAAATCCGTAGGAAATCCGAGAAAACCGGAGAAAATTCGGGAAATCCGTGAGAAACCTTGCGAAAATCCGATAAATCCGAAACAATCCGTGAAATCTGGGGAAAACCTGGAGGAAAATCGGGAAATCTTGTGAAAATCCTGGAAAAATCCGGGAAATTCTAAGGAAACCAGTACAATAACATTTAAAATTGATAAACAAAAATTATTATAATCATTTTGTTTTATTTATGACAATATTTTTCTGATAGTGGGTCAACTTTGTGTAGACATTCTTTTCCCGCTACCGTCACTTAAACATTAACAAAAAAATTTGAAAAAACAAAAAAGTTTACAAATCACAAAAGCTTTTATTTGACAGAAGATAATGCTGCTTATAAAACAATTTTATTGGAAAGTCACACTCTTCTAGATCGTATTTTAAAAGTAAGTAAAACAAAAAAACTCTTGATTTCTTTTAAATTAATTGTTTGGTGGGTGCGCATGCGATTTCACTAAAAAACACTAAAAGTGAAATAACTCTTGCATCATCAACAATTCGAAAAAATTTTACTTGGCTGTTGTTGGAAATGAGCTCTTCTATCACCCTGTTTCGTTTGATTTGCCAATTTTGAGACACCCTATATATTAAAATAAAAATGAACAACTTATAGAAAATTTAAATCAAGGGTTCAACTGTATAATTTAAAATTAAATTTATATTAGACAAACTTTATAATTAACAATAATGCAGAGTAATCAATAAATCGTAAAAAATCGTAATATTGGAACTTATAGAAGCAAAAGAAAATTATTGTGTTTAAAAAAAAAATGAGTGAGTTCATTAGTACTCTCAAGGAGATGTGTAAACATGGCGTGTGTATAGTACGTGGGTACAGTTTACTTTGAAGGAAGAAGGAATGCAATTTTACTAACCAGAGTTTTTCATTTGTTTATTATCGTTAAATTGGTCTATTACTCTTTCGGTATAATCGACGCAATTGGATTTTGGTAGCTAAAATAAGATATATTATATACTGTCGACTCTAACTTTAAAAATTTTCATTGAAAAACTGCACAATATGGTCGTCCCATATCTAGTAGTAAATATATTTCGATCTGAGTTCATGTGCAAATCGAATTCGTCTCGCAGGAAGTTTATAAGTGGTTCAGCTTGAGGAACAGCAACATTAATATTGAAATCCTCGCTCATAATCACCGGCAAAAGATGATAGTCTCCTTGGAGAATTTTTGAAATTCTTTAGGATATGGGGCAAGGACGAAATGTATGAACTTCATTATGTCTTCGAAAGATTTATTCGGCGAGGTTAATACAACTACAGAAAGCATCTTATTCCCATTGAGAAGCTGAAGTTCATTCGTATATATATCATCAATGAGTTGTGTTGTTACGCTCATACCAGTTGTTTGTCCAACGATGATTTCTTTATGCGAGGTGACTGTATGGTATGAGTATTCTATTTGAATTTTTATATATTGTTACTCCGGCAGCTCACTCACCGTCCCTCTTGAACTGAACGCAGATCTGGAAAAGCAAGAAAATTGAGCATCCTTGCGTGACTGTATCAGTTAGGTCGAGGTGATGTGTATGACCTAAGACTCTGACAGTTCAATGTTAAAAACCAGACGTCATTATTATCTCGTACAAAATTCGCCATTACAACGGATAAAGCGGATTTGTGGTGAGGCGCGATAGGTAATTTTGAAGAAGACCCATTGAGGTCCCATTTTTACGTCCATGGTAGACGACATGATCATCGATAGCCGACGTGATGAACAGTCCATCGAGACTCGTTACTCGTGCTAAAGCAATATAAACAATTTGTTAACTGTGTCTTTTATCGTAAGAGTATATACTGACTATCTCGTTGTAGATACCACCGTGTGATGCATGAATTGTGGTGGCACATGAAGGTACGACGCTTTACATTAATTGTTGTTTATGCTTAACATTAATTGTTGTTTCGATTAATAGTGTAGCTTTTTCTAGAAATGGGCACCAAACATCGGTCGATATTCGTTTTCTGCGCCCATCCAGCCTTAAGCCACCTGACCTTCTTGCCAACTTGTGAATTTGAACCGAAATCCATCCAGAGTCGTTTGACATTTTTTACTGTCGACGTTTTCATCGTTCTCGTTGTCCTGATTAGGATGCCTATGCATTCGATATACTTTAGACAGCCCATAGTTCCATTCGCCAGTCCATTTGTTACGTCAATATTGGTTTTGAAAAAGTACGGCAAATTATTTGTGTCCACTATGCTCATTTTATGGATCTTTTGACGGAATTGCTACTCCAGCAGCCCACTGACCATCTCTATTGAACTGAAAACAGCATTCAAACGTAGGAATATTAACAAGTTCGTCATTGCGCAGCCAGGTCTCGAAAACCAAATGAATTGAGCATACCTGCGTGACTGTGACCTGAGACTCTGGCAGTTCAATGTTAAAAACGAGATGTCATTATAACCCCATTCAGTAGAAAACATGATCATTGATAGCCGACGTGATGAACAGTGCCTAGAGACTCGTCACTCGTGATAAAGCAATGTACAGCAGTTGTTGACTGTGTTTTTAATCGTATGAGTATGCAATTTCGTAATCGTAATTCGTATTTCGTATCGTAATTTTTTTTTTGATTTTTCTGATCGATGGAAATGTCGATGGTTTCTATTTCATTCATTAAATTAATTTTTTTCATTTTCCCTACTATTATACATATACATAAAAGCATGCCATGTATAGTAAAAATTGTTTTTGTTGAGTTTCTTGCTTTTTTTTCAAACGAAGTAGGTATACGTCATTTCCGTTCGTTTCATTTACAAGTTTACTCTAATACAAAAAATTTTGGTAGGCGCTCGTAAAGATGTTTACACATCAAAAAGTTTCAATGTTGCTAATTGTAAGTAGAAATTTTAATCTATAAAATTCATGATAATTATTTGTTGCAAAAATTTTGGGTGGTAGTTGAGTATAAAATTTTGGGGCTGTATACATGTAGAATCTTTTAAAATATTCCTTATTAGGAAAAGGAATTCTTAATCTATTTGAATTGCGTAGATTGTTATTTACGCTACTGAAATGATTAACTACACGATTGCCGCTAATTATATAGAAAGATTTTAACACTTTGAAACATATAAAGGTACCGAAGGGATAAAATTTTTAATTTAACAAATAAAAGAAATGACGGCGCAGTTTTTGGCAGAAAGCTAATGATTCTCAAAACTATTTGAATACATATTTACCGTTTACGAAATTAAATAAAAAAATTTCCATGTAGCAATGTTTGAGTGCCATTACTGTCCGGTCCAATTGCCGTTAGGACCAATTACGATTTTGGGTTAAATTCATTGATAGAATAAAATTATTTATGCGTTATATAATTGTTGATTGAATAAGATGAGAAGGTTCATCTACCTCATTTTTGATAAAGTTAATCAATCAGTCAAATGAATTTTGAAATTTATTCAAAGCGTGGTACATGGTGGAGTAAGTTTCAAGAATTCAGGAGTAATTGGAAACCTAGCCGATACCAAAGTATCATCAGGAAAGCCCAAAAGAACATTAAAGGCAACAAAATATTTGTCAGCGATTGTACTTAAAAATAAATCTAGACGAATAGCAGACGCCTCGGTTGTGTTATGGCACTTACATCTCAATACTAACTAATCTTTATGTGTGCAATAAACTTATTTCGGGTCCAAATATTTTTCTATCAGTCATTAATTCAGTTGCTTACTGAGTAAAGGACATTTTGAAATTTCTTTGTTTATAATGATCTTTTCTGTGGCTGCTATATGCGGGACAGCTGGCTGGTAAATGATGCTACTGTCACACTTCCAGCATTCGGTGGACCCCTCGCTTTGGGAGGTTTCGATATAACTTAAGATTAGCTATTGATACCAAAATATGTTAAAGGGTTGAGTTTCAATTCTTCATAATTGGAACAGGAACCACTTATCTTATTCTCAAAAAAATTTGAAATGACAGGAAGTGGCGATATATTCAAACGAGTTTTCCCGAACTCCATACAAGAAAATTGACTTGAAGTTCTTTTTTAAATCATAATCTTTACTAAAGCATACATTTAAATTATTTTGCAAACATGTAAATATATACATGCGCCGCCCCCACAAATGTTTAACAAAACACAATTTGGTGTGGTATTTTAGTTTTAATTGTTTCGGAAGAATTTTTTTTAAATGCATATTTTTAATTTATTTTAAGAAATTAAAATTACCTACCAAACAGTACAGTGGTTAAAGCTTTGGCATTTGGATCGGGAGGTACCGGGTTTGAATCACGATAGAGACAGAATGCAAAAGGGATTTTACATCATCTGTTTACGATCGGCAATGGAAATGAACACAACTTTATATGTCTCCTTCCCTGTTGGAGTTCAGAACTCATGGGCCGACCCATGAGTAACTGCGTAGGGAAGGACAGGACACAAAAACAAACCGCGAAATAGCTCGGAGTGCTTCGATCTCAGATCAGATTGCAAAGAATAAAAATAATAATAATAATATTTTCTACTTTTAAAAATTAATTTCCGGCATACAATTTTGTATGTGCATATTATAGATTCTTTTGGCTGTCATTTTCTCTTGATTCAATTGAATTTGCATTATCAGGATTTTTGACTGGGTATTTTTGAGACTTTACGTATTTGTTTGTTTCATTTAACCGAATTTTCAAAATCTACCTAAGAAACTAGTTTCCTAATCTTCTCATATGAAAATTGATTTAACAGTTTTTCCGATGGTAGCCATCAGGAAAACCTTTCATTCAGATTCTTTTCCATCCATGATACTATAAGTGGCCAAATTTTAGACATTTTCAAATTTTATTTGTATACGATGTACTCAAACGAGTTTTTCAGAGAAAACGAGATTTTTTAAATCATAATGATTAACAAGGGACTCCGTTTAAACTGTTTTCCAAACGAGCCACTGTAGATGTATTCTACATCTTACATCCACAAATATTTATTAATGCACTTATAAAAATTAGGTTTGTTAACTGTTCGAATGAAAAATTGTCATTTGAATGTGTTTCGTTTTTTATAGCAAGAACAAAATAAAAATTACTTTTTACGCTATTTGCCGTAGGCACTTGGCGAAACACATTTATACTTAATAAACACATTTTTATTAATCACTTGTTTTTTGTTTCGCAGAATATTTTGAATATTTTTCAAAAAGTTTAAAAAATCACTCGATCGATTTCGACTTGTTAGGTCATCATAGATCGTTAGGTCATCATCGTAGATACTCCTGAGATGACCTAACAAGTCGAAATCGATCGAGTGATTTTTTAAACTTTTTGAAAAATATTCAAAATATTCTGCGAAACAAAAAACAAGTGATTAATAAAAATGTGTTTATTAAGTATAAAATAAAAATTTCTAATAAATAGAAAAAAATTTCGGCATAAAACTTTTATCCGCATTATTGACTGTATTTCGGCTGAACATTTTCGATCAACTTTAATAGGATTTTGTTTTATTAAATCTACTCTTAAAGAATAATCACAATCTTTCGATAAAAAATTTCTTACAAGTTTCGTTCGTTATTCTACTGCCTCTACCGTCAATGTAGTATAATAATTTTAGAAACTTTTGATTTCCATTTAATTTTGAACTAATGTTTGAAGTCATTCGTTCGAAAACAATTTTGTACATCGGAGTTCGTTTATTATTCTACACACAGTAAGTTTGGGTCAATGACCCCAATGTAACGATTCATTTTTATTAAATCAAAAATATTGAATTCAGGCCAAATAGAAATATTCATTAAGCAGATTTAATTCAAACTGTACAGAAGTATAAGCAAACTATTACAGCTCGAAAGTTAACTATTTGTTGGAATTTAAGTTCTCCAAATAATAAATGATTCTTTACAGAGAGCGGGAGTTCATCAGAGCTAGCCAGCGTTAAATATGTTTAAATGAGCTGTTTAATGAAAATTGTTGGACTGTCTGTTCATTCTAGCACACCATAGGTTATAAAATATGGAAATGATAACTTTACATTTGCTACATTAATTAGCTATTAAATAGCTAAGGGAGTCTCTAGTGCAGCCACCGCTTAACTTTTCATTTTATACAAAAAAAACTTGCTACCTGAAACAAAACCAAAGCGGGGTCCAAGTTGATGGTTGGGACTTAATAACTGTATATCTGATCCCGCCTATGCACATCTGTATATAAAATAAGCACGAACAGGTAAGTCATTTTCATTTTGCAAATTGCAATACAATTATATTTTGTTGTTTAAATATGATTTATTTGGTTACACAATGTAGTTTTGCTTATGGTTTAATGATATCAATTACCGAACGTAAATTACTTTTAAATTCAATTTCAACTGAAAATGCTTAATAATTTTAATGACATACAAATACACATGTAAGCGTTAATAATTCCCTATTATAGAATTTCTGTTTTAATTCAATTTTTAATTAATTAACGCCCATTTAGTAATTTTACTTAGCAAACCTACGAAAAGGCATTTTTCTTCACCATCGTGCACACCAAGATTTTATTTCTTTTGTACTTGATATCGTAAACGTATCATTTATATTATTATTAATTATTATACAGAGCATATAAAAAATTGCTTACATATTTCAATTTAATAACCTTATAACATTTAATTAAATATAGCATAATTAAAACCAAATTAAATTATAAAAAAAACAACTAAGTAAATACAAGGAAAAATTTGATAATTAAAACATACAAAGTTAATTAAAAATAATAATAATTAAAAAGCAAACAGTCTAATAAATGTACATAATTATTCATTGAATCAATGTGTGTCGCCCATTTGTACTATTAATGTTTGGGTTTGTGCACGAGCAACGGTTACAATGATTTATTATAATTTGAGCTAATTATTTTCAAATCAATTCATTTAAACAATATAATAACGAGTACTAACTTGGTCTCGCCACCTAGCAGTTCCAATCAATTTCTGCCACTAAATTTTGAATAGCTAGTTATTGGAGATCTTCAGAAACAGTTACTCGCGATATTTATGCTATCAAGCATAAAATGATTGAATTACTGCCCTTTAAATAGCGTTTGACTAAGTGTTTGAAATTTTTATGATTTATCTTGGTATGCACCATGAGAACCATTAGAATGATTTCTAATGTCCAATTATGATAAGTTTACTACACCTGACTTCTCAAAAAATGATGTGTACGACGTGTTATGTCTTCGTCAACATAAATCTACAAATATATGCCTATTAATTATTTATTAAGCTGGTTGTGTGCTTATCATTAAAATTTAATTTAATTAAACTATTAATTTAATTTATTTAGTTAATTTGCAAATTAACGCAATATGTTAAATTTGTATATATTTGTATTTTATTTGTATGTACGAGTATGTACGAGTATAAAACTTTTTGACAGATATAACAAGCTGGCATTTCAAACCAAAAGCTTTAGACATCTTTATACGGATAAACATTAAGCCACCGAAGTGCTGGAAACTTTCAGTGTGCGTTTCCAGCACGTCAGTGGCTTAATGTTTATCCGAATAAAGATGTCTGAAGATTTTGGTTTGAAATGCCAGCTTGTTATATCTGTCAAAAAGTTTTACTTCAAAAATAGAAAAACAATAGAACGAAATTGTTTCTATTGACGAATGGTTCAATACGATTTATGATTGGAAAGTGAGCAGATGATGGCGTAATCTCACCATACTCTTGGCCTCGAAATAGTAAAGACTTATATTATCTTTTTATGTTGAAATGTAGGGTCAGGTCTCATCATTAGGTTCAGATAGGTAGATTTTTTGAAGTAAAACTTCTTTAGGCACGCTTGACTTGGGGACTAAGCTGGCAAATGCGTTACGAAAAGTGTAACCGAACGAGGCGAACGAAACAATAAACGCAAAACGAAATCATTTTCCTTTAGTATCAATTCAAAAAAATTGGAAAATAAGAAAATAGGAAAATTGGAAAATTGGTGAATGGAAAATTGAAAAATTGGAATAATTGGAAAATTGGAATTTTCGAAATTTGCAAAATTGGAAAATTTGAAATTTGTAAATAGGAAAATTGGAAAATTATAAAATTGAAAAATTAGAAAATTGGAAAAAAATATATGGAAAATTGGAAAATAGGAAAAGATAAAAATATGAAAATCGGCAATTTGGAAAATTGGAAAACTGGTAAATTAGAAAATTGAAAAATTGAAAAATTGGAAAATTGAAAAATGGGAAGTTTGAAAATAAAAAAAAAAGAAAATAGGAAATTTGGAAAGTTGGTAAATTGAAAAATTTGAAAATTGGAAAATTGAAAAACTGGAAAATTGGAAAGTCATAATATAGTCTTCTATGTCACTGACTGACTCACTCGAGAACGCACAGGGTGACCAAAAATTTTTTTTTTATATCATAACACTGACTCCCTTACTCACTCCAGAACGCACAGAGTGACCAAAAAAAATTCGTCCGTGTGATATATTTTATGTACATAAAATATATCACACGGACGAATTTTTTTTCATGTACATATTTTTTTCTATATTATACACGGAAAAAAAAGCTTGCTATCTTAAAGAAAATTTTCTCTTTATTTAATAAAAAGTATTTTTGCTTACTTTAAAAACCAAATTCTATGTCCATACCAGTTTTTCTAGTTATAAAAATGGTTTTCTTACGAAGAGAATTATTTCTTAACGGAAATTTTAAAATTAAATTCCAACTTGAGAATTATTTTTCTTGTATTTATCGTTGCTATAAATTCTTTATAATAAGAGAAAAAATTTAGTTTGAAGAGAAATACTTTTAATTTAATCTTACATTTCCTTAAAACAAGAAGTTTAATATTTTCGTAAAACAAAAACATAAATTTTATTAAAATACAATATTTTAAAATTGAAAACGTTTCTTGATAATAAAAAAGTAATTTCTCTTCCTGATAAACAAATGAATTCTAGGAATTGCAAAAAAGTTATCTTGATTGAGGAAATAATAAATCTTTAGTCATTTTAAGTTTACTTTAATCAAGACAAAAATTTCAAATCCAATTTACTATGTTACTTCGAGAAAAGTTTTTCTAATCACAAAAAAGTAACTTTTTTAAACTTCAACATAATATTTCTTGGTTTAATATGTGTGTCTCAAGCTGAAAAAATACTTTTAATTATAGAAAATGATTTTTCAATGTACACTCTTAATTTTTTAAAACAAGAAAACGAGTGAAACATTTGAGAATATATAAAATAAGTAACATTCATTATCTAGTGAACAGTTTAATAAAAACAACGTTTGTTTTTGTGATTGTCAAATTAAATATTTTCAACTGGTTTTGAAAAATATGTAAAGTGAAACTAAGTAGTTAAATATAAGTTATATTTGTATTACATAAATTTTTAATTTAAATTAACAAGTGATCGCTGTATTTTGTGTGAGTTGTTTGTGCGTAATGATTTTATAGTTGTATTTTAATTTTTTTAGTTAGATAAATTGCTGACAAAAATGCTAAATTTAAATGGCAACAGTAATTGGTTCTGTTAATTCATCGTTGTCTGAGTGTATCAATCACATCATCAATAAACCCCTTCTTCTCCGTTAAGTGAACAATTATCATCAGCAGAATTTGTTAGAACTGTCCAATTAGATAAAGTGAAAAGCTTCTATTGATTTTGATTTTATTTCACAGAACTTTTAACAGTTTCTCGCATCAACCAAAGGGATTAAAATCTTAACCACAGCTCGACGAAAGGACCCGCAATCTACTAGTATCTACAGTTGTGGATATATTGGTCGAAGACCCTGTATCGGCTAAATTATTTAATACAATTGCTAGTGATATCGAGCATTTTTTTCTGGAGAAAGAAAGGTAACTAGGAATGAGTTATACATAAAAATGATTGCTAATTATTGTTTTATTTTCAGAAATTCTTTTGTAAAAGGGGCAAAAACCTAAAAAACAAGCATAAAAGTCACTAATGTAAGCTCTGGAAGGTCGACTACTTGAAAAATAAATTTAAAAATAGGGATCTTCTTGGCAAAAAATATTTAATTTACTGCAAAAACTACAGGTACGAATATTAACAAAAAACTAAAGTTTAGTCTGGAATTTTTTTAAAACCTACTTTGTATTTTTTTCATCCTTAATAATTTTTTCAAAACTTACCGATGTTTATTTGTTACTGCATGTTAAAACTATGTGTGAGTTAAGCTATCAAAATATTGAACAATTCAATATTGATATTGTAAAAACTAGTTGTAAAGTTTTCTTAAAACCCTTAGTTTTTCATAAACTTCCCAACGAAACAAATATATTGAAGCCAATTATGTCTTCTATTTAATTATGTTTGTATTTTATTATTGTAATTTGTAATATGATATAGCTAAATTATATTAAATTGAATCTTTAGATTTTTTATAATAAAATAAAATACAAAATATGTAATAAATTTCTATCGTTATTATTTTGGAAATTATATTAAATGTTGCTCCAATAAACAGAAAAAATAGCTGCAAACCAGAAATACTACTACAGCTTTCAAGAAGTTACTTTCTACAATCTAGAAATTCAAAAGCTTTTCCAAGAAATGCGTTTGAAGTATTTAAGCAATTCCTTCTCTACAACTGATAAATGGGTTCTTCTATCAAGAAAAAAAAATGATTTCTAACAGAAAATGCATTTTAATTATTAGAAAATGTGTCTTAACTAAAGAAATATAGATCATACAATTATATGTAATATTTCTTAATACAAGCATCAATTTATTGCATTTTGAGATACGGTTACCTTAAAATATGAATTTGTTATCTTTAATGAAGAAATAGATATTAAAAATTGAGAAAAACGATTTGCTCTACAAAATAATATTTTCTTACTTTAAGAAATTGAATTTCTTTGAACAATAAAAAAAATATTGTTTTAATATTTAAATAAAAACATCAAATGAAGAAATTGGAAGTTTGCATTATGAAAAAGTTATCTTAGCTGAAAATCCTGTGCTCATTTTTTCAGTGTAGCTCCATTCCACACGAGGTATCACAGAAACCGATTATTTCTTCGTTTCTTTCTCCGTTTGCGTATGATACAGGTTTTAATGCGACTTAACCCTCGCCAGGCGGAAGAGGTGCAATTGTACCTTTTCCGTTTTTAAATACTAATAAATCTTCTTTTAGAACACGGAAAGGGGTAAAGTTTTGTGAGATCTCTACATTTTTATGCTGGACCATTCACACCTTATTTTAGAAAAATATCCCCAGCCTCTTCAGATATAGGGGATCGATTAGAATTTAGCGTTGTAAAACACTTTTGGCGTTGCAAAATTATGCCGCCGGACGAAGGTTAAACAAATTTTCAATGAAACCACACTACACAAACATAAATGAAATAAAAAATATTTCAAGGCCATTTTTACTATGCGAAGAGATTTCAAAAATGATTTTCTTGTCCATTTTGTTACACATACATAAACATTATCTATTACGACTAGTTAGCCTTGAAAAAGTTACTAAGTTACAAGGTTACCTATTGTGGCATCAGACATAAACGGCTAGGTGACACTCGAGAATGCACAGAATGACCAATTTTTTTCAATATTATAATTTTTCTATATTATATTATAAATATAAAATATATATTAGAAGTTTTACTTCAGTAGTGTGGTCTGCACACTTAATTTTTTTATTATGTTCAGCACGATATAGCCTTCGTTCTGATGTACTGTTTCTGGTGTGTGGTAGACGATTCTATTTCTTTATTTTGCATGCAATTTTTCAATCTTTATTTTGTAGTCTTTTAGTAGATTTTATTTCAGAATCTTTTACCACATGCCAAAAACAGATCATGCCGGGTGTGATCTTATTACACACCCTGTTCTCGTAGGCTATCGGCTGATCATTTGTAGTTTAGTTTTTAGTGTATGTTACAGAGTAGTAAACATTTAAACTTTAGATCAGATGCATGTGTTTGTAGTAGAAATTCGATTGAGAAATTCAACAATATTTTTTGCATGTTTCTTGCTGTTTTCTCACTAACCGCATGCGGCTACCATTCAAATTTGGTTCCTTAAACAATACAATAAAATATACATATTTTAGTGTGTTAGTTGGAAACAAAAATTAATAGTAGCTACCCTCTCGCTGATATTCCATCTTCATGCGATGGGAGGGGGAGGGGGAGATAAGATCTATTTGTTAAAGAAATCATCATAAAGATTAAAAAAGTCTCGATTTTAAGCAAGGGGACTGTCAAGTGTTCAATGTTTTTGGCGATCACATCAATTAGTCAGTTTTTTCATTTTTTTTGTTATGAAACAAAGGTCACTGTATTTAACGGGTGATTTTTTTGTGGTTAGGATTTTCATGCATTAGTATTTGACAGATCACGCGGGATTTCAGACAAGGTGTCAAAGAGAAAGATGCTCAGTATGCTTTGACATTTCATAATGAATAGACTTACTAACGAGCAACGCTTGCAAATGGGCCCTAGAAAAGTTGGCAGAAAATCCGCTTTTTTATCGACAAATTTTGTTCAGCGATGAGGCTCATTTCTGGTTGAATGGCTACGTAAATAAGCAAAATTGCCGCATTTGGAGTGAAGAGCAACCAGAAGCCGTTCAAGAACTGCCCATGCATCCCGAAAAATGCACTGTTTGGTGTGGTTTGTACGCTGGTGGAATCATTGGACCGTATTTTTTCAAAGATGCTGTTGGACGCAACGTTACGGTGAATGGCGATCGCTATCGTTCGATGCTAACAAACTTTTTGTTGCCAAAAATGGAAGAACTGAACTTAGTTGACATGTGGTTTCAACAAGATGGCGCTACATGCCACACAGCTCGCGATTCTATGGCCATTTTGAGGGAAAACTTCGGAGAACAATTCATCTCAAGAAATGGCCCGGTAAGTTGGCCACCAAGATCATGCGATTTGACGCCTTTAGACTATTTTTTGTGGGGCTACGTCAAGTCTAAAGTCTACAGAAATAAGCCAGCAACTATTCCAGTTTTGGAAGACAACATTTCCGAAGAAATTCGGGCTATTCCGGCCGAAATGCTCGAAAAAGTTGCCCAAAATTGGACTTTCCGAATGGACCACCTAAGACGCAGCCGCGGTCAACATTTAAATGAAATTATCTTCAAAAAGTAAATGTCATGGACCAATCTAACGTTTCAAATAAAGAACCGATGAGATTTTGCAAATTTTATGCGTTTTTTTTTTAAAAAAAGTTCTCAAGCTCTTAAAAAATCACCCGTTATATGCAGATGCATTTATATTTGTTTCATTGTAATATGTTGATTCACTATCAGTATGAACCGCAACGGAGAAATATTAGGTTGCATTTGAGCCAAAAAATGAAATTTTGCAAAAAATTAGGGTGGCTTTTAAGTTATGGAGGTCAATATCTAAAATATACGAGTTTTCTGGGACAAACGATTGATGTCATATTGTAGGTGAGGTTTGTGGCTAATAATCCTAAAAAACTGAACCAAAAGTCTTGGGCTAATTTTTAGCAATTTGGCCGAATGTGGCCGGCCGATTTGGCATTTTTCAGTTTTTTGGCCAAAATGACCCTCCACCCTAAATTTTTGAAATTTTTTTATATGCTATTTGATAGCTGGCGTCAATACTTTTCCAACGATATGCATATGTTCGGAGTACGTCAAATAGGTTCAGTGCTGTGGGCGTGGCCAAAATGGCCAATAGTGGCCGTTCACAGGCCGGTCGCGGCCAACATGGCAGCCAGATGAAAAAGTTGTAGAACAAAACTTGCTTAGTTTTTCAAGTACTACAAACCCTGAAAACATGAGATGAAAATATGAGATGAAATGAAAGAAGTACGGACAAACATATACATATACCAAAGCAAGATTATATGGTGACGTCATAGAAAAATTTCTAAATGTCATAACTTTGGTCAAAATCATCCGTTTTGGATGTTTGAAATGTGGTTGAATTGGTATTGACGTCAACAATCATAATTGATAGTTAAAGCTAGTTAAAATATAATTGAGGCACTTTTTGAGGCAGTTATAGCCGAAAAACTGATTTTCTGGGGCAATTTTCGGAAGGTCATATCAACTCAATGTTTGTAGAAATTCATACTTTTACACAATATTTGGGTCTACTTTTCAATACCTTTCCAATGGTATATAACATGCTCATGGCGGTCTCAAAGGGAAAAAGTTCGAAACTAGCTGTATATATACAAGTTCGACTTTCAGCACAGTAAGTCCTTTCGTCACTCGTTTGGACTGCCGTCCAAAGTGATAAGGTGCTCGAACGCTCATTCTACGTTTCCGGTACTCGAACGCTCCGTCATCAATTTTTATAAAAATGGTACGACTCAAAAAAAAATTAACAAAGAGATCCGATCACTACCAGAGGACCTCAGATACGAATTATTTCGAAATCAAAACCCATGACAATCGATTCTTAATGCTCAAAAATCACGATTCAACAATTTTCATGAAAATCGTTCTTTACGTTGTAATTATGGTAAATTTGGTTTTCACCAACATTTACTGTAACGAACATAACAAGAAATAGAGATGAAACATGATATGTTTGGTACGAGTCTTGATATCTATTTGGATGCCACTGGCGGAATCCATTCTATTGATTGGGCAGATAAATTAAGAGATGTTTTTTATAATTTATAGCTACCAAGGTCAAGATCAACTAATAATATTGAATAGAAAGAGATCGAGGGAAATGCAGAGATAGAAATTCAAAAATTTTATGGAAAAGTGTTAAATTCTGTAATATATATTAAATTAACATGTTAAACTGCTGTCCATCCGAAATTGTTTACCCTAATTTCAGCTACGTAAATTGTTTTCTTAAATTTAAACAGTTGAGAGTTCTTATCAAAATTCTAGCAAAATATTTTTATTTACCATACATAAAATTTTGAGTTATTCTGGATGATAGGCAGGGCAGATCTTATTTATACATCGAGGTACTGCAGTCTGATGAGATGACCGAAATTTTTAATTTAAAGAATTGAATCTTTCACTAGTTCGAAACCAAACTTATATTTATTTATATTTATAACAATATTATTAATTTTATATTTATAACAATAAATGAAGAATAGAATTAAACTAAAACCACAGACAATCAAACAAGATTCCTGATTTGAGCTAAAAAATTAAACAAAGTTTATTTCTGATGATTCCATTATCATCGTTGTATCTAAGAATTTTTGTTAAACTGCGTATACGTATACGCAAAATAAAACACAAAATATTTTTAATTGTATATGCGGCTATTTACAGAAAATGACCATGCAGTTTCAATTTTTACGTTTACATAGGATGAAATATCTCTTTTAGCTTGTCTCTGCTAAAACCCAAATCAGAGAATATAATTGGATATAAACTTTACCGAAAATTGATTTTTAAATATTTTTGTACATCTAATATATGATAAGTTAACTCAATTAAGTAGATGCACAATCTGGAAGAATTACATAATAAAAAAATCAAATATCTCATCAGCCACGATTGAAGTGGTTTTATGTAACACATAACATTTTTCATATTTATAGAACATACCTCCTTCATAGTCGTTTTTCTCATGAATGTTATACTTTTCAAAATATGTAGTTGCAAAAAACTAAAAAGCTCCTCTGGTAGCTGCCACTTTCTTGTGAAAGATTTCAGAAAAATATCTTACTGGGATCTTTCAATTTATGAGTAAAGGTTAAAGATTAAGTTTCACCTCTCAATCAGTTTGGAGAGAGGCCAGAAACTTTTGGTATGCAGAGATCACACACATAAATTTTTAAAAACAACTTTTTCACTTTGGCGAATGAGAGAAATAAATATATTTCATTACATATGAATTCGAAGCCTAAATAATTTGATGCAATAATTCATTACAAACCAATTGTATGCACGTTGTGGGTCATTAACTTAATAATAGCCTTATTAATTTATTTTAATATAAGGCTAGCGTTGACTTTGTACAATTATCAGAATAGCTGGATTCAAATGTACGGCACGATTATACCAAACAAGAATGTATCTCCAATCTCAAGGATAAAAATATGCATTTTCAGTAGATGTATATCGCCATCCTCCGGTTTAAGGTGATTAATGTATGGAGCTTTGAACCGTCCACTTGAAAGAATTGTTCTCATAGGTTCCATGTTGATAAAATCTCGAAACACCTTTTGGAATGGCAATTCCAGTTTAAAAATACTCTAACGTGAAAACATGAGTTAAACACCCTTTAAAAAAACAAGATCATTATATTTCATTATACTTTATCTAAAATAAGTTAAAACATGACTATTTTTTAAAGAATTCGCATTTGTCCTGTCCATACCCATGAACCCATATACAATTTACAAGAAAAATGAATAAAAAATATGGTTTGGTATTTACATTATAAAAATAATCACCAACTGATGTGAATTCTTATAATTATATCCAATTCCATTTCTCAAGCTCACTACAAAACCAATTATCATTATACGAATATATCAATATCATAATGTGTACGAACATATCCCTACTATACGTGTAATGGCATTTTGGTATTTTTGTAACAGCATGATGACAAAAATAATTTTATTTATGTACAAATTAATGAAACACACACAAAATCTGTAATACGATATTAGCCAAGACCATGCTGCTGCTGTTGCTTTTCTACACTTTTATGGCAATGTCACATATTTGTATGCAAGGTAGTTCCAGGCTACATCACATAAAACCGTATAGACAGGTTTATTTTATAAAATTTAATTATGCTCTCTAAGAGTGGCGTTGCCTCGTTCACCTCAAACACATGCTGGTTTTCAATTCGAAATATTTAGGTTTATTGATCATTCGAAAACGGTTATAAAATCACAAGTATATTTGAATATAATACACTTCATAACGATTCATAGCTATAAACTTATGAAATGAAATATATGACATTTGCAATTACTTAGTATAATTAACTATTACAATACAATGGGATCTAGAAATCGAATAAAATCTTTTTATTTTAAATTTAAGTTACTAATTTATTCAACATGTTCCTCAAAAAATTTTAGATAAATTAAAAATTTGATCTGGAGGTCCCATTGAAAATGGAAACTTTGTGTTTTTGTGTTGATCCGTTATCTGTTAGTCTAAGGTTGTTTTACTAATTGATAATTTCGCGAATCCTTAATCAGGATAAAAAGTTAAAAATATGATAAGATGATTCATAACTTTGTAAAAATTTATGAAAAAACGGTGCAGAAATATGAGCTATTTATTATTATTTATTAGCTATTATTATTTTTTCAAACTACCGTTTTAAGAAAATTAAAAATCACCATTTTCGTTTCAGAAAACCAGCAAAGACCATTCTTGTTAAATATTTGTTCTTGCCACTTCCGGTACAATGATTACTAAAAAATAACACCAAAATTTCATATGAATTTTGGAAAATTGTTTTGACCAATAATATTTATAATTCATTTAAACATCTCTTTGATTTTCAAGTTTTACCCGGAAGTGTTATACTTATCAAAAGTTATTAAAAGCTGCCACTTACAATTGTCTAAGACAGGGATTTCGGGGAAAAGCTTCTATGAAGATTTATTTCAATCAATTTTAAGCATAGACGGATTGGGCTATCGAGCGGTGGAATTATAGAAAATACGGTTTATTTGTAAAATTCGGCACTTCGGCTTAAATTTCGGGAGTTTTATGTAGACCAATTGTATTGAAAAATAATTTGCAATCTTGAAACGATAACCCAATGGAATAAGCTGCTTCCAGTGAACCGATTTCACCCAAAAATCTTTTGGATAAATTTGATTTTAATTTTAAATGGTTAGGCCTGACGTTTGACCTCAAATAGAAAGATCACAATTTTTTAGCCTTAAACAATCTCGAAATGATGATTTGTGGCAAAATATTGCTTTTAACAAAAATTTGACCTCAGTACATCCTAGACTGCTGTTTTTGCAAATATTCTGAAAAGTATAAAGAATTTACAAAAAAATTATTAAGAACAAAAAGATTGTTAATTAAAGGTCAAACAAAAATCATTTATCGTTTTTTTAATTTCACTTCAAATTACGAAATTAGTTGACCAAAATTCGGCACATCTACAACAGTCCAGGCGGATTGACTATTCGAAATCAAATTTCATACTTTACCTTTTTCTATACAATGTGAGATCCTTGCGAAATTTGGTGTAATTAATAGAACTTGTGTGTCCAATGATGTTAAAAAACTGAGCATTCTCTAAAATCGACAAAGAATTTAAAGAATCAAATAAATTTAAAGATTAAATTTTAAATTTTGTTGTTTTTCTGAAATTAAGCCAAGGATATTATTTTTTATTACATGACCGTTTTACCACAAGTTCTATTAATTTAAATTTTCATTTTCACACTTTAGAAATATAGTCTGATGTTGTATTCGAAACCTGTGTGCACGTTCGTGGTAACAGAAAATTTGATGTTGGCCACAAAATATTCATCCCTTCATTTTTTATTGTATTTATATGCTCTAACTACTAATAAAATGTTTTTTTTTAATTTTTCATTGGTAAGCTTTTTCCGAGATCTACTCTAGTCGTCATAACAAATTAGCTTCTACAAATCAGCTTTCCACATAAACAGTTATCCTGCAGGTGTGGTTCATTTAGAAGTTATTAGAGCCATATTTCCAAAATGCACAAATCGAACATCTTTTTAGAAATAAGCTACAGACCAGATAAAATCACTACTATGATCATAATCGAAGGTCTATATATTATAAAATTAAATCTTTCCACTACTAAAGCCATATTAGCAACATTAAGGTGTCTATAACTATATTTAGTTGATTGGAAACTGATATAGATCTATATAACAATATGAGAATCAACATTATTAAATTAATTTCCACATTTATTCCAAATAAGTCAAACACGATTAAAAGTTATTCAATCTTATTTGTCATAATCGTGTAAACGATCATTTTACAATCAGTATACAGCAACCGCTATATCATCACCAAAAATAATGATTTGCAATTATTAACATTACTAATGTTATTAACATTATTATTTTTATGATCGCATTAACTTTATTATTTTTATTATTCGTCTCAAAAAACGTGTAACATCCCTATAGTTCCAAAGACAGAAAAAATAATAAGAACTATTTTATTTGCAATCTTTAGTTGTAGTTTTATAAAATAACAACAACTTTTTTCATTTATTCTTATTATTTATATTATTCATGTTGTGTTGTTGCTATTACGATCAGTTCATTTAATGAATACTGATTATCTCTGTGTACGCCAATTTTGGTAAGATCAAGATCTCTCGTTCTCTGGTAAAGATCTGTATGTACATGAAAAAATTATTTCTAGATAATTTTTCTTTTTCAAGTTTATTACGATTTTCATAACAAATACCCACAGTAGAAATTTAGGTACGTCATGTAATAATTATACATATTTGAAAATATGATTTAATGTAAAATAATGAAAAGAGGTAGTAAGTTAATATCCAGATATCATAGCAAGTGCAGGTGAATACTTCAATTAATAACTCGCAAAAGTTGCTATATTGTAAGAAATTGCAGTAAGGTTGAAAAATTTAGCATTTCCAAAAAACGTCAGAGAATTAAATCCACAACATCATTTTCAAGGTTTCTTTAATTCTCTATAAAATTGCTAATTTGGATTTGGGAACAAAATGTCGGGCAAGTTCGTTTATAATCTCAAAGAGCAGCATATTTTTTTTTCTTTTAAGCAATTTTTATTTTAATCAAAACAAAACAAAATTTCGTTTAATTCGAAGCAAAATTATTTTTGAAAGGTGTTATTTCAATAAAATACAAGTGTTCATATCTAGGAATTTTTTCTGAAAAATTTTCTATTCCGATTTTTTTTTTTGGCGCAGTGTATTTCAAATTTTTATATTTATCTATGTAATGCACATTTTACTAAGTGATTTAATTAAGAGATTTTTCCCAACTTACGATAGCAAATCTTTAGAAACAATTTCTTTGATTTACATAGATAGTTTCTAATAATTTTTTGCCGAAATTTCGCGAAAGTTGCAACCACTAATAATAATAATAATTCGTCCATCCACTAGCTTGACTAACGATTCCCTGAATGGGTGTTTTTTTATTTTAATGTCGGAGAGATCAGAGAGAACAGAAGAAATACTTATCCGATAAATACGAGAATTTTTTTCTCTGATGATTATCATCTGTCAGGACAGATAATTCTAACTTGTGTTTTTTTTTATTATCGGAGAATTATACGTCAAAAGAAAAATTCGTATAAATAAAAAGTTAAATATTTTCTAAATTAATTATTAAATTGAACAAATAAAAATTGTTAGTGCGTCTTTTCGTAATCTATACGAGGACTCGAGTGATGAAGAGGATTTGAGTGATGAATCGGAACAAAAAATTGTTAATTTTGTCGAAGAAATTGTTCACACTTATCCGAGCCAGCAGTTCAAGGAGCATTTCAGGTTAGATGACGCAAGAGCGTTACTGCGCCCGAAACTTGACAACAGTGTTCAACCCGGTAAGTTACATAAAATTACAGGCAGAATCAGAGCATATTTTAGGAGATTCTGCATATCCAGTGAGAACATGGCTGATGACTCCGTATAAAAACAACGGACACTTAACAAATGCGGAAATTAATTTCAACACTATTCATTCCAAATGTCGAGTAGTGTTTGAAAGGGCATTTGGAATATTAAAAAGGGGATTTCGACGGTTGAAATACATCGAAACAGAAAACACTGAACTAATTCCCATGTACATAGGAGCCTGTTGCATCCTACATATGTAACTTTTGTTTGCATAAACAATGTGTGGTAGAACACTTCTTCGCGATGGATAGCCTCTTCCGGTATAACGGGGGTTCGGCTTACCACACATGACATAAAATCACCAAAAGTACAAACGAAAGTGAAGTATTTTTAAATTAAATCAACTTAAGTAACTAGATCGCGATCGGTTTTTCGACACTCACATCACTAAAACAAGAATAACTTTAGCCGACCATTTCCCGGCCGAATTAATATAACAAATCAACAAATGTTGAGGAGTAACTCAAAACGAATTAAATGGCATAAGAACAAAAAAAAACTTTTACATTATCATAGGAAAATATGAGTTATCAACTATCATGCGAAAGCACTAACTATATAAATTTCAGATTTGGGAAAAAATTTTAAAATTAATACATCACCCAAAAAAAAATCTTCTGTTGAACAATGATGGTGTCCCGTTGAACATCTGTTGTTCATCCCGCTATATCAAACCCGTTTAGTTGGCAGCCTTCGAAGTATCTGCTGTTTAGCCTTAGCATCAGAGAGCTGCAAACCGTAATGATGCTTGTAGTATTTCAAATTCTCAAAGCGATATTTTTCTTTTCTTTTGTAACCCGTTGCATATACTTATTACTTTGAGCTCCTGTGCTTATAGTTTTTCGTTTATCACCAAGTTATCGGATGGTAGATAGATGTTTTCTATTTTACAATCAAATTTAACTTTTTAATATATATGGATTTTCTTTTAATTTTATTTTATTCAATTTTTTTTATGTTCTTTCGTTACTATTGTTATTGTTGAGTATCTCCGACCACAAAAAAAAAACTCTACCCGACCGATACCAAGAGCTTTTATATCGTTTCTTTGGTTTTGAACGATCAATCAAAAAGTATCTGTCCCATAACCCGCTTTTATCCCATTACCGGGTGCTCGTTTCAGGTCGTTACACATAACATCTGCTTAAGCTTGAATGATACGATGACCCAGAAAATGATAACCACACTGAAATACAGACGCCAGGTAATCATGATGACGATGATGATGATGATGACGGTGCCAATGAAGTTTCTCAAGAGACTAGAAGTCCAGCGCAAATGAAGGGTGATGAAATAACAAATTCTCCCTTTTAATATTGAAATACAATCATTTTGAAATATTAAATATTTATTTTAATTCAGTCTCATAATTCATTTTTCTATCACTTGTATAATTAACTTTTATTTGTACTTCTTAACCTACAATAAAATATACTCTCCCTCGTCATTTAGTGCTACCGGATTTGTTTTTATATAATGGTTGACAAACATTTCCATTATATTATTATGCTGTTCCAATAACTGAAGTTTTTTATTTCTATATTCCTCTAGGTTCGCTTGCTGGGTTTTCCGCTTTCTATGCTCCATCAAAGTAGTACTTGTATATGACGACGACGGTTTTGCCTCTTCCTGTGTTTCACGATTACAGCCTAGAGCGCCACTCAGGTTCGATACCGTCGAGAGAGGCTGGATGACAGGATTGTTCCTTAAAATGCCATCAACTCCCTCGAAATATTGCAAGTGCTTCTTATTTCGGCCAGTACTGTTGTTGTGGTATTTCATTTGTTTATATTGTTTCACCATCGCTTTTCATGTGGATTGTATTTGCTCCCAACTGACCATAATATTTTTTTCTAAAAACAGGTCTCTAATTTTTAAATAAACCTTTTTTTTAATGTCATTTTCTAGGACAAAATAGTTATCCTTTATGCAGCTCAGTAAAACAATATATTTACATTAGACCACTTAGAATGGTTATCTTCTAAAAATTATAATTATTAAAAAACATACAATTTTATTTACCCAAATTACAAATTATATTCCTTACATGAATTATTAACTGTTATCATGTTTGAATTTAA
Source organism: Nephrotoma flavescens (assembly GCA_932526605.1). NCBI lineage: Eukaryota > Metazoa > Arthropoda > Insecta > Diptera > Tipulidae > Nephrotoma > Nephrotoma flavescens. Next base: position 156,264,709 of record OW052222.1, on the reverse strand, counting down.
TAAAAACTCGTGCTGCTGTCAAATAAGGATCTCAATTTTTTTTCATATTAAAATTTTGTTCAGATTAAAATTATGTAAAATTATAAGGAGACTTATACCAGTTTAAAAAAAAAATTAAGTCTCTTTAGAGCACACTACTGAAGTAAAACTTCTAATATATATTTAATATTTATAATATAATATAGAAAAATTATAATGTTGAAAAAAAATTGGTCATCCTGTGAGTTCTCGAGTGTCACCTAGCCGTTTATGTCTAATGCCACAAGAGGTAACCTTGTAACTTAGTAACTTTTTCAAGGTCAACTAGTCGAAATATATAATGTTTATGTATGTGTAACAAAATGGACAAAAAAATCATTTTTGAAATCTCTTCGCATAGTAAAAATGGCCTTGAAATATTTTTTATTTCATTTATGTTTGTGTAGTGTGGTTTCATTGAAAATTTATGTAAGTCGTATTAAAACCTGTATCATAGGCAAACGGGGAAAGAAACAAAGAAATAATCGGTTTCTGTGATACCTCGTGTGGAATGAAGCTATAATATAGAAAAAAAGACGGGAAAGGTTCGGAGCCGAACTCTATAAGCATTTTTGTTGCCTATAAAGTACTTCTATGCAGTGTGATTTGCGTATTTCAAATACTACGACCACTCACTCCCATACCCACCTAACCCCATCTACACCCACCCCACCCGATCCCAATTCACCATATCTCAACTACTCCAATCAACCACAAACCACCACATTTAAACATTATTACCAAACTATCCAATTCAAACCCAAAAATCCATCTCACCCGCACCACCCTATACTTCACCACCCATATTATCACCCTTTAAAACCTACATACCCACTTCCACACACACACACACACACACCACCCACACAAACCCTCATCCACCAAATGAAAATTCCGACACCAAACCCAAAACGCCTCATCCCACCCCCTCCACCTCCCATACCACCACCACCCCTACCACCCCCATAGCCAAACCACCCACACAAACCCACATCCAGACGAGATATATTATTATTCCACATTCACATGCTCGATGAAACCAAAATAGAATAGAAAATAAAAAAAAAATCTATCAATTTTAAGGAGGGGGGTTGACAAAACCCCACCTATCTCCGAACACCCTAAACACAGAAATGTCCAAATCAATAGGGATCATTCCCATGAATTGCATGAACTTTTAGTGAAGAAATTAAGTTGATATCTCCATCCGTTCTCAAGTTATCGTGCACACAGACGGACAGACGGACAGACGGCAAACCGAAACCATATAGCATTTTTTTTAACAAAAATGCTTAAAAATACAAATATAAAATATATCACACGGGCGAATTTTTTTGGTCACCCTGTGCGTTCTGGAGTGAGTGAGTGACATAGATGTTATATGTAATATAGAAAAAAAAAAAAGTTATGACCACCCTATGCGTTCTCGAGTGAGTCAGTCAGTGACATCGAAGTCTATATTATGACTTTTCAATTTTCCAGTTTTTCAATTTTCCAATTTTCAAATTTTCCAATTTACCAACTTTCCAAATTTCCTATTTTCATATTTTTCAATTTTCCTATTTTCCAATTTTCCATTTACCTATTTTCCAATTTTCTAATTTTCCAATTTTATAATTTTCCAATTTTCAAATTTTCCAATTTTGCAAATTTCGAAATTTCCAATTTCTCCAATTTTCCATTTACCAATTTTCCTATTTACTTATTTTCCAATTTTTTTAACCAATTATTAAAATAAAATGGTATCAACTAATGTTCCACCTAGGGATTTATGAATTGTCATGGCACATCCTGATACTAAAGAAAAATGATTTCGTTTTGCGTTTATTGTTTCGTTCGCCTCGTATAGATCGATGATAACCAACTTTTTATGGCCGAAATTGGAAGAAGTTGATCTTGGCAACATTTGGTTCCAACAAAACGGGATACGTACCACACAGCAAGTGCAACAGTTGAATTATTGCGAGAAAAGTTTGGAGATTCGATTATTTCAAGAAATTGCGATATTGAATGGCCTCCAAGAACTTGTGGTTTAACACCATTATGCTATTTCTTGTAGGGTTATTTGAAGTTATTGCTCTTTAGCAAAAAACCAAACTCTCTTCAAGCTTTACAAGTCAATATTGAACGTGCTATTCATGACATACGACTTGATTTAGTGGAAAAAGTGCCCGAAAATTGGGTTCATCGAAAATACGTTTCTGCAGAAGAAGTCGTATCGATTGTACATCACATTAAATTTAAATCATTTCAATTTCCTTAACAATTAGTGTGTTTTTTTTAAGGAAATCATATCACTCTTACGAGTATTGGAAAACCCTATAGAATAAACAAAACACTTGATGTAGAACAACTAAATTTATGTATGTCTGTATGAAAATGACAGTAAATTTATTGAAATTTTTTATAAGGTCATTACTATCTAGTTATCTCGAATTGTTGTTATGATGAGTGTTTTTTTTTTATTCATTCTAAATATTCCGGATGTTCCGGACATGTCGTATTTTGTTTTTTTATTCATTACATTCCATCTATTCCTTTTTTGGTATTTTTTATTTATTCTAGACGTTCTGGACGTATTCTTTTCGTACTAGATGAAAAGGTAGAACGAAAATAATACTTTTAATAATGGTCGCCATATTGTTTGTTTTGGAACGTGTTGTTTGTTTGTTTTGGTAAAAAATAAAATAAAATAATTTTAAAATGGAAAATAGCAATGAAAATCTTATAAATGAAAATACGGTAGAAAATTGTAAATGGAGTCCTGGGGATATTCGTTGCCTCATCCACAATTTTTCAGAGCATACAACAATGTTCGACCGGTATTAAAAAAAAAAGTGTGGAACGACATAGCCGGTATATTATTAAATGTTTTAATTTTAATTAATGAATTTGTATTCAACAGCTTTTTGTTTATATATTTCCAGAAAAGATTTCTAAAATTAGAAATAAAAAAATAACCGGCGATCAGTGCATCGGCAAATGGAAGAAGCTCAAGTCCATGTACAAAAAATTTAAGGACCACAATAATAAAAGTAGTAATTCTAATAGACGATGGGAATATTTCGGCTTGATGGACGAAATTTTGCATAACCGTCCGGAAATAAACCCCCTGCCACGTGTTCCAGCGATCAAGCAGGCGTTTCCATCAAACACCCCACGGCAATCGCTTTCACAAGCTCTGATGATTTTCACCTTTCTGACACGATAGAAGTAACGCCAACGATAACTACCCCTTCTGCACTGCAGAGAAAGAGGCAAGCTACTGAAGATCTCAAAAATAAACGGCATGAAGAAAAAATGCAGAGGGCCGATAAATTTTTAAATTTATTTGAGAAATTGATAGATAAAATTTAATTTTTTTTTACCATTTATTTAGGCTGTACATACATTGAAATTAAGTTTATATTTAATAGTATTAGAATAAGTATGTGAAATCAAAATTAATATTTAATAACAATAAATTTTATAATGAATTCTTAATGGTTTATAAGTTTATAATTCTTGAAATGTCGTTCCTTTTCGTGTTTGCTTCGTTGTTGCCTTGTATTGATGTGGGGTCGCTATTTTCATCATGATTTGACTTAACTACTTCATCATCTTCGAGATTATCGCCATTATGGATGCATACATTGTGTAAAATGCATACTGCCATAATGATCAGAGGGACATAATCTGGCCGCCTCGTTGTTAGTTTTCTGAGTCGCCGAAATCTGCCTCTAAGAAGTCCAAAACCCCGTTCTATTGTAATTCTGGCAGAAGAATGGGCTTTGTTATACGCGATGTTTGCTGCCGACAAACTTCCAGTATCTTTATATGCGGTCATTAAGTATGTCTTTAGACCATATCCCAAATCGCCCACCATATGCTGATTAGGCGGAATTATTAAAGAACCTATTTAAAAGAATGTTAGTGTTAAATTATTGGTAATCTTATTTATGTATTGGAAGTGCATACCATTCATAATTTAGTAAATAAATTGGAACGTCGAAAAAGGCATGAGTCGTGGATAGAACCTGCCTCACCCGCATAGCAATCTGTAAAACACGCTTGCTCATCACAAACTGCTTGAAGTAACACCGAATGATATTTTTTCCTATTTATGTAGGAATTCGGGTAGTTTTTAGGTGCCGAGATAGCAATATGGGACCCATCGATGCAACCAACAATACCTAAATAATATAATTATTTAATTAATAAATAATATTTTAATTAAAAATAAACAGTTTTACCTGGAAATTTCTTCTTCTCTAGAAAATGGTTGGCAATTTGTTGCGATCTCTCTCTTGATGGCCAAGCAATTACTTTTTTTCCACGTTCATTTTCAATATTTGTTGCCATATGTCAAATAATGCCTTCCAACACGCATAGATCGAAATCCCGAATCTATCTGACACAGATCTACACAGGTAAACAAAACTCATTAAATATTAACAAGAAAATAAATATACAACTGAATCAGTTACCTGAAACATTCGGTGTTAGCCAAATACCACAAAGCCATTAAAAGCTGCTTTTCCAGCGTTACCCTAGGATGACCAGGCGACGTGTCAATATATTTCGATTCCATTTCTAAGATATTTTGGTAAAATTGCTCGAACGTACTCGGTAATATCCTAAAATGCGACTTGAACTGTGTGTCGTTCAGTTTACAAACAGTATTTTCAAAATACATCATATTTTTTGGGTTACATTTTTTTTGGTTTTCATCTTCTGAGTCGCTAGATTCGTCGGAAAAAAATGTATCCTAACCTATTTTAGCAGTTAATGCAAATGAAATTAATTTTTGCCTTTCCATCCTTATATTTAATTTTATTTAATTTATTCGCACTAATATCACTTTGGACGGCAGTCCAAACGAGTGACGAAAGCACCTACTGTGCTGGAAGTCGAACGAAGTATATTATACAGCTAGTTTCGAACTTTTTCCCTTTGAGGCCGCCAGGATCATGCTATATACCATTGGAAAGGTATTGAAAAATAAACCTAAATAATGTATAAAAGCATGAATTTCTACCAACATTGAGTGGAGATATGACCTTCCGAAAATTGCCCCAAAAAATCAGTTTTTCGGGTATAACTGCCCCAAAAAATGCCCCAATTATTTTCTAACTGCCAAATTACGATTGTAGACGTCAATACCAATTCAACGACACCTCAAACGCTTAAAACGGATGATTTTGACCAAAGTTATGACAATTTTAAATTTTTCTATGACGTCACCAAATAATCTTGCTTTGGTATATATGTTTGTTTGTCCGTACCTCTTTTATTTGATCTCATATTTTCAGGGGTTGTAGTACTTAAAAAACGAAGCAACTTTTGTTCTACAACTTTTTGATTTGGCCGCCATGTTGGCCGCGGCCGGCCCCTGAATTGCCATTTTTGGCCATTTTGCCACGTCCACAGTGCTGAATCTATTCGACAAACCCTGGACATATGCATATCGTTGGAAAGGTATTGACGCCAGCTATCAAATAGAAAAAAAAGAATTCAAAAAATTATGTTAGATGGTCATTTTGGCCAAAAAACTGAAAAATGCGAAATCGGCCGGCCACATTCGGCCAAATTGCTAAAAAATGAGCCCAAGACTTTTGGTTCATATTTTCAGGATTACTAGCCACAAATCTCACCTAGAATATGACATCAACCGTTTGTCCCAGAAAACTCGTATATTTTAGGTATTGACCTCCATAAGTTAAAAGCCACCTTAATTTTTTGCAAAATTTCCTTTTTTGGCTCAAATGCACCCTAATATCGGTCCGTTGCGGTTCATAATGATAGTGAATCAACGTATTACAATGAAACAAATATAAATACATCATATTATTATCATTGCTAAGAGAATTTTTACCAGTGACTCTTTTTTCATAACAAAAAAAAATGAAAAAACTGACAAATTGATGTGATCGAAAAAATCACCAAAAACATTGAACAATTTCCTTGCATAAAATCGAGACTTTTTTAATCTTTATGATGATTTCTTTAAAAAAATAGATCTTACCACTCCTCCCATCGCATGAAGATGGAATATCAGCGGGAGGGTAGCTACCATTAATTTTTGTTTTGTAACTAACAAACTAAAATATGTATATTTTATTGTATTGGTTAAGGGATCAAAAATGAATGGTATCCGCATGCGGTTAGTGACAAAACAGCAAGAAACATGCAAAAAAAATTGTTGAATTACTCAATCGAATTTCTGCCAAAAACAGATGCATCTGATCTCAATTTTGACTACTCTGTAACATGCACTAAAACCTAAACTACATATGTTCAGCCGATAGCCTACGAGAACCGGTTGTGTAATAAGATCACACCCGGCATGACCTGTTTGTGGCATGTGGTAAAGGATTCTGAAATAAAATCTACTAAAATACTACAAAATGAAGATTGAAAAAATGCATGCAAAATAAAGAAATAGAATCGTCTACCACACACCAGAAACCGTACACCAGACCGTACGCTACTATATAGGCAACAAAAATGCTTATAGAGTTCGGTTCCGACCTTTCCCGTCTTTTTTATTTCATTTTTGTTTGTGTTAGTGTGATTTCACAGAAAATTTGTTTAAGCCGCAATTAAAATCAGTATCATAGGTAAATGGGGAAAGAATAGAAAAAAGTTATGATTTCTGTGAGATCAAGTGTGGAATAGAGCATTGTGCCTCATACACAGACGCACGCCACTGGAGTGACGAATATCGATAGAAGAAGAACGAATCATGCACGAACGAATCCGTAACACATAGCCGACAGCTGTGTGAAAGTATGCGTAATTCGTTCTTCGCCTCTCGCTATTCGTAATTTCAATGCCACGCGTCTGTGTATGAAGTCGTATTCATACGACGGATAAAAATCTCGGATTTTTCTATCCCAGATTTTTTTTTCAACTTTTTTGTATGAAAAAAGCGTGTCTGTTGTATAATTTACGTGATGTAATTGGTTAGAACGATGGAATAGAAAAATCCCGGATTTTTATCCATCGTATGAATATGACTTAAGGCACAATAACACGTAGCGGCCACTTGTGTGCTATCAAGCGTGTATGAACTGTTTTGACTGACAACAATAAAACGAATCGCAATTCAATTCATTTTCAATTTGCCGTGCCAAAATCATTGATATCAAATAAAAAACCTCTTAACGAGGTAAATGTTCGAGTGATGAAAGCCGAATTCAATTCACAAAATTTCTGATATCAAATTTGTGCCGAAAAAAACAATTGCATTCGATTTTTCAACGATTTTTCGGAATGTTAGTGCATTCGGCGCGTTTGTTTACATTTTTCTTTCTAGCTGTCAAAAACAACAACTTGTCAACGGTTTTTTGAATGTTAAACAACAACGCGCTGAATGCACTAACATTCCGAAAAATCGTTGAAAAATCGAATGCAATTGTTTTTTTCGGCACAAATTTGATATCAGAAATTTTGTGAATTGAATTCGGCTTTCATCACTCGAACATGTACCTCGTTAAGAGGTTTTTTATTTGATTTTATAAGTACACACAACAGTGAATAAACAACTAAAAAAATGACTGTCAAAAATCTATTCCATTCCTTCCAAAATCGTTTTTTTATTACAGTCTGTTTGGAATATTTTAAAGTCACGTGATCAGTATTCTATTCTTTCTATTCCTTCTTTGGAATGAATAAAAAAAAAACACTCGATATGAATGGTTCCAAATCATCTGTTGTTTTAATATCAACGGGTACCGTATTTTCATTGACTATATGTAGTATTAAAATATTTGGAAGTCTATACCACACGAATTTGATTTTATGTTCATGTTTTAGTTTTAGAAATCTCTTAAATATGCTTTGATTATACGAGTAGTTAGTTAACTTATAATTTATATAGATCATCTTACTGTCATCAACATTAATATTCGGCAGCAGTTGATAATCCATTATGGGTCGATTAGATTTAAGCCGGTTAAAGAGGTTCACTTGGAATTGTAATCGATGAATTTTACTTGGATTTGTAAATACCGTATGTTATTGTTGCTTTCAACAATTAATTTTGGTTTGTTGATGGTATAAGAAGAAACACCTGATATATTAGAATTTTCGAACTCCAGTATTGAACAGATACGTCTAACAAGTTCAACGGCATCGACACCGGTTATTGGGGTATACCGGAAATAATTGCATTATTTTGGAAGTCCTTTTGCTGCATTTGATTTTTAACTGATTTCAAGTTGTCGATTTCTTTAAAATTGTTTAAGCACTTTTCGTCCACAACTTGTATTTAAGTATCCATGTTATCTTTTTGTGATTGTAGAAGTTCAATTTGGTTATTGAGGTTAGATAACTTCATTGTACGGTCGGTAGTTATGGCTCAATAGAATTGCACTCATTGAATCATCATTAGTCAATTTTACATAGTTCTTCCATAGTTTAAACGGTACTACGTGTATTGACACCAGATGTTGATCCCATGATAAATTTCAATGTAAAACGTCACATAAACCCAAATAGCTTCACAAAAATTCTTCAACTCACAAATACACTCTATGGAGCCATAACTCATGTTTTGAATTTTTGATTTTTATGTTTTGAATGTGTAGCCTTAATTGAAAAAAAATTGAACTACTTTAATTTTGTTGTTGTAGTTAAAGTAATAGTTTGTCAAATTTTAAGAAAAACGATAATCATGATGTTGTATATATGTCAATAAGTCCGATAACCATGATTTTGGCCTCATTTTAAAGGTAAGTTAATAAGGATTTCTAAAAAAATATAAAATTCGTATATTGTTTAATTCCTTCTTCTCTAAATTTCCCGCAAAAATGTTCTTTTTAAATTTTCTCAAAAACCTATTTTTTTTCTAGAATTCGACAATTAATATTTTACAACATATCAAAAAACTAGAATACCGTTATTTTATGTTTTATAGATATTTCTCAGTGTTTTGAAATTGTTTACAAAAGAGGTAGTTCACTTAATTTGTGTGTTTTGTTTATTATTTATTATACAATTTTACGTCATATTTAAGTATGAGTCACAGAATTATGAGGTGCCATCCCCTGGTTTATATCGTTTGGTTAGTCGTAGTACCGTAAATTCCTTTTATTTCTTGGGTTATTTTATAAGAGACTAAATAAAATGTTGTTTTCCCCTTTTTTATTGGGGGTTGATTATTTTTATTTGACGCAGGCGTACCTGTTAAACGATGAGTAATTCTTTTGAAAACAAAAATTTTTGATATAAATAAGAGTAAAAATTTAACTTTTTGATTAGTTGACATTGTGAATTGTAGACAACATTTTAAATAAGGAGCAAGATTTTTTAAAATTTCAAAACGTAACAGTGTGTTAAACTGAGTGTAAGTTAAGTGGATAAATAAGTACTGGTGCGCTAAATTTGATAATGGATAAATTTCGAAAGTGTTGTAAACCATATCGCGATTCAAAGTATTCGAGTAAACTAAAACGTGTTACGGATTTTGTTAAGCAATTTATGCCACAATCAGTTGAGAATCAAGATAATTTGTATCTCTGTTCAACGTGCTATATAAATATTACCTGCAAACGACGAAAAATAGAACCAGAGTGGTCACCAGTTGCGGGACCATCAACAACATCACGTCTTACACCGCAAATAGCCGATAATGATAATAGCAGTGATAGTGAAGAGTGTTATTTAAAAAATGTCTCTGTTTTTAAAAAAAATGAATGATGTGTTACCCTTTCCTGGAAAGTCTCCTATATATCCGAGTACGTTAGAAACCAGGCCAAAACATCAGCAGCAAAAAGTAATAGATTTAGCTTCAATAACACCATCCACGTTCTGGGAATCGTGCCGCTTTTGAATCAGTCGACCGAAGATCAAAGGAAGGTTGCACTATGTGATGAATTGATTGGTGATCTAAAAGCTAAATTCGATGAACTTGAGAAAACCAGTGATAGGATTCAGCTACTTACTATATTGCCAAAATCATTAACCATTCAAAAAATACAGAATGAGTTCAAGGCAACGTACCATATGGTGCGCACCGCTAAAGATCTACGGGACAAGAATGGTCCACTAATTCGTCCAGCAGCTAAAGTAGGAAAGCGAATAAGTGATGAGCTGAAGAAAGCAGTATTATCTTATTATGATGATGATGTTAGTCGGGTAATGCGAGGCAAAAACGATTGTTTAACAGTAGATAAAGATAAAGTTCAAAAGCGGCTCATGATGTATACATTGAAAGTGTGCTACGAAGGATATAAAACGATGTATCAGGATGACGAATAAAAAAAATTGGAATTTTTAAATTTTCTCTACTTCGTCCAAAATACTGTGTACAACCAGGTAGTAGTGGAATGCACTCAGTCTGCGTGTGTACCATACATAAAAATGTAAAATTAATTATTTATCGCACCAAAATGGAAACTACTACCAACGAAAATATAGCCCACTACCGGGATTGTATTTGGACTATTTTAAGTGATGAGCCTACACCAACATGTTACCTTCTATAATGCGAAAGCTGCCCAGGACTGGATAACTTTAAAGAATATTTGAAAATTGCTTTTCGGGAACATGGCTGCAAGGATGCTGAGTTAAAATTTAGACAGTGGGTTTCTACCGATAGGTGCAATCTGGTGACCTTTTCTTAACCGTTGATTGAATTTTTGGATTATTTCATAAATAAGCTGAAGAATCTGTTACCTCATTGCTTCATTTCACTTCAGCAGTCCAGCTTCCTAAAAAATAAAAAATTGGCGCTGATGTCTACGGAGGTGACAGTTTTATGTGATTTTGCAGAAAATTATGCATTTATAATGCAAAATGCCGCACAAGGTGCGTTTGTAATTTACCAAAATTTGGAACGCAAATTACTTCACCACACCTTCATTATAATATCGGATTGTCTTCACCACGATACTGCAGCGGTTCACTTATTCATTGAAAAATTGATGCAGTTCTTGGGAACTAAAATATCCAGTTTATCTAAAATTTATTATATTACCGATGGCGCATGAGGAACTTATGGTTTCCATGCAGTTATTCCAACAGAAGATGGCTATTTGAATTGTAAAAAGTATTCTAATTCTGACGATTATGTTAAATTTTAATTGTAATGTTTAATTTGAATAAGATTTAATGTTAAACAATAAAATAAAATTATCAAAAGAATTTGGGTTTGGAATTTTAAATATATGCAATTAATTTTGAATAATAAATATTAATAATTTAACTGATCTATCCTTTTTGTAAACAATTTCAAAACACTGGGTAATATCCACTGAAATACCGTTTTTCCATATAAAAATGAAATACTGCTCTTACTAAAACGCATTTTGCAAGAAAACAAAAAATAACGGTATTCTAGTTTTTCATATGTTGTAAAATATTAATTGTCGAATTCTAGAAAAAAAAAATTGGTTTTTGAGGAAATTTAAAAAGAACATTTTGGCGGGAAATTTAGAGAAGAAGGAATTAAACAATATACTAATTTTATATTTTTTAGAAATCCTTATTAACTTACCTTTAAAATGAGCCCAAAATCATGATTATCGGACAATTATTTTTCTTTTTATTGACATATATGTATACAACATCATGTTTATCGTTTTTCTCAAAATTTGACACCCTATATCTTTAACAACAACAACAAAAAATTAAAGTATTTCAAATTTTTTTTTCTATCGAGGCTACACATTCAAAACGTAAAAATCATAAAATTAAAACATGACTTACAAAAATGTGTGATTTGACGTATTTTTCGCCATATATATTTTCGTCGCCTATTATTTTACTGCGGATCCGCTCGAAATATTTCAAAATACCATATTTCAAAATGAGATATTTCAAAACGCAATATGGTACAAAATGTGATATGGTACAAAACGCGATATTTCAAAATGCGATATTCCAAAACGCGATATGGTACAAAATGCGATATGGTACGAAACGCGATATTTTGAAACTCGATATTTCAAAACGCGATATGGTACAGAATATGCGTTGCGAACCGGTGGGAGCGCAGCGACCCACCTGATACCGATCCTATATACTATCGCTCCTATCGATTTTTAAATTCCGATAAACTGAAATAAAATTTCACCTTCACCCACCGGATATAACCCGATCCTAAACTCCCGTTTTGTACCATATCCCGTTTTGTACCATATCGCGTTTTGTACCATGTCGCGTTTTGTACCGTATCGCGTTTTGAAATATCGCGTTTTGAGAATTCTCGTTTTAAAATATCGCGTTTCAAATGGGGCCCATTGTGTAGTGTTTTCATTCTTTATCTCATAAGTAAAAAACTATAGCACGTGGGTACAAATAACGGATTGAGGGATTGTATAGGAGATTATAGCAGATTGAAATTAGGTAAAAAAAATTTATAAAACAAATTATTTGCTTTATTTTTTTAACTCTAAAACGTCATAGCTCTTAAATATTTTGTAAGTTACAGTTTAATATTCGCTTGTACTTTTTTCCCAAACCAAATTTTTTAGACACCCTGTATCACAAAGGATATCAAAAATTGACCCCCCCCCCCCCTACCATACGATTTTTTCATGAAATAAACCAAGGAATCACCCCTTAACGGAATAGCATCCCAATCGGGGACACCCTGTATAGTATTAAAAGTACTGATCTAGTACTACCTATTTGTCATTATATTGCAAATAACAGAATCGGCTAGATTCTGCTAGTTTATTTTTTGTAAAAGTCAAAAGTTCATAGTTGAGTCTTCCAAATCTCGTTCCCGCGCATTACTAATACCTGTTATAGAATCATTACACTTAATGACCGAGTTTCCTTCCCATTATTAAAACTAATTGATTATATTAATGTTGTACAACGTACCGATAAAACTGTCACAAAGTACTCTTGTTAACAATAAATTCTTAAACTGTGACACTTTCAACACGAACCACGAAATGTTACACGTCCATATGGTTGTCATTTAAAATATAAATTTTGAAACGTTTCGTACTATAAAAATAAATAATCATTCATCTTAAGCAATAATAAAAGGGTTAAAAGGGCACTTTATAAGTGAATGCATGAATATATTATGTTAGTTATAGTTAAAATAAAATAGAATAAAAAAGTTTGCGTTCATTCTATAATTTTAACGTAACACAATCAAAAGTCATGACTTTGTAATTTAATTTAAAAACATAAAACAATAATTTTCTCTTAGTTTCTGTAAATTAAATTAGCTGGATCTAATTTAAAATCAGGAATTACCTTTTAAACCTATTTCTTACATATAGCAAATAGCGTTTTATTTATAATTTACTGTAATTAAAAAATAATTCTACTTAAATGTTACGAGTAATTGCTTTTTAATTGAATATTCACCTTAACAATATTTATAACAATAAACTATCACCATAACGATTTTTGGTTAATTGCAATGTCATAACTCAATTAGACGACATTCCTAATAACTAAAAATTTTTATGTACTTTTTACTTTAATGACAATAATAAACTTTTTAAAGCTTGGTTAATTATATTTTACGTGCCTGTATTAGTGCATGAAAATTACTTTACGTATACCATTCATTTTCATTACAACATTCAATATATCTATATATAACATTATAGTTTCGAATGTGTGTAGATAGCACATATCAAATATAGTTAATTATATCATAATAAAATGGTAACTATATACCTACAAGCTAAAACGACAATTTAAAATAAATTCATTAATGAAAAATTGTCCGAAGTGAAATAAAAATTTATATCAACCGTCAACTTTTCATTATATTTTGAGATAAATTATTATTACACACTTGCTGATTGAAACACTCTAAAAACCTTGGCAACATTAATAATAACCGTCGAATGGATAAAATTAAAATAAAAAAAAAAAAGTTACATACAAGCCAACAAATTAGCTATGTCACCTTAACTAATGACATTTTTTTTTGTTTTGTTTTAGTTTTTAACCCTAGTGTATAATTAAGTCTATAACACTATCACCAACCATACAATGTTCGAGATAATAATATTTTTATGTTTATTAAAAATGACTTGGATTGAGTTGGATAGTAAGAATGTGAAGTACTTACGAATTTGTGATTAATTTTCAAATTGTACTGGTTTAAGAAACGAAAAATTATTTGACGTTAAATAAAAGCACGTACATGAAAGCTTTGTTGGAGACTGTGGTTCTGATATGTTGAAACTCGAATTAGGTACAAAATGTTCCTCGACTAAAGTTTTACCGATCACCAATAGCAGTTAAGCGTAAACTTAGAACTTTTAGAAATACAGGGGGTGCCATCTGTTGGCCCTTTTTTAATCGATGAATTTTAGTACATAATGTTATCTGTTCTAAAAAATTCTTTGACGTATGGAAAGTCAAATTATGGGGTGGCTAACAACACAACAAGGAATTTGATTGTCCTAATTTATTAAGAAAATAATCCTTCCGTTACTGAGCGTGCAATTGGCAAAATTGTTGATCGTTTTCAAGCAACTGGTTCAGTGGAAGGTCGCAAACTGTATCAACATGTTCATCCAGTTCATACTCATGATGCAGTGGCAGCTGTTTTTGAAAGCGTTCGTAATGAACCAAGCACGTCAACCAAGCATCGTTCACAAGAATTAAACATTTCACGAACCAAATTACGACGCATTTCGCAAGATTACCTTCAACTGATAAAGCTAGGCTTTCCAGTCATGATTTCAACATAAAATTTTGAATGCAAATAGGTAACAAAATGCAAATAGGTAAACAAAACTCAAAAACTGAAGCCAGCAGATCATTTAAATCGTCGTCGTTTTGTTAATTGGATGCTTGAACGAAATGAAGTTTTTTCACCAAAAATCATCTCTAGCGATGAAGCTCATTTTCATCTTAATGGGTAAGCCAATAAGCAAAATTGTCCATTTTGAGGAATGGAGAATCCTCATATTATTCACGAACCAGAAGTTCATCCTCCAAGAGTCACTGTTTGGTGTGGTTTATCGGCTGGTGGCATCATTGGTCCGGTTTTCTTTGAAAACGAACAAGAAAATGCTCTTACAGTGAATGGAGAATGTTATCGCAACATGTTAGCTTATTTTTGTGGTCCAAATTGAATGAATTACGTGACAACGACCTTTGGTTTCAACAAGATGAAGCAACACGCAATTCGTGCAACAATCCATTTATTGTGAAAAAATTCCTGATTGCATAATCTCAAGAAATAGTGAAGTTCTTTGGGCACTAAAAAGTCCGGATTTAACACCACTTGATTATTTTTTTGGAGTTACTTGAAAGGTAAGGTGTATACTTATCATCCAGAAACAATCAGTAAAAAGTAAATCTTTACTTATCATTAAAAAAATTGAATTTTCATCCCAAAATGTGTGTTTTATTTACAAATAAAAAGGACTAACAGATGAAATGGCTTGTAATTACAATAAATAGCCTGTTAGGCGAAAATGTTCCAAAAGAAGTAAAACTCTTACAATTCTTCCAAAAATGGCAGTAATTTCTTTGCTACTAAAAACATGAAGCGTGCTGTATGGATCTGAGTGTGCTTTAAAGGATGTGTCTCTGATTTCTTTATAGCAGCTATTTAAAATCCAATCGGGCATCGTGTGCGAAACATCAAAAATATTATATGACCAATATTTAACTTGGATACAATTAATGGTCCTTCAAGCCTGATCTGTCAAATATTCGTGAAAGGAAGCCATTTTGTTAAAAAGAAGAAAAACTGCATCGTCGCCAAATGCCACCGCAATTTATCAGATAAAAATGGAACAGATTTTAATTTATAAAATGTTCGAATGGTCCGAAAACGTACAATCCTTAACATTGTTAAAGACCAACAGACCAAACTAGTCAACTACGTGAATGAATAGGTTTCCAAAACCACGTCGATTGAGGAATTATGTATTCAATTAGATCCACCTCCAATTCTACTCAAGGAATTTACAGCTTTGGAAATGGTAATATTTAACATGCGTGACACCAAGATATCTGATATAGCTCTGACATATTTTTCTGAGTTTAAAGAAAAATATTAGCACGCAACCAAATTAAGCAGATTAGTTCGTGAACGAAGTACTGATTACCACCAAGGGCGACTATACGGATTGGCAATCGTTTTCGGATTTATTTAATACTAAAATACACGCGAATGGGTTGATAACACCTAGTACAGAAATTTTAATACCTCAAGAGTTTTTTTAAAAGACGATGCAGCAGGCTTATTGAAGCGGTTCACGATCATAGGTCCTAATTTCATTGAGGCCCTTTAGAAACTCTGCAAGAGGTAAGATACAAAAAAAAAACACATACCACCATTTAAGCAAGCCGACCAAAGGAATGTACGAGATCTAGTTGATACAGCAAATGAGGTTGTCAGAGGCATGAAAGCTCTGGGTTTAGTAGCAGAATCGCGAGATCCATGGCTGATAAGCATTCTCGAAGATAAGCTTGACGATGAAATCAGAATGTTGTGGGCTAGAATTCTTTGATTCAACTAGCCAATTGTTTGGAAAATATTAACCCGTTATACAATTATGAAACCACAATCTAAAATTAAGAAAATTGCATACATCCAGCATATCAAAATCGCAGATTTTTGTACGATAGGATATTTGAAGTGCCATAAAAGCATTATGTTTAGGCGCGAGACAAAATTAATGCGATTTTATTGAGAGTGGTATTCAATACTTCGGCGAAGACTAGCTTTGGAGGCTCCCTCAATGATATTTTAGAAATACAAAAGAAATGATTTTACGAGAATGAAATACCAGATGATTTTGTGGAGAAATAATGCATTTCATAAGAGAAATCATATAAATTAAAAACTGTAACATTTGGTCCAGCATTATTTTTAGCAACCAAAGTACTTCACCAAATATAGCAGAAGATAAAAAGTTGACTTTCTTGAACCAGCTAAGCGAATAATTTCATGACGGGTGCGCACTCTATTGATGAGTCGAGAATTCTGAGGTCCAACATTGCAGAATTTTTATTTGAATCTAGGTTTCTTATTCATATCTTGCAATCATGCATCAAATACTGTCTGAAGCTTTGCGGGTTTTCGATCCAATGGGGTGGCTGGCTGCAGCAATCGTTAGAATTAAAATACTATTCTAAAGACTTTGAATCCAAAAGTTTGGTGGGATGATTAATTGTCAAGTAATCTGGAGAATGTATGTTACTTTTAATAACGCTATAAAAATTTGTTTAATTTCAGCTAAAATAATAGTAGTATACCACTAAGTAAAATCACAATCTCGCATTTAGATTTGCGTGCCGTAGTTTTACTAACGAGATTGATCAAAGCAACTCAAGAAGCCTTGGAATTAAACAACAATAGGGTGTTCATGTTTGGGCTGATTCCAAAATATTTTTGGACTGGTTTTTGTCCCATCCGTCACGCTGGACTATATACTTTTGTGGCAAACAGGACTGCAAAAATCCTTAGATCAATAGGCAGAGATAAGTGGTACCACGTTGTTTTATAAGATAATCCAGTCGACTGTGCTTCGAGAGGGAAGTCACGACATGAACTAGCTAATTTCTCAATGTGATTAAATGGTCCAAGGTGGTTACAAAGGAAATAAATTATTGGCCAATACAACCGGTAGTTATTTGAAGAAACTTTTACGTACCGCAATCAATTATTATACCTATACTTTTTACGAAGAACTGGCAGCTAGGTATTCAAGCTGGCACAAATTTCTAAGGATACTTACCGTAATTAGGCTTTTCATAAGTTCATTGAGACGATTGAGAGAAGAAAGAAGGAGCAATCCAAGTAGACATTCCAAAAGTACAAAGCAAGAAAACTATTTTGCAGCGGAACTGTGAATTTTTTTTGTGCCGAAAATCGGTATCAGCAGCCAATGCCGCCCCGGTGGCAAAGTGGTAGACTAAAATGCCGCTCCGGTGACAAGGTCAGGTCAGTATGCTTGCTCCTGCGACCGGAGGTCCTGGGTTCGACTCCAGGTGGTGACAAGGAAAAAATTTCACGGCTGGTTTTGGATCAATGAATTAATCACTCATTATACGAAATGAAAATATGATTATGAAACCTCATTTGAGGGCGGCCAAATCCCTTAATGTGATATAGTGCCAGAGAGAGAGAGAGAGAGGTAGACGAAAATGCTCGTGGGCTTGTTTTTTAGTTATATCGTCCAGTCCTTTCTTATTCGTACAATTCGACAGAAATACTGGATTTTGAGCTGCCGTAATTTGGTTTGAAAGGAAGTCTAGATATGAACAATATGGCGGTAATGAAACATCTTTTCCAATTTTTAAAAGATGATTCTTGCGCTATTTCTAAGTATCTTCTTAATTTATCGATAAATTGGCAATTCAACCCTCCCAGTGCCCCACACTTTGGTGGAATATAGGCATATGCGTTAATTTCTACTAAATCCCATCTAAGAAGGGTCATTGAACAGAATATACTTACCTTTACGGAGAGATGATCGCACTACCAGCTATAAAGGCGATATTAAACTCAATACTACTGTGAATTTTATTTGCCGACGATCTAGATTCGTAAACGCTAGCCCATTTCACAATTGGCCAGCCTTTAACACAGTTCTGAAGTCCCTCTTAAAGAAGTGTTCTTGAACCAGCTATAACCAAATTTTTGGAAGGAGGATGCAGGGCGACTTAAATGTTTAGTGCTAAAATTGTCAGAAATTCCCGCCAAATTGATGGTCAATCTCTATAATACGAGTATATTGGGTATGCAAATGTATTTTCGATCTTTGATAGTGAAATAAAAGACATTAGTTTGCATAGAAAGTGAATGAATGTTTTATTCAAAGTATGCTCTTTCGGAAGCTATAACCTTAGGCCTTCGTTCGGGCAATAAACGGATTCCCCAAAGAAAGAAGTCTGGTTGTTTCGATGCGATCCAGTCATTCAGTCACCCATTTTCAACGTTTTCATATAAAGTGAAGTGCTGCCAATATTTCTGCCAAATGTTTTTCGGTCGAACAAGGGTCCACATCAAGCAATTCTTCCAATCCTGTATCTTCAAATATTCTTGGTCCACCTTCATGTTCTTTGTTTCTTACGTCGAGATCATCAACTTTGAATCGTTGAAACCACTCGTTGCATGTTGTATTCGATGGAACATGTTCACCGTAAAACTTCTCGCAAATGCTGTTTTTGGCCCAAAATTCGACATTTTCAATCACATGAAAAAAATTGTTGTTTACGTTTTGAACAAATGTCACTAGTAATTGTTCAAGCTGTTGTGCAGAACGGGTTGTGGATAGGGTGTTTTAAAAAACATCATCTTCTTCACTGTTGCGACTACATTTTATTTATTAAAATTAACTTGACATTGTAGTTACACTTAAAATAAATTTTGTTGATTACTGCTCTGACTAATACTTTATAACTACATATATCTATATCTTAAAACTAAAATGTCTTATATACTAAAATTTTGAGGAAATGAAAATGCACAAGCACTACGGAAAACAAATGTACATTTTCTGAGGTTGCAAGATTGCATTTTCATTTCTTGTACGCAAATGTTTTTATTTTGTTAAAATTGAACGACCTTACTATTTTATTAACAATGCGGAAAACAAATATGTATATGAATCGACTTTTCCGGTATAATACACAAACACAACAAAGCTTGAAATTTAACCTTCAACATGTATTGCCCGATTGAATTAATGTGCAAGCAGTGATACTAACGACACCTATCTAAAAAGGTCGGAAATACATTTGTAGCAATACTATTACAAAAATTAATTTTCTTCTTTTTACTGTATTTGCAAAACCGTGGTTCTTAAAAGTTTTACATAAAAATTATTTTGTTAATTTTTAGTGTTTTTTCGGGCGAAACCTTTCAATCTAATTTTCTCCTGCAGTGTGAAGAATCATACAAAATTCAGAGTTTGAAATTTAATATTTTAAACATTATCATTTTCTTGTTGTGGTGAGGCCTTCTCGGTCTCCAAATTTATTTGGAGTACCAGATAAACCGTGTGTATGTGCGAGGCAAGGTGTATGAATATGAGAGGCTAGAGCAGCTGCATTTATGACGTGTCGTACTTTCGTTGGACCAACACGAACTAGGAATACTTTATAAATAAATCGTTAACTGCATAATAGACAGTTCTTTAGCTGAACTTGGGCGGAAATTGTATTGATACCGGATCAATCATACGGATGCCATGTGCCAATATTGACACGAACAGATGGAATGTCAGTGTTGTTTATCTACGGTCTGCGGGGATTGAGTATTTATTTAATGTTAATATTTTTTCTTATCATAACTTTAGCGCCCACTCCGGCCTTATTGATGTCAAAAATGCTGTCGTTGTTCTTCAGTTGCCTCAACCGAGAGTTGATCATACCCAACATCTCATATGGTAGCATATTTGTTTCATCTATAAACTGGTTTTCCATATCAGTCCATTGGTTTCTCATTCGCTTCAAGTAGATGCCAATTAAACATGGCATTAAAATTTGACAATGATTACGTCGTTTTGCACAGTAAAATTGAGCTTGAAGTGAATAGTCGGTTCACCAAAAAACTCAGCGGCAACAATTGAATCTTTATTGTGTTGAAAGTGTAGGCCATTCCCCCTCATGCTTCTAGAGTCAAATATAAGCAGTCTCGATTAGCTTTTACTCGCTGCTGTTCTTGAAGGCTTTGGATGACGAGATTTTAAAGCTCACGTTATTTCAAATTTATTGCAGCACAGGCAGCTTGAAATTGTTACATCATCCATTTCTACCTCAGGTATTTTGCTGTCTTCATGCTCACCATCGAATACTTCTGGTTCTTGCAGAATTTCTAAATAATGAGTTCAATTGAATGCATTTTCCAATTGTTGATCGCGATTTCTAAATGCCTGCTGAAACGGTTGCCTGGTAGGAGTTAATAGTTAAACATTGATAGCGAACGGTAGCGCGGGTTTGATCCAGCGCTCGTGTAATCGCATGAACCGGCGTCGGATTCACGTTTTTACTCTCCCTTCCTCGTTTTCCTATCCGGCCTCGATTTTATAGAATTCCGCTCCCACCGGGAGCGAAATGAAATAAAGTTGCTATAATACCAATTGGTTGTTGTTGCTGGAGGTTGCAATTGAATGAATGTGATTTTGTTTATTGTTAAACAATAAAACAACATAAAGCAATAAAATTATTGATTTCTACTTTTTCTTTTTATGATTAATTAAATCTAATGCAGCCATCATAAAGGATTAGACACGTTGTGTTCGAGCAGCATACATCCATGCGAGGACAAAAAACATTCAAGTCACTAAAAAAAATTCTGCTATAACCATGAGGAGAATAAGATGTCGTTGAAAAGATATTTTGGAAAAAATAAGATGGAATTTTCGAACTTGAGTAAGCAGCAGGGTGGCAACACTAAAATATCAATTTTAGCCAAGACAACCGGATCGTAAAAAATCCCAAGTTTGAGCCTAAGGCTAAAAATTTAAACATCGAAGATGGGACTTGTAATTTTGCTTAGTACCTAAATAAAAAAGCTTAAGCCTACTGATTTGTTTTGGGCTAGAGGACTTGTATTTATATAGTAAAAATAAAAAAGGTTGAGCTCAAAAAATGATTTTCGGCGCACCTGCGTGTTTTGATTCTCTCGTATTTATTTTATTTTTTAGTTTTTATTTTTATTTGTATAACGGGTGTTTTTTTAAGCCCGATAGAACTAGAAATTGTAAAAAAAAACTCAATTGAATTGTAATCAATTTTATTTTTTATTTGAAAGATCAATACACGACATTAATATTTGAAAATGATTTCGGGAATATGTGCACCGTTGCTGTTCTTGACGAAGTGCATTCTGGGCCACTTTTTCGAGCACTGCTGGCTGTATGTCACGAATAACACGAACAATGCTGGCCTCTAAGGCGTCAATTGTTGCTCGTTTATCAGCATAAACCAGTGACTTCACGTAGCCCCACAGGAAATACTCGTGTCAAATCGCACGACCTTGGAACCCAATTGAGAGGTCCATTTCTCGAAATCAACTTATCGCAAGATTTTGATTTTAATAAGTCGATGGTTGCGGTCGCTCTATGGTACGTTACGTAGCGCCATCCTCTGAAACCACATCTCGTCCGGATCAATGTCATCTATATTTTCAAACAAAAAATCATTGATCATGGTGAAGTAATGATCTCCATTGAGTTGCGCGAACCGACGACTGATTTTCAAAGTAAATTTTTATAATTTCGTAGCGTTGTTCAAGTGTGAGTCTATTCATGATGATTTGCCAGGTAATGATCTCCATGGACGTCGTCTATAAGTTGCGCGAATCGACGACTGGCGTCAGTCTGTTCATGATGATTTGCCAGAGTATACTGAGATGTGCTAGAGTGTTTTTTTCATAAAAATTAAATTTTTTGTTTTATTTTTTACAATTTCAAGTTCTATCAGGCATAAACAACACTTGTTATATTACGCTCACTAATTGATGTCTTAGACGAGAAATAGGTGCATAGAGAGAGCACAAAACCAAATTGGCGCACCAGCGTGTTTTGGTTTTCTCGTATTTACTTTATTTTTTTTTATTTCGTTGCATATTCTGGGGACAAAATTTCGTTGCATTTTTCTATATAATGCGACGCCAAAAACATCTTCGATGTTAAAAAGCAAAGTCAATGCGGACAATTTAAGTGGCTACATACTAGAGTTTATTTTTGTTTGGGTCAAAAAGAAAAATGTAATTTACGATCAATAAAAGTATTTGTTCATGATGGTTAGTTTGTGAATCATATAAAATAAATGTTGTAAATAAAAGTGAAATATCGAATTTGCTGTAAAACATCGGAACTAACGTACGATAAAGAATAACTCAGGTAAACTGAGTGATTTATTGAGAACGAAAGTGATTTGTTTGATTGTTGTGTGAGGCGAACAGTACGCCACAAATATCGTGATCCACATCCAACTAATTGACTCTACCATTCCGTGTGTTCCGGGTTGGCTTGATAAAGCCTTAGTTTTGTGCTACGGGATAAGACGCAATAAAAGGAATTCGGTTTGTGCAGTTCGTGTGGTTGTTCTACCGAATAGTCAAATCAACGGGAAACTTATGAGAGCTGCATAGCGGTACACAAAGTTTAACAAGTGACCCATCCTTCTGTTCCTAATTATTTTTCGACGTTTTTTTTCATAAATTTTTCCGTGGGCGTATTGGTTTTTGAGCGAATTCGATTGCGAGTTGCTGCGGTGTTTTTCTTTGTTTTGGGGTATATTGTGGTTTGGGTTTGGTGTATATTTATATAACGGTTAGTGAAATGTATACGTCTACCCATACCCCAATAACTGGAGATCACGTTACACTCTATGTGCCGCTCAGTGGCTCTTCACGAAAAAGGAATCCATCTTTTGAGCACACGTGTAAGCACGCACGGTATAAAACTTTTAGTTTAAGTTGTATGATGCTCAAATTAAGGTGCATCGTTCTCAGCTAACGCACTTTGTGCTTCTGACCATATAATAGATCATGAAGCTGGTTATCACACAATGGCTATATGCATGTCGAACATGCATGTTTCTGGTGCAATTCAGAGAACTGCAAACTTTTGAAGACGATAGTGAATGTAGGTAGCTATGGGTTACATCCATTTTATAATTGACCGTGTAAATTGCATATAAAACTTTTGGAGAAAACTATGAACTGCACCCTCGTTATAAAAATAAATAAATAAATAAATAAACATCGCAATCACCAGGAGGCACATGTGTTGTTAAAGTCAAGTGATTCGAGCTACAATGTTATGTCTTTCATCGATTTATGTAAAAATGATCATTTTTACAATATTTTTATTATTCTTGAAAATTTTGTTGCTTTTGTAATAAAACACTATATGTATCCAGCTTCTGTTTTAATTAATATAATTAAAACAGAAGCTGGATACATAGTGTTTTATTACAAAAACAACAACATTTTCAAGTATTAATCGTGACCAGCATTTTTACAACATTAAATTACAAGATTTTTATAATTCATATTTTATTTATCAGACGTAATGATATCTCTAACACATGAAAAAATATTTTGTTATCTTTTAATCCCTGTATTTTAAAATGCAAATTACCAATATTTTTATATTTTCTAAATTTGATTTTAAACAGACGGAAAGTGCTAAAACACTAAACTTCTTAAAACTTTCACATGTAATTTTTAAGATTTAACCTTATCCAGAATAAACACGATATATATTTCACTGCTACCCTATATAAGAAGTTCCACTACCATCTTCCTTTATATCTCCGCCCTTAATACAAACAGGTGCAAATGCAGATATAACGACACTTACAAATACTATTAACATTTGTACTCAAAATGTTACAACATGTACAAATAAATATTTTCATTTTTTTTTTTTTTGTAAAGGACCGGCACCCACCCATATTTAACTAAAGTTTATTTAATAATATTATCATCGTCGCGATGACACTTACGCGCATGTTTGTATATTATACGTTCCAATAAAACTTACTCATCCCTTGTACATAAGGCAAACCTACTATTGTTAGAGAATAAGAGATTCGTACCCTAAATTTGTATTTTGGATACGATAAAAAAAACATGAACTTTATAATTTCTGTTACTTTGGCAACACAATAAAATACTTGTATGCGGTAACCAAATAAGTCCATCCTATTTTAGAATGGCGATAAACAGAAATACAGGCAACATGTTTATAGATACCAGCTATGTACGGGTTTGCGAGAATTAAAAGTAATTGTTATGTTGCTTTGCAGGGGTGAGAGACCTTTATCATCACCACAATATATATGATATTTTATTAAGTAAATTATTAAGAAGACAAAAAGTGAGTTTATAATAAATATAAGACAAAGACGAAGCCCACCACATTGAAGAACGTGTTTGTTTTTAATTAAAATTTGCTCGGTTCGATGATTACAATATAAAAACAATTAAGATGCATTATTTTTTTTTTGTTCATAATTGAATTGACATATTTAGAATTTTTTGTTCATTATACCCATTTACTTGTACATTGTGTTAAACGAAATACAACACGTAAAATTTTTGTTAGGTCATTATACCGTTTAAGGGCATCGCAGTTTAGCTTCGAGTATATTTCATTCTTATTCATATTTTTCAGTATGAGTAATCCCAATTTACACTTATCTAATAGGTTTCGTAATAAAATCTTTGTCTATCTGAATATAGTCGATAGTGGGTTTTATCCATAAGTTGAGACTGGGCGAGAATCCCTATAGAATATTCGAAATATAATGGAAAATTTCATTAATTTCATCAAGGTAGTTCTACTATTGCTATTTTTCTAAATGAAATGAAAAATTAGAGATTTTACTTAATTTTCCTGAAATCGTTTATACACTTTTTGTCTTTCGGGTCAATATGAACGAACCTTTAATAATGAATTCAGCAAATAATAAAACATATTAATAATAATAATAATAATAATAAAAATATATTAAAATATTAAAAATAAAAAATAAAAATCGCAATACATATAAAAAAAAAAAAAGAGTGAGTCCATTAGTACTCTCAAGGAGATGTGTAAACATGGCATATGTATAGTGCGTGTGTATGGTTTACTTTGAAGGAAGAAGAAATGAAATTTTTCTAACCAAATTTTTTCATTCGTTTATTACCATCAAATTAGTCTATTACTCTTTCGGTATAACCAACGCAATTGGTAGCTCCAAGCATCAAAGACGTGGTCCCATATCTCGTAGTACATATATCTTATATTTCTCACATATCTCGTAGAAGATATATTTCGATCTGAGTTCTTGTGCAAATCGAATTCGTATCGCAGGAAGTTTATAAGTGATTGATCACTGATCTTAGGGAGCAGCAAAATGAAATCCCTGGTCATAATCATCGGCAAAAGATGTTAGTCTTCTTGAAGAATTTTTCGAATTCTTTCAGAATATGGAGCAAAGACGAAATGTATGTACTTGATTATGTCTTCGACAGCTTTATTCGGCGAGGTGTATACAACTACCAAAAGCATCTTATATCGCCAATGGGTTGTATTGTTACGCTCATACCAGTTGTTTGTCCAACGATGATTTCCTTATGCGAGGTGACTGTATGAGTTCTACTTGAATTTTTATATACTGCTACTGAAAATTAGGAAAATTGAACATGCAGGTTCTAGGAGAGCAAAAGAATTGAGCGTCCCTGCGTGACTGTATCAGTTAGGTCGAGGTGAAGCGACCAGAGATTCTGGCAGTTCAATGTTAAAAACCAGACGTCATTATTATCTCGTACAAAATTCGCCATTACATCCTGAGCTATACTTAGAAGTTTTGTGGTGAGGTGCGTTAACTCATTTTGAAGAGGACCAATTGAGGTTGCATTTTTACGTTCATCATAGAAGACATAATCATTGTTAGCCGACGTGATGAACTGCTCTACGAGATCGTGATAAAGCCACATACACAAGTTGTTGACTGTTTTTTTTATCGTAAGAGTATACTATCTCGTTATAGGTACGACTTTCTATAGTGCATAAATTGTGGTGGCACACGCTATTTTAAATTTTTTTATTTTTTCTGTTCGCTGAAAATGTCGATTCGTCGATTCGTCGTTTCTATTTAATTTTATAAATGTTTCTTTGTTTTCTTTCCATACTATTTATATATACATATACACTCAGACTATGTGTATAGTACAAAATTTATATATGTATTTTGTTGTTTTTGTTCTTTTTTTATTATTTTATATTTTGTTTCTTTTTTCAATGAAGATATTTAAACGTAGTACGTCATTTCCGTTCGTTTCATTTGAAAGTTTACTACCATACAAAAATTTTTGGCATACGCGCGTAAAGATGTTTACACATCAATTACTCTGTATTTTCACAAGTTGGACAAAAATGACGTACATGTAGCTTGCATAAATTGCATAAATATTTGGCGCATTGCATGCTATACTTGTCTTGTTATTATTTTGATGATGGGTATAAATTACATCTTTTCCGGTTTTGACTAGCGTTGGCTCCATTTGTTGTATGAGTTGAATTGGCCTGTTGTACCCAACGAAAATATGTTACCCCAAAATTGTTCTAAAACCAAATTTTTATCATAGAATGTTTGATTTATTAGGCATCTCCATTCTTCATCCAAAAGTTCGATACTCTCTTCTTTTACCAAATTTGGAAATAATGCCATCAGTGGAACTAAACTCAACGTCAAACTTTCACGATTAATTCCACGCAGTTCCAATAAAACAGCATCGTCAAATTTAATTCGGTTTAAAATTTGTTTACAAACTTCCACATAATATGATTGGCCATTTTTCTTAATTTTATATTTTTCTTGATCTTCCTGCGCATTTATTAATATTTCAGCTTTTGCCCCAATGTATACATCCTTTAGATCCAAATATACATCATCATTTTCGAAATTAATTTCGTTCTTCAATGCTTTTTCATAATAATCAATTTTTATGAAATTTTGAACAATGGTTTTAAAATAAGTTGTTATTGTAGGTAGCAAAATATAAATCCGAGGAGCTTCGGCCTGGAATTCAATGTTGATTTTGTTTATTAAACTTAAAATATGTCAAAAGCAAAAGTAAGTTTTATTTATATCATTCATTTCAGACGAAATATTTAGTGCTAAATCGGCATTCCTTTCAAACTCAAACGATATAAATAAATGTTGCAGTGGAATCCACTGCTCCAAGATGCGTTTTCGATAGAAAACACCTGGTAGAAGCTACTTTTAGAATTTTATGATTCTTAACGGAAAAATATTCTTGAAACTCTCTAAGTTCATTTTGTCTCTTGGAACTGTGGCTAAAAAACGAATATATGTTTCTGGCTAGAGATTCTAAATTTGGAGGGAGTTTTTTTGAAGCAGCCGCGGAACATAAGTGCAGGAAATGGCATATACATCCCATGTAATAAACATTCGGTTGTTGTGTTTGAATCAACGCCTTAACATCCGATTTTTCCCCATCATAACTGAGGCGTTATCCGGAGCAAACCCCACCAAATGCTCGAGTGGAACGTTCAAATTTTTAAAAAGATTCGTAATAGCGTTATAAATAGAATGTCTGAATTATGTAATTTTAATAGTGCTAAAAATCTATCTCTGACTTTACCTTTGATATAATCAAAATATCTGACAACTAAAACCAGGCATTTGCTCGTGCTTATATCAGTTGTTTCGTCGATGATCAGAGAAAATGGTTGAGTTCTCAAAATTTCAGCAATCTCTTCAAGTCCTTCTTCTAAAAGAATTGTGTTTGTAGTTTCGGTTGCCTTCGTCTTGCCGCATTTCAACTCCTTCGCAATTTGTGAATCTGGAGCCACTACCTTTATTAATGCTATCAGAGCCTTTATTAATGAAAACGGCAAATTATGTTCAATCAAAAACATGATTATACGGAGCTCAGCGGTTTTTATTAAATTTTTTTGTTTTTCATATTTTCGAATTTTTTCGACGTTATCGGCATTCCTTTCAAATGGTTGGTTTTTTAATGACTTAACTAATTTTTGGTGTTGGCTTGAATTCTCGTGTCTTACAAAAAGCAAAATGTTGTTTGCCAAAAAAACTTTACAAAACCTACAATAAGCTTGGGCAATATTTTTGGATCCAAACTTTTCTACAAGCCAATTAAATTTTGCCAGCCAAACTGGACGAAATTTCTGGATTCTTTTAGAAGTGAAAATATTATTTGTTGTTTCCTCATCGCTGTCTTCATGAAAATCCACTTCATCGGTTAGACTGGCAAGACGTTGTATGTTTTGAACTGTTGTTGATGTAGATGCTCTTATTTCCACTTCATGTGATAATTTTTCTTGTTCGGGTTTATCTATTTTTTGTTGGATGAGAAACCTAAAATATACATAATATATAATAATTAATAATCGGTATTAAGTTATTAGTTCCAGTAACTTACTTGTCCATTTTAAACTGAAAATAGAAAAATCGATATGTAACGGTGCACTCGCACACGTCACATCGATTTAATCCCTTACAAAAAAAAATAAAAATACTACAAGTATGAGCAGACTGTATAATATTATGCGAATAGTTGAACCCCTTAATGTCCGCTAGATACATTACTCAATGATCGTACTCTGTGTTATCGACGGTATCTCGTCCGACGCAAACAGATGTCACCTCGAGCAACCCAGCTGGATAATATTTGTGGGAGATGATTTGCAAAATTTTGTTGAAACCCTATGGGGTGTGTCAAAATGTGGGGTGTATGGGGAAAAAATATAAAAGAGCGATCAGTCATGAAACGGGGCAGTCTTATTATGAATTTTCTAATTATATTCAAATTTTGTTGTGAAAAGGATTGTTTAAAATTATTTGGAAAATATCTCATATTACTGTTTATTTACTCAATTGTGTATTATAAATTAGTATTAAGTATAATTAATTCTAATAAAGTAAAGATCAAGACAAAATCATTGAAAACTATTAAACTGATTAAAAATTGAAGTGTAATAATAATTTCTAATAAACAGTGTATGTATAAGTCGGTAAAAATAAAGCCACCTGTAACTGAATAGCCGAAAAAAAACAGAAATTATGCTAAATGGTGTGCAAGAAAAGTGAACGATTTGTGTAAAAATATTTACACGTAAAAGTAATAATAAAAAAAACCAAAAAACAAGACAATTTGTGCATTATGAACTACAAGTGATAAACCTCATAAATTAAATATCGTGCCAAAATCTCTAAAGAGGAATCTAAAAAAAAAATCCAAAATCTATAAACCTATGATTACGTTACACATTATATTTTCGTAACGATAAATTATTAATAATTATAATAACCGTACAGAAATATTTTTTATTGATACATTCATTGACAATAATTGTACAGTGCTTACGAATTTGTATGGTATTCTAAACAGTGCTTCTATGAAATAGTGCTACGAAACTGTGATTACAAAAAACAAAGAAACGAAAAGAAAAGTGTGCACACTTATAAAGCGTGTATTCCTAGCTACAGTTACACGTTTTAAAAGATATGAACTAAGAAACTAATATATCGATATGCGTACGCTACATGTAACACCAAGGCTGCTACAACGGTGAAGTTAATTTTGTATTTTACTTTAAATTTCTATATTCATAATCATTGAATTCAGCTAATATAAAACAAATAATTTTTTTTAATATATAATTAATACTTTTATGATAACATAATTAATTAATATTAGCGTTAGTATCTAGGTTTTCTACTTTTTATTTGCAAATATATTTTTTTCTTCATTACGGAAATTCTTTCAACTTATAATTTCGGATGTAATTTGGTTTCATATATTATCACTAATACGGTAATAATTCTTTAGTTGAAATAGTTTGTTGGTGAACTCGTAATTAGGAAACTTTATCAAATTTAATATAGTATACTAATACCACTAATCTGAATTACAATCCTTCTCTCAAAAATTTTGCAAACTTTTTTTTATATATAAAATGATTAATAAATATTTTTACTGTTAAATCATGAATTAACCAAAATTCAGAATTTTTCTTTTTCGCTCGTGGGGGTTTTCTCGTATTTTTTTCTGGTTTTCTTTAAGTTGGTCAATGATTTTTTTCTTGGGTCTTTTGTGCAGTGAAGTCAATTTAAAATATGTGTGATTAATTAAGCTTGCATTGGGAGGATGAACTAGGGTAAGTATCCGGTCCGAGATGGGTAGGTAATTGGCATCGATTTCCTTCCTAGTGGTTACACGTAGCTCACATATACTCTTCAAATCCCACGCCCAAACCCTGACGCCTAGCCGGCAACGACCGCTGAAGAGTTCCTGTGTGAGCCAAAATTTCTATAGCGTGTGACTTGGAGAATGAATTTCGGGTATTTTTTTTTTGCTTTTCAATTCCTTCTTAGCAGGAATTTTTACGGTGCTGTTGTTTTAGTTTTATTTTAGGTTATAGTTTTCGCGTATATTCTCCAGGTCAGACAAAGGCTACAGATATTCTGATCAAACTTAAACCAATTACCAACACCACACATGAAAAATAAAATAATTTGACATATAAAACGCAAAATAATAAAATAAATTAAGTGTGCTTTAGACCACACTACTGAAGTAAAACTTCTAATATATATTTAATATTTATAATATAATATAGAAAAATTATAGTATTGAAAACAAAAAAATGGTCACCCTGTGCGTTCTCGAGAGTCATCTAGCCGTTTATGTCTGATGCCACAAGAGGTAACTTTGTAACTTGTTAACTTTTTCAAGGCCAACTAGTCGTAATAGATAATGTTTATGTAACAAAATGGACAAAAAACCATTTTTGAAATCTCTTCGCATAGTAAAAATGGCCTTGAAATATTTTTTATTTCATTTAAGTTTGTGTAGTGTGGTTTCATCGAAAATTTGTTTAAGTCGCATTAAAACCTGTATCATAGGCAAACGGGGAATGAAACGAAGAAAGAATCGGGTTCTGTGATACCTTGTGTGGAATGGAGCTGTAATATATTAAAAAATGCATATATAAAATATATCACACGACGAATTTTTTTTGGTCACCCTGTGCGTTCTGGAGTGAGTAAGTGAGGGAGTGACATAGATGTTATAATAAGGAAAAAAAAAATTGGCCACCCTATGCGTTCTCGAGTGAGTCAGTCAGTGACATAGAAGTCTATATTATGACTTTCAAATTTTTCAGTTTTTCAATTTTCCAACTTTCCAAATTTCCTATTTTTTTATTTTCCTATTTTCAAATTTTCCAATTTAAAATTTTTCCAATTTACCAATTTTCCAAATTTCCAATTTTCATATTTTCCTTTTTTCCTATTTTCCTATTTTCCAATTTTCCAATTTTTGATTTACGTATTTTCCAATTTTCTAATTTTCCAATTTTATAATATTCCAATTTTCCAATTTACAATTTTTCCAATTTTGCAAATTTCAAAATTTCCAATTTTTTCATTTATCTAATTTTCCATTTACCAATTTTCCTATTTTCTTATTTTCCAATTTTTTTAACCAATTATTAAAATAAAATGGTATCAACTAATATGTTCCACCTAGGGATTTATGAATTGTCATGGCACATCCTGATACTAAAGGAAAATGATTTCGTTTTGTGTTTATTGTTGTTGTTGTGTATTGTTATTGTTTCGTTCGCCTCGTTCGATTACATTTTTCGTAACGCATTTTCCAGTTTAGTCCCCAAGTCAAGCGTGCCTAAAGAAGTTTTACTTCAAAAAGTCTTGCCATGGCGAACAAAATTTCCTTAAAATGATAGAAAAATATATGGAAAAAGACTTGCCATGTGAACAAAATTATATTTGAGCTCCTTGTTTTTTGCTCAGTTTTGATTATTCATTTTATAAATAATTCGACGTTTGGAATTTTCATCAAAGCTAATTGAGAGTGATACACAATATCAAACAGTAATAAATAGTAGTATAATTTGAATGAGCGAAGTACAGAAGTACTCATCAGGTTGCAATGCAACGACCAAAACCAAACTACAAAAATTCAAACTTTCATACCTTTAGTATAACACAAGAACATATAGATTTGGCAAATTATATAAAATATAGACGAATTGAAAAATAAAAAAACCGAATTTCTGGCAAAACAGTAAATATAAACAGTTTCATATTGTCATTATTATCAACAAAATTGTTTTAAAGTTCTAGAACTCTTTTTTGAAATAAATTATTCTGTTTAAATAAATATACTTTTTAAATTTAAAAAGTACTTTATAAATTATTTTACAAAATATGTTATTAAAATAAAAAATATATTATTATAACTTTTAGAAATTAAAAACTTCGGTTTTTAATTTTACAACCCAAAATTTTGCTCTGATGGTGTCTAGCACTGTTAAATGTCTCTTTAGCAACACTTAAGCTAATGGATACGATTTAAAAAAATTATCACATGTTAAATTACACAATAGAGGGTAAGGTCCACTGGTAAGGTCCAAAACCACTCTCAACCCTCGATTTTTTTCTAGTAGAGCTCCAGGTACCACCACATGTCCATATTTTTATGCCGTAGTTAGCAGGCTTGCCTGGAATTTTTAAGCAATCTTCCCTTAAAATTCCATATTTCCACGGAAAGCCAGAAAGGAGAAAAAGTTGCCCTTACCGTCATCTTGTAGCTAATTAAAAATCCTTATATAAAATTTGTAAAAGTGATAATGCTTTTTTCCCTCTATACAAATGTTGAACGAAAACGGAACCATCTTTACACACAGGTATCCTTTTAAATATCTATATTTCAGTTCGTGCGAAATTTTGAAGAGTGATATAGGAAATATTATATCCAATTGTGAAATGGAGAAAAAAATATCTTTTGAGTGCTTAAATGGGAATAATTACCTTGCCAATCAAAATATGATCCAGAATTTATAATTGTACACTGTATTTGTTAAAAAATAAGTGGTGCTAGATTTTTTATCCTAATGACTAGTTTATTTATATAAAAATTGGATAATTATTTTAGAATCTAACACCATCGTGAAATAAATATTTAAGTATATCCGATATGATAACTATTTTTGACAATAAAATTGGTTACCTCTTTTGGTGTTAAGGTATTTTTAACCGTTTGTGAATTTGTTTTATATTACATAAAAAAAACCCAAAAATTCAGGAAATGTTCGTTTGGATAAAATTTAATCCTGTTTTGGTGTTTTTTGTAAAGAATTTAATTTTACACTCATGTCTTCCATTTAGATTTTGTGGATATCACTTCAAAATTGCATTACATTTTTGTAAAAGGTTGTAGTTCTGTGTATTAAATTTGTGAATTGTGAAAATATTCATGTGAGTTTGTAATTGTTAAGAATTAATTAAACTGGTAAACAAATAAATTAACGGAAAAAATGATAAACATTAAGTATTTAATTTTAATTTTGGTTCTTTTAATTTATTTAGAATCTGATGACACAATATCAGTGCGCTGCTTGTATTGAAACATTTTTGCCTTACTTTTCACGAAAAAAATGTATCAACGTCAGTACGGCCATATTCCTTTCTTGTGTTTGAAAAAGTAACTACTAATTCACATTTATAAATAAAACCCTTTCTTTTAATAAAATAATAACATATACACTCGTAAGAAAAAGTCTGCGATATCTTTTTTGAAGACAAATCTAAAACAAAAAGATATTTTCTTAAATTTATTTTGCTTTCATTCTTTGTTCTATACGTTTCCAAAATACGCAGTTAAACAAAAATAAAAACAATAGAAACAAAAAAATCAATATAGTAAGAAAAACTGAAAAAAGTTTGCATACGATTATATAATTGGGAAATTTCCATCACAGTTTGACTCGTAAGGTGTTGTCTTATTTTCTTTTGTTATTTCTCGGGTAAGCTTTTCATTATGGAGCCAAAGGAAAGTAAATTGGCGTAAGTGAATGAAAATAATTACACATTTATGGAAAGAAGGCAAAAGTTTTCGGGAAATTGGTGAAAGTGAAAAAAACCCATTTATCTATTTAGAGAGTAGTGAATAATTTAAAGAAACAGGAGTTCTTACATCTAAATCACATCGACGGCCATACATCTAAATTACCATTATCGTGAAAAATGTTATATAATAAGGATGGTTAAGAAAATCCACGACCAACAGTTTCAAATTACAAAGAATTGAAATAAAGTTCAATAAAAAAATAAAATAAAAAATTTGTCCTGATCAAAAAATTCTTAAAAGGTGGGGCAGCCGTGTTGTGCGAAAAAATCCATTTATATCAGAAATCAATCGTTTAAAAAGAATTAAATTTGCAAATGAGCATATAAGAAATAAGTCAAACCAGTTCTGAGAGAAAGTCATTTTCTCAGATGAGAGCAAATTTTGCATTTTCGGTATAAAAGGACGGAATATTATATGAAGAAAAACAGGTACAGCAATAATTAAAGAAATTTTAATACCAACTATAAAACATGGGAGTGGTGGAGTAATGGTTTGGGGGTGTATGGCGAGTAGAGGCGTGGAACATTTACAATTTATTGAATATACTATGACTAAAGATGGCTATTTAAATATTCTAAAACAAAATTTAAAACGTAGTACTGAAAAGTTGGGCTTGCATGCCAAATATATATTTCAACATGGCAATGACCCAAAGTGCACCGCTTGGATAGTAAAGTTGTGGTTGTTATAAAACGTACCAAAACAACAGCACACACCTCCACAATCACCCGATTTGAATCCCATGGAACATCTATGGGATTTATTAGAACGTGAAAAAAAAAAATATGTTGAAGGATGTACTACAAAAAGAGTGGCCCAAAGTCAATGAGGCCGAAACCTTAAATCTCGTCCGTTCCATGAGTAAAAGATTAAAAAAAGTTCTTCAGAGAAAAGGATACAAATATAAAATATATATATATATATAAAACAAAATAATTTTTTGTGAAAAACTTATGTTGTTTGTTTATTTTTGTGAGAACGTTTTTTAATAGCCGGTGTACACAAACTTTTTCTTGCTAGTATATATTTTCAGACTGAACAACTATAACAGATGTAATTACGCAGCCACATCTGATTTTTCGTGGTCCATCAACAAATTTTGTTGTACAGCATTATTGTCGGTAGTAAGTAAGTTCCGCTATCATTATTACAAGCATTATGATTTTACAACATTATCCGTTTTATTTATTTATATAGGAGGGATTTCTAAGGACCCCTAGATTGAAAAAATATTTTTGGCTGCTAATTTTTTAAGCTACTTTGAATTTATTTTTTATTTTAATTTTAATAATTAATTTTCCTTTATTATTAAAACCTGTATTATTAAAAACAAAATTGTACTTTGAAAAGAAATAAATTAGAACCAAATTGTAAACCATATTTTTTACTAACTAAAATTAAAAAGAATTTTAAAATTAAAATTTATGTTCTTTATTTGTTTCAAAAATACCCAATTTGGTCTTTAAAAATGCCCAAGAGGATATTTTCAAAAGATAAAAGAAGTATAACAAGGTTCATCAAATCGGTGTTAATATAATAATTATTTTAATGGATACAGTTTATAAACAAATTCGGTGTTGACTTTGATCGATGCTGTTATTAGAATAAAATTGGCGTTAAGACATATAAGCTATTAAGCTCCAAAAAATATATTTTGTATTCGGTATAAAAAATTTTATCCAATAGAATTTTTAGTCATTTTTATTATAACGTCCGATTGGATGCAAATTATAAATATCCGATCGGTGGGACACTATGCGATGAGGATATTGACCCAGTTTTTTTCCTTCAAATGATGTCGAAGGATCGGATGATATGAAGAGGATCATGTGCGCATAGCATATACCCCAACAATGTTTTATTATAGGCCCAACTCTAAGACTAAAATTTTGAACGATGTATTAAGAAATTCTTATTGTCATTGGGACGCAAATTTCAAATTATATATAGCTTCTTGGTAATTTTAGAAGAAAATTCTTACAAGAAGACATTTCCAAAATGTAACGAAGTTTCTATGTAGAATAGAAATCCAAGGGAGATTTTTAAAATGATAATAACTAACCCAAAAGGAAATTACAGACCAAATAAGATAACTATCGTTGAGCAACTGTTTCCCTTTAGAGGGCCATCGAAGTTCACGCAATATATACCTTCGGACGAATTTTGCGATTGCTCAGCTTATACAAGTAAAATTGGAAACTTCAAAAATCAAGGTGATCAAAACATTTAGGCGCCCATACAAAACTAATAAGATTCTTGGCCTTTGCTTACAGGATGCTATACTTATGCCTATGATTCAAGGCCTATTCGCAGAATTCTCGACATATGTCTAGGATTCTTGGCATTTTTCCAGGATTCACAGCCTATATCTAGGATTATTTGCCTATGCCAAGGTTTCTTGGGCTATGCATAGGATTCTTGGCCGATGCGTGGGATTATTGACCTATGTCTATGATTTTTAGGACTCTTTTAGGATGTCTAAGACTCTTGGCCTATGTCAAAAATTCGTGGCCTATGCCTAGATTTCTAGAAATATCTCAAATTTATTTTGGGACGCTTTCTCGGCTCAATTACTGTTTCAAAATGTTGCTCGAGATTCCTCATTTCCGTTTCAAATTATCATTCTCCAAGTACATTCAAAATACCCTTTCACGATGCCTCATTTCTTTGGTAAGTTGTTATTGCCAGAAAACCCGGTCCCTCCAACTTCTGCTCCGATATCTGACCGGCAATCGCATGTTGTCATCTAGTGTCAAAATAATATCTACACCACCCGGCGTTCGGTCTGATCCCCATCCACGATCTCGCCTTTGACGATTTTTTGATCCTGCGTCATCGCTATCTTATATTTATTGTTGCAGTTATTTTCGGAAATTTGCTGCTTCTGTCTTCTTGGGTGATTTGATGATCCTATAATAGCAATATATAAATTATAACTCATATTAGAGAACAAACTTTAAAACATAGAATATTCTCGATGCATGTGGTAATTTTACTAATGGAGACGCAAATTAATATTTCAGCGTAGGTGGAGCCAAACATCGTCAATAACACCTTTATCACATTTCACATACGTAAATTTATTTTCGCCGTATACATACATTAATTAACACAATCAATTTTTGTTATATTTTTTTTTGATTGCTTTGGTGGTGATAATTTGATTAGAGCTATAAGTGAAACAGTAAAACTATTATAACTTAATTTAGCTAAATTGATAGTTTTAATAACAACGGTAGAACACTAATTGTTTGTTAAAAACGTTCTAACTGTTAGTAATTTAAGTTTCACCGAATATCTAAATTAGTTCTAAAATTAAAACCCACATATACAGTATCCATTTAATTAAAAATTTTGTACAATTGAAATGTGATGCACTCGAACGAAAAGAAGAAAGCGATGAAAGACCCGAACAAATAATATTTTACGCTGCATTAAGATTAGGGTTGTAAGGCGGCCTCTCAAACAGTTCAATTCTGGGATGATCAGCGAAACAACTCATTGTTTATATGTGCAGGCGTGTGCACTGGCAAGCTATCTACTTATTCGAAAAACCCGTCTGGAAAAGCTTTTTTTGTGCTTGGTGACATCACATATCATCGAGAACCAATGTGTATTCTACGCTAATCTATATGGCTTCTATTTCACAAAATTCGCCACTATCTTCTCTTTACTTATGAAGAGATATTGCCAAATAGTTGATATTTTTTGTTAGTTTCTTAGTCTTACAAGTTAGAAGGATATTAATTAATTTTTTTACCATAACTTGAAATTAGATTTCATAAGCATATGATGTCAAATATTACCTAAACGCAAACTTAGCCATGAAATAATCTGTTCTTATCATGCAGTTCTTCATCCAGGTGAGCTGAGTTTTTATTGTATTGAGAAATAAGAGAATTATTAGTGCCAAATGCATGGTACTCTAAGAAATCTAATCGAT
Source organism: Nephrotoma flavescens (assembly GCA_932526605.1). NCBI lineage: Eukaryota > Metazoa > Arthropoda > Insecta > Diptera > Tipulidae > Nephrotoma > Nephrotoma flavescens. Next base: position 156,226,388 of record OW052222.1, on the reverse strand, counting down.
CCTTACGTGTAAAAAATGCTGGTTGAGGAACATATAATGATCAAAAATACTGAGAATTCTTAATTCCAGCTTAGACAACCAAATGATTTAATCAGAAAGTTAGTTTCTTAATTATTCAAAGGATTTAACAAGAAAGTTTCTTAATTATTCAAAGGATTTAATGTTCTTTAAAGGTCAATTAATACTCCCTTTTTAATTCACGTAACATTCAATTAAAGACGGTGGGTTGGCGCAGAATTCTGCTGTCAAACACAGGGATTTAGTTGTGTTTATTAACATCACTGATCGTAACGAGCTGATTTGCACTCAGTATCTCCTAGTCCAAGTGCTGAAGCTTTACCACTGCACTCACGTTTATCTTTACTGCAGAGGAAGAGAATAATAATCGGATTTAGTTTAATAAAATTTACTAACTCATATTTGTAATACTTTCAAGATTACTTTTTTTTATTGCGTGTACAAGAACCAGATTAAACCACACAGGCGCGAGTGAATATCCCTGTCACGCACCAATACATGGATTTTGTTTAAAAAATGCGACTTGAGAGTTAGGAATTTTGTTGTTGTTTCTTAAACGCAGTAGATGTAAATTTTAAATTTTACAATTATTTGTAACAACAACAAAACTCTCAGACCTCATGTCGCGTTTTCCGAACGAAATCCCTGCTGAACTGTTATTTTGAAATTATTTGTCCAGTTTAATGCACTTCTACACTGAGAACCAGGTTTTGCAAGACAAAGCAAGATACACTTCTGTTAAATTCCTAGACATATGAGCGCAGCTCTGAAATTTTCCAACTTCATACTATCATATTGTTGGTGAATGTCGTAGAGTTAATAATCAACGCGCGACACAGTCACTCGCTTATCAGTTTGAGCGAAGTCTAAGGAGATCACCAGGGATAAGATGATCATAATAACTCGAATAGGAAGGTCTTTGTGCTTAAGGAATATTTTTTGTAGTTAGACAAGAGGGTTTTTATCTCCATGAACACCAACTTTTAATTTTTTGATTAGCTGAACGGTATTTTTATTTTCGACTTAAAGATGTAGTTTTCGCTCGAAGAATGTATGACGGAAACAAATAAAATACTAAAAACATCGGAAAAATGATATGTTTCGGGTCAGCATTTACCAGTGAATTATATAGGGCGGGATTGATATTAATTCTCAATCACATTTACATTTATTCAGTTAGTTGTATAGTTGTTCAGCTGCACACACGTAGACGAAATTATTTTCTAGCCAACCTAAATTGCATTCGTTATTTATTCAACTAAGCAATAATTAAGTTTCTTATTATTATTTCTTTTAATTTATCCAATTATATTTTGTTCATTTGAGATTTATTTTCAGATCATTACGACTTCCTCCTATGCAATTTAATTTTTTTTGCCTATTATTTTAATCATATAGAATAATTTATGTTATAATAAGAATTTTTCTATTATAATAAATATCTTGCAAAGTAGGTTTTGCAAAATAATCATAAATTAGAGTGAATGAAAAAAATGGAAACAAAAATTTTTAATTTATTATTACAAGAGTTATACCACCACGCGTCCTACAATCAAGTCAAATCTAATTTTCCATAAATTATTTGTGTGTGCAAAACAATTTATTATAAAACACAAAAAATATGAAATTTGATCTTAAGCCGCGAGAGTTTACGTACAATTTAGGTTTTGAAATTTACAATATTACAAAAATAAAAGTATTTCGTGTGCGATCAGAATACAAAATTGAATTGAAATTTTTGGTATGTACGGCATTACTACAGTGAGGTAAGTTTTAGGTAGGTAGATAATATAGGCCTGTTTATTATGATCATATAGTCGTATATGTTATTACTCTTATTACAATTTCTATTTATAAATAAGTAAATAAACAAAATCCGAATGTACTCATAAACATGTATATCAATTGTATCACGAATTTTATTTTGTAAATTTTTTTTATATCTGTTGGCATAAAAATTAACTTTAATTTGTTATAAACGAATCTAGCCCGACTAATAAGTACTTTCTTAAGTTGGGAGTATGTAAACTAACTCGTATACATACACTTGAATAAATGTGATAATTTTTATGGTAATTCTTTTTTATAGTTGAATAAACATTATGTAAATGATGTGTAGAAAAATAATATAAACTTTACTTTTAGGCGTTTTACTCCACCTTGTCGAAATTTGTAAGAATAAAATTGGAAGTTAATGCCACAATTGAAAATAATATAATTAGAGCTGTCTATATTTACACTACAAGTTGTTAGGTTATCTAACAAATCGTGACGTTCGAACATGTTGAATTGTATTTCGGATTTAGATCAGGATACAATTAAGATTAGGAATGTAAAATTTCAGAGTTCCTTATGACGGATAAATTTCGAATTACATGGTGATATCGAAAATTACTTATACAATTGATTTTTGTGTAGACAACGTCGAGTATTACGAGGTCTACATCTTAGTTTTCCAGTTCAAATTTGGGTTTTACAATAAAATCAATTTGCAAACAAAACACTTGAGAAAAGTACGTAGCATATTCAAATTCTTTATGAAAGCTTTTGACAAAAGCTAAATTCACATAATATTAATGGACAAATTGGTAACTTTTTTCTCTTAGCATAGAAAATAATTTTTCCCAGAGACGTCGCTATTTGATCATTCATTTTTTCAAGTATAATAATTTTAAAAAAATATTCTAACCGACCTTAACAGTTTAGCTAGTTCGAATATTTTATTTAAAGGTAATTTTTGAAATTGTCAGCATCGGAAGAGGAAAACCGCCAGTTCGAACTTTCTTTATTATTTTTATTTATTAACAAAAATTTAGTAAAATATAACAAATACAGCCATTAAATTATCCTATCGGCTTAAATTTATTTATTTAATATCCACACACACTTGATAACTCACCTATTATACATTAACTAACTACAAACAACATTTTGAGCTCCGAAGCTCATTTATAATGTTATGTTTTATTCTTGGCCTCCCTTACATTTTATGTTCATTTATCCGTATCAGTTATAACAGCTTTGCCTGCCAGTATATATTTTCCCACCTATAGCCAGTACCCTACAAGATTTGGGACACTCGTACAATTATTATGACTTACTTAATAAACACATTTTATTAAACACATGTTTTTTATTTCGCAAAAATTGGATTTTTGAATATTTTAATTAAAAAGTTTGTTCAAAAAGTTTAAAAACTCACTCGATCGATTTCGACTTGTTAGGTCATCGAGGGATTTTTTAAACTCTTTGAACAAATTTTATATGTAAGCCTAATTTTTGCGAAATAAAAAACAATTGTTTAATAAAATGTGTTTGCAACATGATGCAACAACACATAACAAAGTTCAATATGATGCAACATCAAATAAAATGTTGCATACCCCACATAATGTTACAACAACATAGCGCAACATAGTGAAACATCACGCAACATTATGCAACAAGGTGAAAGATTACACAAAATGGTAATCTTCCATCTGGAAGAAACTTTAATGAATTATCCAAACATCAAAACTGCTTGTAATCGTTTCTTTGCTTTCGAGAACCTTGTCCCACCAAATTTTATCAAAACCGTTGAAGCCAAGTACAATGTTAAAAGAAGGTCGATGCCAACTTAATGCAATATAGTAGAAAATGACACAACATCCTTCAACAAGATGCAACATCAAGCTATATGGTGCAACAACAATCAACAAAGTGCAATATGACCTTAAATGTTGCGTACAACGTGGTGTACCATTATGCAACATGAAGTAACGTTACGCAACATCACGCAACACAATGCGGTGCAACATAATGACCTATACAAGGAATCATAAATGAATGTGGCACTAAATTTTATCAACTTCGTCCAAGTCGAATTTTTAAAGATGGTTCTAAGCTTGCCGGCTCCCACTAACTCTCTTACTCTCTCTCTCTAGCTTTCACTTCCCATGAAGGGATTTTGCCGCCGGCCCTATGGTTGGCCCCCACTCCATCCAACTCGATCCATCGCTCTCGTCCTTCAGTTTCGATATCTTAACCGCTACTCCAAAAGTTTTTAAAAAAATCGTGCAATCCGAAAAATTACTGAAATGGATTCTTCAGTTTCCCCATTGGATCCATAGGTCCCTCTCTGTGGATTTTTCAGGAATTTTCACACATCGCAATTGATGTCTGACACTCAAAAATCCCCCGAAGTGGGGCCCGGGTTCCTTTTTCTTATTTTACTTTCAGCTCAAAGGACTTTGATAAAAGCTGCTGAGCGGCGGTTTCGGGTACAAGAAAACGATTGCTAAGGTCCTGATTGCTGATTTTGTAGGATTTGGTTACGAGGTCATCCGGTGCGGCTCAAGTTCCGGGTTTTATTTCTTATTTGGTTCACACATGATTTTATTAAAAACTTTTGAAGAAAGGTTTTCATTTATCAGGAATCGATTGAAACTGGTCCAGATTTCCAGAAATTTCTTTCAGATGGTCGAACGGTCCTTTTCAGGGCATTTTCTTTAATTTTTTTTTTGGGCCACACGATTTTTTAAAAATTAGTTAGGGAGGGTTTTTAAGTGCAAAAGACTTGCACTAGAGCCTGGATAATCTTTAATTACAGATAGGCATTCAGTGGGACGCAGGTCCTTTTGATAATGCTGGAAAATGGTTTTTGAATACCAAAAACCGGATGTGATGGTTAGTCATTTTGTGAATATTCATTTTGGGTCCCGGACATGCAGGACCAGCGTCCCGTTTATTATTTTTTTTATTACCATGATTTTAAAGATATTTGAAGGGGGTTTTCGAGAGATCAATTGCGGTTGCACCAGATTCCCAAAAAATACGTTCAGTAGATCGGACGGTTGGCCTCGGGCGCCTATTAGAATTTTTCTTTGGGTTGCACGAATTTTATTAAAAATTTCTATGGAGTGTTTTAGAGTATCAGAAGTCGATTGCAATAGATACTAATTTCGAGAAATACGCTCAGAGGGTTGTTCTTTGTAGCCCGGGTTCCTTTCGTAAATTTTTTTCTATTCGCGTGATTTTTATATAAATTGTTGGAGTTGCGGTTTTGATTACCAAAATTGATTTGGATGGATTCATATATAAGAAAGATTCATTAAGAAGGTCAGTTATTTGGAGCTGGGAGGCTTGGAGCACATTTTTTAACAATTTATTTGGTTTGAACGATTTTGATAAAATTTAGTGGGACATGATTTTTGAATGCAAGGAAACGATTACAAGCAGTTGTAATTTTTGGATAATGTATGTAGGATTCCCTGGATGGGACGTCATGTTGCACCGCATCATGTTGCATTACGTTAGTCATATTGCACTATGTTGCAGCATGTTGCTCCCTGTTGGGTGATGTTGCAGGATGTTTTGTTATGTTGGAGGATACTGCACTACATTGTAAGATGTTACATCCTGTTTTTTCGTATTGCACTATGGTGATTGATGTTGCAATATGTTGCTTAATGTAACATTTAGTTGAGGAATGTTGCGTGAGGTTCCACTATGTTGCATCATGTTGGCTTAGAACCTTCATTGTATTTTGCTTTAAGGAAATGATCACAAAGAGTTCTGATATCTGAATACGTAATTTAGTTCCTCTGGATGGATCGTCACATTGCACTATGTTGCGTAATATTTCACCAGATTGCATTTTGTTGGATTACTTTTCACAATATTACATGATGTTGCACCATGTTGTAGGTTGTTGCACTATATTGCGAACTGTGTACCTTGTTGCGTTATTCACACTATGTTGCACGATTTTGTGCTATGTTTCACCATGTTGCTTGGTGTTCTGTTTTGGGTTTTTTGTTAACTAGATATCTGACGGTCACAATAAAATATTTAATGTTTTGGCAAAATATAAATTTTAATTGTAATTTGTTTTATAACCAGTTAATTACATTTTTTTAAAAACTTTAAAACAACATCATTTTTGTTGTTTCTAAAATCGAAATAAAATAAGATAAAATAATAAAAAATCTAATTAGAAAAACCATTTGGCGACAGAAATGTGACTAAGGTTCGAGAAGAGACAATTATTAGACAACTTGTTTCTTTTATTCACTAAAAAATATTTTAAGTACGCAAGCAAAATTTTAATTCAAGAAAGTACTTGTACATAGGTGTTGGTTGATCGACCACTTTAACAAATATGAGAAGCTCCTGCACATACTTTCTTGGCCGTCGTATGATTAATCTGCTCTTACACAATTCAAATCTAACTTTTCTGGTTTAATGTTTCAACGATAACGGAAATAACACCGACTTCCGTTATAAAGATACATTCTTTATAATTTTACTATGTTTCCCTCAAATTTGAACACTAAATAAAAATGCAAGAAGAAATGTTAAGGATTTACGTTGTATTAAAATTACCTTGAAACTATTTTTTAAGTCATAATCGACCGTAAAATAAAAAAAAATCATTTAAGAAACACAGAATGAAAATAAAAGTAAGGCCGGATTCATATTTATTCGTTCATTCATTCAAACAATTTTTGCGACCAAACATATACCTCCAATATGACGTTCTGCAATTTTTTCACAAGAGGTGGTTGCTCGAAAAAACTGTTTGAATGAACGAACGAATATGTATGAATCCGGCCTAAGCACGAATAAAATTGAATCAACCCTTTTAGGCTTTTTATGTAACGTAATACATACTTTTCAGTGCATTGACTGTAGCAAAATGGAGCAGCATTAAAAAAATCAAAATCACTCAGTTGGAGATACAAAAATATTTAATATTATTTACCACTTTGATTATATATTGGCACGTTAAATGATCATTTATTATAATAATACTTCAACTTTATATCATCAATTTATGTGCAATAATGATCTTCTTTACTCGTAAATGAAGTATGCATGCATATGCGCTTTACAACAATAACAACAAGAATTTGTATTAAAGAGGGCACAGTATAAAAAAATTTTAATATAAATTACCACTAAGATGTATAATCGTACGATTTATATATTTTTGCACACAAAAGTCAGGAAAATTTTGAAATTATTATTATTATTATTTTAACAGTAGTTGCAATTTTAAAATTATTATTAAAAGACGAGCAAAAAATAAAATGTAAAATGTTGAATTAAATATTATGTATTAAAATATAAAAATGTTGTTACACTCAAAAGGTAGATTAAGGTCGAACAGATATTTTTTTTAACATATAAATTTCATGTAGTGTTTATTAAGTATTTAAATTTTATGTGTTATATAAACAGGGTGGATAAACAGGGTGTTATTATAACAATAAACAACGTTGCGAAATGTAACTTTTATTAAGTTTTTACCCATAAAGTAAAAGGATTATGCTGTTAATTACCCGTGTCTCAAAATATATGAGCAGTAGATGCTACTAGGCTGAGTTATCATTGTATATTTGTTTATGGATCGTAGTAACCCGCGATATTTCTCTAAATCGTCATATAATTAAATTTCATTTTCAGTTTTTCGAAGTTCATTAAAATTGGATTTCCATTCGATGTGAGGATTTGAGCAAGGTTAATACATATTTTTCAGAACAGCATTACAAGCCCCTACGGTATATATGCTTATAACGAAATTCCTAAATTTAATTTTCTTAAAATTTTACCGCAGCCAGTTGTTTAAATTACCAGCCCATCTAAATTCTATACACTTACCGAAAATGTTCTTGTTGTTTAATCTAGATCTATGCTCAAAATAATTTGTTCGTTGTCTTTTAATCCTTTTAATCCGTTGTCAAAATTCTAAAAAGGCCAAAGATCAGTCAGCTTGGGTATTATAGTCTCATCCCAATCAAATAATCTGTATGAAATGGGTTGTACAAGGATAAAACTTTTGCTGAAAAACAGGTTTTGCCAAAAATCATCATTAGCGCTTAAATTTTGGAAAACCGATTCGGCCTGATATTGTTGCAAAATTAATTTAGAATCTTTTAGTTCATGGTAAATGTTCTTTTAGTTCTCGTAAACTAAAGTGTTTTCAAATTTTAGGTATCTTTTGAAATTTTAAATAAAATACCATAATTGTGTGAAATCTCTACTTATTTCTATTGGAAGTTAAAGTACATTGGTCCCAGTTAATAATGAAAAAGAATTTCGTTCAAATGACCTCCTGCTAGTTTGGTAGGCCGTCAATCTTTGACCAAAATTTTAAATAATTTTTTCGCGTACTGATGGTTCAATTACTGATATTTGCTCGATGATGTCGTCTTTGAGGTGTTGAACAGCTTTATCTCCAAAAACTTTACTGTTCAAGAAACCCCGTAAGAAAAAGTCCAATGGCGTTAAATCGCATGATCTTGGTAGCCAATTTATGTCTGTTTTTCGAGAAATTACTGGATTATTAAACTTCTCCACATATTTTGCACATCAATATAATCTTCCAATTGACTTCGCAAAAAGTTTCTAATCATCTCTCGATATCGAGCTCCATTCACAGTAATTGTATGGACATTTTGATTATCGAAAAACTATGAACCAATTACTCCACACCAAAATCCACACTATACACAGTAACTCTTTTTGGTTTTATTGTCTTTTCTAACTATTCTCCAGGATTTCCTTCAGGCCAAAAGCGGCAGTTTTGTTTGTTAATATAGCCGCCAATTTCAAAATGAAAAAATTCTCATTTGCTTCTTGTTTTCTATGGCCTAATTGACGAATTGTTAATTTAATGCGAGGTCATTTGGCGGCTTTAATTCTTGTGTTACCTGTATTTTGTAAGCCTTCACTTGAAGATCTTTGTGTTACATATTGAACAAAGGTGTTTTTTGAGGTTTAATTGCTGTGAACGGTGACGAATTGATGACTTTGTCGCTTCAGTAACACTTGTGGTAACAGCTGCAATATTTTCACTTCAACGAGCACTACGATGATAAATTCTGCTTCTCTCTGTACTGAACCAGTTTCTTCAAATTTATCAATGATAAGTTTAACAGCATGGTTTGTCGGAGCACTTTGTCTACCGTACTTTGAATGAAGTTTTCTTCCAACTTCTGAATAACTTTCACAATATTTAAAATAAGTTTTATTAATGAAAACACGTTGTCCATGTTGTCCTTGCCATCTATCACATGTAGTGTTCTAGTATACAAAAAATAAAAATGGCGGAATATTAAAAAAGATACCCCAAATTTAAACATCCTTTATATAATTTTCGAAACATGTCAAAATCGAAAAGCTTCTATTGAAGATGTTACTTCCGGCGGAAAAACATAAAAACTTTTATGGAAGCTGCCAATTCTTGAAGAGCAGTCTCAGCCGAAAATCACTAGGATCTTTTTGTTTGGTGTTGATAATGATCGTGGCTCATCTTTGAAAACCTCGGGCAACTAATGCAAAAGCTTCGACGAATTTTGTGATTTCTGTCTAGATAACAATTAGCTTATTCTCTGAACAAGAATTTAAAGAAATCCTAAGTGATTCCACTTGGAAAATGGAACAAAATGAACAACCGTTGGTGAATTTAGCTTGGAGCCGAAATAATATGTTAGATATAACTGATATGGTTAAAAGTGTGATACCAAACAAAGACGATCCATTAGCGGATTTAAAAGCAAGATCTGATAAATTGTACAATTCGTAACAATTGGTTTGTTGGAATTGTAACGCCTTAGCTATCGGTTTCGCGATTTCCAAAATAATTTCCCAACATTTTTTGTTTCGGCTGTGACAATTCGACAGTTCGGGAACTAAATTTTTCAAATTAAGCTTAAGTTTGCGGTAAACTCCAAAATGGACAAGATTATACCTGAGGGTCCTCGTTCGTAAGTTGTATCATCATAGTTCAGAACTTACATGTCAATATTACAAAATGAAGGGGTTAATATGTTTGTGGTTAACACCCGACCTTCTTTTACCATGAAAGTACAGTATACAGGGAAAGTCCGAAATTGGTAAATGTTCGAATAAAAATAGCAAAAAACTGTTTTATTCCTCCGAAATTTAAAAAATGGCAGTGTTTTAATTCAAAAATCGTTCACTTTCCACCCTAGGGACTACTTTTTAAGGTAATAGTGCAGTCATTTGGAATAATCGGGACTTAAGCCTTGTTTGATTCACATGGGTTCACGGGAGCTAATTTCTGTATAACTTGTTCCTAAATGTGGGAACCGATGAGTTTTAACCGTAACATGCACTTTGATCTCGAACAAAGCACTTGATTTCTAAAACGAATAATTAAACAGCCCGGGCTTTTGGTAAAAACTGTTTTTACAGGGTGCGACAACATATATGTAGTAGTAGCGGCTGGATATGCAATACCCCATTCTATCGATCAAATTTGTTGACAAAAACTGAAACGTATCCATGAAGCTGTCACTTCATGGCACAGATTTCTATCAAAGTTCGCAAGGATCTCTCAATATATGCAAAATTTTAAGTGTGAAGATGCCGACTTTTGGTGAAATATAGTTTTTTTTTTATCAAGACTCGTCATTTCCCCTAAAATTTAAAATCAATATCAGAAATAGTTATTCGAAATTTAATTTGGTTTTTGTAAAAGCTATAGACTTTTCAAAGTACACATTTGAAAAAAACGAAAAAGCTTTAATGGAAGCTGCCACTTCCGCTAGACTTATTTTTTCCGCCAAAATCACTGAGATCTCTCAATTTATGGAAGTGACTTAAGTATTAAGTTTTATCCCGAGAATCAATCCATCTGGGTTATATAGGGCTAACAAACTTTTACTCAGCACGGAACCACGCACTTTTTTGACTTTGGCGATATAACGAATAAAACAAAAAATCAGAAACCTCGAGGTTAAAATTTTACAAGATTTATATACTTTATTTTACTAATGCCCGGCTGCTCAGAAAATGAGTTAACAATTGGTTACCAAACTGATTGAGAAGTCCAATCTCTAGCTAAAATTTGATTTTCGTTTTACAGGAGCCGAAAAATCGAGAATAGAAAATTTTAAATTTCGCCTAAAAGACGAAACAAAAAAACTCAATTCTAGAAAAATCCAGAAAAAATTTAAGCCTAATTTTAAAACTTTCCAAACGTGACTACACTGACAAAATTTGTGCTTATCATAGAAATTTGATTTTCATAAATTTTCATTATAAATTGAGGAATTAACAAACTAGCCCCTAAAAGATACTATATTAAACCAAAAAATACAGATGTAAATCGTTCAGGTGTAAAAATATTATAAAATCCAAGAATAAGCAATTCAGATAGCATATTCCTGTCAGGCATGTTCATTGCCATCCAAAAAATATAGTGGCTGAATTTGGGCTAATCCAGAATTGGCCCAATTCCGTTGAACAACAGCGACCGTTGAATGAAACCAATGGCACTTCTGATTGCATATTCCTATCAGGTATATTCATGGTTATCCGAAAAATAAATATTTATAATTTTAAAAGATGTTTTTTTTTAATAATAAATAAAAAAATTACTAGTTTCAAAAGATTTATTTTCATTTCCCATTTTTTTAATAAATATCACAATTGTTTTACAAATTAATATTTTTTATCAATAAAATAATCCGAAATGTTGATTCCAAGAAACTCCCGCGATGTTAATGATATACGGCTTTTGCCATGCGATTTACCACGCTTGGCTCCTCCTTCTCTTCGATCGTCATTAGATTTCCTATAAATAAAAATACCGTTTTATTTTAATTCAATACACTTGGATTTATTTTTTTTTACGAAACACTACACTAGTCAAATAATTAAATTAACTATTAAATTTGGTATTACACAAAAATTAAATTTAATAAAATCTAACATATCACGCGCACGAGAAAACTCATTAAATTTGCGACACAATTTTCTTGTATTACAACAAATAACGGGATTTAATATTTTTGTGTTTACAAAACGTAATTAAACAAAAAACATAAAATAAGCTACCATTATTATCAAACAAATGGTTTTTAAATGAAAGAATCTCTTTTTAAAATTTACTATTCTCGTCAAATAAATATTTTGTTTAAATTTAAAAGTTATTTTTTAAACAATTTTACAAAATATTTTATTAAAATCAAAAAACTTTTTATTAATTTTTATAAATTTCATTTAATAACAAATAAATAATGTTTAATTTCAAAAAGAATTTCCAATTTTTAGAAATCAAAAACTTTGTTTTTCATTTTAACAAATTAAAATTTTTCTTAGTGTATACATTTTTAATATACAAAATAATTAATAAGAGCAAATGGAAGAATAGTGTTAATATTATTCGTAATAGCGCTAGTATCGATTTACGTAGAACATAAATAGTTATGTGCCCAATTTGTATAGTTAAATTTATCCAGAGATTGAAACATCTTTTTCTATAATGGCCAGTTATATCTAAGTAACAGGCGGATAACTTTTCTGTGCAACCGGTCATAAGTAAAAGAACGTGAAACGAGCATCCAACTAAGATAACAAAGCAATGCAATAGTCAAAATACGCATGCATGTATTGTGCACTAATCGATTCAACAGGGTCATAGGTTTCAACAGGGTCTACAGAACTCAAACATCTTAAACAGAAGCAAAGTAATCGCAACAGCAGATCATACTGGACACAAAAACCTTATACGTGAAAAACGTTTATAAGCCGAAATCTTCATTAATTTTAACGATAAGTTTTGTATGATACGTTTGTGGATAGTTTCTTGTTTGGAAGGAGAATCATTAGTTGTGTATCTCAACCCACTGCGGATAGTAAGCATCATACTTTTGTCAAATGTATTATTTCCATTAATGGAAAATAAAATTACATTAAAAACCTATTTCATACGTTTAAGGGAAGAGAATTTTCCAAAATAAGCATAACGGGTCATGTAAACGATGTTGAGATAGTTAGCCTCATAAATATAACGGTTTTAAAGAGTCTCACCAGGAGTCCAATATCTTAAGCATTAGGTGCTAGACAGGATGTTATCTGCGGTAATAATAGAAGAGTAGAACAGTGGGTTTCAATGATAAAGCCTGGATTTTAGAAAAGTGAATACATTTATAAACAAACAATATTCGCCTCCTTTGGCTTAACTGGCTTAATTGGCTAACAAATGGGCGAGTTCTCACACCTCGCCTCAAGTGCAAACGGGTTGACCCAAAATGGCAACGAAAACGGCAAACGGGGTTTTGTTGGCAATTAATAGTACATTAAAACCCCGCTTTCAGTGAAATCCTACCTGATCATTTTTTCGAGATTTTCGAATTTTCATGATTCTTGATCACAATTAATCGATTCTGTCCCAATTATTTGTGCTTTTTATTTTCCAAGATTTTTATGCTGTATATATATGGTTTTTGGGGTCCCTGGACCCGAATATGATAGGCATTTTAACTGAAAACGGGCCAGATGCCCACTAAAGGCAACTTTTGGTCATTTTTTGCAGTTTTTTTTTTTGACTTTTTTAAAGCTGCAAACAATAACCAAAAGTTGCCTATAGTGGGCAACTGGCCCGTTTTCGGGCCAAACGCCTATCATATTCGGGTTCATAATAAGATAATTAAGGGATTATATATATATATTTGATTATATTTTGATAATTAAGGCATTTTTTTATAAATGCTGTGAAGAAAAAGTGACTACAGCTTTTTTAAACGGCTCGAGTATGATGAATGACTTATTAAATTTATTTTGAATCTGTCCCAAAATTTCAGAAATTCTCTGTGGACCGATTCACCGGCCTGTTCTGACCATAAACCTAAACCATCGTTGTCTAATAATGAAATGCCCTCTTTCAAGTGATCAAGTATAATATGGATTTTCAGAGTTTGAGATGTTCCAGTACTTTCCAGATCTCTCCGGAGTTTTTCCAAGTCCTGATCAAAAATCTGTTATATCCTCAAGTTTTGTGGAGAAGCAGGCATTTACAATTTTGTTCATTGTCTTAAAAGCAGCGACATATGGCTGTAACTTGAAAGGACCAACATGCTTGCAAATTTCAGGATCAAGCAATTTATCCGATTCTTGGAGAAGCTTTCGGCAGGCATTACCTTCAAAAATTTCACCCTGATAATTTTTTGCTAGCAAGTTCAATTTTGCTGGCCAAAGCAGAGCCTTCCTACGCCCTATGGCAGGGACTATCCCGTTCCAGAATAGGTGGTTTATAAATCATTGTAAAAGATGAAGTTCGGGCAAAACACATTTATGCAGAACATACATGTTAATGTCATCTTCTTCTTCCTCGTTAATGACATCGATTCTTTTTCATAAAAAAGAGAGGCATATTCATGCCAAATGAATTGAAATCTTGAATTTCTTTGCCAAAACATTTAAATTTATTATAATCATCTCTTAAATTCTTGAATGTTTATAAATTTTTTTATAAAATCGGCAAGTTTTTGAGTGATTGAAAACTGTGATTTGCGACGGCCGCCAAAAATAATCTTGTTACCACGGTGCACATAATTTGAATCTATTCTCTTCGTGGTCACATTGTTTATTTGAGTGGGTTGATATAATATTTTCGTCCATGATCTTGAAGACAAAAATAACTAGATTCCTCAAGAAAATACTTGTTACTGATGATAAACAATGTAAACATGAAAATTATAGGAAGCGCGATCTTGCTCTACAGTTTAGATATACAGTTTAGTTTGTTTAGATTTTATTTTGCCCTCTGGACTATGCGCTACATAGCGGCGATTACCATAATCAACTTTCTTTGTTTTGATTACGAAAAGAGCGAGGTTGCGTTTTCACATGTATTGGTATCTGTACATACACAAGGACAGGCGCGCACACACACACACACACACACACACACACACACACACACACACACACACACACACACACACACACACACACACACACACACACACGAACACACAGAAAATCTCATACACCCATACACACACACACACACACACACACACACACACACACACACACACACACACACACACACACACCCAAACACAAACACACTTTCCTGCACAAAGAATATCAATGGCAAGAAGCCTCATTGTGATGACAGATTTCACAGAAGCGAAGATTTTCATTCTCCAAGATTTCCAAGCTGTATATATGATTTTTGGGGTTGTTGAACCCGACTATCATAGGCGTTTGGCCCGAAAACGGGTTAGTTGCCCACTATAGGCAACTTTTGGTTATTGTTTGCAGCTTTAAAAAAGTCAAAAAAAAACTGCAAAAAATGACCACAAGTTGCCTATAGTGGGCAACTGGCCCGTTTTCAGTTAGAATACCTATCATATTCGGGTCCAGCGACCCCAGAAACCATATATATACAGCATAAAAATCTTGGAAAATAAAAAGCACAAATAATTGGGACAGAATCGATTAATTGTGATCAAGAATCATGAAAATGCGAAAATCTCGAAAAAATGATCAGCTAGGATTTCACCGAAAGCGGGGTTTTAATGTACTATTAATTGCCAACAAAACCCCGTTTGCCGTTTTCGTTGCCATTTTGGGTCAACCCGTTTGCACTTGAGGCGAGGTGTGTTCTGGCAGAACAGGGGCAAAATATTGATATTTATAAAATGTTAAAACGTAAAACGGAGACATAGACTTTTTAAATAATATATGGATTTAGCAACACTTGCGATCCGCGCCTATACATTGTCAAAGAAAATAACAAACATAATACGCGTATAACAAGGTTGTACCACCTGATCCGATTTTTTAAAAGAAAAATTATTAATTCACTTATTATTAACTCGTATATGTAAAAAGCCATAGCTTATCCTACATACATATAGTTTGAACATGTTTAAACCCGACAATTTAAAAAAATAATCAAATAATTAATAATAATTAAATATGTCGTTGGAAATAGATCAAACAAAAAATAATGTTGCAACAGCACAGTTACATTTTCTTATAACATTGAAGTATTTCTAGTCAACAACATACAGTAAAAAAGTAATTTGTGCTTTTTATTTTCCAAGATTTTTATGCTGTATATATATGGTTTTTGGGGTCCCTGGACCCGAACATGATAGGCATTTTAACTGAAAACGGGCCAGATGCCCACTAAAGGCAACTTTTGGTCATTTTTTGCAGTTTTTTTTTTGACTTTTTTAAAGCTGCAAACAATAACCAAAAGTTGCCTATAGTGGGCAACTGGCCCGTTTTCGGGCCAAACGCCTATCATATTCGGGTTCAGAATAAGATAATTAAGGGATTATATATATATTTTATTATATTTTGATAATTAAGGCATTTTTTTATAAATGCTGTGAAGAAAAAGTGACTACAGCTTTTTTTAAATGGCTCGAGTATGATGAATGACTTATTAAATTTATTTTGAATCTGTCCCAAAATTTCAGAAATTCTCTGTGGACCGATTCACCGGCCTGTTCTGACCATAAACCTAAACAATCGTTGTCTAATAATGAAATGCCCTCTTTCAAGTGATCAAGTATAATATGGATTTTCAGAGTTTGAGATGTTCCAGTACTTTCCAGATCTCTCCGGAGTTTTTCCAAGTCCTGATCAAAAATCTGTTATATCCGCAAGTTTTGTGGAGAAGCAGGCATTTACAATTTTGTTCATTGTCTTAAAAGCAGCGACATATGGCTGTAACTTGAAAGGACCAACATGCTTGCAAATTTCAGGATCAAGCAATTTATCCGATTCTTGGAGAAGCTTTCGGCAGGCATTACCTTCAAAAATTTCACCCTGATAATTTTTTGCTAGCAAGTTCAATTTTGCTGGCCAAAGCAGAGCCTTCCTACGCCCTATGGCAGGGACTATCCCGTTCCAGAATAGGTGGTTTATAAATCATTGTAAAAGATGAAGTTCGGGCAAAACACATTTATGCAGAACATACATGTTAATGTCATCTTCTTCTTCCTCGTTAATGACATCGATTCTTTTTCATAAAAAAGAGAGGCATATTCATGCCAAATGAATTGAAATCTTGAATTTCTTTGCCAAAACATTTAAATTTATTATAATCATCTCTTAAATTCTTGAATGTTTATAAATTTTTTTATAAAATCGGCAAGTTTTTGAGTGATTGAAAACTGTGATTTGCGACGGCCGCCAAAAATAATCTTGTTACCACGGTGCACATAATTTGAATCTATTCTCTTCGTGGTCACATTGTTTATTTGAGTGGGTTGATATAATATTTTCGTCCATGATCTTGAAGACAAAAATAACTAGATTCCTCAAGAAAATACTTGTTACTGATGATAAACAATGTAAACATGAAAATTATAGGCAGCGCGATCTTGCTCTACAGTTTAGATATACAGTTTAGTTTGTTTAGATTTTATTTTGCCCTCTGGACTATGCGCTACATAGCGGCGATTACCATAATCAACTTTCTTTGTTTTGATTACGAAAAGAGCGAGGTTGCGTTTTCACATGTATTGGTATCTGTACATACACAAGGACAGGCACACACACACACACACACACACACACACACACACACACACACACACACACACACACACACACACACACACACACACACACACACACACACACACACACACACACACACACACACACACACACACACACACACACACACACACACACACACACACACACACACACACACACACACACACACACACACACACACACACACACACACACACACACACACACACACACACACACACACACACACACACACACACACACACACACACACACACACACACACACACACACACACACACACACACACACACACACACACACACACACACACACACACACACACACACACACACGGACACACAGAAAATCTCATACACCCATACACACACACACACACACACACACACCCAAACAAAAACACACTTTCCTGCACAAAGAATATCAATGGCAAGAAGCCTCATTGTGATGACAGATTTCACAGAAGCGAAGATTTTCATTCTCCAAGATTTCCAAGCTGTATATATGATTTTTGGGGTTGTTGAACCCGACTATCATAGGCGTTTGGCCCGAAAACGGGTTAGTTGCCCACTATAGGCAACTTTTGGTTATTGTTTGCAGCTTTAAAAAAGTCAAAAAAAAACTGCAAAAAATGACCACAAGTTGCCTATAGTGGGCAACTGGCCCGTTTTCAGTTAGAATACCTATCATATTCGGGTCCAGCGACCCCAGAAACCATATATATACAGCATAAAAATCTTGGAAAATAAAAAGCACAAATAATTGGGACAGAATCGATTAATTGTGATCAAGAATCATGAAAATTCGAAAATCTCGAAAAAATGATCAGCTAGGATTTCACTGAAAGCGGGGTTTTAATGTACTATTAATTGCCAACAAAACCCCGTTTGCCGTTTTCGTTGCCATTTTGGGTCAACCCGTTTGCACTTGAGGCGAGGTGTGTTCTGGCAGAACAGGGGCAAAATATTGATATTTATAAAATGTTAAAACGTAAAACGGAGACATAGGCTTTTTAAATAATATATGGATTTAGCAACACTTGCGATCCGCGCCTATACATTGTCAAAGAAAATAACAAACATAATACGCGTATAACAAGGTTGTACCACCTGATCCGATTTTTTAAAAGAAAAATTATTAATTCACTTATTATTAACTCGTATATGTAAAAAGCCATAGCTTATCCTACATACATATAGTTTGAACATGTTTAAACCCGACAATTTAAAAAAATAATCTTATAATTAAATATGTCGTTGGAAATAGATCAAACAAAAAATAATGTTGCAACAGCACAGTTACATTTTCTTATAACATTGAAGTATTTCTAGTCAACAACATACAGTAAAAAATAAAAAAAATTAAAATTTTAGTTCTCAATCAAATAAATCTGAAACGAAAACTAATGAAATATTCTAAACACAAACAAATAAAATTAATTTTAATTATAATTATTTATATGAAATATTTTTATTTGTATTTTAGAAAGTTGTTGTTGTTCATACGAGTATAGTTATACATATTATTATGTATTCAAGGTACATAAGACGTTTTAACGTGAAACATATTTAGAATAAATAAAATATAAAATTGTTCGGTTGCAAGAAGTAAATGGAAAAAAAAAATAATGTTACTTTCCGCTAAAACATTACAAGAAAATGTGTGCGCAGAGTTATTTTTTAACAGAATTAATCGATGTTCATGTTTTATGTTAACTTAAGTTTGAAACCGCTTGTTTTGTATATTGTTTTGTATAGTAGTTTAGTTGAATTTTTAGTTTTAAAATATGTAGTTTTGATCTATGATTGTAATCACAGCAATAATCATTAATAGGCTCTTCTGTTGTTTTATTCAAATTTGTAGATATGTTAAATATTTTAGATCTATGTACCAAGATAAAATGTTTATCGGAAACTAGAAAATCGAAAGTTTGCTTTTTATCTATTTCAAACGTGTTTGTTGTTTGAACTCAACAAGCAGGAGAGTCTTAACTTCAAATTTTGCGATATTAAAACTAAATAGTTCGATGAGATTTGGAATTTTGCATACAAACTGGTAACAAATACTGTTACAGTTATGCGAGAGTTTCCAATCGAAAATGAAGAAATCAGATGATAAAAACCGGACGGAAACTTTAGCCATCAACGAAATTTTCAAAGGAAAAGTCACAACGATTTTGACAGTTTTATTTACCAGATCAAAATGGTATGCTATAGATTGTTGTTTCTTGTACAAAATTTTATTAATGTCAACAATTTTCATGCGGTTTTTTTGATTTCCCGATGATTACTAACGGCCAAAAACCAATTAGCGAACTCGGATTCCGTTTTCATAAATTTTTATGACAATGAACCAAGACAACATATTCAGACAAATATTAGTCACTAAGGCTGTTTTCCAAACGAATACTTATTTGTGGAACCTAACTTATTCAATTAAGTAAGCTAGCGAGGTGACTTATTTTCTGTCCCTTTCTAACCGAATAATCTAAATTGGTTGTCAATTTTTTGTTGTTATTTATATCAATTTATGTCTTTTAGAATTTGGATAATAAGTATTTCTAGACAACGAATGGATCTTTGTAGATTAAAATCGAAATTAAGATAAACAAAATGATTATCATAAAGATATAGCATAATAATTACATAATGTAAATTATAAACATATTTTCCTATTAACTGGGACCCATTCGAACTTCTTTGATTGTCTGTCTAAACGAAAATTGAAATATAAAAATCCAGCCGAATCGTATACCTAAAAATCATATAAACATTATTGTATAGATTTAAACATTATTTCTTTTTTAAAGTGTCGCCAATCCTTTTAATTGCATAAATATGTATACAATAATTGTTAATTTATTAATATGTATAAATTAATGTAAAGGAAAATATTATGCCTCGAAGAATTTTACGATGAAAACAATCAATGTTTTCATGTTAATGTCAAAATAAGTATGCCAACTCAATTGGAATGGGTTTAGTTACTTATTCAAGATGGCGTCAAATAAGTCAATAAGTCTGAAATAAGTATCCGTTTGGAAAACAGCCTAAACAAGGAATTTTCTACACGAAGTTCGATATAATATGGGGAATTCGGGCGAGTTTCGGACGTTCGATACATATTCTTACTAGATTTTCTAAATAGAACCTTCAGCGATTTAAGTTACAAACTTTATCTCCCAACACCTGTAATTTCTGCTGTAATTTCACTACACACTAATTCACTTTTACTTTTCGCACTGTACTTCTTACTTTTTAATTTGCACTGGTCATTACACACTATCTAAAATGACAAAGCAAACCATTTTTTTCTACGTAATCAAAACAGAGAAAATATGCCTAGTTTTGAAGAGTGTAGTAGTAAGTATACTATACTAATAATATCATGAACCGACGACATTTATTTTTGCCACGAGAAAAATATACAAGTGGAGACCAGCCATGCGTTCCAATTTGCTTGCGCTTAAGTATATATATATACTTGTCTATTGCTGTTCGAGATTATTTCTTTCATTGCATTTGGTGATGTTTGTGTATTGTCCGTGTTATCTGCATATTCCCCTCCACTTGGAATGTAATTCTTAAATCCAATTCTCAGTAGGGGAGTAGTGGAGGACTACTTGTTGCGGTCATATCGATACTGTTGAGAATAATAATTGTTTATAAAAGTATACTCTGCAACTCGGTTTAAACTCGCTACCTTTGGGTTGATATGCTTTTTAGAGCAAAATTCGTGAAGCACCTGAAATATTAAAACCATATTTAAATAGACGCGTCCGTCATGTTATATCGTTGTAATATTAGTTCTGGTGCCTGGTTGAATCTGGTAAATAACTACGGTAATCCGTATTATGGCTTTGCAAGTACCTTTTTTGTAGCTTCGGTGAAATCCTTTTTCTTCTTTTGAGTGGTAAAGCCAAACCCAGTCACCGCAAATCCTTTGCTATCTGCTCTCGATTTCATTCTATCACTGGCCTTTGTCATAATGTTACTTCATTATGAAACGTTCATTATGAATCTCCGTCTTAGTTCAGTTACGTACCTATTTTGCGCAACTGGTTTGGTTTCTGGTCACACAAACTTAATATCAAATAGTAGGCGAATACTCCGCTGAAAGGTTATATAGCAGGTGAATTTCCTGTATTTGCTGTTGTATCATGCACTTCAATATACCCTAACATGATTAAAGGTATACATCGATTCCATTTATCCTGGTTGGCATTGACTTTAAAGTTCTTTGTGAGTTTTCAGCAACTGGTTCGGTCGAAAACTAGTAGAATTTAGCTCGGCATCTCCAATATTTTGCGACGTATGAGTTTCGAGGCGAGGCTCTACTTGCTAAATTTTATTTTTAAACTCATGCCTTAATTGGCGGCAAAACTGCCTGTACCATGTCTCCCATATCCAAGAAGGTTTTCTGTTAATCAGGAATAAATACCTGTACTGCCATGTCGATTTTTGTCCTCCTATTTTAGCATCCTCTTCCATGGCGGTCTGCAGTCTCGAAAGAAACTCTTTCCTATTGCCTTCGGTTTAAAGACCGAAGCTCTGCAGCTTTTCCCTCAACTATTGTGATGTATAGGTGCTTAGGCTTTAAACCATTGCTGCAAAATCCTACGTCGGGTTCATAACGGATTCGTACTTGATTTTGCAAATAAAAATCTCAGCGGTTTAAGTTT
The DNA here is from genome assembly GCA_932526605.1 of Nephrotoma flavescens. Lineage (NCBI taxonomy): Eukaryota > Metazoa > Arthropoda > Insecta > Diptera > Tipulidae > Nephrotoma > Nephrotoma flavescens. The sequence continues at coordinate 156,204,367 of OW052222.1, read as the reverse complement.
CAAATTTTATTTCCCAATACCTGTAATTTCTGCAGTAAGCACTAGTTCACCTTTACTCTTCACTTTTACTTTTCTTTAGTTGCACTGTTCACTGGCTAAATTACAACTACAAAATAAAACGTTTTGCACCTGATCTGATAAATTATATTTTGTGATTTTCGAACTTTGTTGTACGTAGATTTATTGGAAATCAATAAATGTTAAACATTTCAGAATTTTTAATTCAATTCAATATTTTAAAAGAACTTGTAGGCTTTGACCAATGACTGTCTAATCTCTCTCATTTATTATCTTTCCTATTGTAACGAAGCTCCAGATCTCGATTGTGGTTCTTTTGTAGTAGGTACTGTTTATTACATAAATAAGAAAATGTATACTTACCACTCGGGTTTTTTTTTTACTAACCATTTTATTTCGACCAATTTGTACGGTGTACCCTACGTTCCATTGATCCAATATGACAACACCAAAATCGATCAGTTGGTGTTATATACCCATCGTAAAAGAAAGAGGATAGAGATTAAACAAAAAAAAAGAATGATTTGCAACCGAGCTGATGAGAAGGAGAACGTGACGAAAAAAAAAGATTAGAGTTTTTAGATTCGTGACTAGCGGATCAAGCAATCTTAAGGAAAATATTCGTAATTGCCAACGATCTAAATATAAATTAAATATAAATATTTGTGATATAAATATACGATATAAAAATACTGATGTATAATAAATAACATTAAAACATTGAATGTAAATATATGTTACATACACATGTTACAAAAAAAAAAAAAAAAAAAAAAAAACTGTAAGTCGAGTAGGCGAAATAATTTTATTTTTATTAACCAAAAATAAAAAAAACCCAATTGTTGGTGTACTTCGAGAAGAGCAAACATTTTTTTTCGCCATTGGTTGGGTTTTTACTATTTTCATGTTGTTTCTCGAAATAAATCGGAAGGAATAATTCTTTATTTGGATTACGCGTATCAAGTAGCGCAATATTTTATCGCGTCAGTCTCCTGGAAGGCAAGTCGCCAACAGTATTGTTAAAATAAATATCGGTGATTTTTTCGTGGAAAAAAAAGAAAACGGAAGGAATAAAACCTGTGCAATTAAAATGGAACTAGAGACGAACAACGGAATCCCAGCGGAAGCGGACTTATTTACAACGGTGTACATCGGCAAGCCTGGTTGTAAGTTACGTATAGCAACGAGAAGAACACCGGGAACACAGCGAAAGCGGACTTATTTACAAACGGTGTGCATCGGCAAGCCGGGGTGTAATTTACGGGTAGCAACTAGCCACCATAAGGTACGGGGATAAATATCATCACATCCGGCATCAAGGTCATGTAAGGTATAGCATGTTACTAAATTTTTTTTTTCTCAAATCAGTTTAAACTTTTGTTTGTTATGTCACCTTGTCAATTGGGGGTTCCTTACTCTAACTTAACGTATCATTTTAACGTCCACTTAATTGGATAGTTCCCCATCTACAATTGAATATTGATGGTACATATATTTGCTTAAGATCGATTTCTCAACAAAATTTATTTTGATCAATTTTTTTGTTTTTTTTTTATCTTTGAAATGCTTCACATTCCATCGATCGGCCTGTTATTCTCTTCTTTCGGCACGGTTGCAAGCGGCGTGGTAATGTGTTAGGTAGTACGGTGTGAACGGTAATTGGTTTGAGGAAGGTGGAAAATGATGTTAACATAACTGCGCTTTTACCTGGAACTACGTTATAGTGCATTCATTTTGATGGTGTTTGGTTTAAGGTTTTTTGTGCACACTTAAGTTTTTTTGTAACATGGCTTCTAGTTAGCGGTGGTTAGCGGGACCCCCATTTGACTGAGAGCTATCATACAGTGTGCAACCACCGTACTAGCATGTGACCAAGTCAGGATGTTACACTATGGCGACTTAGTGATTTATAAAAACGGTCGAACTTGGTCTTGTGTTTCCATGCTCCCAGATGTTTGCACACTAACTTCAGAAAACGGCTTGTATTGTAATAGCTTTTTGGATGCGGTTTATTGACAGCCATATTATCAACAACAGATAATTCATATTCTACTGGTGTAGAGAATGCATGTTGACAATCAACAAAATTAAATTGGCAGTATATAGAATGTAGGCAATGTCGAAAACTATTGTTTCTGTTAGAAATCGACAAAATTCTATGCTTTCTTTGTTATGGAAATATTTATATACCGGGTGTTTCTTTTAAACTGAGACGATCAAATATCTCGACTAAAAGTACGTATGATTTGAATGAAATATTTTGTTCGGTTCATGTTAGATGGCGTTGTAATCGACGAAATTCAATTTTTTCAATTTCTTCTTCTTAGAACACACGCATTCGATTCTGCAATACATTTGAAATAAACAACATCACGTTTTCATTGGAAATACTCGAAATTCGTCATCAAAACAATTTATTCAGTTTTGTACATCACATTTAACGTTTGTGTTATTTCTTATCTTCATATTTTTCGTAATTGCAAAATAAACGATAAAATACTTTAGAATGGATCGTGTAACTGTGCCAGAGAAAATTGAAATGGTTCTGGTTTATGGAGAAGCTGGCAGAAATCTTGAAAATGCTGTTGCTATTTACGGTCAACGTTTTCCGGATAGGATTCGTTCATGTGCTTCATTTGGTCGTACTATCAAACAATTTATTACTGATGGAAATGTTCAACCGAAAAGGACCCGTACAGCAACAGTCACTGGAGAAAATAATGAAATTTCCGTATTGGCAACAGTGGCTGATAATCCTTATGTTAGTACACGAGAAAAAGTTCGTGATTCCGGATTGTCCCTCACCAGTGTTTGGAGAATTTTAAAACAGCACAAGTATCATCCATATCATGTGTCTTTACACCAAGATCTTCATGGCGCTGATTTCCAAAATCGGGTAACTTTTTGTCAATGGGCACGTGAACAAATACAACAAAACCCCAATTTTTTTCGTTGCGTAATGTTCTCTGACGAATTGTCTTTTACAAACCATGGAACGGTTAATCGACACAACATGCATTATTGGAGTGTTACAAATCCGCACTGGCTTAGTCAAGTTGAACATCAGCGTCCTTGGACTGTCAACGTGTGGTGTGGAATAATTGGCAACAAACTCATAGGCCCCCACATTATTGAAGGCAACTTGAATGGTCAAATGTACCGAAACTTTTTGGAAAATGAACTGCCAATATTACTTGAAAATTTGAACTTAGAAGTGAGACGGAACATGTGGTTTCAACATGATGGTTTTCCTGCACACTATTCGGTGGAGGCACGTGAAATACTTGATCGTGATTTCAATGGTCGCTGGATCGGTAGAGCTGGTCCGAAAAATTGGCACGCCAGATCACCAGATCTTACTTCGCCAGATTTCTTTTTGTAGGGCTATCTCAAAAAAGTTTACAAACAAGAACCAACAACACGTGAGAACATGATTGAGCAAATAAGAAATGCGTGTGCTGAAATTCAACCAAACACACTTCTCAGTTGTGTACAATCATTGGAAATGCGTATTAATAAGTGCATTGAAGTCGCAGAATATCATTTTGAACACTTATTTTAAGCTAAAATTATTTTATTCACCTGCCATTTACATTAATAAATTGTTTTGATGACGAATTTCGAGTATTTCCAATGAAAACGTGATGTTTTTTATTTCAAACATATTGCAGAACCGAATGCGTGTGTTCTAAGAAGAATAAATTGAAAAAATTGAATTTCGTCGATTACAACGCCATCTATCATGAACCGAACAAAATATTTCATTCAAATCATACGTACTTTTAGTCGTAGAATCCGTACCTGCAATAAAAAATATGGCTTCCTATCTTAGTTTAAAAGTTACCCCCGCCCCACCTACAAAGCGGGTGGTGGGGGACTATTTTTGAAAATTTTGATTATGGACATTTTCTCCGTAGAGTGGCTACTTTTCGAGATATTTTATCGTCTCAGTTTAAAAGAAACACCCGGTATACAGTGGTGGTCAAAACTATCTGTGCCACACAAAAATTGTACAATTTAAGCGCGATTTAGATGATGAAAAAATGTGGGCTCCAGCATAATGTTTGCTGTGTGTTTAGAGCTGCACACAATACAAATTTTTCGCATTAGTTGAATTGAGAAAGAAATATAAACAAAAATGGTAGCTCTATAAAAAATTTGATGGCTTCTAGTTGATAGCGTCCAATTTTTGACAGTATATTGTTTTGTGAAGAAAAACATTTTTAAATTGATTCAAAATAAAAAATTTTAAAACTAAAATACAATGGATAATCTCTAATAATCAGTTATTACAAATTGTATTTTGTGATAGTGAAATTGATGAAGATAATTTATTACTTAAAATAATTTTCAAAAGTGACAATGAAGAATATTTAACATCCAAATAGGAAAAAAAATATTGGGCTCGGCCTTATTACCTAGAACGGGACAAATCTGGTACATTTCAAAGAGTTTTTTTGTGCGCAGCATAATGTTTGCACTTGTCATACACACTAAAATTTTAATATACCTAACTCTTCCTTTTTTGCTGGGCCAACATTTTTTCATTATCTAAATCGCGCTTTATTCTGCAAATTTAAAATTTGGACTAAATTTGTATTATTTAAATTTGGACTAAATTTGTATTATTACAATGCCAACTCGGCACAGTGGAGGAGGCAAAGTAATGGTTTGGGGTGTTTTAGCTACAATGGCGTCGGAGATTTCACAATGCTGCCGGGAAAAGTTTCTTCAAGCACATATTTGGAGGTCCTTAATGAATACGCAATGTTTTCCGGGTGTAAATTGATAGGAACAGGCTTCGTATTCCAATCAAATACGACAATATTTTTATGAAGCTTGTAAATCTAACGGACAAAAAAATATTCGATTGTAGACACAACTCATTCAAATTAAATACATCGAGAGCTACGTCTCTACTGAAAATTACATCATTTACTCAAATTGGCCGAAATATATAGATTCCGTGACAATGAATTTTATTCTTCAAAAATCTCTATGTGTGCGTGCAGACTAAATGACTGTGTCTTCTCTACATTCAGGACGGTTTGTCTGATCAGGATGACACTTCATTCGTTCATTTAATATTTTTCCATAAATCACTTTCATAATGATTTTTGGTTGAAATCGGTCCACCAGACCTGGTCGCTTTCATTGAAGCTTCTCCGATTTTTGTAATAACTTTGAAAACAGTCTTTCTTGTTTTACGCGAAAATTTTTTAAATAAATTATGCTGTTAATACTTTTTCAAAATTTAAGCGGAAAGCTTAAGCGACGATTTTTGACAAAAACAGTTTTTTAACAAATTTCACCCAGAAGGACTGATTGATATGTAAGAAAATTCATACATAAGCTGTTTCCACAAAATGTAAAATCCTCGTGATTTTTTGATAAAATCAGTTCACGGGAAGTAACATCTTCCATAGATAATTTTTAGTTTTCCCAGAGACTGCTTCGGTAGGTGCTTTCTCATTTTGAAAAGTATATCATTTACGAGAAAAATTGGTATGAACTACTAAATTCCAACCTAATTTGCAACAATACCGGTCCAGATACATTTTCTAAAATATAAGCGGATTGACAACTTTTGTCAGTAAATTGTTTTTTTTAGTAAAAATTTGGTCCTTTTACAGATCACATGGATTGATTAGTCGAGATGAAACTTCATACACGTTTTCATAAATTAGAAGGTCCGAGTGATTTGCGGCCGAGATCGGTCCACAAGCGGCCGGTTCCATAGAAGCTGTTATGGTTTTTCACAAATATTTTAAAAATATATATTTACTTAAAATAAAAAGATTGCAAATTAAATTACAAACAAATTTAGTTCAGACCATATTTAAAATTTTAATGAAAACAACGAAAAACAATTTATTTTACAATTTCGGCAACTCTACAGACCACTACAGACACATTGAATGTTCAAAACAAAACTTCGTAGTGAAGCTTTTTCTATAAACTGGGAGATCCATGTGAAATGTGGTAAAGATATCCGTTTATTAGAAGTGGAAGCTTTATTGAAAGCTTTTAAACAATTGCAATGAAGATTACATTTTTAACAACGGTTGACTGTGTTGGTTTTCTCAAATTTAAGCAGGAAAATGAATTTTGAATTTACAAAACTATTTTTATTACAAATCCAGTAGGTCCAATTTTTCACTTTAGAAATTAAGTGCGATGTACTCGAGATCTATGTACATTTGTCGTAAAAGAATGTCTGGATGTACGCCACAACAATTGTACGTCTCCATTTTTGAGAATAAATCCCATCAGAATGATGATGTTTAATTCTTTGGCTCTACTCTTAAGTTTCAGTGGTTTTTCTTAGGTTTTAAAATTGAAACACCTAAAAGACTTATTCCGAAATTTTTGTTTGGTAATAAGAGGACAAACATTTTTAAAAGCTTAATTGATTGGTTGCGTCAAAAGCGATGCTAGTAACTCAGTATCATTAGCCAAACGTGCCTATCGAAATTAATAGAGATTGGAGCTCAAAAGAGAAAACTTCTCAGTTTGTTAACTTATCATTATTGTACGATTTGAGAGACGGTCTTCTAAGGTTATAATTTAAATTTCAAAATACATTTTTCATAAATTTTTTGTTTATTTTTGCGATATTACAGTAAAATTTACGGCTTCAAAATTTAAACAGCAAATTTTGTGTTTTTTTACTGTGCAATAGCACAAAAAAAAAAACAAAAAGCGTATTGAAAATATAATTTGAAATTTAAATTTCCTTGGTAAAATTGATTGAGTAGTCAGGATTTTGGCTAGCAAATTGGTTGCTCGCTAGCGGTTCGAGTATCTATCCCATTTCCAGCAATCTTACAAAAGAAAAACTATTTTTATCCCTCTGTAGCATGCAACATGCTCACAATATTTGCAAATCGTGTGGGATGGTTGTACATGAATGTATTACAATATTGCAGGTGCTTTCGACAATACTTCTTTTCCTACCATCGTATAGAAGAGCATTTGGGTTGTCCTGGGGTTTGACACCAAAATCCTGATGTTGTTTATTATTAACATTTAGCAAAATAAAATTTCGCATTAACGAAATTAAACAGTCTACCATGATATTCGTTATGGTTAATAACAAACTGTTGCCAGAATTCGAAAATTTTTTCTCAGTAGTTATAACCCATCGAGAGTCGTTAAGTTGTCCCAAAATCACAATAACTGGGTGTCTGAGTCATGTGTTGCCTTCGCAGGCAGGTCTCATTGTGATTTAGGTGTAGGTTTTTGAACCTACTACCCTTCACATTTTCTATCTTACGGCAGCTGAGTTCAACCTTGGAACACGTCAAGCTGAGTTAATTGCTCTAACGCTATGTGCGACTAATGCTGGTAGACTTGCTGTACCAGATGAAAATATTATTTTATGTGCGGATGGTACAGCTCAGCTAAATTTGTTGCGGAATCCTGTTGGCACTTCCAAACTGGTTTAGGAATTATAAATATTTAGAAGTCTTTCTTGTAACGACATTGTGAAGTTCATATGCGACAAGTCATTCTCCAAGATCTAAACGTAATTGGCGAAAATTATATCTGTGAACCTAATTTCAGGGTAACTAAATATGCTCTGTCTCTGTAAAAAGCCCAGCTATGAATTTAAGTCGCAATTCTTGCTGACCATTTTCAACAATACTTACAAATAATGAGGATTCCCCATGACTCCTTGTATGATGTCCCTTTTGAAGCGGTGAACGACTCTCTCTCTAACTTTGTTTGCTCTTGACCAGCCTTAGAGTTAGTAAGGCCCCGGGTTTCATCAGAGATCTTTTGCTTGTTGATCATGTGTTCTCACTGCATTGGTTGCAAGCTCTTGCAGTTTGTCAAAGCAGCGGAACGCAGTTTCGATTTGGGATAGACTCCTCGGTTTGCACCATGAGGTCATTATAGTGTTCATTGGGAATCTTCTTGATAATAATAAAAGCTCTCACCACGTTCAAGTTACCAGTCACAAAGACAGGTACATTTGCGATTTTATAAAATTTTTTAAATAGAATCCAACAATAACAAATTTCTTACAAAAATCATAAAATACTTCATGATTTTAAACTGTCACACCTGAAAATACACGAAAATTAAACACAACGTTTATGTTACACACCCATTTCGTGTTAAATCCACTTTCGAGCATACAATGTTGCTGCTGTAGAGCCATATACTCAATAATAATAATAACTAGCAGAACAAACACAATCTTTTCATCTCCGAAAATTACAAAGTACGAAATGCAAAAATTGCAATATTTTTCCGCTACTATAGTCATGAACTTACTTGATACTTTATAGTTTATACTGATAATTTAACTACCGCAATTTAAATCTTTATACCCACTGCATTATAAAATGAATTACAATGTATAAGTAAAAATTAATAATAAACACCTGTAATTTCATCATGTTCATTATTTTTTCATATTCAGTTTACATTCTTTAGTTTACTTAGAGTGCCGTTCTATGTGATATAAATTTCGAGTACCAGTTAAAATTAAAACAATGTGCGACGACAATTACCACAAAACTATTTTTATTGCACAAAATCTGATCGAGTAAATCATTATAATTTGTCTAAAATAAATGTAACTCCATAATTTATTGAAATTTAAATTTTTTTGAGAAAATTAAAAATGTCATCTCAAATGAGTAATTATCTTAATATTTATGTGGTCCAGAGCGTATATACCAAGCCGTCTATAAATTTAAAATTTTGTAATAATTTATTTTTAATTAAAATTTATTGTATAATTAATTCAAATTAACACATATTACACGAAATGAGCGAAGTGTCTATAAATTATAACGAATATAATTAAAATTATATTAAATGCAAATTTAAAACACAAACAATTTTGATAATTTGAAATTAAAATTAAATTCTTTTATTAACGTAGTTGGTTCGGTGCCCCATAGTTAAAATAATTAATGTAATTTATAATATTTAAAAATTACTTTTCTGTTGCTTATTCTTTCTTCTAAATAAAATAAATTATATTATAATTTTAATTTAAAAACTAATAAATTATCAATTTTTATTTATAGTTATTGTTATTACTTGCTAGGTTAGGTGTAGTTGCGCGTTTTATTACGATTGTTCATGTTGTGTGTATTCTTCTACATGTTTCATATGTTTGGTTTTCTATTATTTTTCATTTATCAATGCGCACACTGCACAGTGAAAATTAACACTTTTCAGTTGTAAATTAATAAAATGAAAGAGAATCATTACGTTGTTTTGTTTTTGTAAAATGTATAATGTATAGAATTAAATAAATATGCCTGAGTGAGTCATTCACAAAAATTTTTATTGTATCGTGAAAATTAGAATAGATCTGATAATTAATTTAAATTTTATGACTTTTTGATTATAATCTTTAGTTCTTGTTCTATGGTATCATTGTTCGAATTTACGGTTATTCTTTGTTTAGGTACATAGGTGCATTTCCGGATATAAAGTGAAATTTTAATAGAGTTTTTGACATGGGACGGTATGTACAGACACTTAATTACAAGTAAAGCTTGTAGCTCGTAGCATAAATATCACAGTTGCCACAAAATATACATCTGGTGTTCGTAAGTCGTTGAAAGTAGCCCGACCCGAAAATCTAAAAAATGTTGATCCATATCATACAAGACGGAATAAATTATTGAAATTAAGGTGGATCCGACGATTTTATAATTTTCTCAAGTAATATTTGATTGTGCAATTTTGTGCGTCTAATGGTAAAATTTATACATAATGTATCTTGGGAGATAATGACGCGTGATAATCACGCTAGATTTCTCATAGATCAGTTTAATCATTGAAGCATATGTTTTGCTTTAGTATAATTGTGCTAAACTGTGGATGCCAAAAACAATTTAGTTCTCCTCCATAATTGGTCAGGATTTTTCCTAGAGCGGAGTTATCTGCCTGTTTACATGCATTATGTACCAAATGTTGAAGTAGATCAACTATGTAAGAAAATGCCGTAGTTTTCTATATAGTCAGAATGTTTAGACTAAATAGTCGTAAATAAGCTGATCAGACCAGGATTCAGTGGTGGCATACTCCATATCAGCTAGAATTGGGAAAACAAAATCCTTAATTCATATACTTCCTATATTTACAATAATGCTTGTACAGAACATACTGATCAAATTTCATGATTGTATTTACTCCCCATCAGCCAGAATCACCTGTAGTAAATTCTCACTTCTACCCTAATTTCAAAAAACCAATTTCAAAAAATTTTGTATGGGTGATTTCTGGAAATGCAACCAGAACTTACCATTCCATGAAAATGTGGCTCGCTTACCTCCATACCCAACAAGATGCACGGAATACAAAATATGCACGCTTGAAAATAGACGACTTCTCTTGGGCGCGGCTTTTATTGGTAACGTTTTGCTTGGTCACGTTGATTCAGCTTACATCTTGGAAAACATATCAATTCACGTGCCATGCACAACATTTGGAAACCATGAATTTTTAGCACTTGAACACCATTCTACTAACTATGGAGAAAACAACCCCATTAATAGGATGACTAAATCGTTTAACTTAATTGACGACCTATTTGATTTTAATTTATCAAAGAACAACTTTAAAAATATATTGAAGAACTATTTTTTAAATTTTTATTTGGCAAACTAAAATTTGGTCTATTTTATTTTTTTAAGTTTTTTGTTTGAAATTACTGTTTTAACTATTGTAAAAAATCTGAAATCATACATGTAAATCACAAAATAGATTTCTTTAAATAAATAAATAAATAGAAAGAAATGCCATACAAAATGATCTTTTGAAATTAAGATTTAAGGAAGGGTCTTGTATGTGCGATTCTGAAGAATACAAGTATTATAGAAATAAACTTCATCGAAATTGCGGTTAACCAAAGTACATACTTTGGTAGGTACGTTTAAAATGAGCATATGTACTCCTAAGTCCTATATCAACACCATGCCCTCTATAGATTTAACCGTCATCCGTAACAGTCTCTTAATTTAAACTCCACTCAGAAGCGTTAAAGAAGAAACTAGTGGAGAAATTTTCTGAGCGAACACGTATTGAACTGGCCCAAATTTGCTGGGTTCGAAATAAAAATTTTAAATTTTTGTAAATCGCGTCAAACACATATCAAGCTCCTTACTTCTTTTCAAGCAATGAAAACAATCCATAGAAATTGAAAATTCAGAAGTTTCTAATTACGTTTCTACTTAATTTACGTAGTAAAATTTTGAATTGTACATTTTTGCAGATTTCCTTACCATATTGCTGAAGTCAAAAAGTTATTTTTAATATTTATAAAAAATCTCTGTGTGTGAGTGTACATGTGTACGTGGTTCCGTGCAGACTAAATGTCTGTTGTTGGTGTACAACCCAGACGGATTGATTGCGTGCGGGGTGAAACTCCATACTGAAGCTTTTAATATTAATTTTTTGGTCGGAGTGAAGATCATTCCAGCGGAAATCGCGGCTTCCAACAGAGCTTTTTCGTTTTCTGAAAATATTTAGAAAAGTATCCTTTACTAGAAAAACGATTATCAATTAAATTGTAAGTTAATTTTGTTAATTTTGCAACAATATCGGCAAGGATCAGTTTTCTAAAATTTAAACAGAAAGACGATTTTTGAGAAAAAAACTGTTTTGTTTTTTTAAATTAATGAAAACAAATTTTGACCTAGATGTTTTTGCAGGTTTACCATTCGCTATATGGTCGAAGTAAAAAAAGTTGTTATTAAAAAAACCCTCTTCGCGTGTGCGTGTTTCCGTGCAGATTAAATGTTATAACAGCACAGGTGAATAGACTGAACGGAGTAAAATTTTATCTTAGAGATTTTTGCCTGAAATCGGTCGACCGAAAGTGGCAGCCTCCTTAGACGCTTCTTATTTTTTTTTTGGAAAGTGTATCTACAAGAAAAACTGTTAAAACTAAACGATTCTAAATTAATTTCGCAACAATACCGGTCAAGACCAATTTTTTAAGAAAAATTCGGCCCCATACCTACAGCCCAGAAAGATTGAATGATCAGAATGAAAACTCATAATTAAGTTTTTTTTTATAAATTGGGGGATCCGAGTCATTTTGATATTTATAGCTTCCATAATTAATTAAGCTTTCATTAATTTTGATATTTATCATTTTGATATTTATAGCTTCCTATCTTTTTCAATTTCTGGAAATATTTTGAAAAGCTGCTATATATTTACGAAAAATATTAGAAACTTAAAGATTTTAGGTTAACTTTCAAACAAAATTTTTTTCAGATCAGTTTTTAAAACTTTTCTGGAATTGACGAGTTTTGGTAAGAAAAACTTTATTTCACCAACCAAAATTCGACATCTCCTCCAGTTCAGGCGAATTGTTTATTCCAAAAACAACTTTATATGCAAAAGCTTTTTCCATAAATTGCGAGATCCATGCGAAATTTGGTTGACCTCTAGGTACCAGAAGAGTAAGCTTCCTTATAAGAACTTTTTTCAATTTTTGCAATGAAGATTAGATTTTGAACAACGGTTGAGCTTAATCGTTTGCTGAAATTTAAGCAGGAATAATAATTTTTGATTATAAATTGTTTTTCAGTAAAAACACTACTATTTTGTATCTAAATAAAAAACAAAATAATTGAGATACTTGGCTGAAATTTATTTAGGTGAAGTATGCTATATTTAAATATAGAATTCGATCTTGGTCATATCCACCGCAAGCACGTTTGCAGCGATCGATTCTTTGGAGCCAATTTTCCACCACTCTTTTACACTTTCTGATCTCCTCTATCTTGTTGGAACCATATATCACTGATGTCAAGTTCATCCAATTCTGGCCAAAAATAGTCTTCCAACATGACACGATAGCGAAGTCTATTGACTGTAATATGGCGATTATTATAATCGAAGAAAAAATGGTCCAATCACACCTCCGGTATGAAATCCACACTACCATGCATATGTAGTTTTGTTACAGTCAAAATCAAAACTTAGATTCTACGCAGAAGATGATTTTTCGATTTTGAAATTTAGTGTGGTATATTCGGGATGTATCTAAATTAATTTATGCATAAAAGAAAAATAAAGGAATACGAAGTGTGGTGAAGGTGATGCAGGAGAAGTTTTGCTTTTATAGCCGAGACTACATGTCACAACGAGTCATTTGTGCCGTAAAACAACTACCAAATCGAGATTAGGGGCGACTGAAGCGGGCAATTGTCTTATATCAAGCATCTAGCTATATAAATGAGTTCCAAGGTAGGAATGGATACCTTATGATTTTTTACCTAGTACGTGACCAATATCTTAAAAAATGGTTGGCACGTTGCACTAGAAGTTCTCTAGCACAAAATTTTTGTGATAGGAAAGCGGTGGATGACCAAATGCTTCTGGTAAAAGAAGTGCGAACAAATATGCGAAAATGCATCTAAAATATCAACTTGCTAGTAGAACAAGGAGCGTTAAAAGACTGTCTGCTAACACCACGATTCTTCCAAGAAGTGCAACCATCAAAGATGAGAATGAAGAGCTGAGAACTAACGAGGCTCATGTACTTTTAGGATGGCAAACCTACTTCCAAAATCAACTTTATTCGATTGATAAAGTGACTACTGCAGCATAAGTGCAATTTCTCAGCCTGGTAAAGAGGTCTGCAAAATAGGAAAGCATCTTGTTGCAGAGTGCAGAGGCACTGCGTTTGCATCCAATCTATATGATAGGAGAATTAGAATATCGCGCTTATATGCCCGCTGCAGGAAAATTCGAACGTCATCAATGTTAAAGCTAACGTACGAAGCATAGCTTTATTGAACACTGCCTACAAAACATATTGTCTATAATGTTGAATTTGTCAGACTCATCTCCGATCAAATGATCAGCCACTGACTAGTGCTTCACCATGAGGATGATTCTGGAAATATTTGGAGTAGGATATATGTATATCAACTATATTTAGATACTGTAACATGCCAACTATGTTACAGTATCAACCGTGAGAATCATCTGGCCATTCGCTATATCCCCGAAGCCAAAAAAAGTTTTTAAACAATTTCTATCTGCGTGTGCATATGTGGTTCCATGTAGATTAAGTACCTGTTGGTTCTTTACAGGCCGGACGGATTGACAGATAGAAATCAAACTTCATACCTAAGCTTTTCTCATAAATTTTGCGGTAATGACTTTCTTGACCGATTATTTGCATGACAATGGATCTTGGTTTGCATCATAGTTTCGATTTCCGTTTTAATTCTTGATTTAGATTCCGCAAGCTTTAAAATAATTGACCTAAAGCTTGTTGATGATCAAGAACAAGTTGAACCGAAAACTTTTATAAGGAGATTCGATTAGGCCATAATGAGCCTACACTCTAATTTCGGTTTTGGTTCGATTTTGGATTTGGGTTTAAAACTAGCATTAAATTAAGCCAAGCGAATTAGGAAATTCAAGGGGCTGTATTGCTAATTCCCGGAATCTCACTAAAGACTAACCGAAAACCGAAGAAATACAGCCATCAAAGACGGGAGTGGAGAGCTGAGAACAAACGTGACTGATGTTCTCCCAATATGGCAAACCTACTTGCAATATCTGTTAAATCGGAAAGAAGAAGTGACTCCAATTAGACAAATAGCTGCTTCAGGTGAAGTGGTCTCTGTCGAATATCTCACAGTGGCGAAAGTAGACGCAGCTATAGTAGATTGAAAAATGGAAAGGCAGCTTTTCCCGATATAATCCCTTCAAAATTTAATAAGCTCGAAGGCGCTTCACTTGCATCATATCTATACTGTCTCATCGTCTCTATTTTAGGACCATGAAGAGCTGTTGTGAAAAATGTGAAGATCGCGCTTATCTGTCCGTTGCACGTATTGAATCTATCGTGATACAGCTCTATTGAACAGTGCTTACAAAGTGTTGGTTAATATTGTTCTTGCCAGAATCTTCCATTTCGCCGAAAACATCATTGGCGAATATCAATTTGGTTTTCGTCCCACCCGTTCGAGCAGTATTTTATCATGAGGGCGATTTTGAGGAAAAATGTTGTAGTACAATATAACCATAAATCACTTATATATAAATTTCCGACTGGCATATGACATTACAAACCACGAGAACCTATGGGCCGTGTTCATTTGCCTAGGAATTCCAGAGAAACTCATTCTCAGAACCGTAATTGAAGGAATCGTATCAGACTCTGAAATAACAACTGGTGTTCGACAGGGAGATGCACTCCCGAGTAAAAGTAACATTGAAATGTCACGCTATATTTTTTAAATCAGGCCAAATTCTTGGTTATACCATATATTAAATAGCTTATAGACATACGCGTTTTTTTTTTCTCTTATCCTATTTCATTCCGTAACTAGATTTTCTGGCGCAGCGCACAGGTGTCACTTTGGTCGTTTCTTTCGAACTTTTTTCGAAAAGTTGCCGTTGTTTGTTTACTTTCTTGTTTTGAAAACTAATCTACACAGTTGAAACAGGTAAATTTAGTTTTACTTTTTCACCAGCTGTGTTGATTTTCGAGTTTTTTTCGAACTTGTACTAAAACAGCTAACTTCACTCTTGTCTTATAGAAAAAAAAATTGGAACACGATTTTACAAGGCAGTATCCTATATTGATACTATGTAATATTTGGTTATACTGATGACATAGTTTTTCTTGGCCGAAAACCTAGCGATATCAAGGACAGTTTCGTAGTGGTTGATTGCTGCGCAAGAAGACTTGGTTTGGAGGTGAAACCAAATTTTAGCAACACTCAGGAACATCTCCACGGCAAATCTCGGAATTGGCGACCATAATTTTGATACCGCCGACAATTTTAAATACCTCGGTCAGTTATAACATCTTTGAACGATATACAGGCAGAAATAAAAGCCCGAATCGCTGCCGAGCAACGAGTTTTTTACACCCAATCAAAATTATTGCTATCTAAACATCTATCGCAGTCCAATCGTGCAAGCTCGCACTTTATAAAGCACTCATAAGACCTGTGCTGACTTTCGGTGGCGAGCGGTAGACCATCACTATTGTAGATTGTTAGTTACAATTTAAGTTGCGAACAACGAATATCGGATTCGCATGAAGCACGAAATAAAGTACCTTTTCATATTAGTGTATCGAAACTGGAGGACGAGAGCGATGGATTGAGATGGATGGAGGACCATAATGCAGCCGGCAAAAACCGTTCGAGGGTACAAGAGCTAGAGAGTGAAATCCCTGGGGGTCGATTTTGTTCAAAGTTCCACAGAAAAAACATGACGTATTCGTATACGTATTTATAAGGAGTATACATAGTATACAATTTTATATTAGTGTGTGTAATTTTTCTGTTTTTATGTTTGTTTGTTTTCTGCGAATTTTTGATCCTTACAATAATTATGAATCGTTGCAAATCGGTTCAGTTTTTTCGTGCTTTTGTCCTTTCGTCGTCACACTTTTTTGACATCTCACCAGGTATTTGAATGGCGAGTTAATACGTTCGCGCAAATGACTGCTATAGCAGTCATACAACTTTTTCGTTTTTTGACACGTTCGCGCAAACATCTTTTATTTTTTAAGAAATAATTCGACATATTTTTCAATTCTCATAATACATTCCTTTCCGCGACAAAATATCAAATGTGTTCCTGACTAGCACACACATTTAGAAACTGTGCTTCAACGTGTTAAGAAAAAAAAAATTTAACTACACATATTTAATTTTTTTTATCAATGCGATGTCGAATTATTTTTTTATTTTCGCAGAAACACAGAATTAGAAATTATTTTAAAACTAAAGTTACACAGACACACAAACCTTTACTATATACTTGCGGCTATATACTTGCGACCCCCTGAAGTTTAGTCAAGAATGAGTGGAATGTATTTTTTTTTTTTACCAAGGTGTTTAAATAAGCCATAAGGAGCCTTAACTAGCTCGTTTGTTAATGGATTTAGTTCGCGTTTTTATTTTGTGATGGCTTGAAATTTGGTCAAGAACGAATGAAAACCAAATGTTTTACTGGGTCATTTGAATAGGCCATAATTAGTCTAAATTTATTTTTATGTCGATAGATCTGGTTTTGCGTTCTAATTTAATTTTTTTCCTATATTCGGTTTGGGTTAGTTATTAATTAAATGACCTTAAGCTTAGCCAAGAATAAGAGGAGCCCCAAAACGTTATTGGTATGTCAATTATTTTGGCCCGATTTTTGTTTTGGGTTCCACTAGCTTTGAAGAGATAAAGCTTAACGCATTTTCTAGAATTATCAGAATAAAACAAAATTTAATAGGACATTTAATTAGCCTAAAATTAACCATTAATTTTCTAGTAGTTTATAAATAATGGGTTCTTCTAAAGCTAGCGTACATTTTGCGTCTCCTTTTCATATTCTCTTACGAGGCTGTTTGCCTGCTTATACATATAAGACAGGGCGGTGAAGTAGTACACACAACCAAGCTGATATGACGACTTCGCAGAGATGTCAGCTATCGGTATTTTGGCAGATCTAATCGAGCCAGATCTGCCTGGATATTGCTCAAGTGGCACTATTATTATCCAATCTGTTATTCCCTAGTTTTACAGCTTCCTTCAGAAACGTTACTTTGCATGTAGCTTGTCGAGGTCATCTGCCCTTGAACTTCCCGCAACATTAAAGGACGTTGATGTGATCTGCTCTCGATTAATAGTTAGGGAACAATTTATATAGGCTGTTGTCAACGTAAGAAGAATTAATTTTTTCGTTTTAATCGCAGCCCGACTGCCCCTTAAAATGCGAATATCCCTTTTAGATACAACGAATACATTAAACCGTAAAGAGTATACGGTCTCTCTTCTCGAAATTATTTCAACGTGAGATCTCCTCCCCAAATCTCCCGTCCATCTTTAAACCATCCTTGTAGAATATAACACGGGGGTTTAGTAGAGCGTCTGTGCGAGTGTTCTCTGCTGAAAGGGTTACGAAATGTATGGTGGCACCCATGTGTTTTATGAAAGTCGGTCAGATGGTTCCTTATGGAGATTTATTTGCCTTCTAGCTGAACTTGCAGCTATTTATTGGCCTAGGATATCGAAGGGTGTGAGATAAAATTAAATCTCCATTGCTAGAGTGGGTGTTCATCTGAATGCTTCACTGATGTACAGTAAGCTGTTGAAGTGTAAAGCCAGTGTAATGTTTCCAGCATATCTTGTTAAAGTAAGACCACATTGCTCTTATCTATGATGGTCAAATTAATACCATATATAGCAAGGAGTCAATCTGGACTAGTTTATTAGGGCATTAATGACTAACTTCTAAAGAATGGGACAACTAAAGGAGTGGGGAAAAGTTTCAACACATTTCCACGCCTCGAACCTGTAAAGGATTTTTTCCCAAATAAAAGTTTTATTGAACACCATTTTTAGGTTAACCAGACTTTAGGCTAAAACTCTTTTTTATCGAAACTCCTAATTTCTGATAAATTTTTGTAGCTTAGCATTTTGTTGTCAATTTAATTTGGAATCGTGTTGCCTTACTTGTTTTTGGTGATAGCTTTGCTTTTTAAAACATGTAACCTAAGGAAGCTGCCGCTTCCGAGTTGTTGATTCCCGCTCGATTTCACTGGGACTTTCAAATATTTTTTTTTATTTTTTACTTACAGGGTGGCTGACACCAAGTGTTACCAAATGAAAACGCTGTAATTTTTTTAATTTTGATTATTT
Organism: Nephrotoma flavescens; assembly: GCA_932526605.1. NCBI lineage: Eukaryota > Metazoa > Arthropoda > Insecta > Diptera > Tipulidae > Nephrotoma > Nephrotoma flavescens. The sequence continues at coordinate 156,185,696 of OW052222.1, read as the reverse complement.
TTTATTGAAGTTTCGTGGAATATGTTGAAAACATATTACATTTTATGAAAAACATGTTACTGTTCGATATGACCTCCTTTGGCTATGATTATTTGATTCAGTCTTCCATAGAAAGCATTGCATGCTGGCCGAACGTGATGAGATTCCAAAAATTGTCTTTTCTGATGAGAAAATTTTCACCATTCAACAGTATGTGAATAAACAAAATGATCGTGTTTGGTTAGAGCACAAGTCCAACGATAATTTGGACACAAGAGTTGCCATGCGCAACTCTTGTGTCCAAATTCTCTCAATCACCAGCTTATGTTATGGTTTGGGCTGCAATGACTGCAGATGGACGCACTCCTCTGGTTTTCATCGAACATGGAGTCAAGGTAAACCAAGAGAGATATGTAAGTCCCTATATAATGGTCATCATTCCTAATGTACCATGGAGCGTTACCTATACCACGTAGCACTTTGTTTTGAAAAGTTTGTATTTTTTTGGTTTTGCTTTTCTTTGTACAACTCCAGAGCTGTCATCCGTACTTTTTCCGAGAAGCCAATACATTTTTCGATATTTGTTATTAAGTTCGTTTTTTGTTTCTCTTTAATGCGCTCTTTCCATCTGAGTCTGGTATCTAAGGTCATCCCTAGACATTTAGCCTTATTTGCATACGGAATCTGCTGACCGTTAATGCGATTACAGGTTTGTAACTGACTCTTAGATTAGTAAAATTCCACTACTTTCAAATATGGGGCGGTATGTTGTACCATCACTTCGAATCGAAATTCGAAAAAAGTCGAATGGCGGTATGTTATAATATTTTCGAAAAGCAAAAATGATACAACTTTCACTTTTTCGATTCGACTTTTGTCGAATTCCACTTTTTTCGATTCGAAGTGATGGTACAACATACCGCCCATGATCCAGGAAAAAAGATCGGTTTTACACTTTCAAATGTATTCTTAAAGGTTTAAAATTAATTCATCCCACACAGTAAATTCGCTTGGCATCTAGCAAAGTTGACATTAAATGTAACAATTAAAATTAATTTTGAGGTAATAAGCTATTAAACATCTTGTCAGACGCTACAAAAGAGAAACCTTAAGAATTGACTATTAATTAATCTTATTAGTGGTTAACATTTAACTAAATAATAAACAACAAAAGAAATAAAAATTAATTAACGTTTACGAATCTTAATTACTTTAACATGATCTTAAACGATAAGACAAAATATAATTTGTATAATATTGTTAATTTCATTTCGTTTCAGGGAATTGCAGAACTGCAAATTTAAAAAATTTATAATTTTTTGCAATTTTCAATTACGTATTGACGTTGTGCATATAAGATCTTTGTGCACCACGTCGAAACTGTAGTAAAACACATCCTCATAATACAGGTGTACACATAAAATATATGTTTTTACAGGCGGAATATTAATGTTTAATTGGCGCATTAAACTTAATGGTTATTGCAAATTTTGCGTAATTTTCTAATAATTTTTTTTATTAATTGCAATAAAAAGTATTAAACACAACCTCCATCACATATTAATTATAACATTTTATTATATTTTCATTTGAAAATGAAATGCTCCCCGCAAAAGAGTGGGTGCGATTCAAAAATAATTGTGTCTCGAGTACGTTTGTCATTAAAATAATGATAAAATAAAAATATAGCTATTATTAACTATAAACAGTTAGCTTAAGATGGATTGGGGTTGAATGCTAAAATTTAAAACTTTGGCAGATTTATAAATGTTGTTGAATTATAATGTCAATTTTATATACAGAACCAAACAAGATGCGTCAAGTGCAATTAATTAAAATGAATAACATCATCATAGCAAACAAATTTCTATTTTAATGTATCCTTGTCATTTGGCACACGTTTTATCATTAAATTTCAAGTGGGAGATTAAATTCTGGTGCATTTACGAGTTGATAATAAATGTCGGTATTTTTATTATTATTACACGAACAGTGTTTAAGTAGCTGGATTATTTAGAAATTATCCTGAACATCAAAATAAAATTAAACATTTAATTTTAAAATTGGTATTTACGTTTATAATAATTTCTGTAATCTTAAGTGGTTCTTGATAGTGGAAAGCTGTAAGGCATGCCTGCTTATATTTTGCATTCAAAATATATGTTTTAAATATTTAATTGGTATAGCTGATGATCAAATTTCATGACTAAGGCTGTTTTCGAGTCGAATACTTATTTCAAACTTATTTACTTACAGCCGCCATCTTAAACAAGTATAAGCAAAACCGTTCGAAACGAGTTTGCTTATTTATTTTGACAGAAGTCAAATCAAAATCAAAAGTCATTTACGACAGCTACTGTAACAGCTACTGAAACTGTATATTAAATTAAAAATCTAAAATTATTGTTTAAATCACTTTTTTGATGGATAAAAGAAAAAGGTTTATTCTGTTAAATCATTTAATTATATTAGAGTGACGAAAAATTATTTTCTTTACTAGGGTAACGCGATATGCGAACGGTATTTATGTTATACATACATGGAAGCTTAAAATTTTTTGAATATGTAAAAATAAAAGTAATATAACCAAAATTTAATTAACTTTAGGGCTTAAAATACTGCAATACAAAAAAAAATCCTACATAGTTAATGTATTGAAAGCAAAGGAGAATATTCCGATTAAAAAACATCTTCGATAGATTTGAACAACAATTGGTAGATTTGAACCATGCATTGAACGAAACCCATCTGAGTCCAGCCAACAAACGCAAAACTCCCTATTCACCAGATTGTGCCCCATCAGATTACTATTTGTTCTGACCGATGCAAAGCGATCCTCAAGACCAGCACTTCAGAAACCACGAAGAAATCAAAAAATGGCTCGACGAATAGATCACATCAAAAGACAAACAATTTTTTTCGATGGAATCCATAAATTGCCAGAAAGATGGTCGAAAGTCATATAACGATGGAACATATTTTGATTAAAAAAAAAATTACCATTTCTTAGAAATAAACGTATGTTTTCTGCAAAAAAAAATACAAAAAACTGTTATACTCCCAATATGTTTCAAAATATAATATTTATTAATTATTCCTGCAGAAATAAACGCTTTAATATTAATGGTTTTTCTTGACCAGCTGGTGAATTCTGGTTTACTGACAATGGCAATGACAAAATTATATGATTTTTTTTTTGACAAATCAATTCTCATTATCATCAAATTTCTGAGTCAAATACTACTATTTAGGGCCAAATCGACAGACACAACTACAACTTCTAGTTGTAGTCGGTGATTTTTGGAAATTGATGTTCGAATTCCGTATTTTTAAACTACACTTTAACTGCAAATTAATTCACGAATTTATTGTAATTTTTAAACGTAACTAAAACTGTGAATTTTTCGAAAACAAGCGACCAACAGAACAAAAAAAATGTATTATACGAGTAGTGGATTTTCATGTGTGATTTTTTAAGAGTTATAATTGGTGGATATTCAAAAATCAAAATGACCCGCTGGCAATGATTATATAGTTGGGAAATTGTCTAACCGAACTTGTGCAGCTGAAATTCAAATTAAGATGAAAATAATTAAGAAAAATCATTTCATTTGTATACTTTTTACCTTTGCCTAATACAGAAAACCGGCGCTTCTATATACCAAATGTTCGCTCGATGCACGCACGCGGAGGGCATAATGCTTTGTTGTACGTCATCTGCTGACGAGATTCCGGATTTCGATATGGTGTTATCAGATAATTGGTACATCCATACCCTCCATCTCGGATCAATAACGCATTACCAAATTCCCCGCCTTCAAAGCGTCGCTTCAATTTTGAAAAATTAAAAATTGTCTGGTCGTGCGCTGATCCGTGCCATCTAAAATATATGTTTATGGTAAGTGAGATTATTTTAAATTTTTTGATATTGTTATGACATACCTAGCAATAACGTTTAAAAAATTATATTTTGTGTCACGTACAGCTGTGACGTTTGCTGAGAAATACTCTTTACGGTTGCGTTAAATCTCTCAATGCATCTAGAAATTCTTTTTAAATTATAAAATTCTGTTTGTAATTTTAATCATTCAGTAGTTTGGATACATCCTGTCGCATAGTAGTTCAATGTAATCGTTATTTTTTGTCGCACTGTTAATGGAAATCCTCGGTTGTCGACATGTGTTAAATCCTTCTCGACTAGTTTTTCCAAATAACTCATATGTTTTTTGAAAAACGAAATCGCATTTTAAATTTTCATCAGTTCGTATTCCAAGAAATAAGTAGTCATTTGATGAAAATGTATCAGTAAAGTCATTCATAATAGCAATCTAGCGCTTTCAATACAACTCCTTAACAATTATGTATATAAGAATAAAGCACTCAACACAAAATTACACACAAATTTTTGAACTTGTTAACAATATGTACAGTACAAATGGTGCACGTAATACAAAATTTGTCTCGAATTTCAAAAACTTACAAAATTAGTTTTTGTTAGTTCAATAAGTCCACACGAATATTATACAACACAAATAAATAATAATTTGATGATTAATAGAATAAAAACTTTTCAAAGTTTAAATTCGCAATTAAACGTCAATTGAATTGTCGATTGTAGTCGTCGATATCCACGACTACAACTTCAATCACCACTTTAAAGTGTCAATTTATTGTGGTTTAAAAATACCAAAAGAGACAATTTAGTCGTATTTGCGAATTAATTGTGGTCTGTCGATTTGGCCCTTACCTACGGTTTCCATTAGTATGCTTTGCAAATATTTGCAAAGGGAATTTTTTTTTTGTATGGGCAATTTTTTAATTGTATTAGTAAATAAATTTAACATTTGTCAAAAACTGTCGAATTATGTTTTTTGGTTTTTATTTTATTTTCATTAAGTGTTTGTGATTTATTAATTATAAATAAATAATAAAAATTAAAATGGATGAGGAGTACTTGCAAGGTGTGAGTGCTGCTGCTTTGGCTATCGTAATTTGTAGCAATGTAGCTAAGCTGTTGCAACCTAAAAAAAAGAAAAGAGTGCATAAGATGTGGGTTCGACCAATTTTTACAGAAGCTCAGCGAACAAGGCATGGCGATCAAAATTTAGTCGCAGAAATGCGATTAAGAGACCATGAATCTTTTTTTAATTTTACGAGGATGACCCCAGATTCTTTCGATAAGTTACTGGAAATAATAGCTCCAAAAATCGTAAAGCAAGACACCCAATTTCGAAAATCGATAAACCCATCCACTAGATTGGCACTTACATTAAGGTAATTATAACAATGAAATACATAAAACAGGTATAATTTAATAATAAAACTATAATTTAATGTTAGATATTTGGCTAGTGGCGATAGCCAACGTTCGATTTCATACAACTTTCGAATTGGCAAAAGTACAGTTTGCCATATAATATCGGAAACACTAGACGCAATTTACTCTGGTCTCAAAAAAAAGGTTATTCCTGAACTGAAAGCTCAAGATTGGTTAATGGATTTGAGCAAAGATGGAATTTTCCGAATTGCATAGGGTCTGTAGATGGAAAACACATCAGGATAATTGTACGTAAACATTAAATATCTATAGACAATAAAATCACACGACCATCCTATATGAATATATTTTTACAGGCCCCACCCGACTCCGGTTCAGATTTTTATAATTATAAAAATTATTTTTCAATAATCATGCTGGCAATATGTGATTACAGGTAATCATTAATTAAAATTAAATGAATAATCTAAGTGCTCGGCTTCTATATTACAGGTATCGTTTTATAGCTATCGATGTGGGCGCTCAAGGAAGGCAGAGTGATGGAGGAGTGTTTCAGAATTCAATAATGGGCAAAAGATTTTTGGATAAAACCATGAACGTTTCCGATGATGCCGAAATTTTTGAAGGTGGTCCAATTTTGCCATATTACCTAGTTGGAGATGAGGCATTTGGTTTAAAAACCTGGTTAATTACACCATACCCTGGTAAATCCAGTGGAAAATTAAATTTCGAGGAAAGTATTTTCAATTACCGACAATCGAGAGCGAGACTGGTAATTGAAAATACGTCCGGAATATACACCGCCAGATGGAGGATACTACGAACGTGCTTAGAGACGTCCGTAAAAACAGCAGACAAAATTGTACAAGCAACCGTTTGTTTGCATAATTTTTGCCTCATGGAGGATGAAGAAAATCTACCACATCAACGGAAGTATTGTCCAAGACTATTTGTAGATCGAGATAGTACTGATAAAAGCAGTACTGTGCTTGGAAATTGGAGAAAAAATTCCGAAATGTTGCCACAAATTTCGAAGCAAGGTAGCTACAATGCTTCTTTGGACGTGAAGGAAGTGCGAAATGTTCTGGCAGAACATTTTATGACAGATGGATCTGTACCATGGCAGTGGAACTGCGTATAATATTTGGGAAATAAAAAACTGAAAATTTATTTATTTGTTTTATTATTTATTATTTCATTCATGTATGTAGTGAAATATAAAGAAGCAGCATACTTTTCTTGTGTATTTAATTCCCTTAAAAATAATGTTACTTGCTGCCCTATTAGTTGTTCCATATCAACTGGTGGAGGAGGAGGAGCATTATTTCTGTTAGTAACATTGGCGACTAGCTGTTGTAGCGGTTCCAAAAAGTCTCCAGCGGATGGGGATGGGCTTGACGCAATTGATTTACTAGAACTTGCTGTTCGTGACCTTTTCCTAGGGTGTACCATATTACATTCGTCTGAAAAAAAGATTTACTGGGTTTAAGAATAAGAAAAATTGTATTAATTTTAATGTTTGCTACCGAAATCTTCTGACGCTGTTATAGATGAATGCGGCGAAGTCTCACATGTTTCTACGTCCAAACTACTTTTTTGTCTAAAAAAAAAATTATATAATTGTAACATTATTCAATATAAAATAAGCTGACTCATTTGTTACTTGCGCTTTTGCAAAACTCCGTCTAATCGGCGAAGTTTTTCCAAGTGTTTCGGCTCTGGCGTGATTTTTTTCGCTGTGCCACTGGGATTTTCTTGATCTTTCCAGGTTTTATACCGCATGTAACTATTTCGTAGATTTTTATACATGATTTTTAATAAATCTACGCTTTAATAAATCTAATTTTTTTCTAAACCGGCTTTTACTTCATTCCACATATAATTGATTGTGGATGGTGATCGGCTCTTGATAGGCAAAGTATAATCAAATAAAGGTGGGCACTCAAACACGGCATCCAACATATCTGCCTCGAATGATAATCTACTAGTGCCTTGTAGCATATCATTGATCTTATTAACGTTTTTATATACTTTTGTTGTGTGAACGTTCGATTCTATTTTTTTTTCATTATTTTTTACATTATTTATTACGCCCCCATCAAGAACTTCACCAAACTCATCCACCTCCTCAACCTCATACAGTAAGTATGATCGTAAGTATGATCTAGTTGACTCGGAAACACCACCGAAGTCATCATGGAGAATCTCCAAATCTTCACATTCCTCACTTAAAAAATTATTGTTAATCATCTTTTATTACCTGAAAAATATTTATTTGTTATTTATTGTAATTTATAATCATATAATATAATTGTATATATTTTTAATAATGTTAGATTAAACAAATTAAATTCAAACAAACGAAATATTAAAATGATATATGCCACTTACTTTTTTGACAAACCTCTTTTAATGACAACAAAATATTTTTCAGCTTGTGCTTAGTGCAGGGTTAAACAAAATTAGGGACATTATCCATTTTTGTTGTAATTTAAAAATTTGCAAAGTAAAAAGTTGTATGCCCGACTACTTTTGATTGCAAATCGCTTTGTAATTTTTTTATGTATGTGTATAAAAATGTATATACCGATACGGAATTATTTTGAATGTGTACTATCAAAGAAATCGATTGCAAATAATTGCAAAGCGATACCTAATGGAAACGCAGTTAGTTTTAACTTCTTATAACTTTTATAGCATGAGCATTTTGCTGATCAGGAGTGCTTTGACACTTCTAAATAATAATATTTTTCTAAAAATTCTAGTTATACGACGATCAAATTATTAAATAAAAATATATATAATAAAAAATAACTATATGGACTACATTATTATGAGGATTCGAAAAAGAACGGCTTCAAATCGAAGGTAAAATAAACATATAAAATAGGAAATCCTAAAGAAATAAATAAGTTAAATAATTTATTTTAGATTCCGGTTTGTTAAAATCCATAGAAACCTGAAAAATGACCCATTTGAATCAACAACGGGTGCTGAATTTCAAAAGTTATTTTGGTTAAGTAAACCGATATGCGGATTATTAATAAACTTTATAAAGTCCCTCTGTTGGTTACTGCCATAACGACCTATATCACAAGACTTTTTCTTAGCAAGGTAGCAAACTTCCATGTCTCGATGTGTTGTGGAAATATTTGTCATGTGGTCGAAGATAATTTGGCCAGAAAGTTTGTTCAGTTCCAGCCAAATCCACCAAAAAAAAAACGGAACGTAAGCAACAATTTTATAATATGTACCAATTTCCTGGTGTCATCGGCTTAATTGACGGAACGCACATTTCAATTTAAAAGCCTAGCAATGACGTTGAATACGTATATTAATCCTCAAGATAACCTGCAGATACAAAAACAGTTCCAATTATATTTGTGATGCAAATTAGAACATTATGAACGTTAACGCTCGATGTGGTGGGTCAATCCTGTGATAGTTTTCTCTGGAGTAGGAAAATAGGAATACAAATTATGAGAATTACAGTTGTTTTACTTACATACTAGACCTAAAACATTAAATCATATAATTGTTTGATACAAACAGCGAAAAAAATCAATATTTACGTCTAGTACGTATGTGAAACAGAGGTAAAACGGGTTTCGATCAAAATTGGGTCCCAGGACTGGATATTCTCACACATTGAATTAAGTTTGAATCTTTAAACTATGAACTTTTACGGCTGATGACTGCATTCGCATCACCACCTAGTACACAGGAAGAGGTTTACAACACACGATATAAAAAAAACACGGCATATTGTTGAAAGATGCATCGGTATCTTGAAATCTAGATTTCGCTGCCTCAGTTGGCAATTAATGTACACACCCAAAAGCCGGTTTACCCATAAATAGTTGTACAGTTTTGCACAACGTATTGATTTTAAATGGGTGTCCGTTACCACCAGAGGCTGAAATGCAAGGGTCCATGTGGCATTAGAAGAAACCATGAATGTAGAACCAGCGAGAATTCTTTCTATTGGCAGAGCAAGAAGAAACGATGTACTCCGAACATTTTTGTATTTAAAAAATAAAAATTAACAAACAAAACAACATATTTTAATATTTTATTATTCAATATAACATTATATGTCAATTATGGACAAAAATCAACAACAAAAAACTATAAATAACTTGATTGAACACGCACTCTACTAGAATATCACGAAGCAAAAATTGTTGACTTTTTTACCATTCATTCTGAGTTTTGCTTACTCAGTCACAAATCGGATTCGGTTTTATTGGTTTCTTATAGCATTTAAAGCCATGTATGATTTTTGTCATCAAGCCAGACTTTCCCTACAGATAAAATGAGTAGATATAGTAGATGGTGATAACAGGATTCCCATTCAATCAATACACAGCTCGGTGTAGAACGATTTTTGAAGTAATTGACATCCAATGTTGCAATTCCTTCCAGAATCCAAATCAAAATTAGACTTATGAATGATTGTATCAAATAGAGTAAAAAATCAATAATACTACCAGTCGTAACACACTGTATATCTTGAAACTGATCCTTTCAGTTCAAGAGTTTATTGCAAAGAGAACATTTTACATTTTTGTTTTACAATTTTTGACAAACTTAATTTATAAAAATCTAAATTATAATTTATAAACATTTTATAAAATTGTATAGAAAATTTGGTGAAAAGTGCGCTAAGTTTAAATTTATTATAACAGAAATTTATACTAGTATATTAATATCAAATAAAAAACCTCTTAACGAGGTAAATGTTCGAGTGACGAAAGCCGAATTCAATTCACAAAATTTCTGATATCAAATTTGTGCCGAAAAAAACAATTGCATTCGATTTGTCAACGATTTTTCGGAATGTTAGTGCATTCAGCGCGTTTGTTTACATTTTGCTTTCTAGCTGTCAAGAATAACGATTGCTAACGATTTTTCGGAATGTTCAACAACAACGCGCTGAATGCATTAACATTCCGAAAAATCGTTGACAAATCGAATGCAATTGTTTTTTTTCGGCACAAATTTGATATCAGAAATTTTGTGAATTGAATTCGGCTTTCGTCACTCGAACATTTACCTCGTTAAGAGGTTTTTTATTTGATATCAATGATTTTGGCACGGCAAATTGAAAATGAATTGAATTGCGATTCGTTTTATTGTTGTCAGTCAAAACAGTCATACACACTCGATAGCACACAAGTGGCCGCTACGTGTTATTGTGCCTTATGTCATATTCATACGACGGATAAAAATCCGGGATTTTTCTATTCCATCGTTCTAACCAATTACATCACGTAAATTATACCACAGACACGCTTTTTTCATACAAAAAAGTTGAAAAAAATTCTGGGATAGAAAAATCCGAGATTTTTATCCGTCGACGACTTCATACACAGACGTGTGGCATTGAAATTACGAATAGCGAGAGGCAAAGGACGAATTACGCATACTTTCACACAGCTGTCGGCTATGTGTTACGGATTCGTTCGTGCATGATTCGTTCTTCTTCTCTCGATATTCGTTACTCCAGTGGCGTGCGTCTGTGTATGAGGCACAATGCTCTATTCCACACTTGATCTCACAGAAATCATAACTTTCTTCTATTCTTTCCCCGTTTACCTATGATACTGATTTTAATTGCGGCTTAAACAAATTTTCGGTGAAATCACACTAACACAAACAAAAATGAAATAAAAAAGACAGGAAAGGTCGAAACCGAACTCTATAAGCATTTTTGTTGCCTATATAGTAGCCTACGGTCTGGTGTACGGTTTCTGGTGTGTGGTAGACGATTCTATTTCTTTATTTTGCTTGCATTTTCTCAATCTTCATTTTGTAGTCTGTTAGTAGATTTTATTTCAGAACCTTTACCACATGCCACAAACAGATCATGCCGGGTATGATCTTATTACACAACCGGTTCTCGTAGGCTATCGGCTGAACATATGTAGTTTAGGTTTTAGTGCATGTTACAGAGTAGTAAAAATTTAGATCAGATGCATCTGTTTTTGGCAGAAATTCGATTGAGTAATTCAACAATTTGTTTGCATGTTTCTTGCTATTTTGTCACTAACCGCATGCGGATACCATTCATTTTTGATCCCTTAAACAAAACAATAAAATATACATATTTTAGTTTGTTAGTTACAAAACAAAAATTAATGGTAGCTACCCTCTCGCTGATTTTCCATCTTCATGCGATGGGAGGAGTGGTAAGATCTATTTTTTTAAAGAAATCATCATAAAGATTAAAAAAGTATCGATTTTATGCAAGGAATTTGTTCAATGTTTTTGGTGATTTTTTCGATCACATCAATTTGTCAGTTTTTTCATTTTTTTTGTTATGAAAAAAGAGTCACTGGTAAAAATTCTCTTAGCAATGATAATAATATGATGTATTTATATTTGTTTCATTGTAATACGTTGATTCACTATCATTATGTACCGCAACGGATCGATATTAGGGTGCATTTGAGCCAAAAAATTAAATTTTGCAAAAAATTAAGGTGGCTTTTAAGTTATGGAGGTCAATATCTAAAATATACGAGTTTTCTGGGACAAACGGTTGATGTCATATTGTAGGTGAGATTTGTGGCTAATAATCCTGAAAATATGAACCAAAAGTCTTGGGCTCATTTTTTAGCAATTTGGCCGAATGTGGCCGGCCGATTTCGCATTCTTCAGTTTTTTGGCCAAAATGACCCTCTAACATAATTTTTTGAATTCTTTTTTTTGCTATTTGATAGCTGGCGTCAATACCTTTCCAACGATATGCATATGTCCAGGGTATGTCGAATAGATTCAGCACTGTGGACGTGGTAAAATGGCCAAAAATGGCCGTTCAGGGGCCGGCCGCAGCCAACATGGCGGCCAAATCAAAAAGTTGTAGAACAAAAGTTGCTTAATTTTTTAAGTACTACAACCCCTGAAAATATGAGATCAAATAAAAGAGGTACGGACAAACAAACATATATACCAAAGCAAGATTATTTGGTGACGTCATAGAAAAATTTAAAATTGTCATAACTTTGGTCAAAATCATCCGTTTTGAACGTTTGAGGTGTCGTTGAATTGGTGTTGACGTCTACAATCATAATTTGCCAGTTAGAAAATAATTGGGACATTTTTTGGGGCAGTTGTACCCGAAAAACTGATTTTTTAGGGCAATTTTCGGAAGGTCATATCTCCACTCAATGTTGGTAGAAATTCATGTTTTTATACATTATTTAGGTTTATTTTTCAAGACCTTTCCAATGGTATATAACATGATCCTGGCGGCCTCAAAGGGAAAAAGTTCGAAACTTGCTGTATAATATACTTCGTTCGACTTCCAGCACAGTAGGTGCTTTCGTCACTCGTTTGGACTGCCGTCCAAAGTGATGAGTATCAAACCACTCTCTATACCGAACACTAAATGGTATAATCTATTACATTTTTACTTATAATTTAACAGCTGTGTTTATGTTTACTTGTCAATATTTACAGTTTGGTTTTGTTTTGTTTATCAAAAAGTATATAACATTAAATTTAGTTTATATTAATTAATAAATAAATTATATTGTTCTTATTATGAATTAAGTAATGGTAAGTAATCGTAATACATTTATATAATGAACAATTTCCTATTTTAGATTATACGCTGCAAGGCAATGCTGGAGTTGGGCGATCTCGATGCTGGAGTTTAGTGTTTACAAATAAAGTGTATTAAACTAGAAGTTATTGTTGTTGTTATTTATAATTTTAGTGAAATCCTCTAACAGCTCGGCGCTTGAAGAATTACCAATTAAAAGTGTGGTAAATCTGTCAATTTTGATGTTTTTTATTTCAGAACGTCAGTATATCGTAAAAACATTTCAAATTTAACTTAAAATAATTCGATTTAGCCAACTTTAGCGCGGATAATAGCATCGAGTCTGTCGAGAAGGCTTCAAACGTTGCAGGAATGTTGCCTGCTGATATTTTGTTCCATTCTCGGCGAGGAGTTATCTTTAAGGCGTCGATCGTCTCATAATTTTTTTGTAGAAAAAATGCGTTTTTTTTCTATGACTTTTGACCATCTTTCTGGCAATTTATGGATTCCATTAAAAAAAAAAAAATGAGTGAGTCCATTAGTACTCTCAAGGAGATGTGTAAACATGGTGTGTGTATAGTACGTGGGTACAGTTTACTTTGAAGGAAGAAGGAATGCAATTTTACTAACCAGAGTTTTTCATTTGTTTATTATCGTTTAATTGGTCTATTACTCTTTCGGTATAATCGACGCAATTGGATTTTGGTAGCTAAAATAAGATATATTATATACTGTCGACTCTAACTTTAAAAATTTTCATTGAAAAACTGCACAATATGGTCGTCCCATATCTAGTAGTAAATATATTTCGATCTGAGTTCATGTGCAAATCGAATTCGTCTCGCAGGAAGTTTATAAGTGGTTCAGCTTGAGGAACAGCAACATTAATATTGAAATCCCCGCTCATAATCACCGGCAAAAGATGATAGTCTCCTTGGAGAATTTTTGAAATTCTTTAGGATATGGGGCAAGGACGAAATGTATGAACTTCATTATGTCTTCGAAAGATTTATTCGGCGAGGTTAATACAACTACAGAAAGCATCTTATTCCCATTGAGAAGCTGAAGTTCAGCCGTACATATATCATCAATGAGTTGTGTTGTTACGCTCATACCAGTTGTTTGTCCAACGATGATTTCTTTATGCGAGGTGACTGTATGGTATGAGTATTCTATTTGAATTTTTATATATTGTTACTCCGGCAGCTCACTCACCGTCTCTCTTGAACTGAACGCAGATCTGGAAAGCAAGGAAATTGAGCATCCTTGCGTGATTGTGTCAGTTAGGTCGAGGTAATGTGTATGACCTAAGACTCTGACAGTTCAATGTTAAAAACCAGACATCATTATTATCTCGTACAAAATTCGCCATTACAAAGGATAAAGCGAATTTGTAGTGAGGCGCGATAGCTAATTTTGAAGAAGATCCATTCAGGTCCCATTTTTACGTCCATGGTAGACGACATGATCATCGATAGCCGGCGTGATGAACAGTCCTTCGAGACTCGTTACTCGTGCTAAAGCAATATACACAATTTGTTAACTGTGTCTTTTATCGTGAGAGTATATACTGACTATCTCGTTATAGGTACCACCCTGTGATGCATGAATTGTGGTGGCACATGAAGGTACGACGCTTTACATTAATTGTTGTTTATGCTTAACATTAATTGTTGTTTCGATTAATAGTTGAGCTTTTTTTAGAAATGGGCACCAAACATCGGTCGATATTCGTTTTCTGCGCCCATCCAGCTTCAAGCCACCTGACCTTCTTGCCAACTTGTGAATTTGAACCGAAATCCATCCAGAGTCGTTTGACATTTTTTACTGTCGACGTTTTCGTCGTTCTCGTTGTCCTGGTTAGGATGCCTATGCATTCGATATACTTTAGACAGCCTATAGTTCCATTCGCCATGCCATTTGTTACGTCAATATTGGTTTTGAAAAAGTACGGCAAATTATTTGTGTCCACTATGCTCATTTTATGGATCTTTTGACGGAATTGCTACTCCGGCAGCTCACTGACCATCTCTATTGAACTGAAAACAGCATTCAAAGGAATATTAACAAGATCGTCATTGCGCCAGGTCTCGAAAACCAAATGAATTGAGCATACCTGCGTGACTGTGACCTGAGACTCTGGCAGTTCAGTGTTAAAAACGAGATGTCATTATAACCCCATTCAGTAGAAGACATGATCATTGATAGCCGACGTGATGAACAGAGCCTAGAGACTCGTCACTCGTGATAAAGCAATATACAGCAGTTGTTGACTGTGTTTTTAATCGTATGAGTATGCAATTTCGTAATCGTAATTCGTATTTTGTATCGTAATTTTTTTTTTATTTTTCTGATCGATGGAAATGTCGATGGTTTCTATTTCATTCATTAAATTAATTTTTTCATTTTCCCTACTATTATACATATACATAAAAGCATGCCATGTATAGTAAAAATTGTTTTTGTTGAGTTTCTTGCTTTTTTTTCAAACGAAGTAGGTATACGTCATTTCCGTTCGTTTCATTTACAAGTTTACTCTAATACAAAAAAATTTGGTAGGCGCGCGTAAAGATGTTTACACATCAAAAATTGTTTGTCATTCGATGCAATTCACTCGTCGAGCATTTTTTTTTGGTTTCTTCGTTGGTTATGAAGTGCTGGTCTTGAAGATCGCTTTGCATTGATCGGAGCAAATTGTAATCTGATGAGACATAATCTGGTGATGCGGCGAAATTTCCATTTAAGTACTTCCAGCGAATTTTTTGCTTGTTTTGCGACATGTAGTCGAGCATTGTCGTGCAGCAAAATCACGTCTTTCTGTTCATTGGCTGGAATCGAACGGTTTTCGTTCAATGCATGGTTGAAATCTATCAATTGTTGTTGGTAACGTTTACCAGTAATAGTTTTGTTTGGTTTTAGCAGCTCATAGTACACCACTTTTTTTCTAATCCCACCAAATGCACAACATAAACTTACTTCCACGAATGTTTCATTTTGCTGTTGATGTGGATGGTTCGCCTGGATGAACTCATGATTTTTTGCGTTTAGGGTTATTGTAGTAAATCCGTTTATCATCGCCACTCACAATTTGAGACCAAAAATGCCATCTTTGGTGTCTTGTACAACAAGAACTGCAAACCATTAAACGATTTTCAATGTTGGCTTCAGTCAGTTCATGTTGTACCCATTTTCCATTTTTTTTAAATTATTTTCATTAACTGTTCTGCAAGTTCTTTTTCTGTTTGAGCTGAGTTTCCATTCAATAATGCTTCCAATTCTTCATCGTTGATTTTTTTGGTTCTTTGTCACTGATATCAAAATCACCACTTTTGAATCGTTTTAATTAGTTTTCGCAAGTCTGTTGAGTTGGTGCATATTATTCACCATAAGTTTCTTGAAATAAATGAAAACTTTCAGCAGTTTTTTTTTCTTTTGATTAAAGCAAAAAATTAATACTTCCCGTAAATGCTGTTTTGTTTCGACATGTTTAAACGGGATTAAAAAAAATATGAGTGAGTCCATTAGTACTCTCAAGGAGATGTGTAAACATGGCGTGTGTATAGTACGTGGGTACAGTTTACTTTGAAGGAAGAAGGAATGCAATTTTACTAACCAGAGTTTTTCATTTGTTTATTATCGTTAAATTGGTCTATTACTCTTTCGGTATAATCGACGCAATTGGGTTTTGGTATAGCTAAAATAAGATATATTATATACTGTCAGCTCTAACTTTAAAAATTTTCATTGAAAAACTGCAAAATATGGTCGTCCCATATCTAGTAGTAAATATATTTCGATCTGAGTTCATGTGCAAATCGAATTCGTCTCTCAGGAAGTTTATAAGTGGTTCAGCTTGAGGAACAGCAACATTAATATTGAAATCCCCGCTCATAATCACCGGCAAAAGATTATAGTCTCCTTGGAGAATTTTTGAAATTCTTTAGGATATGGGGCAAGGACGAAATGTATGTACTTCATTATGTCTTCGAAAGGTTTATTCGGCGAGCTTAATACAACTACAGAAAGCATCTTATTCCCATTGAGAAGCTGAAGTTCAGCCGTATATATATCATCAATGAGTTGTGTTGTTACGCTCATACCAGTTGTTTGTCCAACGATGATTTCTTTATGCGAGGTGGCTGTATGGTATGAGTATTCTATTTGAATTTTTATATATTGTTGCTCCGGCAGCTCACTCACCGTGTCTGAACGCAGATCTGGAAAAGCAGGAAAATTGAGCATCCTTGCGTGACTGTGTCAGTTAGGTCGAGGTGATGTGTATGACCTAAGACTCTGACAGTTCAATGTTAAAAACCAGACGTCATTATTTGTGGTGATTTGTGGTGAGGCGCGATAGCTAATTTTGAAGAAGACCCATTGAGGTCCCATGGTAGACGACATGATCATCGATAGCCGACGTGATGAACAGTCCTTCGAGACTCGTTACTCGTGCTAAAGCAATATACACAATTTGTTAACTGTGTCTTTTATCATAAGAGTATATACTGACTATCTCGTTGTAGGTACCACCGTGTGATGCATGAATTGTGGTGGCACATGAATGTACGACGCTTTACATTAATTGTTGTTTATGCTTAACATTAATTGTTGTTTCGATTAATAGTTGAGCTTTTTCTAGAAATGGGCACCAAACATCGGCGATATTCGTTTTCTGCGCCCATCCAGCTTCAAGCCACCTGACCTTCTTGCCAACTTGTGAATTTCAACCGAAATCCATCCAGAGTCGTTTGACATTTTTTACTGTCGACGTTTTCATCGTTCTCGTTGTCCTGGTTAGGATGCCTATGCATTCGATATACTTTAGACAGCCCATAGTTCCATTCGCCAGTCCATTTGTTACGTCAATATTGGTTTTGAAAAAGTACGGCAAATTATTTGTGTCCACTATGCTCATTTTATGGATCTTTTGACGGAATTGCCACCCCGGCAGCCCACTGACTATCTCTATTGAACTGAAAACAGCATTCAAACGTAGGAATATTAACAAGTTCGTCATTGCGCAGCCAGGTCCCGAAAACCAAATGAATTGAGCATACCTGCGTGACTGTGACCTGAGACTCTGGCAGTTCAATGTTAAAAACGAGATGTCATTATAACCCCATTCAGTAGAAGACATGATCATTGATAGCCGACGTGATAAACAGCGCCTAGAGACTCGTCACTCGTGATAAAGCAATATACAGCAGTTGTTGACTGTGTTTTTAATCGTATGAGTAATGCAATTTCGTAATCGTAATTCGTATTTCGTATCGTAATTTTTTTCTTCGATTTTTCTGATCGATGGAAATGTCGATGGTTTCTATTTCATTCATTAAATTATTTTTTTCATTTTCCTTACTATAATACATATACATAAAAGCATGCCAGTATAGTAAAAATTGTTTTTGTTGAGTTTCTTGCTTTTTTTTTCAAACGAAGTAGGTATACGTCATTTCCGTTCGTTTCATTTACAAGTTTACTCTATAATACAAAAAATTTTGGTAGGCGCGCGTAAAGATGTTTACACATCAAAAATATATTGTTTACGCTTTCACTAATAATGACAAACTTGATTTTAATGTGGAATGTCAACACTTTAAAACGCCGTAGGTGTCATTTTAAAAGAATGTTTAGTACTAAAGTCACGCCATCTATTAGAAAATTCAAAAAACTAAGTTATTAAAACAATACAAGCCTATAACACGGTTGCGTTTAAATTCCATTTCGATAACTTTTTTAACTGCGACATAAAACGATATGCTTCCATAGGCTTGTGAACAATATAGTTTGAGCAGTGCCGGATACAGCCTTTTTCAAAAACTTTACAGTTTTTGCCAAATTTACAAATTATTTTGCGTGCTTGTAAATTTTTTTTTGAAGTTTGCAGGTATACGTTGTGGAACGCGGACCGACCTTCAGTATAGCATGTAAAAAAATAAAAAATAAGCAACAAAATAGGCTAATTGATTGTGATCATTTTAAGGAGTTGTCACGACCCATGGTCATAATATTGCTTTTTGTAGTTTTTACTTTAATTTTTTTTGGATTCCATTAATTTGATAAATGTTTATGGCATTATCTTATGTAGGTGACATGGGGGTTAAAATTATTTGTGCAGTGTGCATGTGCCTTAATATTGTATGTTTTCCGTACTGCACCTTCTATAATACATAAACGTCGAATGGTTTGAGAGCGAGACCAATGTGCACTCCTTGTGCGTGTGCGCCACCGACTGAGATATCGTGGAGTGTTTGAGTTGTGTTTTCTTGTTTTGGTGCGTGCAGCAGATACGGGTGCGAGAGAGTGTGCAAGTGACGCGCACAAACACAACAAAAATATTCATCTGTATTTTGTGGTATGGTGTGTGAAAGTTAGAGTATTTTGAGTCAGTCTGGATTGGAATTTTGATTTGAAAATAAAATCAAGTTTTTTTTTCTTTTGAAATTTGTATGAGTCAAGTTCGATTGTAACGTCGAACTAATTTTATTCTTGTAGAGATAATTAATAATTTGTTTTTTTTTATATACCAAACAAAAAATTATATAATTCTAAATAATAATTCTTATTACATATGTGAAAACATTATAAATACATGGTGTATAAACATTTAGTTTTGAAATAAACAAAAATAAAAAAAAAATTTTCGTAAATTTTGTTTAAGAATATATTTCTTCGAATACTCCGCCATGTTCAAGCTTTTGTGAGAATGAGCGGTAAATTAACTTTCGGGTTTTGCTTTTATAAATGGGCAATAGCGGAAAACAAGAAAACACGTTCTATACAAACCGTATGACCACACCCCAGTAAAATGTATAGGCCGAAAAAAAATATTGTAAAAGTCTTTGTTTACCAGAAGTCCATGAAGTGATTAAGTTGTACCGCGTTCCTTAAGCGTTTCACAGTGATTAAAAAGTGAAAATTAACTAAATAAAAAAATGTTTTGTGTGCTATAGACGATATAGTGCATACAGCATTTCAGTCATTTAAAACCAGCTGTATTTATTGCGAGTGCTACACGCTACGTCACAGAGCTCTGATCCCCTGATACTCAACGGCATTTTTGGGTCAAAGGCGAAGGTACGCCAACGGATTCATTTATGGGTGGCCAGTTAAAGCTATTCAAATTATACGGTTTTGCGAGACAATGCCCCACATAAATTTTATGTTGGTGTAATCCAGCATCACATAACGTTGGTCATGCGCTCGACCTTGGAGCGCGTTGATCTCGCTCCATAATTTTGGTGGCGCTCATTTCTTGTGATTTTAGTTTTTCTTTTTCTTTCTCTCTCTCTTGATTCCATACATTGGTTTGTTTTTTGCCATTTTGGGCATTCAGTCATTTCTTCTTTTTTCTCCCTTTTCCCTTTTTCGCCACGGATATCTAATTGAAAAATTTGTTTTTGTTGCTGTTGATTGAATAAAAAAACATAAATTTTTGCAAGGCGCTTCCCGGCATTTACGAGTATAACCAATAAAATGAAATTCTAAATTATTTTTCGGGTCGGTATGATGGGAGGGGTTTTTGGGCAGGACATCCACAGGGTCTTAGTGGTGTGGTGAGTCCATTCGGAGACGACCGTAAAATCCACTCGGTCTCCCCGTTGCACTCCGATATGTTCGAGCTATTAGAGTGTGTATTGTGGGAGATTAGCTGGATGTCTCTCCGTGTGAATAGAGGCCTAGCCTGGGTGAAGAGGTGTCCCTAACCTCTATTGCTGCTTCGTTGCGGCTGGGCATCGGCCTTTCGGGGTCAGACTGGGTACTTATCGCTCGGAGGGATCAGGTCGTCGCCAGATGGACACACCCGGTAATCATTAATTTTATTACGTTCCTCAAGTTTCGTCTGACCAATTTCGGTGTCTTTAATTTAATTTCAGTTCTGATTTATTTTGCTTTTTATTTATTGTGGTTCACGATGGAGGCCAGGAGCCTCTTGTTCCCCACGACCCATGCCATTCCCTGATATCTAGCTGGCAAAACATCACCGTGAGGGAGGCCTCTGCGTGCTTAGTTGAAAACTGCGTGTTGGCTGAGAGCCATCCGTAATAGAGTTACCACCGACCAACGCAGAAGCTTAATTGTACAAACAGAAGATGCTTCAAATGCCTCAATCGATCAACCGAGCGCACTCCGTATATGATTGTAGGATCCGAGATACGTGTCGTGTATGTTCAAATAAACACCGCGTACACTCCTACACGATCCTATACTGAAAGTCTTGCGTATGCACAGATGAATCGGAAAATAAATCAGAAGTGCACGGCGGTTAAATGTTCATTGAAGACGGTTTTGCCAACGGCAATTGTAAACGTAATGGACAAATTCAGAAATCCCTACGGAAAGCCCTACTAGACACAGCTTCTCAAGCTTCATTCATATCCGAAGCCATGATATAGTAATTACGCATAAAATGGGTCAATTGCAGAAGTCTAATAGTAGGAATGAGGCAAACAAGCAGCGGAAAATCACACAAAAGTGTAACACTTTGAGTGGCGTCCAGATTTGATCATACTCAGTTAGTATATTTGTGATTACTATTTGTGACATTCTTTCACAATAATTGGAAAGCCTCAAAAAAAAAAAAATTTAGCCGATTCGTATTTTTAAAAGCCGGGATCCATCGACAAACTGATCAGCGCAGACATCGTTTTGAAATGTTGGGGGATGCCAAGGTAAAATTGGACGATACAAATTTAATTGCGCATGAAACCAAGTTGTGCTGGACCGTAGGAGGTAGATTTAAGTTAGGTCATCACCTCCGTATATACAGTGCTCTCACAAAATATAACAATTTATTCAAAACTCGATTAATTTTATTTTGATATACATAAACCAAAAATACCTGTCATCATAGTTTAATCATTTACGCGCTGTTTATTGTTCTAACATTATTTTTCTAAACATGACGTCTGCCACATTTTGAAAAATTGAAAAATCATAGCAAATTATTTTATAATGTTGTGTGTATACGATGTGCGGTTCGAAATTGATCAGCACATATGTTTTATTCACTCAACCGTTTGTATTACACTCGTATAATGTTCAAAATGATTTGACATGTTTGGAATTTTCTGAGTCAAATGTAAGAATAAACGAATATTTATACTCGTAAAATACGTGAGATGAGAAAAAAAAACTCGAAAATGTTTGTGATAAATTGAAAATACGCGGTGTTAAACCTAGACACGTTGTGTTTGTGTAGAAGAGTGCATTGGCCAAAGTAAACAAAAAAATGTCAAAACAAATAATAAATTTAAGTAACAACAATAAAGAAAACCGTTTTGTATTTTTACATTTTTTGATTTATTTTTTATTTTTTGTGTTTGTTTTAAGAAATACGAGTACACTCGCGTATATATGTATATTGTTCACTGTTTGAATTCACTGTTTTTTATCATCGTCAATTTTTCGAGAAAATGAGCCCATAAATCTTGGGAATTATTCTTTTTTTAAGATGTTCAGTTTTATATTTTGTTTTGTAATTTATTAAGATTTTTTTTTAGTGTAGCACGTTTGCAGTTTTCCTCTTAATTATGTATATCGAAAGTGTTAAATAATTAGATGAAATAATAATTGTTTTAAAAACTATATAATTAATTAAATTATTTACTGTTTTTGTGATATCATTCAGTATTTGGTTCATTGAAAAGGAAATATTTATTTTAACTAAAAAAAATTAAAATCAAATTTGAGATGTAAAAATTAATTGTGTTTTTATCACAACACAATTAAAAATTAACTATGCGATATAATTACTGACCTCTACCTAATTCATATAATGTCTAAATGCCCTCTCTAATCACATTGCCTTAAAATACTAATTTTATGTTCACATATATACATGAACCATAAAATTAATTTTTTATTATCGTAGTTCATTGATTGCGATATGTGATGGTTTCGATTAACTCGAATTTTTATTTTTAAAGATTTTTATTACGTTCATCGAACCTCAACTATGATTAATTTAACGACCAAATTGTTGCTTCTCATTTTTATTATTTTGTGTAATTTTAATTAAATAAACAAAAAAAAATCCAATTTAGAATTTTAATGTTAGGTTAGTACAACTTGGTCTACCAAACAAAATGTTTAAAATAATCTAAAAAAATATATAGACGTTTTTTTTGGTTAGTAAAAAATTGTATTAAATTTTATTTTGAATCTAATAAAGGTGCGTGCAAATGCCACATATAAATAAAACGACAACAACTTCAATACCAACGTCAATAATTTTCAGTTACAAACTTTATTTCTTAACACCTTTATTCATTAACAATTCACTAATTTCACTCTTTTGTTTTTTCACCACCAAATTGTAAAATTGTAATTCACTTTCTTCTCTTCCCTTTTAAACCTGTCCCAAATTACTCTCGCTCATATACTAGCCTACCGGTGTTCAAAATTATACCTTTAATGTTGTAATAAATAGCTCCAGGTTTCCGCCAAGTTCACTTTCGACCGTCGGAGCCAAATCGGTTAATTTTGGACTTATCTATATATTACTTTAGCCCATTGAAAAACCGTCCAGTTTTTTTATTTTTTTGCAAAATTGAGCCGAAGTTGCCTGTGCCGTTTTGTAAGGAGTGGTTTTTTCGTTTTTACGTAGCTCTTCATTCCTACTTCCTTCAATGTTCGTCGAATAGTTTCTGCTAAAACATTGGCTAGATTATTGGAAACAAAATTGTCCTCATTTTTAGTGTATTTTGTACTGTTTCATTACGAATATTTTTGATAATGAATTGATTCGCGCGCGTTGTTAAATTTGACTTAGCTCCTGCCCGGTTTTTGGGGACATTTAGGTTCAGTTTCTTTCGCAGTTTCGATATTACTCCTAATGAGTCCTTTAATATTTGGAAAATATCTCTATATGTTTTAACTTCTCACAAAAATTGTTCAATTTTGCAGACCTTATTTGTAAGAAGTCGGTTTTTGACTTGAGGAAGCACCTATCAAAGAAAAGGCATATTATACGCTATTTTTATTTCGAAGTAATACTTTTCATAACTTTAGTTATTTCCAGTTTAAGAAAAAAAAAATTATATACAAGAATTATTATAAAATGGAAAAACAGAAATAACGGTATTTCATATTGTTCTTGTAGCAGTGTTTTTTTTATTTTGTTGTTTTAAAATAATTCTCAAAAAAATCCAGGCGATTATATGTTGTAGTTGTAGTGCAATATCCAAAATGATTCAAATTTATGAAATCTTGATCAATTGTGAGAGTCACGGTATATAGGCTTGAAGCGAAATTTTGAGAGCACAAAATTATGATCACTTATGTCGGCTTCAATGGTAAAATTCCGAACTTGCTCAATATTATGAAAACTACTAACAGAGTAGTCTAAAATATTACGGCTCATTAGGTCTGTGGCACTATTCTGCCTTTCCCTGGGAATAGGGAATTGGGAAAAATATTTTCATAGCATTTTTGTTCAAATTATATTTTTCTGGCCTACTGAGGGAATAAGTTTGGTGTAAATATTTTCGAAACAAAGTTAAATATGAAAAAATTTTGTGGAATAAAAGTTTTCCAATTAACATTGTTTTGAGAATTTTTGCACTAAACTTATTCCTTCAGTAGGCTAGAAAAATAGAAATTGGACAAAAATGCTATGCAAATATTTTTCGAATTCCAAATTCCCAGGGTAAGCCAGAATAGTGCCGTTGATAAAGAAACTATTTGGTACAATCATTCCATGAGAGAACAAAGTTGCGTTGTATTCTGAGATTACGTTAAACATTTTATTAACAGGTATGTTAATAATCAAGGTGAGGTTACCAAGACATTGAGGAGGTTTGGTTTCGAACTAATGAAACATTGAATTTTTTGTATTTAAAAAATTCGGTCGTCTCATTAGACTGCAGTGACCAAACTACAAAAATTTTGAAAATACTTTGAACTAATCAAAGTATAATCACAATGCCTTAGCGAATTTTAATGATTCGCTACGCAATTCCCAACCCCTTCGTAACCTCGAATTTTATTGTATTTAACGCATACATGCGATTTCTATATGAAATTTTCCCCAATGTCTTGGTAACCTCACCTTGATTAAAAAACACTATCTGGCTATTATGCAGAATAACCCAAAATTTCATATAGGTATGTTAATGTCACAAACTAAAATAAAATCGTGAGTAGATTTATAGTTTCGGATAAGTTATTAATAAATCCGAACAGCTAAATCAAAAGGAATGGAAAAAATCTCTGAGGTAATTATGATACTTAATGAATCTCTATCCCAATATCACCTGGATCAAATGCAACGAATAAATGTGTAACGAATAAGAACGTAATCATCGCTTGGAACAAGACCGAAACCGATTTTTACAACGAATCGCAAACAAAATTATGCACATCGAAATCAGCGGTTAGAAGACCGAGCTAAGCTTGGTCCCCTAGTACTGAAATAATATAATCACAGTAGTTATGATTGACAGTAACTTATTGCACAGAAAAAATGTACATTATATATCAATATTCGGTGGATCATACTAAGCCATAAAATAGTGCAGTGTGTTATGTACTTTAAAATAGCTGAATTCTTATTTCTTATTAAGCGTTTACAGCTAAAAAATAATGTAAATAAATTTAAAAAAAAAACAAAAACTGTATAATATGATTAAAATTAATTACAACGAGGGATAAAAATAAGTAATAAAAAATAAATAGCCGTTTACAGCTAGACTCGTACGGGAATGAATTAAAAAAACAAGATAATAATTAAATAGCGCTGAATTGAATATAAATTGTCAAAAATTGTCAAAAATGTTTAAAATCCAACTTTTAAAAATAAGACTAAATAAAAAAATCTATAATAAATCAATAGTTAATATTCTAATGGTGAAGTTAGATGACATCCTACGGTATGATTGTTGGAGTGTCTGCTGCTGCAACGAATGAGTCGTTGGCTTTAAGTAGCAGGTTGATGTCGTTTATTGAATAAATATGGTGGACTTTGGAGTCTGGTGATTTGCGTACGTAAATTTTATTGCCGTTACACCATAAAATCTGATACTTAAAATTAACTTTAATCTCTTTAGCAGATCTTGTGATTAGAAGGCACCATTGAAAACTCCACACCAAGTTGATGCAAGTAAACATACTTTATCTTCCGAAATGTGTTTAATAATGTATTTTTTAGATCGACTTTATTTAATTTAACAATGTATGAATGTTTCAGTTGTGATGCCGATTCATTGTTATGAGTCATGAATGTCGGCTGCACCAATAACTTTAAGATTTAAATTTTGAATATCTTCAGTATTTGTTGGAATTCCGCAAATCACAATGTGGGAACTATTTAATTCTTGAGAACTAATATCCAGCTGCGTGCCTCAATTATTTTAAGTTTATTTTCATGAACATCCACTTTATTTTTCAGAATAGAGATTCTTCGGGTTCAACTGTCAGGATCCTTGGTTAACTTCTCAGTTGAAATTTTCATGTCAACTAGTACTTTGCAGCAGAAACTTAATGGTGCCTCAAGTGTGTCTATAACTGGTTTTTCATCGCTTGAAGGATAATAATTCTTTGTCTGACTCGTTACATTGCAGCTCAGTTCCTTCTCAACCGCAACGCAGGCACGTATTGCCACCTTCGCACTGCTCGCCGTCGTGGTTTTGCGAGTCACTCTATCTTTAGCAACTGTACTGGAATCTCTTGCTGGGCCTCTCCTAAGGATCGTTGCTTCATTTGATAAGCCAATCCCTCCCACCTTTTATCCGACCTTAAACTTTTTTAAGCAGAGTTGCTCTCATTACAGCCTTCAAAGATATTGAATTGTTGTATTGTTACTAATAATAAAATTCTTCTCATGTAAGCAACCATCGAAAAAAACTACAAACGAAGCATACAAATAAATGTAATTTATATTTTATTTTATTTTGAAATAATTGCCCAACAAATCCGAAACCTAACGAACTGGCATTTTTAAGTTTATTTATTAAAGTTGTTTGTGTACTATTGGTACATTCACTTTAAGAGTAACTTTTGTTTGAAATTTTAAATAATATTTGGAGAATAAAATGCAAAATAGGATAGAATAAATGATTTGATTGGTTATAATGTCTCAGCAATTTTTGATGTGTAAACATCTTTACGCGCGTATGCCAAAAATTTTTGTATGGTAGTAAACTTTCAAATGAAACGAACGGAAATGACGTACTACGTTTAAATATCTTCATTGAAAAAAAGAAACAAAATATAAAATAATAAAAAAAGAACAAAAACAACAAAATACATGTATAAATTTTTTACTATACACATAGTCTGAGTGTATATGTATATATAAATAGTATGGAAAGAAAACAAAGAAACATTTATAAAATTAAATAGAAACGACGAATCGACGAATCGACATTTTCAGCGAACAGAAAAAATAAAAAAATTTAAAATAGCGTGTGCCACCACAATTTATGCACTATAGAAAGTCGTACCTATAACGAGATAGTATACTCTTACGATAAAAAAAACAGTCAACAACTTGTGCATGTGGCTTTATCACGATCTCGTAGAGTAGTTCATCACGTCGGCTAACAATGATTATGTTTTCTACCATGAACGTAAAAATGCAACGTCAATTGGTCCTCTTCAAAATGAGTTAACGCGCCTCACCACAAAACTGCTAAGTATAGCTCAGGACGTAATGGCGAATTTTGTACGAGATAATAATGACGTCTGGTTTTTAACATTGAACTGCCAGAATCTCAGGTCGCTTCACCTCGACCTAACTGATACAGTCACGCAGGGATGCTCAATTCTTTTGCTCTCCTAGAATGACCTGCATGTTCAATTTTCCTAATTTTCAATGCTGCGTTCAGTTCAAGAGAAATAGTCAGCGGGCGGTTGGAGTAGCAGTATATAAAAATTCAAGTAGAACTCATACAGTCACCTCGCATCAGGAAATCATCGTTGGACAAACAACTGGTATGAGCGTAACAACACAACCCATTGGCGATATAAGATGGTTTTGGTAGTTGTATACACCTCGCCGAATAAAGCTGTCGAAGACATAATCAAGTACATACATTTCGTCTTTGCTCCATATTCTGAAAGAATTTCAAAAATTCTTCAAGGAGACTAACATATTTTGCCGATGATTATGAGCAAGGATTTCATTTTGCTGCTCCCTAAGATCAGTGATGAATCACTTATAAACTTCCTGCGATACGAATTCGATTTGCACAAGAACTCAGATCAAAATATATCTTCTACGAGATATGTGAGAAATATAAGATATATGTACTACGAGATATGGGACCACGTCTTTGATGCTTGCAGCTACCATAGACCAATTGCGTTGGTTATACCGAAAGAGTAATAGACCAATTTGATGGTAATAAACGAATGAAAAAATCTAGTTAGTAATTTCATTTCTTCTTCTCCTTCAAAGTAAACCATACACACGCACTATACATATGCCATGTTTACACATCTCCTTGAGAGTACTAATGGACTCACTCTTTTTTTTTTTTTACAAAGTGCAAAGTAAATTTTGAAAAGTATTTAACATTTTAAAAACACTTTGTAATTTATTCTCAACTTACAAAATATTTTTTTGGGGAAGTAGGGAAAGAGAAGTCTATTACTTATGCCATACTTACATACTTTAAGCCTTTTTTGAGGATATGGACCTTAATGTGCAGATTCTACAGGATACAAGAAACAATGCCTCAGTTGCTAACGAATTTCATCGAATACGTTATGAATGGTATATGAATTTTACAGATATTGTCATACAATAAATTATACCTAAATAATTTACATTAAACAAATGTTGTCGTTCACACATTGCATTACGCAAGAATAAAGATTTTTTCCAGAATTTTAAGCGAAATTTGTGGTTTAGATTTTACCATTTCAATTAAAATATCATGCTTAGTTTTTGTAGTTGTTTTTATGACACTAAAAATTTAAAGATGTCGAAGTTTTTCGGGAAACAATTTATGGGAAAAACCCTTTTATATTAAGCTTTATAAATTTTGGTAAACATTTAAAATGTACAATGGATAATGAGCCAGTTCACTAAAGTTATTCTTAGGTTTTTGATAATAAGCTTAACCGAATGAAACGCTAATATGGCTGATTTGATCTAATCAAATTTTTATTGAAGTTTATCATATAACATCCAAAGACCTACGGCAGAAATCGGGCCTGAATTAATAGAATTTTGCAAATCGAGCTTCAATTGTCAAAGTTTATGTTGAAGCTTTTACTATACTTCTATTATACTAGAAAAACACTCATATAATAAATTAACACTGAATACTCAAAAATACTTTCGTCGTTTTTGAATAATAAAGACACTACAACTACTAATAAAATTTATGAATTTATCCTGGATGGCAAGAGGATTACATGGAAAAACTAGAACTTACATAAGATACGGCCAAAAAAATTTGTTGGTTATAAAACACACTCCAACTCCGACTAATTTTTCAAAGACAATTTTACTGACGGTGACACCTATAGGCGACGACATTGATATAAGAAATAAGAAATTAAAAATTTTCACTATAAGAAATCTCAGCAAATAAAATATCAGTAGCGATTTCAAGTTGCATTTTCACGTCATAATGTAGCTGTTGATATTCTAAGCCTTGTGAACGTCAACTTGACTCTTTTAATATAACAAATCTGGTTGCTATAAAAATCGCAATAAACTGGCAATTAATGTAATTACTTAGTATAGTAAACTTCCAATTTTCAATTACCGTAAGACTACGGACGTGAAGAAAGAAAAACTTACAAAATACACAAGGGATGCAGTTCCATGAGATGCATATAATTTGAACATTATTTTACCGCACCATACATTTTTAACATTCATTATGATCAATCACACAATTTTACTGATTACCATCATTAATTTAGCTCGTTTTGAATGTCATCCTAATTAAAATAAAATAGCATAAAATAACAAGATTTAACTACATTTTAATTAAATCGTGAAGATCAAAATTAAATAAAAAAAACAATTCTCAGAAAATTTAAATAAATCTATAAATCTCTAAGATACTGCTCAAGTAATACGGAACATAAGTTAAACCTGAGCTGATTTAAAATCAAAATGACAGCAATTTTTTTTAGGTTTAGTAACTATTTTTACAAAAACAAAGTTACACTGTGCAAATACACATCAAGTATTATTAACTTATTACAGTTAAGACGACAACCATACAAAGGAAACAACAAAATTAATTTCTTAGCATAAAAAAATTAAAACTTTATTATTAATTGAATTCTTGTAATCGAACGACATTATCTTTTGATAATTCAGTTGTTCAACAAAAAATAATTAAATTTCATTTCTTTATCGACACTTAACATTTATAATTGATATCTTTATTTATAATTTTTCTGATCATCATATTCATAGAAGCACGGGATGAAGCTGTCATAAATTAAAATAAAAAATTTTCGCAAAATCTGTTTTATGATGGGTTGTCTTTAATTTTGTCATCCTCGAACTTTTTAACGTTTAATTAAATAAATGACCTTTTAATAATCGTTATATAATGCGTAGTTGAACTCTTTGAAACAGAAATTAAAAGTTTATCACAACAGTGGCAGCAAATGGGAACACCGGGTGTACTACGAAATCCTGGTTTTGAAAATCCCAGTTTTCAAAATACCGGTTTTCAAAATCCCGGTTTCCAAGTCCCGGTTTTCAAAATCCCGGTATTGAAAATCCCTGTTTTCAAAATCCCGGTTTTCAAAATCCCGGTTTTCCTTTCGTCTATTTCTAATTGGACGAAATAATTGATAAAGTTTTGTAATTGCAAGATTTGGTACTTGCAACATTTTGTAATTGCTACATTTTGTAGTTGCAAGATTAATAAAAAAAAAGCAATATTTTGTTAATGTAACATTTTGAAATGCAGTAATTGTTGAGGCTGACGGCTTCGATAACTGTCACGGGCACTTAGCAATACAGCTAAATTCCATCCCTATTAGCCATTTTCTAAAACTTAATCGCAAACTCATTTTTGAATTTTGTCAAAAAATCATTTAAAAGTCCTATTTTCTGACATGCTAAATTTTAAAAATTCAAACCGGGATTTTCTAAAAATCCGGTTTTTTTTTATACAAAACCGGGGTATATTATACAAAACAGGGATTTGAAAAGCGGGATTTAGAAAACAGGGATTTTGAAAACCGAGATTTTGAAAAGGCGGGTTTTGTAAACCGGGATTTTGAAAACCGGGATTTAGAAAAAAAAAACCGGGAATTTCAAAACCGGGAGTGTTCGTTATACACCCGAGAAAAACATTAAGGGCTACACGCAGGATCTCTTATTTATTTTTCTTATTGCTACATGCAAAACCTTTAAAACGAGAAAATGGTACATAATTATTTCGAAATGACAAAAAATATGTCACCATTACAATAGCGGTAGTTTTGAGTACTAAGGTGCCTCAGCTAAATTGTGGCATCGCTACCAGCGCCAAAACGGTAGATGTGATTGGTAAACATTAGCAGGCACCGAACAATAATACAAAGTTAGCTTAAGCACGCTTTGTATTAGTTTTCAGTATCTTTTAGACGATAGATGGCCAGTTCCACCGTGTTCCATGAACTTGTGCCTTATGAAAAAGAATGTACAGCTAAATCGTGATGTTGGGTGTTTTGTTTTACTAACAGCAGCAAACAATTTTTCTTTTCTCCAAATTGAAACTTGAAAACTTAACTTTAAAAACTTGGCCCTACATACGGAAGTTAATAATCATTTTTTGCCGTTTGTTTGGTTTTGCCGTAGAAACGAATAAGTAATTTTAACCGAAGGTTATAGTAAACTAAAAAAAAATTTACAAGTTTACGTAAACTAAAAAAAAAATAAAACTGGGACCAGAGTACAATTTCTTTCTTCGCTAATCTAATTGTATATCTACACTGAAAATAATTTTGAATTGTAAAATTGAAAAACAAAGTTTTTAATTTCTAAAAATTGGAAATCCTTTTGGAATTTAAAAACTATAAGAATAACAATTTTTCAAAAGTGATTCTTTCATTTAAAACCCATTTGTTTGATAATAATGATGCCTTATTTTATGTTTTACGTTTTATAAAAAAAATAATTATTGAATCCAATGCCAATTGAAGAGCAGGAAATGATGATTTTTAACAAAAAACTGTTTTTCAACAAAACCGGAAAAGTATCTATGTATGCATATTGTTAGAGAATAAAAAAGGTTTGTTCTAGCATCTTCTTAGATGTGGCGCGGGTCTTCGATAAGGTGTGGGCACAGGGTAGTGTTTTGGGACCTATTCTTTACCTACTCTACATCAGATATTAACCGCAATTAAACGATGTTACCGTTGCAACATTTGCTGATGGCACTGCAGTTCTCTCAGTCGGAGACACTTTCGAGGAATCGACAACGAAACTTCAAGAAGCATGTGACAAAATCATAAAATGGACAAAAATGTGGCGTGTTGGGCTTAATGAATGGGGTGGCTCAGATAAAAAGAGCACGTTTCATAAAAAATATGAACTTAATACCAAATATCGAAAATTGTATTGCCTGCTCGGGAAAAATTCGGAACTGTCAACCGAAAATAAATTGCTATTACAGGTGCTAAAGCCTGTATGAACTTACGGAGTACAGCTCTGGTCCTGTACAAAAAAACCAACTTCAAAATAATACAAACATTTCAAAACAAAGTTCTACGTGGTATAGTTAACGCTCCGTGGTACATTAGGACGGTTCAAGAAAAAAATAAAAAAAAACATGCAGTAATTCATCGACAACGTATTTAACACCACCTGCGTGGTATGTTGGATACTTCACATGCAATAAGACGATTGCAGAGAACGAAACCAATTGATTTAATGGATTAAGGATACAAGAGTCAAATTCAGCTTCCCCAAAACTAAAACTTGCTAGAACTCCAATTTAGTCTAATTCGTACCCAAAAATTATTTTATGCACCTTCCGAAATTTTGTTTCATATTTCCACTGTCAGAAAATATACACGCACGCAAATACCTGTCTAAAATCTATATTTGGTCAAAAAAATAGTTTTGGACACTCGCATAAATTTCGGTCGAAATTTTTAAGTATCCAGAACTTTACACCGCACTGTTTTCTGGAAAATCACTAATTCGAATGACACTTATAGACTTCTCAAACGATTTGGAAGAAAATTTTTTTGATACTATGAATGTCGATCATTTATGCTGGAAAAAGATATGCTGAATTTACGCATGCGAAACCGTAAATTAACTACATAAGTGTATTTTTCAATACACCATATACTATTTTTTTTTTGAGTTTCTATCAAAACATTAAAGCCGAATTTATTTGAAGCAGCAAAAAGAACCAATCAAATCAGCTAAGTTAGTTATATTTTTGTTAACAAATTTCCCCTGCATTTTGTAAAACATATTGCCCCTTCGGAATAAAATTTATTTATTCTTTAGTTAAATTTTCTGAAAGCAGGCACCTTAACAAAAATGAATTCTCTAACTAATTGTGCTCATTATGAGTTTTTGCTCTATTTTGACTATTTTGAATATTCGCGTGATATAATCGTTATCTCATCAGTTTTGTTTCTAATTTTCATTAACATGGAAAAACATTACCCAATTTATCAACATGATTTAAATCTTATTGTAGAGGTGAGAAAACCTGGGCGAGAAGTAATTTATTTACAGAAATACCCGGCATAGAAAAATAATAATTTGCGGAGTGCAATCTGGGGCGAAATTTCTGAATGTTGAAGCAAGCGTATGTATTTCGAGGTGAAAAAATCCTCGTACTAAGCATTGGAGGTTGCTTAAGTCGACGCCGAAAAGTGGCAGTGCGATCTCAACAAAGAGTTGCGGCGATGCCTTCATAATTAGGGAGCTGGAGTTTCTTTTGGAAAATAAAGTAGAAAAGAGAGCCGGAAAGCAGCTGTACAATCCAGAGGAATATCAATCGGTTCCAGGTCCAAACAGAGAAGTAAGCTTATTTCCAGAGTCAAGGCAAGATATTAATGTGGTACCAGAGGGGCCACCTATACCCCACCCCCTTCTCGACCATCACCAAAACGATGACGAGTTGCCGATCGTGTCACTCACGTAGTAGGCGGTCTTATTTTTACAATACTTGAAAGTATTAAAACACATGACGAATGTTTGGAAGAGCAACGGATGTTCATAAAAGAGAAGGGGAGAAAGTAGTTGGAGGAAAGACAACGGTAGCAAACGGAAAACAACAATAGAATAAAAAGCTTCGTTCTACATTTTTTGAAGAGCTCTGAACCGAGTTTTTTGTCGTGGAATGCTTTAACCCAATTGGATTTTATTAATAAGGTGTCGCCCATTTTGAAGGAATTTAAAAATAGAGATCCAAAATATAAAATTATTTTATTCTACGAGGATTAGGCCTACTATGGGGAAACCTCAATAAAAAAGTGCATTAATTATCCTACCTCTTGGGTGTGGGAATGGATATACATAGACAGACATATTTATAAGTTACAGATTCCGACAAGGTTTCTACCAAAATCTGGTGGTAGAGATGCGATTAAATAATGTCGAATACCGCCCCAACTATTTGACGAGATATTGGCAATTGTTGGGTGGAAATCTACATATGAATTATTACATGGATGATTGATTTATGGTATGAATTATTTTGTGATACGAGGATTACATTTGAAAATATTTCTTTTTTTGCACACATAGTTTTTTCATGGCCATTTTCTTAGTGAAACCTATCGTTTTACCATGGAAGAATTTTGTTATTTATAAAATATTGCTTAAATGCAGTTTGAGTAGCTCGATTCCGACCCGTAATATCTCACCCATTCCATCACTCAATTCATCTCGCCCATCTACTGGGTCTAAAATTTTCACTAATTTCGCTGTCTACTAAATCTTGAGTGATATATTGAGAATCGCTCTTATCCCTCAGCCAATTATGTAGCACTACAGATTGAACGTACTGTGACTTTGCTGCCCAACATAAGACGTCTATAGATTCCCCATTGACTGGACAGAATCCCGAAGCATTTTCTACAACCCTCCTGGCTCTAGAGAGGCGATAATTAAAAACGTTCTTGTCTTGAGGTAAGACAGACTTATGTATGGCCAGGATAATGCCTCATTAGATTAGTAAGGAGCGGGAAAACTTCATCTCCTACAACCACGTATGGTGCCTCAAAATTTCAATCAGTCTGCTTATCTGGAGCAGGAATACATAAACTGGTATGACCATCCATCAAAGACTTGCAAAAATTGCTATGTCTAAACACTGTACTGTCACCGATATGCCCACTTGTCCCAACAACAATAGACATAAATTTATAGTTCGCATCACCCACAGCGGGGGTCCCGGGTTCGATTCCTGGTGGTGACCAATAAAAAGTTGCGACTGGGTGTTTTTAACGTGTCATATGTTATTTATATATGTTCGTCCACTTTCAAATTTTCAGATTTACAGCCATAGTAGTTACGGCTTCGTCCTTAATATTTATATCTAAAAATTTAGTATCTGTACAACTCTTTAAGCTAGCAGACTCAAAAATGAAGTCGGCTCTATATGGGGGAATTCATTTATGAATCTTTTTCTCGATTCCATTTTGATTCGCTTCCGACTCAAGTGTTATATGCATTTTAGACAAAATTTTGAATTAGTTTTATGATTCGTTTTAAATTCAGAAAACTTAATTTAAATATAAATCAGAAAGTTGACACAGAATAGAATTGCAAAATTAATTCTTTTTCACTTCGTAACATCGGTTCGGAATAGATTTGTTTGATCGATTTGTTTTTAATCGCAAATATATAAAATACATATTATTGAGAATAAAGTATAAAATCCGAATATAGTAAATTAAATTGTTTATTAAATTTTTAAAATTAATCCACTTTTTGATACATTTTTTCACAGCGTTTTTATGAGTTTACATTCTAAAGGTTCTGTATTCTAAATAATACAATTAACAGGATTTAATTTATACCTAATAAAATTACAGAATATTGTAATACTTAAAAGATAAATAACCGGACAAGTGGTGCAGTGGTTAAAGCTTCGGCACTTGGACCGGGAGGTACTGGGTTCGAATCCTATCAGAGGCTAGATGCAAATCGAATTTTCATCATCGATTACAATCGGTGATGTCAATAAACACAACTAAGACCCTCTGATGGAGTGCAGAATTCAGCACCGACCCACCGTCCATGTCAATGTACAGGTTGACATGGAGCTTGCAATGTGCAGGTGGTATACTGTAGTTGTGTGAGTAGGTGAATAGGTGAATGGGTTAATGATGTAGCATAAATGCGTGGTATCACAATGAGCCAAAAAATGGCCTAAGTGTAAACCACTGAAACCTAAACCACTGAAACCTAAAAGATAAATATTAAAAATAAAATCAAAATAGGACTTTTCATTAAATCTTAAAAATTAAAATAGATTTTCAAATTTTCTCTCTCTCTCTCTCTCTCTCTGGCATTATATCCCATCAAGGGATTTGGCCGCCTCAAATGAGGTTTCATAATCATATTTTCATTTCGGATAATGAGTGATTAATTCATTGATCCTAAACCAGCCGTGAAATTTTTTCCTTGTCACCACCGGGAATCGAACCCGGGACCTCCGGTCGCTGGAGCAAGCATGCTAACCACTTTGCCACCGGGGCGGAAAAAATTCTGCTAATGAATAATTTTTTTTTACAAAGTTACATAGTTAAGGGTTTTCCTAATCTCCCACTTGCATACTGGAACCATTTAGTTGCAATTGATACAAATTCACTTGACTTTGTTGTCGGAAACTTTTAAAACGAAAATTCTGAAATTATATAAACAGTTTAAGTATCAAAATGAAATGCAGAATTAAAACCGAGTTTGTACATTTAATTATATTCATAGCTGCATATTCCTGTATTGCCGTTTTACATTTTTATCCCTTTCCATACCATAAATAGCTAAGGGCCACTTCATTGGTCATCCAGGGTACGGCGCTTAGACAATGTGAGATATATTTATTTATGGATCGGTCACATTGAAGGCGGATTCATTGTTGTAGCTCGTTGTGTTCGTTCCGTTCGTTCTGTTCGTTGTGTTTTTTTTAAACCAATAGGATTTTTCGAAAATGCCATTTTTTTTCTTCGGTATTTTTTTCATCAAGTTGATCTATCTCCAACTTTTTTACCGAAGGAACATGGCAAGAAAGAAACAACATGATATATAATAGCAAATACAGACACTTTTCATTCTTTTTATTCTGTTATCAAGTACGTTGTTCATTTTGTGTTTTTATGTTTTGTTTACGAATTTTTCAGTATTTTTGTTTTATTGTCCACTCGCTATAAAATAAAGAATACATTTTATATTAATAAAATGTCTTCAAATTCAGGTAATGTAATCTATTAAGGATTCATTTGTAATTATTATTATTGATATGTTAATGTTATAAATAATAAATTTATATATAATTTTTATTTTAGAATTTTTTATAGATTCCAAACTAATTGAACTGGTCAAGCAGCACGATTTAAAACATCCTAGGTATAAAAATAATTCGGCAAGAAAAATGGCATGGGAGCGTTTGGCGATAACAGGTGGTTTTTCTAGTAGATTATATTTTACATATATATATGTATATAGGAAATTATAAAATGTCTCCATGAATTTAATTCCTATAATTTGTTTCTAGGTAAGGAGGTTCAGGCTAAATGGAGGAGTCTTAAAAACAAATACCTTGAGGTTCTAAAGACCAAGGAAGTGAGAAGTGGAGGAGTACCAAAACCTATTTCTAAAAGAAATAAATTTTTAATTACTGAAATGGATTTTTTAAAATCATTTTTGGTTGATGACACGTAAGATTTGATATTTATTTTTATTTTACAAATGGTTTTATACACATTTTATTTCAAACTTTATCAATAGACCAACGGTGTCGAACTTGGTAGATGGAAATTCATCCAGCAATTGGGTTGTCATCGAATTGTTTGACCAGAATACGTCGAGCTCATATGAAGAATCAACGAGCGGAGAGTCTAGAAGAAAATGATTGCGGCAAGAATTACACCTTCGCTACAGTAGCCCCCTCATCATCTATGAGCTCTTCGTTGAAGCGGAAAAGGACAAAGGATGCAGATTCAAATATAATATTAAATGAGCTACTTGACACTATGAAGGGCCATAACCATCTCATTTCAAGTAGCAATCAGAAGCCACCGTGCCGATGCCAAAATATGGATCCTTTTTTTTGCTTCATTAGCTGATGAATTTAGGTCAGTCAATCCGAAACTTTAAGCTCTAATGAATATCACAAAATTTTATGTAGACAAAACATGCGAAAATACATAAATTATGCATTTTGGTGGTGATGAAAAATTGTATTTACCGAATAAAATCAAATTTAAAAACATAAAATTTATTTATTTATTTTAGGATTCAATAAATCTTTGTTGGTGCCACTGCAAGACATTATATAATGTGAAGTACGTAGTAAAAATTTTTCTAACAGAAATTGCATCGCCGGCTGGATTATTGGATCCTACACGTCCAATATTCTGCAATCCATTGACGTTGTTATCTGATCTCCATTCAACAAGTTCTAATTGACCATTCGGAGTATAATGATCTACAAAAAATGGGGGAAAATATTCGAAGGAGCCACCATTCTCTGACTGTATTCTCAACCAATTATGCAAGCATACTGTAAGCTGGATTTTATAATATTTACTACAGTTGTTCTACTTGCTATAATTGGTTTTCGATATACATATTCTAATTTTTGAGCTTAGAATGCCGAAGGCATTCTCAACGACCCTCCTGGCACGTGATAAGCGATAATTAAATATATTTTTTTCATCGCTTAAAACAGCTGTGCTTCTTCCAGGGTACGGCCGCATAATATTTTTAAGCAATGAAAATGCTTCATCACCAATGAAATCAAATAATTGTGGCGTCATACGACGGCAATTTTTGAACGAATTCACATCGGTCAGTCTCATTTCCGCTACTAAATTATTGTAGTGCCCTTGTCTAGATACTGTTAAAGTTAGCCGAAAGTTTCCAGCCGAAAGATAATGCAGATAGTGTCTTGAATACATCAAAAATCAGTCATGAACTCAAATTTAGGAGAATTTAGGATCGAATTACATCATTCGGGTGAAGGAGAAATTATTTCAGTTTATAGAAATTTAAAAATCGATACGAGCGAGAGTATAGAGAGAGTTTAAAAATAGTCAAGACACTATCTGCATTATCTTTCGGCTGGAATCTTTCGGCTAACTTTAACAAGGTCTTGTCTAGGCCTTTCTCTGGGAATTTCTCTCACACCACAGCGTCTTTTTATGCGGGAATTCTTTGATAAAATATGTAGCAATATGACACTGGTTGCAGTCATCATGTCTGATGACAACAGATTTCTATGGTCAATATCCATAATAAAATATCACACTGACAAAAAAATGTTATTGATTATTCTGTAGTAATCTATTGTTTAAAATCAAAATTATAATTAATAAAAATTGTATGCGTATCTAATCAATAGAGAAAAAAGATATATTTTATGAACAAACTTCAAAACTTCAAAACGCAAAACTTCAAAAGTCGAAAACTTCGACTTTTAGTCGATAGGTGGAAGCA
Organism: Nephrotoma flavescens; assembly: GCA_932526605.1. Classification (NCBI taxonomy): domain Eukaryota; kingdom Metazoa; phylum Arthropoda; class Insecta; order Diptera; family Tipulidae; genus Nephrotoma; species Nephrotoma flavescens. The sequence continues at coordinate 156,146,291 of OW052222.1, read as the reverse complement.
AAATCGTTCTGTAATTTTTTCATCAACAATGAACTCATTAAAATAAAACTCCAGTAAAAATACCGAACACAACGAACGGAACGAACACAACGAACTACAACAATGAATCCGCCTTGATTGTCTAAAATTCCTTCCTGTTAAGTTTATTGAAATTATTCATAGAATAATACATATATTTGTATTATATACACCATCAATTCCAATGTCTCAATTAATTATTGTGTTGAAATTGGATTTAATTTTAAAAAATTTAAGATATTTTTTGACACTCCAATATGTGTATAAAATCCATTGCCCATAGGCACAATTTCGCTTGAACTTCTTTCTGGGTTTTTTAGTGTTCTAATGTCCTTTGGTAAATTTGGCTGGTATTTCCTTAAAACTTTAAGCAGCGAATTGGCTGCTTCTTTGGTAATGAAATTCGCGACACTCCATTCGGCAATATCAATTGCAATATTTTGGATACAAAGGTTTTCCATCTGCGTTGTCATGTGAGACGCGAATGAAGAAAACTCGCTTTCATTCCCGCATTCATCACCATAACATTCAGCATTTTCCACCAGACTTTCATTTGCATATTATATCCAATATTAGCTGGCAAATTTAAATTTTTATCCACTTCACTTTTGCTATCTGCAGTAACACATATTTTTTTGCTCGATTAAATTATTCGCGAACTTCTTTATCGGTTTCATAATACTTTTTTTGTTCATATTGCAAATTTTGTTTTTTTATATAATATGTATATGTATAAATAATTGTATTTATATACTGACTATATAAATATAATGTACATATATGTATATATATATTGATTGTACTTACAATATTAAATATTAACTCACCAAAAAAAAAAATACTCTTAACCAAAATGAAACTCTTCTGAAAGAATGTTAAACACAAATGATAATTTAACAGCATTGTACAGCTATACAAAAAAAGACGGGTTATTCCCCTAACATTCTCAGTTTTTTACACATATAAAGTTGAAGTAAAAAGATGTGGCAGTGGTAGTAAAAATACGACTCAGAAACAGTTCAATTTAAACTCAGAAACCTGAGTCAGAATGGCGCTTAAAGGGGATAACATGCTTCCCGTCCATTGCAATTGTTTTTAGAAATATAAACAACTTGCGAAATAACGCATGCCATGCGAAATGCATGTTTTTTATTTCGTATAAAATAGAAGATTCTAAATTCTCTGCATGCAAAATTTCGCACGTCTGTTTCCAGCATTAATTGTAACATAGCGCTGGCGCTAACTCTAATCGAGTTGGCGTATTTTATTAACTGCCGGTAAGTGAGACCATCGAGAACAAAACTGGTACGCACTAAAGAGTTTTAGTGGGCTTGTAATTAATGCTAATGTTAAAGTTTTGTTGTTGTAAATATTTGCTATTGTGAATAATATGCACTAAAACGTACGACACGCTTTTCTCTAATTTTTGAACTAGACATTAATAAGAAGTTGGCTAACTGCGATATGCCTGGAAAAATTCATTTAGTTAAAGTGAGCCCTTACTTTCGTTACCTACTCAAAGTACTACCCAATCATTTCCAGCAACGTGCGGGACGTTTGATGTACCTTATGGTTTAGTGCCTTAATTAAGTTCTTTAAATGGTTAAAATTTCAGTAGTTCGGAAAACGCTAATTTATATCAATTCGTACACATTTGCAGTATTATTCAAACTAAAGGGAACTTAAATTATCAGGGTCAAATTTTGCTGCTATAAATTAGAAATAAAATAACATTTTGAGTATTTTCCACTAAAATCAGATTGTATCAAATTGTGCGTTTCACGATTTTTAACTTAATCTATGTAAATCGCAAAATTAACTTTATTATATAGACTTAAAACATCTGTTTATAAAATTTAGTTCATGTTTTACTTTTATTACAATATACTACAATCAATTTGTGTTTTTATTATATTCAATTAAAGTTTATATCTCAGTTGTTTAAAATAATAAAAAAAAACATGCAAGACAAATCATTGGTCATGACTTAACTAAATCATATATACCTACATAAAATTGTTATCCTAACACAAAAAATTGTTTTTAAATTGTTGAAATCTGGCGAGCGTAGCTATCTACATTGGAATATATATACATATATATAAAAGCTCTGGAAATCAGAAATAACGAGATAGATAATTGGACATGAAATTGTGTTTTTTTTTTTTATAAACTAACGACTGTGTAATAAACTATGCCCAATCTTTAATAGAGATAATAAATCTCATTGTTTTATTACAATTTCTTTATACTTACAAAACTAAAACCGTTATTATACTCATATTATGGTGGTACATGTGATAGTAGCACCTTTCAAACTTTCAAATCACAACGAATAAACAAACATTACGCAATCAATCCGTATAGTGTTGTGCCTGGTTGTCAATCTTAAATCGCCTCAAGCTATTACACAGTTCCATTGAACAGTAAAACCTTTAGTTTCACTACGTATTGTACTGTATGATGAATTATAAGTTCTAAAATGTTCAATTATAATTTACTAGTAAATGTGCATATGGTCCTAAAAGGGTCATATATGGACAATCATATGGTGGTAAAACATTTCGGTATTCTAATTTTAATTATATTTTTTTATTTATATTCAAATGAATATTGTTGTTAAAACAATACGACGTATGCCTCTAGATAAAAATGTACAACAACAACAAAAATGATTTATTTCAAAAAATCATGCGCGACATTATTCACGTGCAATATTGTACATTTTGCATTCACCAACAGCCGAGAACTACACAAAAGAATGGAATTTTATAAATATGTTGTTGTTGTGTTCAACTGAATCCAACAACAAGACTTCGACGGCTTGCGTTATAATACATATTATGTGTGTGTGTGTTGTTGTTGTTGCCATTACATATATTCACTGTACACGTAGAAAAATACATTTTTCATTTCCAAAGTGAGAGGAAGCTTTGCGTGCTATTAAATTATTATAAAAGTCTTAAAGTTCTGTAATTTTTATTTTTATGTCATTTTAATTCATCAGTTTTTGTGTGGTCACGGAATACAATACAGCAACAACAACACACACACAAAACAGACAACAACATCACAGCATAAAAAAAAATTATTATGAATTATGTTGCATGAACGATATATATGTGAAAGGGCGTCAACATGTCAATGAGAATATTAATTGTCTTATCATAATTTATTTATTTAAATATATTTATTGCTGTTTATTTTGGGGGCGCAATTATTTTAATTATTTTTATGTTTAATTTTATGTTTTAATACATAATTAAATTTAAATGTTATGCGTGTGCACATATTGAAAACAGTACAACACACATGATTCGTTTATTATACATAAATTTAAATTAAATAATTGTGCAAGGCCTCGCGCTCGCATCTTGCATTTAGGCATACCATGCCACCATATACGGAAATAATTTTTATGATAAAGTTTTAATGTTGTATCGATTAGCGGAAAAACATAAAATTTGTAAAACCAGTAGAAACATAAAATATTAAATACGATTCTTATGGAAATGAAAAAAAAACAATAAAAATTATAATTGTTTTTACTTACGTTAACCTAATCTATTGCTACGTGCAGCATTTCAAAAATGTACAAACAAATAAAATTTAAATTAACTTAGGAAAATTAGCTGTGGCTTTTTACAAATTATGTATGATAACGGACTGTTGAAGTATATATAGGTTTTCAATTTTTTATGTGCTTATTGGTGCATAATAGTTGATTTTCAAATAGCTAACTTTATTAGTGCGGATATGTAGTTTCTTAAGGAGTACATTGCGCTACGTGTGCAACGACTATTTAGTGTTACGAGCGGCTTTTAATATTTTTGAACAACTTTTGAGTAACTGGTGGTGAATTAGGATGTGGTTTTGTTGGTGATGAAAGAAGCCCTTCTAACGGGCTTTTATTTTATTTACCTCTCTAGCCCTTTCAGCACCGAACCAAACGGAATTTATTTAGTTTTTATGAACCAGTTGAAACAATTGTGTAGAAAAAACTGTTGTATTACAAAAATCAACTTACAAATTGTATTGGGTGTTAATTGTGAACTAACTCACACATTTGTGTAGGAAAATAATAAATGTTATTAACATCCGACATGGTTTTGATTTCAAATATGATTTAAATCCAAATGACACAATCGTGCGAGTGAAACTTTATCTATTTCAAACGAAAAATTGACCTCAATGGTTAAATTTCAACTTTCTGAAAGATAGTGTCATCTAATATTGAATATCTAAACTAATTAACTAAAGTGTCAAATAACAAAAATATTTTAGGGGAAAAAGCCTGTCATTACAAAATACGCAGCAATATCTTCACGAGCGGATCGAGGAAACAGTAAGTATTAATTTTTATTATTTATAATTTAACATTTAACAAACAAAATTGAAATTCCCTGGTCCTTAAATCTTTACAATTTTATTTAAATATTCCATATTTCTATTACTTAAACAATAAGTGGTGAAAAATGGAAATTCAAAGTGCCTCACACAATTGTGTGGTTTGGTATTAAAATGATAAAATTGTAAAATTATTTCCAAATAATTTTTTTTTTGATAAAATATTTAAAATTTGTGTACCTATATATGTATTTTTCATTTATTTTAGTTGTTTATGCAGATGGAAACTGACTAGTTGATGAAGAGACCCTCGCTAAACTACTGGAAAATTCGGATGAATCGGACAGTGAAAATTTTGAACATGTACATGAAGAGATTACTATTATCGAACCAACGCAAGACGAATGTATTTCTTCATCGGATACGGAAGAGTGTGGTGCTATAAACGCAAGCAAAGACGTGTATGAGCCTATTTGGGTTGAATCCGCTCTTTCGATGAACTCTTTACCGATAGAACACACTTGTGCCAACAAAATCGAGGTGGAACTCCCAGCACAATATTTCCATAAATATTTCAACGAACAACATTTTATAGATACTGCGTTGTATACACGAATATGTACCATTTAAATCAAACGGGCAAAGAACTTAAAACGACTGATGTTGAAATAAAGAAATTATATGGAATTTTTATGGTTATGGGATGTATTCCTTTTCCCTGGATGCATTTGTATTGGAGTAACGCCATTGGGTTATCTAAAGTATCTGGTTGTATGTCGAGAAACCGCTACCAAACACTACGCACATCGTTTCATTTTTTGGACACGTCCGTCGTGCCAGTTGATAACAAAAATGTGTTCTGGAAAGTGCAGCCGGTAATAGATGCAGTAAGAGGTCGGTGTCATAAAATTCCAAGAAAAATAGGAAGATATTCCGTTGACGAGCAAATGATACCTTTCACTGGCAGAATTCCAGCTCGTCAGTTTGTGAAAGGTAAGCTCCGTCCGATGGGCTTAAAAAATTTGGTGATCACGACGTCAGCTGGTTTGATTGTCGATTTTGAGATTTATCATGGCAAGTCAACCAACCTAAAGCACAGGAACCTTTGTTTAGGTCCATCGATCGTATTAAGATTAACTGAAACAATTCCACCTGGAAGTTTCTTGTATTTTGATCGATACTTTACGACAGTTGCTTTATTAAAAAGTTAGATGATTTGAATTTTAAAGCAACTGGAACAATCATGAATTTTAAAAATCACAGAAAATTTAAAAAGGGCGAATCACAAGAATTTACACTTTGTGATCAAAACTTAACCATTTCTGCTGTCAGATGGAAGGATTCAAAATGTGTTACCACCATATCTACCATTTGTGGTATTAATCCAGTTGGTGTCGTTGATCGGTGGTGCAAACCACAAAAAAAATATGTTCAAATTGAGTGTCCGTTGGTTATCGAGGATAACAATAAACACATGGGCGGAGTCAATAAATGTGACCAACAAATGGAGTGCTACAGAATTTTTATTAAAACGAAAAAATGCCCGCTCAAAGTTGCCCACCACTTCATCGATCTTGCGGTCGTCAATTAGTGGATGGAGTACAGAAAAGTCCGTTTGCAATTAAATGTACCGAAATCGAAAATTTTCGATCTCTTAAAATTTAAAATAGGCAACAAAAATGCTTATAGAGTTCGGTTCCGACCTTTCCCGTCTTTTTTATTTCATTTTTGTTTGTGTTAGTGTGATTTCACCGAAAATTTGTTTAAGTCGCAATTAAAATCAGTATCATAGGTAAACGGGGAAAGAATAGAAGAAAGTTATGATTTCTGTGAGATCAAGTGTAGAATAGAGCATTGTGCCTCATACACAGACGCACGCCACTGAAGTGACGAATATCGAGAGAAGAAGAACGAATCATGCACGAACGAATCCGTAACACATACACTGAGAAAAATTTTGGTTTGTAAAATTAAAAAACGAAGTTTTTAATTTCTAAAAGTTACAAAAAATATTTTTTTGGAATTAAATGAGATTTTTACAAACTAATGAATCGTTTTTTTATTTTAATAACATATTTTATAAAATGATTTATAAAATACTTTTTAAATTTAAAAAGTTTATTTATTTAAAAAGAATAATTTATTTCAAAAGAAGAGTTCTAGAATTTTAAAACAATTTTTTTGAACTTATGAAAATGTTTATACATATATATTGGTTTGCCAGAAATCCCGTTGTTTTATTTTTCAATTCGTCTATATTTAATATAATTCGCCAAATCTATATGTTCTTGTGTTATACTAAAGGTATGAAGGCTTGAATTTTTGCAGTTTGGTTTTGGTCATTGCATTGCAATTGCAACCTGATGAGCAGACCAAGTTTTTATTAGTACGAAACCAAACTGCCAAGAAAGAACTTGCGTAAGTTCTCATTATATTTTTTTAAGGGTTTTGTGTATTTTTACACAATGACCCTGGGGGTCAAAAATTGGGGAGGGGGAGTTAATTTTCTACTTATTGTGGTAGATATATTATATTATGAATCACCTGTTTGTTTTTGCTGGCTTGAACAGTCTCAATTCTCAAACATTATGAATGTCATTAAAAAAGTATATTACGGAGATTACTTTGACTTAAGAAAACTGTGTGGCATTTGTTAATGATTGGTAATAATTATTTAAAAATTAAAATAAAACTTTTAAAACTAGCAAATAGTTTTCTATTTTTAAAAAACAATCTCTTAAAATTTAAGAAAACTCTTTGAAAACAGTAAGGAATGTATTTTTGAAAATAAAAACAATTTTTTTATTTTTATAAACAAATTTGGCGAAAAAAGTTATTTTAAAATTAAAAAGATAATCTTTTTGATTTTAAAAACGAGACTTTTCACCTAAAAAATATATGTATATTTTTTTGATTTTATATGTATATTTTTTTGTTTTTACTGTTTTTTTTTTCTCAGTGTAGCCGACAGCTGTGTGAAAGTATGCGTAATTCGTTCTTCGCCTCTCGCTATTCGTAATTTCAATACCACGCGTCTGTGTATGAAGTCGTATTCATACGACGGATAAAAATCTCGGATTTTTCTATCCCGATCTCGATTTTTTTTTCAACTTTTTTGTATGAAAAAAGCGTGTCTGTTGTATAATTTACGTGATGTAATTGGTTAGAACGATGGAATAGAAAAATCCCGGATTTTTATGCGTCGTATGAATATGACTTAAGGCACAATAACACGTAGCGGCCACTTGTATGCTATCGAGTGTGTATGAACTGTTTTGACTGACAACAATAAAACGAATCGCAATTCAATTCATTTTCAATTTGCCGTGCCAAAATCATTGATATCAAATAAAAAACCTCTTATGGAGGTAAATGTTCGAGTGACGAAAGCCGAATTCAATTCACAAAACTTCTGATATCAAATTTGTGCCGAAAAAAACAATTGCATTCGATTTGTCAACGATTTTTCGGAATGTTAATGCATTCAGCGCGTTGTTGTTGAACATTCCGAAAAATCGTTAGCAATCGTTATTCTTGACAGCTAGAAAGCAAAATGTAAACAAACTCGCCGAATGCACTAACATTCCGAAAAACCGTTGACAAATCGAATGCAATTGTTTTTTTCGGCACAAATTTGATATCAGAAGTTTTGTGAATTGAATTCGGCTTTCGTCACTCGAACATTTACCTCGTTAAGAAGTTTTTTATTTGATTTATTTTACTGAATAATTTGAGCCTCAATATATAACTCGTTCTCATCTCAATGGAATGGAAAGTGTTAAGGAATACGCAAAATCGCCATAATTATAGATAAGTAATCAGAGACTGGGCTTAAATATTTCCTGATTGTTTTTAATTATGCAATGTTCTACATTTGAACGTCTTAGCTAGTCTGGAAGTTTCATTCAGACTGCCACAATTTTTCTTACAACCTTTAGACAAACTTACGGAGCTTGTCAATTTAACGCAAGCTGCTGCTGTGTTTCAGTTTCTTCTTACATCAAATTGCTGCAACTAATCATATTATTTTCTTCAATAAATCTATTGAAACGATTAGAAATGGTACGCTAAAATAGAGATTTATGTTGGTAACGATGTTCATCCATCATTATATTCATCCAATTTGTCACTCGATTTGTATGTACCGGAACAACTTCTTGAAGGACTAAAATAATTTTTAAAGCTGCATTGGTAACAATAAGAAACATTGCACTGCATATTTCCGCTAATGACTTCGTTCACTGAAAAGGATACCCACCTACAAGAACCAATTGAAATTTATCCTTAATCCTTAACCAACAAACAATAATCAGGGTGTATTGTTTTAAAGCAGCCATTTAGGCGAAGTGGGAATGCGACGTGGGAAATATTTCTAATAATTATTTAAATATTTATTTATTTATTTAATTCAGAGTTTTAAATTAAAAACAATAATCTTTACATATATAATTACAGACGTTTATGAAAGCTTAAAATCAAATAAAAAATTAACAATGTAATTCTAAATTAAATTACATTTATTTAAACGCGATTGAACTTTTTACTAAATCTTACTAAATGTCGCTTGCTATCCATTTGCATATATTCGGGGGCAAATATTTTAATTCTTTTAGTTTATTTTGTAAACATGATTTAAAAATTTAATAAATAAATATTTAATTATTTTATAGAATTTAATTAATCAAAATAAATTATTTAAGTTAATTCAAATAGAATTAAGATTCAATTTATTAGAGGTTGACCTTAATTTATTTAATTATAAATAACAACTAGTTTTATTTTTTGGAAAATATATTTAAGAATTGATTATAGTGAAACCAATATTTTAGTATTTAATTTTAAAGATCGATTTCGGAAATATTCGTTCCTCAGTTTTTATTACAGTTTTATTATATCTAGTTTTTATGTAAAATTAATTTAAGTGCTAAAAGAACAGAAAATTCCACGAAATTACAATCCGCCTCAAACTATTTTATATTCGCTAAATAGTAATACTGTGACTGTAAAAAATTTCATGATAATCCCGTGGCTTTACTACTCCTATGACCTAAATAGCTGAAAAAGCGCTTATTTATTAAGATTCATCGTCGCAATGAAGAAAACCAAAGGCAGATCCGACGAAATATTGGTCTCAAGCTATTTTTATGTTAGCCGAGGAACGAAATAGCCAAAATTAAATAAACCAATAACCTCAAGCAAGTTAAAATACCGGTAACGAAGTTGACAATACAAAACAAAAACAGGAAAACAAAGAAATACCAGCATCAAATATTCCCGAAACAAGATTTAACAATTGTGACGATTTATGTTATTAAGAGAAATGTACACTAACATCGCGAAGTAACTAAATTTTATGATCTACGGAAAAACATCACAATCAACCCACAATCTCAATACGATTTTCTGTTAGTCCATTGAGTCAACAACATGTGTACATACTGAGTTTAAGGAAAATGCCTTGGATTTTGCTACCCTTATGTCATGTACAACTAAAATCAAGAGTAAGTAAAAGTTTCTGCTCTACGGAAAAAAATTAAAAAAGATTTTGCCAATCAGCCCAAGATCTCATTACAATTTTCTGTTAGTTCATTGAGTCAACAACATGTGTACTGAGTTTTAGGAAAATGCCTTGGATTTTGCTACCCTTATGGTGTTATGACACTGACTAGTTTTTCAAATGGTTCATATGATTTAAAATGAAAATAGAGTAGGACAAGTAATGTAAGTACAAATTACTTGAAAGAATGAGTGAATACAACATATAAACAAAAAATAGAAATAAATTCAGCAACAAATGATATAGCTTACTTTTGCAGCAGTTTAAATTGGGCAAATCTATAAAAAATAAATCAACTTTGATTATTTTTTTTGACGTATAGTCATTTATTAGTAATATGATTTTGTGTGTACGTGTATAGTACAAATATATTTCAAAACAAAACATTGCAGCGCACGCTGCACAAATATATTATTTGGTTTTCATAACGTCAAAATAAATGCGCATAGTGTTGTCTACTGTTTAAATTAGTTGTTTCTCTTTTTCGCCTTAATAGTTTTACATCACATTACAGCACTTGAAAACTAGTCAGTATCATAACACCATTATGTCATGAACAACTAAAATCGATCAGCCCAAGATCTCATTACAATTTTCTGTTAGTTCATTGAGTCAACAACATGTGTACTGAGATTTAGGAAAATCCCTTGGATTTTGCTACCCTTATGTCATGTACAACTAAAATCGAGAAGTAAGTAAAAGTTTCTGCTCTACGGAAAAAAATTAAAAAAGATTTTGCCAATCAGCCCAAGATCTCATTACAATTTTCTGTTAGTTCATTGAGTCAACAACATGTGTACTGAGTTTTAGGAAAATCCCTTGGATTTTGCTACCCTTACGTCATGTACAACTAAAATCGAGAAGTAAGTAAAAGTTTCTGGTCTACGGAAAAAAATTAAAAAAGATTTTGCCAATCAGCCCAAGATCTCATTACAATTTTCTGTTAGTTCATTGAGTCAACAACATGTGTACTGAGTTTTAGGAAAATCCCTTGGATTTTGCTACCCTTATGTCATGAACAACTAAAATCGAGAAGTAAGTAAAAGTTTCTGCTCTACGGAAAAAATTAAAAAAGATTTTGCCAATCAGCCCAAGATCTCATTACAATTTTCTGTTAGTTCATTGAGTCAACAACATGTGTACTGAGTTTTAGGAAAATCCCTTGGATTTTGCTACCCTTATGTCATGTACAACTAAAATCGATAGTAAGTAAAAGGTTCTGGTCTACGGAAAAAAATTAAAAAAGGTTTTGCCAATCAGCCCAAGATCTCATTACAATTTTCTGTTAGTTCATTGAGTCAACAACATGTGTACTGAGTTTTAGGAAAATCCCTTGGATTTTGCTACCCTTACGTCATGTACAACTAAAATCGAGAAGTAAGTAAAAGTTTCTGGTCTACGGAAAAAAATTAAAAAAGATTTTGCCAATCAGCCCAAGATCTCATTACAATTTTCTGTTAGTTCATTGAGTCAACAACATGTGTACTGAGTTTTAGGAAAATCCCTTGGATTTTGCTACCCTTATGTCATGTACAACAAAACGCGAGAAGTAAGTAAAAGTTTCTGCTCTACGGAAAAAAATTAAAAAAGATTTTGCCAATCAGCCCAAGATCTCATTACAATTTTCTGTTAGTTCATTGAGTCAACAACATGTGTACTGAGTTTTAGGAAAATCCCTTGGATTTTGCTACCCTTATGTCATGTACAACTAAAATCGAGAAGTAAGTAAAAGTTTCTGCTCTACGGAAAAAAATTAAAAAAGATTTTGCCAATCAGCCCAAGATCTCATTACAATTTTCTGTTAGTTCATTGAGTCAACAAAGTGTGTACTGAGTTTTAGGAAAATCCATTGGATTTTGCTACCCTTATGTCATGTACAACTAAAATCGAGAAGTAAGTAAAAGTTTCTGCTCTACGGAAAAAATTAAAAAAGATTTTGCCAATCAGCCCAAGATCTCATTACAATTTTCTGTTAGTTCATTGAGTCAACAACATGTGTACTGAGTTTTAGAAAAATCCCTTGGATTTTGCTACCCTTATGTCATGTACAACAAAAATCGAGAAGTAAGTAAAAGTTTCTGGTCTACGGAAAAAAACTAAAAAAGATTTTGCCAATCAGCCCAAGATCTCATTACAATTTTCTGTTAGTTCATTGAGTCAACAACATGTGTACTGAGTTTTAGGAAAATCCCTTGGATTTTGCTACCCTTATGTCATGTACAACTAAAATCGAGAAGTAAGTAAAAGTTTCTGCTCTCCGGAAAAAAATTAAAAAAGATTTTGCCAATCAGCCCAAGATCTCATTACAATTTTCTGTTAGTTCATTGAGTCAACAACATGTGTACTGAGTTTAAGGAAAATCCCTTGGATTTTGCTACCCTTATGTCATGTACAATTAAAATCGAGAAGTAAGTAAAAGTTTCTGCTCTACGGAAAAAATTAAAAAAGATTTTGCCAATCAGCCCAAGATCTCATTACAATTTTCTGTTAGTTCATTGAGTCAACAACATGTGTACTGAGTTTTAGGAAAATCCCTTGGATTTTGCTACCCTTGCGTCATGTACAACTAAAATCGAGAAGTAAGTAAAAGTTTCTGCTCTACGGAAAAAAATTAAAAAAGATTTTGCCAATCAGCCCAAGATCTCATTACAATTTTCTGTTAGTTCATTGAGTCAACAACATGTGTTGAGTTTTAGGAAAATCCCTTGGATTTTGCTACCCTTATGTCATGTACAACTAAAATCGAGAAGTAAGTAAAAGTTTCTGCTCTACGGAAAAAAATTAAAAAAGATTTTGCCAATCAGCCCAAGATCTCATTACAATTTTCTGTTAGTTCATTGAGTCAACAACATGTGTACTGAGTTTTAGGAAAATCCCTTGGATTTTGCTACCCTCATGTCATGTACAACTAAAATCGAGAAGTAAGTAAAAGTTTCTGCTCTACGGAAAAAATTAAAAAAGATTTTGCCAATCAGCCCAAGATCTCATTACAATAGGAAAATGCCTTGGATTTTGCTACCCTTATGTCATGTACAACTAAAATCGAGAAGTAAGTAAAAGTTTCGGGTCTACGGAAAAAAAATTTAAAAAAGATTTTGCCAATCAGCCCAAGATCTCATTACAATTTTCTGTTAGTTCATTGAGTCAACAACATGTGTATTGAGTTTTAGGAAAATCCCTTGGATTTTGCTACCCTTACGTCATGTACAACTAAAATCGAGAAGTAAGTAAAAGTTTCTGCTCTACGGAAAAAAATTAAAAAAGATTTTGCCAATCAGCCCAAAATCTTATTACAATTTTCTGTTAGTTCATTGAGTCAACAACATGTGTATTGAGTTTTAGGAAAATCCTTTGGATTTTGCTACCCTTACTTCATGTACAACTAAAATCGAGAAGTAAGTAAAAGTTTCTGGTCTACGGAAAAAATTTTTAAAAAAGATTTTGCCAATCAGCCCAAGATCTCATTACAATTTTCTGTTAGTTCATTGAGTCAACAACATGTGTATTGAGTTTTAGGAAAATGCCTTGGATTTTGCTACCCTTACGTCATGTACAACTAAAATCGAGAAGTAAGTAAAAGTTTCTGCTCTACGGAAAAAAATTAAAAAAGATTTTGCCAATCAGCCCAAGAGCTCATTACAATTTTCTGTTAGTTCATTAAGTCAAGAACATGTGTACTGAGTTTTAGGAAAATCCCTTGGATTTTGCTACCCTTATGTCATGTACAACTAAAATCGAGAAGTAAGTAAACGTTTCTGCTCTACGGAAAAAAATTAAAAAAGATTTTGCCAATCAGCCCAAGATCTCATTACAATTTTCTGTTAGTTCATTGAGTCAACAAAGTGTGTACTGAGTTTTAGGAAAATCCCTTGGATTTTGCTACCCTTATGTCATGTACAACTAAAATCCAGAGTAAGTAAAAGTTTCTGCTCTACGGAAAAAAATTAAAAAAGATTTTGCCAATCAGCCCAAGATCTCATTACAATTTTCTGTTAGTTCATTGAGTCAACAACATGTGTACTGAGTTTTAGGAAAATCCCTTGGATTTTGCTACCCTTATGTCATGTACAACTAAAATCGAGAGTAAGTAAAAGTTTCTGGTCTACGGAAAAAAATTAAAAAAGATTTTGCCAATCAGCCCAAAATCTTATTACAATTTTCTGTTAGTTCATTGAGTCAACAACATGTGTATTGAGTTTTAGGAAAATCCTTTGGATTTTGCTACCCTTACTTCATGTACAACTAAAATCGAGAAGTAAGTAAAAGTTTCTGGCCAACGGAAAAAAATTAAAAAAGATTTTGCCAATCAGCCCAAGAGCTCATTACAATTTTCTGTTAGTTCATTAAGTCAAGAACATGTGTACTGAGTTTTAGGAAAATCCCTTGGATTTTGCTACCCTTATGTCATGTACAACTAAAATCGAGAAGTAAGTAAAAGTTTCTGCTCTACGGAAAAAAATTAAAAAAGATTTTGCCAATCAGCCCAAGAGCTCATTACAATTTTCTGTTAGTTCATTAAGTCAAGAACATGTGTACTGAGTTTTAGGAAAATCCCTTGGATTTTGCTACCCTTATGTCATGTACAACTAAAATCGATAGTAAGTAAACGTTTCTGCTCTACGGAAAAAAATTAAAAAAGATTTTGCCAATCAGCCCAAGATCTCATTACAATTTTCTGTTAGTTCATTGAGTCAACAAAGTGTGTACTGAGTTTTAGGAAAATCCCTTGGATTTTGCTACCCTTATGTAATGTACAACTAAAATCCAGAGTAAGTAAAAGTTTCTGCTCTACGGAAAAAAATTAAAAAAGATTTTGCCAATCAGCCCAAGATCTCATTACAATTTTCTGTTAGTTCATTGAGTCAACAACATGTGTACTGAGTTTTAGGAAAATCAATTGGATTTTGCTACCCTTATGTCATGTACAACTAAAATCGAGAAGTAAGTAAAAGTTTCTGCTCTACGGAAAAAATTAAAAAAGATTTTGCCAATCAGCCCAAGATCTCATTACAATTTTCTGTTAGTTCATTGAGTCAACAACATGTGTACTGAGTTTTAGGAAAATGCCTTGGATTTTGCTACCCTTATGTCATGTACAACTAAAATCGAGAAGTAAGTAAAAGTTTCGGGTCTACGGAAAAAAATTTTAAAAAAGATTTTGCCAATCAGCCCAAGATCTCATTACAATTTTCTGTTAGTTCATTGAGTCAACAACATGTGTATTGAGTTTTAGGAAAATCCCTTGGATTTTGCTACCCTTACGTCATGTACAACTAAAATCGAGAAGTAAGTAAAAGTTTCTGCTCTACGGAAAAAAATTAAAAAAGATTTTGCCAATCAGCCCAAGATCTCATTACAATTTTCTGTTAGTTCATTGAGTCAACAACATGTGTATTGAGTTTTAGGAAAATGCCTTGGATTTTGCTACCCTTATGTCATGTACAACTAAAATCGAGAAGTAAGTAAAAGTTTCTGCTCTACGGAAAAAAATTAAAAAAGATTTTGCCAATCAGCCCAAGATCTCATAACAATTTTCTGTTAGTTCATTGAGTCAACAACATGTGTACTGAGTTTTAGGAAAATCCCTTGGATTTTGCTACCCTTATGTCATGTACAACTAAAATCGAGAAGTAAGTAAAAGATTCTGCTCTACGGCTGCTCTACGGCTAAAAGAATTAATGAAATCGGTTAAGATATATATACTTTTTACGTAAGACCTTAAATGAGTTGTAATTTACTGTATTCGGAGTTAGTTTATAAATTTTATGAGCCTTGTCCTTTTTTTTTAAATTTATCAATTTATTGTTATACCACGGTTCTTTCTTGGCGCCTTAAACAACC
Organism: Nephrotoma flavescens; assembly: GCA_932526605.1. NCBI lineage: Eukaryota > Metazoa > Arthropoda > Insecta > Diptera > Tipulidae > Nephrotoma > Nephrotoma flavescens. The sequence goes on along the minus strand of OW052222.1, from coordinate 156,130,528 downwards.
AATCTAGGAATGAATGTTTCAATGCCCATTTGAACAATTTTATAAAATTCGTTCAACATATCGTCTATATTATTACAATTATAAAATGAAGACCAATTATACCCATCAAGAAATGCATTTAAAGAAACATAATCGTCCATTTTAAAGTTATAGATGACAGAGTCGGTATTATTTTCGATTAATTCATTGTATTCAAACAAGACTGAAATATTCAGCGGCAAATGATTAATACTTGAAGATTCAGCTAAATCATCACAGGTTGTAACGGTCATCTCATGATCAATTGGCACAAAGGCTAAGTCTAAGACGTTGTTACTGCAATTCTTGACATTGATGATAAATTGTTTCAGTCCCAACGAAAATATTTCAGATATGAACTTTTCCACATCATCGTTCATGTTTATGGGAGTTAAATTGTCATCCATATACTCCCATACAATACCTGGCAAGTTAAAATCACCGAAGATCAATAAGCGGTCCTCAGGTTGAAGAAGTGCAGTAATATTAAGTTTCACGGTGTCCAAAAACATCATAAACCGCAACGTTGGAATGACATGGTATATATGTGACACAAATGATCAGTGAATATGAATGAAACCGTAAGCGCACTGCAACAACTTCAGTATCACAGTTGGTTAATGTTATCGGCATAGATGAGTATTTGGTAGAGAGGGCTATTAAAAAATCCCCCTCCACGGCATAAGTGTCCTGTTGTAGATGTCTGTCTCTCCGATAAACTGCATAAGATAGTAGAAAATACTCCTCGGTTCTGTAGTGGGCAGTCAACCACGTTTCCGTGATGCAAATAACGTCGTAATTATACGAATGTTATAAGAAGGCTTAGCTTAGGGACTTAGGTACTCCGTTAATAATTCAATATGTTATAAATTTTATATTACATATATTTTTTATTTGAACATTTAAATTAGATAAACAAAAATTATGAATAAACGAATAGTTTATGAGTTCAATGGACTATATCTCGAATACCAAAAATACAACATTTATGCAAAATCCAAAGGAGTTTCCTAAAACTCAGCCCACACGTTGTTGATCCACCAGACCAACAGAAAATCATAATGAGATCGTGGGCTGATTGGCAAAATCTTGTTTAATTTTTTCCGTAGAGTATAAACTTTTATTTACTTCTCAATTTTAGTTGTTCATGGCATAAGGGTAGCATATTTTTGCGGAATTGTCTGTTCTTTTAACACAACTACCTAGGTTTGTTAATAAATAAATTAAGGCCAAGTTCTAATTAAATTGAATCTTAATTCTAATTAAATTAACTTAAATAATTAATTTTGATTAATTAGATTCCTTAAAATACAACTGTGTGAAGACACAACTGGGTGAAGACACTAATTCATTTATTAGCACAAAAAGATATATTTTTTGTTCATCGGGTACGGAAATTATGTTAGATCACCAGACAGATTACATTATGTTAACATGCAATTTTCCGAAGCAAGTGCATTTGTAACAAAGACGGAATATCTGAATATGACGTATAGATGCCCAGCTGATGTTACTTCTGCTCTAACGGAATACTACCCTAACATCAGTAGTATGAATACCGTGCAAATTTCAACCAAATGTATAAACCTGCCGTCAACATTGTCGTCGATACTTATGTTGGATGATGCATTCTATCTAGGTTAGGTTGCGTTAGGTTAGAGTGGCTGCTATCGCACACTTAGACCAATAATGGCCCATTGTGATACCACGAACCCAATCTCTCCTTACTCCCGCTGAAACCATCCGGAGCTACTCACGTAGCGTAAAATATCTCGCACTCCACAGCCCGCGAGATCAGAAAGGCTATCCATATCGTACACACCCAAATACTTATGCCTTCTGCATGAAAGTGTCGGACACGAGCAAAGGAAGTGATCGGACGTCTCTTCCTCCTCTTCGTCCAAACAACTTCTGCAAAAGTCATTCGTCTGTAGACCCAGCCTTCTCCCATATTCCCCAAAAAGGCAGTGTCCTGTCAGTATATCCCCACGACCAATCCTACCTCTCGTTTTCCCAGGGATATTAGTGCTTTGGAGCGCCGCAAGTTCAGTTTTGGTCAAACCTGTTTTACTACTCTGCACGTGAGGGTGTTGGTTGGTCCACTTCTCATCTGTCAAGGCGATCGCCTTTTTACTGAGCGCCAATTTGAGCGCTGCTATAAGCCTCCCCACACCTGCCCGTTCCGGCTGCATCTGGAGAGTCAAACTGTACCTAGCTAGTTCGTCTGCCCTGCAGTTTCCCGTGACGTCCGAGTGCCCAGGAACCCAGATTATCTGGATAATGAAATACTCGCTAGTCTCATTAAGAGATGATTGGCAATCCATAGCCACCCGTGACTTCAGAGAAACCGCCTCTAAGGTCCTGAGTGCCGCTTGACTGTCCACATAAATTGCGATATCCCTCACGAATACCACGTTATGCTTGAACCATGTCACGACTTCGCCTATCACCACCAGTTCAGCCTGGTACACGCTGCAGTAGTCAGGTAGACGAACGGAAATATTAACATTAAGCTTCTAACAGAAGACTCCGGCTCCTACCTTGCCGTCTAGCTTAGAGCCGTCCGTGAAAAATTGCAGTGCTTCGTTTTCCAGTATTGATCCGTTCCTCTAGGATTCTCCCAAAGGACAGATGGTCCAGAAACCTTTATCGAAGCGCAACGTTGGTTTAATATAATCTAGATTCTACAGTTCTTACCTTAGCGATCTAACTATCGTCGAGTGTCCGCCTGAAGACACACCACTGATAGACAGCCGAAAGTCTCGTAGCCACATTGACTGCTATCTGCTTACCAAAAAATTCGATTGAAATAAGGTGGAACATAACCTCTAAAGCTCGTGTAGGTGTTGACATATGCGCCCCGCTTATAAGCATGCATGCCGTTCTTTGCATCTTCTCCAACATCATTATGTAAGTCACCTTTTCCAGAGCCGGCCACCACCCTGTATATCAGCACCGGTTTTCCCACTGCCGTGTAGAGCCAGTGTACCAGCTCTGGTTTGAAACCCCGTCTCTTACCTATGGCGCTCTTACACGAGTAAATGGCTACGTTAGCCTTATTCACCCTTTCTACAATGTTAGGCTTCCAGCTGAGCTTACTGTCCAAGAATATGCCCAAAAATCTCGCTCTGTCAGCAAAACCAAGCCTAATGCCGTTCACGGTAGAGGGGCTAACTACCGAAGTTTTATATTTCTTAGTAAATAGTACCAGCTCTTTCTTACAAGTGTTAATCCCTAATCCGCGCTTGCTGACCATTTCGTAACGATCAGGATTGCATTCTGTATAACGCCCCTAATCGTATCCAGATATTTGCCTGAGACAGCTATCGCTACATCATCTGCATACGCTACAACCCCAATCCGCTCTTTCTACAGTTCCAACAGCAATCCATTCACCATTGGACTCCAAAGGAAGCGGGACATTACTCTTCCCTGGGGAATTCCTCTAGCCACCCACCTTCTAATGGTGGCCTCCCCCAGTTTTGCGGTAATAAACCTGCTTACCAGCATTTGATTTATCAACCTACTTATGGGTAATCCACCTTCAAAAATAACAATCCTTCCATGATCGCCTCCGTTTTTACATTATTAAAGGCACCCTCAATGTCGATAAATGCTACCATACAAAACTTTTGCGAGTAAATTGACTTCTCAATCAAGCGTACTAGATCGTGCAGAGCAGTGTCCACCGACTTCCCCTTACAATACGTATGCTGCGACATTGCCCAATTCTCTGGCTCAACTATTGTTCGAATAAGTACATCTATCAACCTTTCTAAGGTTTTCAGCAGAAAGGATGATAGAGTTATTGGCCAGGTTCTTTGGATACGCCTGTTAGCTCTTTCCCGATTTCCGGATAAAAACCACTCTGACCTCCGTCCATTTCCTGGGAATATAGACCAGTTGCAGACATCCCCTGAAGATAGCCTCCACCCAGGGGAGGATAACTGCAAGGTTCCTTTGGATCTCTGCTGGTATGATCCGATCCGGGCCCGCCGATTTATATACGGCTTAAAACCGTTTAGCGCTCACAGGATTCATTCCCTATCCACGATGCCATCCACATCTGTTAAAAGTATACCTCGATGAGCTCCAGGATCCATCGAGCCATCAACGCTTCCCGGAAAATGAGTCTCAATGAGAAGCTCCAATGATTCCGCACTTGAAGCTGTCCATAACCCGTTCGGTCTAATTAAGTAACTAGGACTGTTTGGGTTAGTAGATAGAATTTTCCTAAGGCGAAAAGACACCTTCTCCATTCTACAACAAAAGAGTATCTAAGACCTCCGTTGTGCCCTCCTCAACTCTTTTTTGTACTTTCTTAGGTCCTCCTTATAGGAGTCCAAATCTCGATTTCAATTTGTGTTCTTAGTCTTATTAAAGGCTATCCTACATGCTCTCCGATAGGTTTCCAACTCCATGGTCCACCATGTCAGTTTTTGCCTGCCCCTAGGATTTATCAGGGGGCACGCAGCATTAAATAAAAGATTGCATGCCTTTGTGACAATATGAACCATGCAATCTAATTCCTCTACTGTCATCACCGGAATTTCAGGAACCTTCAGCGGCAATAGTTCCTCCAACATCTTCCCATATTTGTTCCAGTTTGTCCTTCTGGGATTCCTGAAGACTTTCCAGGCAACAGGTTTGATGTTGAGTTTGTATGTTACAGATCAGTGATCAGAGAATGAGTGCTCATTCGCGACTCTCCACCCGCTGATCATATAAAAAATTGTTTCTGACACAAAGGTCACATCTGGAACGAATGTTGGTTCACACCTACTAATTTTGCAAACTACAAGGGTAGTAGTTAATAAGTAATCAAAAAATAAGTCATCGCTCTCGTTAATGTCTGTGCTTCCCCAGATTGTGTGATGCGCGTTTGTATCACATCCAAGTATAACACCTACCTTTCTCTGACCTGCTTCCCGGATCAATTCCCCTAGGTTATCCGGTGGAACCCCCTTCTCGCGATCCATATATACTGAGGCTAGCCATAGTTTTTCACAGCCAACGCTCACCGCTGTAACATCCCCGCTACTAAATTGAGGAAGAAGAAAAATATTCAAATAATTTTTCACTAAAATATTTGATTTGATCTTTCAAGATTTGCTTGAATATAATACTTTATACCCTTTCTTTCAAGGTTCTTGGATTAACACAAAGTCTTCATCTGACTTAGTCAGTCTGAGCACGAGAGCTGCCGAGGCAGCCTTCGTGTGATGTAGATTTATTTGTACAAGGCTAACCATTGTAGTCTACCTTACTCACTTCTCCCTGCACTCCCTGCATCAGGATAGTGTCATCTGGCTCGTTGATTTGGTCACCAGCCCCTCTCGTCGTGTGTTCGATGGGTTGTCCCCATTGGACTCCAAAGAGGAGGCTATCTTTCCTCACCAACATCTCCTCGTCCGAAATATCGGAACAGCTACCCTGGTCGCTCTCGGCCTGCTTGACCGTCTCCTGCTGGGTCCGTTCACCGTCGCCTCCAGGCTATCCTCCGCGCACTTATCGAACTCATCTTTCCTGTTAACTTTAAGAGTGATCGATCCGAAACCGAAGTTGATCGCTACCTTTGATCTAGCAAGGGAAGCCAGGGATTCCTTATTGATCACCATGATTGCCAATCTAAAGCCCCCTTAGCCTTCTCTTGCTTGACAATCCTCCAGTCTTCCGTTGGAAGATCGCGATTACTGGCCTGAATGATCTCAATGACCTCCTCTGGCTTATCCGGCTCAGTTGATAACCAAACGCGAGATCGACCGATCTCTGGTCTGAGCACGCAGTTAACTTAACGCGCCCTTGGTGCCATCCCTGCAGGACGGAGGGGATCCCGGATTTTCTCTCAGAATCCTCAAGAATATGGAGTTTAGTGCATTGTACACTACCTTCCACTTCTCGAGCGTGATGCTCCCATTTTCTTGACCTCTGTCAATGACGCCTAGCATCAACACGTGCTCCATCAGGGTTTCACTGAATAACTTCAGTTTCTGCTCCTTAGGAGCACCCGACGTCGTGTCTGCTTGCACTTTGGCCCGCTTACTGCAACCCGCTTCAAGCTTCTTAGCCCATGCTACAGATTTTTTCTGCTCTACTGTAAGCTGCCCGTCAGATATCGCAGCCAGTTTCTCCAGAATTCTTAATACCGATAGTCTCTCCCTGTACCGTCGCTTCGCTGGGGGGATCTCTCTCAATCCCCCGCTCTTCTGTTTGGCGGTTCCGCTTCCCCTTGCTTTCGATACCATGGTTTCGCTTGCCCCAGCCTCAGATGAGGGAGCCCCACCTTTCTGGTTAGAGTTGCTCCTCTCATTCACATTTTCCGGTTTTTGGTGGGTACCGGTCCCCTTGTTTTTATTTGTAAAATGTTCCATGTTTTTCCCACGAGTATCGGAGAAATACAGGTCCACCTGCGCAGAGATCCGTATACGTAGGTAACGCTGAATACAACTGGAGGTCGCCAGGTATCCAGAGGGCTTCGTTCACAACGGAGCTTTGTTAAATGGGCCCTTAGTTTAGCCGATCATCAGCACGGGTCGCATAACACCGTAATCCAGCCCATTGGCTTCCCGAGCACCACGCCTTGTGCGCCTCCCTCCTCCCCTCACATTCATTTACGCATTCAACCATTCATATAGATATCCTATACCAATGGGAACTACTTCATTCATGGGACTCCCTTTTATAGGCTTCCCCACTTACTACCTGGAAATCCGGGAGCGCAAGGAGACGTGACCCTCAGTTCGCCGTGGTTTGTGGTCAATGGTTTTATAGCGCCATCAGTTCGCCTTTCCCTACTGGGTATCATTGGCACTCTTAATTTAGTGAACAAAGGTTAACCACTCCTCCGTTATCTGAGACTCTCCTCCAGCAGAGCTGTGGTTCGGGACGGCTTATTAAATTCATCGCTAACCTACCTACCAACAGGTCGTTCAGTATCCACCACCTGTGACCCCCCTGATAGCTGCAGCCCACCACGGGTATTCTATCTAACGTTTACTAAAGCTAATAAACAACTAACATCCCGTCGACCAAATGGCCGGGTGATTAAAGCTTTGGCGTTTGGATCGGGAGGTACCGGGTTCGAATCCCGATAGGGGCAATGATGCAAAGTGAAATGTAATTAACAGATTACGATCTGTGGTGAAATGTAACACATCTATGACCCCGTACGTACTCGAGTTGGGCAGAAGGCGTAAAGTAAAGATGTAAAAAGCATAACCGCGAAAGAGCAGGGTGAGTCATAGTTGCAATTTCAAAGCACATACAGTCATTTAAATATTTTTCACCAGTGGCGAATGATAGGCTAGATTCACTTCTAATGAAAACTCGAACCTATACTAATAGTAGAAAGGTAAATCAACCTATAGAATCTAGTAAAAGATCGGTTTATGAAAAATGTGCAATTTACTATCAAAACGTAAACAAGATGGCATTAAAAGCATCTTAGTTCTATAAATTCGTTTTAAAACCAAGCTACCTTATTTATGTAATTTGCAAAACCTCATTAAACCCCGGCATAATGAGCATCGAATTTTTTGGAAATGATTATTGTTGTTTACAGATGCGATCGGTCTCTCGAAACTAGCTCAAAGAAATCGGGTGGTGGCGTACTGATAGCAGTACATTCTAAACTCTGAAGTGCTCCAGTAACTTTAGCCCCATCGAGAGTTGAACAAATTTGTGTAAAAATCAAAATCAACCAAACCAATCTAATCATCTACGCAGCATATATACCACCTCAATCAAATAATGATCATTACGCAACTTGCGTCGATGCTCTTGATGAAGTGATTAATACAACATACGCGTCATATTTAGTTCTTGTGCTTGGTGATTTTAATCTTCCAAACATAACTTGGAATTTGGACCCGGAACTAAATTGTATTTTACCATGCAATATAACAACAGATGCGGAATCTTCATTTGTGGAAGCAACATTTCGTTTAAATTTCATTCATTCATTTTGTTTAAAGTTTTTTCGATAAATTTTGAATTTTTGTTTTAATAAATTTGTGTTTTAAACTGAATAATTTAAAATCACACATGTTAATCACCGAATAGATTTGTTTGAATAAATAAATAAATATTTATTTATTAAATCATGTTGACAAAATAAATTAAAATATATTTAATATATTCGATGATTATAAATGCGTGTTCTCAAGATACCAATAGCGAAATCAATATATTTAATATTTTAAAAGAATTAAAATATTTGCCCCTGAATATATGTAAATGAATAGCAAAAACGTTTAGTAAGATTTAGTAAAAAGTTCAATCATCTATATAGGTGAATGAAGAATTTACTAAAATTGCACTATATTCATTTAGTACGATTTAGTAGAAACTTCAGAGGCATTTATTTAAAAATGCTGAAATATTTTCCGAGTCATAAAATTTTGAACGATCAAAATACATGTCAGTATAATATTTTAGTAGACCCATATGTATACTCGACAAGTAACAACCCGATAAAAATTGTTCATTCTAGTGGAGCTCGCAAATCTAAAACGACATTCTTGTGAAGAACGGATTTTCTTAGTAAATTTGACTGTAAGAAAATTCGTATCTCAAAATTTTCAACGATCGGCAAACTTGCCACTATATGATTTTGGTAGTTCCATATATGTACTCTACTTGTGCCAACACGATAGAAATTGTAAAAGCGATGTCACATACACATATCTACGGACGACTTCTTAAAACAGATTTGGCATTTACGAATTAATAACAGAATATCTTTGACTTTAATTAATGAGATAATATGTAAAATATCTCAAATTAGTAGCTAAAATAATAAATTTGCAATTATTTAATAATTTTAATTGAAAAGTAATCATTTTTCTATTTAGCCGTTTCTAGAAACGGTTTTTGCTCTGAATGGTATAATTTTTCCCGTAAACAAACGCCAAAAATTTAAAAACGAATTCGAAACCCATCCAAAAATTGTAAATGATTTATTTCTCTGTTGTATTTTCCGTTCATTTTTACTTCAAAAAAGTTTCAAAAATTTCAAAAAATTTATTTTTTGACAGCTTCAAAAAATTCTTGTAAACCTCGTTCGTACTTAATATAAATAAATATTCGATATAATAGTAGTAATATATAATAGTATATGCCATTTATTTAATTCAAATATTTCCATTAATTCAAGTTCCAGAATGTCATAAGAAATGGAGTACGATGAGTAATTATGAAGCCTACAATAATGAGCCCCTGACTGAAGAAAGCCAAACGGCAAATGATAGTGATGCAATTTTTCATGAGATAATTGAAGTTCGCACGATCAGTTCGAAGAGGAAAACAGAAATTTGTCACCGCCGGCAAAAAGGTGAAGTTGTTCTTCCGGGGATGTGGCGGAAAAACTCTTAGACTCTGTTAAAAATATTAAAATTCCTACACCACCACCCTTATATATTTGGCCCGGTAAGCTGCAGCTCCAAAATAATTGCAATTTGAAGAGCTAAAATTCCAAATTGGATGTTTGGAAATATTTCAAAATTTAATATCTAAAAAATCACAAAAAAATAAATCATCTTTTTTATTTTAAATGTACATATTTGTTAGTAGTGAATATAATGAATTTATAAAAATTTACTGAATCGGAATGTGATATGTTTGTATATATTTTTATTGAAATTAAAAACTAATAATTGTTTATATAGATTAAAATAATATTTAAAAAATGTCTTTTTTATTTATATCATACTATATTGAAATTGAACATCTCCTTCATTAATACACCTGTGGCACTATTCTGGCAATTCCCTGGGAATAGGGAATTGGGGAAAGATTTTATATGTAATTTCTATTTTAAATTTTTTTTTCTGGCATACTGAGTTAAAAATCTAGTGGTAATTTTTTTGAAAACAAAATAAAATTGGGAATAATTTTCCCTGAAAATTTAGATATGGAAAAATTATTCCCAATTTATAAATATTTACATCAAACTTTTCTTCTTAGTAGGCCGGAAAAATAATATTTGAACTGAAATTACATATAAAATCTTTCCCCAATTCCCTATTCCCTGGGAATTACCAGAATAGTGCCACAGTTAGCACACATTTATATTATGTCATATTCGCGTGGAGCAGGTACAGTACAATTATGGGTGGCAGCGCGGAGATGATGGCTGTACATTATATGCAAGAGTTTCAGTTCATTTACACATGTGATGTTTCACTTCTATCCTATTTAATAAAATTCTCCATTTATTGGCTAGTATGCCGAATACATTCACAACAATCCGCCAAATTTGAAAACCTTTTAATATTTACATGTAATTAAATATTCGACGAATTTGTGCCAAATTTTGTCCCGGATATGGTGTTAGAAACATCGGCTTTAATGAGAAAGCCTCATCTCCTACCAGAACGTAAGATACTTTTTTATCCGAGTTGGGTAAACACGAATCTTGAGGAATATCTAAGCGTTCTGAGGTGTTAAGCCACATACTGCTGAATTGGTAATTTTTAAAAATTGAGGAATCAGAATTTGATCCGTATGCACCGATGTCTACACTACAAAATTTATAATTTGCGTTCACGATCACCATAAATACTGTATAAAATCTCTTTTTATAATTGAAATGTAAGCCTCCCGAATTAATACGGACGAACGTGTTAATATGTTTGCCATCAAAGGCACTCAAATAATTGGGGAAAAAGTCATTGGCTATTCGAGTCCAATCATTAGATTTAGGCTTTGGCAGTGCGATGTTTAAAAGTAGTTGATAGCCGATATTGTTTGGTAAATGCATTTTTTTATTGAAGACTTTCCCATTAAAAACCTTAATGCGGAGTCAGTGAAGCTGCATGCAGTACCCAAAAACCTTAACAAAAATTCAATTTTACATACTATAATTTAATTAAAATATTTCTAATCCAGAAACTTACCTCAGTTTTATAATTAATTTTTCTTTTGCGGTTATCGTATCTCTTCTAGTAGCCACTCTCGAGGGTTTAATTTCATTATATACCCGAATAAATAAAATCAAATTGTCTTTTGGACTAACTAATTTTACAATAGTAAAATATTCCCCCAATTGCTTCCATATGAGAATTAATAGGCTGCACCCAATACTTGCGAATGCACTTATTTTTATAGTACAAGTACATCGTTGAGTATTTTTAATTTTTAATTCATTTGATCGCACCATGATTGAACGTATGTTTACAATTTTCCACTTTGACACAAAACAAAACAAAATATAAAGAATTGTTGTTGTAAAACTCACCTGTAATTAAATGTGTATGTGGCATCGCTTTAATGGAGCTCACATATCTAAAACAACAGACATTCTAGTGAAGAACGGATTTTTTTTAGAAAATTTGATTAAAAGAAAATTCATATCTCAAAATTTTCAAAGATCAACAATCTAGAATTTTAATCGTTTTGACACAATTAGATACCACGCATTAACGCCACATCATTAACCCATTCACTATTCCCCTAATCACACAACTACAGTAAATACCTGCACATCGCAAGCTCCATGTCAAGAGAGAGTCTTAGTTGTGTTTATTAACATCATCGATTGTAATCGATGATGAAAATTCGATTTGCATCTAGCCTCTGATTTGATACGAACCCAGTACCTCCCGGTCCAAGTGCCGAAGCTTTAACCATTGCACCACTTGTCCGGTATAGTGCACATATAGGTCTACCAAAATATTAAAGTTTGTCGATCGGTGAAAACCGTAAGATATGAATTTTCTTAGAATCAAATTAACTAAGAATTTCCGTTCTTCACTTGAATTTCGCATTAGACACGCGAGCTCTTTTAGAATTTTAATCGGGTTAGCACAAGTAGGGTGCATATATGGGCCTACAAAAATATTAAAGTGGCAAGTTTACCGACCAGTAAAAATTTTGAGAAATGAATTTTCTTAGAATCAAATTTTCTAAGAAGTTACGTTTTTCACATAAGAATGTCATTTTAAATATGCGAGCTCCATTATAATTTTAATCGAATTGGCAAAAGTGGAGTGCACATATGGGGCAACCAAGTTTTTATTAACACAAGTTTGCCGACCGGTTAAATTTTCGACATATGAAATTTCTAAGAATCAAGATTTCTTGGAAATGCCGGTTTTAACAAGAATGTCTTTTTAGGTATATAACATCCATTAGAATTTTAATTTGGTTAGTAGAGTACATGTATAGGAATTTATATTATCTATCTTTTTTTAATTTTGAATACTTAGTAGGAATAAAATGAGTTGACCCTACTTTTAACTTTCCTTTAAAAAAACTGTGAACGATGTTTAGTTACTTCTAGAGTAACATAATTTCTCCACAATTTTGTGGTTATTAGAATAAGGAATTTTAATCTAATTAAACCTTAATGCAAAATTTAAAATTATACTAATATTTACTATTATAGTTTTAGTAAACCGCCGCAGATACGTTTTTGAAATGACGACGTCATACAGATTTTAATTTAGTTAAGCAGAAATTAAGAAAGTTAGCAGACATTTTAGCCGAAAATAAATGTGCACAATCAGCATATTTAAATCTTTTGTAGGTGGTTGTACAATATTCTGATGATGTTACCCGAACATTACATGTTGTTAAAGTTGGCAGAAAACTTTCACCCTAAAAAAATTGGATTTAATAAGGATTGATTTCACAGCATGTTTAAACATAATATGGACTGGGTGAAGTTACTTCGATTCGTAAATTGGAGATCCTGTAAAGAAAACATTACAGGATCTCAGTAATGTGATTTCTGATAGTGGGTCAACTTTCTGTTGTACATTATTTTCCCGCCGGCGTCACTTGAACATCAACAAAAAATTTTGAGAAACGAAAAAGTTTACAAAACCAAAGTTTTTTTTGACAGATTATCTTCTAGTTTATAAAAACGATTTTATTGGAAAGGCACACTCTTCCAGATCGTATTAAAAAGGAAGGTTAAACAAAATAAAGAAGAATTTTATAATCGTCCGTGAATTTAATTTGTTTAAGAATTTTTTCGGCTTTTCGGACAAAATATTATTTTAATGGACACCCATACAATGTTTACGACTATTTTAGTCGCAGAAAACAAAGAGGCCATTTATTAACAATATTTCTACCACAAAAGTAGAAAAAATGCGCTCCCCTCCCCCAAACCTTTAACCCCAAGGCGTACTTGTGTACACAAAGAACACAAACCCTTGCATAAATGGGAACTCCCTTAGGTAGCTTCTTGGCAGCTTGGTTTCGTACTGATAAAAGGTTGGTTAAAGGTTTGGGGGAGGGGAGCGCATTTTTTCTACTTTTGTGGTAGAAATATTGTTAATAAATGGCCTCTTTGTTTTCTGCGACTAAAATAGTCGTAAACATTGTATGGGTGTCCATTAAAATAATATTTTGTCCGAAAAGCCGAAAAAATTCTTAAACAAGTTAAACAAAATAATTCTTAGTTTCTTTTAAATCAATTTTTTGGTGGGTATGCGCATGCGATTTCACTATAAAACACTAAAAGTGGAATAACTTTTGCACCATCAACAATTCGAAAGAACTTTACTTGGCTGTTTTTGTTGGAAATGAGCTCCAATATCACCTTGTTTCGTTTGATCTGCCAATCTTGGGACACCCTGTATTGTAATCATGATAAACTTTGGCCACATTTTTGCGCGTTTACCATTCGCTGTGTGCTAATGTGTGTGTGTCTGGCTATGCGTAGTGTCGTGCTTAGTCTGCATCCTCTCTACATCCCATACGGTATGACGAAGGCTCTTTTCGTAAACTGGAAGGTCCCAGTAATTTTTTAAGCATACCATTTATGAGAAAAACGAAGATTCTAAATTAAATTTGCAACAAAATCGACCGAAAACATTTTTTCCAAATTTTTACCGGAAACGACGATTTTTGGCTACTGATGAAAAAAACTGATTGATTGATAGGGACAAATCTGCATTCTTACGCTTTTTCTACAAATTGTTAGATCTAGTGATTTTCATGATAGATTCTTAATAAAATTTGCTACAATGATGATTTTTGAAACAAAATTTTCAGAACAGGTTTTCAATAAAAAGTTGTCCTCTGCCTACAGCCCAGATGAACTGATTGATCGGAATGAAGTTTCATACATAAGCCTGTTTCACAAAATGGGAGATTCCAGAGAATTTGGTCGAAATCTGTTTACCGTAAAATACAGCTTCCATAGAAAATTTATCGTTTTTGTATCGGAAGTGACATGGCTGCTTCTTCGTTTATTGCATGTAGTTTGAAAACTCTCATTTACGCTGTCGGCTGGAAATGGGTGCTTCGAAGTGGTGATTTGAGTTTTGGAAAGCGATAAAGGTTAGTCGGAGCCACATCAGGTGAATGCAGTGTTTGTTCGGTGATATTTGTTGAGTTGTTGGCCAGAAATTCGCTCACAATGATAGTCTTGTGAGACGGTGCGTTGTCGTAGTGAAAAATTCATGAGTTTTTTTACCGTCCAGTTTTAAAAATTCCGAGTGCACAAAATCGCAATAATCAAACAAACAGTCAACATTACCTTCAGTTTTGATGGACTCTGACGTGATATTTTCTTGTAGACAGTTTTACATGTCAAATTCGTACGCCCATGCGTTGGGGTGGGGTCAAAATTGGCTCGTTCGAGCATGTCTCTAGTAGCCTTTACGCGATTAAGTGTTTGAAAAAATATAGGTCTTGTGGAACTATAGTCAAGCGGTAACGCGGTGCATGCGCGAGCAATCATGTAGCAATTTCTTAAACCTTAATGACAATTTTCTGTCACCAATGCCTTCACTGTATTGATGTTTACTTTAATTGAAGCCGTTGATGGCCTACCAAATTTTGACCGCTTTTGAATGCACTGTACCACTCATATGTACGTGTTTTTGTTAAAGTCGATTCATCGTAAGCCTTCTGAAACGTTTTTACCGGTTCGAACTAAATGACAGATCGCGCTCATCCTTCATGTCAGGATAGGTGGCAGTAGAGCCACCTTATTGACAAAAACATTTTAAAACCGCTTTTAGCGGGCTTTTCAAATGACAAATTTCCATTACATTTTTTTTGGTAGAATATAATCTAACAGATCCTGAATTAATTTTGCATCACTACCGGTCCACACCAGTCTTCCAAAATGTAGGCGGAGATTACGAATGTTGTTTATTGTCCAAAACCCGTTTTTCATTAAAAATTCGGTTCTGTACAGCTCTTTTCCATAAAGCTAAGCTTTTACCATAAATTATGAGATCATGTGGAAGTGACAGTTTTCATTTTGTAAAAAATATAGCATTTACGAGAAGCCGATCAAATTAAAAATATTGTAAATTAAATTTCAATTTCAGATCATATTTTAAATTTTACCGTAAATGATAAGTTTTGATAATCAAAACTTTATTTCACCAAAATTCAACATCTCTACAGGCCCGGCGGATAGACTTCGTCGAGTGTTGGCCAAAACAATTACGCCATTACATTTTTCTGGTATTTTATAACCGCTAGTTAAATGGGTTTAATTCGTAGAGATTTGTTTCCTAAAGCTGTCAGCCAGGTTGCTTAAATTTCAGAAGTTCGACAGGGACTTTACTTTAAATTTATTTTAGAAAACGCTATTCTTGATCGTGTTAAGGCTTTAATTTATAAAACATTTGCAAACAATAAAAAGTCCTATTATGGAATCTGCCCCTTCCGGAAAACTGATGTTCGCTTAATTCCACTGGGTTTTCCAACTTATAGAAATAGCCCAGGTAAGAAATAAATAACATTTGCAAGTATACTTGGTTATTGATGTAGATGTAGCGAAACTGTGATTCACGGATTAATTAAGTTTTAGTATTTGGCTTTCGTGGACCAGCTTACTGCATTTAATTATACCGAGTCATACATTCTTCCCTTAACATTAATTATTTTCGAAAAGCTCTTTGTCTACATCGGCTTAGTAGAACTCACTTAACGAACTGATTTAAATTTGAACCCGTATTCTAGTCATACTTATTGCGATTTTCAAGGGTCACTTGCAGAAAATGATTGATTCATAATTTAGCTTATGGTTAAAGGATTATTATTTTGATACAACATAGCAAAATGATGCTAACATATAATACATAAATATTTTCGTTTGAATAGAATGACTTAACATAATGCCAATGTGCCGTTTGGTAATAATAAACTATATTTAGTTTTAGGCCAGTCCTTAAACAAAATCTCACAAAATACAAATTACTCTTACTTACCAAATACGAGGAACACAAGAAACATTTACTTTAGAATAATTATCTTATAAATGAAAGAAATAATACGCCAAGGTGGATGTAGGCGTAATTGAAATAATTATATTGTTTTGTTATTTTAATTGAAAAATAAATATTAATTCTTTGAATTTAATATTTTTGAATAATTTATAAAAATTGCTTTATGTGAGAAGTTGAAGTAATAATATAAGGGCGGTCTTTTAATTTATTTTTTTATTATGTGTATACGAGTATGTACTCGTACTTGTAATAAATAACTTAGAATGTTGTTTCGTCAAGAAAAAATAATACACGTGGATTTTACACCTCTCTATATTGTGTCTTTATTATAATCGTTGTTTACAGGTGTATCACGATTTACGTCGATTTTGAATGTCGTCTAACAAAACTATTTACGTCATTCTCTTAAAGTAGTTATCATTATATAAAATGAGAAATTGATTCAAACTCTGGTATCATACCTTCAATAAATACATATATTTGACTGGCTGCTTAACAGTAACCACATCTATTATCATTATAACACTTTGCGAAGCTCTAAACTTAAGGATGAAAATCTTTATAGATGATATAAATTCATCTCGTACTAGAAATAGAAGATTTCTAGACTACGCAAACTTTTAACCAAGTTGGTTTGAATATAATCAACATGGTTTGCTCTGAACATAATTTCGGAGAGATATAGAGACTGGATTAAGAGCAGTAGATGGACGAGAGCAGGATTGTTTGCAAATACTGCAGAGCGGTACGTTTTTTTACACTACAGGAATTTTATTTTAAGATGACTGAAACCTTCGTAGTTAAAACTAGCTGATATTCCTCAAAAACAACGCAAGTCATTTTAAGAACAACCAACAATATAATATAAATAACTAGTGATTTGTTAATTAAAATGCATCTGTAAAAAGTCTGTTTGCTATATAACTTTCAAAATGTTTCGTGAACAATAGCAAATATAGTGTGCAAGTGTTGATGTGATTGGAAAATTAAAGAAGATTCTCATCATATCTAATAACAACCGCAACATACTATCCAATTCCTAATTTAGCTGTTTCTGGAACTTATGATGCACAACCAATTTCATCAGGGCGTTTCACAAGAAATGAACTCAGTACCGGTTGGTTCTGTCTACTATGAGCCAAATGTTGAAAGATTCTCTAAAATTGATGCCTAGATCAGATCCTAATTGATGAATGGCACAATTATACGGACCATTACACTTCCCATCGACTTGAACAGGAATATCCACAGAATATTTTACGTCCTAATTTGTACCATTAGCCATCTTGATTCGTGCATTATAGGAACCATTTCTTATTCAAGCCGCTTCAACGATACATAGACGTTGGTCCTTCAAGGACAATATAACTGGACTCTGTATTCAGTAGGTCAGTTATATTAATATACCCCAAAACATCAACGTTTATATGCGGTCGATTGTCGCCCTCAATATTTATTACACACTCAATCATCTTTGGGCATTGTTTTTAATTATAGTCTAGCCATCGATTTTTTCTTTTGATCGATTTACTATCTTCGAACGTTACTTATTTCTTATCAATATACCCACATCTACCCAAACACCTATACTCAATGTTTCTGTTTGCACTTTCTTTGACATACGTTAAGCGATCATTCGGATCTGCCGATCAATTACAATGCCGTTCCCTCGTTTCTCGTTGTATTTGTTTATTGCTGTGTCGAATTTCCCTTACGAGAGAACAAGTTATCTCACTGTTGTTCCGTGAGCATTTGTGTCTATTAGAATCAAAAGCGATCTATTTCACTTCTTAGAAAATTTAAGTTACTGATTGATATTGTTACCATATGTTACACTGTATTTAATTTCATTAACTAAATTTCATATTTTCACTCTATTCTTGAGAAAATTGAGAACGAAATCGTCAATATTTTTCAAAATAGTTCTATTCCATTACATTTGCTGATACAAAACAAGTCTATTACATAGAAATTTATAATCAAAAAACTTCTATTCCAATATAAATTGCGAATATGAGAATCAAAAAAGATTTATTCCAAATTTGGCGGGAAACTTGTGATAAACGTCAAAAAATGTTCATACAAAAATCAGTTGCTCATATCTGAAGACAGAAAGTGGTTAGTTTTCTAGAATGTCTTTTAATTTCTAGTATTTAGAAGTCCTCTGTTTTACTAAATTTAATAAAAACGCAGTATTTTGTTTGTTTTTAATTAGAAACGAGTCGTGCGTTTATAGTAATGGATTCAATCGAATCGCCGTAAGTTACAGACCACCCTCGTAAAAGACAAATAAACATTCCAAATCGAAAAAGAACATTGGAAAAAATTGAGAAGTGACTAAAATTCAGATACATAATGGATATTTTTAAGTTCATAATATTAAATATAATAATTTATTTTGTTTAAGAATTTTTTCGGCTTTTCGGACAAAATATTATTTTAATGGACACCCATACGATGTTTACGACTATTTTAGTCGCAGAAACATAGAGGCCATTTATCAACAATATTTTTACCACAAAAGTAGAAAAAATTCGCTCCCCTCCCCCAAACCTTTAACCCCAGGGCAATAGTGTACACAAAGATACACAAACCCTTACAAAAATGAGAAACCCCTTAGGTAACTTCTTGGCAGCTTGGTTTCGTACTGATAAAAAAGTTGGGGGGAGGGGAGCACATTTTTTCTACTTTTGTGGTAGAAATATTGTTGATAAATGGCCTCTTTGTTTCTGCGACTAAAATAGTCGTAAACATCGTATGGGTGTCCATTAAAATAATATTTTGTCCGAAAAGCCGAAAAAATTCTTAAACAAATTAAATTCACGGACGATTAAATAATTCTTCTTAATAATAATTTATCTGCAGGTACAAACGGAAATGTTTACCAGAAATGCAAAAATGTAAACACAGTGTACATAGTCTACTGAGACCTTGCGATGCAATAGAGTTCTCTAATAACTTTTATTCGAACAAGACCAAGCTGGCTCAAGACGCATTTGCCAAGCCTCACAGAACTAACCGCAATTTAAAACAAGGTTCTCGTAAAACATTTTCGGTCAACTACTATATTCAGAACCGTTCTAGAAAATTAATAAAAGTTTGCCAAAATACGTATTTAGGTATATTAGGTGTGAAAAAATCCCGTGTGCGTACTGTATGCAAAATATACTTTGATACGGCAAAAATTCCATCAGAACGACGAAGAGGAGATAGGAAAAGTTTGAAGTAGGAGAATAAAAAACTGGCCGTTATTAATTTTATAAAAAAATATAAATCTAATAATAATTTTAATTTAGGTTTTAAAACGCCTGCGACCGATAAATGTTTGACGTGCCTTAGATTTTTGGAGCAACTAATGCTGATTACGATGTCACGCGTTCATAAGCTCAGCAGCAAAGCTTTCTTTACACTTCTCAATGACAAGGCGGTTTACTGATCATTTCTTTTGATTGTCAAAAGAGTATGGTTTTGCCTAAAGTCTCAGATCAAGCTGCATACTAAAATAGTCGCCAGCTTTATTTATATTTGTTTGGAATGGTGGTTGGTAACAGATATTCAACATTAACGCCGAATAGTATATTTTTATATTATTGGACCGAGAATTGTCAGGCTAAAGGAGCAAACGAAATAGCGTCTGCGGTGTACCACAGATTGAACCATACGGGTTTAAACAATATTCATACAGTTCGTTTAGTGGCGGATGGATGCGGCGGACAAAATAAAAATTCAATTATGGTTGGAATGTGCGAATATTGGTTACTCAAAAAGGCACCACCAAATGTGTTAAAGATTGAGTTGGTCTTTCCAGTGCCAGGTCATTCGTACATTCCTCCAGATAGATTTTTTGCTCAAATTGAGAAGATCGTCCGGAAAAAAGAAACCATTATCAACGTCAACTATTACCTTGATATTTATAAGAAAAATGGAACCTTAATTAATTTTGGGAAGTGATGAGTGTCCCGCACTTGATTTCAAAACTGAGATATGCAACATCAAAGTGGCATTTCAAATTCAATGAATCCAAACGGTTTATTATAACTAAAAACAGAAACGGCACAATTGTTGAAGTACGACGCGAACCTTTTTATGAATTGGACATAGGAGTCTCAAAACTGAATGTTAAACGAGGAGAGAATCTTGCGACTATGAGTGTAATAAGACTCAATAATGGTGTAAAAATAAAAGAAGCCAAAATTAATGATGTTGACAAACTTCTAAAAAAACATTTTGGAACGAAATGGCGAGCAATGGATGATCTTCGAGTTTATATAGAGATAATAGATCATAATGAACTTTACTTGGAAGGAGATAATGAGATCATTAACTGCAATAGTCATGATAAATCAAATACAATTAGAGTTTAAATTTTTAGTTTTAGTTTTTTAATTTTAATATGCAATTTAATTGAACTGATATTTTAAGTATAATGTGATTTTGTGAATAATTAAATTATTTCTACGTGTGTGATTTTTATAAACTTGAAGATTTATTTTATTTTTATTATTTTAATATTTTTTATTTTATTGAACTAATGGCTTTATGTAATTTAATTTAGACCAAAATAAAAGACTGAAATATTTCAAATCTTTAATCTGTTTTTTTTTTCAAACTGAGTCTATTCCAAATCGAAAATTTCAAAACGTACCTATTCCATTATAGCGAGTTTCAAAATGAATATATTCCATTGCGTAACATTCAAACCCTATCTATTCCCAAATTATTTTTAAAATACAAACCAAATTAATTAATATTTTAAGAGTTTTAAATTAAAAATACGATTTATTAGAGACCAATAAAGGCAATAAATCAATAAATAAATCAAATTGCAAAGTAATTGAAAAATTAAAAATTTTTCTCACTTTTTTCAGAAACGTGAAAAGTGGAATAGATCGCTTTGATTCTAGTTCGTGACGCCGGACAACCAAAATGGCAATGACAACATTTTAATAAATTGTAATAACTAATTCTATTATTGCTTTTTAACTTAGAGTTGTAAACCCTGCCAAGCTTGGGGATTGTTCTTCCTATTTGGTTCGCCATTGCAACTCTCTACATCTACGCTTTTTGAAGTAAAACTTCTTTAGGCACGCTTGACTTAGGGACTAAGCTGGCAAATGCGTTACGAAAAATGTAATCGAACGAGGCGAACGAAACAATAAACGCAAAACGAAATCATTTTCCTTTAGTATCAGGATGTGCCATGACAATTCATAAATCCCTAGGTGGAAATTAGTTGATACCATTTTATTTTAATAATTGGTTAAAAAAATTGGAAAATAAGAAAATAGGAAAATTGGTAAATGGAAATTTGGAAAATTGAAAAAATTGGAAAATTGGAAAGTTAGAAATTTGCAAAAAAGGAAAATTTGTAAATTGGAAAATTATAAAATTGGAAAATTAGAAAATTGGAATAGGTAAATGGAAAAGAGGAAAATATGAAAATTGGTTAATTGGAAAACTGGTAAATTGGAAAATTGAAAAATTGGTAAATTGAAAAATTGGAAAATTTGAAAATAGGAAAATAAAAAAATATGAAAAGAGGAAATTTGGAAAGTTGGTAAATTGGAAAATTTGAAAATTGGAAAATTGAAAAACTGGAAAATTGAAAAGTCATAATATAGACTTCTATGTCACTGACTAACTCACTCGAGAACGCACAGGGTGGCTAAATTTTTTTTTTCCTTATTATAAAATCTATGCCACTCACTCATTAACTCACTCCAGAACGCACAGGGTGACCAAAAAAATTCGCCCGTGTGATATATTTTATATATGTATTTTTTCCTATATTACAGCTCCATTCCACACGTATCATAGAAACCGATTCTTTCTTCGTTTCTTTCCCCGTTTGCCTATGATGCAGGTTTTAATGCGACCTAAACACATTTTCAATGAAACCACATTACACAATCATAAATGTGATAAAAAAATATTCAAGGCCATTTTTACTATGCGAAGAGATTTCAAAAATGATTTTTTTGTCCATTTTGTTACACATACATAAACATTATCTATTACGACTAGTTGGCCTTGAAAAACTTACCAAGTTAAAAGGTTACTTCTTGTGGCATTAGACATAAACGGCTAGGTGACACTCGAGAACGCACAGGGTGACCAATTTTTTTTTTTTTTCAATATTATAATTTTTCTATATTATATTATAAATATTAAATATATATTAGAAGTTTTACTTTAGTAGTTTGGTCTAAAGCACACTTAATTTTTTTGTTTTTTTACAATAGCACATTGTGTTATACGTTTTGAAACAGTTTAATTTTTTTTAAATCGTTAATTTTTTGCTCAAACACTTCAGTTCACAAATTGAAAAAATGTACCAACCGATGATTTGTCTCACCGAAGAACCAAAGTTTGACGGTTAAAAACTTCAATAAAACTTTAATTCTAGTCACTCCCCCCTAATTTAAAATATCGTAAGTACTCTTTAGAAAAGTTTCGGTGTGACGGATTCCAGAGCAACAAAATCTGTGTCATAGGCACAGAAAGCTTAATTTTAAATGTTGCTGAACATTAACAAAAATGGGAGACCACCTTAGTAAACTGGACCTCTAGATTCAATAACAAAATTGGTCTAACATTGAAATATTTTCGTTAGAAAGCGCAAAAATGTCTCATTTCTGAGATCAAACAAATCTTGTCAGAAAATGACAAAAATATTACATCGTCTGGTAAGTTCCTGGTCTGACACATAGATGGTGCCATCAAATTTAAAACCTATATGATTTTTAAATTCTACCAAACTTCAAATAATACCTATGTTAAAACTTAAAATTTCATGACATTTCGATCATTAAGTTTACAAGTTACATTTGCTTCGTGACGTTACTTTTCTTAATTTCTAGAGGGGCAAAACCCGAAATGCATACCTCCTTGCGCTGCTCTCTGGGTAACTCTAAATGAATCAGGTGGTGTAGTGGAGATGAGCAGGGTAAATCCTGTTTATAGTCATGGACACTACATGTCAGGGCCAGTCATTGGTTCCCCAAAACCAATGCCAAATCAGCGTCTGAAGCGGGCGTTATATCAAGCAACTCGCTATATAAATGTGTTTAAGGTAGGACTGGATGCCTTAAAATTCTCAACAGTACGTGACCCACCCAACTAACAAATGGATTGAGCCGCAGGTCCGCAACCTTCCATCATAAAAACAGTTAAGTGATGAATTATATTCAAAGGCCTCGGATTACCATATCGGATTCATCACAAACTCGACCTCGGAAATTGTACACGGACAACGCTTTAAAAATTGGAACATGGAACGTGCTTAGCCTCAAAATTATACATATAAAATCAAAAAAATATACATATATTTTTTAGGCAAATAGGGCCCTTTTTAAAATTAAAAACAAAATCTTTTCATTTTTAAAAATAATTTTTTTAGGTAACCATGTTTATAAAATTAAAAAAATGATTTTTAATTGCACTCACCGACATTTTACAAACAAAAATTTTTCTCAGTCCAGAACCTTTCGAACCAAGCAACATTAGACGTACTTGCACTACAAGAGTTTAGATAGTCTGGGAGTGAGATTCTTGACACCACCAACACTCTTCATTACAGCGGTCATCAGAATGGAGGAGAATTTGGTGTTGACTTCCTCATCCATAGTCGTGTGAAGCATCAAATCATCGATTTCCGCCCTATCAAGAAATTTAGCATCATGATCGTTAATGTACATGCACCCACCGAATATAAAGCTGATGACGTCAAAGATCTATTATTTGTCGAGCTGGAGAAAGTCATAAATAACATACCGCACAACGACATTAAAATCATCGTGGCAACTTTAATGCAAAAAACGGTAAGAGTGCAGAAAATACGTAGCACATCGGTCCTAACAGCCTGCACCTAACTAAAAATATAACGAAAAGTTATAAACTTCAAATAAAAAATGAAGGGGTGAATACATATGTTCACACCTAATTTGTAAAGTGAAATATTTAAAATATCGGACTTTTGGTAAATCTGTTTTGTATAATCGAAAGACATTTCTCATGCTTATATTTCAGAACATCAACAAGGTCCATATATTGGATGGAAGTTTGATCTTTAAATTTATTTAAATCTTTTAATTCTTTGTCGTTTTTTGTAAGTGCTAAAGTTTACAAAGGTTTGCTCCACATTTCGCAAGGATATCCCAATTTATGAAATAAGTTTAAGTATGAGCTTTTATTCCGAATAATTTATTTTTTTATCTAGCTATAACGGCTAAATTATTCGGAATAAAAGTTCATCACGGTAAAATTTCAAAAATAATCTAACGAATTTTGTTTGAAATTTAATTGACAATCTTTTTGTTTAATCGTTTATTCATTAATGTTATATACTCTTCAAAATATTTGGAAAAACAAAAAGCTCGTAAGGACCGATTTTAGCAAAAAATCACTCGAATCTCCCAATTTATGCTAAAAGCTTAAGTGTGAAGCTTCATTTCAATCAATCCATCTTGGCTGTATAGGGGCTAGAGTATTGTTAAACATCAGTTTATTATCAAAAAATAAAGAATTAAATTTTTTAAAACAGATTTGGATCAGTGATGTTGCAAATTTCATTTCTTTTCATTTCAGTCGTTTAAGTAGAGCTCATAACAGTTGTTTTTATGAGAGGAGGTTGTTAGCTCCGCTCACTCCGCTTGTTACGTGTGCAGGTCCCGTACTAATAAAAAATTGTAGAGAATCCAGTCCTACCTTAAATACAGGGCGTGAAGGCATGTATCTAGAACAAGGCGAGCAACTAGTTCTTGCCATTTGTAAACGATAGTACGAATTACCCGACTCTAACATCTCACTCAGTGGTTGGTCTTACAGTGTATTTGATACGATTGCCGTTGAATTGAATTACTATTGTCGTAAATCTTAAATAATTGTAAATTTACCTTATGCAATTTAATTACCTCGACATCCTTTGAAAGTTAAATTTCAGTAATCTAATAATTCTTTGACTTTGACGGACAAATAAAAAATGTGAATTGTGCAAACAAATAATAAAAAATCATGGGAAAGTGAAAGTCCATTCCAAATCAAAAAAATATTATGTTAATATCGCACCATCATTAAAAATTTATATATCTGACTATTTCTTTGACATTATCATTACAAATTCAATAGGCTAAATTAATCTGCATGATTCTTTTATATGGACAAAGTGCAGTAAAATAAATCTGAATGAAGATAATCATCATCGCTTAAGGCATTAAAAATGCATCATATACTCCATTCAAATATACCACAGCATCGTATCGCGTATTTGTCTTTCAATTTCAATTTCAATCAAAATCATAAATTTTGATTTTGTATATATGTACTCTGTGAACGTTATGTGTGCACAAAGAATCGAAGGAATGATTGCAACAGGTAAATTCACTTACCATTACAGGTGATTCTTTTCTTTTATAAATTTAACAATAAGCATAATACTCGTACATATCATCTATATTCACTTCATTCGTTATCTTGATATACAGTCGATGGAGTTTGGGTACGGTCGTATATGTATGTAATAAACATAAATATTTTCTTATAACATAAATTAAATATAAATTTCTGTATATTATTGAGGTTTTTTTTTATGTACGTATCGTTATAATCGATTTCAATGATGTCATGACATTTCACCTCATAAAATATGTATATACCGTGTGTATTAAAACATAACCGCAAAGAATAACACAAGTAATATACCTATAAACAAGATGATTTTTTTTGCGTACCCTGGTGTACCGCAACACCCCGCACGGAATACATATTTATGCTGTATTATTGCAATTAATTATATTTCAATATCTTGCTTATGTTAAATATGTAAGAAGGAATAATTTTTCTTCGTTTAAATACATAGTCGTCTACATCAGTTACCTAATGTGGCAATGTGCTATTGACGTACCAACATTTTAAAGATTTATTTGTCAGGTTTTTATATTTGTCCATCCTCCTCGTATCAAAAATTACCCAGCAACGTTAAAAAAGAAATTAACTCTGAGGTCAATTTTTGATTTTTATACGTTTGTTCTTTTATTACTTGTGCTCGGTAATTTTATTGCCGCACTCTATTTAAATTTATTGCCGTGATATTTTTTTTTTAATCGTTTAAAGTGTTTCTAATCGTAAAGAGTGTACATAAATCACTTGTTTCAGTATAGTCAGTAATAAAAAATTGATGGAGAGTCACAGCCGTACAACTTGTTTCTTCTAAAAGAGTCACGTGAATTATGGTTTATGGGTTTTTGAAAAATTGCATATACTGTCGGTAAAATTGTTATGCAATATAAAATATGAATATGCGGGAGTGACAAATTTTTGAAATAAATTAATTGACGTGAACGGTTTATTTATAATAAACTAGATATTTTGTAGCTAAATATTTGATTAGTAAGATAATAATACAATTGGTAAAGTATAATCAGAGGTAACAGTCTAATTGTTTTTAGAATGCAAAATCACGAAGTTTTACACTTACTGTAACGGTCAGTCTATTTTCTTTGGAGCCACGATACAGGATTTTCTTCTACACACAGTTGAATATTTCAGAACAGAAACAGTAAGAAACGCAATCAAAATAATTTTGATAAATTGTTATTGAATTATTTACCCAAGTGAAATATGTCCCATCTTGCACACTTAATGAAAAAAAACTGGCTCGGTATGTTGTACCAACACTTCGAATCGAAAAAAGTCAAATTCGAAAAAAGCCGAATCGAAAAAGTGAAAGTTGTATCATTTTTGCTTTGCGAAAATGATACAACATACCGCCATTCGACTTTTTTCGAATTTCGGTTCGAAGTGATGGTACAACATACCGCCCCTGATTTGAAATAAAAATTTAAATATAAAATAGTGTTCATCTTGGGGCAATTTCAAAAATGGAGGGATGAATATCTTGTGGCCAACACTCAACTTTATTTTATCTGCACGAATGTACGAGTACATAGATCTCGAATACACTACACTTAATTTCAAAAGTAAAAAATTAAAGCAACCGAAATTTTGAGAAAATTTTCTTGTATAATCAAAAACCGTTATTCCTGCTTTAATTTTAGAAAACCAACCCATGTTGATAATTTAATCTTTAAATTTTTAATTCTTTGTCATTTTTTGTAAACCCTAAACTTTTCAACATCATTGCAACAATTTAAAAAACATAAACAGATTTCTAGTAAATTTCGCAAAGATTTTCCAACTAACAGAAAAAAACAAGAATAAAGTTTTATTCCGAATAGCCAATCCGCGTGGATTTTAGAGACGCCAAATTTTAGTGTAATAAAGTTTTTTCTTGAACTCATAATTTCCGGTTAATTTTAAAATGTGATACATTGTTTTTGTCAACTGTTTTACCAACACGTGTGAATTTTTGTTATTTCGACGAATTTTGTAGTCCGCCATGTTTTGTTACTTTTTAATTTTGTCGGAAACTTCACAGTCGTAATTAATTTTAAAACAAAATAAGTTCAGATCATATTTTAAATTAAACCAGAAATGTCGAGTTGAAGAAAAAATCTTAATTTCATAAAAATTCGGCGTCTGTAAAGTGTAGGCGGATTAGCTATTCGGAATGAGACTTTATACTTATTTTTTTCTATTAGTTGTAAAATCCATGTGACGGGTCGAAATTGATTTACAATCTTTTTGGTTTTAACCATTTTTTTTCCAAAATGTTATATACTTTTCAAAATATAGTATATAGGTTGTCGCATGTACAGTAAATTTTGGGAGTTATGGAGAATAATAATGTGATCAAAAAATTATAATACAACATATATCCTATCTGTAACCGTTTTAAGGATAATTAACGTTCTATTATAAAGTAAGTCACTTTGAATTACACTCATACCTTTAAAATTTTACTCAATAGTAGAATCTTGATTATCTCTACATTTGAGTTTAAAAATGGCCGCCTCTGAATTTTTAAAATATTTGATTGTAATACAACCAATTTATAGCCACTTGGATTTAAGGTCATTGAGTGTTTGTGGTTTGCTGGAGTCACTAGTTCTAATATATTCCGGCCAACGCTTGATCTTGTTGGCGGGAATTTTTGGAGATTACACGGTAATTAAACTTTTCTCTCAATAAATTGATCGTGCCATGAGATGTATGGCATGTTGCACCAGCTTGTTGAAACCACATATCGTTCAAGTCAAAATTCCATTCAAAATTTCAAGTTTTTGTACAAAATTAAAAGGAGACGGAAAAAACCATTTCTATTTATGAGAATGGTATTTCCGATTTTTTTTTGTTTTTGTTGAGTTGCTATAATTTTTCCTTGAAAAATATCAAACTGAGTATTTTTTATGGCAGCAAATATAAAAATCAGAAATAGAAATCCCCCACTCTCTTTTTAATATACCGGGTGAGTTTTTTAAGCTGAAACTTTCAAATATCTCGGAACATAAGCCCTCTACGATTAAAATTCAAAATTAAATTATTCTGCAGGGGAAATACATTAGTGCTAAAATTAGGACCCCGCGCCCCTGTTTGTAAGGGGGTGGGAGGAAACTTGGAAACTAAGATAGGAACCCCTATTTTTTATTTAAGATTCGGATTTTACGGCTAAAAGTACGTAGGATTTCGTTGAAACATTTTTTTCGATTCATGATGGATGGCACTGTAATAGGCGATATTAAATTGTTTTCGATTTCTCCTACTGAGAACATTATGCATACGATTCTGCAATATGTTTGCATTAAAATAAACACGTTTTCAATATAAATATTTGAAATTAGTTTTAAACAAATTGTATTTCTTAAATATAAAAAAAAACTACTTTTAGCGTAACACAAGAACAACGACGTGGGCATCATCTTTTAATTAAATTAAGTGCTCAAAATGATGGCCTTCGACTTCAATGCACTTATTAATCCACATTTCAAATGAATGTACACAATTTAGAAGCGTGTATGCTGGAATTTCGGCACAAGTATTTCTTATTCGCTCAATCATATTCTCACGTGTTGTTGGTACTTGTTGGTATACTTTATCTTTGAGATAGCCCCACAAAAAGAATTCTGGCGAAGTAAGATCTGGTGATCTGGCAGGCCGATTTACCGGACCAGCTCTACCAATCCAGCCACCATTAAAATCACGATCAAGTACTTCACATGCTACCGACGAATAGTGTACTGGACATCCAGCATGTTGAAAGCACTTGTTCTGTCGCAATTCTATGCTCAAGATTTCAAATAATATTGGCAGTTCATTTTCCAAAATGTCTCGGCATATTTGAGCATTCAAGTTGCCTTCAATAATATGGGGGCCGATGAATTGGTTGAAAATTATTCCACACCACACGTTGACAGTCCAAGGGCGCTGATGTTCAACTAGGCAAAGCCAGTGCGGATTTTCAACACTCCAGTAATACATGTTGTGTCGATCAACCGTTCCATGGTTTGTAAAAGACGACTCATCGGAGAGCAATACATAGCGAAAAAAATTGGGAATTTGCTGTATTTGTTCTACTGTCCACTGACAAAATGTTACCAGATTTTGGAAATCAACGCCATGAAGACTCATATGAAACGGATGATACTTATTTCGTTTTAAAATTTTGCAAACACTGGTCTGGGATAATCCTGATTCGCTAGCTATTTCTCGTGTACTTATATGAGGATTATAAGCTACTGCAGCCAATACAGCAATTTCGTTATTTTCATCAGTGAATACTATCTGGAAAACGCGAAGCGTAGAGATTGACCGCATTATCAAGACTACGGCCAGCTTCTTCATAAACCAGGACCATTTAAATTTTTTCTTGTTAAGTTAAATACTCTATTTTGAATTGTAATAGTCTTACGTAAACAGGTCTTATTTTTTTTCGAAATAATCTTTGAACTGAATCGATATTTTTAAAACAAAAAAGATCATTTATTTGGAAACAAATTTAGTCGCATGTTCCTGTGCAAAATCATCGCCGTCGTTGTTCCTGTGTTACGCTAAAAGTAGTTTTTTTTTTAAATTTAAGAAATACAATTTGTTTAAAACTAATTTCAAGTATTTACATTGAAAACGTGTTAATTTTAATGCAAACATATTGCAGAATCGTATGCATAATGCGCGATTTCCATTACGAAATTTTTTTTCTCCATTACAAAAAATTTATTTATCTTTTTGTGGAGAATCTAAAAATCACATCAAATTCCCAAAAAACTAAAGGGAAAACGTTTTTTTTAGAAATTTCCCACTATTTTAGTTAAGCTTTTTGTGGAGAATCTAAAAAACACATCAGATTCCCAAAAAACTAAAGGGAAAACGGCTTTCCTTTGTGTTTTTCCTAATTCTATGTTATTATTTACAAATTTCCCACTTTTTCAGTTAAGCTTTTTGTGGAGAATCTAAAAATCACATCAAATTCCCAAAAAACTAAAGGGAAAACGTTTTTTTTAGAAATTTCCCACTTGTTTAGTTAAGCTTTTCTTGAAGAATCTAAAAATCACATCAAATTCACAAAAAACTAATGGGAAACCGTTTTTTCAGAAATTTTCCACTTTTTTCGTTAAGCTTTTTGTGGAGAATCTAAAACTCACATCAAATTCCCAAAAAACTAAAGGGAAAACGGTTTTTCTTTGGGTTTTTCCTAATTCTATGTTATTATTTAGAAATTTCCCACTTTTCAGTTAAGCTTTTTGTGGAGAATCTAAAAATCACATCAAATTCCCAAAAAACTAAAGGGAAAACGTTTTTTTTAGAAATTTCCCACTTGTTTAGTTAAGCTTTTCTTGAAGAATCTAAAAATCACATCAAATTCACAAAAAACTAATGGGAAACCGTTTTTTCAGAAATTTTCCACTTTTTTCGTTAAGCTTTTTGTGGAGAATCTAAAAATCACATCAAATTCCCAAAAAAACTAAAGGGAAAACGGGTTTTCTTTGGGTTTTTCCTAATTCTATGTTATTATTTAGAAATTTCGCACTTCTTAGTTAAGCTTTTTGTGGAGAATCTAAAAATCATATCAAATTCCCAAAAAACTAAAGGGAAAACGTTTTGTCAGAAATTTCCCACTTTTCTAATTAAGCTTTTTGTGGAGAATCTAAAAATCACATCAAATTCCCAAAAAACTAAAGAGAAAACGTTTTTTCAGAAATTTCTCACTTTTTTAGTTAAGCTTTTTGTGGAGAATCTAAAAATCACATCAAATTCCTAAAAACTAAAGGGAAACGGGTTTTCTTTGGGTGTTTCCTAATTCTATGTTATTATTTAGAAATTTCGCACTTCTTAGTTAAGCTTTTTGTGGAGAATCTAAAAATCATATCAAATTCCCAAAAAACTAAAGGAAAAACGTTTATTCAGAAATTTCCCACTTTTTTAGTTAAGCTTTTTGTGGAGAATCTAAAAATCACATCAAATTCCTAAAAAAACTAAAGGGAAAACGGTTTTTCTTTGGGTGTTTCCGAATTCTATGTTATTATTTAGAAATTTCCCACTTCTTAGTTAAGCTTTTTGTGGAGAATCTAAAAATCACATCAAATTCTCAAAAAACTGAAGGAAAAACGTTTTTTTCAGAAATTTCCCACTTTTTTAGTAAAGCTTTTTGTGGAGAATCTAAAAATCTATTAGATTCCCAAAAAACTAAAGGAAAAACGGCTTTCCTTTGGGTTTTTCCTAATTCTATGTTACTATTTAGAAAGTTCCTACTATTTCAGTTAAGCTTTTTGTGGAGAATCTAAAAATCACATCAAATTCCCAAAAAACTAAAGGGAAAACGTTTTTTCAGAACTTTCCCACTTTTTTAGTTAAGCTTTTTGTGGATAATCTAAAAATCATATCAGATTCCCAAAAAAACTAAAGGGAAAACGGCTTTTCTTTTGGGTTTTCCTAATTCTATCTTATTATTTAGAAATTTCCCACTTTTTCAGTTAACCCCCTTGTGGAGAATCTAAAAATCACATCATATTCCCAACAAATAAAAGGAAAACGTTTTTTTAGAAATTTCCCACTTTTTTAGTTAAGCTTTTTGTGGAGAATCTAAAAATCATATCAAATTCCCAAAAACCTAAAGGAAAAACGGCTTTCCTTTGGGTTTTCCCGAATTCTATGTTATTATTTAGAAATTTCCCACTTCTAAGTTAAGCTTTTTGTGGAGAATCTAAAAATCACTTCAAATTCCCAAAAAACTAAAGGGAAAACGTTTTTTTCAGAAATTTCCTACCAAAAAACTACAAGAAAAACGGGTTTTCTTTGAGTTTTTCCTAATTCTATGTTATTATTTAGAAATTTTCCACTTTCTAGTTAAGCTTTTTGTGGAGAATCTAAAAATCACATCAAATTCCCAAAAACCTAAAGGAAAAACGGCTTTCCTTTGGGTTTTCCCGAATTCTATGTTATTATTTAGAAATTTCCCACTTCTAAGTTAAGCTTTTTGTGGAGAATCTAAAAATCACTTCAAATTCCCAAAAAACTAAAGGGAAAACGTTTTTTCAGAAATTTCC
Source organism: Nephrotoma flavescens (assembly GCA_932526605.1). Classification (NCBI taxonomy): domain Eukaryota; kingdom Metazoa; phylum Arthropoda; class Insecta; order Diptera; family Tipulidae; genus Nephrotoma; species Nephrotoma flavescens. The sequence goes on along the minus strand of OW052222.1, from coordinate 156,097,875 downwards.
TACTTTTTTGGTTATGCTTTTTGTGGAGAATCTAAAAATCACATCAGATTCCCAAAAAACTAAAGAGAAACGGCTTTCCTTTGGGTTTTCCGAATTCTATGTTATTATTTAGAAATTTCCCACTTTTTCAGAAGCAGAAAGTTTTATGAAAAATGAAAGAAGTTATGAAAAAGAAGAGAAAATACACATTTTTACTTTTTTTATTTTTCCAATATTATTTTTTATTTTTTATTTATTAATAATAATTGGTTCGTTTCGTCAGCCTTGCAGACACAGATCAAAAAGTTTCTCTCGCTCTTATCTCTTCTTCTGATAGTGCCACAAATGTTAAAAGAATCAACTTTCGTATATATAAATTTTGTTTTGATAATGAAAAAATTTCGAAATTCTCCTAGGAAAATTGAAAAATTTTCCCGGAAAAATTATTTTTACTGTTGAAAACCTGTTAAAATACAATCCTAATATCCAAATTTTTATAAAGATTACACATTTGTTCGTATTTTGAATAGAATAACATGCACCTGTTTTTTAGTGAAAATTTTCCCGGAAAATGTTACAATTTTCTGGAAAAAATGTTGCTTCCCCCTCCTAAAAACTGTTGGCAAACAATCCTGCATTTAAAAATTTTAAAAATTTATACTCCTTCCTGATTTTCCCGATGTATACGTAAAGTAAACTTTAGCCCAAAATAATGCACATTTCTGAATATTTGTTAAAAGTCGAATTAAGATTATTTAATTTATAAAAAGAAATAAAATGTGCCTTTTTTAATTCATTTTGAAAATGAATTAAGGTAGGTGTTTTAAAAATGAAATAGTGTTAGCCTTTGTTAATTCATTTTTGAGTTTTCTCATTTTTCTAAATCGCTTTTTTTAATTCATAATTTTAAGTTAAAAATATGAATTAAAATAAGTAGCAGATGTTCATACAAAAATCAACTTTTTTAATTCATTGTTAAAGAACTTTTTTAATTCAAACTTTTTTAATTCGGTACCCCGTAAATCTTATGTTGCTCATATCTACAAATTATGATCTCAGCTACCATAAAAACATCGTATAAAACGTTTTTCTAACACCTTTGTTAAAAAACTGAAAACATTTCACTTTAAAATGACTTCAAAAATATATGGAAGGCTACTGACGCTAGGTGTGAATCTTATGTTGCTCATGTACATAGATTATGATCAAGGCTACCATAAAAACAAACACTCAGGGTAGTTACAGAGAGGTTTTTCTAACAAACTGAAAACATTTCACATTTAAATGAATCCAAAAATGTATGGAAGTTTATTGACGCCAGGTGTGAATCTTATGTTGCTCATATATATAGATTATGATCTAGGCTACCATAAAAACATACACCCAGATTAGTTACAGGGGGTTTTTTCTAACACTTTTGATCAAAAAGTCAAAATATTTCACATTATAGAATGACTTCAGAAATGTATGAAGTGTTTTCAACGATGGCGATTTTTTTGATGTAGCCCTGTGTTTCCATAATGATGATTATGGTAATTTTAGTATATTTTGAGAATCATTACACTGTACATACGCAAATCGATTTTAAATGAATATAATTTTCATCATTTCAAAACGTTTAAACATATATTTTCTCTTCTTTTTAAGCATTTTTGTTAAAAAAAATGCTATATGGTTTCGGTTTAACGTTTGTCCTTTTGTGTGCACGATAACTTGAGAAAGAATGGAGATATCAACTTAATTTCTTCACTAAAAGTTCAAGCAACTCATGGGAACAATTCCTATTGATTTGAACATTTCTGTGTTTAGGGTGTTTGGAGATATGTAGGGTTTTGTCAACCCCCCCTCCTTAAAATTGATAGATTTTTTTTCTATTTTCTATTCTATTTTGGTTTCCGAGCATGTGAATGTGGAATAAAAATATCTCTCGTCTGGATGTGGGCTTGTGTGGTTATGGGAGTGGTAAGTCCCATAACCACACAAGCCCACAGTGGTGGTATGGGAGGTGAAGAGGTGGGATGAGGTGTTTTGGGTTTGGTGTGAGAATTTGGGATTTGGTAGATGAGGGTGTGCGTGGAAGTGGATATGGAGGTGTTAAAGGGTGATAATATGGGTGGTGCGGTATAGGGTGGTGCGGGTGAAATGGGTTTTGGGGTTTTAACTTGATAGTGGGTTGGGGATGGTAATGATGTTTAGATGTGGTGGTTTGTGGTTGATTGGGGTTAGTTGAGATACGGTGGATTGGGATCGGTTCGGCTGGGTATAGATGGGGTTAGGTGGGTGTGGGAGTTAGTGGTCGTAATATTTGAAATACACAAATCACAAGGCATATAAGTTCTTAAATGTTTATAGAGTTCGGCTCCGAAAATTTCCCGTCCTTTTCATAAATTCTTTGATTTTGCATAAAACTTTCTGCTGACAATTATTAATTTGCATACAAATTTCAAAAATTTTCTGCTGGTGTCAAAAAATGTCAGCAGAAAAAATTTCACTTTTGGGATGAGTGATGCCTCTAGTGGTGAATAGCAAAACACTTTTTTTCTGCCGAAAATTTTCTGCAATCTTATACAGCATACTATTTCCGCCATTGTAAAAATAATATTTATTTTTTAATAATTTATATTGTTTAAAATATATCAATAACAGAGCTCCACAAAAAAACTCCGGCACCCGAGACGAGAATAGGTGTCCTATATGTTTTTGGGTCGCTGATCACGAATCTGCACTCAGAATTCTGTATCGCATCAAAATTTTGAATAAATCGCAAAATATCTATGAAAATCGATAAAAACCGATAAAAAAGCCCGCCTGCTCGTCAGCCTGCCAGTTCACCTACTCGCATGTCTACCCGCGTGCCTGTCTGTCTGTCCACGATTTTTCGCTTTTTTTTCGGGACTTTAGTCTGTTTTTTGGCGATTTCTTTTTTTTTTTCTTTTTTATATTTCATTTTAGCATAGAAGCAATTTTGAAAATTTTTTTTAATGCGATACGGCAATTCTGAGTGCAGATTCGTGATCAGCGACCCCAAAAACATATAGGACACCTATTCTCGTCTCGGGTGCCGGAGTTTTTTTTTGTGGAGCTGTGTAATTATTAAAAATTACGATTATTCAATTTATTTAAATAATTTTTAGGTTATGTTTGTCATTTTGTATCGCAGTCGAAAAATTCCCCTACATGTTCTACAATAAAAATAATTGTGTATCAGTCACTCTTATGTAGATATTTTATTCTTGTCTCGTTTTAATTTTATATAAAATCTTGTAATTTTTAATGGAATAGGGCCATAATTCACGATACAAAGAAGTATGTCATGTCTCTGTAGCGTTCCCCATTGACGGTAACTGTAATCCCTCTATCATTTTTTATAAAATATGGTTCAATTACACTTCCAGATCATAAACCACACCGAACTGGTAATTTTTGTGGATATCAACTTGTTTTATGAACCAGAAATGAGCTTTATCTTTGGACGATTTTTTCATAAAATAATGGATTTGTTTCAATTTGCAAAATTCGGTGGGGCTCTAATTGTATACAATATGGAAACCGGCTAATTTGAATGCGGTTTTTCAAAAGAACTATAGCCTTTAAGAAATATTTTCAATTTTAATGGGACTAATCGTATCATCAGCTGATCGGGATGAAACTCTACCGTTGAATAGAATCTATCCTCTATTTGAATAGAACTATACCGTTTTTCAAAAGATTACAATGGAACTCGATTTATAGGATGAAAATGGAATCCCATGCAATGGGACCATAAATTGGGAGGTCCGTTGTTTGACTGACAGCTTCTATAGAAGGTTTTTTGTTCGTAGCTTTTTTGAAAAGTCTATCATTTGTAACCGTCAAATTCTATAGCGGTACTCAAAATCCAGTTTTACAAACCGGATTTGACTGGACAAATTGGTAACAATTGGTGGTAGCGATGGGATTATGGATATTAGAGTAGTTGGGTGGGCTTGTTGGTTACGGAGTAAAAATTGTAGTTTAAGCAGCCTAATTTACTGCGATTACGTCAGACTATGGAGAAGCAAAGGTTAAACCCAAATAATTATAAGTCCGAAGAGGTAATAAAATATGATCAACAAGGTAAATTTATGCATTAAATAAATCCTAGAAGTTTCGTTAACAAAACTTAACGTTAGATCAACAAAACGTAAAAACTGATCAACTAAGTGAAGAACTCAATAAACAGTACAAATCTGGTGCATTCAGAAACGAAACAAGAAATTAAAGGAATCGAAATTGGCAACGAAAACATTTAAGAAAAACCTGAATCAAATGAGAAACATTATATTTGGCAAACGAAACGATGATGTAGGCGATACGGAGCAGAAAGTCGTTCATTCGTGTAACGATGGATAATAGATAATGGAATAAGCCAACTCGATGAACATGAAAAATTCAAGTGGGTATTGCCACAGTTCAAGAAGAAAGAAACAAGCTAATCGAGAACTTGAATGCTCAACCTAATTCAGAATCGACCTGGCAACGATCGTTTCGGTGATTTTGGTGCAAGAATTGTTTATGTAACAAAGAACGGGGACAACGAGCATTTTTCAGAAAACTTGTTGAAATTGATAATGCTGATTGTTTAGGTGGTGAGGTGACGGAGAATGTGGTGATGCCCTCAGATGACGACGAACACCAATTATGGTGGTTAAGTGTGAACGAGATAGGGAGCATGAACCCATAGTCAGAACAAATTGAGACTGGAGGAGTGGACCACTTAGGATACGATAGGAGTTCATTGGCTAGTGGCCTTAAAAATATCTAGAGTCAATGCCAGCTAAGACAAGTGCCTTTTGCAAATGGTATACCAGTTATAATTGCTGGGGTGGCAAGAAAATTTGCGAGTGGTAACTAGCGATTGCCAATTCATAGACTGATTACAAAAGAGCTCCTTCAAAATAATCACGAACGAGCGACATGGTTTTTGAATAAAGGTGATTATCATCAGTTGAAAAATTGAAAGAAATTCCAAGCTTGAATTCTATTAAAAGTTTAATGGCATTTATAAATTTATTGACGTCTGGTATTAGAAGTAGCATTAGATGTAGTTTTATAACAGTCTAGTGATACTGCAGATTATTGCAGATTAGTTCAATTGTTTGCAGATTAACTGGAATATGAATACGGTATACCTATATAAGTACTGAGGCGCTGAACGCAATAAATGAGTCAAAAGTTTGTTTTTAGTGAGGCTGGTTAACGCGATAGAATAAAAGTGAACAGCTTGAAAATCATAAGTGGTGTTTAAAGTAAAAATAGTGGTGTGATTAAAACTATTTGTAAATGGTGTGTAAAGTAAATTATAAAATATTTCAGTAGGGTAAGTAAGTAAGTAAATATTAATTTCATAATATTCAAAGATTATTTCCGATATATTCGGTAATATTCCAGAAGGGCGCTAAATTACAAGAATTTATATTTTACGCGTCAAATTCTATAACGATATTCAAAATCCAGTGGTATTACACAGATTTCACAGGTAAAATTCGTAACAACATTCGTTCCATCCTTCCAGCACTCATCAAAAATTTGGAAAGAGGTCCAGGCACTGCCGGATCATTGTTTTGTTTCGGCCACCATAGAACTTAAACATTAATGGTGTAAAAAGTCCTATGAGAATCATACATATTCGCTATTGTACCGCTATTATAGTTTCTTAATATACATGTAAATTATGCCACATCGCACTCAAATTTATTAACTTATCTCAATCCACCTTTCTTGCAATCGAGAAAAAAAATCGTAACACAAAAAAAAAAAAAAAATATTAAAATCTGATTCGAATGTCAAGATAGTTAATAATACCCCAAGGTTTATTTTGCGTTAATTTCAACACCTTCGCTAACTTTGTATTTTATTTCTGTTTTATGTATAACTTACTTACGAGTACTAATAGCAATAAATTCCAATTTTTTTTATTTTTTTATTATCTTCAAATTTGATTGATTTCTGAATTTTGTTTTTATTTTCGTTAAATTTTATCAAATGTTTTCTATCTCTCTGGTTTCTGCTTAGATTTATCGTTATTATTTTAAAATTGAATTTGAATTACTATAATTTAAATTTGATTTGATTGATTAGCGTTTGAAGTTATACAGTGCCGTTTTAATGTTTCTTTATAAAAATCTAGTTGAGATAAAATATTTTAAATCGATTTAGTCTTCAACCAAAATCTTTGTAAAATAAGAATAATAACTAGAAACCGCGTGGGAAATCAAACCAAATCTATATATAAAATCATTTTATGACCCAAACATGAATGCATTTAATAGTCAAATCCACTAATAATCATAATAAATATTGTTTATTATACAAAAAGCAAATTAAATTTTCGCATTTTCTTGTCCATGCCTGTGTTTCAACAGGAAAACCATTAGAATGAACATGACGTGAATCAAAAAATGTTATTTTTAAATTTTATTTATTTATAAACATTTATTGCTTATGCATATTGAAATTTATCAGTTTTTATTTTTATGTTCTGAAAAAATTAAAGTTTTATGGATTTAATTAGTCACAAGAAACATAAAAATACCAAACGTGAATCGAAAAAAACATATATCTTTATACGCACAGCAACATAAACCATAAACATGAAAGGAAATAATTATGTTGGTTTTGTTTAGTGTTTACATTCGTGAGATTAAGGGTTAGTTTTTGAGGTGAAACACGCTTTGTTAGTAATAAACTTTCAATTTTGACATTTATTATATATTTTTTGATGATGCAATACTTAAGAGGAAATTATAACTCTTTACAGGCTTATGTCGGTATGCGGGGTAACTTGAAGAATTTCAAATCATTAAAACTAAGCAAATAAATTTAATCGATCGTTAAATCGTTAAAGAACGGCTTTAGTTCTTGAATTTTTATAATCAGTTAATTGTTAAAGTACCTCTCCCTCTCCCTAATGTAACATCGATCTGAACATATCCACTTAAATGTATTTGGGGGACTTTATAGTACACGTAATTAGAATTGTTAATATATATTACCGCAGGAGTACTTTCTATTAGTAAATATTGAGAAAGATTGCCCAATGAGTTCCTAGATAAGCGTTTATTTGTACTGGACCTTTGCAATTTTTGGCCATCCAGAAACTTAATTAATGATCGATTAAATTATCGTGCATATTCGTATCTACCACATACATAATTGGTCCGCTAAATCCAAGCCACCCATAATTTGTCGGTTAAAGACAATTTGGTTTATTCCAAATTCTCAAATCCATAACTTCCATTGTACTCGCGCATTGCTACGTTGTATCTAAAAGACATTCACGTCATAATTGCATTGAAATGTTATCAGTTCATCATCTATATGTCAAATCAGGGATGGGCGAGGTAGATGAAGCAAAGTTTTTTTCGTCACTGACGTCAACAATGTAGACCACGTCGATAACCTAGGAAATGATATTAGATGGTCAATTTTCTCAGTATTTTCAAATTATTTTACATTAACCGATCTAGGGCTCTATTTTTGAACTATTACGAAAATGTTTGGTACCGAATTAGTGTCAAAGTATAACGAAAATCTTAAAATGGAAATTCTTGAAATTGGATTCCGAACATTTTCGCAACGGGACGTTACTAAAATTTTCGAGATGTAATTCACATTTTGTTACCTAGGTAGTAAAAAAGGTGATTCCATTTTCTTCTTTATTAATATGGGAGGTCATTTGGAAAATTTGGATTATTTTTTTGAATTACCCCGGTTTTTTTTTTTTTTTAAATACAATCCTATTTCTATTTGATTTCCAACATAATGTTTTGTTCGAGATAATAATAAACATTCAATTTTCGCCTTTACATTTTATCTCCTGAAACATTAGACATTTTTGTTTATATCTGTCACTATTCTTAAAAATATGGGAATATCTACAATTGGTAGTTTGGGATGTGTTTTTTTAGATTTGACCACTTTTTTCTTCTGTTCATTACCACTAGTTTATATTTGAGAAATCCACAATTTTTGTTTAAGCACAGCTGATTTAACTACAAAAATTTAAATATCTGGCATTTTGTTGTAACAAGTATTAATGAAACATTAACCGTGTTGTGATCAATAAATGGTTACATTATTTTAGATTTTATTTTTACTATGGATAGTGGAATTATTAAATATAAGACTTAAACAAGACGCGATGAACACAATAATTTATATTATAAAATAAAATATTAAATAAAAAATATTAAAAATTTAATATAATTTAATTATAAAATATTTCAAATTTAATGCACAAAAATACACAACAATAATTTAAAAAAAAACTTCGTTTCGCTTAAGGTTTTCAATTGGAATATTTTTAATCACCTTCGAAATGTCAATATTTTTTATTCCCCTCTATCTTATTTTCGTAATGGCTTCAAGAATACCAATTTATGATTTCGCTATTACGATTATGAAAATAGTATGACAAAAAATTTAAGGTAAAGTTGCAGTCTAGCTATTAGGTAATTATCTAATCTGGATAGGGACCAAACACACAATTTATCGATAAAAAAATCAACATAAAAATTATTTTTTTAGGAAAAACTGGAAAGAACAAAGGCTGCTCGATTAATTTTGGTTTTAAAGTGAAACATATCCGTCTAGCAATATTATTTATCAAGTTTTGGTTTTTGATCACCCAGTAAAATCCAAGGCATGCTACACCCCTGGTATAGTAATTGGATTAATAATTAATTAAAATTAATTTTTACTTTCACAAGCATTTAAATGCTTAATTTAATTAAATAGCGGAACAACTGCTAATAATAAATATCAGGGATGAATTGTTCGATACTTTATTAGTACTTCGTCGATAATTTGGCTGTATGAAAAGAACTTCGACACATTAGAACAATTTTATTACTTTTGAGAAACATCACTCATAATTTGATCATGATACTGCATTTGTAAGATAAGATAAGATAAGATATATACAATGCAGGGCAGCTGTTAGGCTGATTACCTATAACGTACTTCTTGCTAAGTATGCCCATGTCAACAAGAACACAGATTTGTTCGAACAACGCAGCAACTGAATTACTTGAGCACATGCAACTACTGCTGCTTCATTTGAATATGACCTAATTATTCGACGAAATCTGTTACATAAGACACGATTCGGTGACCGAACTGATTAGGAGCCTGAACCTGCGAGGTTCTCTAATACTACTGGAAAAGGATTTGTTAAATGTTCTAACTTATAAAAGAACCTACTTGAGCAAGCTGTCGTTTATTCACAATACAGTTCGGTGTTTTGTTCTCACAAGTGCACCATGACCATTTCTAAATTCCTTTGTTAGTAAAAAATTATTACAATATTAAGGTTAGTTTGTTAGTTGGGACAATTCTATTGACTATCTTCCTTCCACTCAGCATAAAGATGAGGAGCGTACATTACCCAAATAATTGTTTATGATTTATTACATCCTTCTTTTGATTTTCGTTTTTGGAATTAAAGAAATTCACGAACATTCCTGTGACCCCGAACAATTACCTCATGATCATCTTCATCAAACAATATGTTTGAACTACAATACGTAAACTAGAGTAGAAATCAAATAAACTGCAACATATACAGTTATTTCCGAAACGATCCTGTTATTTCCGAAACGATCTCCTATCCCCCAAGCGATCCCCCACCAACATCACCAATCAGCAAAACCCATGCTTTGCAGAGCCGTGACGAATCCATGTCAGATTAGAAACGTATCGTGCAATCCTACAGCTCAAAAATTTCAGCGTACGACCAATTATTCTAAAATTCAAAGATGATTCCAATCCCGCGAAATTGACGGCAAACTTCAACAAAAATATCCACAACATACAGCAAAGAAAAAAATTTTAATATCCAAATCTAAACTTCAGGCAACACTGCAAATTTGACTTCTTATATTAGTAATTAGCAGCTACACCAACCCCGCCGCCACTGTGTAAGTTGATCACACATATTGCATCACTCGACAAAACACGATCCACTGTTCACGGAATGAGATAAAAAAAAGCTGGCTTTTTTACCAACTTTTCCTCAAAAAATTTGTCTACGATTGTCTATCGCACATCCTTCAAAAAAATGTCATGACACAAAAAACAGTGTTGCGATAAATGCATTTTAAATTGCTATACTTAATTATTTATTTTATAAAGCTAATAAATAATGAATAATCTCAACATCATCACAGTAGCGTTAGCAATTTAAAAAAAAATTAAAATGCATTTATCTCAAAACCGCTCTTTTGTGTTGACAGTTTCGAAGAGCATGTGCGATACGTTTTCTGTTGTTTTGTATTTTTGTTTACAATCTCTGCTTTGTTTACGATTAGATGGGGCTTTATTTTAATTTAATCGAATAAACGTATGTCTGGGGATTACAAATACACAATATTCGGTTTTATACACACATCACAATTTATAAATTATCAAATAATTTATAGCCCAACAGTTGCAACAAAATAAAATTTCTGGTTCTCATCCTAACTGTTTCACTTAAATACATCTCGCATATTTATTTCATTTATTTTATATAATAACTTTAAATTAAATTATTTAAGGCGATAAACTAACAAATTCATTCGAAAAATGTCAAAAATAAACAACAACAACAAATATTTGAGCAAAATTATTGCTTATACTTCCGGTTATTTTTGTTACTATGTTGGTACGAATTAGATTATTTGCTCAAAAGATGGAAAAATTTCAACTAAACCGAGATCAAATTGGGCGCTACTTAGTTGAATATAAAGATTTGATTGGCTGACGAGTTGGATCAAAAATAATCCCGTTCCGTGAACTAAGCATCAGGTCTCCACATTATAGAGAAAAAGTGTACTCCTTCCCAATCACTAAAACTGTAAATACAATAAATAAAGATGCCCATCGCAATCTCATCATCACCCAATATTCTCAAAAACAAGCCTATGAAACTGAACAAATTCAAATAAAATGTAAAAATTATCAAAAACAGAAACACTTTCAAAATCATCAGTCCCTATTCCTCCTACGTAAAACATTCATATGTACACAAAGATAGAATATCGTCATCGCTCGCAGTCGAAAAGCGTGCGTTAATTTTTCATTAAAACAACAAATAACCGAGCTCATAGAACTTCACACGTGTATCGTAAAACATCTGCCAACACAAGCACAAAAAGTAAATATGCAATATATAATTACTATCTTTGTCCGTTGTTCCTGCACACACTAATCAGATTCTGAATCCATACACACCCACACACAAAATCATATTATGTATAAGCTATATCAAAACAAAACACAATACATCGCAAAACCACGTTTTCGATGGTTATGTTATATCCTACCATCAATGCCTTCAATGCTATAGCATCGTAGTATAGAAGGCATTGCTACCATACAGCTCCAATACTAATCTTCCATGTAAAATTCAATACATATACGAGTAAATCAGTATACAAAATGAAAGGTAGGATTCAAAATTACCAAAAGCAGAAAAAACACGAAAAATACTTATCGATCACCAAAACATGCACACTCTCCTCCAAAAACAACAACAAAAATTGTTAGCGACTGTACAAAAAGAACAGAAATTGAAGAAACCCTTTCTCGCGCAAACTACATATATTCGAATAACCCATAACATGAAAATACTTCTACTCTACACCTTCATGGGTTATAAATATGTGTTTATATACTTAAAAAAAAAAGAGTGAGTCCATCCATTAGTACTCTCAAGGAGATGTGTAAACATGGCATATGTATAGTGCGTGTGTATGGTTTACTTTGAAGGAAGAAGAAATGAACTTTTACTAACCAGATTTTCTCATTCGTTTATTATCGTCAAATTGGTCTATTATTCTTGCGGTATAATCAACAGAATTAGCCTATGGTAGCTGCAAGCAACAAAGACGCGGTCCTATATCTCGTAGATATATCTCATATTTCTCCCATATCTCGTAGTAGATATATTTCGATCTGAGTTCATGTGCAAATCGAATTCATGTCGTAGGAAGTTTATAAGTGAATCCCTGCTCATAATCATCGGCAAAAATGTTAGTCTTCTTGGAGAATTTTTGAAATTGTTTCAGAATATGGAGCAAGGACGAAATGTATGTACTTGATTATGCCTTCGACAGCTTTATTCGGCGAGGTGTATACAACTACCGAAAGACTCTTATATTGCCAATGGTTTGTGGTTGTTACGCTCATACCAGTTTTTGTCCAACGATGATTTCCTTATGCGGGGCGACTGCGTATGAGTTCTACTTGAATTTTTATATATTGCTACTCCGACCGCCGCTGACAATCTCTCTTGAACTGAACGCAGCATTCAAAATTAGGAAAATTGAGCATGCTCGTCATTGCGTAGCCAGATATCGGAGAGCAAAGGAATTGAGCGTCCCTGTGTGACTGTATCAGTTAGGCCGACGTGAAGCAACCTGAGATTCTGGCAGTTCAATGTTAAAAACCAGACGTCATTACTATCTAGTACAAAATTCGCCATTACATCCTGAGCTATACTTAGTTTTGTGGCGAGGCGCGTTAACTCATTTTGAAGAGGACCAATTGAGGTTGCATTTTCACGTTCATGGTAGAAGATATGATTATTGTTAGCCGACGTGATGAACTGCCCTACGAAACTCGTGATAAAGCAACATACACAATTTGACTTTGTTTTTTTATCGTAAGAGCACACTATGTTGTTATAGGTACCACTACAGTGCATAGAACGTGGTGACACACGAAATTTTAAATTTTTTATTTTTTCTGTTCGCTGGAAATGTCGATTCGTCGGTTCATCGTTTCTATTTCATTTTATAAATGTTTCTTTGTTTTCTTTCCATACTATTTATTTATACACATACACTCAGACTATGTAGTTATAAAGCACAAAATTTATATGTATTTTATTGTTTTTGTTCTTTTTTGTTATTTTATATTTTGTTGTTTTTGTTTCTTTTTCAATGAAGATATTTAAACGAATTACGTCATTTCCGTTCGTTTCATTTGAAAGTTTACTACCATACAAAAATTTTTGGCATACGCGCGTAAAGATGTTTACACATCAAAAATATTTTGGGAAACAATTATGTATAATAAAATATGTCAAAACAATGAAAAAACACTTATCTTATGCATCCTTCTTTGCAATCTAAACAGTCCTACATACATATTGAAAATTTACCCAAAATGCGTATGATGCAATCAAACAACGGTATCAAAATACATACAAACGAAAATTGTTATCACTTTGGACGGCAGTCCAAACGAGTGACGAAAGCACCTACTGTGCTGGAAGTCGAACGAAGTATATTATACAGCAAGTTTCGAACTTTTTCCCTTTGAGGCCGCCAGGATCATGTTATATACCATTGGAAAGGCCTCGAAAAATAAATTTAAATAATGTATAAAAACATGAATTTCTACCAACATTGAGTGAAGATATGACCTTCCGAAAATTGCCCCAAAAAATCAGTTTTTCGGGTATAACTGCCCCAAAAAAGGCCCCAATTATTTTCTAACTGGCAAATTATGATTGTAGACGTCAATACCAATTCAACGACACCTCTAACGTTCAAAACGGATGATTTTGACCAAAGTTATGACAATTTTAAATTTTTCTATGACGTCACCATTTAATCTTGCTTTGGTATATATGTTTGTTTGTCCGTACCTCTTTTATTTGATCTCATATTTTCAGGGGTTGTAGTACTTAAAAACTAAGCAACTTTTGTTCTACAACTTTTTGATTTGGCCGCCATGTTGGCCGCGGCCGGCCTCTGAACGGCCATTTTTGGCCATTTTGCCACGTCCACAGTGCTGAATCTATTCGACATATGCTAGACATATGCATATCGTTGGAAAGGTATTGACGCCAGCTATCAAATAGCAGAAAAAAGAATTCAAAAAATTAGGTTGGAGGGTCATTTTGGCCAAAAAACTGAAAAATGCGAAATCGGCCGGCCACATTCGGCCAAATTGCTAAAAAATGAGCCCAAGACTTTTGGTTCATATTTTCAGGATTGTTAGCCACAAATCTCACCTACAATATGACATCAACCGTTTGTCCCAGAAAACTCGTATATTTTAGATATTGACCTCCATAACTTAAAAGCCACCTTAATTTTTTGCAAAATTTCATTTTTTGGCTCAAATGCAACCTAATATCGGTCCGTTGCGGTTAAAAAAAATAGATTTTACCACTCCTCCCATGCAAGAAACATGCAAAAAAATTGTTGAATTATCCCGGGTTTTATCCGTCGTATGAATATGACTTAAGGCACAATAACACGTAGCGGCCCCTTGTGTGCTATCGAGTGTGTGTATGAACTGTTTTGACTGACAACAATAAAACGAATCGCAATTCAATTCATTTTCAATTTGCCGTGCCAAAATCATTGATATCAAATAAAAAACCTCTTAACGAGGTAAATGTTCGAGTGACGAAAGCCGAATTCAATTCACAAAATTTCTGATATCAAATTTGTGCCGAAAAAAACAATTGCATTCGATTTGTCAACGATTTTTCGGAATGTTAGTGCATTCGGCGCGTTTGTTTACATTTTGCTTTCTAGCTGTCAAAAATAACGATTGCTAACGATTTTTCGGAATGTTCAACAACAACGCGCTGAATGCATTAACATTCCAAAAAATCGTTAGCAATCTTTTTTTTGACAGCTAGAAAGCAAAATGTAAACAAACGCGCCGAATGCACTAACATTCCGAAAAATCGTTGACAAATCGAATGCAATTGTTTTTTTCGGCACAAATTTGATATCAGAAATTTTGTGAATTGAATTCGGCTTTCGTCACTCGAACATTTACCTCGTTAAGAGGTTTTTTATTTGATGTATATATTCTACACAATTGCAAGCACACCATACACAAATTAAGGCAAATACGCAATATTTAAAATTTTTCACTTTACTTATTACATTCACAAATTATTATTAATATTATTATTATTTAATAAACTATCAATATATATAGTAGTTGTTTATTAGTTAATTAGTTAAACAAAGTTGAATTAAATTATTTATTTATTTCGAGGAGAGACAAAAACACGTCTTTCCTCGACGACGATCTATTGCAACTCTGATCATGATACTGCATTTGTACAAGAAAAAAATAACAATAACGTAATCATTGCGATTCTAGGAATCAAGGCGTTCAACTGCTCTCAGAGCTAACATATTTAATCCGTTTTATGATAACGTAGCTTAATATTTTGAGCGTAATGTAAAATTGTATGGAGGTCCCATGTGAAATATAACTCAGTGATATAACAAAGAATTAGTTTTTTATTGGTTAAAAAGATAAGTCTAAATCCTGATAATAAATTTAAAACTAAATTTATTTATTCTCGGCGAATTTGCTTCTCGATAAATTAAATAATTTAATACTTGTAATGGAAAAATCTCGCTGGGGGTAATGAAGAGTAAAGTACTTAAGTGGTCTCGATTAGTTTGATCCCATTTCGCTAAAAAAAATTGGATCGACGTTTGCCAAAATAGCACAATAAAGTGCATAATTCATAAAGAATGTAAAATTTAACTGTGGGAGTAGGGCATCACATACAGTGACAGTACAAAAAATTTCTCAATTTCTCGTTTTAAAGTGATGTTTACATTCAAATGTTGTTCAATTTTTGATCTCGGTGTAATGAAGAAATCTAAAAGATCTGCTCTAGCCAAAATTTTATATTTAAGTGGTCAATTATTTTGGATCCTAGTAGAGTATAAAAGTACATAGAAAACAAAATGTTTTTTGTGTAATCTGTAAACAAACATAAATAATACTGTTTACACTATATTTTGTTTTTTTGCGAAATAGAAAACAAGTGTTTAATAAAATGTGTTTGTTAGCACTTAGAAGTAACGTCAAATCAGAACTTCTATGAAAATTCAAAACTATACATACAATTTTAAGATACGCGAGATTTGTCAATCCCAATCCCTATACCAGCCCTAAGCCATACAATTAATTCATTTTTAATGCAGTGAACTAAAACTTATGCAATAGTTTTAAAATCGGGGATTTCTGGGTTAACGTCTCAGAAGAGGCGATATTCCACTCAAGTAGAACCAACTAAAATTCGGTTTGAATTCAGTGGTAGAATTGTATAATTACTTAAGACTTACGTAACGCCACTCTTTCTAGTCCTAAGTTCCAGGATTAGTAATAATAATTACTGAGATTATCGAAGGATTGTTACAGGCTGGCTACTGCCAACCTGCAGTTACCACTAAGCGCATGCAGAGGCCTCCACGGTGATATTTTGCCGGCTACGTTCTCAGCGGGAAGTGCGAGGGTCGTGAGGTTTGAGGCATGCATGGCTCCTGGCTTACACCGTGATGATACAGATATTTATAAAAATGGGAAAAAATGCAAATAATAAAAACCCGATGTTCCGCCGAAATTCGTCGGCCGGAACCTGAGGAACGAACAGCCAAAATCAAAATAAAAAAAATAAAATAATCATAATGGTAGAGAGGTGCCCTGGTGCGCGCATCCGCCCGAACTCGTACGGTGGTAAACACCGGTTTCGAATCCGGATGCGGGCACCAAGGGACAGCTTACCCTACGCCGACACAGGATGGGAATTCCCCCCTCATCATACCACACCGAAAAAAATTTTAATAATTCATTTTATTTAATATTTTTTTTATTTAAACACAACAAAATAATATAAAGAAACCCACCTTCCCACGAGCAAAAGAAAAGAGAAAGGGAGAGAACAATAGAGAGAAACGAGAACGAGAAAAACGAGAGAGAGAGGGAGAACAATGAGCACAGAGTGCGCGACCTACGACCGTTATTTCGGCGCTCGATTACAAATTATAATTTAAAATTTAATCAGGAAAAAAAATTAGGGTATTATTAGCGGTACCAAAAAAAAATAAAAATCGTGCACACTTTAAATGATGAAACGGCACTCTTTACGATCACCACTCCCCGAAGAAAATACGATACTTGGTAACTATTGTACTCGTAAAACCCGTAAACATTTACGGGACTCGCTCTAAAATATCGGCTTATCCCATCAATACAATATGTCCTATATTCGGAGCGATGCGGTTATATTGCCTCGGTATGTATATAAAACTGTACACCACTCAAATAGTTACGATAACTCACTTTTTACAATCACAAATTTGGTAGTTTTCAAAAATAAACAAATTTTATTTCTATAAATTTCTATATTTTTTATAAAAGATGATATAACAATTAGTACACTATATAATATAGGCTAATTGTTTATTTTTATATATTTTACTAAAAATTATAGGCATCACCAAAAAAAAACTTTTGCCTGCCAACATTAGATTTTTTTTTATTTTAAGTTTATACTAGACTTTTATTTTCGAAAAAAACGAGAGTTTGTTCTCTTTTAAATTCACAACCAGAGTGAATTAAATAAAAATTCTCACGCCGAATACGACGCGCAAAACATTCCAGAAGAATTGTCTTTCTTCTCTGTTTCTCGTTTACATCAATTCGCATTGATGTAAACGAGAGGCATATAAGAAAAACATTCTTATGGAATGTTCTGCTTTACACACACTCGATGCGTATTGGCCTCGCTCTCTCGTCATTCTTCTCACCCCTACGCCACCTTACGATGAGGTACAAAACAAAACGTCGCTCGTGCGTTCAACGCACAATCAACAAACAACTACGAAAGCGAAGACATCAACCGAGGTGAATATAAAATACCAACATTGAGCAATCATAGAAAGTAGAGACACTAACCAGAGGCAAATACAAAACATAAAATCGTGGTTGCGACCGCACAGTCGTAACAGGATCTTAAACGCGAAGCAATAAGGAGGTTTAATTACCAAACGTGCGCACATGCTGACTACAACACCACACACATCCATTTAAAAGATTTCAGTAACAGATGAACACCAGAAACCCGATAATTGTAGATAAATTCCTCAAGTATAAAGTCAAACGTTACGATTGGTGCAGTTTTAATGTGTTTCTTGGAATATTTCTCAATAATACCACCAGCGGCACTCAGCATTTAAACTTACACTGCTTTGGAATGTACCAAAAATGATAGATCATTACTATTTTTAAAATTAGGTTGTTGTTTATTCATGGTTTAAATTGATAAAAAACCCTTAGAGAATGGATATGGTCGAGATTGTGTCATGTCAGCAAGTTAGGATGAAACAATTTTCAAAGTATAACTGGCCAGATTAGCAAGCAGATTGTAGCAATAGATTGTAGCAATAGTTTACGTTGTGAATAATAATAACGGAAACCATAAGTGAACAAATCGATAAACGTTGTCGATTGAATACAGGCACTAAACGAGAAATTCTCACTGCATTGCAAACTTAATTCGAGCAACACAACGAATTATTTCGATTTTCTCGTATTGCCCTTGAAAAACGCCAACTGATTACTACAAAGTTGTAGTTAAAACAAACAAAACATTTTTTTATTTTTTTTTCAACTCTTTCGCAGTTTGCTTTTCACGTCCTTACCTCACATAGTCGCCTGCCAAATCGAGGACGTACGGCTATAGGTCCGATTTTCGTAGAACCATGTGCACATTGCATAGCTCCATGCCAGCATGTAGTACTGGCAGTGAAGATGGATTGGCTAATGAGTTCTGCCACCCGCAGGTCCAACCCTTCATCCAAGAAGAAATTTTTGGCCAACTCTGTGTGACATAATTCTTTATCGCAGAACTGAAAGGAGTTTCAGAAACTCATAGTTCGTACGACTGATTGCAATATTCGATATAATTTTGGCAAGGAGAAGATGGACCTTACTGCAAGATCAAATTGAAAATCCACAAACAGATGAGTAAATTAAACAAAGAAAAAAGTCAGTGCCATGAATTCCTATTCATATGCAATCTACTCAGAAAAAAATATGGTAAATATATAATTGCATTTTAATTGTATGTTAAATACAATTATTTAAATGATTGATTTTATCGTACTATGATATTATTGATCATTCTTCTTGATTTTCTTCATCATAACAATGAGGATCACTGAAAAAAAAATTTTTTTTTCAAGGATCTTCATTGTTATGATGAAGAAAATCAAGAAAAATGATCGAGAATATCATAGTATGATAAAACCAATCACAGTATGATAAAATCAAACATACAATATTATAATATTATGGTAAATGCAATCATGTATTTATTATATTTTTTTTCTGAGTGTGATGATTCGTGAAACCACTAAAAATCATATCATGAAATATCTACAATTGTTCCATTAATCACATGTTATGTTATCTCATTCAATCCAAAAGATCTCTGGGAGAAATACAAAGGATACATACGAGTGAACACATAGTAAATCGTTTGCGTGCAAAATCAGGATATTTAAATCACACCAAGTGTATCATGTGGCATTGTTTTCGATTAATGACATAAGTATGACAATCCCTTAAGCACTGGTTTAATTGGGAATCGCTGGGTCGAATGGATCTGCAAAAGGCATTTTCGACATTTTCATCAAACGAATCTTTCATATGGCAGAATTCATGCATGCCAAAGTTGCTGATTGTATTTCCAATATGTACAGAGACAACTTTTCTCATTTCACTTATCTGGCTATCATGTAAAGTTGCAGCAACTCTTTTGGATAATGGTCGAACCATCGTACACTAAAAAATTTGAGAGGAAATAAACCGCTTCTTGTTGGGGCTGGTGATTTTCGACAAACTCTACTAGTTATACACCGTTCGCCAACAGCCAGCTTAACACATTCCCTACCGTGAATGCTATAGCATTCATACAACTTTTTCGTTTTTTAACTCTTTCGCGCAAATCAATTTTTTCGTTTTAAAGAAATAAGACGCCATATTTGTCAATTCTCAATAATACATTCCTTTCCGTGACGAAATTTCATTGCAATTACAAAATTTTACAAATTTGTGTTAAACACATTTTGAAAGCGTCCGTGAACGTGTTAATGCATCTTTCAAATAGTCAGCTTCATGGCTGGAACGAAAATTGACTTTGAAAACCAATATGAATGTACAACTACATCCTGTTGAATGTTTCACAAAACAAATGAAGGACATTGGAATTGTGTGTCACATATCCAACTAACTTCTGTAAAATCAAAGCAACCACAGACAAATTGATTCACAAAGTTTCCCTAGATATCGCACAGATTTACAAAAATTATCAGTGACTCAGTGCACGTGCTGTATTAGCAGCCAAAAACAACGATGTCAATGCCTTCAATTTCATCATATAAAACTAAATTCCAGGCGAAATAACAACATTTAAGTCCTTTTACTTCTGCCGACACTTTTATGAATCTAGACGAATTTGTCAATTATCCAACCGATTTCTTGAATTCATTTGATTTGCCAGACAAACCACCGCACGGTTTAGTATTGAAAATTGACATGGTTATGAACAATTTCATCGAGGCTATACTGCGACTCGCATATCGAACTATACCATCAACCAAATACAGGGACTATCGCTATAAGTGTGTGAAATAAATTGGAAAAATCCATCCAATAAACAGAATTAAAATGCAAAAACTTCCTTTCTGAGTGCCATTGCAACGTGCGTCGTATACACTCGCACTTAATATATTATCGCATTAAATTTTTTGTTTAAATATAATCGACAAGTTAGCCGAAATATGTTTTCAGAGTAAACAGAAAATTTACAGTTATTCATCAGTTTCCAAATAGACCTAGTAGTAACAGGAAAAACATCATCACTATATAAGTGTTTTAGATATGTGTGTTGAACATATGCTGCTCCAAAGTCACAGTTGTCTGTAAAATAAAATTCTAACGACCAAAATAAATATCATTTTATTTCAATGTCATTTACGGACTTGAAATATGGACAACGATTTAAAATTTGAAAAATGGAATATAGTATTCCGTTTAAACCGCCCGGATTGATTCCACCAACTCTTCGATTAGGCATCCCTTTAAATCAACAACTTTAACAATCAACCCGATAATCAAAAACAACCCGATTTGTGCACTCAAAATACATTTCATTTGTGAACGTACATTCCCCAACGAAGATAAAAACAGAATATGATAAAGACATTTTCTACGACCACCTCGAAAGTGTTTTAAACAAAATTTCACAATACGAGGTAAAGATTGGCCCAGATTCCGTAGATCTTGCATCAATCAACAACGGGATGCGCACCATCGGATTAGCTCTCAAGTATAATCTAGTTGTATCCAGCACGAAAAAGAACCCACAAGGACACCTGGAAATCAAACGACGGAGTTACGGTCAATCAAACTGACCATATCGTCGTGCCCACACGGAATTTTTACAGCATCCAGAGTATTAACCCATCTGCGTGGGAGTTAAAAGTTTCAATTACTATCTGAGTTGCGGGAGGAGGAAATTAAACGAAAACTTTAAAATGTGTGTCATATTGTTTTTAATTTATTTAATTAATAGTTTTTTTTTTAATAAAACAAACATTTTTAAATATTAGTCTCATTGTTTTTAAAATAAAAATTTTAATAATTATTAAAATAATCGAAATTGCTCGAACTATTCGAACAATTCAATATTTGATATTCGAACTGGAACCCCTAGATAGCCCATGTCGAATTTTAACAAAATCGGCTAAGAAACGACAAGCTTCCATCCCTATTGGCCATATACCAGAGCTTTATCGAAAAATGGTTTTAGAATCGCATTTAGATCGCACATGTCGAATTTAAAAAAAAATCGCTAAGAAATAGCATAAAAAAACGGGAAAGCGAAAAGTATAAGCGTTTTTGTTACCTATAGAGAGTATTATTATTCCATGTGTAAAAAACGAGGTTCTATGCAGTGTGATTTGCGTTTTTCAAATATCACAAACACACTCATTCCACTCCTCAATCACCCATATCACCACACCTACCACCCCCATAACCACACCACCCACACAAACTCACATCAACACGAGATATGTTTTTATTCCATATTCACATGCTCCATGAAACCAAAATAGAATAGAAAAAAAATTCTATCAATTTTAAGGAGGAAGGGGGAGGGATGGTTTAACAAAACCCTACATATCTCCGAACGCCCTAAACACAGAAACATCCAAATTATTTTAATATCCCCATCCGTTCTCAAGTTATCGTGGATATAAAGACGGAGAGACGGCAAACCGAAATCATAAAGCATTTCGTTTATTTTTCATCGAGCTGAAAAAGTTTTAAGTTTATTTTTTTAAAAAAATATCTGTGCACAATGTGCTGAATGTACTTTATACAAAGAGCATCAAAAATAGTTCACGGTGTCTTGTTAAAGTTCGTATTTTGTAATGACGAACACGTGTAATGACAACTCAAGAAAAAAGTCGTACACGGAAACATACTCTCTCTCTCTCTCTCTAAATTAACAAAGCAAGCAATTAGACAACGACTACATGGTGGCGAGAAAACACGCTAACCGACGAAAAACGAAACGTAAACGAGTTAGTTTAAGAAACAGGTACCGTTATTATTGCTATTCGCAACGAATCTGGAGAGTATACGAATGGACACAAACACCTTCCTGACATTGAGACAAAATCGCGTCTCAATGTAGAAATGACACATGAAGTGCAAAACGTTAAATCAAAAAAGAAAAAAATAAAGCACCTGATGAGGATGGAATCTGTAACGAAATGCTTTAGAACTGCGGCGATTACCTCTTTTAGCTCTAATTTGTCCACTACATAAAAAAGTAGACCCGCTGGTAAACACTTTTTCTTTGTGGGTTGTGTTAGACATGTGCCACGAAACGGACATCTTTGTGCATTTTATATTTATAGGATAGCTTTAAGAGCAAGGTGCTAGTCGTAGGCAAACTCTCAGGAGTACAACTAGCCAAAATTGTATTCAATCTTTCGTTAGAATATGATAACGTCACCGGATAAGTAGCGCAGTGGTTAAAGCTTCGGCACTTGGACCGGAAGGTACTGGGTTCGAATCCCACCAGAGGCAGGATGCAAAAGTGAATTTTCGTCAAGGGTGACGATCGGTGTTGTTAATAAACACAACTATGACCCTCTGTTGGAGTGCATAATTCAGCCCCTACTCATCGTCCATGTCAGAGTGCAGGTTGACATGGAGCTTGCAACATGCAGATGGTACACTGTAATTGTGTGAATGGGTAGTGTTTGCGTGTATGAAAAGGGGGGTATTAATTGACCTTAAAACGACATTAAATCCATTGGGCAATTAATATTTTCTTTTATTTAAAAAAAAAGAAATATGCCATTCGCCAGCTCAATATAACACAGTAAAGCTGTTTATACACTATTTGAACGCTTGTATCTTAGTGAAATAACACTTCAAAAAAAATTTGGCTTCTAAATGAAGGCGATTTTGTCTTGTTTTTGATACTGTACTCCGTTTAATTTTATTTTGTTTTTTTATGACTTTCTTGAGTAAAATAAAACTTGTCAAAATTAAATTAGCAAAATTATTTTTTGAAAAGTGTTATTTCACCAAGATACAAGTGGTCAAATCTGGGTATTTTGTCGCAAAAAATGATACTGTTAAAGTTAGCCGAAAGTTTCCAACCGAAAGATAATGCAGATAGTGTCTTGAATACAGCAAAAATCAGTCATGAACTCAAATTTATTAGAATTTTGGATCGGGTTACATCATTCTGGTGAAGGAGAAATTATTTCAGTTTATAGGAATTTAAAAATCGATAGGAGCGAGAGTATAAAGAGAGTTTAAAAATAGTCAAGACACCATCTGCATTATCTTTCGGCTGACTACTTTCGGCTAATTTTAACACGGTCAAAAAATGTCTGTTCCGATTACTTGTTGGTGCAGTGTGTTGTTAATCAATCTTAGCCGACGCGGGCGACAAATATGTCTTGGGTGGTAGTCCCTCAAAAAAGTTCTGCTTCCATTGGAAACAACAGCCCAATAAATCGATCTCGATGGCAACTAAGGAAAAACCAAATCCATAGAAATCGCGAGAAGATTTAAAGCAGACGACACATAGCACGAAAAGATAAATTGCATACCTGAGATCGATAGTAAATATGCAAAAAACGGGTTCTGCAAGTATAACGGATCGCAGCAGGTTATCGAGCATTCTACGCTAAAATTAACATTTTTGAGTCTCACAATACAATACAAATCATTATACGCATTCAAAAATAATGGATTGTTTTTATTTAATTTATTTGAATATAATTTTTTCAATTATTCTAATACGTTATACGTTAAAAAATTATAAAAACTTGTTAGAATTCATTAATTCGTAAAATTTATTAAAAATATTAAAATTTATTAATTACTATTATAAAATTACAAAAAATTGTTTAACAAAAAATTTCAATATTCAATTTGCTTGATCATCAATTTCGTTCCAGCAACTTGCAATAGTTGTAAATAGCGCTTGAATGGTGTTAAACTGTTTTCCATTTCTGTAAAGTTTTCTTGCAAGTATTGCACACAGGTTTTCCATTGGATTGCATTCTGAACTACACGCGTGCCAATCCATTAAAGTAATCCCTTCGGTCGCAAACCACTCCTTACACTTCCTTACATATAAAATTATTTTCAAATTTTTCTTCACTGTAAGGGACGAGTACCATTTCCAGCGATTGTAAGTACAAGCCGGAGTTGACTGTGGGCGATGGGGAGCATGATAGGTTTCTTCAGTTTAATTGTTGAATCATTTCTTAATAGTCGTGCAATGCGTTGTTTTGTGACGAGTAAGTTTAACTTATCTTTAATTTGTTGTGAACTTAGGTGGTTTTTAGTTGCTTCGTGCTTTATCCTTTCAATATCCAAAGTGCTTAATGTTCTGTTCCCTTTTGGAGGTTTTCTTGACTTAACTTTGAAAAATAACTGTGTAAATCACAGTTATAAACTCTCCCTCTCTCTCTCTCTGGCATTATATCCCATCAAGGGATTTGGCCGCCTCAAATGAGGTTTCATAATCATATTTTCATTTCGGATAATGAGTGATTAATTCATTGATCCTAAACCAGCCGTGAAATTTTTTCCTTGTCACCACCGGGAATCGAACCCGGGACCTCCGGTCGCTGGAGCAAGCGTGCTAACCACTATGCCACCGGGGCGGCAGTTATAAACGACTATTATTAACGTGAGCATAATAGAATATTTATCGAAAAACCTTACTATTTCAGTTAAATCTCACAAACAAACAAATTACAATACTGTTAAAGTTAGCCGAAAGTTTTCAGCCGAAAGATAATGCAGATAGTGTCTTGAATACAGAAAAATCAGTCATGAACTCAAATTTAGGAGAATTTAGGATCGAATTACAACATTCGGGTGAAGGAGAAATTATTTCAGTTTATAGGAATTTAAAAATCGATAGGGACGAGAGTATAAAGAAAGTTTAAAAATAGTCAAGACACTATCTGTATTATCTTTCAGCTGGAATCTTTCGGCTATCTTTAACAAGGTCAAATTACAACCAGATGGTGCATGTATTTAAATAAAAACAAAAACACAAAAATACAATAGAGTGGGTGACTGTACCACGTGTGGACATATGACGTGATTTCGTGCAATGTTTCGGGAAGGAACTGGCCTGAAAGTTCACTTTTTGTGGCCATATTCCAGAACATCTTCCAAAAATCATTTAAGAATCTCATTTCCGACCAATATATTCAATCGCATCATATTCGGTTAGCAAATTACCGAGTTTCGCCCCAGTAAGTCATATTCCAGAACTTTTCCAAAAATCATTTAAGAATCCGATTTCAATCCAACATACCCAATGCCGTCATAATCGGTTAAGAAATTATCGAGTTCAGGCTCAGATGGCCATATTCCAGAACTTCGGTATATAAATTACCGAGTTCCGTCCCAGGTGGCCATCCTAGGTGGCCTCCTTGTTGTCGATCGAGTTATCTGGAAGAGCATTTTTGAGGCGGCCAAGAAGAAGAAGAAGAATTTTCTTCTATTAACAATCTTAAGAGGTGATATAATTTATGTTAATCACAAAAAACATTTTATGAATAATGCAACAGTTTGTCAGCTTTCGAGTCCTTCGACTATCTTTAAAAATTTGGCAAGCATTAGGAAGTATACCAGTATACTCTACGTTTTGTTATTGTATGTACAATTATCAAAATTTTACGAAACGAGACTTTCACTTATGAGTTGCACTTAAAATGTTTAGTGTATATTCAGATTTCGCAACTGTATACGTGTACATTTTATAACCCGGAGGTTTGGCAATTTTTATTTGCCGTCTTTAATTAACACTTAATATTAAGGCGCTTCAAATGAAGAATGATGTAATTTAAATATACATGGTGTGAAAATTAAAGATTATACCTTGAAATTTCCTTATTATTGCAATTTTGTTTATTGTTATGTTATATTTGATGTTTTTGTGCCAATTAAGAGAAACAAAATTATTCAAGAAAACACAAATAAATTCTTATTTTGTACGTATGTACATAGAGGTAATGTAATATACACCACCGGAGAGATTTTATGGTACTCTGAGAAAATGCAGGCAAGCATATTGAAAGTGATAATGGTTTTCTTGTCTTAATTTATCGCAAAACGTGTATAACGATACGATTTTGTTGTTGTTGGAGAAATAAGATATTTATTTTAATTGGAATGAATCAATTCTATATACACTCGTATATGCATATTCAATTATACATCTGTTATTAAATGATGATAATAAAATAAAACCGTTAAATGATTGCAATAAAACTTATCGTAATAATTATCTTTGGAAAATTTATTTTCGGTTTTTAACGAGGCACACAGTTTAATATGCAGGTAAATTATGGGCGTAATATAAGCTCGTATGTGCGATGGATACTTAATTTTTTATTTGTATCATGTTACATTCATTTAATAGTTTTAATTTTAGTGTTGTTTAATTAATAAATTTTTTTTGGGGATAAACGAAATTTACGATTATGAGACGTAATTCAATCGCTGTGTACTAGAATTTTGTTTGGTGCTTAAAATTAAATGTTTTGAACAGTGCATTCATAACCTGCAGATATATAAGAGTCGTGGCCGCAAGCTTTGTCTCCTGCAATTGATCACCATCACAATTCATTAGATGCTCCAGAGCTTCAGAACAAAATTGAAAGCCGTATTTAAGAAATAAATGTTTGTTAATGCAAAGTTCTTTTGGGGGGTTCTTCAGGGCACTAATGTCGTATAGGTTGAACTTCAGAAAATAATTTAATATTAGTAGAATTTTATTCATTCGTTTTCTGGCAAAATGCTACAATTAAATTTACCGCTAACATTAATACCTGTTAATAATGCTAATGAGAATACAGCAAACTGAAACTCATACTCCAGATGATAGTGTAATGGATGTTGGGACGAGAATCCAACTCACACTTGATTTTTAAAGCGAAAAATAAAATTTACCAAACTTTTGGTAAAACAAACAAATGGAATTCGGACAACAAAGCGCCTTGCATCGCGTATTTCATTTTGTAAAGTGTTCTTCGTTACTCGGATTCCCCGGACGCCAACGGTTTACAGGAATATGAAACATTCTCAATTGTTTAAACCTCTCAATTTGTATGCTCAAAATCGCTGAATTGTTTATGGTTTCTGCCGGAAAGACAAAGGGGTCGTATTTGATTGAAGTTTATGCCAAAATAACAAAACACACACTGTTTCCTATAAATACTTGAAAATCAATTTGAAAATACTCAAAAATTTAACTTTTATAATAATATTTGACAAATATTATATTTTTATCCTCTCTATTTATAGAAAACATATCGCTCATTTGCTGCAACGATGACCCAACTAAAAATTCACTAATTTTAAGATATTCGAATCAAACCATTCCCAATAATTCTTATTTTAATGATTTTGTATCAAAACATAATCTCTTATGTAGTTATTTCTAGCAAATTAGATAAAATACCATATAAAAAACACTCAATTCGGGAAAGAAATTAACTTTTTTATGAAAGAAAATTTGCAAAATATTAAAGAATTATAGAAATTAAGATCCAATTGAAGATGTAGGAATAGAAAAAAAAATCTTTTACTAATCACAATGTAGCTATTTTTATTTACTTTTGAAAAACGTTATTTTTACAAACAATTTTGAGTGATATTTTCAAATCGCTTTGCTGAAAAATTAAAAATTTTGGATTGTGTCACTCTTGCAGCAAATGAGCGATATAATTTTTTAGTGGATTTTAAAAAATGAATTTTTTTAAAACCACTCTGCAGATCGCACAGAGGTTAACAATAGTTTTGAATTAATTTTTGATGTAAAAAAAACAAATCTTATTTATCCACATGCTCGGAAATATCTGAGATTGTTATTTGAGAGAGAATATCATTGAGTGTAATACGAAAATTCTTAAAATTTCAAAATTTTAAAAAGAAAAATATTAGAAATTTAATAATTAATTATTATAGTATTAATTAAATTTAATTAAAATTAAAGTTTCGGTTTGTAAAATTCACTGAAAACTATTCACATAAATTAAATGTTTTTTGCTTATAGTGTAGAAATATAATATTTGCGTTTTGATTTTAATCTCCGCAATCTGTTCTGGGGCCGAAGCTCTCCCAACTCTTTTGCGGTTCGCTTTTAACGTCCTACGTTACGTATTGCGTGCCAAATCGATTACGTGCGGCTATACGCCAATTAACCTAGAATTATCTGCACCATTTCATAGCTTCATGCCAGCCAATAGTATTGTCATGAAAAATGAGTGAGTTATGCAATCCGACAGGAGGTCATAGTTGTGTTCATTTTCATTACCAATTGTACTCAGATGATGAAAAATTTACTGTGCTGTGAATCCTGTGATGATCAAAAATCCACTTTAACAAATCTACTTCGTTCCGAGCAAATACTTTTGTCCTTCACGAAAATTGATTTTGATGAGAGAATAAATCAAGCAACTCAACTCAATTCTCAATAGACGATTGAGTTGGATGTCCTTTCCATTCACTTTTACATAGAATTCAACACTAAAAGCAGGTTTTTGGTTGTTTTCATTCGTTTGGTCATTTTTTCGACCAATCATCTCTTGTGGAAAAATCCAGAAGAAAAAATTCGTAATTTTGGAGCAATATAATTTTTCGTAAAAATTGTCAGAAAGAACGAACGAACGCAACGATAAAGGCGGCATAATCTATTGAAAAGTGAATGAAATGTCGATTCAAACTCAGGCATCTATCAAAATTTGAATTGTACTTTGAATTTTTTCTCTCTGGTAAACAATATTTTTCGGTTTTTTGTCTGGTGCGTAAATGAACAACGATGATGGTTTACCAACTCTGAAACACGCGACGTACAACTGACCATGAGAACAACACGGAAATTCAAGATTTATTCCGCACACTCCCATCGATTGACCTTGCGATTTGTTAATCGTCATATCGAACGCGAAACGAACAGGGAACTGAATGCGCTTAAAGTCGAACGAAATATCAATTGGAATCAGAGGTTTTCTCGGAACTAGAACATCCTCTGGAGCTGGCATGCCCAATTTTGACAAATAGCTCCCGCACTAAGCACGCACATGTGTTCGATCATGATCAAAGCTTCGTTGCGTACCTCTCGATGTTGCAGTGCGAACTCGATGCAAAATGTCGTCGCCCATCACGTCTTTGTATTTGTTCCACAATTCCAATGCGTTCGAACAACGACACGTCGCTGTCATGATCGCGAACAATGTACAAATTTGATTAGCCGGCGCAAAAACTGTGGCATCAACGAGTAAAGAGTCCCAATGTGAGTCGTTTTCCAGCAAATTCAGACGTTGACAAGCTCCTTAATAAGTGGAGCACAATACCCTACCTATAGTACGAAGCGATTCGAGCGAAGTAGGACCACGAACGGTGGGTGAACGGTGTACACACGGCCAAGCGTATCAGTCGAATACACATCGACGCACCCTGCAACAGGTTGGCCTTTCTTCCGTAGTTCAAACTTTTTCGACGACTGGTTCCAACTATATAGTGTGGCATTTACCAGTAAAGCAATGTTCGTGCGAACGGATCGCTTTGGCAAATTTTGAAGAAATTCGTGAGTGTTGTAACGTGTGATCATTCTGCTCGTTGTTCTGCATAAGCTTCCGTGAAATAGACCCGTTGGTCATTCTCAAAGTGTACCCACAAATGATGAACAACATCGTTCGTGTAATGCAATTGAGAAAATACACCAAATCGCCCAATTACAACTGAAATAATGGCCCAATTGGAAACTTGACACATTCTCATTTGCATCCAAAGCAGCAATGCCCAACGCTGCATCCAAAGCAGCAATGCCAGTCGCTACCTTTGTTTACTTATTTGCAAGCATGTTTAATGGACTTAAAGGAGTTACAGTACACAATGTATGTTGCAGTGTATTGCGAATGTTTTCGATAGAAGCTTGAAATACGGAACGATCAAAGTGACTGTTCTACCACAATATTTGAGTGAACGATGCCGATATAGTAGATGACCGTCGTTTCCACTAATTGTGTATGTATGCCAGCAACGGACGCAGATTTTGCTTTGTGCATTTTCCATCAGTCATACACGATGAATCTGGTTTGTGATCTCCGCAAGGACCGTGAATCGTGTTTGGTGCGACAATTGCAAGGAACTCCGCGTCTGCTTCTGAACCTGGTATTTTGGCGCTGATGATTGAATCGATTTGATCCGGCCTGCTTTTCTCAATTAACCACAGCAGATGTCTGCATCTGGTAATCCACGCTTCTGCTACTCTACTGAGTTCACCCAACAACGTGGCTCTCCTAAAACCATTTGTTTAACGATGAAGCCCGTTAGCGTTCTGAGCTTTTGCTTAAACACACGCGGTGATGTCGTAGCGATCGCTGGAAGTTTGTCCTGGCAGTAGATGACCGGTAATTTCAAGACATTTTTGATTGCATGTGAACGTGATGAACAAATCTGGCCGTCCGTAATGCTGCACATATGTACATCATAGCATTTTGCGCATGCCGTTGGCTGCCAACATTTGTCCATGAGAGAATGTTCAATTGACCCATGTTGGTTACATCGCCGTTCGAAGCAGTGGCATCGCGTAGATAAATGTACTACTCGGATAGTAGTTTCGGTTGATTGAAGTGGATGAAATTAAAACGTTCCGTTTTGATCTTGACATACATATCAACGCAATTTCTCATATCAACCATCTCATGGCAATTGCGAAAAAAACAAAAACTAATTGAGCCAAATCGGTTCAGCCGTTCTCAACTGGTTCGCTAGAAAAAAAAATCAACTTTCTTTCAGTTTTTCCGGAAGTTCCGACTCAGATTTTTCAATTTTTCTCTTCTAAAAGACAATCTGGATTAAATACTAGCGTAATCTCGTAAAAAACATCTTTACTTGATTTTCCAAAATTTTCGACATTTCCAGTGGATTTTTCAATTTTATTTCTTTAGAACCATCTCCTGGTAATTGGGAACACAGCAAAAAAAGATTGAGCCAAATCGGTTCAGCTGTTCTCAAATGATGCGCTAGAAAACAAAATCAAATTTCTTCCGGGTTTTCCGAAAGCTTCCAACTTTTCCACTCAGATTTTCCAACATTTTCTTCTCCTGGGAATTGGGAACTCATGAAAAAAAAATTAAGTCAAATCGGTTTAGCAGTTCTCAACTGATGCGCTAGAAAAAAAAATTATTCGAGACTTTCCAGAAACTTCCGATTTTGGAAGGATCGGATTTCGGATCGGTTTCATTTTGATCGGATACGTGCGAAATCCCGTACAAAACATCGACTTTTGTGGTGGATTTTCTAAAAATTTTCTTTCGTAAGAACCATTTCCTGGCAATTGCAAACACAACAAAAAAGATTAAGCCAAAACGGTTCAGTCATTCTCACCTGATGCGCTAGAAAAAAAATTCATATTTCTTCAGGTTTTTCCGGAAATTTCCAAATTTTCCAATAAGATTTTCAAAATATTTCTCTTCTAAAAGACCATCTGGATCGGACACGTGCAAAATCCTGTACATAATCATCATATTGAAATTTTCCAAATTTTCTGACTTTTCCGGTCAATTTTCCCAAAATTGTCTTTCGTAAGATCCATCTTCTTCTGGTTACTGCAAATAAAACAATAAAAAATTGAGCCAAATCGGTTAAGCCGTTCTCAACTGAAGCGCTATAAAAAAAATCAATTTTCTTCAAGTTTTCCCGTAAGTTTCCGAGTTTTCCAATAAGATTTTTCAATTTTTCTTTTATAAAAGACCATCAGGGTCGGATACATGCGAAAAAACCATACAAAACATCATTTTTGATTTTCTGAATTTTCCGACTTTTCCAGTAGATTTCTCCTTTCATACAAACCTTGTCCTGACAGTTCCGAACACAACAAAAGAAAATCAGCCAAATCGGCCCAACAGTTCTCTAATGATGATCGGTCATACAATATTATTATGAAAGTTCAATTTTTGAGTGTTTTTTTTTATAATTCTCTTTTCTACTTATAAGAAACAGGGTCTGTTTTGTTATTTTGGCATAAACTTCACTCCGACACGGGTTGTTAATTTAACTTTACCCTGAGTAAGCAGCTTATGGTAAAATTCTGCAACAAACAGTAAAAATAATATGTTTTGGCTTAAACAATTCTTGATCTGCTAGCTGGATGTTTGATTTTCCACGAATCTATTTTATTACCTGATGTGAGTGGTTGTTTCTCGAGTTACCTCGGGTAGTACTTGAACATCCAAAGTTGGGGTAAAATCGCTCTCCTTTCAATAGGTTGTCCGTACTGACCAATAACGTTAACCAATGCAGTAGCAATGTAGATAAACGATCCTGACGTTTGCTTCGATCTGGATTTGGCTAGTGATAATGCAAATGCTTCTAATATTGCAACATTGTTGGTTTGCTAATCACCATATTTTTCAGTGATGTACTTAGAACTATCGAACTATGTAATATGTGGCGGTTCAGATTTCGGTTATAAACGCTGTAATCCTTCCGTTTTTTGTGAAGGAGCAACTGGTTTGGTGAATTGCAATATCAGCCAGTCCGCCATCTATCAATTTAAGGCATTCAAACTTAGTGCCTACTTTTCGGCATGATTTATCGTGTGCATCGATACAATGACATACCCGCACAATTTTACGCATAGTTGTATCAACAGTTATACGTCCGTGATATATACGGGTGTTGGATTCACAAGGTTATTAGTTCATACGGATTCATAATTTTGTTTGGTACTAACAATTATTATTCGACACTGGCTCGGATTTTGTTTGTTTATTTTTTATTTTCAGATCCGACTAGTAGGGTCACAGAGCTCTGCGGACGAGGCCATTTAGAATCTTCAACGGTATAATACAAGATGTAGCGTAGTGTACTATACTAATTCGCATCAGAGGGCTAAACTATAAATATAAATTGTTGATAAATGTTTAATTTGTTGATTCCGACCAGCGAAAGCTGCGGGTGGTGATTCTTTGGTTATTCTGTTTACGACAATCCGGTGGTTTTACCTTGGTTAGACAAAGTAGATTTATAAGAACGGGTTCCGTAACAAGCTTTCACTTCCGGTTTAATGGTTGGTTTGGTTTACATTTTGTGGTCTGGTATAAATCGCAAATAATCAATCCTTCTAGGCTTATAGGGCCGAATTTTTGTCAAATAACAATTTTGGTCAAAAATCGTAATTTTCAGTAAAATTTTGGAAAAATAACCTTGAAAGATATTGATTGATTGAACTTGATCATATAAAGTACTGGGTAAGTGTTCCGGATAACATACAGCCTGTTTACTTATAACACGAGGAAAGGATGGGAAAGGAATTATATATTTTAGGACGTAATGACGCTGTTGTAGACACCTAGCTATTGTACAGCACAAGACAGCACAATTCTTATATATACTAGAAGGTAGGATTAATGTTAAATACGTTTAATGGTTAGCAATAGTATTGTGGTTCTCCTAAACGACTGAAATTTTGCATAAATTTTAAGAAGAATTAAAGACAAGCACAAATTTAATATGCATAAATTTAATATTATTGTTGATTGATTTAAATAATAATTAAATTTTATATTTACATCTAGTGTGTGTTGTTTCATCCAGATAAAAGCCCCCATCTCTCAAGCCGCATTTTTCGAACGTATACTGAACGATAAAAACCTAGCTTATAGCAGTGCAAATACTTTCTTGAATTTATGTTTCAGTTAGTACGCTCACATGTATGTATCTGTAGTTCCCTTCTTCTGTCTTTGGCAAACATTTTGAAAAGTATATTTACAAGAATAAACTTATTGTCCACTAAAAGATTGTAAAATAATTTTCTAACAATACCAATAATATATCATATTTTAAAAAATAAAACAACAAATGTTGTTTTTCAACAAAAAATCTGCTTTTTGCAGCCCAGATGAAAAGA
The DNA here is from genome assembly GCA_932526605.1 of Nephrotoma flavescens. Taxonomy (NCBI): domain Eukaryota; kingdom Metazoa; phylum Arthropoda; class Insecta; order Diptera; family Tipulidae; genus Nephrotoma; species Nephrotoma flavescens. The sequence continues at coordinate 156,063,578 of OW052222.1, read as the reverse complement.
TTTATCACAATGAAACTTCATCCTTTAGCTTTTCCACTTACTAGGAGATCAAATTTAATTAAGGTCGAAATCGGTCCACCGGAAGTAACAGCTTATAAGCGAGCTTTTCCGGGTTTTGGTTAATATTGTGGAAGGTATATACAAAAATTCGGTCCGTATACAGCACAGGTGGATTAATTAATCAGATTAAAACTTCATTCTTAAGCTTTTTCTACAAATATGGAGGGAGGAAGTGGTACCTCCCATGGCAGCTTATTCGATTTTTGCAAATACTTTGAAAAGTATCCCATTTATGTGAAAATCGATTATGCACCTTAAAACTCAAAATTAAATTTGCAACAATATCGATTCACATGAACATCCCAAAATTTCAGATAAAACGTCGATTTTTAACAAAATCTGTTATACTTTCTTTTTCATAGTAAAATAAAGTAAAATGATGACGAAAACTTTTGTGTATGCGTGCGCGTTCTCTCTACAAACCAGGTGTTTTGTCCGATCGGAATAAAACGTCATAGTTCATTAGCTAGAAATCGGTCCACCAGAAGTGACACACTACATACAAGAGCTTTTTCGTCCCCGGACGAACTGATTGACTGGGATAAACTTCGTACTTGATTTTTTTCTTCAGAAATTGGGAGTTTCATGTAATTTTTAGCCGAAATTCGTCTACCGGAAGTGGCAGTCATCATTTACGTGAAAAACCATTATGTGTATAAACAAAGATTATAAACAAATTACGCATGTTGCAAATTTGCAACAATACAAAAGAATTTTCCAGAATTGTAGTGGAAATGACGAATTTTGACAAAAAAAATTTCTTGAACAAAAATTCGCCTCCAGCACAGCCCAGTTGGATTGTTAATGAGAATGAAGATTCATACCTAAGCTTTTTCACCTTATCCCAATCTAGAGATCCCAGTGAATTTAGGCGGAAATTTATCCACCGTAAGTGACAGCTCCCGAGTAGCTTTTTCCTTTTGCACCGGAACTGACATCTTAAACATGGCGGCTTAGAAATAATACATTATAAAGTAATTTTGCTACGATACCGGTCCAGATCAAACTTCCAAAATTTAAGGGAAAATAACGATTTTTGCGTAAATCTTTTTCTCACTAAAAATGGGGCCCCTGTGCAACCCAAACGGATCACTAATCGGCGTGATACTTTGTATCAAGCTTTTTCCATAGGAGCAAAAAGTATGCAAATATTTTGAAACTTTCATATATCTCGGAAAATAAGGACCCTATACGAAAAAATGTCCATTATCAAAATTTAATCATTCCAGGGAGGACATACATTAGTGCTAAAATTAATACCCCTCGTTCTATTCTTGTATGTGGGGGGGGGGGGGGGGGGGTTACATTCAAATTAAAAAATGAACCCCTATTTTTTTGCTGGTTCTGATTCTACGGCTTTAAGTACGTATGGTTTCTTTATGTTTTTTTTATTTTTTGCCTAATTTAAGAAATACAATTTGTGTAAGACTATTTTCAAGTATTGACATTGAAAACGCATTAACTTTAATTCAAACGTATTGAAGATTCGTATGCATATGTACATGTAATATCGTTATTACAGCGCCATCTATCATGGATCGAGAAAATTGTTTTAAAGAAATCCTACGTACTTTAAGCCGAAGAATCCGAATCTGCAATAAAAAATAGAGATTCTCATTTTAATTTGAAAGTTACCCCCCGCCCCACCTACAAAAAGAGGAGGAGGGGTACTATATTAGCACTAATGTATGTCCCCTATAATTGGAATGATTAAATTTTGATAATAAACATTTTTTCTTATACAGTGCTTATTTTCTGAGATATTTGATAATTTCAGTTAAAAAGAATCACCCAGTATATCAAAATACGATTATAATAAAGAAATTCTAAATGAAAACTTCAGGCCACATTAGTTCAGATCATATTTCAAAATTCGGCATATCTCTACAGACCATGCGAATATTTGGAATAAAACTTCAAAGAAAAGTTCCATAAATTGTGTGATTCATGTGAAATGTGATAAGCATATTCTGTGTAATAGAAGTAGTAGCTTCCGCAGAAGCTATTCAAATTTTTGCAAACCAGATTAAAATTTTTAACGATGCTTGAATTAGTTAATTTTCTGAAACTTAAGTAGAAATAATGATTTTGATTATACAAAACAATTTTGCTCACAAATCCGGTAGATTCAATTTTTCGCTTTTTAAATTAAGCGTGGTGTATTCGACGTACATTTGTACGTTTGTAAGCAGTTGTACGAGTAATTACGTCGCAAATATTCCATTTCAGACAATCTGCCTGGACAAGAAAGAACTGAAAAAACAGAAAAGCTTCCGGTGGAACGATTTCAGACAAAAATCATTGGAATCTTTCAAATTATGGGAAAAGCTTAAGTATAAAGTTTCTACTCTATCAGATATTTAGTGTGCACGTACACGCAAGCAAGGTACATCTGCAAAAATCACGAGGTCAATGTTTTCATGATTACTATACTTTATTTTACTATACGTAAAAGAAAGAAATACGGTATTTAGTTCCGCAAACATTTCCAGGAAATTTAGAAAAATGTTGGAGAAGTAATACCAGGATGATTCCAAAGAAAAAAAGAAAGGTACTTGTATTCCTAACTAACAATTAAGCGAAATGCAATTTAAAGTATCGCCAATTCGCGCAATAATATGAAATTCATTAACGTTTACACTAGCAGCCCAGTTATTGGTAAAAGAGCAAGGTATCAATTAATCTTAATCCATCTTAATCTCTGTTCCACTTTGAGACATTTAAAATTATTTGATAATATGTAACGCGTAAAATGAAATTCAAAATATAAAATACCGCGCTAAAAATTATTAATTATTTCACAAGAAATTGTTGAAACGAATACGCGGGTATCTAAAGATTTGATCAATACGTAATATCTTTGTATAATATAAACCACTTCTCCTTAAAGTTTTATTTTATATTTTGATTGAGATATTATCAAAATACATAAAATTATTTATGCACAAAAAAAATTAATAATGCATAAACAATCCAGATTTATTTATATTTTATTATTTTCCCGCGTCTTTATTAACTTTTCGATGCGAAAAATTACTGCGCTGAACGTCGCACCGCCGAGTTTTTATTCATCTCAAAAGTGAATAAATTCAATTCATTTTTATTGTTATAGTACTTATCACATACATATGAGATTATTTTAATAAAACTGATTTTAAACTTTGATAATTTTGATGATTGTTTTTAATATTTTATGACATTGTGTGTAGATTTTGCTATATATTTTACTGTTATTATGCGTATAAATTACACATGGTGGAAACGTAAAAACGCATAAGATAAATCTCCCATTTAAAATTCACCTGAGGATTATAAATTTTGTGCGTTTTCAATTTTTATATTCTACTTGGTTGGTTTTCATTATCGCAGTACGATCGATGAAAACTATTTGTTTTGTACGTATGTACAAAGATCTTGTCCCGCAGTACGGAAACTCATTTTATATTTATGTTTTTGATAATTTTATAATGATAAATAAATAAAATACAGGCATATACTCGTTTATGATCACGTGATGATTTCTGGAAAAAATTTAAGTTATTTGTGATCGAATTTTATTTGGTTTTGTCAAAGCATGTCACATTTTTGTGATAACAAGATAAAATTACAGTTTTAAGAATATATATTTATTTTATACTGCCGTTGCAGATGACATGATATCGACATGACATTGTTCCTGATTCGATCGGACTAAAATTTTACATTAAATTGTAGTGTAAGATAAAACAGAACAAATCCCATGGGACTTTATTAATGCCCATTGTTTAATGTGTATTGAGAAATAAAGAATTTTGTTAACATTTTATTGAAATTTTTTAAATCATAAACAGAACGACAAAATTCCATCTACAGATTAACATCATTAAATGGGTTAGTTATTATTTAATTATTTATTATTGCGTAAACCGAACTTTGGGTGCTGTCTGGTATAATCAAAAATGATTAGATTTAATTTTCGGAACAGCAACAAGGTAAACGTTTTTGGTAAGTGCTAAACTTTTCAAGATCAATGCAAAAATGCAAAAGCTCCCACTGAATCAGCCACTTATACGGCACCCAGATTTCCACCAAAGTTGTACTGCAGAGAAGCTTAATTTTGGTGAAATAAAGTTTGTTTTATCAAAACTTGGCATTTTCGGTAAAATTAAAAAAAATAGCTGAACTTGACTTGTTTGAAAATTTATTTTCCTCTCCTTGCGTAATTCAGTGCGTGAATATTGAAGAGCATACACAACAATTTGACACCAGCCACTGAAAAGGACTTTAAATGTTCTTTTCAGTTGCTGCTGGCAGATTTAAATTTAAAAATTGTAAAGTATACGTTCGAATATTTTGATGTGAATCACATAGAAAATGATATTGGTAAAGCTCAGCCAATGTAAGCAATGTTTGTAATTAGGGGTTGCAAATTTACCGAATTTTTAATTTACCGATAAGTGATAAAAGTTCGCTCAGTTTACCGATTTACCGGTAAATCAATAGGTTTTAAATGCATGGACAGCATGTTGTATCATCACTTTGAATCGAAAAAAGTCAAAATTGGAAAAAAGTCGAATCGAAAAAGGGAAAGTTGTATCATTTTCATTGCAATACTTTTTCTAGAATGAAGTGTCAGCTACATTTATTGTTACTTTGGTTTTAAATGATGAAACTTTATCATTTATCGCGAATCGAAAATCATACAACATACCCCCATTCGATTTTTTTCGAATTTCGATTCGAAGTGATGGTACAACATACCACCCCATATTTAACATAGTTTCCCAACCAATAACTTAAAACGATAATATGGTCATCGAATTTTTCATGTCAGTTAATATTTTATTAAAATATACAAAATTTTTACTTCATTATTAATTTTATTAATTCATTTAACAAAATAATACTTCTGAATTCATTACCTAAATAAAATTCACTTTATTTTAGATTTCCATTCATAGTTTGTCCTGATTAAAATAACCACGTAAAAAATAAATAGTATTGACTGTCCGATCATTTAGGGTGGATCGTAATTTTGATATGAGTTGCCCCACAGCAGAAAATGCTCTTTCGCTCTCCAACAAGCGGGAAATCTAAATAGGTTCCAAGTCGCTTCTCCTCTAAAATCGAATCTATTTCTTTTTTTATTATTTTCTAAAGAGACTTTTTGGTATTAATTGGCGAGTTGTAATTTTTCTTTCATTGTGGCCGGTTGTGCTTCGGAAAATTGTTTAACTGAAATTTATCGGTAAATATTTGATTTTTTACCAGTAATTCGGTAAAGAAATAACCGGTAAATCGATTTACCGTTCACCTGTAATGCAAGCCCTACTTGTAATGGAGTATGTCGCATCATTGTCAACACCGGGATTATACAGGGTGGTCCAAAAGTCTAGGAACGGTGAATTTATTTAACGCACGGGTGGAAAATCGGAATTCTGATACTAGGGTCTTTAATAATTTCACCCGAAGAATCAAATGGGCTCATCAGATTTTGGGCCCGATGGGGCCTGATACTAGATATGAGGCCCAACTTTGAAATTTCAAATGCAAACCTTTTATGCAGATTCGGATTCAGCGGGAAATTTTGCATACGAATTGGTTAAAACCAAAAATTTTTTCGTCCATTTTTGGACAAATTATTTTGTGTTTGAAAATCATAGTCACCACCTGGGGCCGAATTTTGATCAAGAAATGGAAATCGTTACAATATGAGATATTGGGCCGATGAAAATCATCACTGGATGCGAGATACACACACGCAATGGTAGGATAAAATCAATGTTTGGGCTGGTATTTTGAATAACCAAATAATTGGGCCGTTTTTTCTACATGAAAATTTCACTCACGCCCGTTACTTGGAGATGCTAGAACGGGATATCATTCCAGCAATTCGTGCTGTTGTTGGAGATCAATTGGAGAACGTGTGGTATCAACAAGATGGAGCACCTGCCCATTTTGTATTACGCGTTAGGCAGCTTCTCAATGTTATATTTCCTGGGCGCTGTATAGGTAGAACAGGTGCCATCGAGTGGCCACCAAGATCTCTCGACCTCACCCCTGTAGATTTTTTTTATTGGGGCTAATTGAAAAATATAAACTACGAAACCAAGCCTGCGAATATCGAAGAACTCCAGAGAAGGATAGTGGAGGTGTCAGCTACGATAACCCCGGAGATGTTGACACGAGTGACTGAGGGAATCTACCAACGAATCGCGCACTGCACTGCAGTAAATGGACACTAATTTGAACACCTTATAAAATAATCATGTCCAGTACCGTGACAAGTTATAAATAAAGTAAAATCCGCAATAAAATGTAGATTGTAATTTGAATTCCCAGGGCTGAGCCCTTTACCTGCTCTATGGGTCTATGAGTATCAAATGGTTTACTTAAGGTCAGAATAAAACATATCCCATCACACTTCAGTTGAGCCCTCTAACAGCGAAAATCACCAGTATCAGAATATCGATATGGGCTGTCTGAATGATTCAGACGCCCCAGGATTTTTTTAACAAAAAACGTTGCGTAGGACCCAAAAATGGACGAACAAATCTTTGGTTTTAGCCAATTCGGATGTAAAATTTCCCGCTGAATCCGAATCTGCAATACTTCTAAAACTTATGAAACAATTATCGCACACATACGTACATCACATACGTACTAGACGTAAATATTAGTAGGTAAGTAAGACAACTGCAATTCTCATAATTTGTATTTATATTTTTTGATCAAAATTCGGCCCCACTATGATTTTCAAACACAAAATAATTTGTCCAAAAATGGACGAAAAAATTTGTGGTTTTAACCAATTCGTATGTAAAATTTCCCGCTGAATCCGAATTTGCAATAAAAAGATGGGTTTGCATTTGAAATTTCAAAGTTGGGCCTCATATCTCGTATAAGGTCCCATCGGGCCCAAAATCTGAAGAGCGATTCGATTCTTCGGGTGAAATTACTAAAGACCCCAGTATCAGAATTCCGATTTTCCACCCATGCGCAAAATAAATTCACCGTTTCCAGACTTTTGGACCACCCTGTATAATGGCACTGATGTTCCGAAGCAATTTGATAACATTCCTCTTTAGACATCTGTTATGGTATCTATTGATTTTGCACATCCAGATGCAGAAGACCTCCTCAAAAGCAGAGTTGATTTGACTAACGTGCTGTTGGTGAGAATAAAAACACAAAACACCTTGAATTATTAAAACTTTATTTCACGAAATAAACACACAAATCATTGTAACGGATCTCATCAGCTATTCTCCAGTTTCAATCTTAAATTAAACTTAAGAATAAAAAGTTAAATATGTTATCATATATTTACCAGTTTCATTATATAATTTTAAATAATATTTTTGCACCCGAATATTTGTTATAATTCTGAAAGTAAAATTTAAGTAATTAATTATCAAATTCAAATTGGAAATAATATTTTTTATACTTATCTTTACATAAATTAGGAATCCAATTGTAAACACTTTGTCAACACGAATATGTCACTTTGAGTACTCTACGTAAACCAAGATTTGTACCAGAATTGGTTGTGTATACTAAAGTTAAACTCGTTGGTACTTTATATTTGTATTTATATTGGGATATCTTAACTAAGTTCAGCCTAAAATTGTAACTATTTAATTTAGTGTACAAGAATATGCCATTTTTCCTAGTTAGGCATAAAATAAATAAAACTCGTTCACTTTTTTGAAAACTTTGGAGCAATCAACATCATATAATTGGCAAACCGAGCAATACGACAGTGTACTATAGAACCTATTTATATTTAATAATAAAACTGTTTGTGAATCTGGAATCATCGAGTGTTTTTCATCATCAGAATCAATTTCTGCAAGTTCATCGTCAATTTCGTGACTGTATCAATAGTGTTGGCTTTTCATCGCATTAAATTAACTTTCATTTGTAACATTCTGCTATATTCCGTGCTGCAATTTTATCCACAACATCTGGTAGTTTTACCAACATTACTTCATCCGAAATTTTATCACATCAACACCGGCTCATCACATAGATCTACATAAAAAGGTCCTACGAATTTCTGCCCAAATGTACATCATCACAGACAGTAAACTCGTAATACGATCACCAGATGTCGCCAAATTTTCAATTTCGAAATAATCTTTGCGACCTGTGAACTGTGAATTGCCAACGTTCAGGGTGATTTTAGTGAAAAATGGCTTAACATTAATCGATCTATTTCGATTGAGAGGAACTGTTATATATTTATATTTTGAAATTACTAACCAAGGAACATAATATATACCAAGAAATAGAAAAAAAAATGAACTCATGCTTTTATGTACTTTCTTTGTATACATTCAAAAATATTTGATTTTTTAACATCACTCAGTAAATTAGATTACAAAAAGAACCACAGACAAACAAAGAGAGTTAAATAACAGCATGTAATATTTAAAATTAAAAACTAATAACACTGGAAATTAAGGAGAAGGTTTTCTCACAGAATGACGGCTGGTAAAATTAAAGACATCTATCCCTACTTAAAATATAAAAACGACGAACCTGATATTGGTAAACGTAATGGTAAAATGAATGATGGCAACCAACTTTTTTCTGTTCTGTCAATATAAAAGTCATTTTTGACAATTTAAAAGTCAATTTAATGTCAATCTCGTTTTTTTATCAAAGTCTACTCCGATACTATTTTAAAACCAACTGACAAGATAAAAGAAATTGTTGTATATGTACATATGTACAAAAGACATCAACCCCAAATATAAAATGAAAAAACGACGAACCTGATATTGCACAGATAATGTAAATGTAATTTATTCTAAATGGCTTCTTAACCTTATTGTAGTGGTAAGCAAATGATAGATGCATGCATTGTCATCGACGACTGAGCAGGGATGGGCGATTACGCGTCGACTACTAATTTTTACATGATCGTCGACAACTCGTCGAAAACGTCGAAAACGTCGACAACTCGTCGACAACGTCGACAACGTCGACTACGTCGATAACGTCGAGAACTACTTGAAAAATTAATTTACGCCATCTATCGAAACTTATAATAAAACTCAGCATAAATTGCCTTTATGAATGCCTTGTGAATCATTGAAACACACTGTGCCTAACATTTGTATCATAAATTGTGTAATAAATTAATAATTATCCATTATCGAAATAAATTCTTTGACAATCGAAAAAAGTCTTATTATATTTGCGGATTTGAATAAAATTTGAGTCTATATCGTGATTTCGCTCGAATGAAATTTTGAAGCTTCTACTATAACTACCCGGCGAATAATTAGTTAATTTATGATTTATGCTGACTTTTTATCTAATTTTGCTTTATTGTAGTATCTTTGAATAAGATAAATTATTCGTTTACATATCCCTTTTCCAACCAAAAAAAAATGGCTCTATTAAAGCCCAAACCACACAAATGTGCGAGTAAAAAACCATAATAATTTTTTGACATGGTACTTTTGCCGTACCCACACAATTGTGTTAGTAAAATACAAAAGGGATACATCTATTTGATAAAAGATGGCGCAAAGCATATAATCTATTGAAATATTCAAAAGTTTTAGATAGATAGATAGATGCCTCTAGTTCAGAGATTTTAAATTTATTTTTAATTTATAAAATGCTTGTAAAAATGTTAGAATTAAATTTAAGTAATTATTTATCAATTTTAATAGTGCGGTTAACGCAAAATGCTTAAAAATTTAGGTTTTAATATCAATTTCTAAGTTGTCGACCTTGTCTACGTTGTCGACGTCTGAAAAGCAAAAAATCGGTATGTAATCTACGTGCTAGATTACGTGTCGACAACTACGTAGATTACCTAACGTAATCTACCCGCCCATCCCTGGGACTGAGCTGAGAAGTATTTATTTGAATCATCAGTCAATTATCTGGTGCGGCCAATGAACAAATTGAATTTAATAAAACGCTGTAAGCAAGACTCGACCTACTCCGACGACTTTTTCAAACGATTGCAGTGCTTTCTGGACCAAAAACTGAACAGGATCTAAAAGAAATTTGCAGATTACCAGTGAAATAATTCTAAACATTCGTGTGTTTTAAATATATTAAAAAACTACGGGATGGTAAAACCGAAACCAATATACAGAACAATTTTGCAGAGTGGAATATTTATCACTACATTATGCAGATATTAAGGACCAGCGATCGTTAGAAGATCAGCTAAACAATCTCACACATGAAAATAGAAGCATAGATGAATTGTATGGCAATGTTCATCATCAATGACCTCCTATTATAAACCAAGTTAAAATCTGAATATACAGTGCATAGGTATACCATGAAGTTGTTAAACGAAACTTATCGAAACGAGAATTATTAATGTTTTCATCTGAGGGTTGACTGGAGACATTTATAAAATTCTAAACACTCCAAGATAAACCACCATACCAGAAGCATATTTCTGTTGCCTTGAGGTCCAAATTTAAGCTTAGAAGATTTTCACAAAGCTATATTAGTTAATCACAGCGCAAAAAAAGAACATGGATTGTGGATTACAATATGCAATATCCTGAACAGAAAATTATGGGTTACAATGAGCAACATAAATAGCATTGATATCATCAGCAGCTAAATCTTAAATCACACCCACAGAGACCACACCAACCAAAACCACCATTATTTATGGATGTGGGTGATTCCTTAAGTCAAACAATTGAATCACATGAATCGGCCAAGTTCAGAATATTACAATCTAAATACTAAACGGAGTAGATGTAATGACACATGAATGAATCAACCTAATCAGTGACGAAATTTCCATCTTAAATACAAGAAAAAAAAATCCTTATTGTACAAATAACTACAGTGATAACGAATATAAAACAGAAGAAGAGCAATATCGAAGTAAATTTTTTCATTTTTTACCTTACTTAGAGTATAAGACAAAAATCAGCAATTTGGGAATAACGTTATACCATGGAGTTTGTCGAATCACCAGGACTGAATGTCTTTGATCGTATAAAAGGTTACGACACACTCAAAAATTTAGAAGAAAAATAATTGCCAGAAATAAATATATTCTTACCATTCCACCTGGAATTAAAATATCATTCAAATAACTTCATTCTCATTCAAATAAATAAATTACCACTCTTTGGACCGATTCGAGTTCAAGTAATCATTGTTACAAACGGAAGACGTCATAAGCTATTCTTATCCAATTAATATACAGACAGTCATAGACATATTGAAATGAGATACGAATTTTGCCTGTAAAAATTACACTCAACAATAAAAACTTGCCTTAAAAGTTTGGATAATATCGAACTATTTCAAGAAATTTAAAGGGGCACTTATCCAACTACAAAATACGGAGGGCAGCCAATGACATGTGCAAACTGGAAAATAAATATCCAGTAAGAACACAAATTGACGCACCGCAATGAAAATAAAATAAGGGTCAGATGCTGGAGAAATATAATTTCCTAACAATGGCTAGGTTGATAAAAAATAATTATTAGTATATAAAGACTTTATGAAAAGGTGATCCTTACGTCCTACAAAGTAGGACAAGTATAGTCAAAGTGCCAAGGCACAATAATTAGTATAGAGTTTTCAAATGATATTTTTGTTGAATTAACTGCTTTTTTCACGATTTACATATCACGAGAAAAAAGTTATATAAACAAACTTATCATTTATTTGACTTTATTGCCGTCTATAGTCAATGATCGGAGTCATCGCACTGGTATTGCCAACTACTGGTTAACAAGGAAAGACATCAATCCCTTCACATAAAATGAACAAGCGACGAACCTGTATTACATACGAATGGAAAATTAATTTAATGTATTTAGCATCAAATACTGCTTATGTGCTTAAAATGATTGAATATTGATGTGTAATCGAGCAGTAACTTGTTCTGTAAGTATTAGTGCTCTAATAAGTCAAGAAATTTTTGAAAATTTGAGTGCAGAATACCGCAGATAGACCAATACACACGAAAGCAAGCGAAGTAAAACATCAACATATATAATTATTTAGCATCGTCTGCAAGTACGAAAGTTCGCCTCGTACAAATTTTATATTCCGCCGTGTTTCGTTAGTTTTTAATTTTGTTGGAAACTTCACAATCGTTCTTTGCAAATATTTTGAAAACAATATCGTTTTCAAGAAAAACGAATATAAACTAAACGATTCTCACTTAAATTTGCAACAATACTGGTTCAAATTCATTTTCTAAAATTTAATCGGAAATGAGGTTTTTGACAATTTTTCTAAATTTCTTATTGAGAGTTAGTTCGTAGCAATTATTGGTAGATGCCGCTAATATCATAAACCAAAATGATCCTGATATTTCCAGTAAGTTCTAATTCATTTAAAAAATATTCATCTATGAACAACTGGTATGAACTATCTCCATCAATTTAATTAGTCGGAGATTTAGAAAAAAAACTAAACGTTTGTCACGTTTGGTTTTACGGATTAAGTGAAAATTTATCAAATTACTAGTACTAAAAGTCGATATGAGAGCCATAGTCTAAATTATTTGTAAACATATTTAATAGTAATAATAACTTCCATTAACTGAAATTTCCAATCACTACTGGAGTAGATTACAAATAGTGGTCGACGTTGTCTACGAGCAGTCGATGTAGTCAATGTTGACGTCGAGTCTTCAGCAAGATCACATACAAATTATTAGATGATGCATAAACGCCTAACTCTGACTCTAATATCATAGACACATTGTTAGTTTCGCGACCATGAGTAACTCGAAATCATGGTTTCGTAATAATATGTCATGTTTATCTCATTCGAAATGAGATATATTTTCCCCATTTCGTTGCATTTTACCGTAGACAGCGACAATTTAATCAAAAGCGGAAATAAAAATTACTAATTGATTTGACATTTGTGTCGATTCTTAGTACACTTTCTACTTATCTTTTCTATAGAAGAATCGATTCTATTATTTCTAAAGCCACTCGATATTTATTTCAAATTTTTTTTTTAAATTTATAGCTTGCTTGCTTAAATGCATCGAGTTTTCCTAGTAAAAATAGCATGATAGAAGAAAAGAAAAATAGAAGGTTCACATTGAATCGACACAATTATTCATGTTTTTATCTGTCATTATTTTGGAGTGATACACACATTTAGCTATATAGTTGCCGCATAAGTTCATATTTCTTAATATAATTAAAGTGTATTTCAATATTTATTTTTCTCGAATTAAACTGTATTTTAAATGAAAAAAGTTTTGCCATGAACATAAGTTCGAAAAAACTGAAAAAATCACGTAAAATATGGTCAGATTCTGAAACAAATAATTTCCATTAATATTTGGGGTGAATTTATACCGGAACTGCGCAAAGCAAAAAGAATCGGGCATATCATGATTGAAATGGTCCAACAGTTAGAGAACGAATTAAAAGTTAAGGTTAATGCTACCGATGTAACAAAGAAAATAAAAAATTTAACAAAAAAATATCGGTGAGGGAACTTTACAAAATTTAATGGTGAAAAGTAATTAAATGAAACAAAAGGGAGCCTCTGGCGGTTTGTATAGTCTGATTGGTTATTTTATGAGCCGGTGCATTTTTATATAGGTTCCCTTAAATGTAATCGGAACGATTTCGCAAAGGAGAGTTACGAGAGTATGCACTGTTCAAATTTAATAATGATAATGGCAATAGCGACTAACATGATTTTTTTGCAGGCTCAAATAATTGAGAGGAATGGGCGGATATTTAAATGACAGTTTGGTATAACGAGGTATTGATTTGTTTTTTAACTGAAATGTACAAAATATACTAAAACCAAATTTTTAGGATTGTGATCTCACGGATGCATCAATACCATCCAGCTTACCGATGTCGCCCATGTCAGCTGCGGCAGAAAGCACCCGATAATAATAGAAAAAAACGAAGATATAATTAAAATTATGGAGGACTATTCGAAAACGGTAGCAGAAAATTAAAAAGGTCAAATAACCTTATGGAAGAAGCAAATAAAATTGAAACCAAAAAATTGAAAATCATGGAAAATTTTACAAATGTAAATTGTTCATTTCAGTAGTCTGTGATTAACATTTTTCTAAAAAAAAATAATGTATCTCTAAAATTATAATTATAACTACTGACCCACCTGTAATAGATTCTTTTGATAAATGAATAATAAATTTTAATTGTTCTTTCCCCAGTTCTCCCCACAGTAAAGCAATATTATTCAAGTCAGGGCTCTGGGAAGGACATTCCATAATTTTTATCGTTTCTCCCTCCTCTAAATGGCGAAGATAGCCTTTACATAATTTAGATGAGTGTTTTAAGTCACTATCTAGTTGAAAGATAAAATTTTAACCCAAAAGTCGAATTCCTGAAAGGATTTTGTGGTTCTCCAAAATTTGTCGGTATCCTTCTTTTCTTAGTATTCCGTCAATTTTCATAACATCGCCTACATTAGTACCAGCAAAACAACCCCAAATCATCACTGAAATACCTCCATGCTTTACGGTAGCGGCAATACACTCTTTACTGGCATGTTCACCCGCAGATCTCACGAATATTCGTCTTCGGGTACCGAACACTTCAAATTTGGACCCATCCGTCCATAAAACTTTGTTCCAATCTTCTATCGTCCAATGTTGGTGTTCACGGGCCTATTTAAGTCGCTTTTGCTTATTTTGTTTACGTAGTAATGGTTTTTTCTTAGCAATACGGCCATGGAGTCCGGCTTGCTGTATGTAGGCGACGTTTAACCGTAGAAACACTAACTAGTTTTGGGCGACCAACATTTAATTCTGCGGTTATTTCCGGGCCTGTTTTGCGTCTATTCAACTTGCTAGTAATCACTATTCCATTATCATATGCAGGCGTTGTCGCTCTTGCGCTCCCACTACGTTTTTTATTATGAAAACTACCACTTTCCCGATATTTTTTAACACTATAATCCACTGTAGCGTGGTTTAATTTCATTTTTTTGGCAATCTGTTGGTTTCTTATGCCAGCTGTAAGCTATTATAAGCGCACATGTTTCAGTACTAGTTTCTCTTGGAGTCATTTTAAATAATTGTCACTCGATATTTCGCTTACGATATTAACACTGTAAAGTGACTACAGACTACATCTGATCGTATTTTACTCATTTCACTGAACTCTTAAAAAAAAACAATTTAAACTTCATTACCTATAATAAAACCGACTGTACCGTAATAAACAGTTCACGACAATCCGGTCTGTCAAGAGGGTTGTAATATTAACCCTATGTGTCTATATAATGACTCGCGTTTCAGGTAAGTATTTCATTTTATTCAAATGTTTTTTCATAAACATAATACTGTATCAATAATACGCGAAAAGAGGGGTGCCTAAACACTTTTGAGCGGTAGTGTAAGTAGAATTTAACACTTGATAGTAATTTTATGAAATAAAAATAATAGGCGGGGAAAGAGTTCATGGTTTTTTCTCGGTAGATGACTTTACATTCATATATCTCAGTAACCATTGATCGTATCGGCCAATTATTATGTGTCTTTAACCCTTTCGATACGGAATGGTATACATTTGTACCATTAGATGTTTAAAACTGGGAAAATGTAAAGGTATTTTATATGGAAAATGTATGGAAAATGTAATGGTATTTTATGAGCATTGTCATATTTTTTTCTCTTCGTGCAATTCAGTTTAGTACCAAACTCGATGGTGACAACCAACATTTTTATAAATAAAAACCCTTTCGTTATGAATTTTTTATTTCCACTCAAACTCAATTTTTGCTGCAATATTTTGATCTACTATCTATCTGAACATAATCAATTAAACACATATGGGGGAACCTCATGGTATAGGTAGGAGGGTTTGGTACATTTTTGTACCAATCGTATTTTTATGTGGTACACTGGTGGTTTTTATGAGTTTTCTATGCTTACAGCACTGCTGGTACAATAGTGTACCACATAAAAATACGGTTGGTAGAAATATGTACCAAACCCTCCTACCTATACCATGAGGTTCCCCCTAATGTGTTTAAGTGGTTATGTTCATATATATAGTAGATCAAGATATAGCAGCAACAAATTGAGATTGAATGAAAATTATAGACCTGTAGCGAAAGGGTTAAAGGTGACATTTTAACTTGCAGTTTGACATACAAAACATTAAAATCGGCGAAGTGAATGAAAAGTTACAACATTTTAAACATAGAGATATAATGAAAAAATTCGATACGTTTGACAATTTTATTACGACAAAGGTAAAAACGCGGCTCAGGCTTGCGAACAATTTGTGCTGTTTATGGAGAAGATGCTTTAACAAAATCAGCAGCAAAAAAATGATTCACGCTCTTGCTTTCTGGAAATATGGACGTCAAAGACTCACGTCGCTATGATCTACCAACTACTGCAGAAGTCCATGAAATCATGCAGATAATTGAAGAAGACTGGCATATAAGCAGCCATGCAATTGGTAAAGAACCAAATATTGATCACAAAACAGTTTTAAACCATTTGAAAATGGCTGGCTATAAAAAAAAAACCTTGACGTTTTGGCACCCCTTCAATTAACAATTAAAAATTTAATGAACCGGATTTCTATCTGAAAAACGCTGGTGAAAGGGAACTAAATCGAGCCATTTTTAAAGCGAATGACTACTGGCGAAATGAATAAGATACGACAACGTTGTGCGAAAAAGACCATATTTTTCTAGCCGTTTACTCATATTTTTCTAGCCGTTCTCTAGAATTATGTGATAATGGCCATCAAACAGCCACACGATTCAACGTACATTTTCCGATATTCACAACTATTGTAAAATTGATAGAAAATTCTTCGAGCGTCTCATCGATCTGCCGCTTATCTCAAATAAATCAAGAAGGCAAGCCTAAAATGCCAGGTTACTCATATTTTTCAAGCCATCTCTAAAACTTTGTGTTAATGGCCATCAAAGTGTATTGTTTTTAGCTAAACGAGTTATATTTTAAAATCCTTAATAATTCAAAAATATAAAGATTTAATTTATTCAAAAATATTCATTTTCATTCAATATTTTATTAAAAATACTCACATAGATTTAAATTGGAAAAAATTAATCAATAAAATTCACTCTAAATTATTTATTCAAGTTACTTATTGATATTTTAACTCTTCGTAAATTTTTTTAAATCTACTTTTTGTTTTTAGGTTTAAAAAGTGGGATAAAAATTAAAAAAATTATAATTGGAACCCGGCCACATTTTTTTCTGTGTACAACTACATTTTTTGTTAAGTGTAACTACATTTTTATTTTTTGTTAATTTGTGTAGCTACACTATAAATGTTAAATACTTCACTCCGGTATTAAATGTTTCACGTATCTCGATGACGTTGTGATATATGGATACGACTTAGTGCGGACCATAACAAAAAATTGATTAGCATTTTAAAATGTTTTAAAAATTACAATCTTAAGTTACAACCGCTAAAATGTAATTTCCTTACAACTAAAGTAACTTATCTTGGTCATATTGTAACGAATAAAGGTGTTAAACCCGATCCAACAAAAATAGAAGCTGTCTTAAATTTTCCTATTCCGTGTAATCTAACCCAAATCAACTCGTTCTTGGGTGTCACTGGTTACTATCGTAGATCCATCAATGAGTACTACAAGCTCGCTGAACATCTCAATCGGTTGTTACGAAAGGACGTCCCATTTATTTTTGATGCATTCTGCGATAGCTCATTCCGTACATTAAAACAAAAGCTTACATCACAGCCAATTTTGATTTACCCGGGTTTCAAAGAAACTTTTATCATAACTACCGACGCAAGTGATTTTGCAATTGGGAGAATTTTGTCTCAAAAACCAAGATCTCATAAAACAGATCTTCCTATAGCTTTCGTTAGTCGTTCCTTAAACTCAGCTGAACGAAATTACCCAACAATTGAAAAGAAGTTATTGGCAATTGTTTGGGCGGTTAAACGTTTCCATCCCTACGTCTACGGAAGAAAATTCGTAATAGAAACTGACCATCGTGCTTTGATTTGGCTTTCGAAAAACCCTAAACTTTCCTCTAGTCTCTTGTGGGGGCGAATCGATTTAGACGAATATGATTACGAAATTTTATACAAACTAGGAAAATCAAATCAAAATGCGGACGCTCTAAGTCGAATGGTTAACTCTTGTTCTCATATTCCAAGTGATGTGCTAGCCATTACTAGAGCACAATTCAAAATACAAAAACAAAATAATAATTTGTCGATTAATCCTACCTACTCCTAAATCCCATTTCACCGATTCGTTCAAATTCTTCTACACCTACTAGTTCTTTTTCTCCTACTTCATTACCACAAAACATCGTTACAAATCTTGAATCCGAATCTGACATAAACCGAATTATCGAAGAATTCCATTGTACACCTTTAGGTGGACATCAGGGTGTTTTACGAACAGCGCGACAAATAAAACGTTACTACTATTTTCCGAAAATGATTTCGCTTGTGAGAAAATTCATTCAAAAATTCTCATTATGCCAAAAGAACAAAGCTGGAAAACGTACTAAAATACCAATGCGAATAACAACTAATTTTACGGAACCTTTTGAAAAGCTATTCCTTAATATCGTAGGTAATCTTGTCCCTTCATATGAGGATAATAAATTCATATATGTACTTACGATGCAAGACGATTTAATTAAATATTCATTACATGTACTGTTGAAATCGCAAGAGTCTTTGGAAGTTGCTAAAGCCTTTGCAAAAAATTTTGTTTGTAGATATGGAATAATCAGATCAAGTAACAGATCAGGGAAGTAATTTTATGAGTCAATTGCTTAGAGATATATTATCAGCCTCAATATAATGAAGCGGTAAAAAAGTCGCATTTGAATCTGGCTCAATATCTTCGAAATTATAGTTCAAACGATCCTTTAAACTGGGACCAATGGTTACCTTATGCTATGTTCACATACAACTCAACTCCCCACTGTGTAACCGAATATATGCCATTTGAATTATTATTCGAATGTGTACCTGCAATCCCACATTCAATAAAGTGAAATAACGAATAATGCTTCAGACTATTGCTTAGAACTGAAAAATCTACTTCAAAATTCTTGGCAAGCCGCACGAAATAATATAATTAAAAGTAAAAGTAAAGGTAAATCTTGCTCATCAAAAACGTTTAATATAGGTGATAAAGTTTTGCTAACGAACGAGTTAAAGTCAAAACCAAAATTTGATCAACCATGGTTTGGACCGTACGAGGTAATTAAAGTTATTTCTCCTCAAAACACTCAAATTATAGTAAATCGACAAGTGAAAACAGTACACAACAACAGATTAAAACATTTTATCGAATAATTAAGTAATTAAAGATAGTTTATCATTATCATTGTTCTACTACCTAACTTCATATTTACCGAAAAAAACTCTATTTAGAATTGAATATCTTCTAATGTATTTGATACTTAATTATTAAATTAATTTTTTCTATTTATCTTTTTATTTAATTTTAAAATTTTGAATTACCTTTTTTCGAAATAAATGTATTTGACATAAATTACTTCATAATTTATAAGTTTTGGGGACTGTTGTGTTGCACAATTGCTAACATAGCTTGTGCAGCTCTGAAATTTTATTTTATTATATTCATAAAATAAATTGGTCAACTGGCTAAATTGGACGATTTTGTCTTGCACCAACTGCAACCACCGTCTTCAACAACTAGACGAGAAGTTATGTCTCTTAAAACCTTTTCAAGCTGGACACCTTTATAAGTTGGCCATTTTTGACGGTACCGTGAGTGTCCAACTTACACAGTTTCCACTGTATATAAATATTTTATATATTATTGTAATTGTAAATTAGTATTATTCTTTCTTATATACAATAATGTTTATGTATAATTTTATTATACCGGGTGTTTCTTTTAAACTGAGACGTTCTAATATCTCGAAAAATAGCCACTCTACGGGAAAAATGTCCATAATCAAAATTTAATCATACCGCAAGGGAAATACATTTGTGCGAAAAAATAGTCCCCCACAGTATGATTTGAATGATATATTTTGTTCGGTTCATGATAGATGGCGTTGTAATCGACGAAATTCAATTTTTTCAATTTCTTCTTCTTAGAACACACGCATTCGATTCTGAAATACGTTTGAAATAAAAAACATCACGTTTTCATTGGAAATATTCGAAATTCGTCATCAAAACAACTTATTCCGTTTTGTAAATCACATTTACTGCGAGTTCATACGACGGATAAAAATCTCGGATTTTACTATCCCATCGTTTTAACCAATTACATCACGTAAATTATACAACGGGCACGCCTCTTTTCATATGAAAAAGTTGAAAATATTGAAAAAAATTTTATCTGTCGTATGAACTCGCAGTTAACGTTTGTGTTATTTCTTATCTTCATATTTTTCGTAATTGCAAAATAAACGATAAAATACTTTAAAATGCATCGCTTAACTATGCCAGAGAAAATTGAAATGGTTCTAGTTTATGGAGAAGCTGGCAGAAATCTTGAAAATGCTGTTGCTATTTACGCTCAACGTTTTCCGGATAGGATTCGTTCACGTGCTTCATTTGGCCGTACTATCAAACAATTTATTACTGATGGAAATGTTCAACCGAAAAAGACGAACCGTAGAGCAACAGTCACTGGAGAAAATAATGAAATTGCTGTATTGGCAGCAGTGGCTCATAACCCTCATGTTAGTACACGAGAAATAGTTCGCTATTCCAGATTGTCCCTCACCAGTGTTTGGAGAATTTTAAAACGGCACAAGTATCATCCATATCATGTGTCTTTACACCAAGATCTTCATGGCACTGGTTTCCAAAATCGGGTTATTTTTTGTCAATGGGCACGTGAACAAATACAACAAAACCCCAATTTTTTTCATTGCATAATGTTCTCTGACGAATCGTCTTTTACAATCCATGGAACGGTTAATCGACACAACATGCATTATTGGAGTGTTACAAATCCGCACTTGCTTCGTCACGTTGAACATCAGCGTCCTTGGACTGTCAACGGGTGGTGTGGTATAATTGGCAACAAACTCATAGGCCCCCACATTATTGAAGGCAACTTGAATGGTCAAATGTACCGAAACATTTTGGAAAATGAACTGCCAATATTACTTGAAAATTTGAACTTAGAAGTGAGACGGAACATGTGGTTTCAACATGATGGTTGTCCTGCACACTATTCGGTGGTGGCACGTAAAATACTTGATCGTGATTTCAATGGTCGCTGGATCGGTAGAGCTGCTCCGATAAATTTGCCCGCCAGATCACTAGATCTTACTTCACCAGATTTATTTTTGTGGGGCTATTTCAAAGACAAAGTTTACAAACAAGAACCAACAACACGTGAGAACATGATTGAGCGAATCAGAAATGCGTGTGCTGAAATTCAACCAAACACACTTCTCAGTTGTGTACAATCATTGGAAATGCATATTAATAAGTACATTGAAGTCGCAGGCTATCATTTTGAACACTTATTTTAAGCTAAAACTATTTTATTCACATGCCATTTACATTAATAAATTGCTTTGATGATGAATTTCGAGTATTTCGAATGAAAACGTGATGTTTTTATTTCAAACGTATTGCAGAATCGAATGCGTGTGTTCTAAGAAGAAGAAATTGAAAAAATTGAATTTCGTCAATTACAACGCCATCTATCATGAACCGAACAAAATATTTCATTTAAATCATACGTACTTTTAGTCGTAGAATACGTATCTGCAATAAAAAGTATGGCTTCCTATCTTAGTTTAAAAGTTACTCCCGCCCCACCTACAAAGCGGGGGGTGGGGGACTATTTTTTTGCACAAATGTATTTCCCCCGCGGTATGATTAAATTTTGATTATGGACATTTTTTCCGTAGAGTGGCTATTTTTCGAGATATTTGATCGTCTCAGTTTAAAAGAAACACCCGGTATACTGTGTAAAACAGATGATTCAATAATTAATAGAGATAAAACTACAGTTCCTTGCTTGAAAAGATTAAAATATAAAAACCTAAAAATCAGGCAAGTAAAAACTTTTTTACAATATTCATTAAAATTAATTGTAAAGAAAGTAGTCTTAACCAAAAATAAAATCATAATTTATATAAAACCTAAATCTAATTTACAGTATGTTCAACAAGGGCGTGTACGTCATAACTGTACTTAAAACTATAGGAACAAATATGGGCGGGGCTTAAATCGGTTCTCTATTGATCCCTCTTGTGCGCTCTGAAACAAACATTAGTTTAACTGCAACTGTGTAGCGGATAACACGTATATGAAAGAAATGAGTACGATTTACAAAAAACGATTTGAAGCGGTGTTTTTAAGTGCACATCCGAAAGGACCAAAAATGTCTTTTGCAAGTGCAGCTAATTATATAAAAAAGTCTAAAATATTTGCACAGAAGAGGATTACACATTATTCAATGTAAAAAAATCTTGACGATTGCTAGATAGAGGAAAAATCCGAACCACTACAAAAAAGGAGGATGAGGCTTTCATACAGTGATTTGATAAAAATTCTTCTCTTACGCTGGATGCAGCTCTGGCAAAATTGGCGAAAAATAATACTATTTTACCAAAAACAGCCATACGAAAGAACATCGCTACGTATATGGAAATACTTTGGTCAAACCACTGGTAACACAAAAATTCATAGAAAAGCGACTACAGTGGGCGAATGAACATAAAAAAAGATTTTACGAATATTGTGTTTACCGATGAGTCATCCTTTTGGGGTTTTAATGTTAAACGGCATGTTTGGCCAACTAAGCAAAAAAAGGATTGGCCGAGCTGAGGAGCACCCGCCCTAGCTCCATGTATGGGGATGCTTCACCAAGCAAGGTTTTGGTAAATTAATCGTTTCCACACAGAACCTAAACTCACTTTTCATGAATAAAATTTATTCACGAGGTTTGCTACCATCTGTCCTGAAATGGTTTGGAGCGGGGAACTCCAATTGGATCTTGCAAGAAGACAACGATCCAAAACACCATAGCCGACTCTGTTCGAAATTTAAACTAAAAAGGGCATTCGCCATCTCAGGTATCTAATTATAATCCGATCAAAATTTATGGGCACTCAAGGAGATTAAGCTGAAAATGTACCACATAAAAAATTTGAGCGCTTTATGTGCGAGTGATTCGGAAGATATGGAAAACTGTATCACCACAGTATGCAGAAAAAGTGGTTGATAGTATGGACAAAAGGAGCCAGGTAATTATTAACGATAATGGTGACTGGCGCCCTAGAAAATACAACAAACTTTCATAATATAAACAAAAAAAAATCGTAGTTAAATTTTTACTTAGGTTTTTGCCGTACACGCTCTTGTTGCACATACTGTATATACTGTTTCATAAATAAATAATAAACTTTCAACCTAAACCCTAACTCACTATACGGCTTATAAATAGTTAAAGTGCTTGTACGCGTATATATAATAGAGTAAACAACAACAAGCTCCATGCCAGCCTATTATAGCATGAAAGATGGGTCGGCCCATCAGTTTTGCACTCCGATAGGGGGTCATATATGTGTTCCACTATCGGGATTCGGAACCCGTTTTCTCCCGATCCAAACTCCAAAACTTTAACCACTGTGCCATTTGGTCGGTGCCTACTGTTGTTCTAACAACACCATAAAGCGCAGCAATTGTCTGCCCTATATTCAGCTGACAAGCCTAACACATATAATCCAATAACTTATAAATAAAATCCGTTAAATTCGTTTTCCAGTAAACGGAGTTAATTTTTTTTTTGAGCTAATGACACCGCTATAACGCGAGGTTGGCCGTAATTTTAAGGATTGCCCCAGTATTGCAACACTCCAGCATTATAAAACTATATCAGTCAAGTGTAATATCACTTATACGGAACTAAAAAATACTTTAAAAAAATTTATAATATTCTAAAAGCAATATAAAAGCCAATGAAAAGGAATACAATCATCACAACAACAATTTGATGATTTCACTTATATCCACATAATGCGATATACCTTATGGTCACCACATATGTAATATCAAAACATGCCGACAATTTATTTTATATAACAATTCTTTGTTGTTGCTGTGTTTCGCGTAATTTTTATTTTAAAGAAACCGCATTTTTTTATTATTATATACTTTAGCGATTTTGTCTGTTAATTCTGACAAAAATAATAATAATAACAATAAAATAAAATTTTAATAAGAAAGATCTCTTTCGTTAGAAGATGCTTCTAATGTCAATGCATCTTTATATTCAGAAAGATTTTCCGACATTGTTCTATATGAATCTCTGTATTTGTATATGCCGTACAACATCATTGGTTGATTGTTGTTTCGTTACTCGTATAAGATTTGTTTGTTAATTTTTTTTATTATCAAATAACCAAAAATTCTATAAAATACGAAACGAATTGAGATGAAATTCTTTTAATGATTTCGCAAAAAATACAACAAAATAAAGTTTAAGATGAAAGGTTATTTGTCAGAAGATTATATCATGACAAGTTGATCTATAAATTTAGATTTATTGTTTAAAAAGGTGGTCTTTTGCTGTTGTACATGTACGAATCATATATGTTGGCGCAATATTTATGATCATTTAGCTGGCGCTATAAACTTTGTAATACATTGCATGTATTACATTAGATTCCAATGCGGCCAGCCAGACGCTTATATTATAAAAATATCATATAGAAAACCAACTGTACACGACATAATATTTTATTAATAATTTATGAATAGGTCAGTTCATGTCCTAAAATATCATTTCATGTTTGCAAAAATAATAGAGAGAAATACAGTACAAATATAACTGTAGACAGTATATTTTATGCCAGCAACATATGATTTTACCATTTTTAGAAGTGCAAGAGACAATAATACTGTTGTATATATCCATAACGAGGAAAAAAGTATCTAGAATTCGTGACTTTGGTTTATAGATTTGTCGAATGTATAGGAAAGTTTTACAAAATGTTTATTTTTTTCGTATAAATAAACGTTGACTGCTAACAAAAAATAACATAAATAACATGAAGTTAGAAACTACACATATAAAAAGACTTATTTACCTTTGACCTGTATTATTATTATTATTATTATTACTAGAACCAAATGTTTGGTTGTTAAAATTCAGAAATAAATGTAACTCTATTGTTGTTTATTTGTTTATACTGGAAGTTACAAACATCATGTTTACGTTTCTAGTTGTAAGTAGAATTTATATGATTTATGTCGATAAAATTTTATGTTTGAACTTTGTGACACTCACATAATGTCAGATTTGGTTAAAGATACTGTGAATTTGTTTTATAAATAAAAATATATTGTTGCAGTTAAAATTGCATCGTTTATTCTAGTCTACAACTTCACAGAAAGTAAGATATGCATAACTTTTTTCAAAATATTGAGAACCCGTTAAACTTAACGCCAATCGTGAAAATGTTGTACAACTCGAAATCAAACTGCTTATGGCACAACGAATTTTAGTTCGTCACTTTACCTTCCTTTCGGAACAAACGATTACCTTTCAGTCGAAAATCTTCTATCAACTGCTTTTCACTGTCGGACTTCTGATATCCGTTGAGTACAATGATAATTCTATTCAAATTTTCATCCTAGAGTTGCATGGTATGTATAAAGCCAGTCATTTAGTTCAATCTCAATTTACATTATGCAATTATTTCTCTCGGTGGTTCGTTTGGAGGTCGCTCATGGTCGATGAATGGCCTCAAAATCATATTCGAGTCATCGCATCCACCATCTTTCGTTTCTCGGTACCATCTCCGTTTTCTCTTTTATTTGTGCAAAGGCAGAACAGTCGGTGACGACCAAGAAGTATACTCGGGATCGATCAAGATGACTATAATGATTAACCGGTTTCCATGCTTTTCCGATCAACGATTGTAATATGACTCAAAAAAGGAGACCAATACTAGAAGCGTCGATGCGTATAGTTCGTGTTGAGTGGCGAGATCGTAAAGTGTGAGACACGGTTTGTCACAAAGAAATTCGATTAACTTTAAAAAGGTCTGTTACTGCGGTTTTCCTCAATTAAAGTTTTTATCTTCGAACATCCGTGGCTGTAATTAATGAGCGGCTTCGAAATTAACGAATTATTCTTAATAAACTTTCGGAAAAATCCGGTGCGACCCAAAAATCGTTGGACTTCGGTGACTGTCGACGGCTGCGAAAAATTTTTGACTGCACAAACTTTACCTTTTCCGGGGAACACTTTTTCACTGATTTCGTGCCCCAAAAGATGATTTCGGTTGCAAGAAGTTTACACTTATCCAGACGGAGAGTCAATCCGGCTTATCGCGCAACAGGTTTTACTCGGAATCACTACACCATCGAGGTATACAATCACTTCACCATGGTCCACCATCGAAACGAGTTTAGCCATCATGGCTTGAAATACAGTTGAAGCAATTGTAACAGATCACGGAACTGGAATCTGCATTTTGCATAATTGGACGACACGGATGGATTCGACGCTTGAGGTTTCAATGGCAGAGTAAATGAGTTAGTTTTCGACATAGGAATAAATGGTTTCAGTGCGAATGTCCATGTTCTTTGAATTATAGTTGACGTATCTTCCCATTAATTGTATATTTAATAATGCAATTGTCCGAGAGTTTTCCTTTTCCTCCCAGAAACAACATCTTATAATAATACTCCTCTGGTGTTTCGTGAAATTTACGTTTTGTTTCCATCATTTCAATATGAACATCCTAAAAGCTTCAATTGAACCGCAAAAATCAAAACTCGGATGTCCCAACAATATGCATTCTTCAAACTTTCAATTTTCTGAATAAATTTGGCCGAACTCTTTGACACTGACGATAACAAGTTAAATTCCGGAAGGATTGACATAACGTCCTCCACATTAATAAAGGGATTGCTACGATAAACGTTTGGTAACCTAATGTTTGGTACTTTCCCATCCGATGTATGGGTTGATCGTATTTGAATCAAAATCGTTCATTGGCATCGGTTGATATGTTAATCCGTAAGGGAAACTATGAACGGACTGCGATCCAGGTGTGTCATATGGGATACCAAACCCAACTGACACAAGATTCGACACAAATAGTTGTTTCGGCGTCGTTTGAAAATGCGGAATGGATGACGCAACTACTTCTGGTACTCCAGTCGTCAGCGAATGAGCAGTATAATTAGACAAAACCGGTCTACGGGGCTTATTCGAGATATAACTCGTCGATGCAACACTCGTTGTTGCCCTACAACGTTGCGTCGGAGTGATAGAAGACAAAAATTGTGATGACGTCACAAACTCGACCGGATGTGACGAAACTTGTGTGTGTGTGGTGGTGGTTCAAATAAACTTAACAGAGATTTCGGAATCGTGTTGATACATGTCGAAAGCCCAATTAATGGCTGAGATTGGGATATATTTACGGGATTCCCCTACTGTTCTATCGTTCTTAAAAGTGAAATATCCCTTTCTAACTCGAATATTCGATCAGCCTTTGGTTTGTAAGTCTCATTACTATAAAACTCTTCTAGTCGCTCAGCACTTTTACATTTGTTTCAACTTTTAGGTGTTTGAAACTCGGCATTTTTTTTATTTTCGCAACACAGAAATTTGAAAATTTTTATTAATTTACGGAGGAATTGCAATTTTATTTTACGCGATTTAATTTTTTGGTGACTCCACATCTGAATTTGTCAAATTGGCAAAGTTGGGGAGTTAGATAAAAAAAACAAATAAGATAAATAAAAAAACTTAAATTATTTTATATTTAAAAAACAATTTATTTATGCCCCTATTATGGTACTCACCTCACCTCAACTCACCGAGAAATACGTCATAATGGCGACTTGAACTCACCATTTTCAAATATTTGATATTATACTTGTTGCGGTGAGGTGTCTCTAGTGTCAAATTTACTCACCAATAATATACTGGTGAGTTCATAGTAATTTTTCAAGATGGATAGCAAAACATGAAAACGTAAATAATCATGAAGGATAGCAAAAAACGTAAGATTTTTTTCATAATAATTTTTATATAGGATTTCATTTAATAAAATTATTGCATAATAAAAAAATTTTCTAGGCATAAAATAAAAATTTCTAATGCAAAACAGACGAAACGTCAATATTGTGAAAAATGTATGTCCAAAACGCCAAAAATTAAAATATTTCAAACTAAACAGCTAATGAAAATTGTCATAATAGACAATCACATCTCACCAAATTAAAAACGAGCACCATAATACAAAAATCTAACTCACATGACTTGGATTGGTGAGGTGACTCGCTCGGTGAGGTGAACTGAGGTGAGAATTACAGGGGCATTAGTTTTATTGTCGCAATCACATTAATGCTACCGCGGTACAGTAATGTCGCCTTTTGATTTTGTATTTGTAGTAAATCTGCTACTTTTTTTTTTTAATTGTAGCAGATCGCTACATTTTGGCAATAAATAGGAGTAAAAAAAAATATAATAAAATTCAAAATTACCACGTTTTTTATTTCATGTTTTTCATTTTTCAGCTTAAAATTATGTTTTTCAACAAACAGGAAATTATATTTTTTTACTAATCAGTCTAAACAGTAACAATTTTATCACAAAAATATAAAATATATATTCTTCAAATATAAATAAAAACAAAATGTAAACTAAAAACAAAGGCAAACAAATCAATTGTTATATGAGTTCAAAACCCCTTGTTTAAATTTGTACTTTGCTGCAAATTTAAATAATTCATTCTCAGGAACATATATTTCTGTATCACATGTTTCTTTTACTAAAGTTCTACAAAACATAATAGCTGTGTTCCAATGGGACAAATTTGCTACTTACAAGTACTTTCTAGTAGATAATCAATGGAACGAGCTAAAACTATGACAGAAGTAAAACATAACCTTTTTTGTGTACAAAGTTAGCTATGGTTGTGTATAATTTTGGTGTCATCTTATTTTTAAAAATTAATTTTTTTTAACTAAAATCCACAATAAAATCTCAAAAATTAGTAAGAACTAGTCTTATAATGAAGGCAACGGTTTGAATATGATATACGCCGGCCGAAAAGAAGAATATGTCAAAAAACGCTTGGTATTTCACAGAAGTAAACAAAAAATATTGTTTGTCCTGACATTTCAACATAGCCTACTCCTCAAAAAGCCATCTATTAGAATATTAGAATATTATGCCTAACTACTTTCAACATCTACACCACCATTTAAGCATGGGTAGCTGCGAGTAGATACAAGTACTTGTGAGTAGTTTACTTTCTCCATTGGAACACAGCTAATATTTTGTATAGTTTTATTTTCAAGCCTATTGTTTTTTTAATTTTGATACGGTTTAAGTGGGAGAAAGCCCTTTCCTTGGCAGCACTGCTATGTGGCAATGAGAGTAATACCAACACATATAGTCGGCCAAATCGGCATAAATAAACTCATCCAAATTATTTTTTGGCGAGTCAATTTTGGCCAGATGCTCTCTGTTACCAATAAGGCTACGCCATTGATCGTCTAATGTTTTAGTTCTCACCAGCTCGTTTTAGAAAGGAAAATTAGTTAACAATGGAATAATAGTTGGCATTGTGCCGGCAACAATTTCTTCAACATTACAGAATTTCAACAAACATAATTTTGATCATCTAGTTGAAACCGGTTTTTAATCTGCGAACACAGCTCAATATAAAATGACACTAAATTATTTTTTACCACGGATACGTTAAATTTATCTTCTTCGATAAAAGATTCTTCTAATTCTTGAAAATATAGTGAGAAATACATAGCGTTTATTGCAAGTGATTATTCGGATCATTAATACTCGTATCAACTGTAAGCGTAATATCAATTTTATCCGGAATAATAAAAATTTTCAAAATTTCCTTGTAAACACATTTAATTTTGGAGTTTAAATTATGAATCTGTGGGTTTTCCGATTGAAATATTTTATATAAATCATTAAATAATAGAAAAAATAAATACCATTTGGTTTCGTTATTACTTAAAAAATCACGAAGTTCATACGCATTATAATCTTTGTCTTTGGCATCCTTCAACTCGAAACAATACAGTACAAAGTAGTGTTTTAGGGCATTCCGTTTGTCCAAGATTCTGGTCACTACTGCCTCAAGAGATAACCATCGTATCTTACACAGTCTTAAGATCTTATAGTTTTTTAAATTGAAATCCTATTGAAAGAGGAATAAATCGTGCAACCATTTCGGACTGTGTGAAAAGTGGTTATAAATATTTTTAATATTTTTTTTCAATCATATTCGGTAAAAATTTTAATGCGCTGTTCTTTTAACACAAAGAGCTATCGAAGGTCCACTCCTAAGTTCTTGGAGTTTTGGATTTTACGCCACCAAAATTACCTGACATAACCGACGCGTCAGTAGCTAGATCAATTATATTTTTTAAGCTAATATTGTGATATTCGAAATGGTTTTTAAAGCTAGGATTATTTCCGAAGCTGTGGAATTTTCAAGCCGAATTATTCCAAAAAAGTTATCAATAGCTTTAGCTGTAATTTTGTCAAAATACCGCACATTTACGACTAACCGTATATTCATTGTTAAATCAGTTGTCTAATAGGTTATTTCGTTTATATATGCTGTTGTTTTAGTACATCATTTTAGTTGTTGAGCCGGTATTGAGGTAGGCGAAATTTTTAAAATTAATTTCGGCAAGGAATTCATGATGGAAAATGGCAATTCATGTTGCATACAATAAACGACACTCATCATTTCCACTTGATGTTTTGACCCTTTTGACCTTGAAAAGATACATCGAGTTATTGAACTTCATTAGAAAGTTTGGCTTTTTTGCTTATGTAGCTTAGAAAACTCCTCATGCCTAGCGATGTGGCTTATATTATTGGCCATCGTCTTTTTACATAGCTTACAGTATGCGTCACCGTAACTGTTTGTCAGCCAAGGATAATTATTTTCCCACAGTGTTTTATGTTTTTGGACATATTTTTTCTGCTTTGGCTGCAGATCTGCATCTGATCTGTATGAAATTGAACCTAAATCTTCCGAATATTTTCTTTGGGCGGAGGCACATGCAGCATTGGAGGTGGTTGATACTGGAAAAAAATAAGAACGACACAATATTATTACCTTGAAATTAAACCAAATTGCGTACACTACCTCTGCATTTGACTATAATAACACCAATAATGTTTGAAATTAACCAAATGAACTTTGGCTATCAAATGCAAATGTAACTAGTACAGTAACTCTAGAGTTGATAATTGCGTCTTGGTTTCTTTCTTATAAATATGAATTTAACCTCGAAAATAACGGAACTTCTATATCACTGTATATTCACCGATTTATTTTCTATTATGTATGTATTTATAAAAAGAATTAGAGATTTTGTTAAACTAAGTGTAACTGACTGAAATTCTAAAATTTAATTATTTAATAAGACTACTTACATACGTATGTATGGAATGGAGGAAAAATATACGCAATTACACACATACAAAAACCGTTTGAGTTTAAGTGGTCCCAATAAGCAATGCAATACGATTTTTTATGCTTTTCCATATAATTTTTTCTCCTTAAATTTGCTTCATAATTTCGAATTAAAATAAAAAAAAACAAAATTGTAGTAGAAATCAAAAAGTACGTACTAAAATTTTATGGTAGAAAAAATGTAGTAGATCTGCTATAATTGTAATAGGGTGACATCACTGCCGCGGTAGGAATGAAATTTATTAATTCTCCTCGATTGTTCTCTTTCATTTTTCGTCGTCCGCCATTACAATGCACTCAGAAAAAAATATGACACATACTAGATTGCATTTAACATAATATCATCATTGTATGTTAAATATAATTATTTAAATGATTGATTTTATCATACTATGACATTCTTGATCATTTTTCTTGATCTTTTTTCTATGATGAGGAACATAACAATGATAATCACTGAAAAAAAATTTCAGTGATCATCATTGTTATGATGAAGAAGATCAAGAAGAATGATCAAGGATATCATAGTATGATAAAATGAATCATTTAAATAATTATATTTAACATACAATGATGATATTATAGTAAATCCAATAATGTATTTATCATATTTTTTTTCTTAGTGCAATTATAATTTTTGAATTGATGTACAATATTTCAATTAATTTTTCTTTTGATTCTTTTAAAATTCAACAATTTTGTAAAAATGTAATTGAATTTTTCAACGTTTTGTAATTGAACGCGCATATTTGTTGTTAAATTTAATTTTTAAACGTTTCTCCATAAACTAAACCATTTTAAACACACATTTAACTAATCAACTGGAGTTGATCGTATTAAAACAGGGAATGTCTGTCTAAAATCATGTATTCATCCAAGATTATTATTTTGATTTGCATTGTTGCAATAATTTTGTCATTCGACATGTTTTTGATATGATACGTATTGATGTTTCAATTATTTGCATATTTAATAGAAGTTTTAGTGCTGAGTGATCTATTCAGACGACCACTTTTAAATAAAATGCCAGTTGAACATAGAGAACGGATTGGAAGGTTAGATTACAAATAACACAATCACAATACACATAATAAAACTTAGTCCAAAATGTCAAAACGAAAAAATTATTTTACTGTACATATATTGCAATACGAAGAAGTGCAAGACATCGTTAATTGCGAGAACAACATAACAAAAAATGTTTTATTAGTCGTTTTAGCTCAATAAATTTCCAATAATATATCATTTTTTTCTGTCACACATGATCTTAGAGACCACCTTTGTGCTACAAAAAATATAACTTCCTTTACTTGTAGGTATATCGTTATTTTATATGTTTTACAACGTGTTTGCCAATATTATATCGTTCCTTTTATAATAACGAACATATTTAATAATCGTATGGATAATATTTTGAAATATACACATATTGTGTTGTTTTTTTTCATCTCACAAAGATCAGGGTGTTTTTTCGAAATGTTATTTTAATTAAAGAACGAATATAAAAAAAAATTAAAAAGACTCGATAATATTAAAAATCTATTGATATTAATCGAAATATCATTTTCAAAGTTGTAAAACCATACATTAGATAGAAGAGGTTATATGGTTCAAATAATATATATAATTTTTAATTTTATTTTGTGTACCATGATCATGATAGGTTAGATTAACAGTAAATATAGATTTTTATTTTGCTGTGCTTTATTAAACCGTAAGAAAGCAAAAAATGACAAAGAATTAAAAATTAATTAAATGTCAAACGGTTATTAAAAATTATTTAAGAGAGTTCATGTGAAATGATTAGGAAATTATGTAACAGTTTTGACAAATCAACCATAATTTATATACACTATCCGTGATACCGGCACATTAAATGATTTTAAAAGATTTTAACAGAGTTTTCTGGAGCTTCACAAAATGTGTTGTCTCACATAGTCAGAGAAATTCAATATTTTATCCTTCACATTTCCAACAATTTTTTTATTTACATTTTTAAATTCTAAAATTACATTTTATGTAACAATGTACAATATAAAAATAAAATTGGAATTTTAATGACTTTTAAATTCCAGAATATTTATTTTGTATTATTTTTAAATTTAATTAATTTTTATGCTTAAAGAAAAGAAAAATAATATTTAAGACCTTGAGGTTATTCTTAATTTAGATGGTAAGCAAAATATCAAAAATGTTTTCAGATGATACAAATTTATGTAGTTGATTTGTACACTTTTTACATGTAGTCTATTATTCATTTACATGATTTGATATACAATTTTGAGTCTATAAATTTTAGCTTCATTCCATGCAAATGGTAACTATCATTATAGATCTGGCGGTGTAGCTGCGGTGGTATACGATCATCTTTAATCTATGTTGTATCGCCAAAAAATTACCGATAGTTATCGGTTTCATTTTATTGCACTTAACAATTTTTTGATCAAATTGAGAAATTTAAGTCAAAGTCAACATTTGACAAGTTAAATGTACGTTGTGCTTTAGCGGGAAAGAATTTAGTTTGCTAAACGTTTTAATTTATATATACCCCAACACGATGCAAAGATTGTTGTGGAATACTTCCACGCACAAATCGACAATGCAGATAATATTAATTGTGGTGCAATCAGCCCAAACTCCATACACTTTGCAAAAAATGATGGCGGGGTACGAACTACCGAGGTAGTTTTACAATATAATTTATTAGTAGCCAGTAAATTGCTCCCCCACACAAGCGAATCCATAAAGGTACGAAAAAATCAAATGCAATAAAATCAACCAAATCCTTCTCATCTGAATAATCAAGTTATCCCAGTCAACTTCAAAGTTATAGCATATCGCAAACCATGGAGAGCCAACCACTGCCCTATTCCGTGGAAAATTAGTGGAGCATAATAAAATTGGCAAACGCTTCAACTCAAGAAAAGGATCGCACACAAAAACGATTCCTCTCTCAACCAACAAGGCAGTAGGCAACGATTGCGTGGTATCAAGGGAACGTTCTAAATGACTGTGTAGAAGGAAGATCGTGAATGGCACAAAGAACATGTGGTTAAAATCAAAACTATAAGTTTCAGAGACAGATACCGTTCAATAAGAAATCGTTACCGATTTCCAATCCACGCAATACTGGTATTTGAAACGAATCTAGAGAATTACTGATCAACCAACATCATTGTATTAGTCTGATATCAATGTGAAAATGACACCACAAACCGCTCCATCGTTCGACGAATTGCAAAGCTCCATATCAAATATACAAAATTTAAAGTATCTGCGAGGAAGAAATCTGTTACGAAATTCTGAAGAGCGGTGGCGATTACCTCTTCCACCGTATATGTTACAGACAATCGCAATCAACATTGCAATCAAAACCGAACTTTAAATATGGAATAAATTAATAATAATCACTAAGCCTACAATGGCTGGTTCATTTATCGGGTTAGGTTTTTAAACTATCCAAAAGGTTATTTTACCAACCATGTGGCACGTATATTGAGCGAAGCTCTGGTATTTGTTCAGGACGCAAGAAGGATTGAGGATGTAGAAAAAATGTTATAAATGATCCTATCTAGAGCTTACATGAATGATGAGTTGGCCCCTGAGTTCAATGCACAGGATTGCATTTAACTATGAAATGTGGGACGTAAATTGGATCTATGTTAGTTATTTTTATTCCTCTGTCTCCTTGTAAGTCTGTATATACACATATCTCAGCGATGCTCGAACCAGTCTAAACAGTATTTGGTGTCTTTCTATGCAAACTAGTTGTTTATGGAGATGATAGATGGCCTCCGCATTCGATGCAACTTTCAACTTAGGGAACAAAATGCACCGAATGCAACTTTTAAGTAACGGCGCATTGTTTCGGTGGGGCAAGATTTTTGCTCTGCAAATGTGGTCGTTTTTCCGCATTTTCTGCTTCCAGCTTATCAAGAAATGGCGTGAATTTTGCTCCTGTAATGGTTTACCCTAACCGGACAAGTGGTGCAGTGGTTAAAGCTTCGGCACTTGGACCGGGAGTCACTGGGTTCGAATCCCATCAGAGGCTAGATGCAAATCGAATTTTCATCATCGATTACAATCGGTGATGTTAATTAACACAACTAAGACCCTCTGATGGAGTGCAGAATTCAGCGCCGACCCACCGTCCATGTCAATGTACAGGTTGACATGGAGCTTGCAATGTGCAGGTGGTATACTGTAGTTGTGTGAGTAGGTGAATAGGTGAATGGGTTAATGATGTGGCGTGAATGCGTGGTATCACAATGGGGCAAAAATGGCCTAAGTGTCAAACCACTGAAACCTAAACCTAACCTAATGGTTTACCTTTTTTGAAGATAATCGATTAATGTAGCCTCATGACTGTCCCAGAAAACATTCGCCATCATTTTCCCAGCCGATGAAACAGCCTTTTGCCTTTTTGGAGCCAATTCCCCTTGCGGGCAGTCCACTAATTGTTTGCATTTTTGATCTGGAGTGTAATGCTATATATCCAAGTTTAATCAGTAATTAGCCGGCACCAAAACTTTGATTTGCTACGCCTAAACTGCGCCAACAGAGACGTTTGGCCGACCCATCTTCCATGTCAGTATAACCTGGCATGGAGCTTGCAATGTGCAGATGGTCTTAAAATCGGTCCTATAGCCGTACGTCTTCCAGCTGGCTGGGAGGCGTAAAGTAAGGACGTAAAAAAGCATAACCGCGGAAGAGCAGAGTGAGCCATAAGCCCCAAAACAGATCGCATAGTTAATAATAGTTAATTAAAAAAGAGCGTTGGGAATGTTCATTCGAACACATTTGAAGTTCGTAGTTCTGCAGAAACATGTGACTAAAATACATACATCCCTTTCCGATCAGACAATTTTTTTTTATTCAAGTCCAATTTTAATGTGTATGTAAAAAAACATAATTTATAATGGCGTTTTATTTGTTTAATGATTCTCTTTCGTACACGATTTTTACTAACACAATTGTGATCGCGGGCCGGAAAAGGGATATACAAAATGCCATAATCTCAGAATCCTTTATTGAGGAAGAACCGCAAATTTATCATTTTTTACGGGATCATACTGAGGCGATTACCAATATGGCGACAATTCTGGACGACACAATCAATTTGCTACAAACTGAAATTCTAATGCATTAGCTATTCCGGTGCCGAAAATTGTCAATAAAGAAGTGTTACGACTGTGTTGTCTTAACAAGACCAAATGTTCATTTTATGGATTACATCCCCATTTTTTGTAAATTTTTGTGTTTCTATTCTCCTCGGTTTTTTGCGTCTGGGGTTTTTGATGTCTAAACGCGGTTAGTGGTGGATGGATTCCTGTGCGTTTTTTTCGTTTTGTTGGTAACTGAACGAAAATGGCGGAGAGAGAGAGCGATGCGCATCGAGTGTGTGTGTAAAGCAAAACATTCAATAAGAATGTTTTTCTTATATGCCTTATAAACAGAGAAGAAAGACAATTCTTCTGGAATGTTTTGCGCGTCGGCGTAAGAGTTTTTTTTAAATGATTCGAGTGTTGATTTTGGGATATAAAAGGTCTCGTGTTGGAATTGGTGAAAAGCAAAAAAAAAAATTAATTTTGTTTCGAGTGTGGAAAAATAATTAAAAAAAAACTCCATTTTGTTTCGGCGTTTTTTCGCACGGCTGAATAACACTATTGTATATGATAATAAAATTTATATAAGGATAATATGCTGATTTTTGAGAAAGGTTTTTGTATATTGAAATGATAAAATCGGATTGATTAAAAAGAAAAAAACATAGTTATTCCTTGCTTTTCATTTCCCGTATAGTAAAAGTTGATTTATAATTAGTGATTATTTTTGTTCGAATAATTGATAAGTTGGGATTGATCAAAGCAAAAATTAAACAAAAAAGGGGGTCAATTTATTTTGAGTTTGGTCGGAAATAGACACTGAAACGTGTTTTATTCAATTTATCGGGACCGAATTATTTACGATTAGTGCAAGTTTTACCGGTGCGACAAATTTAATGAGGGCCGCCTTTATTTGAACGGTACCG
Organism: Nephrotoma flavescens; assembly: GCA_932526605.1. Taxonomy (NCBI): domain Eukaryota; kingdom Metazoa; phylum Arthropoda; class Insecta; order Diptera; family Tipulidae; genus Nephrotoma; species Nephrotoma flavescens. The sequence goes on along the minus strand of OW052222.1, from coordinate 156,026,055 downwards.
CGAGCATCATTCGGGTGCCACACAATTTTGGGGCCCGCTATTTTTAACTAGTGCCGCTACTATTATCAGCGGTTGCTGCTATTATTTTCAACGGGTGCTGCTACCGTTTTCAACGGTGGATTTGGTAATAAAGGCGAGCCAACGCCCAACGGATCCAGCGGCCAGTTGAGGTCAGCCGCAGTAGTTTATTAACGGTAGTCAACCGGCTATTGTTTTGTTATTTCTATCGGTGAACGGTACGGTAGCCAACCGGCTATTGAATTTTTATCGGTGGTCGGCCGCAACGGAACGGTAACCAACCGGCTATTGTATTTTTATCGTAGGTCTGCCGCAACGGAACGATAGCCAACCGGCTATTGAATTTTTATCGGTGGTCGGCCGCAACGGAACGGTAGCCAACCGGCTATTGTATGTTTACCGGTGGTCTGCCGCAACGGAACGGTAGCCAACCGGCTATTGTATTTTTATCGGTGGTCGGCCGCAACGGAACGGCACCAAGGCCGCAACATTAATTTTTTTTTGGTATTTAAGGTACGATTTTTTTTGATTTTTTTTTATTATTCATTTCATTTTATATTTTTTTTTACATATTTTATTTTTAATTTCAATTTTGATTTTTTTAATCGAGCGCCGCACAGCGGGTGCACGCTCGATGCGCATTTCTCTCTCTCTCTCTCGTTCTCTCTTATCGTGGTGCGGGTGGAGGGGGCAGTTGTTTCCTTTCGTTTTTTTGTTTTTTTTCGTAAATATAATGAACTATTAATTATCGGAAATGGTGTGATGGGAGCGGGGACTCCCTCTGTGTCGGTGTAGTGTTGATTGCGGTCTCTTTGTGCCCGCATCTAATTTCTTAACCAGGGCTTAGCCCTGTTTGAATTCGAAGGGATGCGCGCACCAAGGCACCTCTCTCTCTCTCTTATGATTATTTGTGTTGTTCGTTCCTCAGGTTTCGTCCGACGAATTTTGGCGGAACTCGGGTATTATTATTATTTGCGTTCCCTCTAACTTTCTGTATAATCACGGTGTAAGCCAGGAGCGTCATGCAAGCCTCAAACCCCACGACCTTAGCACTTCTCCCTGAGAACGTAGCCGGCAAAAATCAACGTGGAGGCCTCTGCATGCGCTTAGTGATATCTGCAGGTTGGCAGTAGCCAGCCTGTAGCAGAAGTTTAAAAATTATCAAGCTTTAAATGGTTTGTAATTATCGTTAAAGTGGTTTGGAATTCAAGACTATGCCAGACATATGTACACAGGTGTAACTATGCCGATTCGTTGGGCCGTGATCATAGGAAAATTTTAAATATAGGTTTTGGGTGGGTTTGATGAGGTTATACCGATGAAATTTTCTTTTTTCACTTCTTCTGACAATAAAATCGGTTATCATTCAAGATTTCGCAAGATGGAATTCAATCTGTGTATGCCAATTCAATAGACCATGACCGTAGGTAGATTTTGATTATAGGTTAGGTGTGATGGCTGGTCTGCACTTGCATATTTTTCTTTTGACAAAAAATAAAGGTTTTCGGCTCATGACATTATTAGTATAGTATACTTACTACTACACTCTTCAAAACTATACATATTTTCTCTGTTTCGATTACGTAGAAAAAATGATTTGCTTTGTTATTGTAGATAGTGTGCTATGCTGTGATTCTAACAAACAAAACATTCACGATTTTTTTAATTTTAAATGTCAAAATAATATAATGTGCGCTCCAAATGAGCATAAAAACACAAATTATGCTCAATTGGCACAACGTCATGACAAAAATTTTGAATATTTTGATCTTTTCCTCTCCTGACAAAATTTCAATGCGCATGCTCAAAACCATTTTTGCGTATGTATTTTGGAAAATGTACAAAAAAATGTCACAAGAAAAAAATAGACTAGATTTTTTTTCCGTCACGAGAAAAATATTTAAGTGGAGACCGGCCATGAGTGTGATGGGGTCACGTGTCAAATTCCCCATTTTTCGTTATAAAATCGTTCGTCATTCGTGATTTTGTTATATAAACACCAATCTGACTATGCTGATTCGATAGCTCACAACCATAGGTTAATTCTGAGTATAGGTAAGGGGGTGGGTCTGATGGGGTTAGAGGAATGAAATTTTGAATTTCCCCATTTTTAACCGATAAAATCGTTCGTCATTCGCGATTTTGGCATACACACCAATCTGACAATATCAATTCGATAGTCTATGACCATAGGTAGATTTTGATTATAGGTTAGGGGTGGGTGTGATTAGGTTATAGGAATGTACTGGCATATATGCTTCAGGCAGCCGAAAGTAATCGATAAAGAAAATTTAAAATTATCAAGCATCGTCAAGCGTCATTCGTCATTTGAGATTATAAACAAAAATCTGACTATGCCAATTCGATAGCTCATAACTAGGCTTAGGATTTTTATGCACTAAAAAACCAGAAATATGTACTTAAAATATGTGCTTAAAAAGAAGAAATATGCAAGTAAAATGACAAAATATGTGGTCAAAAATAAAAAATATTTAGAAAAACAAACAACATGCACACTCTAGTAAGATATTTATTTCAGTAAATACGTATGTTACATAAACGTAACAGTATAAATAATGTTTTACAAAATCATAAAATCAAAATAACAGAAAATAATTTTCTTCATTTAGGTGTGTATTTTAAAATTACTTAAAAAATCACCTGTATATCACAAGAAAATTCACAAATTCAAAATTAATTGCAACATATAAAGTACATTTTCAAATTTTCAACCAAAACTTCCCCGGTTAGAACGTAAAATATTTTTGCACATGGAAATCGATCTTTCTACGTCAAGTGATGTGAATGAGGCATATTTAAAAGCTGATATTTCCGATACCGTGAATTGTTTAATTTCATTCGACATTCCAGGATCTTCAAAAGTAGTTTTAATGTTTTTTAATATATTCAAACCATTACTTTTTGACACGCCATTTTTCAGTTTAATTTTCAATAAGTTCACCGACAGCTCGACTAATTGCTTCAACTTCCCTGTTAGCTTCCAGAAACAAGACCATTTGTTCTACTAAAAGTTTATTTTATGACTCGAGTCTTTTTCTTGTCGTAGTTAGATTTCTATAATTGCTAGTTATATAAGCCAAATCATTTGTCTAAGCAGTTTTAATGTACATAGATTCGTCGTCGTTTAGTTCGAAGATAATTTCTTTTACTTTTTCAAAATTCTTGTTATATGGTGATTTCGAAAAAATATTTTTAACCATCGAAACCGCTAAAATTTGATCTAAGTGTTTCGCAAACTCTTTGTAATCCATGAAATACACAGGTACCATGCAAAATTTTGGGGTAAACTTTTTGAATGATTGTGCGGCTTTTTCTGTACAAAGCGCCGCATCTTAAATAAATTGAAACATTTTTTCCCGTTGGAAGCTTTCTCCTAATAATTTTATAGAGTCGTTGAATAAACGTGCAATTGTTGAATGGTTGGTTTTGTTGGGAGCCGCTATATTCAATAAGAATTTTTGCTTGTCTATATTTTCGTCCACATTTAATATTTTAACTATCACATTGGTAACATAACGTCCAGTACTGTCAGTAGTTTCATCGATTGAAACCAACACAAAATTATTCTGTGTTGCTATTTTTATTTCGATAATTTTTTTGTCGAAAAGCGTTTTATGTTTGTTTTAACGTAGCTTTATCCAGTATAATGTAGTTGAATATCGGCAGCTACTTTCGCCATACACAGCTCCTCGCTGAATTTCGAATAACTTGAGCTAGCCAGTGTTTCTTGAAAAAAATGGCTGAAAATCCATTTGCTTGTTTTTTCCAGTTCTACAAGAGATTTTTGGTTTTCCTTGCAATAGAGGAAATAATAAAATATACCATAGAGGTGTCTGATTCGCAGTTAAATGTTTTACTTCTAAAGGGTTTTAGTGGCATCTAGTAATAATAGTAAAGCATGCGCTCTATTTCGCTTGTAAAACTGTCAATGATTTCCTGTGACCTGCATAGGTAATTGCTAAAATATTTAGTACAATATGTATTTATGGATAAAATATTTACTTAAATTGGAAAATATTTAAAAATATGTATTTATTCAGAAAAATGTAAAAATATGTGGTAACAAATATAGCTAAATGTTTCCGAATATTTGCGATTCGCAAAACTCTGATATTTATTTTACTTTATCTTAATCCGAAAAAAGATGTATTTACATAAAAATCCGAAGCCTACTCATAACCATAGGTAAATTTTGATTAAAGGTTAGGGGTGAGTCTGATGGTAGGTGTCAAATTTTGATTTTTCCCATTTTTCGTCGATAAAATCGTTCGTCATTTGTGATTTTAGTATATAAACACCAATCTGACTATGCCGATTCTATAGCCCATAGGTCGATTCTGAGTACAGGTTAGGGGTGGGTCTGATGGAAACCCTGATGGAAATTTTAATTTTCGCCATTTTCAACGAACAAATCGTTCGTCATTCGAGATTTTTGCATATAGACATCATGCCTGCCTATGGAAAAAAAATCACCCCTCTAACCCCATCAGACCCACCGCTAATCTATACTCAGAATGTACCTATGGTCATGAGCTATCTAATCGGCATAGTCAGATTGGTTTCTATATGCAAAAACCACGAATGACGAACGAATTTATCGATGAAAAATGGGGTAAATATGGGCATTGTATGTACTTCTTCCTCATCATACAATTACAGGTAGCTCGTATAGCATATCAAAATTCTAAGAAGTATCGCATATCAAAACTCTAAGAAGTATCGCTGTCAGTTTAAGCTTTGCACAATCAGTATAATGTTTGTTTTTGAATATTAGTTGCTAGAATTGAAGGTATCTAATGTCTCGCTGTCGTGATACTTTAGGCAATGACGTTCAAAATTTTGCGCGTAGTAATCTTGTATGTTGATGCATGGACGAACATTTTACTAGTCAAATTTGATTATTTTGTACAATTTTCCGGTCATATTTATTAATGTTGGCTATTATTTTCTTTATTTATTTCGGTTTTGTAACTTTTACAGAATCAACACAATCTCTTTCCTCTGTACCACACGCATGTGCCACCTAAAATAAATACAAAATCTATAGTTTAAACATATTTATTGACCTTACCAGTAAACGAACCGCGAGCAGATAATTTGTATTCACGAAGATTGCTTAAATTCAGGACATTTCTGCATGTGTGCATGAGTAAATACAATTTTAAAAATCTAAATCTAATTTTCGACAAGAAAAAGATGGCAGTTGACACTTTGATAGCCAAAGAACATAAACTTTCAATCAAATATTTTTTCGGAATTCGAAAAAACGACCAAAGAGGTGACTGATAACGACCTGGGCCAGAACTTCTGATTACGGATAATGAAATAGGGTAAGAGAGAAAGAAAGCCGTATGTTCTATACTTATATAAGCTTCTTAATATATGACCTAACCATCAATAAATAAAAACAACGTTACTCTAATCAGTCTGATCAAAGAACTCCACCGTCAAAAGATTTTTCCCATTTTATCATATTAGTTTTCGAAAATCATTTTATTATCAGAGCTCAGTCAGCATATACGCCAGCTTAATATTAAATTAATGTATCAAGGCACGATGCTTATCGAGAAAGATTGCTGAGTCTCTCGTTTACTATTTATAAAAAAAACCTGTAAAAATATTGCTTCGCAGTTCTACTAAAGAAGCGTAATAACTATAATTTGGCATAGTAACGAGTTATAAAAATAGATAAATATATTATTCAATGGCACTTTAGTTATCAACAGAATTATAAAATTCTAAATCGTATAACTAATTCAATATTTTTTCATATCCATTATTATACAAAACAATATATAAAAAAAATTTAATCGAATGTTTATTTGCCAAAATATAAAAATCATAATCATAAAATTTAGAAAAAATATTCAAATTTTGAGTATGGGTACGGCTTACGACTTATGCTATTATTTATATGTATATAAGCGCGTCTTATCAAACACAAAATTTAACAATTCAGATTGCAATTTTCTTTTAAACTCATAAAAAAAAAAAATCATGTGGTATTAAAATGCTATAAATTGCTAACCAGAATTCATAAGTAGATTTTTAAAATATGGTTTGTGAGAACAAATTATAATCTACAGCTTTATATTGTACATAAATAACCGATAAATTGCTTATATTGGTCGTGATGTTAGCGAACTCTAAAAAATATGCACCGGAAGAAAAATTAACAAGACTGACGACTTGTCGATTTAATACAATTCTGAGAAATTGTCCAATTAGTGAGGTAGTAAACTACTGTCATCATGTAGTACATACATGCAAATTTATTGAACATTTTAAAAATTACAAATTTTTTTTTTTAATTTATAATTTAATCTTATAAGTAGCATTTTTTTCGTCAAATTATAATAAACTAATTAAGAAAAGGTATTCTTTGTTTATCTTCGTTAGCTCATTTTCTGCATCTTCGTGTTTTTATTTTTTTATCTACCTACGTACCTATTACATAAATTGTATTTTAAGTATTTTAACTCCTTGTAAAGTAACATAATCAAGTCATTTAGCTTAATTAAGAAAATAATAAATATGTGAGATTATCTGTGAGGAAATATAAAGATTTTAAATTATTGATTTTATTACTAAACGTTAAAGCTGTTTTTCAGTAATAAAAGTTCTAGCTATCTGTACATTATTAACGATGGAAAATAATTAGAAAAACAACAATTAGAAAACAATAAATGGAGTACAATGAATTTCCTTTGCAATCAAATCTCATATTTGCCAAAACAGATTTTATAAATAGAAAAGATTAGGAAAAACCTTTACTAGAAAAAAATTATACAGTTTATTGTCGGTCAATATGTCCAACGTATAAAGCGAGCTCGAGAACCTCACAAGTTTTTGCATGGGAGACAGCAAAATGTTTTGTCTTGTTTACTGGTATTACATCCCATAAAGCATTTAGCCTCCTCAATGAGGTTTCGTTTAGTAATGTTTTTTTCATTATAGTACGTTATGCGAGAAAAAGGCGGTAGTAAAAGGGGTGAGTTTTGAAATTTTCATTATCCGTCCATTTTCAAAATATTTCTCATATAAATGCGGAGGAGTGAATCGGGTGAAAGGGCAAATGGTGTGGCCAATAACTGACATTATTTTTTTGCCACGAATACACCTCGCTTGAATTCTAAAGCGAAAAATTAAATTTACCAGGCCTTTTAACGAAATTGTGTCTAACTACGTTATCAATCCATTCCCTGCATTCTAAATAGTCATATCGGTATGACGTTGATGATATTTATATCCAATGTCCCTTCTTCTCCAATATGCACAATCACCAAATCCATTTGCGGATCGGTACCGTTTCAAGTTAGTATATATAAGCTTAGTACACACTCAAGTTGGATTTTTAAATTTTTTAAAACCCAAACTAAAAAAATATTCTTAATTAATTACATAAAAACTCAACTTTACTAACCACTGCACTCACTACCCAGCCATGAAAAAACTTGTCCCATTTACTCGATATTTATACTTTCCAGATCTTTTCTGTTTTTAATTGTCAGGAAGAAAAGAGAACGAAAATAGAACATCAAGAAAGTTCCTACAATCAAATAACGCGTTTATGCCAGATAAGCATAAATATTGATCGCCTGAAATTTGCTTTTAGGAAATTAGGAAGTTAAGTTTTTTTACGAATGGTCGGTTATCTAAGAAAAATTACTGATTTTTAAGTCTTAATTATAAAATAATAATTTGAAATTAATGCTTATAAAAATTTAACAACAAAAATAAAATGCTAGGAACATTTCCATTGTTTCTTTTTTTATTTCTACATTATTTCAATTGAGCATTTGCCATGTTTTTTTAATTATTACGCATAATATAATTTGGATTCTTTTAACATTTAAATATCGAGTGGCGCCTACTTTTGCGCCTATTACAGCCTCTAGATGATTTGCCTTTAAATCTATAATTTTTTTAAAGATATTCGCGAGTTAAATAGACACAAACCTTGCAATTTCATTTTCGATCATTTCTTTCGAATTTCCAGTTATATATGACACTTTTCGCTTGACTTCTCCCCAAACATTTTCAATTAAAGAAGCCAGAACCTTTCAAAATTGTGTGTGAACTGGTGTGTTATCTTGCAGCAGCAACCGCAGTTTCCCCCAATGAGATTGTCACCAAAACAGATGAATGGTCATTTAAAATGTCATAAGCTTCCCAGTCTATAAAATAAAATATTTTTCCTAATAATCCAAGGGTTTGTTCAGATGCTGCAAAGCAAAGCTTATACTACTTAGTACCCAGTTTTTTTCGTACATCGTTTCATTTTTTACAAATTATTGCACTCCAGAACCGCCGTGGTTTCCATTTATAACTAAATGTTCGTTGTAGTGACCTTATTGAAACCAAAAATTACCTTTAAAACAATTTTTACTCTTAAATTAATGTTATTTTTACTAAATTAACGTTTTCGATCACTGAGTGATCATCTTCCGATTTAATTTACAACTCAGTTCTAAATTAAATCGGAAGATGATCACTCAGTGATCGAAAACGTTAATTTAGTAAAAATAAATTTAATTTAAGAGTAAAAATTGCTTTAAAAGTAATTTGTGATTTCAATAAGGTCACTACAACGAACATTTAGTTGTTTCATTTTTTATTTAAGAATTTATAAACCCTACGCACAAAGAAGTTCTTTACAATTTGCTAACATTTTCTTTGCAATATAGAAATTCCAAATACTTTTGCCTTAGTACATGACGATATCGACGATATCGTACATGAGTAGACGACACAAAAAGTCTCCGACCATCATGATTGATGTAGAGAGATTCGGCTCGTATTCTGGTATAATCTTAACGATGTTTTACGAACACTTTAACAACGATCCTAACATACAAAGCTTAATATCTGCTGACGCTGTGTCCGGATGGATGTAGACACATTCGAATATGAATTGGAAGATGCCATTAAGTTTTACGCTTACTAGACAGACATCAGCAACTATTGGGTCTTTGATCTGCAAATTCATCTCGGGAATGTCAATATTAACTGTGTTATAATCAATGAAGCTACTGATGTTGCGGTATATGGCGACTCTATAGGCTATGCGATTTGATGATGATGATACCGCTGATTATGTATGTAGTTGAAATATTTCTGCGCTTAGCGGGTCAAAGCCAGGGACCTGTACACTGGCTTGAAACCTTCCAACCACGTTTCAAGTTAGTACAGAACAACCCTGATCAAGAACATAACCACAAATCTTTTTTACTTGTGTGACTAATTTTGGCCGCGGATCTTGGGCCAACCGCTGGTACTCATCTCGTATCTCTGCAACTGTAGAAGACGCCTGACCAAATACATGAACAAATTTTAAATGGATTCGGGCATTAGTACTATAAAGGCCATCTAACGATGTGAAGCGAGTCAAGGCCACATAAACTAGTTGAGATTTGTGTATCGTGATCATACACGCTGGCACGATGGAAAACTGAATTCGGCGGCATTTGATAGTCGGACCGAACGGTATGTTGCCACTACACGTTGTTATCAGTGTAAACTTGAATTCAAGAACCTCATGCTTGCCGATTACATGTGGTTAAGCTTTGAGTCGACATCGCTGACCGACCATCACGAGCGGGAATTCAATCCATAGTCTGAGTTGCCGTTTGTGTGTGAGCATAGATGTTGGCGGTTCGTTCTGTGCGGTCCCAGCCATATTCCAGAAATTTTTCCAAAACATTAAGAATCCCATTTCCATCTAACATACCCAATCCCATCAAAATCGGGTAATAAATTACCGACTTCCGCCCCAGGTGGTCATATTAGGGCATTTCTTCGAAAAATCATTTAACAATCCCACTTCTATCTAACATATTCAATCCCATCATAATCGGTTAAGAAATTTCAGAGTTCCGCTCCAAAATAAAAAATGGGAAATAAAATTAAATTGTTTTTATGCCGAATAAGACAACAAGTGATAAGTTTTCTGCTTATTTTATTTTTCGAGGCACACAGTCGCTGCATGGAACATTCCTTTATTTTTTGGTAAGTATGCAGGTGGGTACCGATCAGAAATACTGCACTACCACATTCATAGTACCAAGAGCTTTAAATGCAAAATCTTAAACGAAAAGTGAAGAAGCTTGAAGTAAACGGTTGGTTCAAATAGATGGAAATTATACTAAGCAACTGGAAACACGCTTTGAAATATTTGTCTCGCAAACTACTAGAGAAGGCCTGAAGCTCGCAAGAAGAATTTTAAAGACTCAGTTCCAAGTGACAGTACACCACAGTTGTTGGGGCGCAGAGCGAATCGCAGCAAGCTTTTCGAACTGGCACACGAAAATGATCGAGTTTCCCGTTTCCATGTTTTCAATGCCAAAAATTCGGCAATTATATTTGAGACTCCAAGTAGCCAAGTACACTACGCTCAAGAGAAGCTTAGATACGAGAAAAAAACGCGAAGGAATTGGGCAGTTAGACATTGAACGAAACGAGGAGAGAAAACACGTGTCTTCTTTAATGGACATAGATCCGGAAAACCAAGTTTCACCAGTTTTGAAGAATGGAGAGAAAGAAAATGCCACAAGAACACAGCACAATTTAGCTGTTATTAACCTATTGGTGCAGTGTTTACATTTATACTGTAGAAATTGTAGATTCAGGTTCGTTATGACTATAACGGCCGCCAGGTGAATCTGATCAGAAGATTCTAACATCGGTTAATCGTACTTAGAATTTCTGATGAATGTATCCTCGGACTAGATATTATGAACAGTTACCAGAGGTTGGTGGATCTGGAAAACTACATCTTAAATGGCGCCTTTAAATAAACAAAAGTGAACAAAACGATGTTTTGATCGTTAGCTTGTCCACAAGTGTTAACAGGTAAAGAATGATACTTCCTAATGCTGAGGGTGTCTATTATATTGCAAAACTTGATCACTAAATCATAAACAGAAGGAGATCTTTCGCTCACTTTATGCAGCCATTTTCTAGTAGAACAGTTAGATGTTGCATTATGGAAGCACCGGATGGATTAGCCATATGTATTTGCTCTTAATGATGACGAATTATGAAAACTAATATGTTCAGCATAGAATCGACACAGGTAATGCTGGATTACGTAATGTGTCTGTTAAGTTTGAGAGTTTGTTCGAAACTGATTGTTATGATTCTTACACATTTGTCATCTATAAGTTAAAAATTCAGGTTTTATATAGTTTTTGCTGGTTTTTTTGGTAACCGTAACGTTATTTTAAATTTTACTGTCTATTAGGATTAATACTCAATTAAATTTTCTACTCCGTGTATCAGTTAAAGGGTCATGGCTAATGATTATTCCAAATACCGGCAACCTGTCATAATCTAATTAAGTATTAAATTTACGGATTTCAATCATATAAGGAACATCACCTATTTAACATAATTATAAAATAAATTTATTGCTGATACTATCACTGATGGTGAAGATTATTATAACTTAATTATGAATACAATTAAGTAATGATATTTTTTTTTATTAAGCTATACCTATTATTTTATATAATAAAAACAGATTCGTGATTACCACATTAAGCATATTTTTCTAGAGATTTATTACGCTATCAAAACCACAATCTGGAACACGATAAAATATTTAAAAAACAATCTAATTTTAAAGAGTAGCTAACCATCACTTCAATATAAAAAAATATAAGAAATCATAAATTTTAATACTCACCTCGAGCACTTTAATTAGTTAATTTAAAAAACACCTTAAAAAATATATTTACATATTGATTGTGTTCAATTAGTGGAAATAACATTTGCAAACGGGACAGGCATTAAACATTAATTAATTAATTAACATTTTGATCAAATACACAGAACTTTAAATTATTCAGTTGTAAATTTAATTTGAATAGAAATAAAAGAAACCTAGATAAATACTGTGGTAGAGATCTAAAAGGTGATAACTGCGTTATGATGAAGTTCTAGCTCCAATCTTTATATCTTAAATATTTTGGAAAATATAAGCTGTGACTTTTAATACCATTTATTATATATTAGACGGTTTAAAATAAGTAAGTTGTTCCTTTTTAACCTGAAGTTAAAATTAACAAAAAAACCTTAAGTAAAGTTGTTACTTTATTATGATCTTCATATTATGTTAGTTGAGTACAAAAAAAATTCCAATATTTCAAGCTTTTAGACAAAAGTAAAATTTAAATAAAAATGCTACTGTAATTTTCAATCGTTTGTGGCACCTTGATATAACTCTTTAGATGGCATTGTCGCCTTATTCTTGTACTAAATCAGAATGGATATCAGGAACATCGTCGGTTTATAAATATTTGTAGAAGTCATGATATGACGCCACCTCATTTCTACCTCTATTGGCATTGCCTTTATATGATTGATTACAGACAAACAATCATGTCTGTATAAGATTAAATGTCCATAGGCTATTTTGTCAATTTGTTTTTGCTCATAAGCAAAATTGGCTTGTTCATGATGAATGCGTTGCTCTTCCATTCTACTCTGCTCGTTCTAAAATTTGAGCTGCATTAATATTACGCTTAAGTGTGTCGCATTTATTGCAAACGTCGATGCCTCGGTTTCTATACTTGATGTTCATTCTTTTAAAATTCATCTATATATGTCCAGATAGAGACTGTGTGCTAAATTGACATCTGCGTATAGGTACTTCTTCTGTGTATCACGTCTGGAGTAATACGGGATTGATATGCTGGGAAAGAGTTTATATGCGGTCTTGAATAGAATGCACAACATGCTGGGGAATGACATTGCTGGCACTGGAATGTTTTCCTCTCTGGTATTTAGATTGAAACTCTGGCTGATTGAATTTTTTGTTATAAATTGTTGATATAAATTTTACTGTTTCTCCTAGTTTTTGGAAACATCGTTTGTAAACGTATACATGTACCAAAAAATATTTGCATGAAAATTCTCAAGTTTGTTGTAGATTTTGTTTGGCGTTCGATGTTTGAAGAAGTCTTTTTTGGGAAAAAAAAGCCCCATCACGCTTACATCATCACTTATTAAGTTACAATTTTATATTAGTTTTTTTGCGACGAACTCTAGTGACCGTGGTCAGTGCGAAAATAACCTAGTCCAAACGGGAATGGATAGGTATATCACTGTTCAATCTAAAAGAAAACGTAGCCCGAGATCTGCCCAGTTTGCTGGCAGGAGCAAAGTGACACGGACTGAAGCAGGTGTTAACCAAATACCTCTTAACAATCGATTCTCTAGTCTAGAGGTCATTGACCCCAATGCAGTGCCAAATTCGAAAACTGAGAAACCGCCTCCAATTTATTTAAGAGAAGCATCTAACAATGAATTGGTTAACAACATCGTAAAATTAACAGATTCTAAATTTTATATTGCCCCGCTCAAACGAGGTAATATAAACGAAACAAAGATTCAAACTTTCGAAATCGATGGCTTCAGACCCTAGTTAAACATTTCGACGAAGTTGGTAAAAAATATTACAGATACCAGCTAAAAAGCCAAAAAGGGCTGACTGTTGTGCTAAAAGGAATTGAAAGCTGCGTAGATGTTAGCGACATACACGCTGCACTTGCTGCGGAAGGTTTCCATGCCAAATCCATTGGTAATATAGTAAACCGTGAGAAGGTACCTCAACCAATGTTCCGTTTGGAACTAGAACCAGAGGAAGAAAAGTCGAAAGGAGTTCATAAGATTTACAACTTAAAATATTTGTTACATCGCAAAATCGTAATTGAAGAACCTAAGAAGAGGTCTGGACCAGTTCAATGCATAAAGTGCCAAGAATACGGACACACGAAAGCATACTGCGCCTTAAATGAAGTTTGCGTTATTTGTGGTGAACTCCACGACTCCAAACAGTGCGAAAAGTCTCGCAATGACCCATCTGTGAGACGTTGTGATAACTGCGGTGAAAATCATACTGCAAACTACAGGGGTTGCGCAGTGTATCTGGACTTAAAACGCAAAATAAACCCTAAAATGAGAGCTGAGCAACGAATGCTGAATATGCAATTTAATCAGAGGGCCATGTTACCAAAAAATACAATAGTCACCAAACCAACGAGTGCAAACACACAAAACGATAACTTGGAGACATTTGCCAGCAGTTTTGCACAGCCAGGTGTTTCGTACGCAAATATCCTAAAAGGTAACAAACCGAAACCAAAAGTTCATTCTAATGAGGACCTAAACATTCACACCATGATAAATAAATTAACCGAGACCATCCAAAGTTTCATGTTGATGATGGAAAGATAAATGAGCATGATGATGCAAAATATGAATACGCTTATGCAAATTATAGTCAAAAATCAAAAATGACAATTCTAAAAATAGCCATTTGGAATGCGAACGGGCTCTCGCAACATAAAGCTGAGGTACAAACATTTCTTATCGAACAAAATATAGACATCATGTTAATATCTGAAACACACTTCACAAAACAAAATTTTTTTTAATATTACCGGCTATTCCGTTTATGACACCAAACATCCGGATGGAAAAGCACACGGCGGCACTGCAGTCTTAATAAAAAGAAGATTAAAGCACTACGAGCTCCAGAAATATGCTAAAGATCACATCCAGGCTACAACTGTCAGTTTGGAAGAATGGTCTGGGCAATTTTTAATATCGGCTGTCTACTGTCCACCGAAACACGCAATTAAAAAACAGCAATTTATCGATTACTTTAACCAGTTGGGAATCAAATTTCTAGCAGGGGGTGATTACAACGCTAAACATGTGCAATGGGGTTCGAGGTTGACGTCACCGAAAGGAAAGCAACTCTACGAAGCAATAAACGAGAAAAACCTTGATTATTTATCATCTGGACATCCCACATATTGGCCTACAGATAGAAAAAAAATTCCTGATTTAATAGATTTCTGTGTAATACGAGGAATAGCACGCACCAATGCTCAAGTCGTTGACTGTTATGATTTATCATCAGATCACTCACCAATAATAGTAACACTAAGTACCCAAGCATTAAAAACTGAACCACCACAACGTTTAACAAACAAACTAACGAAATGGGTTCTCTATAGAAACATAGTAGATGTAAATTGTCATCTTGATGTTCCACTTCGCACACCAGAAGACATTGATGCCGCGATAGAAAACTTAAGTCAAATAATGGAAATGGCTGCAAAAAAAGCTACTCCGGAGAACAAAAATTCCGAAAAAAATATAAGGCTTTCAAGTAACATTCAAAAGTTATTAGCAGAGAAGCGGACAATTCGGCGGCTATGGCAGCTTCACCAATCTCCTTTGCATAAATGGAAATTAAATAGAGCTATTAAAGCTTTGAGAGAAGCAATACGGGAAGAACAAAATTTAGGAATACAGAATTACCTAAGTGAGCTCACAGCAACAGAAACAACAGATTACTCACTGTGGAAGGCAACAAGAAATTTAAAAAGACCAGAGGTATCGAACCCACCGAAGGCTATCGCTTTCTCTAACCATCTACAAAAAGTGTTCACCCCAAACGAACAAAATAATGATTGCGTATTACCACAGCTTACGAGGGACGAGTCGAACCCAAACCCAGTAAAATTTAAATGGAAATGCGTCAAAAAAGTTATCAAAAACAGTATAAATCCCAAAAAAGCGCCAGGTCATGACCTAATAACTGGAAAAATGATCAAAGAATTACCAGATAGATGCATAAAATATATAACATATATTTTTAACGCGATTATGAGATGTGGATACTTTCCCCAAAAATGGAAAATATCTCAAATTATCATGATTCCTAAGCCAGGTAAAGACGAAACCCAAGTCTCGTCGTACAGACCAATAAGTCTACTTCCGATAATTTCAAAGCTTTTTGAAAAGATGCTACTACAAGAACTAATACCTATATTATCTGAAGGTCGCATTATACCAGATCACCAATTTGGATTTAGAGAGCAACACGGCACAATAGAACAAGTGCACAGAATTGTAAATACAATTAAGGTTTCCTTAGAAGCAAAGAAATATTGCTCGGCAGTTTTCTTGGATATTGCGCAAGCTTTCGACAAAGTATGGCATGAAGGATTAAATTACAAAATTAAAACTCTTTTGCCTAAACAATTTCATGCAGTTCTTGAAAACTACTTAGCCCAAAGGATGTTCCAGGTGAAACAAAATACGGCCACTACTGATCTAACCGTGATAAAGGCAGGAGTACCGCAAGGTAGTGTATTGGGACCTGTGCTATACTTGTTATTCACAGCTGACCTACCAATAACTGAAAAAATCGTCACTTCAACTTTTGCAGATGACACAGCTATATTATTTTCACACAAAAATCCTCAAACAGCATCGAGAGAATTACAAGAACATCTACACAAAATAGGAGATTGGTTAAAAACTTGGCGGATAAGGACGAATGAATGTAAATCAACACATGTAACATTCACATTAAATAAACGTACATGTCCAGCAGTAAAATTAAACAATATCACAATTCCTCAACAAACAAACGTCAAATATCTCGGTCTTCATCTCGATAGAAGATTGACATGGAAAAAGCACATTGAAACAAAACGCAATCAATTAAAAATAAAATTTTCTAAAATGTACTGGATGATCGGAAGAAAATCGAAACTCTCTCTAGACTGCAAGGTTCTACTATACAAAGCGATCCTAATCCCCATATGGACATATGGTATCCAACTATGGGGCTCAACTAGTGCATCAAATATAGATATCGTACAAAGAACGCAAGCAAAGATACTTCGTAGCATTACAAATGCCCCATGGTATATTCGAAACAGCAACATCCATAGTGACCTAGGAATCAAAACTGTTAAAGAGACAATTAAATCATGCAGTCTAAAATACCAACTGAAACTGGAATCACACCCTAACGAATTAGCTAGAGATCTACTAAGGCAACCGAAATATGGACGGCTTCGCAGAACAGATCCTCTAGATTTAATTAACTGAGAAATATAATCTAATAATTTCGTGCATGTTGAAATGAAATTAAGTAATTAATAATAATTTAATAATAATAATGCATAATGATATTAAGTATTAACATAGGTTAAGGCTTAAGTTAAAAATGTTTTTATAGTTTTTGTGAATTTCACACTTCTTGTTAGTTTCGTATAAAGAAAGATTCAAGAATAAAGCCTTTGGCAATAGTTACAAAAAAAAAAAAAAATTCTCAATTTTTCTTAAGTGGCTCAATTTTTTTAAGCTTCACAGATTTCTTGTTGTTAACCACTATTAATGAACTAACATGACCAGTAATGTTTGGAGATTACAGATTGATCCACACCTTTTGATGAGATGTAATACTTTCCTGAATTTCTTTTACTTTGTTTGGACTTTAGATTTTCTACAGCCATTTGCTAAATTGATATGTCCATCCTTATTGAAATTGCATTCTTGGCCTACCGGGGGGCCTCATAAATAGGGACGTGTCACCATCAGCAAATATTGAACCAACGGATAGCGAATCATTCTCATCTTTCATAATAAACAGTTCTCATCTGTTCGTGAAACTTTTTATATTGTTGATATGAATTCATGTGGCGAAATAACTGTTGAATTTTGAGTAAGCATTGCACGAGTTTCAACATAGAAACAACTCACATGTTGATTTAGAGGAAAGCTAAAATTATTTTGTAATCTGTAAATAAATTTGATGATTCAACAGTAAATAATCGTCAGTTGTTTCAAATGAATTTTAAAATAAATAACTACTAATTTGTATAGTACTAAAAAGTCCTCAATGAACTTTGTGGATACGGGAATTCGTCCGCATTGCTTAGTGTGGAACGGAACTGTTGTCTCCTTTATTTAAGTTTTATTTATTTTAGTAATTGTAGCGGTAATGTTAGTATTAACCACACACTTATGGGAGGCGCTACTTTAAGGAATGCTTGAATCATTTGCAGCATTCGTAAAGAGAGTTTGGTAAAATAATATGAAATTTTGTCAGTTATTGCTTGCACACGAACTGATAAGTTACATTTTTAAACATTTAATATCTCCGGAACTAGTCATCCAAATTAAATAAAAATTGGTTTACAATTTTTAATTGCGATTTCGATTCAATTAATAGAATAAAAATATAACAAAAGGAATTATCACCTTTTATATTTAGGCCACATGTTAAATTTAATAAGAAAAACTACTGAGGTTTAGTTTGACGTTTACTTTTTTTTATAAATTTAAGGTAGATTATTTTCAGTAAAACATAAAATTTAAATCACGCAGCAGAAATTATTTCAGATTAATCTTTCAGGGTTCTTGCTTTACTGTGATAGACTACATTTTTCAGAAATTTTTTTGGAATTTATGCGTTCACTGTTCTAATTAATTTATTTCTAAAATATACAAATAAAATATTTGAAAACGAATCAAATCAGCCAGAGAATATGGTTTCGAAATTTAGTTTTGTAAAACAGATTTGAGTTTATTGTTGCAATCGGTCGATATGACCTTGTACAAGTTCTCTAAGTTTGAGAGCTAATAACTTAATATTAAGTAAAATTGAGGAAAAACAAAAGACAAAATCAAGCAAATATTTTACATAATAATTGTCAAATTTCAAAAACATGTAGAGGAAAATGTACTCAAAGGTTGTTATTGAGCCTGCACAATAATTAATTAAATAATGAAATAACTAAGCAAAACTGAATTGAATCATAACTACAGATTTATCAATCAATAAACGAATTTTGTTTCACAACTATGGCAAGGATTCAAATGATATCCAAATACCATATACTTTATATCCAAATGTCGAGGTATTGTTGAGTTATGGAACACAAAATATTTCTTATAACACTTTAAATTAAGGGGTGAATATCTTGTGGCCATTCCACGAGTGTATACATAAATTCCGAATACAGTACACTTGATTTCTAACAACTATATTCCAAAGGATTCTAAAATGCTGTTAAGCAATAATTCAATTCCACTTGAATTGTGGATACTGGACAACCTAAAAATGCAATCAAACCCGCTATTTTGCGTGTCAAGACATTTTTATATCTGAGTACAGTTGTTATCTTAGCTCTCCTGCGAAGTGGTCCATAACCTACTACTCTCGAAAGATCGTGTCATCGATAGCTATCTATCATTTATACCGATTAAAATTGGCCTCAGCGACGAGCTCTTTAACAAATTAAATAACAACGAGATGTGACCGCGATTACTAAAATAAGCCCATTTGGATTTATTCACCCATTTAACTTGAATTCTGAGTACGATAATTTCATGTCCGATTTTTATTCAGAGTTAGGAATATGGTTGCGGAAAAATGTAGGAACTTGTATGTTTGCAATTGGATCAAGAGGCTTTTGTTGATATTTTCCGGGATCATTAAGTGGTCACCATTGATTCACAATTAAATTTGTTAAACCCATTGAAAATATCTGGAATTGTCAAAAATAATAGCTTTCTAGAGAGTTTTAACTTTCAACTTGGCGATTATGATTCCTTTAACATAACACGATCATAACTGGAATTAAACTAAGATGTGATGATATATAGGGAATCGATAAATATATTCCGAACCGTAAAGACAAAGCCCATAAAAGATCTAAACTTCTCCCGTCTCGATCGAATTCCATTGTGTCTGATTCCTTGAGAATAGAATTTAAGCTTTTGATAGATTCCTCTAAAATAATTATATTTTATACATTGAATCAAATATTTAAAAAAAAGCATAACAGTTTTTAGAAGTGCGTGAGCTTCAACAGGAATACTATAGGGTATCAATCGTTGATGTTTCTGGAGGGGAACATTGGTGAGAACTTGCAGAATAATTGTAGTTTGTTCGGTAATAAGTTTGAAAAAGTGTATGTGCAATATCCAGCCGATCCCGATGGATTCCCCGATGGATTTTTTAACAGGTTCTCTAAGGACTTGTGCAATCTTTATATTTTTGTGCGATCACTCTCAGAATATGGTGTTGTTATATGAGACTATTTTAATCAGGAATCTCCGGATCGGATTGAAAGTACACAAAAAATTCTTAAAGTAATTAATAAATTAATAAAATATTGGAAATAAATTAATAGAAAGATTGGTAAATAAATAAATAAATCGAAAAATTAAACTTACTAGACTTTTGGTAAAACTTTCTTGTAAAATGAAAAATAATATTTCTGCTTAAATTGCAGACAACCAATTGTAAATTCTAAATTTTTGCACATCACTAGAAAAAGCAAAAAAGCTCCTAAGGAAGAACCACTTACAGAAAACACATTTATAAAAAAAAATTAAGTGTGAAAGTTCATTCTGAATATTCATTGGGTCTGCACTGTACAGATGCCGAATTTTAGTGAGACAAAGTAGACGTTTACCAAATTTTGTCATTTCCGCTCAAACTTAAAAATGTTCCGAACTAATTTTGTTTGAAATTTAATTTACAATGTTCTAGTTTTTAATCTTGTTTTCGTAAAATGCTCTATGCTTTTCAAAATATTTTCAAAAAAATTAAAAAGCTCCTATATGAGCTCCTCAATTTCCAGTGAACCGATTTCGGCAAAAAAACACTTGATCTCGTTAAATAGGGAGATCCGGTCCACCGGCAATGACAAATTATTTGAAAGGTATATGGTTTAAGATACTACGACTAAGAACTAGTAGATTGTAGTTTAATTTTTCAACAATACCGGTCCAGGTATTTTTGCCTAAGCATAACCGGAAATGACGATTTTTGGCAACAAACTGTTTTTCATCCAAAACTCGGCCTCGTTAAGCCCAGATAAATTGATTTAACGATGAAAACGATTGTTGACCACCGCGAAACCATGCTTTTTGGAGTAATTATGTAGTTTGGCAAAGAGTATACCTGGGGAGACCGAATGTTTCAAGGAATACCCTTATTATGTGTCTAACCTTACCGAGTGACTCCATTTAAATCTAGTCAAAGTTATGCTAGTTTTGGCTGTGGTGAGAACCGTAAATACATTTCATGCTGTTCAGAAAAGAAAAAAAATTTAATAGAATTAAAACAAAAATTCTTTATAATTTCTAAATTATTTATTCTTTAGAGAAATTGTAAAATGGTGGATTGTATTTTGAAAATACGGAATTTTTAAACCACTAACCAAATTTTTAATACCAAATCAATAACCATTTACTAAGTTTCAATGGATATTGTATTTTTCTCGATGATGATGACAATGAAGGTTATGATTTGGATGAACCTTCTCATATGACTTACGCCTACCGAATTATGTTTATGATATTATTAAATTACCAAGCCATATTTAAACAGGCATTGCCTGAATATTAAAAAATAAAATATTAAAAGAAGCAACCAAATATTAAACAAAAAACTTATTTAGTGATTTACCACACATGTTGAATAATAGCAACAAGACAAGAAGACCGGAAAGCAGGTTTCATTTAATTTATTGTTCTAAATGTGGTGTATTTTGATTTATTTCACCTGTTATAAAGTTTAAGGTAATTTGTTTTGTATTTCTTACACATAACAAGTTAGACTGATTAATCTCCTTCTCATTATATTGCGCTTACATTCACATAGAGTGAGAGTCAGTGTTTGGTAGATTGCCAGCGATATTTTAATCAAAAGTGTATACAATGAAGCTCTATTACCATCTTTGACACTCGGATTAATCACAACAACAGTATATTCGTTATCTTGTTCTATACAGCAATTATTGTACTCTCAAATACAACAAACTTAATCTTAAAACTATTGTTTGATTAATGGTTTTTCTTATTATTATTTGTTTAGTTGTATATTCAACAATGCCCATTGCAATCTAACTTCCTTATATTTATTCGTTTATAGTTAATTTAAAATTTATTCGAACAAAACAAAAAATGAAAATTTTAACAAAGTTATGTGAAAAATCTTTAACAATTATAAATGAAACACCTACTCACTACATAAATAACTATGGCTTATCTATACATAAAACTACGACGAGTTAAATACAAACACGAGTATTATGCACAAACAACCAGTTTATTTCAATTGACGTGTTTTATGTAAAATAAAAATTCCTTGTGTTTTTCACACAGAACACACTAAATGTTTTATTAACAAGATGGTATTTTATGAAAAAAAAAAAAAAAATCAATGAAATAATTTCTTGTTATTCCTATACACGAGTACACGTAATATGTGAGATAATACTGAAATAATCTAAGAAAAAAGTCTCGAACTATAAAAAGTACGGGCTCGCAGGTCCGATTATACCCAAATATGTTATGTCAGATTATACCCAACAAATGACAATGTAGTAAAAGTAGCGAAAACTTGGAGTAGGATCTGCATTATCGACATACAGTATCGGACAAAACATTTGTAACTATTGCAATTACTTAATGGGCAGCATCCAGCCAGCTACCGAGGATGTGAGGTTGCCAAGCAGCTACAAAAAATGAGGGATCAGGCACGCAAACCCCCTCTAAATCAGCCAAACAAGAATCGAGCAAGAAACGAATCATCTATGCGTAGGGAGAATTATACATATGCACAGGCCGCTTCAAATTCGAAAGAAAATGAGGCAAACGGTACCGAAAATTTCAAAAACACTGTCCAAGCAATTCTAAATAGCCTTGAGGAACAGAATAAACTAAATAAGTTAATTCTGAATCGACTTAACCTGCTGGAAATACCAAGTTCCAAAATAGTTAAAAATAAATAATGTCTGCAATACCTAGTTCAACTCATAATTGCGGAACAGAAACCAGACATCAAAACTACTCATTAAGAATAGCCATATGGAATGCAAACGGATTAACACAACACCTAGAAGAATTAGAACTCTTTCTAAATACAGAGAAAATTGATATATGCTTAATATCAGAAACACATTTTACCAGCAGCTCCTATGTATCAATCCGGAGATATACTTGTTACCTTACCACACACCCTGCAGAACGAGCAAGAGGAGGGTCAGCTATATTTATTAGGGATAATATCAAACATCATGAAGAATTAAAAATAGAAAAAGAATCCATGCAAGTAACCACCGTGACGGTTAAATTTGGTCATCACAACACCTGTAATATATCTGCAATATATTGCCCCCCACGGTATAACCTAAAAAAAGAACACTACATTAATCTGTTCCAGAAATTAGGAAGTAACTTCATTGTCGGAGGTGATTTTAATGCAAAAAATACCTTCTGGGGTTCAAGATTAACCTCTCCAAAAGGCAAGGAATTACTTGCAGCTGGCCAATACTCAAACTGTGAATTTTACTCAGGAGGAAGACCAACGTACTGGCCAACAGATCCTAACAAAATCCCAGACCTAATAGATTTCTACATCACTAAAGGAAAACCGGAACGCTACATCTTCTTAGAAAATGATGAAAGTCTAATATCTGATCATTCTCCTGTTATTATGACGGTTAGTGAAAATGTAATAGAAAAAACAAATTCACCACAACTAACAAACAACAAAACAAATTGGGAATTGTTTAAGCAGTTAGTGGAGGAAAAAATAGAACTTCAAGTGCCAATCAAAAGTGAATATGAAATAGAAGAGGAACTAGACCGGCTCCTTGATGTCATACAATGGTCTGCTTGGGAATGCACCCCCAAATTATCATCCAGGAAAGAAAACGCCATTATTTACCCAATAGAAGTAAGAGAATTAGTGCAGGAAAAACGAAAAGCCCGAAAGAAATGGCAGAATACACGTGCGCCGCAAGATAAAACCACCTTAAACAACTTGTGCATCAAACTTAAGGTACTCATAAAAGCAGTGAAAAATGAAACAATTGGAAAATATCTCTGTTCTCTAGCCCCAACTAAAGATACCGACTATTCCCTCTGGAAAGCAACAAAAGGGTTAAAACGACCAAAAACGCAGATCCCCCCAATCAAAACAAACGATGGGAACTGGGCTAGAAGTGCGAAAGATAAAGCTGACCTGTTTGCTGAACATCTTGAAGAAACATTTCAACCTCTAGGTCGGCAGACCAGTTACGAAAACACTACTGATACGCCCAGAATATCTGATTTCGAAGATATCAGGCCTGTAACATTGAAAGAACTAAAAGCTGAAATTAAGAACATAAAAACAAAGAAAGCTCCTGGTTACGATCTGATAACAGGGCAAATAATAAAGGAGCTGCCTGAAAAAGGGACCCGTAAATTACTGCACATAATCAATGCGATCATCAGGAAAAAACATGTGCCAATGCAGTGGAAAGTAGCAGAAGTAATAATGATTCCGAAACCGGGCAAGCCACCGAATGATAGAAAATCTTATCGGCCAATTTCACTTCTACCAACACTAGCGAAATTGTTTGAGAGGCTGTTGCTCAAAAGATTGAAAATAACCATAGAACAACGAAACCTTATCCCAGAATATCAGTTTGGTTTCAGAGAGAAACACTCAACTATTGAGCAGGTTCACAGGCTTACAGATGTCATTGAGAATACATTAGAAAGGAAAAAGGTTTGCTCTGGTATCTTCTTAGATGTGGCACAGGCCTTCGATAAGGTATGGCACAGAGGTTTACTCTTTAAACTACATAGAGATTTACCAAAACAATATTACATGATTTTAAAATCATATATAGAGAATCGCCACTTTCGGGTGAAATATGAAGATGAATACTCCGAGCTAAAAAAGATCTCGGCAGGAGTCCCTCAGGGTAGTGTTTTGGGACCAATTCTTTACCTACTCTACACCAGAGATTTACCTCATTTAAACGATGTTACCGTTGCAACATTTGCTGATGACACTGCAGTTCTCTCAGTAGGAGACACTATCGAGGAATCGACAACGAAACTTCAAGAAGCATGTGACAAAATCATAAAATGGACAAAAAAGTGGCGAATCGGGCTCAATGAATCGAAATCCACGCATGTGAATTTTACTAATCTAAAAGTCAGTTACAAACCTGTAATCATTAACGGTCAGCAGATTCCGTATGCAAATAAGGCTAAATATCTAGGGATGACCTTAGATACCAGGCTCAGATGGAAAGAGCACGTTAAAAAGAAAAAAGAAGAACTTAATATCAAATATCGAAAAATGTATTGGCTGCTCGGGAAAAACTCGGAATTGTCAAACGAAAATAAATTGCTATTATATCAACAGGTGCTAAAGCCTGTATGGACTTACGGAATACAGCTCTGGGGCTGTACAAAGAAAACCAACACTAAAATAATACAAACTTTTCAAAACAAAGTGCTACGTGGTATAGTTAACGCTCCGTGGTACATTAGGAATGATGACCTTCATCGGGATCTAAATATCCCGACGGTCCAAGAAGAAATAAAAAAACTTGCAGTAATACATGGACAACGTATTTATCAACACGTAAATGAAGAGCTTCGTGGTATGTTGGACACCTCCCATGCAGTAAGACGATTGCAGAGAACGAAACCAATTGATTTAATGGATTAAGGACACCAAAGCAAAGACTACTACTACAGTAAATAACCTATAAATGGAGCCGGCCAATGGGCGTCTTCTCATTCACAAGTGACTAAATTAAGAAAGAAAAATTACTAGATGAATTGTATTCAGTTGTAATAATTTAAATAAATAAAAAAAAAAAAAAAAAAAAAAAAAACATTTGTTTCTAAAAATAACTAATCTACTTTATTAGAAATTATTCTGTATAAAATTGGATAAAACACGCACAACAAATAAATCTAAAAAACCTTTAACTTTTTATTATTTCGTTGTAAATCTTCGATTTACTATATCTCCCATCAATTTTCTATTAGATTCGGTTAGGACTCTGGGCTGGCCAGTTTAAAATTTCAGTTTTATTTGCAGTAAACAGTTTTTAGCGATCTGAGAGGTGTTTTTCGGGTCGTTATCATGCATGATGTGTGTTCAATTATTAACAACGTAATGAAACTATGAATGAAAAATTACTAAATTTTATCAAATAACTCAGAGATTTTAAAAAATGCCACGCTTTATCTCTACAAAGATGCAATATTTGACAAAATTAAACAAAATTGTTTAGTGTCGAAGTGAACGTTAAGTGGGGATTTTGAATGATTGAAGGTCTCAAAATAGAGCTATTGAAGAACTTTAGTCTTTTTTAAATTAAAGCATTTTTTTGTACAAAAATCAATAATAAATCTACATTAAAGTAAAACAATTTTCTACAATATCTAACAATGTTTCGTTGTAACGAGAAAAAAATTGGAGAGATGAATACGTTCCAGCCAACAACAACTTTCATTTACCACTGCACCCCCTGTTATCACTGCTTAAATTTCAGAAAACCAACTAAGTTAACCATTGCTGGTTAACAATTTAATCATTAAATTTATTTAGCAAAAACTGAAAAACACCCCATTGAAGCTACCACTTCCAGAATACAGATGTCTACCAAATTTCAGAAGGATTTCCCAACCAATGGACCAATGGACTGTAGAGATGCCAAAATTTAGTGAGTAAAAAGATTTTTTGAAATTTGCCACTTCCGTTTAACCGATGTCGGCCAATAATCACTGGGATCTCCCAACTTATGGAAAAAACTTAATTATGAAGTTTTATGCACGATTTACACGTTCCAATTTTTTTCCCAACAAATTTTTTACAGAAAAATACAGCTGCATGCAAATAACAAAAAATTACTAGTTAAAAAGAGACAGCCATATGTAAACAACATTTCCCCAAATTAAAAAGAAAAAAACCCAATTTTATTTTACTGGAATTTGTTTCGTGCTCCTCTCGCAAACGAAAATCGTAATATACTTAACCATTCATTTTTTACTGGAAAAAAAAATTGAAACATGTAAATCGTGCATTATCCAATCAATCAATCTTTTGAGGCAGTCCAAAGGCCGAATTTTTATTCCGAAAAACAAAAGCTCGGTTTTGTTATTGAGAGGGATACGGTATGATATGTTCCGTGTTTTGTTTGATTTTCAGTCTATTGGAAGCTTCAAAAGAGGGGCGTGAAGAAGAGAGTGATAATGCGATATCAACATTATCACCATCGGTAAGGGACCAGGACGGTCATTTTGTGGTGTTTTATTACATTTGGTGATAAAAAGTGTGATAAAAAAGAATTGTCGTAGCTAAATTCATGAATGAATCGGATGAATTATGTCACGTCGTATATTTATACGTTTAGAAAAAGAGCGCAATATCTTCTACCATTCGCAAATAAAAAAAAAAAGTTTTAACGTTTATGTCAAAATCAATTTTTTTTTGATGAACATAAATTTTAAAAAATGTAAATTAAATTAAAGCATTTAATTGAAATATATTTTAATTAAAATTTTTAAATTTAATTGAAATATATTTTAATCGTTCATTAATAAATATGTGACGATTATTCGTTCAGAAATATACACATAAGTTTTCTTATAGTGAGGTGCACAATTCGTGTTGTTTTGACGTTACATTTCTAAACTTTAAAATCTTATGTGAAATTCTATTTACTTTTCCAAATCAATGTAAAATGTATGGTTCAAATGGAACAAAAAATCAAAATTGATGTGGTTTTATGTGTGTATTGGAGATATTAAATAGGATTTTGTAGTTTAGAAATGTAACGTCAAAACGACATGAATTGTGCACCCCACTATACGGAATTTTATGCGCATATATTATTTCACTTACCATGTTTCCATGAACCAGGTTGGAGTTAGGTCGAGTTGAAATTAGGTTTTCGTTAATTCCAAAATGGCGTTGATTGTTTCCATGGAGTAGAGTTAAGTTGAGTTGAAATTTTCGTACCGCTTGATAAAGTTAATTTAATTTGTGCCTAATAATACTTTTAAAGGCCGGAAAATTATTTTAAAATAGTTTTTCGTTTTAAATATACATATTTGTGTTTCAAAATTTTTAATATAAATTTCCTTGACATTGAAAATGAAAATTTTTCATTTCCCGCAATTTTGAATTTCAACTCTACTCAACCCCATTAGTTTCGTCGGGTTCAAAATAATTTAACGAAAACTCAATTCTACTCTATTTCCATGAACGCTAACTCCAACTCAAGCCACTTTCAACTGTGCATGGAAACAAGATAACTTAGGCCCTTTCCCAAACACCGACTTATTTCAAACTGATTGACTTATTTGACGCCATCTTGAATAAGTCGGTCAAGTCGTCCCAAACGATTTTTCTGACTTATTTTGACAGATATAGCAAACAAGAAATGTTTTAGAAATTTGTTATTTAATAATAAAATAAAAAAATTAAAATGCACAAAAAATAATTTATTTTAATGAATTATAAATAAAAACATAAAAATGTGTCTTGAGTTATTAAAACACGATGAAAATTTATTATTGTAGGTGGAGATGCGCGAAATGCGCAAGCTACAATTTTTTTTATGCAAGCTACACCTCTATTAATCCTCTATATATCTCTAAAATATTTTTATATCTCTAAAATCTATTAATTATATTAATTTATTAAGACAATATTATATTAATAGTTATTAATTAAGTGGAATATCATTATTGTTTGAAAATTATTGATATTTGATAAATTGTTGAATTTTTCATGTTTACATGATCAAATGTATATTGCTTGTTTAAATGATCAAATAAGTTTTTTGCATTCAAAATAAGTCACCTCGATAGCAGACTTATTTGAATAAGTCGCTATAAGCAAATAAGTCGGTGTTTGGGACACTGCCTTACATGAAAAACACTTCTTAAAAAACATTCATATGACTAAACCACAAGTGTCAAATTATCACTTTTAGTTCATCATATCCCCTCAAAATTCATTTTGCAGGGTTGTGTTTGTAGACTTTTATGTTTTGAATTTTATCACAAAAAAAGTCTCCACTAATGATATAAATTGTTAATAAAGCACTACAAAATGACCGTCCAGGATTAAGTGTACTAGTCACTCATTAATCCAAATAAAAATTAATACATATTTACTTTAATTTTAAATGGGCACCCAATCCATTCTTGGAACATTTAGCGCAATGGGACGAAAAGAGTGTAAAATTTTACAGTTGTTGACTTATCCTCTTCATGAATTCGAAACTTGTTAAGAAGTTCGTACGTATCATTAATCTTCTGTGTCAGTGGGACAGTGTCATAATTGTGACCGATGAGTATTGGGTATACCCTGAGCCTTGTAACCAATTATCTTTTAACTGCGGGGTATAAAGATGCAATAAAAAATTTATTATTGGCTTCCAGCTCCCATTTTATGCACATGAAATCGTTTTATCTTCTAACATGTGATAAAATCTCTGGTTTTAAGCAAGACACACAGCGTGTAATCGCGTGCCAAACATTCCTGTTTTGTATGAGTTAAATGAACCTGTGATAAAGCGCCTCGCACTAGTCAAGGTTTAGAATAAAACCAAGAACGAGTCATAAACTTAGTTTAGAGAGCAGTTATGAGTTTCATTGATAAAATCTAAACTAAAATTACTCTTATTGAAAGATCATTGTCCTTCCAGAAAGCGAAAATGTGCGAGTATATCAGACTCAAATACAAATCATTGTGTAAGACGATCTTTTTTCGAGGCTCTAAAACCCTATGGAAGAGAAGGCTGAATACCATAGTCAAATTCCCGGAAGCACGGGAAATATATTGAACATAAATTTGAAAATTGTGAATTGCAGTCCTAAGGAGCTGTACAGCACCAAGACTGAGCTACAGAAGAGCAGCACAACGAGCTTATAGTAGTTCCGCAACGGATATAGTAGTTAATAGTGGGTTTTGACTAAGTTATAACTTAGATATGGCCGCAGTAGCACATCAGAGAATTATGCAAGATATTTACAACCCCGCACGCAATGCTTGTGAAAATGCTCTTGCAGATGTATTCAAAGGACTAAATAGAGGCGTATTCACCAGTAAGGTCAAAGGACATTGACAATTTCTTTTTAGGACAAATATGGCAGCTAAAACCTTTGAATGAAATATCGATTTTTGTTTCAATTAAGTTGCGTAAATTTGATTTGAACTATATTTCGCACATACTAACAAAAGCGATATAAGAAGATCACAGCAAGGATTTCGAGCCAACAAAAGCGGTTGCGTTCCGTCACAACCCTCACTCTACATCAGAGATTGTAGTGACCCAGATACAAGGCAAGAAACGCAAGGAACGATACAGTTAGACTTTGAGTAAAACAGAAAGGAAAACTAGTTTTGAGAGCCGGAAGCTGGTGAAAGGGAAATGCCTCAAAGACATCGCTAAAATGGCACAACTTGGAAAGGATTAAAAAAGCGTAATTCACAATGACATTGGATATATAAGCTTTGAATTGGGTTGTTCGTCATGATATAGAAGATTCACAATCTATTCATGACATGCTCCGTAATAATTTGCTAACAGCTGCATATGAATATGAGGTAGTAAAAGGCTAGTGTAACCATCAAATAACGTGCGGATGAAAGCGGTCGAACCATGTACTTATCGTAATCAGTATTCTATGAAGTGGTACAAAATGAACCCCTCTGAATGTTGACGAACCAGAAAAAAATTATATCGTGCGAAATTGAATCGATTCAAGAAACGATACTTCAAATCGCAAGCACCAAGACTTTCACTCTGAATTAGATGCGAGTTTTGGGACATATTGTTCTTCACGTGTTCTAGAGAGCCTAAGGCTATCTGGTTTTAGCCTGCAACGTGTTCCAGCATCATGGAGCACTTAAAAATTGGTTAAAGACTAAAAATTTTATTAGCCGCCCGCCTAAGTTATAGTAAATCATAGATAGATAGGATAATTTAGTCAGCAAAGTTAATACTAGAAATATTCGCGAATACAAATAAATATTATATTCCAAAACTGCAATAGACTTTACCGAAAATTTAAGAGATTTTGATTGTTTTGTTGAGAATTGAGCCCATGCTCCGACGGTTAAAAATAAGCCAATTTCATTTGACTGATGATACCTTTTAATGGTAAAATAGAACGGATAGCGTGCAATACCAAGGACAATATTTAAAACTACATACTAGGAGAAATGTGCTTAAAAATAGTATATACAATAGTCATCGTCATTGACAACAGTTCACGACACAACAGAACAGTGTCCATTATGTGGCTAAGATTAAACGTAACCGTAAGAAGAACATTCCCAACAATTTCGTCAGGCTATCAATAATTTTAAATAATTTTTTAAAATAATAATACACAAACATATGGTTACATCCACACAGCTCGTATCTGTTACGTAATATAACAGACAATATTCGGAAAAGATTCGATGTAATATAAACATTAATACAAATTGTTTGATCAGTATATCAACACACTGATTTGCATAATATTGATTGAATTCAATTTTATGCTAATTTGAATTCGTGTATTAATCAACAACGTTTGGTAGATGAACAAAATAAATAATATACATAAGCCGATATTTGCTATATGTTGCTGCTGGTTCTGCCTTTAGTGTCGTATGTGAATCTCGCGCGTTATGATGTCATCCGAAAGTCAAAAATAAATACAATTTTATTTATTAGTTTAGGTTTTATATTATAATATATTATATGTCACTATTGATATTTGTAGAATAGAGTAATAATATAATAAAATTAATATTTGACCAATTACTTAAGTGGTTTAAGTAATTTGTTTTACTTTCTCACGTTTAAAATAGAATATTCAACATATTTAACTTTTAAATAATGAGATAGAAGATTAGTTTGTTTTAGAAATTGGTGGCATACCAGCATACTCTCGAGAAAATGACATATGATAAAAAAAATTATAAATGCCAGATGCCCAATAAATGCAGGCAATAAAAAATTTTTGTTACGTTTTCTTAATACATTAAATTAAGACATCATCCAGTTTCTTTATTATATTAAATAAATAAAAATTAATTTCCAACAATTTAATCTCTTTAAGTCACATTTTTACAATCAGTTCAAACGAATAAGAAAAATTATTTATTTTATTGTTTAAGTAAAAACAAAATCTTGAAGAAATCATAAATCAATTGGATTTTTATTATTTTAAAGAATTATTTTTATTAATAATAACAATTTTTTATGATTATTATACCACGATTCTTTTTTATGTGAATATATACGAGAATAATTACAAATCTTTCTTCTTTCAAGCATAAACAATTAAATAATAAAATTAATTAAATTATTAAGGAAATGGTTTATAATTTAATTAATGTTTGTCGGGAAATACAACCCGTTCAGTAGCGACTGTGGTTTCTTAATTAATATGCATAAAAAGCATTTGCGGATTGATTTATAGTAAATACTGTATCATTAAAAATGGCACCTGTTTTAGTTTACTTACTGGGTGAAGACTTTGAATCTGGTGAGTATTTAGTTGTCTAGCTAGCAAATTTAATATACCGGGTGTTTCTTTTAAACTGAGACGATCAAATATTTCGAAAAATAGCCACTCTACGGAAAAAATGTCCATAATCAAAATTTAATCATACCGCGAGAGAAATACATTCGCTTTGTAGGTGGGGTGGGGGTAACTTTTAAACTAAAATAGGATTTTTTATTGCAGATACGGATGCTACGGCTAAAATTACGTATGACTTGAATGAAATATTTTGTTCGGTTCATGATAGATGGCGTTGTAATCGACGGAATTCAATTTTTTCAATTTATTCTTCGTAGAACACACGCATTCGATTCTGCAATACGTTTGAAATAAACAACATCACGTTTTCATTGGAAATACTCGAAATTCGTCATCAAAACAATTTATTCCGTTTTGTATATCAAATTTAACGTTTGTGTTATTTCTTATCTTCATGTTTTTCGTAATTGCAAAATAAACGATGAAATACTTTAGAATGGACCGTTTAACTGTGCCAGTGAAAATTGAAATAGTTCTGGTTTATGGAGAAGCTGGCAGAAATCTTGAAAATGCTGTTGCTATTTACGCTCAATGTTTTCCGAATAGGATTCGTTCACGTGCTTCCTTTGGCCGTACTATCAAACAATGTATTACTGATGGAAATGTTCAACCGAAAAAGAGGACCCGTAGAGCAACAGTGACTGGAGAATATAATGAAATTGCTGTATTGGCAGCAGTGGCTCATAATCCTCATGTTAGTACACGAGAAATAGTTCGCGATTCCGGATTGTCCCTCACCAGTGTTTGGAGAATTTTAAAACGGCACAAGTATCATCCATATCATGTGTCTTTACACCAAGATCTTCATCGCGCTGATTTCCAAAATCGGGTAACTTTTTGTCAATGGGCACGTGAACAAATACAACAAAACCCCAATTTTTCTCGTTGCGTAATGTTCTCTGACGAATCGTCTTTTACAAACCATGGAACGGTTAATCGACACAACATGCATTATTGGAGTGTTACAAATCCGCACTTGCTTCGTCACGTTGAACATCAGCGTCCTTGGACTGTCAACGTGTGGTGTGGTATAATTGGCAACAAACTCATAGGCCCCCACATTATTGAAGGCAACTTGAATGGTCAAATGTACCGAAACTTTTTGGAAAATGAACTGCCAATATTACTTGAAAATTTGAACTTAGTAGTGAGACGGAACATGTGGTTTCGACATGATGGTTGTCCTGCACACTATTCGGTGGTGAACGTGAAATACTTGATCGTGATTTCAATGGTCGCTGGATCGGTAGAGCTGGTCCGATAAATTGGCCCGCTAGATCACCAGCTCTTACTTCGCCAGATTTCTTTTTGTGGGGCTATCTCAAAGACAAAGTTTACAAACAAGAACCAACAACACGTGAGAACATGATTGAGCGAATCAGAAATGCGTGTGCTGAAATTCAACCAAACACACTTCTCAGTTGTGTACAATCATTGGAAATGCGTATTAATAAGTGCATTGGAGTCGCAGGCCATCATTTTGAACACTTATTTTAAGCTAAAATTATTTTATTCACCTGCCATTTACATTATTAAATTGTTTTGATGACGAATTTCGAGTATTTCCAATGAAAATGTGATGTTTTTTATTTCAAACGTATTGCAGAATCGAATGCGTGTGTTCTAAGAAGAAGAAATTGAAAAAATTGAATTTCGTCGATTACAACGCCATCTATCATGAACCGAACAAAATATTTCATTCAAATCATACGTATCTGCAATAAAAAATATGGCTTCCTATCTTAGTTTAAAAGTTACCCCCACCCCACCTACAAAATGGGGGGAGGGGGCCTATTTTTTTGCACTAATGTATTTCCCCCGCGGTATGATTAAATTTTGATTATGGACATTTTTTCCGTAGAGTGGCTATTTTTCGAGATATTTGATCGTCTCAGTTTAAAAGAACCACCCGGTATATCTCCCTTTCAAAAGTTGTAATTTATTTTAAAAAATTTCTTCTCGATTAAAAATTGCATAGTTTAGATTATTTAGGTAAACATGCCAAGGAGAATGGGACCGGAGTGAAGTATTTAACATTTATTAAAAGTGTTGCTACACAAATTAACAAAAAATAAAAATGTTGTTACACAATTTAACAAAAAATGTAGTTGTACACAGAAAAAATGTAGTAGGGTTATGGCATAATTGTGGTTAATGTACTGCCAAATAATAACACTAATAACATAAAAATAAATGACATAAGTGAATCAATAAATCTTGGTACCGACGCTTTCTTTTTAAAAGGGGTAATCCATTATCAAAATGTTATTAAAGGAAATGCCCCTGGACATTTCCGATAATACATAAAACGAAATAATAATATTTGGGAACAACACGATGACTTGCTGGCATTTCCAATGGAAATTTATTCAAAAACTAAAATTAATCCGGCAATATTAATATATTCAAAATATTAGATAATAATATTAAAATGTACCAAATAGACACCAAAATATATTTTAAATAAAAATATTTGAATAATTTGCAAAGTTCCCGGAGGGTTGCATCGATGTGCCATATATCTCAAATAAATCACGAAGGCACGGATAAAATGCCAGAATACTCATATTTTTCTAGCCGTCTCTAGAACTATGTATTAAGAGCCATCAAACACCTACACGATTCAACGTACACTTTCAGATATTCACAAATATTGTAAAATTGATAGAAAATTCCCCGAGGATTGCACCGATGTGCCGTATATCTCAAATAAATCACAAGGGCATGGATAAAATGCCAGAATACTCATATTTTTCTAGCCAACTCTAGAATTATGTGTTAATGGTCATCAAAGTGTATTTTTTTAACTATACGAGTTATATTTTAAAATCCTTATTAATTCAAAACCATAAAGATTTAGTTTATTCAAAAATATTCATATTCATTGAATATTTTATTTAAAATACTCACATAGATTTAAATTGGAAAAATTAATTAATAAGTATCACTCTAAATTATTAATTCAGGGTACTTATTGATATTTTAACTCTTCGTAATTTTTTTTAACTCTATTTTTTTGTTTTTAAGTTTCAAAAGTGGGATATAAAACAAAAAAATTATAATTGCAACCCTACTACATTTTTCTGTGTACAACTACATTTTTTGTTAAATTGTGTAACTACATTTTTACTTTTTATTAATTTGTGTAGCTACACTTTTGATAAATGTTAAATACTTCACTCCGGTGAAAATAGAGAGGAGTGAATTAGTAATCAATTATAGTAGAGGTAAGGTTTTATGTATACTTAAGTAAAAATTAAGCTCCCTGGAGTTTTAGTATAAACTGTCGTGCTTAATTAAAAAACATTAGTATTCCTAAAATTTCCGAAAACTATCAGGTTTACCCTTGTTAAAAATGTTATCCTGAAATTTCTTTGAATTTTTTGTAAATGCTATCCAACATCCGGAAGCTGAGATTACAGTATACAGATTTCTACCAAATTTTTCAAGAATATTCAAAGTTTTGAAAAATCAAATACATATTAAAAATAATACGACAAATTTTCACTGTTAAATTCAAAAAGATTCCAATTGGATTTATTTTGTGGTGAAATTGAAACATTTTTAGATAATTTTTAACATTTATGTTAGAGAAGCCCCTAAGTCCTTAATAGTGCCGCCGTAAAGATCAAATAATTGTCTAATAATCTGAGATAAACAGGAGAAGTTGTGATAGAATTTACTAATTTTTTTTTGATTCTAAAGAAGGCTATTTTGACAATGTTTCTACTGTTATGTCTCCGATCCTAAAGATTTTCACGATGTCTCTCCCATATCACTTTTCTACCAAAAAAAAAAAAAAAATCTGCTCAATTTAAGTCCAAACCACACAAATATGTGAATAAAAATACGTACGTACTGACGTTTTTGATAAAAAATTTCGCTTGATTTGAAGTACAACCAACACAATTGTGTGGGTAGTTATAGTGTTTTTTTCGGACGAAAAGTTTGAAAGTAATGCACAAATGTGTAAGTTGGTTCAAAACACATACAAAAATAAGTTTTTGACATGATTCTTTTGCCTTACCCACAGAATTGTTTCTTCAGGTAGGAAAAAAGATATGACCGAATAGCTATTTCGATTTTTAATTTGTCCAGCGTGTTTTAAACAATTGTGGTTTTTGATTTCAATTCAAGATTCATAGTTTTTTAAATGTATTTTAGGATAGCGTAGACAAAGTTCTAACATAGAAATCAACATGGTAATTTTCTGATGAATTTTGTGATGCTACCCCGTGAACATTTCTAGGATCTCTCTCTCTCTCTCTCTCTCTCTCTCTCTCTCTCTCTCTGGCACTATATCCCATCAAGGGATTTGGCCAGCTCAAATGAGGCTTCATAATCATATTTTCATTTCGGATAATGAGTGATTAATTCATTGATCCTAACCCAGCCGTGAAATTTTTTCCTTGTCACCACCGGGAATCGAACCCGGGACCTCCGGTCGCTGGAGCAAGCATATGTTGACCACTTTGCCACCGGGGCATTTCTAGGATCGGTGAAACAAAATTTAAAAATTATTTCATGAAACTTCTAAGTTGTGTAGGGCACAGTAAATAACATCATAATCGAAGCCTGTCCGGAACTTTCAAAAGTTGAATCTTTGAACTATCCAAAAGTCTAAAAGTGACCCCGTGAACTTCTCTAGGATTTCTATAATTTGATTATTTTTACAATAAAACGGGTTCGCAGCTTATTTAGGAATGTCAGTTGGGTAGAATTCCAATTGGCGGAAATACCAAAATTTCCATTGTAAAGCAAGATTTTAATATTTGGACAAGCTAAAAATTTATACATTATAAAAGACAAAAAAAAATCTATAAAAAAACTAATTAACAGTGTATTTTGTTGAGACAATTACAACAACACCACCATGGCTAGAGCAAAAACTAAAGTGTTTTAAAATTTTACTTTAGCTGAATAGCTGAAAACCACTAGATGTCAAAATATGATTTCTTGTTTTTGTATATTATGAATATACCATGTTATAAATATGTATAATTATAATGTATTTAATATAATTATTTTTACAATATACAATATAATATATATTCTAAGCGTAAACTAAAAATTTTAAGCGGCTGAAAATTTAATTGTTATATAAAATATATTAAAGATTAAACTGAAATAAATTGATTAAATTCGAAAAATGAGCATTTTATTTTGAACAAAGAAGAGGAAGGAGTTTTTAACCGAAATGGCTCACTAACAATTTTTCCAACTTTTGATTTTTATAATTTTTTTTTGTCAATCTTACATACCTGGGGCGGTATGTTGTACCATCACTTCGAATCGAAATTCGTAAATGTCGAATGGCGGTATGTTGCATCATTTTCGAATCGCGATAATTTATAAAGTTTCATCATTTAAAACCAAAGTAATAATAAATGTAGCTAACATTTCATTCTACAAAAAGTATTGCAAGATTAAAAAACGGTAAAAGTCGAAAATGATACCACTTTCACTTCTTCGATTCGACTTTTTCGAATTTCGACTTTTTTCGATTCGAAGTGATGGTACAACATACCGCCCCTGGTCTATTACAAACCGGCGATCTTCGGGTTTCTTTTATAGATGGTGCACCATGCCATATTGATATCAAATAAGATCGACACTAGGTTCCATTAATGAATAATTCTTTTCTTAATTATTCATACACAAACTAAATGGCCCATACACATATTATGAGTTTATTGCGCCAATATCAACAAACAGTTGATCTTAAGATTGTTTCTTTAGATAGTGGACATCATGTTGTAACGAAATCAGGAGAGATCGGTGACGATATTTCAGGTTTCTAGGCACCATACATTTAAATACAAATTTAATTCATACAGAATATTCGTCCATTTACAAATTTACAAATATTGGGTTATAGCGCTAATTGTATAACATGCGGTTGGCCTTGGGTTTTTGTTCATAAGTATAGTAGGCGTGATTTCTGATCGACATCAAATGAAATTGTCCACAACACTTTAGGTTCCATGGAACCATCCATTTAAATGTAAAATTAATTAAACTGTTAATGGTCTATCCGAGGATCCTATAGCGCCAATCATAGCATACGGATGAACTTGTACTATTTTTTCGGTATTGAACATCATGTCGTGTAGAAATCATAAAATATCAGTTAGTTCATGTAGGTGTATTATTATGTAAGCTTTCTTACCAGAAGTTAATTAAATTACACCAAACTTGGTTAAGCAACGGCTTAGTTATTTTAAATTTGAAACCCGGTACGAACCGGGTATATCTAAATGGGGACTCGGACTCCATCTGAGAACCATCTGAACAAATTTTTCCGAATTTAAAACTCATCGATTCTTAGCACTCATCGATTAGTAGCACTCGAAAACCCTCGTCATACAATTTTATCAAAAATCGTTCGAAGCAATCAAAAACCTTAAATAAATTTTCAGATAATCAAGATTCATCGCAACCCATTCACGCCAATCTCGAACTAGAAAACCCTTATCATCGCAATTGTTATTATATCGTTCGAATCGAAAAACACTTAACAAATCGTCTCGAGATTACCACTAAATGAATTTCCTGAAATAAGAATCAACCGCAATCGGGCACAACCAGCATCAGGCGACACCAAAATCATTTGAGGTGGAAGAATATGTGCAAAGGGACTAAGCTCGTAACATTAATTAGATAGTAAATCCTGCAAATCAATATTTGGCGTGTTTCTTGACACTCATTGATCGGGATCAGTTCATATTTTATATGGAAAACATGATCCAAATTTTGATTTTAAATCTAGCATGCGTCTTTGTGTTGTTTCATGAAACATGAACTGAACTAGATCAGATCAAGCGTCAAGAAACACAGCTATTGTTACTCATAAAAACGAACATTTTCAAAAGACGCGATTAACGAAAATATATATACAATATGTCATCGTAACGCAACCAGCACAACATTCCTCAATATGAAGAAACATAATGCCAGACATCTAATTAACGCAAAACGCAAGACCCAACGCAAAGCAACTTGATGCTACATGTAGTAACATCACGTCACAATTTGCAACATCACGCAACATGATACATATGTCAACATGGTTCAACAGTCAACTACATAATGCAACAATCTACAACATTGTGCAACATGACGAATCATAGTGGAACATCACGCACCATGACAACATCATCCAACAAGGTCCAATATGACGCTACATGACCTCCTTTTCAGAGGGCCCTTAAATGAATTTTCCGGAAATCACAACTCCTTGTAATCGTTTCCTTGCAATCGAAAACCCTGTTTGCTAAATTTTATCAAAATCGTTCAAGCCAAATAAAATGTTAAAAGAAGACCACAATCCCAACCGAGCCCCCTTGTATAAGGGCCCATGGGAACTTCTGGTACTTGAAAACCCCCTCAGCAATATGAATCGGAATTATTAAAGCTAGATTTCTTTTCAAAAAATGGGACCCGGGACCCAACGGGGACCTCACAAACGGATTTTCCCGAAATTAAGACTCAATACAAAAAATACAAAATTGTTTAAGCCGAAAAATACTAAAACCGGACCCCATAACAATAACCGGAATTCCCACTCATCAAAATCAATTCCTGGCATTTGAAATTCCATTTTCACCAATTTTTATCAAAATCGTGCGAGTCGCAAAAAATAATGGAATCCGGCTCGCACCGGATAAAATCTAAATGATCACCGCACCGCACTGGAAATGATCACCGCACCGGATAAAATCTAAATTATCCAACCGGATAACTTACAAAACGAATTTTTCCGAAATCATGACCTATCTCACTCAATTCTTAGTACTCGAAAAATCTTCCTCAGAAATTTGGGAGTTTTTATGTTGTTTCATTGGCACACTAGATGTAAATATAAAATTTAATTATTATTTGCATCATGGCAAACAAAATATTTGCATATAATATGTTTTGAACCCAAAACAATATTTTAATTTGACATGTAAAAAGTATTAATTTGTTTACAAAGTGACGTATGGGTCTGGCCATCTCAAAATTATATATTTCGGATCAGACAAGTTAATACGTTTTACATTTCAAATTAAAATATTATTTTTGGTCCAAAACGTATTACATGTAAATATTATGTTTGTACTTTGAAGATTTTATTCATATTTTGCGAAACGTGACGTAAGGGTCTCGCAATATCAAAACCATACCATATATCTCTGATCTGACAAGTTAATACTTTTTACATGTCAAATTAAAATTTTATTTTGGATCAAAAACGCATTACATGTTAATATTTTGTTTGGAGCCTAATTTCGCTAGGTTGCAAAGTACGGTTTTGTTCCGTACGCTAGGTTGCAAAGTAAGGCCATATTAAAACCTGTTAGCTCTAATCCGACAAATAAACGTTTTTACACGTCAAATTAAAATATTATTTTTGGTCCTAAACAAGTAAATATTTTGTTTGAACGGTTCGATTTTGTTCATATCTTGGGATGAAACACGTATGGGTCTGACTATTCCAAAACCATACAGCTGTGATCCGTCAAATTAAAATATTAGTTTTGTTTCAAAATGAAAAGGATGAATTTCGCTATAGGTTGCAAAGGTATGATTTGTTCGTGTTTTCCTTGAGATATGTGTTTTCCGTCTTATTATCATAATCTGAAAAATTATGAGCCAATTTAAAAAAATATTTTACTTTATTTTATTAAATTAATACATTTTGTGTGTTTTCCGAATTAAAATAATTTTATTAATTTTTTTATTTTTCATATAATAAAATTCTAAAGTTATAGGGATATAATTATTTAATTTCGGGCAAATAATCCAAGGATAACTTCACAGTTCACATACTTAAGTGTGTGTGAAAGTATAAAATTTTAAGAACATTTCGCAAAAAAATATATGTGCTTAACACAACTGAAATCGTGCACAGTGAAATAAATTTTATTAATGTAAAGATTCATGCATTATAAAGTATAAGTGATAAAATTCACAAATTCACAAAATTTCCATGTTCATATCAAAGTGAGGACTTTGTCTATGCTATCCTAAAATACTTTTATAAAACTATAATGAACAGGTCTAAGAGTAACAAAAAAAAATTGAAAATAGATTGAAATCAAAAACCACAATTGTTTAACCAACCAGTTAAAAATCAACTGGTCCAGTTCATCATAATTTAATCTTGTTCACCACATATACGCGGGATTTCTATTTAGCTATTCGACCATATAGGTGAAACAGTAGAAACATTGTAGAAACATTGTCTAAAATAAAAGTAGAAACATTGTCTAAAAAAGCCTTCTTTAGAATTATAAATAACTTTAGTAAATTGAATCACGATCTTCTCGTGTTTATCTCAAATTGTTAGAAAATTATTTTATCTTTACAGCGACACTATTGACGACTCAGTGACTGCTTTAATATAAGTGCTAAAAATTATGTAAAAATGTTTCAATTTCACCAGAAAACAAATCCAATTGGAATATTTTTGAATTTTGGAATATTTTGAACAGTGAAAATTTTTGATATGTATTTCACAATCATTGTTTCATCGAATATTAATGAAATTTTGTGATAGTTTTTTAATCATATTTCGTCATTTCCGGGAAAGAAGGACGAAATAAATTTTGTTCCAAACTTTATTTACAATCCATTGTTTTAATTGTTTTTTCGTAAATGCGAACACTTTTCGAAATACCGATAAAAATTAAACAAAAATAGTATTCAAGATATTTTAGCTCTAATTCCTTTAATATCTCGTAAATGTTGCATTTTTATCTTAAACTATATGGTATACAGTTTTGTCAACATATCGTTTTAAAGGTAGGCTGCAAAAAATGTAAACAGACGATGGCTTAAGAATGGAATCACCTATCGACAAATTGCTGGAAATTAGAAGATTTCGTTAGGGGTCATATCTAAAATTGCGCAAAAGTTTAATTAAACCGGAACTGTTAAAACCATCATGATGATCGGCTAATCATCGTTTTGCACAAAAAATCCATCGCCTTCAATGAAATTGAACTTAATTTGAATGTACCGAGCTTTATAGTATGAAACAGGTTAAAAGAAATTGGGTTATATAGCTGTTTTAAAGTGAAAAAACTACTGATTCCCAGAGAAAATATAAAGAAACGATTGGAGCTCAGAAAAAAATTTGATAATACGAGTATGCTGATCTGATCAGAAGAGAGCAATTTTTAATTAAAAATCCTAAAAAGACGAAGTCGAGTTTGGTTAAATTTAAAATATACTCAAGCGGCAGTCCTGCATGGAGGTAGATCGTTGATAATTTAGTAAGGGTGATTTAGTCAAAACTAACGGGAAAATGACTTTGCTGAATCCGCTAAAAAAAGGAAGCTTAATTATTTCGTTTTAGGAAGACAACAACCCTAAACCTAAGTCAAGAGTCGCATAACAATATTTTGTTGTCAGAAACCCGATCTTAACCCTATTGAAAACCTTCTAATGATTCTGAATGATAAAATCCCGATCCATACAAGATCTAACTTACCGAAATTTTGGACAAGTGTACAACAAAAGTGGTTTTCAATTTAATCAAATTGCCTCGAAAATTTAGTTGAAAGTATGCCGCGGCGATTACAGATGGTCATTGATAATAAAGGAGGACACACTAAATATTAAATAATTTAATTTTTAAAATTTAACCATGGAAGATTTTTTGATTTTCTGAAGTTATATGTAATTGTTTGTCAAAGTTCTGCGATAGTTAATCAAATAAAAGTATAGTTTTGTTGTCGAAAATTTGAATAAAAAAACTCTTACAATAAAACAAATGAAAATTACTTTCTCAGATTATAACGTTTACTTTTATTTTCTCCATACGGTATATAGGAAAAGCGATGAGTCAATTCGCCCGGGTTGTAAATAGCCCGACATTTTGTTGAAATACAATTTTGCTCAAAAATCATAGGTTCCGCTAAAATTTTAGAAAATGTTGCGGACTGATATTGTTGTAAAATTAATTAAGAAACTTTTAGTTCATAATCGTTTTTATCATAAATGACATACTTGGCAAGGAAAGGTTCCTCCAAAGATACACTACAATTTCAAACCACGTATCTACTGATTCAAACGACAAACCTTTAATCTCTGTTCCGTTTAGTTGGTTTCGGCTTACTTTAAAAAGGTGAAATAAAAGGTGTTAAAAGCAGAAGTCACTTTTATTAAATTAATTTTTTTTTTGAGTTTCCAAATACAAATATTAATGGTGATTTTGAAAACATTCAAATAAATCTGCTTTATAAATTCAAACCTTAAATATTTGTGCCCGTACATGTGTAATATAAATCATAACCACTTTTTCATTTCTATGATAAAAGAATACTTACTGGGAAAGCACATGATACCCATAAAGTCTCAATTATATATCTATAAATATCCGAACGAGTCAATATATTAGGTGTGCAAGAAGAAACTCTCTTATTTTTGTCAAATTCAACTTTGTTGAAAATCTAATTGCTA
This sequence comes from Nephrotoma flavescens, assembly GCA_932526605.1. Lineage (NCBI taxonomy): Eukaryota > Metazoa > Arthropoda > Insecta > Diptera > Tipulidae > Nephrotoma > Nephrotoma flavescens. The sequence continues at coordinate 155,982,330 of OW052222.1, read as the reverse complement.
AAAACATTAATTATCGAAATATTCGCTGCAAGTATCTCTTTTGCCATGTGTCAGGTAGATAATGAATACCTCCGCGATAGAAACTTCGTGGTTTTGAAGCAAACTAGTCATCGAGCTATTTTTGTGCATCTTCAACTGTCGTGAATCGTTGGTCTTTCAAATATGTTGACATCTGAATATGCGGTAGTCATAAGGGGCCAAATCTGGAGTTACCCTCAACACCTTTGACGTTACTGTGAGCTTCATAGCGTTCAGCAGTATCAGTTCGACCAGGTTCCAGAAGCTCGTTGTAAATGACTTCTTTCCAATCCCACCAAACTAACTAACACTTTCTTGTCATGAATAATCATTTATGCAACTGAGGTTGATGGCTGGTCTGGATTAACTCACGGTTTTCTGCGTTTAGGGTTATCGTACAAAATACTAAGTAACTACTTTTCATCACCCGTAAAGAATTTACGCAACCAATTCTTTCTTCCGTACCGAGAAAGCAAATCCATGCAGATATCAACTCTTCGGTTTTTGTTTTCTTCGATCAGTTGATGAGGAACCTATTTTCCTTCCTTGTGTATTTATCTGTTAAATGACTGAAGCTTATGTCATAAAAACAGCAATAACAATACACGCATACATAAAAAAATGGCGAGCAATTTAGATGCGTTCTTTACAGTATATTTTAATGCAACCAACTTATTCAGAGCCGAGTTTCTACTTGCACACCTAATATAATGCTTAGCCATACTTTTATATTTGCTGTTGTTTTAAATATATAAAATAATAATAAATTAAATTAAATACAACAGCAAAAGCAATAAAAAAATTGAATTTAGATGTTAACATAAAATAAATAATTTTAATTTATATTTACATACCACCGAGTACACAACTCGTAAGACACCACACAATAGACACAATAACACAATGAGTTCACAATAATTTAAATGTTTATTATTTATTTACTTAAATCAATTATTTCGATTTTATTATTATTTTTAATTGACATAACCGAAATATAATTCTTGGAACAAATTGATTTGTGTTATTGATATATCATATATGGTCTAGCTCTAAATTAAAACTTAGACACGATCCTGTGTCTACCAACAGACACAATAATTTTTTTTTATTTTGGTTTATTACGTTGACTTTCAATTTATTGTTACTGGAATGAAATTACTTTCAAATTAGATTGAATTTTTGTTTATAAGGCGTTAGAATTAAATTCGATTAAGCTTCTTATTGGAATATTTTAAGAAACTCAAGAAACAAATTAATTTGATTTTCGATATTGATTTGTAATTCTATTAATAGAGTTATTAAATTAAATTTATCGTGATGAATGTGATTGATAGATTTATTGTCAGGGTTAGAGAACCTTATGAAACACAATTTTATGTTCAGATCAATTGAAAAATTTACTATAAAACCAAATCAATTAGTAAGATGACATAAGGTTACGAAACGACGAAATCGAGGTAGCAACTGCCACTTGTGATCTGTGCTAAAAATGTCGTCGTAGGTTTACAGTACTAGAAAATTGCTACTGTTGTAATAGTTAACAGTTGCCAGTTGCCAAATTGAGCTTACTAATTTTAACCAAAAGGTTTGTTTAAAATAAATCTAAACTTAACCATAATTTAACGTTAGTTGCTAGCTAGTTAAATTTAAATCATGGAATCAGTTAAATATTTAGTATTTCTAATATTTTTTCTATAACGTTCGTTGAATTTTTACCGTTTATCAATATTTTTTAGGGCGTGATTTGGTTTAAGACCTTTTTAGCTGTTCTTTAACTTTTCAGATAAGTTTTGAACATCTTTCAACTTGTATTCAACCGATGCTAAATTAAGCTAAATATATAACCAAAGCCGGACAATTGGTGCAGTGGTTAAAATTTCGGCACTTGGACCAAGAGGCACTGGGTACGAATCCCAGCAGAGGTAGGATGCAAAGCGAATTTTCGTCATCGATTACGATCTGTGATGTTAATAAACGCAAGTAAGACCCTCTGTTGGAGTGCAGAATTCAGCACCGACCAACCGCCCATCTCCGTGTGCAGGTTGACATGGAGCTTGCAATGTGCAGGTATACTGTAATTGTGGGAATGAGTGGTGTGTGCGTTTTACTGTTCGCCAACTTGTGATGCCATTCTTTTCAGTGGCCTCAATTAGTATCTGGCCAGTCTTCAAAAAGGTAACATTAACTTTTCAAATAAAATAATCAATAAAAATTTTTAGTTTGTCGATGACACACAAAGAAAAAGTTAAAAAACATTTTTGCAAAAAAATTACTAAAAAAATTGTGGAACATATTGACAGAAAGAATTAACGCTTCTTAAAAAAATTGTGAACGTAGTTTTACTATAAAATATTTAGATTTACAAAATTTTTAATCGCAAAGTCCGAGTTGGCCAAAGAGAATCAATATCCGAGTAATGGCGTCTGGCACTATGTTCATTTTGGATTTAAAAAAAATGCTTGTTGCGACTATCAAACGTAACAACGACACAATCTAAAATAATCGAACTTAATTTTAATGGTGATGGTCTTCCCACTTGCAGAAGTTCAAAGGTACAATTTTGGCATATTTTATGCTGAATTTTGGGAACCATTTCTACAACCATTTTAGTTTTCCACTTTAAATTGAGTTTTAACCTATATTTTAGAAGGATTAATTCATTTTTAAATGTTTGCAATTCTTTAACGTGCGCTGGTAGCTCCCATAACTTTCATACCAGTCGTTTACACGATCCTGTAACATTTGCTGATTTGTAAATGGTGTTTTATTTCGAAGGTATAGAATAATGAATTTAAATTAAACACAGAAAAATAATTGTAATCGCCACGGATGTGGCTTTATTTGAGAGAAAATTTTATGCCAATAATATTTGAATGAGATTTCTGGTCGTATTTCGGCAATAACACGTCGAAAGTTGGCGTTCAAGTGTTCAATAGTCTCTAGTTTATTACGGAGACAAGTAGCTACACATACTCCCACGCGCTATATGCATGTGACATTCATATGTCTCTTTACGGGTCTTCGTGAACTGTAACGTTTTCATCAGCATTATTTTTGAACACATATGGTCCAATGATTACTCCGGCCCATAAAGCCCACCAAACGGTAACTTTTTGTAGATGAAATGATTTCTGAACGGATTATCTTCTCTCCAAATGCGACAATTTTGCTTGTTAACATAGCCATTCAACCATTCAGCTTCATCACTGAAGAAAATTTTGTATGAATAGTTTGCATCGATGTCAATTTTTGCTTCGTCCCGTTCACCGAATTAATTCCTGCACAAACTCAATCTTTTAAGCATGTAAACCAAGATGCTTACGCAAACCCCTCCATAAAGATATTAGATCAAGTCCTAATTGTTGTGCACGATGACAAATCGGTACATTTCGATTCGCTTCAATACTACGTACTACAGCTGCCAACTAACTGCTCGGTGCGCGACATATGGGGTCATATGGGACGCTTATTATCATTTAGAGTAAACGTGGTGTAAAAGCGATCCATATAGTTAATCGAATTAACTGCTCTAATGGACGACTATATCGACCATAACATTCACGAACTAAACATAATTTGTCAGCTGTCAAACCGGCTGTCAGTGAAAAAAAGTATTGCGAATATAAAGTTTAAATTAATAACTTGCGTTCTGGGCACTATTCTGGCAATTCCCCGGGAATAGGGAATTGGGGAAAGATTTTGTATGTAATTTCAGTTCAAATATTTTTTTTCTGAGTTACTGGAATGGAAAAATTATTCCCAATTTATAAATATATACATGGAACTTTTTTCGTCAGTAGGCCGGAAAAAATATATTTGAACAGAAATTACATATAAAATTTTTCCCCAATTCCCTATTCCCGGGGAATTACCAGAATAGTGCCACTGGTTGAAATCGAGTTAGTTTTATACCAAGGACAAATAAAATGTCGGTATGCAATATACTTTCCTGAGCTTAATCGATTATCATAACGTTTCACGAGACGGGTATGGTTCCAAATGGCAAATCGCTGTACCAAATGGGCCGTCTATCATGAGCATTTTTGGAACGAATTCTTCATTTCTAATTTAAACGTACATTTCTTTTGCAATGTAGTTGGGGTTACTACAAAACTTATAGGAATGAGTGTTTCAACTACCTACTCTCAAAAAAAAAATCATGTCTTAAACTCTACACAAAGGACGCGAATAAATTTAGAGTATTCTTAATAACAACAACCTCGAAAATTGTTTACGAAAATATGAACTGTGATGTCTTCTAAAACCTTGAGATCTCCAGAACGTTTCGAACCAAGCGGAAATTTACACTTTTCAGGTGCTTAAAATACAAGAGCATAAATGGTCTGGAAGTTAATTCCATAAAACAACAAATAGTTATACTTTTCACTAAAGTAATAATCAGAAAAGAGGAAAATTAGGATTCAGTTTAGCATGCTCTGGCGAGTGCAGCAGTTTATAATTTTATAATCCCAAATTCATCCAACGTGCGAAATTCCATCATGATCGGATAAGTAATAGCCGTGTCCCGTTGTAGGTCGCCATATTAAAAAACTTTTTCTAGAAATCATTTAAGAATTCCACTTTCATCCAACATATCCAATTACATTATAATCGGTTAAAGAATGGCCAAGTTTGAGGTATTTTCCAAAACTTCTTCCAATAAAATTTTAAAATTCCATTTTCACCCAAAATACCCATTAGAAATGTGCCGAGTTTCGTCTCAGATGGCCATATTCAGAACTTTTTCCAAAAATTATTTAAGAATTCCATTTACATCCAATATATCCAATCCCATTATAATCAGTTAAGAAGTTACCGAGTTACGTCCCAAGTGGCCATACTCCAGAACTTCTTTGAAAAATAATTTGAGAATCCTATATTTTCATCCAGCATGCTCAATCCCATCATAATCGGTTAAGACATTCCCGAGTTCCATCTCATTTGGCAATATTCCAGTACTTCTTCCAAAAATCATTTAAGAATACCATTTTCATCCAACATATCCAATCCCAACATAATCGGTTGAGAAATTACCTTGTATAACAAGGTGGCTATTTACAACCAACTATACTATAACCGTATAAAAATTGGTTGTAAATTAAGTGATCGCGGTACAATTTAAATCTAATTAACAGTGATGGATATTATTATTAAAATATAATAATTATAATAATGTGAAATAAATAATTATAATAATGTGAAATAAAACTATTAAAAAAGACGGTAAAGGTTCGGAGCTGAACTCTATAAGCATTTTTGTTGCCTATAAAGAACTTCGATACATTGTGATTTGCGTATTTCAAATATTATGACTACCCACTCACACACCCACCTAACCCCATTTACACCCAGCCCAACCGATCCCAATCCACCATATCTCAACTGACCCCAATCAACCACAAACCACCATATCTAAACATTATTACCACCCTCCCACCCACTATCCAATTCAAACCCCAAAACACATTTCACCCGCACCACCCTATACCGCACCACCCATATTATCACCCTTTAACACCTCCACACCCACTTCCACCCACACACACACACCACCCACACAAACCTCATGCACTAAATCCCAAATTCCCACACCAAACCCAAAACGCTTCATCCCACCCACTCCACCTCCCATACTACCACTCCAACCACCCCATAACTACACCACCCACACAAATCCAAATCCCGACGAGATATATTTTTATTCCACATTCACACATGCTCGATGAAACCAAAATAGAATAGAAAATAAAAAAAAATCTATCAATTTTAAAGAGCATATAACTAGCTGGATTACCCGGCATATTGCACGGGAAAAATTAAAATTACTTTGAATTACGGATATTTTGCAGGTAATTTCTCGACGTCACTGTAGTTGCAATCGTATATAACAGGAATTCATCAGGTACTGAATCCGTATCGGAAGCATCACAGGAAGCATCAAAAATTGAAATTTTAGAAAAACATTTTACCACTGCCTCTAGACCCAGGTCCCAGCCCTAAATTGATCAACTCAGAAGCCTTCGAAAGCATGCACGCTACCCATCATCAACGTTTCATCGCAATCGGATGAATGGTGCAGGAACGCAACAGAATGGAACCCTTGATTCAGAGGACGCATCCCTCGGATTCTAACAAGTCACTAATTTCATATAAACCTTTTCTAAACTCATTCCCAGGAAAAAAATAACCAGAATTGAAATTTTACGAAAAATTTTTTTAGATCCAACCCTGACTTTTCAAACGCAGAAATCTTCGCGGGTGTGCACACATAGAAGATTTTTCTGCAAATTTTGTTTTAAGTGATTTTGATTTAGGATTACCAAAGAGCCTTTCATTTGCCAGATTATGTTATTTACTTTATTATTTTTTAAATCAATAACTGTAATTAATCGGCCAAGCCGTGTTGTTGCTGGTTTATCAGCATAATCCAGTGACTTTAAATAACCCTTTTGAAAGGAATCGAGAGTTGTCATATCTCAGGACCTCGGCAGCCAATTAATAATGCGTTCGTTGTAACGCTTGGTGATGAACGGTATTTTTTGCCTTTCTGTCCAGAGAGAAAACGAATAGCGATGATGGTTTACCTACTCTCGAGCACGCAACGTACAACTGCCCGTAGGAAAAACACGGCAATTCATGGGTTATTACACACACTTACAGCGATTGGCCTTGAGATTTATTAATCGTCATTGCGAATGTAAGACGAACCGGGAACTGAACACGCATAAATTGAGACTGCAAGTCGGTTGGAATCGATAGTATTCTTGGAATCAGAACATCCTCGCTTTTAAACTTTCTTACGATTATCGTTGCTTCAATCACTTTGTTCATCAGCCTCTTAACAGTGAGTCGAGCGCCATTGCATAGCTTTGGTTGGTTCAGGTTGCGTAACATGATTATCACCGATCCAACCTTGAGCTACAAATTGTGCGGCACGATTCCTAGCAAATCCAATTCAAATTCAATTTAATAATTACGACTTCATTTAGGTCTGTAATGGAATTGATCGACTTAAAGGAGTGCAATTGGCCAGCGATTTGACTTTGAATTTTTATTTTCAAACCGTCTACATCCTTATTTCTCGCTGCCAAAATGGCTCGTTCGCTCAACCAAATATGTTTTTTGTGATTTGCACCAATATTCGGGAACACTTTCGTGATCAATTCTTCTTTAGATGTTGTGAATTGACAAAAAAAATGGTAAAGAAATGAGGCCAGTCAACACGAATTTTTCCATTGGCAATGTCTACTAATTGCTTTGAAAATACGTCCGCGAATTCGTCATTTTGTAACGCGACTCGCATATTCGTTGTTAGTTTGAGAGTTTTCACGTATCTCCACAAATTCGATGTCTTCAAGCAAGCGTTTATTTCATAAGCTGCTGTTGATCTTAGAATGACTGGCAGCGTTTGGCGAAAATCGCCGGCCAGCAGAACCATCGTACTTTCAAAGAGGTTCTAATTATTGCGCAAATCTTTCAACGTTCAATCGAGCGCCTCTAATGCTCGTTTGTGCCCCATCGTACACTCATCCTAAATGATTATTTTGCTGTCCGCCCTCCTTCTAACAATGTGGCAGCGATCCCAGATGATGCTACTGCCAGTGCTATTTGACTCTGTGGGCAAATCGAAGCTAAAATCAATGAAATTAAAAAGGTTTTGCCAGTTCCGACTGGTGCATCGAAAAAGAAGATTCTTCCGTAGAAGAACAACCTGCTATCATCAATATGTCATACGCGGTTTTCCGCTGCTGATTCAAAAGCTGTACTTTTGTCTATACTGATTGATTTAAAGCATTTCGATCGTATTGCCGCTCTCGTTAAAATTCTCGATCAAAAAAGATTGAGCCAAATCTAACCGTTCTCAACTAATGCGCTAGAAAAAAAATTCAATTTTCATCAAGGTTTTCCGGAAGTTTCCGAGTTTTCCACTCAGATTTTCCAATTTTTCTCCTCTAAAAAACCATCTGGATCGAATACGTGTGAAGTTCTGTATAAAACATCATTTTTCGATTTTCCGACTTTTCCGGTGGATTTTCTTGAAATGTTCTTTCGTAAGAACGATATCATGAAAATTGGGAACAAAGCAAAATAAGATTGAGCCAAACCGAGCCGTTCTCAACTGATGCGCTAGAAAATCAAAATCAATTTTCTTCGGGTTTTTCCGGAAGTTTCCGAGTTTTCCACTTGAAATTTTTCTGTTATAAAAGACCATTTGGATCGGATCCGTGCAAAATCCGGTGGATTTTCCAGAGGATTTTCGCAAAATTTTCTTTCATACAAATTTGTTCTGATAATTACGAACACAACAAAAAAATCATCTTAATCGGTCGAGCCGTTCTTAAGTGATGATCAGTCATACATGCGCCAATTGATTTTTATTAATATAGATTTTTCTGTTCGTGTGTATGTGACTGAACTCCTCCTAAATGGCTGCGCCGATTTTAATGAAATTTTGTGTGTGTTTGAGTGAGTTCTGAATGGTTTAGATTCACAATTGGATCCAATAGGTGTCACTGCGATCGGGATCTAAGATTTTTTTTTTTTTTGTTTTTAATGAATTTTATTTTTTATTTTTTTGTATTTTTCGCATATCATAACATATAACCACAAAATATCACCGCCGCACCACCATCCCTAATCTTTATATATAATTCTTCTGTATGCGAATTTGTGACTGAACTCCTTCTAAACGGCTGAATCGATTATAATGAATTTTTGTGTATGCGTTTCAGTTTCCTAGATGGTTAAGATCTACAAGTGGACCCGGTAAGTAGCACTGCGATCGGGATCTAAGAATTTTTGTTTGTTTTTTGACGAAATGTTTTTTTCTTTTTCTTTTTAGATTTTCCGCATATCACAACATATAACTCAAAAATTTCACCACCGCCACCATTCAAAAATTTACAATCTACGTGTGTATGTGACTGAACTCATACTAAACGGCTGGACCGATTTTAATGAAATTTTGTGCGCATTCAATGGCAATCAATCTAACCTACTCTTCTGCATCGCATTTGAACCGCTGATCAAGATTATAATATCGACTTTTTGCCACAAATATATAGGGAGGTATTAATATAGATTGAAGATATTTGCATTCTCATTTCGAATATGACACTGATTCATTTCGGTATCCCACCGCCTAACCCTCTAACGAAAGTGTGAACAAAAGTTTGATGCACCCCTTTTTGTTGCAAATAATGAAGTGGATTGAATTTTTTGGACGCACTAGGCGACCTCGGCAAAACATTCCTCATCTCACTGATACTTGCGCGCATTCAAGTACAATATCATATTGCGTTGGCAATTGCTTCAACTGGCATTTGCTTGATAGGGGAAAGACTGCACATTCAGCACTCAAATTGTCATTGATCGTTCACACAAATTCAGACGGAATATACAATATATAGAAGGATTTTGGCATGAATAAAATTTTGCAAAAATGCAAAATTATTATCTGGGATGAACGCACTATAACTCACAAGCATTCACTTGAACCTCTCGATAAACCGATGAAAAATTTCAACGATAATAACAGACTTTTCGGTGGCGCTCAACTGTTGCTGCCTGATTGTCGTTTTTTGCAAATATTTTGAAAACTATATCGTTGATGAGAACAACGATCGAGAACTAGTCATCAGTTTTTGTTGAAAAAAATATTGTTCAGCTTAAACGTTCGGCATGATGAAACTTAATACTTAATCTTTTTCCATAAATTAGGAGATCCTGATGATGTTTGGCCGAATCAGTTAACCCGAAGTAGTAGCTTCATTTAAATTTAAATGTTATCGAAAATTGCGAGTTTTGATATAAAAAGGCGTTATTTCACCAAAATTCGACATATCTACAATCCAGGGTGCGTATTCTTGAAATCGTTGGAAATTTCCCCAATCGGAATACAATTTGCGTTAAAATTTAATATACTATTCTAATTTTTCGCCTACTACTTTAATAATTTTTTCAAATTTGTTTTCAATGTTTGTCTCCCTACTAAGGGAATAATTTCAAATCGATTTACCCAGTCGGAATTTTTCCCTTAGTAGGGGAAAAATTATGTTTCTTAATTTAAAAAAAAGAAAAGAAACTTAAAAAATCATTAAAGTAGCCGTCGAAAATTCAAATAATTTAGAGAATTTCAAAGCAAAATGTATTCCGGTTGGGGAAATTACCACGTATTTCAAGAATACAGTCCAAGGTGGACTGACTATTCAGAATCAGACTTACATATTTTTCTGAGCCGCTTTGTGACTAATTTTGTTATTGAAACTGGTTAACTTCACAGCCATCGAAGCAAACCAAATAGCCGCAGTAATTAATAGAATAGAATAATTAAATAGCAATCAAATCATAATCTACTCCTAATCATAATTACATATATACGTTCAACATACATCCTGAACTATTAAACAATTAAAACAAAACAAAAAATAATCGAAATGATTATCAATTACTCAATCAGTTAGCCACAAATAAATCAATAACACTGAGTAGAATACGTACACCACGGTTTAAAATCGCAATCGCACGCATGCAAGAAGCGACGATCAAAAACACTACTTACATGCGCACATTTATTATAACATTTTTATTTATTTTAAACCAAACTTTAATTTATCTTTCAAGTATAATTAACTAATTATATTTGAGATCGTAAATAATTCGTTTTTATTTTTTTTATCTAAAACAGATCTCAACAATTGGAAAATTAATACATTCTATGCCAAGTACTACTGTTGGTTTAAAACAAAATAAATGACTTTGTTAACTTCACGCAGCGTATCCATGTGGAAAAGCAGCAAAAAATTGAAAATTTATAAATCATTTTGCCGTATTACTTAAAGATAATAAACTAATTTACGGTACAATAAAATGTATAAAGAAAACACAGTATAATAATCCTTAAAAATTTATAATCTAGCGATCGATCTTAATTTTTAAGTTTAATAATATTTGTTGTTTTTGTTATTAATAATATTATTATTAATGCTTTATTTATTTTTTTTTTTCGTATAAAGCTAAATATATTACAGTTGATTCACGTTTTTTGATAGCGTACTTGAATATTAATCAACAAAGAGCCAACGAACACAAAATCTACGTACAAACAATATACATATATGTATAAGAAAATGACTGTAGAAAAATTTTTATGACCTGGAGGCCATTGGCGCCACCTTTAATATGTAAAAAAAAATTAAATTAATATTTTTGATTATTATTATATTTTTTTTTTGTAATAAAAATATTAATTTATTTTTTGTTTATACTCGCGTACGTTCATTGGCCACACACATATATGTACATACTCTCAAGTACTGGTATAAATAAAATTAACGATAAAATAGTAATTAAACTGTAATCAACTTCCGAAAATGAAATCTATATCGTTGATCTCAGGTAATTAAAGCGTCGTGTGTGTACTTTATATAAATCGATGATCCGCATTTAACTCTAAGCATTCAAGAATGATCGTAATTTTTACAAAATTATATTGAATATAATAATAAGAGTTTTATTTAAAAACAAAAAATACTTTAAGTGGGTGTGACATCTCTAAATTGAAATTCAATTGAATTGTGCAAGGCGCTCGCACAGGGGACAATAATCGAATAATGGTCGAGGTTCTTTTCTTCGTTAAAAATAAATAAAAAGATTCATTAAATTTTATTGACTTTTTGTATATTTGGTTATTGTTGAATTGTTAAATCAATAATCTGATTGTTGTTGTTGTAAAATGCACCATTACAATTTTACAAATTTATTTATTGAACGATTAATTCGATGGTAATGAATTTATTATTGACAGTTTGAATTGTATGAATTCGTTTAGGATTGCAATTGAAGAACGCACAAAATGTAATTCTATGTGATTTCTAAAACAGTGTTTTCTGTGGTAATTTCATGAATGGAATTTAAATTTTATTTTCAGCGTAATAAAGGTAACGGGTTATTAAAATTGATAATTTATAAACAAATGAGTAACGTGTCTATATCTGTCTTTTGGGTAAAGGCCAGATATAAACCTGATGATTTCAAATCTAAATAAGCTCAACAGGGTATTGGGTATTTGGGTTGGGTATTTTCTTCTTGGTTGTAGATAAATCTCAGGGTTAACTCACTCTGTAAAGCAGTATACATATTTAAATGTTTTATTTTTTGCATTCAGAAAATGAGCGATGTGAGCATTGTTTCTATCTCACAGGTTTTAATAAACAAATTTAATAAATCGGGGCATATAACTTGAGGTAAGCTTCGCGAATTCTAAAATAACATATCTAAAGTGTGCATCGGGTCAAATTCATTTCGGAAAAATTTTGGAAGCTTTTTAAAAATAATATCTTATCGAGGGTATGGTTGATACAAAATGCTTTAAAATGTTCAGCGGAACAGACCAATCCTGGAAAGGATTTACTAAAAATTATATAAATTTTGGGATAAGTGGTTTCGTAAAAATAATATGTTATTATTTGCAAACTTATCTTAATTAAGTTATTTTTCAGAATACAGATACAAAAAATAAAACTGTGATTTTTCCGAATTCTTCTATTTAAACTTAAAGTACATTTCCATTTAATTTCGTTAACTTAATGACAAATGAGTCAATCAAGCATCAGTATCACTGTTGTCATCATTAACATCAGGATCAATGTTTCGAATTTGATCATCAGAGAAAGATTCTGGTAAAAGTTGTGAAAATCCATTGGTCCCTTGTAGCAAAGAGTCAAATCGCTTATTGTAACATTATTTACTACGCATTTTGCAATATTTGTCATTTGAAATGATTCGTCTAAATAAAAACTATATATTTGAAATTTTTTTACCAAACTCACGTGTAAATCGTAACCATCTTGGCTAATGAAAGTTTATTCCTTTGTTTTTTTTCGCCATACATTGTGAAAAAATTAAGAAATGTATTTTGATTCATTTCTGTTTCAACAAAATTTCGTTTTACTCCACAAGTTTGCACGAACCAATCGCGTGGATGGTGTATTTTGGCCAATATAGATTTTTTTTTGGATTATTGCATGATCGCCGTGAAACTCCATGTGAGTGTGGCCGGGAACAAGAAACGTATGGCCAATTGTGTCTAAAGATTTAGATTATTTGCTGCAATCGAGAACATAGTATATATATATATATATTATAATTAAATGAATAAATAAAATAAATAAACAAAATAAATAGTAGCAACAAACGAAGTCTTCTTTTGTCTGGAACAAGAATCGCTGTAAAGTATTGCAGTTTCCACAGTCGGTGTTAATTGTTTTAAATGTTCAAAAACAAAGACGTCATGACATTTTCGTGGACGGTTCTCTTTACCCTGAGACCCATTTTCTGTTTGATCATAATGAATTTGTGGTAGTTTTTTAAAAATTGTTTTTCATATTCTGATTCTAATGCTTCTATTTTTACTTTAAACAATTCACATTTGTTCCAAATATCTAATTTAGGTTTTTTGAATTGTGTAAATAATTTAAAAAAAATCGTAAATGGAACAGGATGCTAAAACTTCTGACAATACTATTTGTACATTGTAGCGATGTTAAATCTCATTGGAAGTATAATTTAGGTGTGTATCATCGTGAATGAAGGCTTTCGTTGGTCAGGAAGGACAATATGCTGTTTAATTTCATTAATTTTATCTGCACTTAGTATTTTTGGTATGATAGTTTTACCCTGACCATCGGCCAAACAGTTTTCAAATGAGGGATCTAATTTTTTCTTATCTACGTGCAAACATAAGTAGTTTTGTTTTGTTGTGACAGAATATAAATACTAAAAAATTCTATGGAATGAAAATCAATTCATAATAAGCACTTATCTCAAGATAAGTGATTATGTTGAAAGGCCACATATTTTAATAAATATTTTAGTTTACGGTCTGTCAAATAGCCAAGTGGTGTATAAAAATAATGCCAAGAGGAAAATACTTATCGGCCGAGAAAATAGGCAAAATTCAAGCAATACGTTTTTCTTGTCGGAAAATAGGCACAAGATTAGGCCGCCATCATGTAAAGGTTTCAAATTATTTAAAAGAAAAACCCAAAAATGACTTGCCGGCAATAGCAAGTTTATAGGGGTGGCGTTATTCAGGCAGTATTCAGTACTATTGGAGGGATCTTAAGCGGAACCAAGTTCTCAAAGCGAAGTTTTGGTGGTGGAAGTCTAATGGTATCGGGGTTTTCTCTTCTGCGGGTATACCCTCACCTTAGCCTTTCTGGGAAAACTGGATTTTCCAGCCAGATAACGCTCCAACCCATAAGAGTCAACATCTTGGTTTGTGGCGCATTACATACCAGTTTTAGATTGACCCGCTTGTTCTACAGACTTAAAGCCCATAGAAAATCGTTGGGTATTATTAGTTAGAAAGGTTTACGTGAGTACCAAACAATTCCAGAGACCAATTAGTTGAAATTGCCAATGCATTTTCAGCCTGGAACGAATTATCGCCCGAAATGGATGAAAACAATGGGGGCCGACGGCATATTAATTTTTTTAATTTCCTTATATTTATTTTATTGAAGTTTGAACGTCTACCAACAAGTGATTATATAGTTATGGCACATAATAAATTTTTAAGATATGAATTTTTTGTACGCGGACAAATTGAAGTGAATGTTTTTCTGAAACCCAACAATTGTTGCCGTAACAATTGTTTATCAAACTAAATCCCAGCAAAACCATTCCTAGTGGGTCGCGTAGGCAGCTTTATTGTTTTAAGGGTTTTCTTTAAACTTTTTAACGGCGACGCTTTTTTAACCTGCCTGGCCACGAGAACGTGCGACTGCTTCAATAGGAAAATTTCTTTATAAGCCTATAGATAGATTTTTTTTGTATTTTATGGTGGCTTTGAAATGTCACCTCTACTTTGGTGTTTCTGGCATACAACATTCCTAATTATTCATTTAATACTTTAACAAAAACAACTTTCACCTACAAATGTTTGCTTTAATTGTACATTAGAGGTTTAATGGAGCTCTAGTATCAAATTGAAAGACTTAATTTCAGCAAAAAAAATTGTTTGGTGTCCGTCGACACAAACAAAATAAAATAAAAATGAACCAACAGTTCGAATCGAACTCGCGTGACTTGGCCAATTACACTACCGATTGAAAAAAAATCTTTTAATATTTTTTACTGAAATCCATAATGGTATCAAATAGTTAGATAGTGAGGAAAGATTTTAGTTGATTGCTAAAGTATGTTACGGAGTTCCGAGGCCATTTCAGAAATATACCCATTCCATTTTCGATGATTTCCTTTGATATATGATCGTATTCAATGATACATTGGACATACAGGGCTATTGCCATGAGATTTTAGAAAAGCTGTATAAGTAGTACCTTTGAATTGAATGCCGATGTAACGGATAAACATACTACTGCTACCCTAAAAATTATGAAGGTTTTTTTTTAACATTCCATATATTTGGCCATTGCTTTAACCAAATTTTTGAAGATAACAAATTCAGACAGTTGATCTACAATAATTAAAATCAAAGTTGTACCATTAGATGACCTAATTTGGTCCAATTAAGTCAACATAAATCATTTAGCAAAGCCTTTTCACAATAATACGGTTTGATTTTACGCTTTGAGGCTTTTACCTACTCCTCCATGTGCTGCCAATTGTAAATCCTTTTCCTGTCGTATTATATGCCCGTTAACGATGAATTTATATATAATTTCCAGGTTAAAACATTGGTGAGACACTCACCCAATTTATGTTCGATTCTGAAATAAATTCGATTTTATATTCGAAATTTTCCCAATAATCCTGGGAAGGCATCATGAAATATGAGCGGAAAATTTAATCGGATTTAAAAATATTTTCAAACATACTCGATTAAAAGTATCTTAATATTTGCTTTAATAGATGTGGGCTGATGCATAAGTTGGATTTCTATAATATTTAAGAGCAATATGGTTTAACTGCTAGAAGGTTTTCGAAATTCAATTTCTACCGGTAAAACATTTCTGTTCAAAATTGCTCGATTATGAAATAGTTGTCGAATGCATTGTGTTTCATTCAAAATATCTTAGCTAGCTTTGACCATCGAACTTTTCTGTCTTTATCTATTGATAAATTTTGCAACAATTGGTTTTTCCAGTCGAGTTTCATGATCTCGCACCTGGATAATTTTATATTTCCCTACACAACGTTGTGTATTCTTTATTATAAAAATATATTTAAAAAAAAAATTAAAAAACTACGCTTATATTTAAAGGCTCTATACAGAAAGATAAAATAAAATTTTTCTTCCGGTATAACCAGAACCAGAGATACATTGACAAAATACATTTTGTCTGCCGGCTATGTCGCTTTCATAAACACAACAAGAGCGTCAGCGATGAAGCGACAAAAGAAGAAATGTAATAACAACATTACCCTAAAATATTTCACTTGTCAATGACATTATTAGTAATTGTTTCAAAATTTTAAAACATTAATAAAACGGATTTACAAAAATTAATAAAAATTGTAAACATTGTTTACATAGTTTTTATAACTTAAAAATGCTATAAAGCAATATCTTCTCGAAGGCGTAGGTGGATTAGACTCGTAAATTTGTCTAAAGACAACCACGGATTTTTTAATCGAAGTTTTTAAGTACATATAAAAGAGAATGATTCATATCACTTTCAGCGAGCAACACGAATGAGCGTCGAAAACTTCGATCTACTATTGAGTCTAATTAGACCAAATATTGAAAAACACTCCCAGAGAAAACCCATAAGTGCTGAATGTAGGTTGGCTGTAACACTTATGTAAGATAAACAATTTTGCTTGAAATACATTTGCAATAAAATTTATTAGGTACCTTGCACATGCTTAACACAAGTACTTGCTTGGAGTTTTAAAATAGGAATTTCAACCATTCGGGAAATTATTTTACAAACGTGCAAACGCCATTTGGGCACTTAATTCTATTTATGTCGCAAAGCCAAACTACAATGAGTTGATTAAAATTGCACAAGATTTTGAAAATAACACGGGAATGCCTATTTATATCGGTTCGATTGATGGCAAGCACATAAATATTAAGTGTCCACCTAAGAGCGGCTCGCTTTTCTACAATTATAAAGGACATTACAGTATTGTTCTACTTGGGGTGTGCGACTCAAACTACACATTTACAATGATAGACGTGAGAGCTTACGCTAGTCAAAGTGATGGGGGTATTTTAAAATACAGTGGTTTTGGCATGCAATTGGCTAATAGTACTCTACAAATTCCATCAACCAAAATTTTACCGAATTCCATTATGGACTACCCTACTTCGTTGGCAACGCAGCATTCCCTCCAAAAAAGTAATTTAATGGGTCCATATCCTGGGAGATGTTTATCGGCAGACAAAGAAAATTTCAATGAAAAGCTTTCGAGGGCTCGAATTAGAATTGAAAATACTTTTGGTATACTAGCGAACAGATGGCGAATCCTTCGAACTACGATTATTTTGAATCCCGAAAATGCACAAACAATTATATTGACGACTATATTATCACATAATTTTTTGATGCTACAGAAAAGTGATTTATACTGCCCACAAGATTATGTCGACAACGAGGTAACTGGCGTCAACATCCTTGGAATTTGGCGTGAAGAAGACGAGACCCAGCAGCAAGGCCGAATTTTTAAAGGAAATCGTTCACAGCGCGAAGCATTTTTTTGAGA
Source organism: Nephrotoma flavescens (assembly GCA_932526605.1). NCBI lineage: Eukaryota > Metazoa > Arthropoda > Insecta > Diptera > Tipulidae > Nephrotoma > Nephrotoma flavescens. The sequence continues at coordinate 155,964,636 of OW052222.1, read as the reverse complement.
GATGTACTGAAACAATTTCTTGAAGAACGAAATTTTTAAACTTGTATTTTTAATGTTAATACTATGTAAACCAATTTAAAGACAAAAAATAAAAAGTTTAAATTATAAAAACAATTTTTATTATTGATTATTTCATACATATTAATGATAATTTCAGGTTTCACAGATTTGTAATCACATATTTCAAATTCAATCGTACTTCGTACGTAATTCAGTCTTATTTATAAAAAAAAATTCAAGTAAATTTATATACGAGTAATATACATACGAATATATATACATACGAATATATGTATATACATATATATTATATATTCAATTCGTGATCTCTTAATGTGTTGTAAACTAAATTAGAAACACTAATTTCTAGATCACTTAATGCCATCACAGGTAAGATGGCATTTTCAATTTTAAGGGCCAACGATGAAAACAGCAATGTAGTTGAGCTAACTGGTTTGTTTGGAAGCTTTCTATATTGTTCATCGCATCCGTGGCAACATCCAAACTTCTGAAAATTGTGATGGATATCATTTGATGATTCTTTCGATTTCTTTAGAGGTATGGAGTGCAATATATTATCGAGCCCGTTAGCTGACACATTCTCCGGTTCAGATGTTAAATCCATGGAAGTATCTACCATATAAGAATTAGAGTATTCATTACTCGGTTGTTCATTACTACGGTTGTTCAAAATTACTTAAAGTTCTAAAAATGGATAAAAATGAATAATTTTCATATTTAACATTTAAGAATCTAAAGTAGTTACTTACTATATTTGATCATCTACGGAACACAAAAAGTTCATTAATTCAAAATATTTTCATGCCTTATTATGGATATCCTTATCGCAGCACTTCCAGAAGGCGTAACCCAGCGAGCTCTTCTATCTGCATCACGTAAACTCTTCCATTTCTTTTTGCATATTTTATCTATAATATATTAGTAAAATTAAATATTTATTATTTATCAAATCATGTTTATTTTAATTGGTGTAAAATTAATAATTAATTATTTTAATACTATATTTACCTGTTCATTTTAGGTTATGTGCTATTTCTAGCCAAAATTTGTTTTTTGTGCATTATTGGATTAAGCCTCACCGCTTCAATTAATTTTTCCTCAAACGACATATGTTTTTAGTTTTTCTCTTTTTTTATTAATTTTTCCAATTTGTAGAACGGTTGGATGTTATACAGAATAGTGCAAGTTTAATGATGCAGAATAATGACAGTTCTAAAAAAAATTTTACCAACATAAAAATCTCTAACTTATATTGGTAGCACAATTAAAGGTTAAAGACGTAAGTCATTTATTATATCTGACTAAAAATATAAGCGTGGGGCACTCCTTTACGGCATTAGTAATTTAAGACTACTAGACATATGAAGTAACGTCTTAGTAAAGTCTTTTAGTAACACTAATAACTACTAAATCAAGTCGCATGTCATGAATAGATGATTAGCACGTTCAATATTGACTTGTAAAGCTTGAAGAGAGTTTGGTTTATTGCTAAAGACCAATGATTTCAAATAACCCCACAAGGAATAGTCTAATGGAGTTAAATCACAACTTTTTGGAGGCCATTCAATATCACAATTTCTTGAAATAATCGAATCTCCAAACTTTTCTCGCAATAATTCAATTGTTGCACTTGCTGTGTGGCACGTAGCCCCGTCTTGTTGGAACCAAATGTTGTCTAGATCAACTTCTTCCAATTTTGGCCATAAAAAGTTGGTTATCATCGATATATACCGATCTCCATTGACAGTAAAAGCGTTGCCACATACACATCTAATAACAGACGATTCGTGCGTAAATTTATTTTGCCTCGCCACATTCCAAAAAAAAAATACAGACGATTTTTACAACAACAATTCTTTATAAAATGTTCATAATACATAAGCAGCTAACTCATTTTATAATTAAATTAGTTTACCATACCATATTCATGATGAGCCTTATAAAAATATTAAATTAATGAAAAATATATATTTTGTTTTGGAATTTTTTGACATTTGTTGAAGTTCATAGACAACAGAGAAAAAAATCGTTTAAAATTTTTTGATGAGTTCGGAAATCGTTTTAGATTTTTGTGCGTTCGTTCACGTGTAAAATTATACCATTCAGAGAAAAAATCGTTTCTAGGAACGGCTAAATAGAAAATTGATAATTTTTCAATTAAAATTATTAAATAATTCCAAATTTTTTATTTTAGCTACTAACTTGAGATATTTTACATATTATCTCATTGATTTGAGTCAAAAATATGCTCTAATTAATTCGTAAATTCGAAATCTGTTTTTAGATGTCGTCCGTAGAAATGTGTATGTGACATCGCCTTAATGGTGTTACCAGCTTCATTTTGAAAAAAATACGGACCGATGATTCCACCAGACCAAAAACTACACCAAACTGTCAATTTAGGTGAATGTAATGGTTTTTCATGAATAATTTGTGGATTTTCTTCGCGCCAGAATCGACAGTTGTGTTTATTTACCGCACCGCTCAGATGAAAGTGAGCCTCATCGGAGAAGATGATTTTCTTAAAAAAATCGTTATCGTTTTCAAGTTGTTCCAAGGCAAAATCAGCAAATTCGTGAATTTGCGTTTACGGTGGTCCAATGGCTTCAGTTCTTGAGTGAAAACAATTTTATACGGATGCAAATCCAAACCCTTTCTCAAAACCCGCCAGGTTGTGGTTTGAGACAGTCCCAATTCTTGAGAACGTCTTGGAATCGACAAATTGCGGTCTTCAGCAACACTTGTCCGAACGGCAGCAATATTTGAAAATGTACGCTCAAAATTTTCAACAATTCGACGAATAGCGAGCACACTTGGCCGATTATTATTACGACTATAAAATGGCAAAAGCGCACGAAAAGTTGCAATTGGAGAACGATTATTTTGATAATTAAACTGAATAATTTGTAAACGTTGTTCTTGCGTATATCTCACCATGATGAAATTGGAAACATTACTGAATACAATAAAACAAAAAATGACAGATCATAACATATTACAAATGGCCGAAACGTCACTTAAAAATCATATCATTCCTATTGGAAAACCCTATATAAGCGTGGTTTTTTAAAAAGTTCTTTTTAAATATATTTTTTTGATGTTCAATTACAAAGTCAAAGTGCTAGGGGCTGAAACCTCACGAGGTAATAAGAACTTTGGTCTGGAAATTGACCAACCGGAGAAATTCACTGGTGATTGGGAAACATGTTCTTAATATACGATCATCATCAATTTGAAAATTAGACCAGATTTAACAGATTTTCATGATACACAATGAAATAAAAAACTAAACCAGTTCTGATTTGGTTAAAATTTGGAAAGAAATGTATTTTAATGAAGAAAATCTACATATTTTAAGAATATAATTACCATTGCACCAAGCCTAAAAATGCACATAATGAGAAAATAGAAAATTTCCATTACATAATTCTTCACAAAATGAATCAGAAAAATCTTCTGATTCTTAATTGATTTTGTAATTACAAAGTTAGATTGTAAAAGATTATATGTTAGGTTACGGAAGCCATAAGTTTGTGGTTTTTGACAAAAGCTTTACGAAGATCAAGAAAGAGGCCTGGGACCCTATTCTTGAAATCGGTGGAAAATTTGCTATGCAATTCTTTATATTACTACTAAAATTTTTCGCCGGCTACTTTAATCATTTTTTAAATTTCGTAGCTTTTTTTAAATTCCCCCTACTAAGGAAAAAATTCCGACTGTGTAAATCGATACGGAAATATTCGTTTAGTAGGTAAATAAACAATAGAAAACTAGCTTACAAATTTGAAAAAAATACTAAAGTAGCCGGCGAAAAATTTTAGTAATATTCAGAATTTCATAACAAATTATATTCCGATTATGAATATTTCCACCGATTTCAATAATGGCCGACAATCATTCGATGCGAAATAATTTTTCTAAAATTTTGCCAAATACTGATAAATCTGAAATTGGATGATAATTATTAACTAGTTGAAAATTTTCAGACTTAAAGGGTGAACCCAATAGGGGTATAACCCGCTTTCCCAAGCCACGTTTAAAAGACCAGTTATAGTAATTGCGAAAAAATGGTGAATAATTCTTTGGAACCACATTTCGATTGTCAACATAACAACCACACTTTATAAATATTATCAAGATCTAAATTGAAGTTCGATATTAGGCCATAGAAATTGGCCGAAAAAACATGGAATAATGCAAGGCGCCATAGATTGAAAATTATTTAAATAAAGTGAACCTGGGTTAAAACTATTTGCTGCATTTCCTTCAAATTATAAAATAAATTTACGAAATGGCGCTTCTAAGAACAAGATAATTTTACATATCAAAAATCCATTGTAGAGTAGCCTCGGGATTTCTGTTGTTAAATACGGTAGCTCCAAAGAAAAGCTCCAAAGAACTGGTTAACTTTTTTGTAATTAACAAATCCTTTAGTCAATGTCCTAGAAACAGTAAGGAGTAGAAAACTATGATCACATATGTCGGCGCCAATTGTATAATTCATAACTTGCTCAATATTATGAAGACTACTAACAGCTTGGTTCAAAATATTACAACACAATGATCTGATATAAAGAAAGTGTTTGTTACAATCATCAGTGTTTTTGAGTTAGAATCTTTATTAACATATTAATGTCACCAACTAAAATAAAATCGCGTGTAGATTTATTATTTCAGAAAAGCTGCTCAAAAAATTCAAAAAACAATGAAAGATAAAAATTAGGTGGCCTATATATATTCCGCTTATCTTCGTTAGATTAAGCTGCAAAAGTTAAATGCACATGTATTGGAATGGTAAACAATCGTTATTCGTAATTGCCTACCTATTCTGGTAATTCCCCGGGAATAGGGAATAATTTATTTTTGTAGCAGCTATTCCCCAGACATTTTCCCCAATTCCCCGTTTTACAAAAGTTAATTCTGGCGATTACGAAAAAACAATTTAATTACTCGAAGTCGACACGCGACCTTAATAAAACAAGAAAACAAATGTCTAAAAATAGTTTACTACGTTTACTTGGTTTTTATTAATATTTTAATCGAATTTTTCTTAAAAAATAAATTTTGTTTATTAAAATAAAAATTGCATATTGATATTTCCAATTGATATTACTAATTTTTAGTATAAATTTACAGCCATAATACACAAATTACGTAAATACAATAAATTTTCGTTAAATTCTATTCCCAGTTAATTCTTTCCTAAAATAGGTATGGAATAATAAACGTCAAAACTGCTATAATGGGGAATAATTTTTTCCCAAAAAAAAATTTCCCCAAAAGCCGGAATACACTTTGGGGAAAAGGGAATAAAACTGCTACAAAATTTAAAATTTCCATTCCCCGGGAATTACCAGAATAGGGCCACAGGAGTACCATCCGTAAATCTTATGAAACTCTTTAAGCGATGGTTTGCATTGTTTAATCAATTTTTACTTATTTTACTTAAACCGTTATATAAATTAAATTTCGATACTATAAAAATTAAAAATCCTGTTCAAAATTTAAATAAATTTTCAAATGAGGTCATAAATTAAAGATACCCGCATCTATAATCTATGATACATTGCTTACATCAAAATGCTTCTAAATATACATCCAAAACGTGCTATTTTTGTTATGAATCGGCAAGATTCTTAACCGTAAATATTAAAGCCAATAGTTACGTCAGCAAGAATTGTAATTATTATTTATTTACTGTGTACTACAGTCTCCAAAATGTCTGAATAATTAACAACACGAAATTTAAAGATTTAGGGTTAATGGCATCATTAATTTTATTTTCGACAAATATTAAACAAATAAAAATTTAATTTAATATTCCATTAAATATTATTTTGTATTATTTATTTAAGAAATAGACACTAGGAACAAGAGATCGTTATATCTAACTGAACAATGCGCAGCAGGTGCTTAAAACTTATTTGTATGTAACATAATGCTGATTAAGCATCTTAAAAAATTAAGCAATTTTTTTTATACACACTGTTATATGTATAACAAAATATACTGGACCTACCTATTTTATTTATATATTGACATGCAGAATACTGTTTCATTGTTACACTGATTAAAATCTTTTGTGTTGATTATTAGAAACATTAGTAGATAAAATGTAGACATCGATATTAATCCCCGAGATTACAAATTTCCATAACATACATGTTGATTTTGGTGCAAAGCGTTTTTAAATTAATGACATTTTAAATGGTATACTATATACTATATTTTAAAACATTAGTCTTACAAGGTAAGAGATTAAAAAATTGACCTCTTGAAACAAAAAACCGAATATAACATGTTATGTGAACACACAAATTATTTGGTGTTAATGAATTGAAATCAGAAGCTATATATCTTGTGTTTAATTTATAAATCTAATCTATTACCCGTATACGATACCTACATAGACCACAAATTTCAAGGTTTTCCCCCTCGTATATATATGTTATAATTTATGATCGCCCAACAATATCTAAATCTTACACATAATAATATCGTTAATTAATCATTCAGATCGGGCGATGGCTAATTAAAACCCCAATCCCTAGTTTTGTGTTAATTTTTTGAAAGGTGTTATAAAAAAAAAGTGTAATGTTTTGCTTTGCATATATCGTTTTCGCCTCCGAAAGGTCAAAAATCCCATTTTGATACAGAAATTTGATTAAAAATTCTCACACAAAATTCAAGCATTTCAACAAATATATTCAAATTAAAAATCGGTTTGAAACACGTCGTGTGAATAATATCAAAATTCACTTGAACGTTTCTTGTTTCCGATGAGAACTCATTCTTTATACAGTTTGTCGCCTTACACAAATTTTAAAATTTGTATTTATATAAGCAATAAGTGAAACTAAATCAATTGAACTGATTACAAAATAATTTATTCTCAAGAAGTCGTTTACGTTGTAATTCACACTACATACATAAATAAATAAGCTGTACAAAAACAAAAACAAATTTAAAAAGGTAAAATAATTGATTTACATAATTTATTATTTGTATTTCACTTGTACTTCAGATTTGTATGTACTTTCAAATAATATATGATTAAATACTTTTCATGCGAATATGTTTGGGAAATTTTGAAATTTAGTTAAACCACAACCCACAAAATATTTCTAAAAATGCATTTAAGAATCTAATTAAAATATATATAAATAATTGGAAAACATGTAACCAAATAAATAAATAAATAAACAGTGATATCAATTTTCATTGGAATTAAAAAATAATTTCCAATTTCTCGTAAAAATATAATTATTTACGGAATGTACATACTTATTGTGTACAGATATAATAAACAAAAATTCCACAGAAATATTAATTAAAAAATAATTTTAATTTAAAAAATAAACATTTTCATGAGAGAAAAGCAAAGATGAAATTGATATTTGTATGCTGTATATGAAAGGTGCTGTAGAAAGAAGAACTAATTAATTTGAAAGATCGCGCGGCGTAATTAGTTCGTAGAATATTGAAATTAACAAAATTGCAGTTTCACGATACATTCCATTAGTGTTGCATGAAGAAATATATTTACCGAATGATTAACCTGATAGTCATTATTCAGCATAAGGTATAATAAAACAAGCTAATTTGAATTACATATTGTACTACTGATAGGTCTCCTGAAAGGGACGGTTTGATTTTGATGAAATATGAAACACAAAAGGTTAAGATACGAAAATAGATTAATTTAAAGATTAATCTTGGCAATTCCTAATTTCTTACAATGGCTGTGTCCGAATAGTCAGGTAAATCGTTTAGTACAGTAAATTGTAAATTTTAGTACATACTTACCTTCAGTAGTGTCCGAATTCTTGGGTAAATAAATTTGTCAAAAGCGTTTCGAAGCATAAAATACATTGGTTTAAAGGGGTCATTTCACTGGTATATCATACCAGTTCACTGGTATATCAGACCAACGAGTGCTTATCAACAGCAGCCTTTACCGAAAAGCAACGTTCCCACCGGACGGCTACTTTTTATTGAGTGATGCATAATATTTGTGTATCGTCAAATGACGTAATGGACTTTGGGAATATTCATATTAATGAATAGCGACCAAACATCAGGGATTACGCAGATGCTATAGAATTCCGAGATAGGCTAAGCTGCAATATGTAAAAAAAATTAAAAAAATATAGAATTATTATTTAAATTATTTCATATATTCATACGTATTTCATTTATTTCATTTTAAAAAATTATCACAGATATTTATCACATTAAAATTTTCAATCAGACTCTGAAATCTCTTCGTTGGGGAACATTCGTTTTGTAACGAAACTCATAATTCGTTCAATTCGTTTGACGCTATTGAGGACTTCAACAGACGTTTCTCTAAACCATCGTTTCGTTTAATTTTTTTTTGGAACTGGTTCATATTCAGCCATTTCTGATTCCGAGGTTAGGTGGAGTACGTCCAGCGAAGAAATACTGCGCACGCTGATAAGACTTGTGGACTCCCAACACTGACGTGGAATGGTGTGCCTGGATTGGAATTCATGATCCAGCATAATCCGTATTTGTATTAATTTTCTTTCATCCTCTAATGTCAATGTAACATAATATTTAATAAATTTTTCGAATATATTAAAAAATATATCTCACATCTTGGCGTGTATAACTTTTTGGTGTTTTGTTCCATGCTAATATATTTATTTGTAGGCAATCTACAACAAAAAGTATATTTTTAATAGAATAATTTATAATAATAATACATAAATAGATATAATATTTTGTAAATATAATAATCTGTATTATTTTTTAGACTTACTATTGCGGAATCGAAAACAGCTATACGTATAAAAACAAGTAAACGTCAAACGCACAACAAGAAACCTCAATTACTCAACTATTTAGTACAGTATTTGAATTTACCCTATACACTATTAAAAAATAGTAAGAAATACCATTTACCCGACTATTCGGACTCAGCCATTGAGTGCATAATTCAAACAGAAGTTCCTGTGATTCTATAAATACATCGCGAGATTTTGCACGTAGTCATTTTGATATGTATGATAAACTTTGACATTCGCCAAAATACACAACGTGGATTAGAATGTCTATGACGGATAGGTAATGAAGTTGTTGATATATAAACAGTTTAAATTACGAGGATTGGACTTGATACACGCATGTACGTCGAATTGCAAATCGTTTGAAGTTGGTGAAAGAATCTGTACAGACGAGGGTAGCACTAGAAAGAGGGTTTCCTTTTGAATTTTGGATTAAAATTAATCCGATGCTCGATGGTTTTGGTCAAACTACACATATGTCTACCTAAATTTCTATTGTGCGACACCTTTTTAAATTATGATATTTGCCCATCCAGAGAGTACAAGATAAAATCACCAAAGAAAAAATAAGTTCTGGTTCTTTCAGTGTAAATTTATTAATAAATGTCTTCCTTTATAACAAGTACAAAAGTTTTAAAGTATTTTACTTTGACATTTTACCCAATATTCTTCCAAATATCGTAATTGATCAATTTGTTTGATCGATAATGGTGGCCAATCCTCTTGAATAGGTGGTCAAAACTGAAATGGTCGTGGACCTCGTCGCCCTCTTTGTAAATGTAAATCTGTTGGTTTATCTAGTGGTAAATTTAATCCTCGTGCGGCGTCCAATGAAATTCGGGGCAAAAACCGCGCCACAAATCCCGCGTGTGCAATTGGCGTAACAATGAAACGCATCTGCCTTGTGAACTGCTAGCATTAGTTAAATGAACGAGTCTCTGGAAATGTTAGTTCGATCATCGTGTAGCGTTCATATGAGCCGGAGGAGTATGGCACAGAATGTTACCAAGATTGGTATAACTTGATCGAATTTTACTGGCAGTACAAAATAATTTTATTAATAAATTGTTTCGACATTAAACTAATTTTATTTACAAATTGCTAATCCCTTGGACAGCATAGAGGTTGGAGACGAAAATTCATTTTCGCCAAAATAAGTGAGATTAAACCACATTGTTTTGACGACAGTTGGTTTGAAGGCCTAGTAACCTAAACTAAAACGGAATTCTTATTAGTTAAAAAATGTTACCTTTTTTTTTATTCAAAGACTTACTTGTATTCATAAACTGTCATTCAATCGAGCCATAACCATTTTAACCTAGCCCAACGAATTGAAACCATCCATTTCATTAACCAATTCCATTAAAGTACGTCGAATTTCACGATCAGTTGATGGATAGCACTGGACACAACTTTTAAGAAATTTTCGTCTAGTGTGGTGCTACCGCACGAGAGAGTAGTGGCTCGTATAGTAAACAACCTTTTGGCGATGTTATACACGAGTTTGTTCGGATAGGCCGCCAATACCGGAATATGTTACATTACCAGGATCTTTGTGAGACATATTATAACCAGCGGATCAACCTCACGCGATAGATATCGCAATTATTGTAAGTATGGTCATATCAAGAGCTACCCTAGTTCCAGCCTTCAATTTTGTCTTGTCTAACTGACATCATGCAACAACATATCGCAGCCCTTTTGTTGCCTTCACAATATAGATAAACATAAATTATCGTTTCACTGAATCACTGACATATTGGAGGTATATATTTACATTTATCCTCAGTCAATTGTTTGAATACTTCCTCGACAATCTGCCCAACACTTTGCAAGGCTTTTAAATCATTTTTTGACTTATCAAACTGTTCATATTATCACTAATATTGTATTTCCTAAATACTGTTTCATATAAAATTTCTCATTTATAAAAGGGGTCGGTCCTCATTGAGTATAAATTAGTAGAAAAAATCGATTCGAATCGTTTAAATTGGATTTTATATCGACAAATACGGGATCCAAGAAAGGTACCGTATCTAGTTTACCATTTATCGTTACTTTATATTTTGGTATATTTGAACTTTGTTGACTTCGCTTTTTTGATTTAGCCTTGGCCTTTGCTTTTGAACCCTGCACATTATTACTGCCCTCAGTACTTGGATCATCCTTTTCGATTCCCCCTCCATTCTCATTTCTTTCACCGTCTTTTTTACGATAAATCACCACACATTCGAATCACTTTCTTGTGCATGATATCGAACCATAAATTTTACTCGATGCTTCCAATAAAACACCAAATACTTGGAAATTTTTGACATATTTACGATGGCAAGTAACCAAATTTGCCAATGTATCGGTTAAATTTGTTTGAAATGCAATCTCTTTGTTGATTTTCTACGAATATATAAAACACAAATTAATTTGAAAGACTAGCCAAGGGATCTTCAATCATCACAACTTGTATTGTTCATGAACTGTTGTAAACAAACTTTCAACTTTTCAATATCTTCCAGTAATGAAACATTTACACTAGACTCGTACTACTGGTCACCGATCTACTTTCGTCGTCTTTCATCTTCATCGTCATTCTACAAAAGAAACACAAAACAAATTAGAATATTTTATGAAATTCACGAACAAATCTAGCTCGTACTGCAATTTATTATTTATTTCATAATTTGTTTGGGTTCTAAAATGTTTGAGAAATTTTTGGCTGCAGTGCACGACACTGTGAAATTTTAGGTTAATTTACGAACTTGTCAAAAATTTCTCCTCCATATTTTATAGTAGAACATTTTCCAGATATTTGGGTGAATTAATCAAAATAATAAAACAACATATTTTATGCTCATCTCGAAAATGATATTAATTGTTTTATTAATTTTCACGATATAAAATAATTGTCAATTTTTAAAAATAAAGATGTTTAATTATTTATTTAAAAAATGTAATTTCAGTTTTTGTTGATTTCAAAATAACCCGATTTTTTTCTACCATAAAATAAAAATGTTTTTTTCATTCGCTCAACATGTTCAACAAAATTTTTCGGTTTTGTCCATGGAATAGTACCATTACTATCGCACAATAAGTTTATCAAACACATAGGGCCAATTATAAGGTAAATCGATGATAAGTTAACTCCATGCTAGAAAAGGGCCACAGAAGGGATGTTACGGCAATTAATTATAAATAACAAAACTGGTCTTCGTTAATCGCTTCATATGCAACTTAGTGTACCATATTTCGCAAGGAACTCGTAATTAATGGAAAAAGTTTAATTATGGTATATTCCGTAAAATTAACCCACCTGAAATATAGAGATGCTGAATTTTGGTGATATAAAGTTTTTTCATAAAAATTCGTCATTTCTAGTAAAATTTAAAAAATGATCTGAACTAATTTTGTTTCAAATTTAAATTACAATGTTTTTATTTTTTTGTAAATTCTATATATTTTTCAAAATATTTGCAAAAACAGAAAAACTCATATGAACGCTGCCACTTCCGGTAGACTGGTTTTGCCCAAAAATCACTGGAGCCTCCCAATTTACAGAGAAGCTTAAGTATTCTCCACAGCTGTGTGCTGTACAGAGGCCATTTTTTTTGGAACCGAGATAACCGGTACTGTTGAAAAATTGTTTTAGAATCCTTTACATCTTAGTTGTTTTTCTTATATAACATTCGAATTATATAATTTTCGAAATAGTTGTAAAAAACGAAGAAGAACCTACGGCAGCTGGGACTTTCAGTGTCCACTTTTGGCCAAAATCACTAGGTGTTAATTTGTAAACAGCACAAATTTTTGTAAATTTTGAAAAACTGCACCGATATTGCAGCAAAATTTTTAAGAAAAGCTTAAGTATGAAGTTTACATTGTCAACTCAATAAAGCGCTTTATGTTGCTTATATCTGATGCTAAAGTCTTATAATTTCTATATAAAGTGTTTTTCCAACACAAGTTTTGTGCGACTGCAACAGATGTATAGATCGCTATAACCTTAGTTTAAGTGTAGAAGAGCGGTGTCCGGCAGCAATTCTGGCTGTTATTTCTACTTGCATATCATTTGACGATAATACAAGTATTACTGGCCCAAGCTATATAAAGTTTCCTAAGCTGTAAAAATTAAGGTCGCCGAGTCCGAAATTTTCATTTGGATTCTCCTTGGTGTTAGTAAGAAGTATGTTTTGCTGCAGCTCACTTTCCAAGGGGCAATATATAACAATTTTTCCTATTTTATTAAATATACAGGGCAAAATTTTCAATGTTGCTTTTCCTTACCACGATTCTACATAGTCCCAAACCTTGTTGCCTTTTAGTTGATATATATTCTACTCCCAATATTTCCAGAATCATCCTCACGGTAAAGGACTAGTCAGTGGCTGATCAGTTGATCGGAGATGAGACTGGCAACTTTGTAGGCAGTGTTCAATAAATCCGTACTAGGGATGCGGGCCAATAGTAGGGTAAATCGTTTACTACGGTTAAATTCGGATTAAAAACAAATTTTTCGATCAGTTTCCCATAGAGTTTTTGAAAAATAAATGAATTTACCGAAAAGTTTACTTAAAATAGACCAGACCATTGGCCCGCAGCCTTCGTTACTTTTCACATTTAATGCTGGGAATTGACGTGAGAAATTTTGCATGCGGCGAATTTAGAATCCACTATGCTGTGTATAGCATGTATAGCATATAGCATGCGTTATTTCGCCAGTTATCTCTATTTCTAAAAAAACCCACCGCAGCAGTGTTGACTGCACAACAAAAAAAGAATATCATGAATTAACACTAACATTACGACGGCTTTTAATGTTTTGAAAGAAATTCAAAAACAAATTATATATTGTGTATTGAAAACTACCGAATTTACGCCCAACTTGCGTTTTTGCATGTGTAAATTTCGCACGTCTGTTTCCAGCATAAGCCGTTCGCCTTTTTTGTGCAGCGGGCATATAAGCGGACTTCCAATTCTTCTATCATATATTCGATGCAAAACTTGTGGCTCTGAGCTTAAAAAATTCTGCAAGGAGTTCGTTAAAACCAGATGCCCTCCTATTTTGTTACTTACATCTGCGTTTATACTTCATGTACTGAAGGATATTCGTCAAAAAACTCCTTACCTAGTTTAGCACTGCTCTAATGGTCGTCACTTCGTCATTCTGATTTAGGAGATTTACCGAGAATATCGCGTAAGTGTTTCTGTTCAAAAGGAGCTAAACCATTCGATTCCACGCCGTTCACACGAACTGGGATTCGCTCAAAGAAGACCTGAAGACTCTTGATCATTTGAAGCGCTAAAACTTTTCCGATTGGGTACTACTAATGTTTTAAACAAATCCTGAATTTCATCGATAAAATAATCTTCTTCGATGAAGCTCATTTTTGGGTTAATGGCTTTCTCAATATGCAAAATACGCTTTATTGGATAGCAACAAACCCACATGTACACATCATGGGACTTTATTACAACCACAAAAATTGGCCGTGAGGTATTGGCCGTGTCATTGAACAATATTTTTTCGTCGATGATAATGATCGCCATGTTACGACCAATGAAGTTTGCTGTCGTTCCATGTTTGAAGACTATTTTTAACCACAATTGGATGGACAGTGACATGTGGCTCCAACAAGATGGTGACACATGCCACACAACTGGTCAAACAATTGATCTATTGAAGGGGAAGTTTGATAACCGTGTATGGCCACCTTGCTCGTGCGATTTAATGCATTTGGATTCCTTTTTATGGGGTAACGTAAGTCGTTGGTTTATGCCAACAAGCCAACAACGTTAGAGAATCTCAAGGACAATATCGAATGGGAAATTCACAACGTTCCGGTCGATATGTGTGAAAGAGTGGTGGAAAATTAGCTCCAAAAAATTGACCGCTGCAAACGTGCTCGCGGTGGTCATATGAACGAGATAGAATATGGAATATTTCTGCCCAAAGTTTTAATTATTCTGTGTTCTATTTAAATACAAAATTGTAATGTTCTCATTGAAAACGCCTTTATAATCAAAAATCATTATTCCAGCTTAGCAAACTATTAAGGTTAAACGTTGTTCAAAATTTAAACATCATTGCAAAAATTGAAAAAGGTCTTACGGAAGCTTGCACTTCTGGTACAGAGATGGCAACCACATTTCGCATGGATTTCGCTATTTATCGAGAAAGGTTTACAAATAAAGCTTTATTCCGAATAAAAAATTTGGCTGAACTGCAGGAGATGCCGAATTTTGGAGAAATAAAGTTTTTCTTATCAAAACTCATCAATTCCAGAAAAATTAAAAAAACTTATCTGAAAAAAATTTTGTTTGATACTGCACCCCGATTCTGAAGCAGAGTCACTGACTAAAAAATGGTTTAAGGTATGACTTTTTGTTTTTGATTTGAGTTTAGTATTTATTATAAGGCTTTTCGTATTCTGCGCGTATTCTGGGACCAATAAAACCACCAAATGTGTACGTGAAGCGCCAGACTTTTTTTTAAAACTTATTAAGACAAAACTCAAAACAAAGTAACAAGTCTTACGTAAGACACACAAATGGTGGTCTTATTAGTCATACACTACGCGCAGAATACGAAAAGTCTCATAATAAAGACTGAACTCAAAACAACGACAAAAAGTCATACCTAAGACCATTTTTCCCTAAAATATTTAATGTTCCAAAAATTGAAAATAATTTTATGGAAACTATCACTTTAGGTCAAACCGATTTTGACCAAAAATGATTCGGATCCTCCAATCATGAAAATAATATTTAATTATGAAGTTTCATTCCGATCAATCAATTCTTCTGGCCTGTAGGTATAGGGTCCGAATTTCTGTTCAAAAAATTGGTCTAGACTGGTATTGTTTCAAAGTTAATTTAGAATCATTCGTTTTAGCCGTTTTTCTTGCAGATAAACTTCTCAAAATATTTGCAAAAGTTAAAAAGCTTTTAATGAGACTGCTACTTCTGGTCGACCAATTTCAGACAAAAATCACTAAGATCTTCCAATTTATGGAAAAAGCTTAAGTATGAAATTTTACTACGATCAGCCAATTCGCCTGTACTGTAAAGAACCAACAACATTTAGTCTGCACGGAAATACACACACATATGAGCACGCACAGAGGGAGTTTTTTAATAACTACTTTTTTTTACTTCGGCGATATAGCGAATGGTAAATCTGCAGAAACATCTATTTCAAAAATGTTCATGACACTTTAAAAAACAGTTTTTGTCTCAAAAAACGCCTTTCTGATTAATTTTAGAAAACTGATCCTGTAACGATTGTCTGGTAGGGGTTGATGGGTAAACGTTGATACCGAACGATAGCACCAGTGTCGGCTTCACCATTTAAATCTCCCTTCCTGCGTTCTCCTACGCGGCCTCGATCTAAGAATTCCGTTCCCATCTTAAAGACTCGTTTGTTGACAAATAAATAAAGTTGCTATGATACCAATTGGTCGTTGCTACTGAAGATTGCAATTGGATTGATCCAATTTTGTTTATTGCGCAACATTAAAAGATCATAAACAATAAAATTGTAAATTTTTATATTTTTTATTTTTATGATCACAAATGACGAGAGAGACGTTGTTTTCGAGCAGCATACATTTAGGCGAGGAAAAGAATTAAAACCATGACCAGCATACATTTAGGCGAGGAAAAGAATTAAAGGGGAACCAGATGTCATTGAGAAGGTCTATTTTGAACACGCACGTGAGTAAGGAGCAGGACGACAACACTAAAATGTCAAATGTTTATGGGTGGAAGAGAAAGACGAGAAACAAGAGGGACAATGATGACAATCAAGATTTGATCGACAAGTCTGGTGGATCGGAAAAAATTCAGTGCCGATAATTTACATTTCTACATATTAGAATCTTTTTTTTTTGGAAGGAATTTTGTTTGTGCACTGTTATCAGGGAAATAAGAAACACACGCTGATGCTACATAACCGAATCAACGGGAAAACGATGGAAGCGGCGTAACATACACTAGGACAACGGGTAAGTCATCCTTGTCATAATTTGTTTTTCGACGTTTTGTTTTTATTAATTTCCCCGTGGGTGTACTGTGATTTGAGCGAGTTCGATTGCGAGTTGCTGTGGTGTGATTGATCGATCGTGTTTCTTTGGGTTTTGGGGTATTTTGTGGTGTAACCTCACCTGAGTCACCCTGCTCTCATCTCGCGCCCAACGACTATTTAAATAATAGATATTACGACCGATATTATTGCAAAATTAGCTAAGAATAATTATTTTAGGGGATAATCGTTTTTCTAGTAAATGATATACTTTTCAAAATATTTACAGAAAACGAAATAGCTCCTTTCGAAGCTGTCATTTCCGGTGGAACCGTTTCGACCATTAATCCAACCTCCAAATTAATGGTAAAAGCTTAAGTAAGAAATTTCAACCAGCACAATTAATCTGTCTGGGCTGTAGAGCGACACCAGATATTTAGTCTGCAGGGACCACGTACACATGTACGTACATATACTGTTCGATCAGTAAATTGCTTCACGAGGTTTTTCTTCAACGCTTCCGCGTGTGCGAAAAATAAAAAGCGGTTACGGATGAGGGTGAAGTTTGGTGACATGGTGTTGGTATAGGATTTAGGAGTACCTATATGCTTTGGTTGACCGCAATTTCGATAAAATTTATTTCTATATTGAGTTTTAAATACAATTAGATTGGGATTTAAAATAATTGTTGAATGAAACAGCGGAATTTGCCTATTTTGATTAAATAAAATAGAGTTTGTAAGAGGGGTTTACTTAACATATAATTAGATGCAGTTCTTGAGTCGGAAGATAATTTCTCAACCAGTTTATTCCTAAATAAATAATTTTTTTTCTTCAGATTGATCGTTCAGCATGTCTGCAAAGTGCCTACTTTCAAACATGTATTTAGATGTGTGTGTGTGTGTGTGCCCTCTACACAAATTTTGAGTGTAATTGTATTAGTTAGTATTAAAATTTTAATAATTTTGTTACTCCATTGCCTTCTGTATCGACACAAGTTACAACTACACAAAATAATCATAGGATTTGGTTGAAAAGTCAATAACTATTATTTTTATATTCGATTTGAATAATGATGACTGCAAAACCAAAACAAATTGGTGTAGAAGCTCGCAAGTAAAATTATTCGCTTTAAAAATTTAATAGTAATTGTTCAAATATATACGCATATAAGGATATACATATAACTACGAACAAGTCTATTATTTATAATTTCCACCTGTAGAGATCAGTTATTTCATTTCTATGCATTTAACAATATAAATAATTTTTTTTTTCAAAGTAATCATTTTTAATTGAGATAAAGGCAGATTGTGTTTATATGGTACACTGAATGTACATATGTGAGGTATATTATATTATACGATTACATGACGAATAAAAGCTCTGTAATTATTTAGCAGACATATGACCGCATAATTATTTTTAATTTTAATATAGATGACCATTTTCTCGAGATAATCGGTATACGCTTAAAATGATTTAAATCATTCAACATCAAAACGTTTAGCTAAATTACAAAGCACTCATAAGATCCGCCAAGTTATTATGACTCATCATATCTTAGTTCTGTAACATAATAATTATATATTAAGCTGCCTTTTTAATGTATACATTTCAGTTCTGCCATCACCTCTGGATTACATATAATATCTACTTGAAAAGTTAGCTTAAAAAAATTAAATCAGGAATAACCGACATTATAAATTTATAACAGTGACTGCTTGGAATGCTAAACATTTCAAAAGAATTTCGTAGCCCGACGAACATAAATTTTTCAAAAGTGTTTTAATTCATAAATTATCAAACGAATTTGTAATCACTATGTAATCACAATTTTATCGTGCGCTTCACATTTATAAGCGAGTAATTCTAATTCTTGGCTTAAGTAATTCTTTCATCATTTTCGAATTCCATAACTTTCAAATTATGGGCACGTTTTATGCTTAGAGCTTATAATAATATATACATGATTGAATAATTTAAAGTAGAAAAAAAAATATATTTCTAAAATGACAAAAAATGATGACCATTGTTTGTGCCAAAGAAAGAAGGCAGCACAAAATAAAAATTCTTAATCGTGATAAAAATCACGTATTTTAGTCGAAGTAGAAATAACAAAAAAAAACAATTTTTTATTTAAGATTAGAAATGGTATATTATTCATGATAACACTAAATTACTGTACGAGTACATATATACATATTTGGTTGACGATCGTAGACCGCGTTTATATTTTGACCGATTGATGTACATCGCTTAGGGATTTTCGTGCCGTGATTTTATTATATTTTATACAGAATTTTTTTTTATTTATAAGTCAAGTTCATTCACTCCGTGATACACAGTATATCAATATTTGATCATTTCTTCTACATAATTACCTCTGCAATAAAATTATCATAAATCCACCATTAAATCACTATATGCCGAAAGTGGTTACCTATCCCATATCATATTACATTACAAATATATGATAAATAAAATTATTTACACGTATTTTTAATAAATTTAGATAATCAATATTTGAATTCCAATTCGGTATAGGAAATACAATCAATATTTTAGTTAAAATGTTAAAAATTTGGCAAAAACAAATCACTCAATATTCAGTGGGTAGGTGTGCATTCGTATTTAGAAGATGTATCTAATTTATTTCGGAGTAATAAACTCGTTGGTTTATTATAATACTAGGAGTGGTATTAAACATAATGGCATCAATTTGTTTAATTGAATAAAATCAAGTTCGAATATTAAACTGAAACATCGCTACAATACATGAGTGATACAGTGGATGTATTTAATAAAAAAGTATGCTGGGGACACTTCGTTTCAACGTAAATTCTGCCTTGTAAAAGAAAGTGATTCATTTGGAATGAAACCTTAATGATTTTGAAGGCAAACCACTTAAACGATTCCAATATCATTATTGTATCTGGATTGCATTGCGAGACTGCTGAAGTAGGTGAAATATTTATTAACAAAACTGGTAAAATTGGGTAAAAAATTTCACATAGTATTTACATCACTTCCATCGAAAAAATTAAACATCACAAAATAATTACAAATGCGTTTAAAAATACTTTTATTATTAAACTCAAACCCGTAGAGCTAACAAACATTATTCTAAACCATTTTTGGAAGAAAAAATTCCTTTTTCTTGATGAAATTGATACCACACATAGCAGAAAACGAAGTGTCCCAGATGGCCATATTCCAGAACTTCTTCCAATAATAATTTAAGAATCCCATTTCCATCCAACATACATAATCCCATCATAATCGGTTAATAAACGGCCGAGTTCCCGTACATATGGCCATATTCCAGAACTTCTTTCAAAAATCATTTGTGAATCTCATTTCCGACCACCATATCCAAACCCATCACAATCGGTTAAGAAATTACCGAGTTCCGCCTCAGGTGGTCATATAAGAGAACTTTTTCCAAAAATCATTTAAGAATCCCATTTCCATCCAACGTATCCAAACGTATATGAAGTTGGCCCGAAAACCATCCCGAAAAAAAGCTTTTAATATAAATTTTGCGTCTTCGCTTAATTAAAAAAGCCTGTCAGCCCGAAAAATAATACAAAATAACAGAAAATTAGAATCCGCCCCGAAAAATGTATATTGTGTGTTTGATCTTCTAATATTTAAACTAAGTATGGTGTATCAAATAAAAAACCTCTTAACGACGAGGTAAATGTTCGAGTGATGAAAGCCGAATTCAATTCACAAAATTTCTGATATCAAATTTGTGCCGAAAAAAACAATTGTATTCGATTTGTCAACGATTTTTCGGAATGTTAGTGCATTCAGCGCGTTGTAGTTTAACCGTTGTTTAAAAAACCGTTGACAAGTTGTTGTTTTTGACAGCTAGAAAGAAAAATGTAAACAAACGCGCCGAATTCACTAACATTCCGAAAAATCGTTGACAAATCGAATACAATTGTTTTTTTCGGCACAAATTTGATATCAGAAATTTTGTGAATTGAATTCGGCTTTCATCACTCGAACATTTACCTCGTCGTTAAGAGGTTTTTTATTTGATATCAATGATTTTGGCAAGGCAAATTGAAAATGAATTGAATTGCGATTCGTTTTATTGTTGTCAGTCGTTTTGACTTCGACTTTAAGTTCACACACACACGATAGCACACAAGTGGCCGCTACGTGTTATTGTGCCTCATACACAGATGCGCGGCATTGAAATGACCAAAACGAACAACAAAGCCATGCTAATGCAACAAATACAGAAAAAACTACACTATAGATAGTTGTATTAGAATATATGTGTACATCGTATGTGTGTACTGGTTTAATAAGTAGTGGTGCGAAAGAAAAAAATTAACATGATATTGTTAGTGTAACCAATACAATCTTCTGTAGTTTGTTGAATATTGGCATCTGCGTTTCAGACTTTGTTCAGAGCTTAATTATTGTTCGTTTCGCGAAAAACGAATTACGCATACTCTCACACAGCTGCCGGCTGTGTGTTACGGAGTGGGAATGATTCGTTCTTCTTCTCTCGATATTCGTCACTCCAGTGGCCTGCGTCTATGTATGAGGCACAATAGAACGGAAAACAATAGAACGAAACTGTTTCAATAAAAAAATGGAAAACAATAAAACAAAATTGTTTCTATTGAAGAATGGTTCAATACGATTTATGTTTAGAAAGTATATGCTCTTGGCCTCGAAATAGTAAAGACTTATATTTTTTCTTTTTTATGTTGAAAAGTAGGGTCAGGTCTCATCATTAGGTTCAGGTAGGTAGTTTTTTTTTATTATGTCCAGCACGATAACCTACGTTCTGGTGTACTGTTTCTAGTGTGTGGAAGACGATTCTATTTCTTTATTTTGCATGCAGTTTTTCAATCTTCATTTTGTAGTCTTTTAGTAGATTTTATTTCAGAATCCTTTACCACATGCCACAAACAGGTCATGTCGGGTGTGATCTTATTACACACCCGGTTCTCGTAGGCTATCGGCTGAACATTTGTAGCTTAGTTTTGAGTGCATGCTACAGAGTAGTAAAAATTTAGATCAGATGTATGTGTTTTTGGTAGAAATTCGATTGAGTAATTCAACAATTTTTTTTGCATGTTTCTTGCTGTTTTGTCACTAACTGCATGCGGCTACCATTCATTTTTGACTCCTTAAACAATACAATAAAATATACATATTTTAGTGTGTTAGTTGGAAATAAAAGTTAATGGTAGCTACCCTCTCGCTGATATTTCACCTTCATGCGATGGGAGGGGAGATAAGTTCTATTTTTCAAAGAAATCAACATAATGATAAAAAAATATCGATTTTATGCAAGGAGACTCAAATGTTCAATGTTTTTGGTGATTTTTTCGATCACATCAATTTGTCAGTTTTTTCATTTTTTTTGTTATGAAAAAGAGTCACTGGTAAAAATTCTCTTAGCAATGATAATAATATGATGTATTTATATTTGTTTCATTATAATACGTTGATTCACTATCATTATGAACCGCAACGGACCGATATTAGGGTGCATTTGAGCCAAAAAATAAAACTTTGCAAAAAAATTAGGGTGGCTTTTAAGTTATGGAGGTCAATATCTAAAATATACGAGTTTTCTGGGACAAACGGTTGATGTCATATTGTAGGTGAGATTTGTGGCTAATAATCCTGAAAATATGAACCAAAAGTCTTGGGCTCATTTTTTAGCAATTCGGCCTAATGTGGCCGGGCGATTTCCCATTTTTCAGTTTTTTGGCCAAAATGACCCTCCAACCTAATTTTTTGAATTTTTTTTTTTTGCTATTTGATAGCTGGCGTCAATACCTTTCCAACGATATGCATATGTCCAGGGTATGTCGAATAGATTCAGCACTGTGGACGTGGCAAAATGGCCAAAAATGGCCGTTCAGAGGCCGGCCGCGGCCAACATTGCGGTCAAATCAAAAAGTTGTAGAACAAAAATTGCTTAGTTTTTGATGTGTAAACATCTTTACTCGCGCCTCCCAAAAATTTTTGTATTGGAGTAAACTTGTAAATGAAACGAACGGAAATGACGTACCTACTTCGTTTGAAAAAAAGCAACAAACTCAATAAAAACAATTTTGACTATACATGGCATGCTTGGCATGTAGGGAAAACAAAAAAACTATTTTAAAAAATGAAATAGAAACAACGACATTTCCATCGATAAGAAAAATCAAAAAAAAAATACTATATGAAGTACGGATTACTATTACGATATTACATACTTTTACTATTAAAAACACAGTCAAGAACTTGTGTATGTTGCTTTATCACGAGTAACGAGTCTCAAGGAGATATTTATCACGTCGGCTATCAATGATCATGTCTTCTAATAAATGGGGTTATAATGACGTCTCGTCTTTAACATTGAATTGCCAGAGTCTGAGCATGCAATATTCCTACTTTTGAATGCTGCGTTCAGTTCAAGAGAGATGATCAGTGGGCTGCCGGAGTAGCAATCCGTGAAAAGATTCATAAAATGAGCATAGTGGACAGAAATAATTTGCCGTATGAACTTCCACTTGTCATTGGTCGGCTTTATTTTCTAAAAACCAATATTGACGTAACAGATGGGCTGGCGAACGGAACTATGGGCTTTCTGAGGTATATCGAATGCAGCCATCCTGACCGGGACAACGAGAACAATGAAAACATCAACATTAATGTAAATGTCAAACGACTCTGGATGGATTTTGGTACAAATTCACAAGTTGGCAAGAAAGTCAGGTGGCTTAAAGCTGGATGAAAAAACTCAACTGTTAATCGAAACAACAATTGGACAATTAATGTTAAGCGTAATCATTTTCCAGTCGTACCTGCATGTGCCACCACAATTCATGCATCATAGGGTGGTACCGATAACGAGATAGTCAGTATATACTCTTACGATTAAAACAACAGTGAACAACTTGTGTATATTGCTTTATCACGAGTAACGAGTCTCGAAAGACTGTTCATCACGTCGGCTATCGATGCCCATGTCTTCTACCAGGGACGTAAAAATGGGACCTCAATGGGTCTTCTTCAAAATTAGCTATAGCTCAGGTTGTAATGGCGAATTTTGAACGAGATAATAATGACGTCTGGTTTTTAACATTGAACTGCCAGAGTCTCAGGTCACATCACCTCGCGCTAACTGATACAGTCACGCAAGGATGTTCAAGTTTTTTGCTTTCTGAGATCTGGCTACGCAACGACGAGCATGTTAATATTATTAATTTTGAATGCTGCGTTCAGTTCAAGAAAAATGGTCAAAGGACGGAAGGAGATTTCAATATTAATTTTAATATTCCTCAAGCTGGACCAACTTATAAACTTCCTTCGAGACAAATTCGATTTGCACATGAACTCAGATCGAAATATATCTACTACGAGATATGGGACGACCATAGTGCAGTTTTTCAATGAAAGTTAGAAAAGTTAGAGTCGACAGTATATATAGGTACCATAATCCAATTGCATCGATTATACCGAAAGAGTAATTGACCAATTTAACGATAATAAACAAATGAAAAACTCTGGTTAGTAAAATTGCATTCTTCTTCCTTCATAGTAAACTGTACACATGCCATGTTTACACATCTCCTTGAGAGTACTTAATGGACTCACTCTTTTTTTTAAGTACTACAAGTCTACAACCCCTGAAAATATGAGATCAAATAAAAGAGGTACGGACAAACAAACATATATACCAAAGCAAGATTATATGGTGACGTCATAGGAAAATTTAAAATGGTCATAACTTTGGTCAAAATCATCCGTTTTGGACGTTTGAGGTGTCGTTGAATTGGTATTGACGTCTACAACCATAATTTGCCAGTTAGAAAATAATTTTGGCATTTTTTGAGGCAGTTATACGCGAAAAACTGATTTTTTGGGGCAATTTTTGGAAGGTCATATCTCCACTCAATGTTGGTAGAAATTCATGCTTTTATAAATTATTTAGGTTTATTTTTCAAGACCTTTCCAATGGTATATAACATGATCCTGGCGGCCTCAAAGTGAAAAAGTTCGAAACTTGCTGTATAATATACTTCGTTCGACTTCCAGCACAGTAGGTGCTTTCGTCACTCGTTTGGACTGCCGTCCAAAGTGATGTGGATTAATAAAAATTCTCTAGTTGCTATAATAAATTCCAAACTAAACAAAGGGTCATATACTCGTACAAGCCATATACAAACCTCTGTGAACAGAGATACACATGTTCAAACATGGCCGTTTCCATACATGGCGCAGTCAAATTCTTTGGATAGCAAATGGCTTGTATATGACCCTTATCCCCATCGTATGGTAATGGCGTTGTGAATGTGTTTTATTGCGTGTCTTATTAAACATACATATGCCACATTTTTGATATGTATAGGCCTATGTAAACTGAAATACATTTGTCGAAATATGAAGGATGATTTTAGTTTGGAATTTATTATAGCAATTATAGAATTTTTATTAATTCACATACTACATACTTAGTTTAAAAATTAGATCAAACTTTTTAGATCCTGAGCAAAACTTTATATATATTTTTCGGAATGGATTCTAATTTTCTGTTATTTTGTATTATTTTTCGGGCTGAAAGGTTTTTTTAGTTAAGCGAAGACGCAAAATTTATATTAAAAGGTTTTTTTAGGGATGGTTTTCGGGCAAACTTCATATATGTCATATTCAATCCCATCATAATCGGTTAAGAAAATATATAGTTCAACACAAACGGTGAAAATTAAAATTACGGTGCTTCCCCATCCACTCAACGTAACAAATTCTTTGATCCTTTAGCTATCGAGCGATGTAATTAAATTTTGGATGTAGATGATAGATTTGAGAGAGGATTTGAGTGAAACAATTTTTAAGTTATGAATCAGATTCAAAGTGACAAATTTTAAACCCGAACCTTGGTTATCTCTAAAACGGTTACAGACAGGATAAGTGCTGTGATGTACATTTTTGTTCGGATTAGCATCCCCCATCACCTCTCAAATTTATTGTATTCTCTTAAGAGACACCCTGTATTCAAGATCCGCTGGGTAAGGTTTACAACTAGGTATAGCCCGCACAATTCCCGAAACCACTTTCGCTTACTTAATTTAATGGCATGGATAGCTCTTACTTAGCTTCACAATATCGTTGTATCAGAGTAGAGTTTTCGACGTATTGCATCGCTGGTATTGCCTTGAGACGTTTTTTACGCAGTTCTAAAGCCTCGTCGTTCCATCGGAAGACTGCTTTTCTATGGTTATTAAACATACTTTTGGGTATTGCAGCATCACAGTCTCTTGTAACATCATAAGCTGGATGGCTTTGTTATTTGCGGTTTCAATGTATATGTGGCAATGTATGCTTGAACCTCATGTACAGACTGATGTACCAGATCTTACCCTGGTTCCAGCGCTTTCTTGTAGTCTGGGTATTTAAAACTGCCAAACTGTCCTACTTCCCCACATGATGTCCTGCAATGCATGATCTATCGGTACCACTTTTTCAGTTTAATGCCTAGTGGCATTTAAAGAATCCGTTCAGCTGTTCTTTTTTCTAGATTTCGATAGGAAACCTAGTCTATTGTAACTTTGCTCACTTCGAACACTTTGCCAGTTATACCAGTCTTTGCCAGGCCTTTGGGAGTGATTAAACCATATAAATATCTTTCGCGTTTTCGAACGCATTCTGGGTCAAAGTTTTTATGAACGCACCGCCCCCAATTACTGTTGTTTATTATGGTATTGAAATATTGAGGCCTCTACTAAGATTTTAGCGTATGTTCAACACCTTCTCACCAAGCGAGTATTCAGCGTCAGGTCTAATTTAACTTTTCGCAGTAGCTCGGCAAATAAAATTCCCGTTCTCTAAGTAGTCATTTTTATGTTTTAGGCCTCGTTTCCTCTTTCACTTTCTGCCATCCGTCTTTTGAGCCATTTTGTCCTCAAATTGGTTTGAACCAATGGTTTTTCTTTCTCCGATAATATACCGTAACATCCTACTTATCTGTCCCCCACTCAAGTAGGTGAGGTTTGGCACTCCTGAAATATCATAACGGTTTCACTCGTCTGGACCATAGACGGTTCATACAATGCCCGAATAACACTAATCAGCTAATTACGAGTAACTGCGCCGTAAACGATATTTCGATCTCTGAAACCTCCGTGATTCTGGTTCCTAGACTTGCTAGTAAATTTTGTATGCTCACATCTGATTGTCCGTCGAAGTTTTCTCCTGGTAGGTATAGGGACGTAAGCGAAACCAAACACTCCATTTTCTAATTCAGCATCCTCCAGGTTGGAGATCACTGAATTGTTCTACTACTTTTAAAGACCACATGTTCGTTCGTGCACCGAAGCAACATTGCAATAACTAGATATCGACGGCTGGGAGCCTGTTTGATCACAAACTAAGATCACTAGTACTGGGGTCCAGAGTCCCTGCACCGTAACACAAACTTTCTGGTGTCCTACCACTGAGTATAATTTTCGGTTGTACTTTCTCTTGCGCTTCATACCAATACTGTCAGGTTGTAGTATTCAACCGCTCGCCCGTATGCTTTAATGAATTTTGAAGATTATACCACTTCCACTCGACCCCATGAGCCGCTCAATATACGACAGATGGTTTAGGACAAATCCCGTGTGCGTGGGGTCGTGCTGACTAACGCTTGAACTTCTTAAAATTTTAGCGGCAATTTCCCAGATACTATGGCCGTCCTTCTTGAAAGCCCGAATTTGGGATTTTTCATCTATATTCAAGAATTTTCCTTTAGGCGTAGTTACGCACACGTCAAGGTTTAATCACGAACTGATACCCTACACTCTTTTATTTTTAATTTTTGGCCTTAGAAACTAGATTTTTCAGTTGTCTTTAAACAAGTGAGACAAATAAATATGCAATTTTTAAAGGTTTTATGAAAAAAAGTAGTGGTTCCCTAACGTACCTGCAAATTGCTGTATGAGATATCTTCTTAATAAGGCTCTCTTCCGATATAACAATTTAAATTTGTTTAATTATACATAGTATTGGAGAAGCAATCTGATGTTTAAAAAAAATAAGTGTTCTTAAATAAGTGAGACGGAGTGTATATAAGTAGCCTTTTTACAGCCCATACAAATCGACGGACCCGGCTTAAAATGCATACTTAAGCTTTTCGATCAAATGGGAGATCGCAGAGATTTATAGATGAAATTGATTTATCCATAATATTTTTAAAACTAACTTAAACATTCTTAATTAGATTTGTAATAAAGTCGGCTCAGAACAATTTTCCAAAATCTAAGCGGAAATGACGATTGCGACAAAAAAACAGGATTTCAACTTGAATTCGGCTTCTGGGTGTTTAGACAGATTAATTGATATCGGAATGAAACTTCAAAACTTCAGTAATGATTTAAAAATGGAGGGCTGTTATTGTTGTATTCAGATCACGAATGCCCCACACTCAATTTCTAAAGCGAAAAATTAAACCTTCCGGATTTGTGATACAAAATGTTATGTATAATCAAAACGATTATTCCTACTTAAATTTGAAAAATCCAACAAGGTCAACCGTCTTGCTAAAAACGAAATCTTCTTGGCAAAAATTGAGAAAGCTTCTACGGAAGCTGCCACTTCTAGAACGCAGATATTCACCACATAATTCTTAAAACTTATGGAAAAAGCTTTAGTATAAAATGTTATTCCGAAAAGTCAATCTGCGTGGTATCTATACCGGATACCGAACTTTGATCAAATAAAGTTTGCTTTATCAAATTCGTCATTTCCGGTAAAATTTAAAATATGATCCAAAAAAATTTTGTTGTAAATTTAATTTACAATCATTTTCATTGTAACTTTTTTTCGTAAGTGCAATACATTTTTCAAAATATTTGCAAAAAACGAAAAAGCTTCTTTGGAAGCTGTCACTTCCGGTGGACAGATTTTTGCCAAAAATCATTAGGATTTTTCAATTTATGAAAAAAGCTTAAGTATTATGAATTAACCCCGATCAGTCAATCCGAGTTGTACAGGAGTCACGGACGTTTATTAAAAAAGCTCGGGGTCACAAATTTTTATGATTTCTATAAAAAAAATAGTTTTTTTTAAAAAATTGAATTTATAAACCTATAGGCAATGCACCTATTTTCAAATCATTATAGATTATTCCTGGCGACCGACAAGTATATTAATATAGCTTTATGCAAATTTAATCACAACAACGGTGTTCATTTGAGCTTGACGCAGGTACACTCTCAATAAGCAGAAACAAGCTTTAGTATACATAGTTCTAAGAAAATTACAATATTTAGCGGGTTCCGTTGGCGTAAGTAAAGTACTCGCAAGTACGTCTAGAGCTCATAACTACGCAATTAAAAGTTTTGTTCTTTTAAGGCACCCATACACTTGCCAGCAAGCATGACAAGCGCGTTTGTCACGCATGCCTGATATATTCCCATACACTACACAATCTTGTAGTGCAGGCCTTATTTTTATTTTACAACATCAAGCATGATGACAAGTAAAATTACGAAAAAAAAATCCGTGAGGCTCTAATTTTAATATTGACAAGTGAGTCGCTAAAAAAACAAACACCAAGGCAGTCTTCTTCATCAAAACATGCTTAAAACGACCTAGAATGACCTCCTATGAATACCTGTTCAATCAACTACACACTAAAAAATTTTCATATTAAATGAATACAATTATAATATAAATATAATTCCGTACGAATTTTTTATAGATTTTATATAAGTTTAACATATAACTGAATGTTATAAAATATTGTATAAAATTTATAATACTCCATATAAATATTTTGATAGGTCACTGGTATAAATTTGATACTCCAACGTATAAATATCTGTATATACTACAAAATATAAAGTTTATCCATTAAATGATAATTTTTGTTTATAAGAAAGAGATTAGTATTAAATTTATATAAATTATATATAGAAAATATCAACCTGGTTATCGTATAAAATTTAGTTGCTTTAGAATAGAAATTTCGGAAATTCTAAATGCTAGAATTGAACTCCGTTTTCAATACTGATAAAATTTTTGTCACACAAATAAAACAATTTTAGATTATTTTATAAAGCCGATATATTTATCAAAATAATATTATTTTTTTAACATAAAATGTGTTATGATTATTTAATTTTACTTACAAAAGTGTAAAAGAGCTACGATTAAATTAAGTGTAAAGTAATTTATATGCTACTATATGTTTTGTTTCTTTTTCGTGACACGGCAGTATCGTAACTTCTGTTGAATTTAAAAAGTTTCAAATATAATTTATTTAGTATTGACTGTGCCATAGCTTGTATCTCATATGCGTTATGAAATTTGTCAAACGTGGCAACTAAATAATTCTATTCAGATAAAAATACATAAGCTACCCTCATTCTCCAACCGGACAAGTGGTGCAGTGGTTAAAGCTTCGGCACTTGGACCGGGAGGTACTGGGTTCGAATCCCATCAGAGGCCAGATGCAAATCGAATTTTCATCATCAACTACAATCGGTGATGTTAATAAACACAACTGAGACCCTCTGATGGAGTGCAGAATTCAGCGCCGACCCACCGTCCATGTCAATGTACAGGTTGACATGGAGCTTGCAATGTGCAGGTGGTATACTGTAGTTGTGTGAGTAGGTGAATGGGTTAATGTTGTAGCATGAATGCGTGGTATCACAATGGGCCAAAAATGGCCTAAGTGTCAACCACTGAAACCTATATAACCTATACCCTCATTCTCTAAAACTATAAACTTTATTTCATAAAATTCGTTGTGGTTATCGTCATCATTTGTTGGTGAGGCTAAGACTAATTCAGGGCGATAGTGTGTATTATGGTACTTGAAAACTTGTATTGTTGGCGAATTGCTAAGCTTTTGTAAACATTTTTAAAATTAGTTTGATTTTTATTTAAAATTTTAAAATAGTGGTGAAATAACTCATAACGGATAGATGACATGTAAGCTACATTTTTTCAATATTATACTAGGACAGTGTGTTAAAATATGATGTTTTGGTAATAAGTCTACCTTAAATTCAGGCACTATAGCCGACAAATGATCCGTTGTGAATTTTCGTAAATTATTTACAGATGAAACGGTGACTATTTTTGCAAAAATTATGTCTATTATTTTTAATGCCACTATTTTATTTTATTTGCCACTTCGAATGCAGATGTTCAAAATTCATAACTCCAAAAATAAATGGATAGTGGTTGATCAACCACCACAATTGAGATGTTGAGAAAGTTAACGAATCCTTAGCGACTAAACCAGCCGGAATATTTTTTCTCGATTTGTACCCAAATATAATAAATGTTTTATCCTTTCATTTATTTGGTTATAAGTCAAATATTTCTTTGAAACCAAATAGTTTCAGAAATGTTTTATATAGTAAAATGAACAATACTTCCACTCAAAAAAATAATCGGTAATATTCACAAAAAAATGGAGTAATATTAGAAAATTGATATATAGAAGAGATATATAGAAAATTGATTAAAAATTGGGCCATACAAGCGCTTTGTATTTAGTGCGGTTTTAGCAAATCAATTATTACAATTTACTGAGTAAATTTAATTATTATTATTTCACTGCAGTTTGTAAAATAATTTAGAAGTTACGAAGAAGACGTTTAGAAGAGCGAGCGCATGTTAAATAATGACTGAAAGGTTGATAATTTTAAACAATGCACTTTAAAATTTGAGGATCGACTAAATTGCAGCGCATAAATATTTACTCTGCATAGAAGCAAACACTCGAAACTTCTAGATTGGAGGAGACAGAATTTAATATTTAACATAATATCAATCAATTTTAATGAAACACGCTTTTTATAATTAATTTATTTTATTCACATTTCACAAAAGGCAATCGATTTTTCTTAAAATAAAGATGATAATTAATTACATCTCCGGATTGACAATAAACTTACATGTGAATTTTGATCAAACTTATTTTTCCTTTACTGCCTTGAAAGATATTGAATTGTTGTAATGTTGCTAATAATTAAATTCTCTTCATATAAGCATTAATGTTCAAGGAACTGAGTTGGTCCGGTCCTCTAAAATTTCTTTATAAAATTCTGAAATTTAAACAAGAAAGCAACAAACATAAGTTAATGCAAATAAAGTTTTGTAAATTTGAGTTTACCATATCGCTTCAGCACTTTTTTGGTTTAATCCTGAAGGTTATAGCGGCAATTTCTTGCGACGCGAAGTAAGGTTAAAAAAAACTGCAAATAAAGGATAAAAATAAATATAACTTATATTTAATTTTATTTTGAAATAATTACCATTTTTTCAACAAATCCGGAAACTAGACCAACTGGCATTTTTGTGGCAATTTTGTACTGGTTTAAATTCACTACTAATTTTTGTTTGAAATTTTAAATAAAATTTGGAGTAAAAAAAACAAAATTGGATAGAATAAATTATTTGATTGTTTATATTATAATCTCCCCGTAAATTTTGAAAAGTATTTGAACATTTTAAAAACACTTTGTATTCACAACGAAAAAAAAAATTTTTTTCATTTGTTTGCATTGAAAATTATATATTCAAATTGCGCAGCTCAAATTTTCCTAGCAGCATTGTAATATGATTAATCTAATTTATCATAAGACGCTGCTCAGCAATAATTTTAATATTTAAAAATGCACGGTAAATATTGCACTGCAAATTGCAGGCTCGTACTTTATTAAGACATTATTCGTAATAATTACAAATTTGGGTTTACACAGCAAAATATGTAAATATCTCCGCGCAATTTCTTTCAGTGTTCCAGTAAATTAGTTAATTATTCGATAATAATAAATCGAATAATTAACTAATGATATCTCAATATACAATTAACAAATTATATTAGTTACCACTATTAACAACTTCACTAATCTACAATAAATATAAAAACACTTCTACTCACTACACGATATCCACAGAACTGATAAAAAAAATCAAACGATCCTGAAAATTCTCGTATAAAAATCCCGTTTTTAACAAAAAATATTCGTTTTCTATTAATTTTATAAAACTAATCGTATAAAACAAAATTTGTATATGACAAATATATTAATTTTATACCAGTCTATGTATAAAAAGTAAAATTTTATACTATAGGTTATAAAAAGTATACAACTGGAAGTATAGAAATTGTATGTATACTATGAATTTGTATAAAATATATTACAGAATTATATAAACGAATCATATAGGTTCAATATTTATAATTTTTATATAGTATTTCATATAAATATAAATTATCTGAACAAAAATATAAATAAATTTATAGAATATCCGAAAATTTTTTAGTGTGTACAGATATCTTCGCCAGGTGATTATAAAAATTTTCTATTACGGTTTATTGCAACAGGTCTGAGTTTTGAAGGCCTCAAATCCAATACGGCTATCTTTTCAATGCCTCGTTGAAATAATCATAGAGGAATTTCATGCTTTGATATGAGTGCTACGAGCAAACATTAAGTATGCCAAAATACGATGAACAACTTATAATGTAAAATTCTTTATTTTAACTCATTAATTAATAAAAATTTGAATTCCCTATTTTTAATTGTATTAAATGTTGTCACCACTATAATTGGAAAAATATTCAGCAGTATTCAAATTCAAATTTTATCCATAACTATCCGGTGTGTGACTCACAAGATCATAACGTAGAATTGACGGTCACAAATGAATTTAGGGTTGAAGTTGACATCATAAAGTGCCTATAAGCTAGCTTCAAACAAGATATTATTAATCACAGTATCATTATTATGATTATTTTCGTGCGAGAATTTGTTGTTCCAGTTTCTATTTGGATAATTCTTGAGCCCAGTTCTTTCCCAGAATATCGTAGGCAAGTCCTCACGGTAATAAGATCATTTTTTGTTTCCCTATGGTATTTATGTTTTCGCACCAGTTCTAAATTACAGCGTTTAATATTTATATTTTCATTCCCCAATACTTGATTTTGAAACTTATCCGCGTAATAAGCGTAAATAATTTCATTACACAAACATATAGCTATCAAAGACTGAAGAAGAGTGGAAAAATGTTGCAAACGTATTTCAAAAGAAGCGCAGCCCCTCGTACTGTGTCGGGGAAATAGATGGTAGATACGTTAATACGTGACCCACGTGACACAGGATCTTATTACTTGAACTCAAACACACCTTTTGTATCGTCCCCTTGCGAGGGATTGCCTCGGATTATAGAGTGTTCGGCAAACACAATTTTTGGGACACACTTTTACACTTTCGGAGAACATAAATGGAGAACACACTTTTGGAGAACATAATGAAGCTTTATTCGCAGAGATAATTCACTAAAGCGGAAAGAATCAATAATTATAGATTAGCTCGGGCTCGACGAATTGTATAAAAAAGGTTTTCGGATTACCAGCAGGCAGATTCCAAATTCTTTTAACGACTATTAACCTTGATCCAAAAATGACATGCAGCATACTTACTATGACATAGTTATACTTGACATAGTTACTTACATAAGAAGGGTACCAATTTGGAACAAGGTTTAGGTATGGAAGAGTATTCTGGCCAAATCGAACAAGGTAGCTGTTTCTTAAGAACACAATTTTTTGGATTAAAACTTTCAAGAAACCAAAATCCTTCATATGTGGCTAAATTAGCACGGGATAGCGGATATTCAATAATTAAGGTGCAGTTCGATGGCCAGGAACTTTATGGTAAATTATTTGAAAACAAAATCGTGCTCTCGTGCTGTATTTCAAATGATAGATCATCAAAATTCCACAAGCTTGGGATATAAATATCATCTGAACCTGTTTCTTTAATTCGCGTCTATAGCTTGTGTGAGACAGATTTAATTTTTTATAGCACTGTCTGTGCTATCAAAAGCTCTTTTTCTGAGTCAAAAACTCAGAATGATATTCTCTATTAGTGACGGCTACCGCCATTGAACAAATTTAAATAATGCAGCTGCCATATAGGTAAAAGAATGACAAGCACGACCATATAATGTCAATCATAATTGTGCAAGAGCCTTTTTGAAGAGAATAAATATAATATGTTTGATAATTCGTCAATCGTTTTTACTGAATTGCGCAGGCCTTCAATCACTTTATGATTTACATCGAACTAACAAATTTGCGTTCCACTGAACATCTACTCACAAGCAACTAATTTGCTAATGCCATTGAACTCGAATATTATGTTTAGATTTGGCTAATTTGGTTGGTGCAGACTGGAACAACTGAAAGATTAAATGAATAAGAAAATGCCGAAAATGAAGACAGGTCTTATTCATTTCGGTCAGATCGACCAAACGACATAGTGGTTAAAGCTTTCGCCAAAGCTTTAACCACTATGCCGTTTGGTCGGTCTGACAGTTAGTTTACTCATAAAATCAAATGTTTCTTCCAATTTTTTTTTTTCAATAAAAATAATATTAAATATGTAAAACCTTATGGGATTTGAGAGCTATAATATTAAAATCAATCAAACTGAGTAAGAGTTGAAAAATGTTGCAGACGTATTTTAAAAGAAGTGGAACTACCACACTGTGTAGGCGAAATAGACGTCGAAATACGTAACCCACGTGACACAGTATTACTTGTACTACAAAGGCACCTTATATATCGTCCCCTTATGGATGTGGTAACTGGAAATTATAATCACATACTGGTGGATATTAGCGCTAACGGGAGAGTTTCGGATGGTGGAGTATTAGGCAAACACATTTTTTGGAAAACAAGTAAGAAACATCTAAGTATTCGTGAACCCGAAATAATTGGAAATAGCGAATCAACAATGCCTTACATTTTTGTTGCGGACAACGATTTTGTGCTTTCGGAGAACATAATGAAGCCTTAAACGTCATAGAAGCCTGAAATATCGGATCCCCATTCCGGGATTTAATTTGGGTATTTTTATTCCGGAGCCAAACTTTAATTGAAAGGTTTATTCACACACTCTATGTCGGTGCAGGTTTACTAAGAATTCTTATCATAATTAAAAATTTACGACTGATCACGTTTTATTAGGTGGCACCTGCGCGAATTCATAAAATAATTCTAAGAAAATACAAAAAATATGTAAAAACTCCAATGGTGAATAAAATTAATTTAAAGATTTAAACAATTAATTACCTTTAAATAAATGTGTCTATAACGAAGAATATAAATTCTTATTTAACTATTTTTTTTACATATAAATTCATCGAGATAACAACTTTATCGCAATGCAAGATTTTATCGCAAAAAAGTTTATTTCATCTTCAACAGTGTACCTGCACATACTCGTAAATATTTATATTAAGGCGAGTGCTCGTAGCATTGTATGTACATTTTAAACATAAAAATTCTATTTTAAATCTTTAAAAAAATTTAAGATTTTTTTTTTCTGTAAACTAATGAAACACTACTTGGCTTTGAACACACGGGTATGCTGTGGGAAAATAAATAAAATTTAATTATTTTTTGCAAAATTCCAAATAGTTCGTACAAAAACGAATAAAATAAATAGCGAAAGCAAAATAACACAATAAAATCTAATTAAAATCTAATGACAAATTACAAATTAAATCTTATTTAAACTAAACGTTACTTTTAAATTATAAACTCTTGTAATTTATTATTTAAAAAGATTTTCCTAATTGATTAATTTTATTTTTATTTAATTAAAAAAAAAATCGTGAAATATTTTTATTTTATTCTCTTGTGCGCTCGTACACAATAAAATAATTTTATTACGTGTTGATATTGAAAAATTGCATTTTATTGAAATTTAATTAATTTTGTGCTGTATTGTAAAATAATTTTTTATTTTTATTTAAATTAGTTTTTGATACAAAATAAAATTTATTTATTTGATTATAATTTGCAATATAAATTGAATTTCACTGTTACGTTTTGAACTTTAGTTTGAACCGCTTTTTTATTTTATTACCGGAAGAGATTTTTATTTGCTTTTTTAAAGTTTAATTAATTTAATCTTTTAAAGTATTAAAATTTTGATTTATGATTTGTTGTTAAATTTTATCATATGTATTTTATTTTATGTATAATTGATTTTATATGATGTTATGCTTATTAAATACATATTTTATTTTATACGCGAGTATAGCGTCAATTAATTTTGCATGCTTGTACATTTATTTAATGTTTGGTTATCTACTTGAATAATGTGAAAATATTTTCTAAGTGATTAAAAAACAAGGAAGTCAATATAGCCATTAATACGACTTCTTTTACAATTTATACTATAATCTTAGTCGTGCAAGCGCCCGGACCGGATTAATGTTACAATACATATTTGTTGTTTTAGATGTTGTTTTGGTATGTTGCAACAAACCAATTGT
The DNA here is from genome assembly GCA_932526605.1 of Nephrotoma flavescens. Classification (NCBI taxonomy): domain Eukaryota; kingdom Metazoa; phylum Arthropoda; class Insecta; order Diptera; family Tipulidae; genus Nephrotoma; species Nephrotoma flavescens. The sequence goes on along the minus strand of OW052222.1, from coordinate 155,927,466 downwards.
TTTGCCGGCAGAACAATGATGCAATGAAAAGGCTACGGCTAACACTCGGATTGATTTATCTATGTGTTTTATTGAACTAAAACTTCTTTAGGCACGCTTGACTTGGGGACTAAGCTGGCAAATGCGTTATGAAAAATGTAATCGAACGAGGCAAACGAAACAATAACAATACACAAACAACAACAACAATAAACGCAAAACGAAATCATTTTCCTTTAGTATCAGGATGTCCCATGACAATTCATAAATCCCTAGGTGGAACATTAGTTGATACCATTTTATTTTAATAATTGGTTAAAAAAATTGGAAAATAAGAAAATTGGAAAATTGGTAAATGGAAAATTGGATAATTGAAAAAGTTGGAAATTTAGAAATTTGCAAAATTGGAAAATTTGTAAATTAGGAAATTGGAAAATTATAAAATTGGAAAATTAGAAAATTGGAAAATAGGTAAATGGAAAATTGGAAAATATGAAAATTGGAAATTTGGAAAATTGGTAAATTGGAAAAATGGTAAATTGAAAAATTGGAAAATTTGTAAATAGGAAAATAAAAAAATACAATATGAAAATAGGAAAGTTGGAAAATTTGAAAATTGGAAAATTGAAAAATTTAAAAGTCATAATATGGACTTCTATGTCACTGACACTGACTCACTCGAGAACGCATAGGGTGGCCAAATTTTTTTTTCCTTATTATAACATCTATGTCACTCACTCACTTACTCATTCCAGAACGCACAGGGTGACCAAAAAAAATTCGTCCGTGTGATATATTTTATATATGTATTTTTTAATATATTACTGCTCCATTCCACACAAGGTATCACAGAAACCGATTCTTTCTTCGTTTCATTCCCCGTTTCCCTATCAGCTATGCTACACACAATTTTATACCCTTATTTTAAATTAAATCATTAAATTTTTTTGTCTTGTTTTATTCTTTTCTCTCGGAAATAAATTTTAAACAAAAATCTACATCTCAAAAATGTCCTTAAATTTTTTTATTTTCATTTCAATTTTTTTCATTTCGGATTCATGGACAAAAATTTTATTACGTAGCTGCGACGTAAAAATTTTGACCGTGAATCCGAAATGAAAAAAATTGAAATGAAAATAAAAAAAATGAGTGAGTCCATTAGTACTCTCAAGGAGATGTGTAAACATGGCGTGTGTATAGTACGTGGGTACAGTTTACTTTGAAGGAAGAAGGAATGTAATTTAACTAACCAGAGTTTTTCATTTGTTTATTATCGTTAAATTGGTCTATTACTCTTTCGGTATAATCGACGCAATTGGATTTTGGTAGCTAAAGTAAGATATATTAAATACTGTCGACTCTAACTTTAAAAATTTTCATTGAAAAACTGCACAATATGGTCGTCCCATATCTAGTAGTAAATATATTTCGATCTGAGTTCATGTGCAAATCGAATTCGTCTCGCAGGAAGTTTATAAGTGGTTCAGCTTGAGGAACAGCAACATTAATATTGAAATCCCCGCTCATAATCACCGGCAAAAGATGATAGTCTCCTTGGAGAATTTTTGAAATTCTTTAGGATATGGGGCAAGGACGAAATGTATGAACTTCATTATGTCTTCGAAAGATTTATTCGGTGAGGTTAATACAACTACAGAAAGCATCTTATTCCCATTGAGAAGCTGAAGTTCAGCCGTATATATATCATCAATGAGTTGTGTTGTTACGCTCATACCAGTTGTTTGTCCAACGATGATTTCTTTATGCGAGGTGACTGTATGGTATGAGTATTTTATTTGAATTTTTATATATTGTTACTCCGGCAGCTCACTCACCGTCTCTCTTGAACTGAATGCAGATCTGGAAAAGCAAGAAAATTGAGCATCCTTGTTTGATTGTGTCAGTTAGGTCGAGGTGATGTGTATGACCTAAGACTCTGACAGTTCAATGTTAAAAACCAGACGTCATTATTATCTCGTACAAAATTCGCCATTACAACGGATAAAGCGGATTTGTAGTGAGGCGCGATAGCTAATTTTGAAGAAGACCCATTGAGGTCCCATTTTTACGTCCATGGTAGACGACATGATCATCGATAGCCGACGTGATGAACAGTCCTTCGAGACTCGTTACTCGTGCTAAAGCAATATACACAATTTGTTAACTGTGTCTTTTATCGTAAGAGTATATACTGACTATCTCGTTGTAGGTACCACCGTGTGATGCATGAATTGTGGTAGCACATGAAGGTACGACGCTTTATATTAATTGTTATTTATGCTTTGTAATTGTTGTTTCGATTAATAGTTGAGCTTTTTCTAGAAATGGGCACCAAACATCGGTCGATATTCGTTTTCTGCGCTCATCCAGCTTCAGGCCACCTGACCTTCTTGCCAACTTGTGAATTTGAACCGAAATCCATCCAGAGTCGTTTGACATTTTTTACTGTCGACGTTTTCATCGTTCTCGTTGTCCTGGTTAGGATGCCTATGCATTCGATATACTTTAGACAGCCCAAAGTTTCATTCGCCAGTCCGTTTGTTACGTCAATATTTGTTTTGAAAAAGTACGGCAGATTATTTGTGTCCACTATGCTAATTTTATGGATCTTTTGACGGAATTGCTACTCCGGCAGCCCAATGACCATCTCTATTGAACTGAAAACAGCATTCAAACGTAGGAATATTAACAAGTTCGTCATTGCGCAGCCAGGTCTCCAAAACCAAATGAATTGAGCATACCTGCGTGACTGTGACCTGAGACTCTGGCAGTTCAATGTTAAAAACGAGATGTCATTATAACCCCATTCAGTAGAAGACATGATCATTGATAGCCGACGTGATGAACAGCGCCTAGAGGCTCGTCACTCGTGATAAAGCAATATACAGCAGTTGTTGACTGTGTTTTTAATCGTATTAGTATGCAATTTCGTAATCGTAATTCGTATCGTAATTTTTTTTTTTGATTTTTCTGATCGATGGAAATGTCGATGGTTTCTATTTCATTCATTAAATTAATTTTTTCATTTTCCCTACTATTATACATATACATAAAAGCATGCCATGTATAGTAAAAATTGTTTTTGTTGAGTTTCTTGCTTTTTTTTCAAACGAAGTAGGTATACGTCATTTCCGTTCGTTTCATTTACAAGTTTACTCTAATACAAAAAATTTTGGTAGGCGCGCGTAAAGATGTTTACACATCAAAAATTTACGGACATTTTTGAGATGTAGATTTTTGTTTAAATTTTATTTTCGAGAGAACAGAATAAAACAAGACAAAAAAATTTAATGATTTAATTTAAAATAAGGGTATAAAATTAAAAATTAAAATCTATTGCGCAATAGTTTGAATCCAGTAACCCAAATTGTGTGTAGCATAGCTGTATGATACAGGTTTTAATACGACTTCACAAATTTTCGATGAAACCACATTACACAAACATAAATGAAATAAAAAATATTTCAATACCATTTTTACTATGCGAAGAGATTTTAAAAATGACTTTTTTGTCCGTTTTGTTACACATATACATAAACATTATCTATTACGACTAGTTGGCCTTGAAAAAGTTACCAAATTACTAGGTTACCTCTTGTGGCATCAGACATAAACGGCTAGGTGACTCTCGAGAACGCACAGGGTGACCAATTTTTTTTTTCAATATTATAATTTTTCTATATTATATTATAAATATTAAATATATATCGCAAGTAGCAATTTTTGGTCTCAAGTTGGTTTTATAACCAATACGAAACTTTGGTTTTAAAACCAAAAAGTTTTTGAAATGGTTTGAGACAAGCTTTCGACACGTTACGAAGCCTTACCAGGTACTGCTTTTGACCGCGGTTTTTGATACCAACTTTTTTTATTTTTACTAATGAGGAACCGTTTATAAACAGTTTCAAAAAACCACAGATTTTTTGAAACGGTTTTAAACGATTGCAAATATTTGTATTAAAACTACTTTTAAGTTTCTTTGCAGCGGTGACAAACCCAATGGTTCTAGGTTTCATAAACACCGTAATAAAAAGCCGAAAAAGTCTGTTTTAACGCGGTTTGTAAAAACACTGAAAATCTCATCATATTAAGTTCCTATAATATAATATAAATTTTTTTAGCCAGATTTGGTTTTCACTTTGAGGTGAGTTTGCCAAGTGAATTGACAAATCTTATTATAAGATTCGTCATTCATCATGTTTATCAGCAGACGGTATTATCCGATTCCGACTCTAAACATACCAAGCACTATATTGTTTGTGCTTATAAAGAAAATAAATACATAATGATTTAGCGAATTATTTTAGAAGTTGGTAAACCATTATAAAATCCAGTGTTAAAAATACCTAAATAGAAGAAAATTATTAGAGACAAAAATACGGTATTTTAATCAACAATAAGAGTTACAAAATGGTTTTCATAAACCGTTTCGAATACGTTGTAATTGTTCCAAAATAAAACCGTTTACGAATGGTTTCAAAATAACTAGTAAATTTTTGGATATTTGGAAACCATTTAAAAATTTTTGCTGGTGTCAAAAGGGTTTCATAAGACTCATCCAGAGACGTTTAAATTATTCGGAATTGAAGACATGTTAGAACCGATTCAAAAATACTAGTTACATAAACTGTTAAAACCAACCTCGATTCTGTTTTTTCTGAAACTTTGGTTTCACTTTGCTACTTGGGTATTAGAAGTTTTACTTCAGTAGTGTGGTCTAAAGCACACTTAAGTTTTTTTAGATTTCCTAGAATTTTAGATTTCGAATAGTTTCTAGGTAATTACTGCGGGATATTCCTACCCCTTAATAAGTTATTTGTGGTTTGAACAATAATAATACACACTTTACCATCAATACCTCAATGAAATTGCACAACACTTCCAAACTATTATGAAGGTCGAATCATGAAATTTCATCTATCTTGTAATCGATCACGGAATGGCAGTTTAATTTTGACAACTAAATCGCTAAACGTGATAGTTTTTCTATTGATAACGCTGTCATTCTATTCTAACGTTGTCATTAGTAAACGGATCCGAGAATCTCACCCCAGCTTGAGGTATTTTCGTCATTATTTGTTTAACGCATTTACACACTTAGAATCTCTTGTGTGGCACGTATGTTAGGCTGGCCCGAAAACCACCCCGAAAACGCCATTTAGCGGGGAAACACAACTACACTTAGTAGGTGTGTTTCCCCGCTAAATCCATTAAAAGACACTTCAGCCCGAAAAATTAAAAAACATATGAAGAAAATCAAATTCCATCCCGCAAAAATAAAAACAGTCTCACGTACACAAAATAAGATTTAAGTTAAAAATCTATTACAAGAAGAGATTTACAACACTTTAAATTAAGAAATTTAGAAAACAATTCCCCCAAAATTTTCAACAACCTTAATGTTTCGGTTCACAGAGTTTGATAGTGTATGAGAGTATATGATTAATGCACTAACCATCAGCATTAAGCACACCAATGCTCAATACGGTACAGCGGGGATGCTGGGCCTCCCCAGCTGATTTAATATGAACTCTCATAGTTATCGGAATTATGTTCATATATCATCATAAACTTCTCCGTTTACAGAGTTCACAGAGCAATTTAAAGTGTTGTAAATCTCTTTTTGTAATAGATTTTCAACCTAAATTTTGTTTTGTGTACGTGAAGCTGTTTTTTGTTTTTTCGGGATGGAATTTGAATTCCTCCATATATTTTTTAATATTTCGGGCTGAAGAGTCTTTTAATGGATTTAGCGGAGAAACACACTTAAATTGAGAAGACGTTTTTCGGGATGGTTTTCGGGCCAGCTTAACATCCGTTTGTGTGACCATATTTCTTGCTCAAACTACACAGTGTTTCCATCGTTCGAGCTTTACCAATAAGCCACGGCCACATGAAACCACTTGATGTGTATGACTTTCAATATTTCCTTTGAAATTTGGTCTCTGTGGACTAGAATCGCTGCATGTTTCTTACTATAGCTAACCATAGAGTTATTTATTCGCCCACTTATACGTATAACATCGCCTTTTTCCAGGAAAGGATTTTATTACTTTAGCGGGCTTTTTCTAAAAATATTGCATTGCATTTATACATTTTAAATTATAAATGAACATGATATCTAGAAATGTCATATTCAAAAAAAAAATTAAATTGCGTACACTCGCACTAACACAAACCACATACCACTACTATATACTTGCGGTTATTTCGTCAACTTGTGGAATTTTGAACAAAATTGAGCCCCTGGTTTCAAACTAAGCAATAGATTTTTATTGTTAATTTAAGCTCTTATTTTATATTAAAACAACAAATTGGTTTGTATTGATTTATTCTGTTCTCTCACACATACACACATTTTGGTACACACATTTTTACGCATTTCCATTTTAGTGGAGAGTTGTTTCCAAAACGTTATATTTCTGTTTCATCGAATTCCGACAAATAGGCAAGAAATCGTTAAAATTAGTAGAAATAGAATATAAATCTTTATCACCATCAGCTTCATTCGAATTACTTTACACGTTATCATGCCTTATATGGTTTAACATATTATTAGCAGGAGTTGTGTAAACGAAATAACTTCTAATATTCTTGCTGAATAGAGCTGTTTTATATTGAATTGTTGTTTTATCCATTTTTGCCATCTAAGTTTAAACGCAAATAGAAAAATAAACAGCCGGGCGCCAACCGATTTGATATCGTTTTGGAGTATCCAGGTGGTACACACATTTTCAAAATGTTTAATCTTAATATAGTGCTTAAAATTGATTATTCAAAAAAAACAAAAAAAAATTCCTCAATTCAAATCCCGAGGGAGGAGCAAGTTTCAGGAGCCATACCAAATGGGAACTGTAAAGAATTTCCTGAATACAAAATTTTGCACACCTCCTCTGGAAAAACTCACTACACAAATTAATTTTTATTATTTAATTATTTTTCAAATTTAATTAAATGCTCAAAACCAACCCACATGTAATAATTTATAAAGTTTAGAACTATAGAATTAATTATATATCTTACAACTTAATATACAAAAAAATGCAAAATGCATTTTAACAAATCGTTTAATTAGTTTTCTTGATTAAAACCAAAAACAAGTTACTTACGACTAAGTTAAACTATAAAAATAATGTTGATTTTAACTATAAAATTAATTCTTGATTTTTTGTCGCCGTGCCTGATGTTGTTGTTGTAATGTAATTAAAGTTTGCATATAACTGCAATAAATCACATAGTGCTAGTGATTTTAAAAGAGTTTTACTTGATCCGATTACATGTGTTGGCCGTGTGATCTCTGTACATTATTCGGTTAATATAAGCGCAGAAATAAATTAACTGATTATAGTGAGATAGCAGAAACTTGTGTTTTCAACTGTAAATTAATAAATAAACATCCGGGAATGTCGACATATTGAGAGTCGACGGCAAGGCCGATTAGAATATTGGTAAGGTTGTTGTTATAAATCTTGGCACTAATATTTCACTTTTATTGGTTTGTTCTATTCAATGTAACATTATTTTTACCTAACGAACAATGAAAAGTGAAACCAATTGAAAAATTACACAAAATGAATTAATTCGCATTTCCGAGAATTTACTTAAACGGATTCGTTTCTTTCACAGGAAATTAATTTTTTAAACGTTCGGTTATACTTAATGATTTCTTTTCTTTTCCTCGTATTAATTGATAAAATGATGTAAAAAATCAATAAAAAGCAAGAAATAAAATATAAACAATTTAAGAATTCCCGCCTCTACCATATTATGTACATATTTTCTTGCAAAATGCAAAATCCAAATCTCATTTTTCATCATTTTTATGATTTTCTTACTTGTTGTAAACACGGAGTCTTTACGTTGATATAACGACGTTTATCCAATAAGTTTAATTATTCGACTTCTGAGCCAAACTCATTAAAAAAAACTCACTTCGCTGACGAGGTATTTTTTTTATTTCACACAGAGACCGGTAGCTGGTGTTTTTCCAACTACAAAACATTATTAGATTCTTGTTAGGGTAAACCCTTGTCGAGAGAGTATTTTGAAAAGCTAACGGTCTTGCAACTTTTTTACCCGTTTGGATTAGTTTGCACCAACTTCTTGTTAATTATCAATAAAAATACAAAACTTAATGTCATTTAATTAAAAATCATTGATGATCGATTTGATGAAGTTTGTATTTATTGGAGAAAAAAACCAACTCAGGGGATTCGCAAGTGGATTTTTGAGTGGATTCGCAAGTTGAGTGGATTTTTGAGTGGAAACCGCAACTGTTAGACCAATTGCAGAGAATGCTAGGCGCACTTTGCACGCATTCTGTTAAGGTGCAACGATATTTATTGAAGACACCATAACCATAGCATCATCCGCATAAGCAACCATCTTTATCGTCGTTTATGATCAAGTTCCAAGAAGAGAGGATAATAACCTACCTTGTTGAAATACAAAGCAAGGCAGACCGTTATGAGCTCGATTTTAAGCATTTCATCTACCCAGCCAATGAGCGAAATGTCTATGCACAGAGAGGACAGTGCCTGCGTGATCACTCCTGGTCTGATGTTGTTCAAGGCCTCTTTTATATCCAAGGGATTTCTTAATATGAGCAATAAGGATGTAGAGAGCAGTTTTCACAGATTTCCCCTATAGCAATATGCATTTTATAGCCTATTTAATTAGGCTACTATAACTTTTATGTATAGATCTTTGGAGCTGCAATAAGATGTTTTACCCGTCTTAAGTATAAATATTACATTTAATTCACTAAATTAACTAAGAAATATGAAAGAGTTTTAATTGCCCATGAAGATAAATTCCAGCCATAGAGCTTTAAGACTTAGAGCTTGCCGCTATTTATATATAGCCTACTGGATTTTCTCCTTCTTCCAGGTAGTAGTTCCAAGGATTCTGCACTAGTTACGGTTCAAGAACTATCTGGTCGTTGGAGAAAAGTCGGAGTGTTGGGACTTAGAGTTAGTACTTTACGCAGCCAGTTGTCTCAGTGGACTCCTTTAATTTCCTAATTCGTATTTGTATGTTTTGGTGACTTCTTTGTAGCAGTTGCAGTCCTCAGCAGCTTTAGTTTCCTTGGTTTCCATCATTTTTACGGGTATTTGAAGCTCAAGGTGGTGAAGGTTTACACAGAGGTCATATCCACAAAACTATCCAAAATAATATCTAAGACAAGTGCTAAAATGTCTAGTACTTTTTGTTCATTTCTAGTTATAAACGCTGGTTTACTGTTGATTTTGCATATACATTCCTTAGTACTAAGAATAAAATGAAGAAGTAACTTCGTGCATTCGTACCAAATCTGAATTTGTATTTTTGAGGTTGAGACTCCTTTAATGAGCTTCCTAAAATAATAAGGGATATCATCCCCATAACATGTTAAAGGTAAGATGACTTTGACCTCGATGCTTTTTGTAGCCATATCAGAATTACTGTAATTTGATAATAGAAAAATCTTCAGCTAATTTTTAGTAAGAATATACAGAAACGAATTCTACCTACATTCTTCGCGTATGGCAGTTTATCTATGGGTACATACTAACTTTAAGTACCCGATCACTATTGGCCCAAGGCGTTTGGACTATAGGACAATGGATATCTCCTCTGCTTCTATAGTTCCAGCAACTGCGTTGTAGTGATGAAAGTTAATCTGCAGGAACCTCGACATTAGGTTTACTACTTTACTTTAACCTTCACTACAATTGCATAAGTAATTCATCCAAAGATCCACTGATAAATCCCATCGAAGTGGACATATTCGTATCTGTAGAGAGAACTAACCCATGTTCATGTTATAAACTGGGGCTGGTATCGGCACATCTAAGATGTCATCATCATTTTTCTTATAAATTAAACCATTAGTTCTCGCTATCGCAGCCTATATTTAATATGATAATAGCTGACCTGTAATCTTAATAAACACATTTTTATTAATCACTTGTTTTTGTTTCGCAGAATATTTTTCAAAAAGTTTAAAAAATCACTCGATCGATTTCGACTTGTTAGGTCATCATCAGGAGTATCTACTATCTGTAATCATTCTTTGATTCTTCCATCTTGGTCACCCTCCAGTCGGTGGTCTACAGTTCAGGATCTCAAATTTATGGCATTTGCCAAAATTTTGCTTCAGGTCGCTGGGTTCCGTTGGGATCCATGCTTTTGCTCTTTATCTGCAGTGAATTTCAACTCTGGCAACTACTGTCTAGCACTAAGCTAGCCTTAAGGCTAGCTAGTTGGTTTCGGTTTATCGTTCTTCTTGCGGACAAGGCCTAATGACCAATATCTCACTTTAGTTTCCGTCTTTTAAAGTGCGCCGGACTCTTCTTTTTTTAGTATAGTTTTATCCTTGTTTTGTCCCACGAGTAGCGGAAAACAAATGTCCATCTGTTCGGAGATCCGCAATACACAGTATGTATTTATTTTAAAAAAATTTTGTCCGCAATTACACTTCCAGGCCATGAGCCACACCAAATTGTAAATTTTTGTTGTAAACGTGTTTCGTGACCCCGTGGGTTTGCGATTGTGCTTATTTCCGAATCCATTAAACCAAAAATGTGCTTCATCGCTGAAGACGATTTTGCATAAAATAACGAATCTGTTTCAATTTGCTCTATAACTCAAATTTCAACATTTTAATGCAATAAATGATCATTTGGTTTAAGTTCTTGGGTCAACTGAATTTTATATGTGCTGCCATAAGAAAACCCAAATTTTTGAGAACGAGGTCTAATTGATTGTTTTCGATTTTCATCCACACTGGTTCACAGCATCGATATTTTACGCAGTACGTTTATGTTTTTGACGGGTTGAATTCTTAACATCACAAACACTCCCATTTGTCTCCAATTTTTAAATTACATTTCGAATAGTAAGCTACGAATGGAAGAAATGGTTGATTATGTTGACTATAAAATTTACGTAATGCGCGAAACGTAGCCCGAATAAAATCATTATTTTTGTAATAAATTTTAACAATTTCTAAACGCTGCGCGACTTTGTATCTTTCCATGGTGATTTTTCCACCAATTATACTGAACACAAATGTCAATTTTGAAAGGAGTCTGAACAAGTTGCCGCTGTAATGTTTTAAAAATAAATAATACTAATTTGATCACCCGTTACATACAGGCTGGGTCAAAAGTCACCATGGGGTTTAAAAATTTAGTAACTTTTTCGTTTATATATTAATTGGCACTGGCCAATTAATTTCCGAATTTCTGGAAATTATTCGCTCTCCAAAAATTAGCCTTAACCCTCATGTGAGTGAAGAAAAAATATCTTAATTTGAGTGATTAAATTATTTTTTCCACGTTCGTCCAAGTTATAGCATTTCTCAATTTTAAGTATAGTCGTAATCTATACCAATTGAACTAGAAGTTCTCATAAAATTTAAAGTTTTTATTGGGAGTAAAACATACAAAAATAAACGTCACTCACATTAGGGTTAAAAGTGTCTCGGGCAGTATGGGCAGTGGCTCCATCCTAGCTGAAACCGCATCTCAGGTGTATTTTCAAAAGCAGGACGTAAAACATGTTATATCATAAACCGATTCCGCCATTCCTCCATTTACGGTTACAGCACTTCAACCTTCATTTTCGAAGAAGTAAGGCCCAATGATACCTTCAGATGTAATGACACACCATACTGTACACCTAATGGAATGCAACTGGCGTTGATGAATGGCTCTTTGATTTTCAGAACCCCAGAACCTGCAGTTCTGCTTATTAACAAAGCCATTCAAATGAAAATGAGCTTCATCATTCATACATAATCAGATTTTCAATAAAGTTGATTTCATTTAAATGTGGGTCATTTAAGTGACATTATTTTCCATGCTTAGTGTAAACAAAATTCCATTTTGTACATTTTATAATCTGAAAAAAAAGATAAAAAAAAATATAAAAACGAAAAAGTTATTAAATTTTTAAACCCCATGGTGACTTTTGGCCCACCCTGTATGTTTCTTATCAAATTTTAAGCAAAGTAGATATGGTTTAATTTTTCGATTTATTGTGTATCATGAAACTGTTGAAACTGTTCTAATTTTCAAAATCAATTTTGCTACCAATTCAATTTTCAAAACGAAGTTCTGATTATTATTTTTAGGTTTCACTTTATAATTACATTGCTGTACATTCAAATAGAATTCGACACATCTCCTATCTATTTTTCGTTAATTAAGCAAAATTTTATCAATTTTCTATTTTGGTATGTATTTTATTTTAATGCCATTTAGTTTTTATTTTGAAATCTTAACTACGGGAATATTTTTTTTCCTGTACCTCCAGTTTAGGAGCATAGGGCGTCTACTTGGCTTATCCATCTTACTCTGTTGGGGACTACGGTTTTTCTCTCTTCCCATCATTTACCCTTTAAGTTATTTCCTTTCAGCTAGCATTGTTCTCCTCCATATCATCGCTGGCCTACATTCCTTTCCCCTTGCTGGTTCCAGTCCAATGGCATCTTCGTTATATCACTTGGCGATTTCCTCAGCATATGGCCAATCCATCTCCACTTTCGTTTCTTTATTTCGGTCTCTAGATCTGACTGATTTGTTCTTGTATTATAATGATTATAATTATAAAATTTGAATTATAATGACATCTGAACACCAAGAATATCAAAATTCGTAACAATGGATCCGAGGTCATGCATTATTAGCACTAGGTAGATTAGGTTAGATGACTCAATGACCAACTACGTGCACTAGCAAGATGTGAATCACGATCTCTGGGAATGGCCGATAATGGCCATTCAAATTTGAGTAAAAATGATATGGCAGTAAGCCGAGAACATCAAAATTCGTAACAACAAACTGGAGGTGGTGCATTATTAGCACTAGGTGGTTTAGGTTAGGTGACCCAATGACCAACATCATGTACTAGCAAGCCCTGGATCACGATCTCTGAGATTGGCCGATCATATAAATCCAAATTTGAGTTATAATGACAGCTAACATAACAATTCGTAGCAATAAATACTAGATAGTGCATTATTGGCAGTAGGTGGTTTTGGTTAGGTTAATCAATTACCAATTTCATATACTAGCCAGAACTGAATCACCATCTCTGTGAATGGCGGATAATGGCCATCCAAATTTGAGTAAAAGGGACATCGCAGAGCAACTCTTATATCAAAATTCATAGCAATAAACTCGAGGTCGTGCATTATTAGCGCAAGGTGTTTTTGGTTAGGTGACTCAATGGCTAACTTCGTGTACTAGCCAGACCTGATTCAAGATCCCTGAGATGGCCGATCACGGCCATCCAAACTTGAGTAAAAATTATATAAGTACGCCGAGATGATCAAAATTCGTGGAAATAAACCCGAAGTCGAGCATTATTAGCACTAAGTGGTTTTGGTGAGGTGATTCAATGACTAACTTCATATACTAGCCAGACCTGAATCTGCATCTCTGATAATGGCCGATAATGGTCATCCAAATTTGAGTAAAATGATATCGGTACACTGAGAATTTGGATGGCCATTGCCGGCCATTCCCAGAGATCGTGATTCAGGTTTGGCTAGTATACGAAGTTGGTCATTGAGTCACCTAATCAAAACCGACTAGTGCTAATAATGCACGACTTCGGATATATTGCTACGAATTTTGATATTCTTGCTGTACTGATTTCATTTTTACTCAAACTTAGATGGCCAATATTAGACATTTCCGAAGTTTGTGATTCAGGTCAGCGTCACCTACCCAGTAGTCAGGATATTTTTTTATTTTTTTATACTAAATTTGGATGGCCATTGACGACCATATCTGGAGATTGTAATTCAATTCTCGCTAATTCGTGAAGTAGCTGATTAAGTACCTACCTTAGTGTTCCTTTAATAATGCACTGCTTGAGGTTTTTTGCTACAAATATATAGTAAGTTTTACTGCTGTAAAAGACGTATAAGAAGTTAACCCAGAATTTTAGCAAAGAAAATAAAAATAAATTAATCAGGCAACACTATTAAATTAAAACCTCATTTACTCTTACGTGAAGTTATCCCAGCCCAGGAATTTATAAAATTTACTTGTATTATAAGTTGTTGGAATTTATTCCAGCCTATGTACTATGAAATTAGTCGTAGCCCAGAAATTTAAAAATATTACATTATTAAAAAGAAGTCAGCCCAGCCCAGTAATATATCAAAACAAATGAGTAGTTTAAAATATTTAAATTTTAATTTATATCTAGCATTGAGACTAAACAGATTTAGAATGGGTATGCAAGCAGCTTATTCATAAAAAATGCCGAACTATGGCTCTCGATGGGTACTCCTAGACATTTTCGAGAAATAAATCGGTGTTTCTTCTCGTGTGTCGAAACTAGAAATCTCTCGGATTCAGGCTATACAGATTTAGAATGGGTAGCAAGCAGCTTATTCATAAAAAAAATTTCGGTATGTTCGGTATGTTGCAACTTGCCAAAATATGGCTCTGGGCTGGGTACTCCTAAGCATTTTCGAGAAATAAACCAATTTTTCTTCTCGTGTGTCGAAACTAAAAATCTCTCGGATTCAGGCTATACAGATTTAGAATGGGTGTGCAACCAGCTTTTTCATAAAAAAGTTTCAAGATGATCGGTATGTTGCCACTTGCCGAAATATGGCTCTGGGCTGGGTACTCCTAAGCATGTTCGAGAAATAAATCAGGTATTCTTCTCGTGTGTCAAAACTAAAACTAAAATTTAAATATTTTAAACTACTCATTTGTTTTGATATATTCCTGGGCTGGGCTAATTTCTCATTAATAATGTAATATTTTTAAATTTCTGGGCTAAGACTAATTTCATAGTACAATGATTTTATTTTATTTTCTGGGCTGGAATAAATTCCAACTTATAATACAAGTAAATTTATAAACTCGGGCTGGGATAAATTCACATAAGAGTAAATGAGGTTTTAATTTAATAGTGTTGCCTGATTAATTTTTTTTATTTTCTGGGCTAACTTCTTATACGTGTGTAAAAGGACATTCTTATTTACTTCTAAAAGTAATAAATTATTAAGTTGATTCGGTATATTTTTTTATTCTCTATAGAAAAATCTTTGGATTTTTTGTTAATTCATATGAAACACAAACAATTCTTATTAGAAATCAACGGGGAACTCATAATTGGTTTGAGTTCAGTATATTTGGTTTGGGTCCCGACTGTTTTTGTTTAGTAAATGTTGGTTAAAATTTATGGTTATGTTACAAAAATATTTTTTTCTACGTTCGGAATTGTACTATAAAAGATCTTTGAGAAAGGCGTTTTATAAAACATTTTTATCAATTTTCGTAGATAGTGTAATATGCATGCTTTATAAAACTATCACTTTTAAAAAACATTTTACAAATTTATTCTCATTCAGATAAATTTGATAAATAATTTTTGGCACATTGCTTATTCAAAATAGCGACTAAATACCGACAGCAAAAACCACTAAAATGTTAATTCAAGAATACGAATTTGGTAAATGTGTTTCCTGTCGTTTAATTAACGGATGGGGGGGGAAGGTTACGTTTCATGCCATTTTTCTACTATGATCATCCCAAGCACATTTTTCTACTATCATCCTCCCATTTGTGGCTGCTTGACGTTGGTGATGAAGTTGTTGTCGTCTTATCTATATCTGCCACTACCCACGCAAGTAAATAAAAAAGTAAACTACATAATGATCAAATTATTGATAATCAACAATTGGAATATGTACATTATGATTGCCTCTAACGAATACCCTCACATGGTTTGCGGAGTCCATGGTTTAACGATTTCCTTTGCTTACGAATTAAAAACGAAATATGTACCTTGAATTATTGTTATATATTATAAACAACACTTTATACTTACAAACAAATAAACTATATATTTTAACGTTTAAAAGTATTTGTAAAACTTTATATTAATTACGAACCTATGCTAATTATTTCCGTATATAGGTGGCGCGACACAATTCCCATTTACTTTATTAATCCTATTTGGTTGCTTAAACTTCATTGTAATTTCAAAAGTTTCATCTACTTCTCATACATTATATTACTGTATATTATAAAGTTGTGACCTCATCGATCAAAGTTTACGTAATTGCATAGACACAATTTTAAAAATAATAAATTAATTAGAAAACAAAACAAAAATAATTGTTTAAGATTTCTTACCTTCCATACGAGTACATACATAGTCATAACATACAATATGTCGAAAGTTCATCGCTGATCTTAAATTAACAAAATCATTACTATTATTTTTATTATTATTACGTGTGATGGGAATCTCTATTATTTTGAAGTAATTCCCCACAATATTTTTATATGAAAAGGTATAAACACAAAATTGATCGTAATTTTGAGATTGAGCCATGAATTTTTCAAACACATATTGTAGAATAATGAGATCGGTTAAAATTGATAATTCTTTTATTTTTATTTTTCTATATCTTGATATTATTTCGTAGGTTTGATTTGATTACATTTTACTATACATATTATTATGGTATGTAACAGAGGTCTCTCAAAATATTGAAAATACTTTTATAACACAAAAAAATGTGTAAGGAAATTAAAATTCCTGAACTCTTGACATATTTTGATTGATTGCAATTATTTTATTGGATTTTTCGAAATGATTTTTATCAAACTTGATAGTATTTTTTTCTAAACCATTACTTTACGTTTAGTTCGAATCGGAATGCTGGAGGCTGAAAACGTACGTTTCTATCTATAAAGTCGATATTAAATTTCATTTTATTTTACAATATGTCAATGTCAACTTATTAAACGAAATATAAAACGTAAAAGTTCTCCGTTGGACAGTGACACAATTCAATCAAATCAAATTAAGAACAAAACAAAATTTCTTAACTATATATAATCTTATAATATTATTAATTTAGCTTATTGTCATTTTATTGCGAGATAAAAACGGTCAGTTTTGATATGTTGAATTGTGTTCTGTAAGAATCGTGTGTAATTAATTCAGCAAACACACGCTGTTTCTATTTAATTGTCGTTTGCATTATTTACAAAAATAATTCATATCGCAGATTATTTGTAGTTCTTAGTTGCAATTGATTATTTAACAAAGATCAATTACAAATAATTTAATCATGAATATTAAAGTAAATTAATTCGTTTTGATATCATCGACTGCGATACGTTTGTACGTGTTAGATGAAATTGAATTATTTTTAGAAAACGTACTTAATAAAATACAAGTATGAAAACACTAAATCTATAAGCTACTTAATGGCAGGTGCAAAAGAATAGATAAGTTGAAGAACGCGGAACCCAAAGACCAGCATACAGAAAGGCAAGTAGACCTGGTATTTTTTTTTGTTTCAACACAAATTTGATAACTTTTGTAATTGCAATATTACGTCGCGGAAAGGAATGTACATACTCGTATTGTTGAGAATTGACAAGTTTGTCGTCTTATTTCTTAAAAAACGAAAAAATTGTATGACTGATTTGCGTGAAAGTGTTAAAAACCGAAAAAGTTGTATGAATGCTATAGGATACACGTCCGCGAACATGTTAAATTAAATTATAAGTTCTAATGTGCAGTTTTCGAAGAAAATATAACCAGTAAAGTACCAAATACATATGAGGGCTAGATAACTTACGTCGAGTGTAAAATAAGAGGGAAAGACAAACTTGAGAAACGCCAGGTTGAAATTCGAGAGCTAGATTGCTGTATCATTGCAGGTGAAGTATAGCACCTCACCCTTAAAAGCCAATAATAGATAGTCCTGATGGCCAATTTTTTAAGTAACACGTTGTTTGTACGAATTGGATCGATTAGTTTCAGAGCGAGAGAGCGAGCAATTCTGAACATATATTGAACATTTTGGTGTCTCGAGTATGACCATAGCCAATTAAACTGCAAAGTGGCAGATAACAATTCGTATTCCGGTAAAAAACAATTTCAATTTTTTTTTCACATGTTTCGCTGTTTTTTCGCCGGCAAAATACAAAAAAACAACTATTGCTTTAATTCTTAGAATATTTAGCTTAGAATATTTTTCTTGTAAATGATGACTGATGTTTTAATAAAAAGTGGGCCAGTTAAAAATGTTTTTTTAAAGACGCTATAAGCGGAGTATACATTTTTAGTTTGTGATTTTTTTTTTATTGTATAATTTCTGGCCTTACAGTAAGCCTCCCTGTGAGTTCAGTTTTAAAGCACTTTTTCGATGACTCCGGCGCTTATTTCACGAGTAACTGTCGCAATGTTACATTTTATCTTTTAAAACTTGAATTTTCTCTCGATTATCCGCATAACATCTATCCTTAACGAAACTTCATAGAAAAAAGCCACACAGCGTCAAATTGCTGCGTGCAGGCCAATTATCACCTCGATACATTCTGTTCTACACTATGGATCACAGTCACAATATTCGGGGACCACTTCTGTCATCCAATAGCAAGCCCTTCTTCCGAACTTTCTTCACTCATTTTACTATAGCGGTATTTTACTATAGGGGTATTAAACTAACGAGCCGTCAAAATTTCGAGCAAAACGTTTCACAAAGTGTCGTCACAGCCTATGATTTAAAAACAAACCACTAAACGGCCCTCCCTGTATAAATTTGAAATGAAATTTCAAACTCCCCAGACATAATTTGGATATAATATGCTAGTCAAGTTGACAGTTTGAACACAGAAAACATATGCAGACTAACTCCTGTATAAAAAATGTTTTGCTTTGACCCTTAAAATATTTAACCAATTGTTAATGGTTGGTAAATTTCGAACAAAGTGGCATTTGAATCGAAGCTTACGTATTAAAAAATCAGGGATGAATATATCTTGGCCAAAACCCGACTTTCTTTTACCACTAGTGTTCACATAGATTTCGAATACACCACCTTTGATTTCTAAAGTGGAATAACTAAATTTAGGACTGTTCGTGAAACGATCTCGTATATTCAACCGACTGGACTAGAGAATTTTGATAAAATAAGTTTTTTTTAATTAAAACTCGTAATTTTCGGTAAAATTAAATGGATTGTCAGAACCAAACTTTTTTGAAATTTAATTTACAATATGTGTTTTTCTAATCATTTTTCTTAAATAGCATTTAATATTGCTTTATAAAATATTTGCAAAATACGAAAATCTCCGATGGAAGTTGTCATTTCCGGCGAATCGATTTTGACCATAATTCAGTGGAATCTCTAAACTTTTGGTAAAATCTTATGTATGAAGTTTCATTAAAATCAATCAATGCGTTTGGACACGTCGTGATATTGTCAAAAACCATCATTTCCGCTTAAATTTTTGATGATCTGGACCGGTATTGTTGCAAATTTAGTTGAAAATATTTTAGTTCATAATCGTTGAAAGCTCTTATGGAGGCTGCCAGTTTCGATGAATTGATTACACCCAAAAATCATTTAGATGTCTCAGTTTATGAGAAAAGTTTAAGTATAAAGTTGCATCCTGATCAGTCAATCCATCTGGGCGGTAGAGCAACAACAGACATTTAGTGGACACGGCACCACGTACACACATATGCAAATACACACAGCAATATTTAACAAAACGCTTTTTTACTTCGGTGGTATAACGAACGATACATCTGCAAATATCTTGAGGTCACAATTTTTCATCATTACTATGCGTGCGTGCGTATATAGCGTTGGCGTATAGAGCACCCTGTAAATTTTGGGCGTACACGATAAGTATAGCAGAAAACAACCCCTATGGGTATTTGGTTATTTTTTCGACATCTAAAAAGGGTTAAAAACAATGACTCTCTGTTACCTCAAGTGTGGCAATAAAACATATGTGGCACTATTCTGGGAATTCCTCGGGAATAGGGAACTGGGGAAAAATTTTTTATGTAATTTCTGTTTTTTTTCGGCCTACTGAGGAGAAAAGTGTCATGAAAATATTTATAAATTGGGAATAATTTGTCCATATCTTAATTGGCAGGCAAAATTATTCCCAATTTAAGTTTGTTTTAAAAAGTAAACACTAGCTTTTTACCTCAGTATGCCGGAACAAAAATATTTTAACAGAAATTACATATAAATTCTTTCCCCAGTTCCGTGTTCTCGGGAAATTCCCAGTATAGTGCCACTGGTGCAATAAAATTTGTTTTTTTTTTATTTTATATTTATTCATCAGTAAATGAGTGTGGTCCTATTCGGGCTTTCCCTGGCAATAGGGAATTAGGAAAAATATTTTCCTAGCTCTTAATTCCTTTTGTCTTAATTGTATTTATTTGGTCTACTGAGGGAATAAGTTTGGTGTAAAGATTTTGGAAACAAAATTAAATGAGGAAATATTTTTCCCTATAAAAATTATGTGAAACAAAAGTTTCCGAATTAACTTTGTTTTAAAAATTTTGAAAGTAAACTTTTTTCTTCAGTAGGCCATAAAAGTTCAATTTTGACAAAAAAGAGAATGCCAGAATAGATAGTGCCGCAGTGATCTAGTGCGCTTTGGTGTTTTGATTTGTTAAATTTAGTGATTTTATTGCAATATGCCGAAACAAAAAGAGTTAAGTTAAGAACCATGTGTGGAGATACAGATAAGCAAGGAAAATCACAAGTAGAGATTTCTAAAACTGTGAAATGTTTACGCCGTACTGTGCAATATACTATTGAGCGATTGTCCGCTAGTGGATCACACAGTAATAGGTACAGAACCGGCCGCAAACACATCACTATATACCATGAGGACCGAAAGTTAGTGAGAAAAGCTTTAAAAAATAGGAAAAAAACTTCTTCAGACCTCGCTGCTGAGTTGTCAGTAGAAAAACTTCGCACCACTCGCAGAAGGCTTCAAGAAGTTCGTCTTAAAGACTGTAAAGCCAGGGAAAAATTATGGTTCTCCGAAAAAAAGGAAGGCTCAGTATAAATGTGCCCTAAACTACCAAAGTTTCACCGAAGAGGATTGGTCAAATATCGTAGGGGATGACGAATCAAACTTTGAAGTAGTTAACTATTCTATGCCTTAATAATATTAAATAATATGATTTTAAAATAAAATTAATTGTTACAAATATTTTAGTTTTGATAAGTTTCTTCCTGATTTCAGAGTTTTGGTACACCTGGTGTGAATATTGTGTTTCGCCGAATAGACGAGTCATTTAGTTCAGGGTTTGTGGTGCCATCCGTAAAATACGGCGGAGACAGTATAATGGTCTGAGGTTTGATGACTAATTCTGGAGTTGGCAAAATATTCGTGTGTGAGGGCTACATGAACTCAAAATACATAAATGTCCTAGAATCTGCGTCCTAGAATACAAACATGGATGGCGTTAAATTCCCGCAAGATAACGCGCCATGTCATAAATCTGGCCGCACATAAAGAAGTCCCAAAACGCTGTCTCCACCAAGAATGGAGCGTCATACGTCTTGCAGAATGCAAAAAACTTGTATGTTATCTCCTCAAAAGAATTTTTGCCGTAATTAAGGCGAATGGTGGACCCACAAAATATTAATTTTGTAAATATAAATAAATAGTAATGTAAACCTATAAAAAAATTTTAAATATTGTAAGATATCATATGTGTTCAATACTTTTTTCCAAAGCTGTATATGTTTCAGTACGGAACAAATATCTGTTGGCGTTCTACAGCCTTGACAGATTGACTGATATTGGTGACTTCGTATTTGGGCTTTTTCCATGAATTAAAAAACCCAGTGATTGTTGTTCAAATTCAGTGGACTGGAAGTGGAAGCTTCCGTAGCACCTTTTTCTCTTTTTGCAAATACATATTTTGAAAATGTCACTCACAGGAAAAACAATTGAGAACTCAATGAATATATTTAAATTTGCAACCTTATCGGCCTAGATCAGATTTCTATAATTTGCTCAACAAAAATTTGGATCTGTACATGGAACTGTGGATGGAACATCACATTTAATCTTTTATTATAAGTTGGGAAGTCCCAGGGATGTTATCGACCGGCGACACCGTTAACCCTCATCCTGCTGGGAATTGTCTTTTAGTCACATTTCATTTTCAAACTCGCGTAATTTATTGAAAATGCATGTTTAACCTTGTTAAAGTTAGCCGAAAGTTGCCAGCCGAAAGATAATGCAGATAGTGTCTTGACTATTTTAGTCGAAAGTTAAACTCTCTTTATACTCTCTCTCCTATCGATTTTTAAATTCCTATAAACTGAAATAATTTCCCCTTCACCCGAATGATATAACCCGATTTTAAATTCTCCTTAATTCGGGTTGGGTTTGTTTGGCCAAAAAAAAAATCCCCAAAATTCGTTTGTCCAAAATTTTGTTCCCAAAAAAATTTTACCAAAATACTGTTTTTACAAACAACGTTTCGTCAAAAAAATGTTGCCCCAAAATTTTTTAGCCAATTTTTTTTTTTGTCAAAAAGATCACCAAAAATCCCAAAATTTTAAATTGGATGTTTCGCGCGAAACATCCAATTTAAAGTTTTGGGATTTTTGGTGATCTTTTTGGCACAAAAATTCAACAAGTTATAAAATGTTTAATATTGTGAAATGCGTTGATTTCTTTGTGAATGTGTGACAGTTAAAAAATTTAACATATTACATATTTACAAGAAAGATACACATTTATTACAAAAAAATTAAAATAAAATGGCTTTAAATATTATGAAGTCTAACAAAGGCAAAGATTTGTTGTGCCATGTAGGATACGAGTTACTACATTGACGTTAAAGACATGGATAAAAATCGGTTTTTTTGGGGTTGTGTGGCACGGTTAACAACAAAAATTGAAAATGGACAACATTTTATCGTTAAGGCCCCTTTAACACATGTGCGACTTGCCAGTACGCTTCGCCAATAATAAAATAAAAGAAGCCGCCAGCACTACATACAAACATCCAGCTGCAATAATAAGGGACAGTATTGTCAACTGCCTAAAACAACATCTAGGATATATTTACCTAATAAAGAAGCGCAGAAGTCCAAGATAAAGCGAGTTCGACAATCTGTTGTTAAAGAACCAACTTTAAATTTGTTAATTTATGTTTGCTGTGTTATATTTTGTTACATTATGTTATGTTGGTTACGTTATTTTATGTTACATAAATAAATTATACTTTTAGGTATTCAACTTTTGGGGTAATTAGTTTGAGCAATTGTTTTTGGGAAAATTTCATTTGGGGAAACGATTTTTGGGAAAGTGTTTTTTGGAAAAGTTTATTTATATGTTTTGGGGAAAAAACTTTTGGGTAAATAGGTCTCTCCCCCTTAATTCGAGTTCATGACTGATTTTCGCTGTATTCAAGACACTATCTGCATTATCTTTCGGCTGGAAACTTTCGGCTAACTTTAACAGTATGTCTATTAGTTATAGGATACAAAATTGACTTATTTTGCACTCAAAACCCTTTAACTTTTCATTATTGAAAACAGTTTGATTTACGAAAACGGCCTTGAAAAGTTTTTCGGACATATCCTACTGAACAGTGTATATTATACACATATTGAAAAAGCAAAGTAAAAAGGTTTTTATATATTTTACTGATCGAAATATTTCATTTTTTTATTATTCTCGGTCATTTTGCGCAAACTCAACTGAAACAATTGTAAGAATATGAAATATCACGGATGATCACGAGTTTGTGCGCATATTCGCTACAGCTCGTAATGTTAAATAATTATAGGAAATTCATATTTCCGTTACGATAAAATTAGTTGATGGTTGCTTATTGTTATTATACAAATTCAATGTTTTCTGAACGATAGGTTAGGTTAGGTTAGGTTTCAGTGGTTTACACTTAGGCCATTTTTAGGCCCATTGTGATACCACGCATTCATGCTACATCATTAACCCATTCACCTATTCACCTACTCACACAACTACAGTATACCACTTGCACATTGCAAGCTCCATGTCAACCTGTACATTGACATGGACGGTGGGTCGGCGCTGAATTCTGCACTCCATCAGAGGGTCATAGTTGTGTTTATTAACATCACCGATTGTAATCGATGATGAAAATTCGATTTGCACCTAGCCTGTGATGGGGTTCGAAACCAGTACCTCCCGGCCAAGTGCCGAAGCTTTAACCACTGCACCACTTGTCCGGTTCTGAACGATGTAAAACTATATTCGGAAAAATAAAAAAGTGTAATAAACTAATGTGATATAGCTTTTTTCGTTTTATAATTGTGACAAATAATTTAGAGTAAACTAGTTTTGTTGTGTTTAGATCTATCGGCATTACTTCTCTAGAATGGCGGGATGTTCCAAGAATTTAACAGACGAAGAAATACGAAAAATACTAGAAGATAGTGATTCTAGTGAAGGTCAAAGGAATTTGATTGGTGAATGCAATAGCGACTCAACAGACAGTGAACAAGATGATATTTCTGACAGTAAAGAGGATATTTTGGAGACCGATTTTGTTGAAGAAGATGAGCTGATTGTTCGTGATAGTGAGGGAATAACAGAAGCCAGAACATTAGAAAAAGAAGAAACATATATCGGAACAGATAGCACTGAGTGGATGAAAGTTCCTTATAGAAGTGGAAGAACTCCAAGACGATAATCATAGGAAGTACACATAAAGTAAAATTACCCCCTGGCAAGCACGTCGAAACAGTTCTTGATGCGCTCTCATTGCTTTTTACTGATGAAGTAATAAACGTTTTAGTTCAGCACACTAGTTCACATGATACACAAGTTGCAGGGAACAAGTGGAAAATAACGGATATCGTTGAAATACGAGCTCTTACCGGGCTGCTTTTAAATGCTGTTGTAAATAAACAAGGCGTTGTCGATTATAATGAATTCTGGAATCCATTATTTGGTAGCCAAATGTTTCGCGTTACAATGTCTCGGCATAGATTTGTGGCACTTGTTCGTCATTTACGATTCGACGATTCAACGACTCTTTCTGTACGTCGGTTCAAAGATAAATTTGCACCCATTCTGCAAATATGGGATACGACCAATAGGAACTTATTAAAGCACTACCTACCCGAGCAAAATCTTACTATCGACGAACAGTTAGTGCCATTCCGAGGACAAGTTTCTTTTTGGCAATACATCCCATGTATACCCGATAAATATGGCATGAAAATATTTTGGATATGTGACAGCACCACAAGCTATCCTTTTTATGGCATTCCATACTAAGGCCAATAAGGGCCAGAAAGAGGAAAGAATTTAGGACACAAAATTGTTACCCAGTTGTGTAAACCGTTTGAGCGAAGAAATCGAAACATCACCTTTGATAATTTTTTTACCAGCTTCGAGCTCACTCAAACGTTATTATCAAAAGGACTAACCTTTGTTGGCACGCTTAGAAAAAACAAGGGTTTTACTCCACAAACATTCCTTTCACATATAGGCAGAGGAGAGTAACCCAAAAAAATAAACCCTCGATTATTTTGCACTACAATTGCACAAAGGGTGGGGTGGACACTTTAGACCAACTTGCACATACGTATTCGGTGAAGCGAAAGTCTAACAGTTGGCCGATGGTACAATTCTACAACCTAATTGATGTCTGTGGAATAGTAGCAATGGTGATTTGGCTCAACTTATACTCGGACTGGAACAAACCAAAAATGAACCGTCGTCGAAAATTATTTTTGAAGTAGCTGGTACAGGAACTCGTCATTCCGCAAATACAAAGACCTAGCATTAATAAATTGCCAAAAGCTGTTGCTGCTATAACGGATAACCTATTGGGAAATATGTCTACATCCGAAACTGCTACATCGGGCCTAAATCAAACTCCGGTTCGCCGTCGCTGCTACGTGTGTCATAATAGTACAGGGTGGCGCACGAATCGTGCTACAAAAACAAAACGTAATAACTATTTTTCTGTGTGACTAATCTGTTTTTTATTTTTTTTATTTTGCAGATTATTATTTAAATTTACTAAAATGGATGCTTGGAATACCGAAACGAGGATTTGGATAGTGCAGCGCTACCATGCTTTGCAGTCCATCATTTCCGTCCAGAGGGAATTTAGGCGGGAGTTTGGCGGCACTCCCCCGAGTAGATGGACCATTATGAGGTTGGTACGCATGTTTGCTGAATCTGGAAGCATCGCACGTAGACCGTACAATCGAGATCCCTATGTTCGGGTCGAAGCCACAATCGCAGCTGTAGCATCATCAATTCAGGCAAATCCAAGTGTTTCGACTCGAGAGTTATCGGCGCAAATTGGAGTTAGCAGACGGTCATTACAACGGATAATTCATGATGACTTAAACTTGTTTCCGTACAAAATCCAAATTACAAGCAAATTAAAACCTCTGGATTTGCCTATTCGCCTGGAATTTTGCCGGAAAATTATTGAAATGGCCGAAGAAGACAACAACTTCATAAATTGCTTGTTTATGTCTGATGAGGCCCATTTTGATCTAAACGGCAATGTAAACAAGCAAAATTGCCGTATATGGAGTGAAACTAATCCAGAAATACTCCATGAGACGGAACTGCACCCAGAACGAGTGACAGTGTGGTGCGCAGTTTCATCAAGATGCATTGTCGGGCCATACTTCTTTGAAGTAAACGGTGAAACAGTAACTGTAAATGGGGACCGTTATTTAAACATGTTGAAAGATTTTTTTTACCCAGAACTGCGGCGAAGACGTATCCCTTTTAACAGCATTTGGTTCCAGCAAGATGGAGCAACTGCACATATAGCCAGACCGGTTATGGAGGAGCTCCAACGAAAATTTCCAAATAAATTAATATCCAGAAACTCCACTTTCCGCTGGCCCCCAAGGTCACCTGACCTCACTGCACCAGATTTTTTTTTATGGGGTTATGTCAAACAAGAGGTGTTTAAAACGAAACCAAGGAATTTGACTGAATTGAAGCAGTCCATTACAACAATAATTGAGGCGATCCCGAATGAGTCCATTAGTACTCCCAAGGAGATGTGTAAACATGGCGTCTGTACAGTACGTGGGTATAGTTTACTTTGAAGGAAGAAGGAATGCAATTTTACTAACCAGAGTTTTTCATTTGTTTATTATCGTTTAATTGGTCTATTACTCTTTCGGTATAATCGACGCAATTGGATTTTGGTAGCTAAAATAAGATATATTATATACTGTCGACTCTAACTTTAAAAATTTTCATTGAAAAACTGCACAATATGGTCGTCCCATATCTAGTAGTAAATATATTTCGATCTGAGTTCATGTGCAAATCGAATTCGTCTCGCAGGAAGTTTATAAGTGGTTCAGCTTGAGGAACAGCAACATTAATATTGAAATCCCCGCTCATAATCACCGGCAAAAGATGATAGTCTCCTTGGAGAATTTTTGAAATTCTTTAGGATATGGGGCAAGGACGAAATGTATGAACTTCATTATGTCTTCGAAAGATTTATTCGGCGAGGTTAATACAACTACAGAAAGCATCTTATTCCCATTGAGAAGCTGAAGTTCAGCCGTATATATATCATCAATGAGTTGTGTTGTTACGCACATACCAGTTGTTTGTCCAACGATGATTTCTTTATGCGAGGTGACTGTATGGTATGAGTATTCTATTTGAATTTTTATGTTACTTCGGCAGCTCACTCACCGTCTCTCTTGAACTGAACGCAGATCTGGAAAAGCAACAAATTGAGCATCCTTGCGTGATTGTGTCAGTTAGGTCGAGCTGATGTGTATGACCTAAGACTCTGACAGTTCAATGTTAAAAACCAGACGTCATTATTATCTCGTACAAAATTCGCCATTACAACGGATAAAGCGGATTTGTAGTGAGGCGCGATAGCTAATTTTGAAGAAGACCCATTGAGGTCCCATTTTTACGTCCATGGTAGACGACATGATCATCGATAGCCGACGTAATGAACAGTCCTTCGAGACTCGTTGCTCGTGCTAAAGCAATATACACAATTTATTAACTGTGCCTTTTATCGTAAGAGTATATACTGACTATCTCGTTATAGGTACCACCCTGTGATGCATGAATTGTGGTGGCACATGAAGGTACGACGCCTTAAATCAATTGTTGTTTATGCTTTGTAATTGTTGTTTCGATTAATAGTTGAGCTTTTTCTAGAAATGGGCACCAAACATCGGTCGATATTCGTTTTCTGCGCCCATCCAGCTTCACGCCACCTGATCTTCTTGCCAACTTGTGAATTTGAACCGAAATCCATCCAGAGTCGTTTACCATTTTTTACTGTCGACGTTTTCATCGTTCTCGTTGTCCTGGTTAGGATGCCTATGCATTCGATATACTTTAGACAGCCCATAGTTCCATTCGCCATGCCATTTGTTACGTCAATATTGGTTCTGAAAAAGTACGGCAAATTATTTGTGTGCTCTATGCTCATTTTACGGATCTTTTGACGGAATTGCTACTCCGGCAGCCCACTGACCATCTCTATTGAACTGAAAACAGCATTCAAACGTAGGAATATTAACAAGTTCGTCATTGCGCAGCCAGGTCTCGAAAACCAAATGGATTGAGCATACCTGCGTGACTGTGACCTGAGACTCTGGCAGTTCAGAGTTAAAAACGAGATGTCATTATAACCCCATTCAGTTGAAGACATAATCATTCATAGCCGACGTGATGAACAGCGCCTAGAGACTCGTCACTCGTGATAAAGCAATATACAGCAGTTGTTGACTGTGTTTTTAATCGTATGAGTATGCAATTTCGTAATCGTAATTCGTATTTTGTATCGTAATTTTTTTTGATTTTTCTGATCGATGGAAATGTCGATGGTTTCTATTTCATTCATTAAATTAATTTTTTCATTTTCCCTACTATTATACATATACATAAAAGCATGCCATGTATAGTAAAAATTGTTTTTGTTGAGTTTCTTGCTTTTTTTTCAAACGAAGTAGGTATACGTCATTTCCGTTCGTTTCATTTACAAGTTTACTCTAATACAAAAAAATTTGGTAGGCGCGCGTAAAGATGTTTACACATCAAAAAATAAAGCCGATTAGTCACACAGAAAAAAAGTTATTACGTTTTGTTTTTGTAGCACGATTCGTGCGCCACCCTGTATATAGTATTAGTCGAGAAACAACACAGATTTGCAGAGTATGTGTGACCGAAATTTTTTGCAAACAACATTCGCAAAAAATCGTGGTTTGGAAAAATTACGAAAATAAATAATGATTTTTAGATTATTTTACTTAATTGTTAATGTAACTTGTGAAATAACTGAATTTTTGTGATGAAATAAAAAATCAACTAAAGAAAATTATATTTTTCAATGATTTACTTATAGATTACAAGCGGTGTATAAAAGACACTTTTCAGTAGGTTATGTAAATAAAACTGGTCAGTCTGAGAGGTTAATTAAAGTTTTTTAAATTTTTGCAAATATTTTGAATAACTTATAGCTTTACGAAAAAACGCTTGTAGATAAAATTTAAAACAATATAAATACAGACTAATTTTAAAATTTCACAGGAAGTAACGATTTTGATAAAAAAAACTTAATTTCACCAAATTTCGGAATCTACAGTCCAGACGGATTACCTATTCGGAATAAAGCTTCCGAAGCTTTAATTATTTTCTAAGCTAGATCTTGAAAAGTTTAGCATTTACAAAAAACAGCAAAATATTATTTCTATTCTTTCTATATTTCTGAAATTTAAACATGGATAATGTTTTTGTAGTCCAAGCAATGTTTTATGCGAGACCGTTTTACCAAAACTCTGTTAAGATTAATTATTCACTTTAGATATCAAGGGTGGTGTATTTGAGATAATGGTGTATGTATACATTCGTAGTAAACAAAGCCTGGTGTTGGCCACAACATATTCACCCTTCAAATACAATACAAATTTATTGCTAGAATACTTAGCCAATTGTAATTGCTGTAATATACTCGTTGATGAAATTTCCAATCCCCCAAGCATAATCGGCGTGGCGTTTTCAGTATATAAAATTATCGTTATATTTTTTATCATTTTTGCCCGACTGAACATTAGGAATATGAAATATCGCACTCCCAATATACATAATTTTACATATAATTGGTTAGTCAGCCTGAACACAGCCATGTGTCTTCTAATTTCGGTAAAAATGATCAATTTAAAAGTCAATTAAATGGCAATCAGAGCCTACTCCGTCAATATTTTAAAACCAAAGGATACTACCATAATAATAAATAACTTAAACGAAAGACATCAATCTTTACATAAAACGAAAAACGACGAACCCATGATATTATATAATGGTAAAGTAATTAATTCAAAATGGTGTCAAATACTTTCCACAGTTTGCTATAAATGATTGATACATGAATTGTTATTGGCTACTGAGTCCTACTGAAAATTTGAGTTCGTTAGCTAGCCGGAACGTGCGGTTTAAATTAAAAAAAAAATTAATTGCAATGTTACTTTATACTGAATGTTATTCACAATTTAGGACAATAGTGTTCTTCAGGACCAATATATAACTTGTAGTACCAACTAACAACCAGATACTTTTTCCAATCAATGCAAAATGACTTCTAAACACAACAATTACATTTAATTTTCAACAAAACTAAAATATACATTTTATAATCAGCAATTACCATTTCAGTAAGACTATGAATAATTTTATAAATATGTGTAACCGCATTGAAATCAAAAGTTGAAACTGAACGACTGAGCGACAAAAACAAAAATCGTAAGAAAATCTACCGACAAATTTTAATTCAATCATTTATCATTAATTGTTTCTTGCATTTGTCTCTTTAATAATATCGTCCAATTCTCTATAAAACCGATATTTATTGTCCAGTTGTACCAGCAACACTGCCGCCGACAAATACAAAACTCAAGAGCAACAACAATATACAGCTACAAACTGTACGTAATGTAAGCATAATATTGGGAGAGTAAAGCTAAGATGTATGCGCGCACCCAAACATCGTTTTACATTTAAAGATCGCCAAGTTTTTATTATTATTGTTTCACTTTGCTACACAAAATATGCAAATCGTTTTGATCTCAAACATAAATTATCTTATTTTTTGTTCTTGTTATTTTTTCGCGTTTTTTTTTAAACTTGAAAATGTAAATTTTTGTTTTGTATATACCAGTATGTGCTGCAAATTGAAAGGCAATGAGTGCAGCTACATCTTTGTCTTTTGCAGTTTGTGTGTTTCTTAAAAGGGACAAAACGATTAAGAAGTAATAATTGTTGGATGTTGTATGGCGTATGTTGTTATTGTTGTTTGGCTTTCGGTTGTATAAATTCATTTGTATTGAATGTTTTTTTTTTTTTGATCAATTATTTTATGCTTTATAATTCTTTTTAAATCAGTTATTTCTGTTTTTGGAACTTGAAAATTGTTAACTAATGATCATGATTGTAAAAGTACTATGCACCGCATTTGTGGTGGATTCAAATCACTGACGGTCGTGATAATGATGATCGATGACATAAATCCACTCTACAAATATTTAGAAAATTTGAGGACTGTGAACGTGCTAAGATACCGATGGAAGCCTGAGTGGTCTAAAATTTCGTGTAATACATATTATAATCAATCGTTTCTTAGATTTAATTTAAGGTTATTATTAATTTGAATTTTTTAGACTAATTTGAAATTTGTGGTGAACAGTGAAATAGAAACAATAGAAACTGGGTATGGAAACCAATCCTTTGTAATTGATGTTATTATGATCCTTCGTTGTATGTATACCTGTCTGATGATTGTATACTCCAGATCAAAAGTGTAGTGCAACTGATAGTGTGTGGGGGTCACAAAATGTAGTGAAACGAGGTTATATTTTGTTAGATTAATATTTAGCCGGAATCTAGAGCACGACTGATGAGAGGAAATAGGGGATGAAGTTTAGCATAACTGTGATAGGTTCAAGAGAGTTTAGCACGTTTGGGAAATCAGGCAGTGTAAGATGAGTATAAGTTCTACAGTTACACTCCTTGCTCTTATTATGGCTATTTAGTGTTCAAAAGTTTTAATGGTAGTAAGGTGATGCAATTTTTGGAAATTTAAATAATTCATCTATTTCTTAGAATAGCGTTAATGGTTTTGGATTCCCAACGATATTTAGGAGTAACATTTCCCATTAGCCCTTTGATAGACAATTTGCTGCAAATATAAATGAATCGATATTTAATAAATCATAATTCCAGCAATACATTCCTTTTCTCCTGGTCCTGCTGAAAATTTGTAAATGATGTGCGGTGGTATTATAAATAACTATCAAATTATGCGATGTAATCTAATCAGCAATTTCCGATCTTATCGTGGTATATTCCAGGTTTTTTGTTGGTTTGCACAACGCCTTCCAAATCAGGACACAACAGCTTCATTTTTTTAATCTGATTTTTTTTATATTCGTTCTATTTTAAAATGTTAATGTAAATGGTAAACTGTTGATTAGATTTATTAATTTATGTTGGTTGTGATTAAGTATAGGTATCCAATTTGCATAGTATTTATATTCCTTCTTCAGTCGTAACCGACTGGAATAATTGTTCAATTGCGTTAGTTAAATATCTTTTCATCGTACTCTGAATACAAAGGTGCCTACAACAACCAACTCTACACCATTTTACTTGAGAGACACATGTTCGTATGGATTCGACAGTATATTAACTCCCGTGTGTAAGATCAGGTTATTAAAATCGTGATGAAAAAAGACCCTGGTACAATACGATTCCAAAAATGCCACCAAAGTGCAAGATGTTGAAACCTTACGAGAAATAATAAAAGAAAGTAAGTCGCAAAATGGCTCAAGGAAGCATGCTAATTTTTAGAGTTTTCCATTATACAAAATGATTTGAAAACTTAAAACATTTCTGATTAGCTTAAAATTTTATACTTACCACTGCACCAACCCGGAAAATTCACATAAAATAAAAATTTGAAAATTACTTTAAAAAATTCTTCACAAAATGACTCAGAAAATTTTCTCTCTTTTCATTGATTTTGCAAAAAATTTGTTTTTAAAAATTTCATGTAACATTATTATTTTAGGGGGAGGTAGGAATATGGGAATATTAAAAATTACGAATTTTTCCAGTGCGACATCGGTAGTTTTCTGTATTATGTGTTTCTTTTCTTAAATTGAGGGGTGAATATATTTTGACCCACACCCGACTTTCTTAGGGGAAAATTAATTTAACGGGAATTTTGGTAACACTCTTTTACATATAATCAAAAAGATTTTCGCTGATTAAATCTCAGAAAACCAACAAGGTCAACTATTGATGGTAGAAAATATAATCTCTAAATTTATTTAAATATTTTAATTTTTTGACATTTTTTGTAAATACTAATCTTTTTAACATCATAGCAAGAATTGAAAAAGCTCCCATTGAACCTGTGACTTCCAGTACATAGATTTCACCAAATTTCGCAAGGATCTCCCAATTAATATAAAAGGTTGATTATGAAGTTTTATTCTAAATAGAGAATCCGCCTGGAATGAAGAGATGCCGAATTTTTGTGCAAAAGTTGTTTTTTGATGTGTAAACATCTTTACGCGCGCCTACCAAAAATTTTTGTATTAGAGTAAACTTGTAAATGAAACGAACGGAAATGACGTACCTACTTCGTTTGAAAAAAAAGCAACAAACTCAATAAAAACAATTTTGTACTATACATGGCATGCTTGTATGGATATGTATAATAGTAGGGAAAACAAAAAAAGTAATTTAGAAAATGAAATAGAAACCATCGACATTTCCATCGATCAGAAAAATCAAAAAAAAAATTTACGATACGAAATTCGATTACAAAATTACAAACTCTTACGATTAAAAACACAGTCAACAACTTGTGTATGTTGCTTTATCACGAGTAACAAGTCTCTAGGAGTTGTTCATCACATCGGCTATCAATGATCCTGTCTTCTACTAAATGGGGTTATAATGACGTCTCGATTTTCACATTGAACTGCCAGAGTTTCAGGTCACAGTCACGCAGGTATGCTCAATTCATTTGCTTTCAAGTTGCTTGAGACCTGGCTGCGCAATGAAGAGCATGTTAATATTCCTATACGTTTGAATGCTGCGTTCAGTTCAAGAGAGATGGTCAGTGGGCTGCCGGAGTAGTAATTCCATCAAAAGATCCATAAAATGAGCATAGTGGATACAAATAGTTTGCCGCACGGACTTTCTCTTGTCATAGGTTGGCCTTACTTTCTCGAAACCCATATTGACGTAACAGATGGACTGGCGAATGGAACTATGGGCTGTCTGAGGTATATCGAATGCAGCCATCCTGACCGGGACAACGAGAACGATGAAAACGTCAATAGTAAAAAATGTCAAACGACTCTGGATGTATTTCAGTACAAATTCATAAATTGGCAAGAAAGTGAGGCAGCTTAAAGCTGGATGGGCACAGAAAACGAATATCAGCCGATATTTGGTGCCCATTCCTAGAAAAAGCTCAACAGTTAATCGAAACAACAATCGGACAATTAATGTTAAGCGTAATCAGTATACTCTTACGATAAAATGCGCAGTCAACAACTTATGTATATTGCTTCATCACGAGTAACTAGTCTCGAAGGACTGTTCATCACGTTGGCTTTCGATGATCATGGCTTCTACCATGGATGTAAAAATAGGACCTCAACGGGTCTTCTTCAAAATGAGCTATCGCGCCTTACTACAAATCCGCTAAGTACAACAACTCAGGTTGTAATGGCAAATTTTGAACGAGACAATAATAACGTCTGGTTTTTAATATTGAACTGCCAGAGTCTCAGCTCACATCACCTCGACCTAACTGATACAGTCACGCAGGGATGCTCAATTTTCTTTCTTTTCGAGATCTGCGGGTACGCAATGACGAGCATCTTAATATTATTAATTTTGAATGCTGCGTTCAGTTCTATAGACTTCTATAGAGATAGTGGGCTGCCAGAGCAGCAATATATAAAAATACAAATGGAACTTATACAGTCACGTCGCATAAGGAAATCATCGTTCGACAAACAACTGCAGTATGAGCGTAACAACACAACTCATTGATGATGCATACACGGCTGTACTTCAGCTTCTCAATGGAAATAAGACGCTTTCTCTGTAACTGTATTCACCTCGCCGAAGAAATCTGTCGAAGACATAATGAAGTTCATACATTTCGTCCTTGCTCCATATTCTAAAAGAATTTCAAAAATTCTCCAAGGAGACTATCATCTTTTGCTGATGATTATGAGCGGGGATTTCAATATTGCTGTTCCTCAAGCTGGCCACTTATAAACTACCTGCGAGACGAATTCGATTTGCACATGAACTCAGATCGAAATATATCGACTACGAGATATGGAACGACCATTGTGCAGTTTTTCAATGGCTGATGCCACACTAGTGTAACTGGTACCCGGTAACTCATTTGTTTCCCCTTTGCCAATAAAATCAATCAAAAAATTGCGGTGTAGATAAAACCGATTTTATTGGTAAAGGGGAAAGAAACGAAAAAATTACCAGATAAAAGTTACCCTAGTGTGGATATGCTCAATGAAAATTAGAAAAGTTAGAGTCGACAGTATATGCATCTTATTTCAGCTACCATAATCCAATTGCGTCGATAATACCAAAAGAGTAATAGACCAATTTAACGAAAATAAATAAATGAAAAACCATGGTTAGTAAAATTGCATTCCTTTTTCCTTCAAAGTATACTGTACACACGCGCTATAGACACGCCATGTTTACACATCACCTTGATAGTACTAATGAACTCACTCTTTTTTTTTTATCAGAAATCGTCATTTCTAGTAAAATTTAAAAATGATAAGAACTAATTAAATTGAAATTTAATTTACAATCTTTTTGTTTTCTTTGGGATCTCCTAATTCGTGGAAAAAACTTTAAGTTTCACCCCGACCCGTCAATGCATACTCAAAAATTTTGTAGGTCAAAGATCTTGAGGTCAAAATTTTTTCTGATTAATATAATTCACGTAAACGAAAGTAAAAAACTAAACTTTGTTTAATAAAAATCAGAGGTGTTCCTTCTGTTGAGTTTTTTGAAGCTCAGTAAACATATTTACTGTGCGGTGGCAGCCCGAACAATTTCTGACAAATGAAAAATCAAAACTTTGCCATTTACCTTTCGTAAATTACGTGATGATTTTGGTCAACATAGACGTCCTACAAAGCCTGGAATTCGCAAAATTATTGAACGTTTTGAAAAAACTCGATCACTTGCCGGTCGTGTGAATATGAACTCCATCGTCCAGTTCGTACTCGTGAAACAGTAATAGCTAGAAATGAAAATGTTTGTGAAGAACCAAACATCTCTTTCAGGCATCGTTCACAACAATTAAAGGGTCGTATTATGTTTGTGGCCAAAATTGGATAAATTTGATTTAGACGGTCTTTGGTTGCAACTAGACTTTAGGACAAAATACCCGACTTATTGGCAACCAAGTTCGTTGGATGCATAATTTTAAAAAATTCTGATGTCAATTGGCCACCAGGATCACGCGCGATTTGACACCGTTAGATTATTTTCTTTGGGTTTTTTTAAAGTAAAGTAAAGTATAGCAAACGATCCACAAACAATTTAAGATCTTAAAAACAACATTCTACCTGAAACCGAGGACATTGAACTTCTTTTTTTGGAAAAGGTCTTCAAAAATCTTGATGTTTGGATGCATTCCTATAACAGGAGTTGTGGTTCTCTTATGAACGATACCGTACTCCATACATACATAAATGGCACAGAATCAACTTTCATTTTCAATAAAAACACTTGAATTTCCAATACACATTATGTATTTTTTTAATATTCAAGAAACTAACAATGTATGTTTCTTTACTACCCGAACGTCACACTCGATAGGAATTTCTCCAACTATTTGAAAAATAATTTTATTATCACAGTTACTAAGATCAGCTGCAAATCAAATAATACGTAAATTATAAGCCAATTGTGGAGCTGTTCTTGGAGCCTATTATGATTTTTTCGATCGTTAGTATACGACTGCTTTCAACGTGACCAAGATCGTGTTTCATATTATAGAATCAAACAAAAAGTAGAAAAATATTTTAGTTTTTTATAAAATTTAATTTAAACAATATTATTATTAAATTCGCGTAATTAAATTAATTATTTGATTATTTTTTAATTTTCCTAATAGGACGCCAACCTTAGAATAACATGGTTCTATGTGCAATACCTATAGTTTTGAGAAATCGGAGGACAACGTTTTAAGAATGGTTTTCATTATTTTTATTTGACATTTTTACAGAATTAAATTAAAATACTTTTTGTTACGAGATTTCTTATTTGAAAGACCCTTTTAGGATTGTGTAATTAGTTTTATCGTAATTTAGAAAATAAGTTTGCAGATACAACGTTTTGCTAAGTTATTAGATTTAATCTCAAATTTAACAAAGTTGTAAGTTAGTAACCATTTACAACTCGGTACACACGAGAAAAATATAAAAAATGGGTTGTATGTGTCTTAAAATTAGAAAACCCAAATATTTTATTTTTGATCTATCATAACTTTTATTATAATTTTCTGCATTCGCTGCAATCACAAAATTAACAAATCATACATTTTTTTTAACTGAAAATAAGGGCGTTTTTTATCATTTCTACTTTTTTTCAATTTATTGGAATAACAATTTTGTAACAGAACATAAAACGAAGTTGTATCGAAAGACAAAATGAAACAATGTTTGTGAAAAAAAAGTGGTATCTAACAATATTTATGCCTGGTTTACATGCGACCAACATTATTCTCCTGCAAAATGAGAAAGATATAACATTGACTTTTTGCACATGAGATTCAAGAAAAGAAATATATCCCAACAAAATTTTGCAGGAGATTTTTTAGTCAATACACAGCAAAATGTTGCCATAAAAATAAAATGTTGCCATAAAATATATTCGATCCGAGTATTTTTATGGCAACATTTTTAAAATGGACAAGAAAAAAAATATTTCGTATTTATAAATGTTGAGGATTCAAAATAAAAACAAACGCCATAGATAAAAATGTAAATTTCGCATTTTAATTCATTAAAAATAAATTAATAATGATCCTATAAAAAAAAATGAGTGAGTCCATTAGTACTCTCAAGGAGATGTGTAAACATGGCGTCTGTACAGTACGTGGGTACAGTTTACTTTGAAGGAAGAAGGAATGCAATTTTACTAACCAGAGTTTTTCATTTGTTTATTATCGTTTAATTGGTCTATTACTCTTTCGGTATAATCGACGCAATTGGATTTTGGTAGCTAAAATAAGATATATTATATACTGTCGACTCTAACTTTAAAAATTTTCATTGAAAAACTGCACAATATGGTCGTCCCATATCTAGTACTAAATATATTTCGATCTGAGTTCATGTGCAAATTGAATTCGTCTTGCAGGAAGTTTATAAGTGGTTCAGCTTGAGGAACAGCAACATTAATATTCAAATCCCCGCTCATAATCACCAGCAAAAGATGATAGTCTCCTTGGAGAATTTTTGAAATTCTTTAGGATATGGAGCAAGGACGAAATGTATGAACTTCATTATGTCTTCGAAAGATTTATTCGGCGAGGTTAATACAACTACAGAAAGCATCTTATTCCCATTGAGAAGCTGAAGTTCAGCCGTATATATATCATCAATGAGTTGTGTTGTTACGATCATACCAGTTGTTTGTCCAACGATGATTTCTTTATGCGAGGTGACTGTATGGTATGAGTATTCGATTTGAATTTTTATATATTGTTACTCCGGCAGCTCACTCACCGTCTCTCTTGAACTGAACGCAGATCTGGAAAAACAAGAAAATTGAGCATCCTTGCGTGATTGTGTCAGTTAGGTCGAGGTGATGTGTATGACCTAAGACTCTGACAGTTCAATGTTAAAAACCAGGCGTCATTATTATCTCGTACAAAATTCGCCATTACAACGGATAAAGCGGATTTGTAGTGAGGCGCGATAGCTAATTTTGAAGAAGACCCATTGAGGTCCCATTTTTACGTCCATGGTAGACGACATAATCATCGATAGCCGACGTAATAAACAGTCCTTCGAGACTCGTTGCTCGTGCTAAAGCAATATACACAATTTATTAACTGTGTCTTTTATCGTAAGAGTATATACTGACTATCTCGTTATAGGTACCACCCTGTGATGCATGAATTGTGGTGGCACATGAAGGTACGACGCTTTACATTAATTGTTGTTTATGCTTAACATTAATTGTTGTTTCGATTAATAGTTGAGCTTTTTCTAGAAATGGGCACCAAACATCGGTCGATATTCGTTTTCTGCGCCCATCCAGCTTCAAGCCACCTGACCTTCTTGCCAACTTGTGAATTTGAACCGAAATCCATCCAGAGTCGTTTGACATTTTTTACTGTCGACGTTTTCATCGTTCTCGTTGTCCTGGTTAGGATGCCTATGCATTCGATATACTTTAGACAGCCTATAGTTCCATTCGCCATGCCATTTGTTACGTCAATATTGGTTATGAAAAAGTACGGCAAATTATTTGTGTCCACTATGCTCATTTTATGGATCTTTTGACAGAATTGCTACTCCGGCAGCCCACTGACCATCTCTATTGAACTGAAAACAGCATTCAAACGTAGGAATATTAACAAGTTCGTCATTGCGCAGCCAGGTCTCGAAAACCAAATGAATTGAGTATACCTGCGTGACTGTGACCTGAGACTCTGGCAGTTCAGTGTTAAAAACGAGATGTCATTATAACCCCATTCAGTAGAAGACATGATCATTGATAGCCGACGTGATGAACAGCGCCTAGAGACTCGTCACTCGTGATAAAGCAATATACAGCAGTTGTTGACTGTGTTTTTAATCGTATGAGTATGCAATTTCGTAATCGTAATTCGTATTTTGTATCGTAATTTTTTTTGATTTTTCTGATCGATGGAAATGTCGATGGTTTCTATTTCATTCATTAAATTAATTTTTTCATTTTCCCTACTATTATACATATACATAAAAGCATGCCATGTATAGTAAAAATTGTTTTTGTTGAGGTTCTTGTTTTTTTTTTTAAACGAAGTAGGTATACGTCATTTCCGTTCGTTTCATTTACAAGTTTACTCTAATACAAAAAAATTTGGTAGGCGCGCGTAAAGATGTTTACACATCAAAAATTACGCCATTACTATATATGTTTATTTCTTTCTGGCATATTGAATATTTTTATATAGCGGATTCTTTCTTATTTACCTGCAAAAATTTGTAGAAGAAACCAATTTTCAACATGTAAAACGGGCATTACCTTCTTCAATTAGTACTTTGTTATGCAACTATCTCTTTTATTATTGATTATTTTGTAAATCCGACAACGCCATTGTAAAGAACGACCCCGAATTAGTGGTAAACTGAATATTTCCAAAAATGTCACATAAAACCTTGTTATTCTGAGGTCGGGAATATTGATCAATTCGAAATTTTAGTCTCGTGAATGAAATGGAATGAGGTGGTAGGTTAAAAAAAGTGAGATTGGGTTAAAAAAAATTATAGTTTAAATATATTAACTATCGAACTATCACGTAGCCATTTTCTTACAATATAAGCTTGCGTTACTTCTTCTTCTGAGTCACCATCAATTTTATTTATAAAAACTCCCATGCTCGATTCCATTATTATAACAAAATTTTAAATAAGTTTCATTTAATAATTTCAAACAGAAAAATTTGTAGGTTTTTCTTAGGTTTTTCTTTATTACTCGATATTATCGAAAAAATCATAATAGGCCTATGTATTTCAAAAATGTACGAACGAATCGGTTATGAGTCACTTCAATTTTATTTTAAACCTCTGTCAAGATTTTAAAGGTTACGTTAATTTTAATTTCAATAGGAATAGGAAGAAACATGCTGCTGCTGGATGAGGCATACTGATGGTACGCCAAGGGCTATGATCTAGCTTTTCTTATACTTTATATAATTATACTTGTATGCTGTTCTCAGGCGGACACGGAAATTTGTACTAACCTAAGCATCGGTTGCTTGACGTTGTTGGAGAAGCTGTTGTCGCATTGTATCTTTCTGCTACGC
Source organism: Nephrotoma flavescens (assembly GCA_932526605.1). Lineage (NCBI taxonomy): Eukaryota > Metazoa > Arthropoda > Insecta > Diptera > Tipulidae > Nephrotoma > Nephrotoma flavescens. The sequence continues at coordinate 155,886,564 of OW052222.1, read as the reverse complement.
GCGCCTCTGAAATTCAATATGGTTTTTATATAAGACCTTTTATAACGACCGCGAATATTATTTAATTTAATCCAAGGGGCGAATGAAGGAATGAAGCAGATTTCTCTTACCTCAGATTTCAGTAGAACATTCGACAGGGTTCCCCATAAAATGACTGTATTTATTTTAGAATCTATTGATTTCCATTGCAATTTCTGCTGCGTGGGAAACTCATATCATAGATAAGGGATCAGATGCTATTCAAATAATTAACTACCTTAATAGGGGCATCCGGGGCCCGAGGTAATCATTTGGAACCTACTCTAGTTCTATCTATAAACTACGCTGCGGGCGTTTCTAAGAAGTCATTCATCTCTACATCTCTTCTCATCCCCCATTGACTCGATTTTATTATATAAGCACATTATTTGTAACTGTGAACTTAATCAAAGAGATCACCAACCGAGCAAACTCTGCGCATTTTTCCTTTGTTCATATCTTTATATATTTAAGCCTTTAGAAAGATTCGAATAGGCCTAATTTGTTTGTAATGGTTGTTTAAATTAATGTTGACTAGTAGAAATTCTATAGTTTTGTTTTAGCCACCTTTCTTTCGAGTAGGGCTTATTGGTGTGCTGAAATTAATTGGTTGTACAACATTTATATCAACACTTGTTGCAACAAGCTTTCAAGATTAGTGTACCGTACCACCACTCATTAACAATTCTGAATTCCATACGAACTAAGATTATATCTGTATAAATTTCCCTAACCGAACTTAAATCCAATTCCAGATTCACTCGCACACACAAGATAAACGAGCCTTCAAAAAATAAAATATTTCAACTTTTTTGTTAACATTAAAATTAATTTGAAAACTTATTTTGATATCCTAAGGCTTACACAATTTCATGAAATAAAGTAACTGAATATAAATTAAAATTAACGACCAAAAATCCTACCGTGCAGACGTTGTATTTGTAATACTCGTATACGCGTATATCGAGTTTTTAGGCGGATAAAGATTGATTACACTAATTTTATATTATTTCAGCAATCGCTCGGCAGAACATAAAATTTCAATCAGATTCTAGTTTAACCTAAATTTTAATTATATACTCGTACGAGTAGCACAGTAAAATAAAATATTATAAAATATTGAGCCACTCCTAAAAAATGTGTTTGCTTTTATAGAGCTCGCTTCTCGGCAACAGCAACAACAACAACAATAAAGAACTCCTCCTACATATAAAAAAAAAATATATAAAAATTAATGACTCAATTATTCTTATTGCAAATAATAATGCATTATCTTATTTATTTATTTAAGATTCAAAAGTGCTACCTGTTTCTGATTTTCTTTTATTTGTGTACGATTTTTTCTTTTTTAATTTATTTACTTGGTTTATTGTTTCCAATTTTGTGTGTTTGTTTTGTAATTATGAATATATACGAACAAGTACTTTGGTTTCTCTTATAGGCATTAAAATTTGACGGTGGCTTTTGTCTGCGTTGAAATTAATTGATTTTAACGAATAATTTCTGGTTTATGGTTACGGAACGAATTTATAATGCTTGTGCATTTTGTTTTATTTTTACTGCCACCACAAGGGAAAAGGTATTGCGATTCTAAATGAATGTTATTAGAGAATCAATATTATGTAAGTCGATTTCTTACTATTATTCTGCTCTTGAATCCAACTTTGTGTGCGATCACGAGGGCAGTTTAGTAAGTCAGTGACTGTTTGAATAAAAGATATTTTTTCGGCAAAATAGCGTTTTATTTCTCAACATAGCCTCCTTTAAGCTCTATACATTTTATCCAGCGATTTTCCAAATTTTTCGTAGCAATCGTGGCACCCATCACGCGGATAGCTATATCATGTCCCAATTTTCATGTAAACAAGCTACCTCACACACTTTCATTCTCCGATCGACCAATATCATTCCATGGATTTTATTGACTATTTTCCGACCACTTATGCTGGTACGACCACTGTGTAAACCACTTATTTACCATTGAAATTGATGGTGCAGAGTTGCCATAGTATTAATCAAGCCCTCCCTTGGTTTCGATGATGATTTATAAACTCAAAAAATAATACTTTCTCAACACACGAAAATCACTTCTTTCCATTTTCGTTCAAATTCACGATGTTGTCTGCTTTCAATGGCTCTCAAACTCAAAATAAATGACGCAGCTAGCTAAAAAACCCCAAACCAAGCCAAATAATAGATGGCAGGAAATTCCTAAATCACTCACTTATTAAACTGCTTAATGGAGCACGCAAACTGCCCTCGTACTTTAAATAAAATTAAAATCAATAAAATTAAATTTACGATTAAATTAATATTACTTAATTAAGTATCTCTGCAGACTCAGCAGAGTTATTAATCAGCAATCACTGAATATTTTGAACGGCACAGCAATAACGAAAAACCTGCTGTTTAACGGAAGAGTGGCTAACTATACAGTCAGCCATACCTCGGAAAGTATATTGTCGGAAGAAAACCGAGATACCGCAATGATTTTTTTTTAAGTAAGAAATTCAACATCAAAACTTAATAAAATAAAAAATTTAATAATTCGGTCACATTCTTAGATATGCAGATGATATCGCGTTCCTTGGCCGAAGGCCTAGCGGTATCAAAAACAGTTCCTTACCGCTCTAAACAAGAAGCTTGGTTCGAAAGTGAACAGCAGTTAAACAAAAGTCACCAATATCGGATCAGCAAAAACACCATCAAATGAAATGCAGACATATAGTCCATGCCACAATTGTTTGTACTTTACACAAATTTCATACCGATCTAAGTAAAATGTAAAAATTTAGTTGAAAAATTTGATTTATCCAAAAACTTTATTTGCCATTTTTCATGTTATTTAATGATAATTCATATAAAAAAAATCAAAATAAAAAAAAAAGAAAATTAAAATGCCAAAATTGTTTGTACCTAAGAATAAAATGGACGAAAAACAAGAGAGATCTCATTTTAATCTAAAAATTGCTTTACTCATTGTAAAGTGTTTCGTTCTTTATTAGAAATGTATTTTTGTATGCGGCTCGCAATTGAAATCACTAGATTTTTGAGGATTTCTGTTAGGAGTGGATCTCAAAGAGCTACAATTGTCATATTTTACTTTAGGTAATGCCATAGATTCTCCAATGGGTTTAAACCTGAATTTTGAGGCGCACAATCGATGGTGTCTTGGTCGAAATCTAAAACATTTCGTAATCATTCTGCTCTTATGAATTGTTGCATTATCTTACTGTAAAATAAAGTGTGGGCCAATGCCTTGACACCCTGAAGCAAGTGCATTGTCGATGAGTAAGTGTAAATATGTGCTGGATGTTACTTTCTCAGACAGTAAAATCAGATCGCCGACGCCATTATAAGAAAAACAGCTTCATACCATCACTTTTCCTCCTCCACTATGGCGAGTTAGCTTGATAACGCTTGAGACTTCTTTTTTATTACATATGCCTTAACATTAGCTTCACGAGGCCGTCGTCGAACAGAAGTTAGGACAATTTTGGTTTGGCAGATATTGTTTAAGTCGTTTTGACAGCATTTGAGGCTTTCCTCTCTGGTATTTGTAGCTCGTTTTCTACACCGTCCTCAAATTTTTTTCGAAACTTTGATTTGGTGGAGTGCCAAATTCTTATGGCAGTTGTGCGTTTTGGCTAGTATTCCAGTGGAATACCCCGCAACAATCGCTGCTCGCACTTCCAATGAAATTTCCGGTTTTTACCATAGTTTTAAATATCGATTGCACTTATTTTTTGGCGTGAATTATTATTAAATAACAGGAAAAAAGGCAAATAAATTTTTTAGACTCAACTAAATTTTTACTTTTTATTAAGTAGATTATGAAATTTGTGTGAGGCACAAACAATTGCGGCGTAGACTGTACATAAATGCCCGAATTGCTAACGGAAATCAAGTATTCTACGCCCAATTAAGGGTATTGTGATCAAATAGGAGGCTTTTGGAAGCGAGAGCTTGACTCTGAAATTTGGCGACTGTTGAATATGATCCACTTTCAAAAGGCGTCATTCGTAAAATCTTTCTCTCTCTCTCTCTCTCTCTGGCTTTCACATCCCATGAAGGGATTTCGTCGCCTGCACAATAGCCCTCCATCCATCCCAATCCATTGCTCTCGTCCTCCAGTTTCGACATCCTAATGCTTGCAGATCTTGTTCAATGTCGTCACGCCAGCGTAGTCGGGGTCTTCCTCTACGACGTACTCCGGCTGGTTGTTGGTGAAACACTTTATATATCATCCGTTGTTGTTGGGACCTTGTAACGTGGCCGAGCCATCTCACTCGATTGGATTTAATGAATCCGATGATATCGCTGCCTCCGAGGAGTTGCTTTATTTCGTGATTCATACGAATCCGATATTCGTTGTTCGCAACTTTAATTGGACCAAAAATTGAACGGATGACCTTCCTTTCGAATGTAGATAACAATCTACAATCATTAGAGGTCATGGTCCAGCTCTCGCTTCCGAAAGTCAGCACAGGTCTTATTAGAGCTTTATAAAGTACGAGCTTGCACGACTGCGATAGATGTTTCGAACGCAATAATCTTGATTGGGCGTAGAAAACTCGTTGTCCGGCAGCGATTCGGGCTTTTATTTCTGCCTGCATTTCATTCAGTGATGTTATAACTGACCCGAGGTATTTAAAGTTTTCGACACCATCAAAATTGTGGTCGCTAATTCCGAGATTTGCACTAGAGATGTTCCTGGGTGTTGTTAGATATTTGGTTTTACTGCTGTTCACCTCCAAACCAAGTCTTCTTGCGCAGCGATCGAGCGGTATGAAACTGTCTTTGATATCGCTAGGTCTTCGGCCAAGAAGCACGATATCATCTGCATATCCAAGAATTTAGCCGGATTTATTAAATATACAGCGCGAAGTTTCGATGTTGCTTTTTCTCACTACGTACTCAAGCGCGAAATTGAACAGCAAAGGCGCGAGTGCATCACCTTGTCGAACGCCAGATGTTATTTCAAAGGAGTCTGACACAGTTCCTTCAATTACGATTCTACATACAGACCCATACGTTGTTAATTTACACAGCGAAACGAGTTTCTCTGGGATACCTAGGCATATGAGCGCGGCCCATAAGTTGTCGCGGTTTATACTGTCATATGCCTGCCGGAAGTCTATATATAGTTGATGTATGGTTATGTTGTACTCCCAACATTTTTCTAAGATCATCCTCATGGTAAAACACTGGTCCGTGGTTGATCGGTTGGGTCGAAAACCACATTGATAGTCGTCAATGAAGTTTTCGGCGAAAGGGATGAGTCTGGCAAGTACAACATTAGCCAACACTTTGTAAGCAGCGTTCAATAGGGCTATGCCACGATAGTTTTCACATTTAAGACGGTCGCCTTTTTTATGCAGCGGACATATGAGCGCGGTCTTCCAATTCTCAGGCAGCTCTTCTTGGTCCCAAATACAGACGACGAGATCGTATAGACTTGTTGCAAGAGTAGCGCCTCCGAGTTTAATCAATTCTGCGGGGATTCCATCGAGACCGGGTGCCTTTCCGTTTTTCAATCGACTAATAGCTGCGTCTACTTCCTCCACTGTGGGATATTCGACAAAGACCTCGTCACCTGGAGGAGCTATTGCTCTAATGGGGGTCACGTCGTCATTCCGATTTAGCAGATTTTGAAAGTAGGTTTGCCATACTGAGAGAACATCAGCCACGTTTGTTCTCAACTCTCCATTCCCGTCTTTGATGGCTGTACTTCTTGGGTGGAAGTCTTTAGTGAGATTCCTGGCGTTGGCAAAACAGTCCCTTGAGTTTCCTAGTTCCGCTTGGAAGCTGATGTTTTCGATGCATAGTCTCATATGTTCGCGCTTTTTTTGTCGAAGGTATTTAGTCGTGGCTTTCCTAGCGCGGAGATATTCTGCTAGAGTGCTTCTAGTGTTGCGAGCCAACCATTTTTCACGAAGCGTTGGTTTATTTTCGACGACCCTACGGCATTGGTCATCGAACCAATCATTGCGGGGCCTCGGAGGTCTTCTTCCGATGGTATTTTGCGCCGCGGTGGTTATGGCTGACTGTATAGCGTGCCACTGCTCCTCGATGTTAGAGGGAGCTTCTTCGTTGTTGCTGGGCCGCTCTAAATAGTTAGTGACAGCTGATTGGTAACTCTGCAATGACGCTTGGTCTTTTAGAGCATTGATATTCCATCGAACGGTCTTTTGTGCTTGTCTGTTAAACGTAGATGACAGTTTGCACTTATATTTAAATATGACAAGCATGTGATCGCTGTCCATGTCTGCAGACACCATGACGTGATCGATTTGATTTTCCGTTCTCCCATCATTCGATCTCCACGTTACTTTGTGGATTCTCTTATGTGGGAAAAACGTACTTGATACAACTAAGTTGTACGTTATTGCCAGGTCGGTGACTCGTTGGCCGTTGTTATTACTAGTTAGGTGCAGGCTGTTAGGACCAATGTGCGATGTATTTTCTGCACTCCTACCGATTTTTGCATTAAAGTCGCCCACGATGATTTTAATGTCGTGGTGCGGTATGTTATTGATGACTTCCTCCAGTTCGACAAAGAAAAGATCTTTGATGTCATCTGATTTATCTTCGGTGGGTGCATGCACATTGACGATCGTGATGTTAAATTTCCTAGTGCGAAGTCTGACCGTGCATATCCGCATGTTGATAGGGCGGAAATCGATGATATGATGCTTCACGCGCCGATGGATGAGGAAGCCAACTCCAAATTCTCCTCCGTTCTGATGGCCGCTGTAATGAAGAGTGTAACCATTGGTGGTGTCATGGATCCCACTCCCAGACCATCTAAGCTCTTGTAGTGCAAGTACGTCTAATGTGTAACTCTTTGCTTGGTTCGATAGGTTCTGGAGATCTCCAGGTCTTAAGAGGCTAAGCACGTTCCATGTTCCCATTTTTAAAGCGTTGTCCGTGTACAATTTCCGGGGTCGAGTTTGTAATGAATCCGATATGGTTATCCGAGGCCTTTGTTTAGGGTTCATAACTTGGTGAGTTTTTATGAGGGGAGGTTGTTGGCCTTCCGCTCAACCCGCTTGTTACGTGTGTGGGTCACGTACTGGTGAGAATCTTGAGGCATTCAGTCCTACCTTGAACACATTTATATAGCGAGCCGCTTGATACAAGACAGACGCCCGCTTCAGCCGCTCCTAACCTGGAAAACAGACGCTGGTTTGGCATTGGTTTTGAGGCGCCAATGGCTCGCCCTGACATGTAGTGTCCATGACTATAAACAGGATTTAGCTGCTCGTCTCCACTACACCGCCTGATTCATTTAGAGTTACCCAGAGAGCACCGCGAGGAGGTATGAATCTCGCCCTCCATTCGTAAAATCTTGGGTCCAATTAAAGTTGTGGAAATCGAATATCGTACTCGTATGGACCATGGGATAAACTTCTCGGAGACAGCGATATTTTGGGTTCCTTAAATTTAACCGAATTAGATTGCTGGACCACATTGCAAGGACCTCATAACAACAAATGATTTTAAAGTGTTCCAGCAACAACCAGCTGGGGTACGTTGCAGAAGACCCCGACGTCGGTGGCAAGAAGACATCGAACAAGATTTACGGATAATATGATGCAGAAAATGGTGGGCGCGAGCGAGGAATCAAGATGAATGGAGGACCACTGCGCAGTTGGCAAAATCCTTTGCGTGAAAAGGAAGAATAAAGTAAAATTAAATTTGTAATTTCTCTAGTGAATCTCTTCATTGAAATATAGCCGTAGTATTAAGTCGTCAAATCGAGATGTTCTAGCTGTACGTATTTGGCCTTAATTTCGATTTTTGCATGAAATCGAGCAACCAAAAGGAATGTTCATATAAACTATTGTTTAACGGAGCACACATGAAACCAATAACTCACAAACAAAAAATAACGAAAGGGGTTCATGCTCTACCTGAACCGTAAATGTTTGGTAAAACATAAGGTCAAAAATTAAAAATCACATATATGTAATCGCTAGTTGCAAGAAGTCTATGGTTATCCAAACAATGCAGTTCCTTGCGGAATTCCTGCGTTTTGGGAGTGTGATCTGTGAAGAATTGGTCGAGCTCCATCCCAGGTAGCCAAATTCCAGAATTTTTTTCCTAAAACCGTTTAAGAATACCTTTTCCATCCAACATACTCCATCATAATCGGTTAAGAATCGAGTGAGTTCCGTCACACGTGGCCATATTCCAGAACTGACTCCTAAAATCATTTAAAAATCCCACTTCCATCAAATATACCCAATCCCATCACAATCGGTTAAGAATTGATTGAGTTTCCGTCCCAGATGGCCATATTCCAGCACTTCTTTCAAAAATCATATAAGAATACCAATTCCATTCAACATTTTAGCGCATCGATTATATAAAATTCCCAGGTCCCAGAATGAGTTAACTGCGGTATATGGTAAGACCAAGTTATTAAAATCCTAAGGTCACTGATCTCAAAAATACAAAATACCTACGAGTTGAACCCTCACGAGGTAAACAGAACTTGAAGCGTATTAGTGCTCCAAATTACCATTGTGGCGCCGAATCCAAATATACGATATGAGTTGAAGAATGTCACAAAATAAGTTAAATTACTTTAGTACTCAAAACTACCGTTGTTGTGCTGGAATTAGTTACATTTAACTCATTCCAATAAAATCACGTAACATATTCATAGTTGAAAGGTCTTGGAAAAGCAAAACTTTTATTAGCAGCACTTTAGATCACAAATTCATCGCTTTGGCACTGGTGACAAATTATTCCTTTGGTATAGAACCGGTGTAGACTCAAAAAGTGTAGATACACAAATTTTCAAAAAGTGTAGCTGAAAAAGAAAAAAGTTTGGAATTCGAAATACGTGGTTTAATCAAAATTTTTAAAAATAAACAAAAAATATTGAGAATCGCAGCAGAGCCACCTAGATATAAGAGCCCTAAGATTCTGAAATAAAAGCCGAAATGATTAATTTGAATTTGTAATTTTAATTTAATAACATATTAATTGGTTACACAAATAACAAATAATAACGAAATCATTACATATTTGGATTCATGTAAAAATTTTCATTAGAAATTTAAATTTGATTGATAAATTTACTCGCCGCTTCTGCTAGTCGTGTAGTTTGTTGTTTTAAGTGGCTCGTTTACTATAAAACCAATGATGGGCCAAAATATTTAACATAATAAATGCAGTATTTACTTCGAACACATCCAAATACAATATGTCTGAAAACTAAAATTTAAATTGTTTCTATCGCCTCAAGACACTTATTGATGTAAAATCTAACATGTTAACATTTCATAAAACTCTACCATTTTGTAACCCACACAATTAAACAGAAAGTTCAATTCTATAGTAAAACATTAAAATTACGCCTCTCTTCAATTCATTTTCATTAGTTAAATACTAATGGCTAATTTTTAAATATGTATTTTTTTAATATGTTCTTAATCGAATAAAATAAATATTTTAATTACTCAATTAAATTTTCATTTACAAATATTTACATTTACATGACAACGGAGAGCTGCGGAACCTACTGGATTGCACCAATGGACCAAAGCGCCTAAAAAGAACAAAGGATTAGTGGTCCACTAAATCAAAGGACTGGCAGAGCTGGGATGAACCGATAGATCTCATCCCTCAAGAGTAGACTACTAGAATAATAAAACAACTACTAGATAATCTATAAGATTAGTTGTAATATTATTGAGTATTTATTGAGAGCTACTCAGAACGTCACACACTGTAACTCTGGTAATTTTGAAGATAATTTAAATCTGATTGATGTTTTTTGTATTAAATGGTTTGTAGAGAATTTTGCAATAATTAGTGTATTTTTGCAAATACTACTGCAGATGCAGTGGTGACTCCCCATTTCATTTTATTTCATTTAGAGGACAATACTGCATTAGAAGTGAGACTGCAATTGCAGTGATTGAACGAATTAAACTCTCTGTAACTCTTAAAGCGCTGTCACTGCATTAGCAGTATAATCAAAAATCCAAATTAAAAAAGTATAATTAATCAGTTTCATTTTTTTATTAAAAAACTTTAAATAATAAATAACAAAAATAGCAATAATTCATCAGAATAAAATAAAATTGTTCTAAATTTAAAAAAAATAAGTCTTATGTGGTTTTTAGGATTGAAGAATTGGATTATGAATGACCGAGTTATGCCAAGATTCGCAACAATTCAGACACAGAGGTGGATTACCTGGACATTGCTTACATTGAAATGCCGTTTGTTTCCGTTTTTTCGATAGAGCGCAACATCTGCAATCACGAAAGTATGATTTCCTTTTCCATCCGTTGGGTAGCGGACTTTTTTCAAGAAAATGTTGGTTTGATGAAGATGTTGATACTGCTGATGCCTCTGGAAATATTGGAATGTTTGCTGACCTGTTTGATGGTATTTTCAGATTACGTCCATTAGGTATGTCTTGGACGTTCAAAAATGAGTAAATGAGGGACTCTCTAAATTTTAAAAATGTTATCTTAGGAAACTTTTTTTTATAAATAAAGTAAGAATTAAACACAGCGATATCTATAATGTGAAAGATAACTTTTTTATACCACAGAACAGTTTTTCGAGGACATGAATAATATGATACCAATTGATCTAGTCGATCAACACCAGACATATTTTGGTTGTATTCCTCGACTTCGATGGGTTTGTTTCGTTCTTTACCATAACTGTTTGTGGCTAAAGCCATTGCTGGGTGATATGCTGTATTTATACAGAGGACATCCCTCTTGTCTTTCCATTTGGATAGATATTTCCTTTCCGTAACCAGATATGCTCATTTTTTTAAGTTTTTTTGCAATTAGTTCCTTTGGGTTTTCCTTTCGGTTGCTTCGTAGAGTACCACAAGTATGGGTTTTGTGAGATAATAATACGTTACATAAAGACATACTATTATAGTAATTGTCCATAAAAACTGTGTGCCCTTTTCCCAGGTATGGCTCCATTAATTGTAACACCAAAGAATTAATTTTTGAGCATGTTGGATCTGTATTTTGTTTTCCGCCATATATTTCTAGATTAAATACATACCCATTTGGATCACACAGCTCAAAAAATTTTATGCCGTACCTAGATTTTTTATTTTTTATGTACATCCTAAAATGTAAGCGACCGCGAAACAACAACAAAGGTTCATCCAGTGACAAGTGCTTGCCTGGCCTGTTAGATGCTTGGCATCGATCCGTAAATAACTTTACAAATGAACTTATTTTGCTTAGATGTTTTTCACCTATCTGAGGATTAACATGAAGCATCTTAAAATTTGCTCAAAGCGACGTCCCGACATAGTGCTTGGAAAAACTGGATGGTAATATAACGGATGGTTAGAAAATAAATGTCGCATTTTCGGTGGTTTAATTTGACCTTGTAAAAGGCAAAGACCGATGAATTTCAGCATTTCGGTTAAATTGATTGGTTTGAATTTCGCAGCGCGTGGATATCTTGTTGAGCGTTGAGCACTGCATAGTCTATTTCCGTAAGCATTTGTAGAATCAACTAAAATCTTGAGCAGTTCATCACCACAAAAACTATCAAACACTTCCCTTGGCGAATTTCCGATAATTTGGCAGCCTGCAGAACACTCATCAAAATTAAAATTTGGTATATCGGCAGTAGTTGATATCCATAAATCTTCAACTTCATTGACACTATCTTCAATATGATCGCTTCCATTTTGACCTTCATATTCGCAATTTTCAATATCCTCACTGTCTTCACTATCATCATCACTTTGGCCACTATGAATATACTCTGGGTCCACTATACTATCATCATAATCAGACGAGAGTTCATCTTTTTCAGAACCGCTGTCCATGTCTTCAAACAGAGCCAGCAGCCTTTTTTGTTTTTCTTCGTAACTATCCATGCTACCATACAACTTTATTCCTATAATTTTAATCGTTAATAAAGTATTGTAATGTAATTTTAAAACAAATCTCTATATCTCTACATTTTAATTACATTTTTTTTTTTAATGAATAGGGAATTGGGGAAAGATTTTATATGTAATTTCAATTTTAAAATTTATTTTCTGGCATACTGAGGTAAAAATCTGGTGGTAATTTTTTTTGAAAACAAAATAAAATTGGGAATAATTTTCCCCGCCAATTTAGATATGGAAAAATTATTCCCAATTTATAAATATTTACATCAAACTTTTCTCCTTAGTAGGCCGGAAAAAAAATATTTGAACTGAAATTACATATAAAATCTTTCCCCAATTCCCTATTCCCAGGGAATTACCAGAATAGTGCCACTGGAGTGAGTAAGTGAGTGAGTGACATAGATGTTATAATAAGGAAAAACAAAATTTGGCCACCCTATGCATTCTCGAGTGAGTCAGTCAGTGACATAGAAGTCTATATTATATGACTTTTCAATTTTCCAGTTTTTCAATTTTCCAATTTACCAACTTTCAAATTTCCTAATTTCATATTTTTTTATTTTCCTATTTTCCAATTTTTCAATTTTTCAATTTACCAGTTTTCCAATTTACCAATTTTCCAAATTTCCAATTTTCATATTTTCCTATTTTCCAATTTTCCATTTACCTATTTTCCAATTTTCTAATTTTCCAATTTTATAATTTTCCAATTTACAAATTTTCCAATTTTGCAAATTTCTAACTTTCCAATTTTCCAATTTTGTCAATTTTCCAATTTTCCATTTACCAATTTTCCTATTTTCTTATTTTCCAATTTTTTTAACCAATTATCAACACTTTCGCTGCCGCAGGTGCTCCGGTGCACATTAAGGTTTTTCCATATAATACGCCTCATGTGCACCCGCACATCATGCATTTTTTCCTTATATCAAGCCACATGTGTACCTGCACATCATGCTTTTTTTAACACTACCAAGCCTCTGATGCACCGGAATGGCATGCATTTTTATCTCCATATATGCCGTTGATACACCGGAATATCAGTTTTATTCTCAATCAAAGCAATATAAAACCATAACTAAACGCAACAATTTGAATAAATATTAGTAAAATAATTATATAAGTTCTTTATTTCAAACAAAGTCAATTCATGCATACAATAATGAAAGGAATAAACGGATAAATAAAAGGACGAATAAAAGTTCAATTGATGCACCGGAGCGTCTGCGGTGCGGTAGAGAAAGTATTAAAATGTTGGGTTCTTTATTTTCTTAAATGGGACTTATGTGACGTATTAAAATGTTTCAGGCATAAATTCTTTTTGCATTTTCCGCAAAATGTACTGACATATTTGGTTTTTTTACCAGCTTCCTTAGGACCAAGCCGACTTGAAATCTCTTTATAACACAATTTGCAACGACTTCTTAGTTTTCGGTTTGCCTTCGACTTTTCGGAACTTTCCTCAAGATAATGCTCATCTGGTTCCCAATCCGTATCCGAGTCTTGTTCAAATGTAACCATGTCCATAATCAAACTCTCCCTAAACTCAACGATTTCCATTTTTTTGTGACAACTGTTATAAAGTATTAAAGCATTAACTACTGCTGTATTTAACAGCAATTCGAATGCTACTTTATGATACCATCGTATGGTTTTTCTAAGGTAACTAAAATAGCTGGATAATTGATCCGACACGTCCACGCCTTGCTTAACCTTATTGTATGAAATAATAATGTTAGGTTTTTTAATATCTTCATTTTTTCCAGATTTTCCCGCAACTTCCATTCTTCCGGATTCTTTGGTTGATAAGAAATATACTTCGCGTTTGTCCCGCCATACCCCTACCACAATTCCATCCTTTTCGAAGCAAATCGATTGGCCTTTTTCTAATTTTGGAAAAACCGGGATGCCTTTTCGATTCTTGCGAATCGTGCCCTGCAGATGAGTATTTTGTTCTAAACAGAAATAACTAAAACGCATGTTACTCACTTGATTATTTCTTCTCGACTGAAACAAATTTGTTTAGGACTGCACTCAAATATATTCCAAAAATTATATTTGGTGATTTCCCGAATTGCATAAATAATTATGATTTACCGGTAACTCAGTGCCCTGCGATAAATTAACATATTATGTACAGGCCAATGAGTTACGGGTGCAAAAGTTTAATAACAAATTAACTATTATGTATTTTTAACGGGAATTTGAACTAATGAGATAATTTCAAGAATACTAAAATATAAAAGACGCAAAAAAAAAAGGATAAAAAAATACATCATGACCCCACCCCGTTGCACCGCGGCGTGTAACGAGAGAAAAACTGCATGATATGCTGGTGCCACAGAGGCTTGATAAAAGAAAAAAATGCATGATGTGCTGGTGATACAGAGGCTTGGTAAAAGAAAAAAATGCATGATGTGCAGGTGCACATGAGGCGTGATAGAATGTAAAATTCAAGATGCACCGGAGCACATGCGGCAGCGAAAGTGTTAAAATAAAATGGTATCAACTAATGTTCCACCTAGGGATTTATGAATTGTCATGGCACATCCTGCTACTAAAGGAAAATGATTTTGTTTTGCGTTTATTGTTTCGTTCGCCTCGTTCGATTACATTTTTCGTAACGCATTTGCCAGCTTAGTCACCAAGTCAAGCGTGCCTAAAGAAGTTTTACTTCAAAAACTACATTTAGCCTGGTATAGCGGAAAATAATGTTTTTTGAGCCAAGACTTCTATAACGCAGCTTTATAATACACCGTGCCATGGTAGGTAGAAATTGTGAACAAGAATCCATACCATACCTAATTCTTATGTAAATAATTACACATGTTTTTGAAAAGAGGAAAAACTCAGTTATAGATATTTTTCTAAAAATTAAACAGAACCGGAATACGATCCAGAATTAACAGTTGAGTGTTCGACTGCTTTAATCAGAGACATCATGTAGGTTGTGAACCTATACCTGAGAATTTCCCAGATTTTCGCATGAACGTATGTTAAATAAAATATAAAGTTACTGGGTTGACGCACCGAGGCACTTGCTGGTATTGCTTTTCTTTTATTCATCATACAAGCCTTGATATAGAATTGTTAACAATTTTAATAAAAAACACATTTTTATGACCACTACTACTGATAGGAAAAAAAACTTTAATTTACAAAGTTAAAACCATAAATTTTATTAGTGTTTTTCGCTGAAGTATTGCTTATTAAACTTGAAAATAATTAATTTTTAAATTATTTAATTTAAATTCACTTTTTAACCGCCTCTGTTGCACACATTTACTACAATAACTAAAATGCAGAATTTCTGTTAATGGATGCTGTTTATCCTTAGTTTAAAAATGATGGAACAGATAGAACAATTTTGGGACGCTCACTCATCAAGTTTACTAATATATTTACATTTTATTTAATATTAACAGCACGCACCACCCATTTACCTACTCACACAATTACAGTATACCACCTGCGCATTGCAAGCTCCGTGCCAACCTTTATGCTGGGACCAACTTTTTTTTCTTAATTAAAAATATTATTGATTTATTGATTTTATAATTTTTTATTGATGTTTGAACTCAATTTTAACAAAAATATTATATTTTTACGCGGATATGGACGGTGGGTCGGCACTGAAATCTGCACTCAAACAGAGGGTCTTAGTTGTGTTTATTAACATCACCGATCGTAATCGATGGCGAAAATTTGCTTTGTATCCCGCCTCTGGTAGGATTCGGACCCAGTACCTTCCGGTCCAAGTGCCGAAGCTTTAACCACCGCATTACTTGCCCGGTAATTGAAACGAGCTAATTTTCTGAAAACCACGAGTTAACTTATTTTTTCCTCTCATTTACAGTATTTATTATAATAGTTTCGATAAAATTTTCAATAAGTATCCTCAAGAGAAAAATTATTGTTGACCTTCAAATAAGAGAGGCAATTTATCACTTTGGACGGTAGTCCAAACGAGTGACGAAAGCACCTACTGTGCTGGAAGTCGAACGAAGTATATTATACAGCAAGTTTCGAACTTTTTCACTTTGAGGCCGCCATAATCATGTTATATACCATTGGAAAGGTCTTGAAAAATAAACCTAAATAATGTATAAAAGCATGAATTTCTACCAACATTGAGTGGAGATATGACCTTCCAAAAATTGCCCTAAAAAATCAGTTTTTCGCGTATAACTGCCCCAAAAAATACCCCAATTATTTTCTAACTGGCAAATTATGATTGTAGACGTCAGTACCAATTCAACAACACCTCCAACGTCCAAAACGGATGATTTTTACCAAAGTTATGACAATTTTAAATTTTTCTATGACGTCACCATATAATCTTGCTTTGGTATATATGTTTGTTTGTCCGTACCTCTTTTATTTGATCTCATATTTTCAGGGGTTGTAGTACTTAAAAAGCTAAGCAACTTTTGTTCTACAACTTTTTGATTTGGCCACCATGAACGGCCATTTTGCCACGTCCACAGTGCTGAATCTATTCGACATACGCTGGACATATGCATATCGTTGGAAAGGTATTGACGCCAGCTATCAAATAGCAAAAAAAATAATTCAAAAAATTAGGTTGGAGGGTCATTTTGGCCAAAAAACTGAAAAATGCGAAATCGGCCGGCCACATTCGGCCGAATTGCTAAAAAATGAGCCCAAGACTTTTGGTTCATATTTTTAGGATTATTAGCCTCAAATCTCACCTACAATATGACATCAACCGTTTGTCCCAGAAAACTCGTATATTTTAGATATTGACCTCCATAACTTAAAAGCCACCTTAATTTTTTGCAAAATTTCATTTTTTGGCTCAAATGCACCCTAATATCGGTTCGTTGCGGTTCATAATGATAGTGAATCAACGTATTACAATGAAACAAATCGACGCCTCAGTATTATCTTGTCATAAGTCCAAATATGTCATTTTTGGGAAATTGAGTTTTAAGTTTTAAAGCTTATTTAGATAGTATAACATCGAGAAGTGTTTAATTTAATAGAATAATTCCAAACCTATCATACCATATATTGATTATCATTTCCTACACTTTAGATAAATCCACTAGTTTTTCCGGAAAATCACAAACAGTTTTCCAATTTGTCGTATAATTTTCGAAGTTGTACCAAACAATGGACTTACGATAAAAAAATTGCTCATATGACAAACACCTTCTGACTAACAAATACATAAATCACATTAAAATTTATGGACTTACGATAAAATTTGTAAAAATCTTAGGAGACGTAAGATTATTTTATAAAAATGAACGTTTGACTGTTAATGGTACAAATTAGAAAGCAACTAAAACATTCGTAAACATCGTCTGAATGTATCTTTTATTTTCAAAAACAAATATTCAGTAGTTTCAAAATAAAATAACATATTAAAAAAAAAATTCAAAATAAACAATAGGAAATAAAAAAGAACCGCGATTTGCACCATTCAATAATAACCAGGATTCTGAATTAAAATTGCAATTAACCTTTATATATATTCCGCTCACGTGGTGGAGTACTGTGATCTTATTGGTTTATTTTGTGACAGAAAAAAATTGGACGTATATCAAAATATTTGTTTATGCTGGACATACGACATTTGTATTATAAATGTGTGTTAGCGACTTTGTCGTATCTCCAGAATTTGTGACATACGATACAAATATAAAGTTTATGATGTTGTGTGGATTTACGATAAATAAATTCTCTCAGAAACCATATAACCTAGGATCAAATGGATTGTAGATTTAGAAAGAGGAAGAAAAACTAAAAATACTAGTATAAAAAACTGAAAAACGACATTTTGGTACTTACGACAAGGTAATACTGAGCCGACGAAATAAATATAAATGCATCATATTATTATCATTGCTAAGAGAATTTTTACCAGTGACTCTTTTTTCATAACAAAAAAAATGAAAAAACTGACAAATTGATGTGATCGAAAAAATCACCAATCACATTGAACATTTGAGTCTCCTTGCATAAAATCGATATTTTTTTATCGTTATGATGATTTCTTTGAAAAATAGATCTTATCTCCCCTCCCATCGCATGAAGATGGAATATCAGCGAGAGGCTAGCTACCATTAACTTTTATTTCCAACTAAGACACTAAAATATGTATATTTTATTGTATTGTTTAAGGAATCAAAATGAATGGTAGCCGCATGCAGTTAGTGACAAAACAGCAAGAAACATGCAAAAAAAATTGTTGAATTACTCAATCGAATTTCTACCAAAAACACATGCATCTGGTCTAAAATTTTACTACTCTGTAACATACACTAAAAACTAAACTACAAATGTTCAGCCGATAGCCTACGAGAACCGGGTGTGTAATAAGATTACACCCGGCATGACCTGTTTGTGGCATGTGGTAAAGGATTCTGAAATAAAATCTACTAAAATACTACAAAATGATGATTGAAAAAATGCATGCAAAATAGAGAAATGAGATCGTCTACTTTTCAACATAAAAAGGATAATATAAGTCTACTATTTCGACGCCAAGAGCATATACTTTCCAAACATAAATCGTATTGAACCATTCATCAATATAGAAACAATTTTGTTTTATTGTTTTCCATTTTTTTATTGAAACAGTTTTGTTCTATTGTTTTACGTTCTATTGTGCCTCATACATAGACGCAGGCCACTGGAGTGACGAATATCGAGAGAAGAAGAACGAATCATTCACACTCCGTAACACACAGCCGGCAGCTGTGTGAGAGTATGCGTAATTCGTTTTTCGCGAAACGAACAACAATTAAGCTCTGAACAAAGTCTGAAACGCAGATGCCAATATTCAACAAACTACAGAAGATTGTATTGGTTACACTAACAATCCCATGTTAATTTTTTTCTTTCGTACCACTACTTATTAAACTAGTGCCCACATACGATGTACACATATACATATTCTAATACAACTATGTATAGTGTAGTTTTTTCTGTATTTGTTGCATTAGCATGGCTTTGTTGGTCGTTTTGGTCATTTCAATGCCGCGCATCTGTGTATGAGGCACAATAACACGTAGCGGCCACTTGTGTGCTATTGTGAACACGTAGCGGCCACTTGTGTGCTATTGATATCAAATAAAAAACCTCTTAACGAGGTAAATGTTCGAGTGACGAAAGCCGAATTCAATTCACAAAATTTCTGATATCAAATTTGTGCCGAAAAAAACAATTGTATTCGATTTGTCAACGATTTTTCGGAATGTTAGTGCATTCGGCGCGTTTGTTTACATTTTTCTTTCTAGCTGTCAAAAACAACAACTTGTCAACGGTTTTTTGAATGTTAAACAACAACGCGCTGAATGCACTAACATTCCGAAAAATCGTTGACAAATCGAATACAATTGTTTTTTTCGGCACAAATTTGATATCAGAAATTTTGTGAATTGAATTCGGCTTTCGTCACTCGAACATTTACCTCGTTAAGAGGTTTTTTATTTGATTTAATTTACTAGTAGAGTATAAAGCTACTCAAACAAAATCCTGAAGTCAACTAATAACAACCAGCTACTATATTTTAGTTGCCCTTTTTCCATTATTGGCTCCAAAAAATGATCACCATTGGTCACGAAGCGAGGGGAAAATGATAAAGTGCCAACTTTTAAAATGTTAAACCATTTAGAGAATTAATTTAGTGAACAAGTTGTTAGTATGTATAATCGCTAGACGGTAAAACGATTGGGCATTCGGGCTAAAAATAACTTTAGAAAGCTTATGCAATTTAAATTTAGATTGCTAATGTGACATTAGTGTAACCAGAATGTAAATTTAAATTTTTTTTTTGTATCAATTTATACGGCATTCAAGTAAAAGTTGATAATAATATATTCTTTGTCGATTTATACTAATGCCGTGCTTGTCAACTTATAGGTGAATATAATTCAAAAGCTTAAAGCCAAATGCGGATGATTCATGCACGGCCAATAAATTTAAACAAACTATAGAATATTTAATCATACTCGTTATAATAAATTCAATGTGATAATCTCCAGCTGTGCACCAGTCACATCAATATATTAACTTCATCGAAAAATAACATGTGTGTTAATTTACCACTGTCAACCACAGTATATATTTAATTAACAATGCCAACATATCTGTATGACAAATTTACACATGAGT
Source organism: Nephrotoma flavescens (assembly GCA_932526605.1). Taxonomy (NCBI): domain Eukaryota; kingdom Metazoa; phylum Arthropoda; class Insecta; order Diptera; family Tipulidae; genus Nephrotoma; species Nephrotoma flavescens. The sequence continues at coordinate 155,866,493 of OW052222.1, read as the reverse complement.
ATTATGCTCCGTTGGCCATCTAATTTTATTGTAATTAAAACAATTCACTAACGCTAGACAGTAACGCAGGTGTGTATACATCTTAATTTAATTAAATCATTTATTCACCAAAACATTTGATTTAACTTAATTTCCATATATTCATCACCGCGCGTCTAAATTATTCCAAAAATGTTAATTTTATTTTATCTAATCTTTAAATTTATCTTAATTACGATCTATTTTATAAACTTCTAAAGTATTTTAACAAGGTAGAATAAAAAATGATTTATAATTTAATTCATCGGTAACAATAAAATAAAAGTCGGAAATTTTTTATTTTGCTATTTTTTACGAACGTATCTGCGATTACCAATCATCTCATTTAATTTAACTGAACTTCCTTCTTTCGAAAGTTCCATTATTATTTTTTACGATTTGAATTTTTTGTGCTAATGCTGAAGATTATAAAATAAAATCTTAGTATTTTAATGGTTTTAATTGTTACAATGCAAGAAAAAAATGTGTTGCTATTAACTACATCTTCATTCGTATACCTGTTGCGTTGTGAATAGTTTTTTAAATGAGGAAGCCATTCGATGTTATGCAGGTAGCAGTTAAATAAACAAGTGAAAAATAATTGGCTGTAATGTGCATTTTAATTTTGCATAGTTCCTTTCATAATAAATTGTTGTTATAAGAAGACGAAAGCATTGAAATGTGATTTTCCAATACAGTGAATTCCGTAATTATTTTTAAGGTTTACGTAAATAAAAGAAATTTTAAAGCCACCGATCGTATATTAGTGAATTATAAATTGAAATAATGGTAATACAATTTGCAGATCATGAGTGGTGGTAACAATTTGAGAACTGGCAAACCCCAACATGCATTTTTTACGTCTAACTGCGTTTTTAGCTTTCGTCCATTGATTTTGCACCATAAAAAAGCTAAAATGATCATCGATGGCTTTATTATCAAACGGTGCTTGTTTGCGCCAATCGGGATATTTTCTTCAGAACATTTGCACTTTTCATTGTTCAAGATCAATGAGTTTTAAATGAGTGCATTGAGCTCATCCGCAAAATTTTGGGAATTATAATAAGCCCATACAGTAGTATACCACCAACGACATTTGTTAACTATAGTCCACCGGCTTGTCCAGTCGTTTGGCTAACCGATTTTTGAACAACCATAAGTGATTGTACTCCCATTCTCAAAATTAAATACTTTTGTTTACATATCCAGATCAATGACATAAACCATTTTATCAATAGTCTTCTTCGGCAATATTTGATTTACTCATAAATTAGCGAACATTCGCATGATTAGCATAACACTCGACAAATTCACGTGATCTATACCCGTTCATAATTTTAACTGTGTGAAGTTATCCCAATTTTTCATCCCAGGAAAAATAAAAATTTTCATCAGGTAACACGAATTTCATCCCATCCCAAGATTTTTAAATCGTACAATTAATTAGGAATGTTATACTTGTAAAAGGTCGTTTCAATTTTACGTCACCACTTAGCTTATGCTCATATGTTGAGCATAAACTTCAATGTTTGGAATTTAAAGAAAATTATGATTTGACTTTTGATTATAACTCGTTATGATGTCCACTGACTCTAATAAAAATTTGGATATCAGCCGTAGGCCATGACGAGATCCACAAGTGAACTGCAAACAATCAATGTTCGAAAAAATTTTGACTTGCTCATGTTACATTTCAAGTTGGCAGAAGCAAATCGTTTAAAAATCTCTTCCAGATTTTTGAGATGTTCTTCTTCTAGTCGACCTCTTACAATTATATCGTCCAACATAAACTCCGCATTAGCTGTCATCAAATGCTCAATGAATATTTGCTCAATGAAATATTGCTAGTACGCTAGCTATTATAAACGGAAATCTTTGGGACTAGGATAGTTTAAATGAAGTCGAAACTACCGGAATTCGATGCATGTCTTAAAATCTTCGTAGATTCTCATTGACTTCTTGTCAGTTTTACGGACATCAACGAACGGTGCGCCTCATCGACTGAATTGGATTTGGTAAATACTCTTTCTCCGCTTCAATATATACGCTGCATTTGAAGACCGAATACATCGAAACAACTCATTCCCAAAACATTTGCTCTTTTTAAGGCTGCTGTTCGTATTGGTTTGTGAAATTCGAAATCAGAGGATTTCTTGTATCCTGTGAATTTGAACTCACATTTTACAGTCACTTTCATTGAATTAGCGATCTAGCTTGCATCTATAGGCTAATAAACATAATTTTTTCTTTTTATCGCGCACGATTTTATTGTTGTGCAACCAACTCATTCATATCTTCACTCATTTTGACAAAAAACAAAAACAAATTTTTTCAAATCTTACAATTCTTCTATTTTATGTAAAACATTTAGGGCACTAGTTTTGGGTTCATGTTACATGCTGTATTAAATACTTACTGTAATGTTAAATGTTGCGTTAAATTGTTGCGTTGATTACGTGGCATTTTATACGTGACATGTTATACAGAAAAACCTCGATTTAACGAACTAATTGGGGAGTCCGTTAAATCCGATTGTCCGTTAAATCCGAATGTTTTAAATTTAATCTATTCCATCAAATTTAATCTGGGGTGGAACTCATGCATTTCTTATCCGATTATGTTGGGATGGGGTATGTTTGATGGAAATGAGATTCTTAAATGATTTTGGAAAGAAATTCTGGGGTATGGCCACGAGGGGTGAAATTCGATTAGATCTTAACCAACTATGATGGGATTGGGATGCTGGATGGAAGTGGGATTCTCAAATTATTCGGATGGACCTCAATTAATTCTTAACCGATTATAATTGATTTAAATGGGATTCTTAAATGATTTTGGGAAGACTTTTGGAATATGGCGACCTAGGATGGAACTCAATCAATTCTTAACTGATTGTGATGGCATTGGGTATGCTGGATGGAAATGTGATTCTTACATGATTTTGGAAAGAAATTCTGGAATATGGCCACATGGGACGGAACTCGATCAATTCTTAACCGATTATGTTGGGATTGGGTATGTTGGATGGAAGTGGGATTCTCAAATGAGAAAAGAAAGAGGTTCTGGAATATGGCCACCTGGGACGGAACTCAATCAATTCTTAACCGATTATGATGGGGTTGGGTATGTTGGATGGAAATCTGATTCTTAAATGGTTTTGGGAAAAAAATTTGGAATATGGCCACCTGGGACGGAACTCGATCAATTCTTAAACGATTATGTTGGGATTGGGTATGTTGGATGACAGTGGAATTCTCAAACTACTTTTGAAAGAGGTTCTGGAATATGGTTACCTGGGACGGAGCTCGATCAATTCTTAACCGATCACACTTCCAAGTTAATTAATTTTCAGCTTAAGTAGCCACTTCAAAAAATAAAATTTTAAACTGCAATGATGTACCATCTGCACAACAACCAACATCATCTAAGGTTGCATCATTTCGGGTAGTTGTCTCTAATGAACTAAATATATTAAGTGTTGTAAAACCCAGACGGTGGATTTTCATTAGTAGAATTCATTCAAGGGGCCAAACACAAGGGGCCAAACACACAAAACATTTAAGTGAAAATTCTAGCCCATTATTAAGATCTTATAATTCGTTCAAAGGAATATGTTCCGTCTACTATAAAAATGTTTACAAAATGGCATCCAAAGCATCACAACTTTTCTCTTTCGTGATGCAGCCACACTACTTGATTTATGTAATTAATGAAACCAATCTCCATCCGGGAGTTCGTAGTTCGGAATATTTTGGACATGACTACGTTGTTTATAGATGTGATCGCTCACCTGATACAGGCTCTAAGAAATGAGGCGGCGGAGTTTTAATAGCCGTTCGTTCTAAGCTAGAGAGTCATGCAGTTAAAATACTCCCATCAAGAATTGAACAGATTTCCGTGAAGATTAATATCAATCAACGTTATTTATTCATCTACACTGTATACATACCAAACAATTCATACGATTACGTTTATGCAGCATGCCTTAATTCGATTTAGTACTTGTAGGTAGCTGGTGATTTCAATATTCCAAATATTTTGTGGAATTTTGAACAGGAACTAAATTACTTTCCCAAGCAACATAAAGTCGGATGCAGAATCGCTGTTCGTCGCAAATAATCTGGACAGATATTTATATCTTGTCTTCACCAATAAAGTAGATGCGTTTAATGTTATTGAATCACTTAATCCATTTGTCGTGAACGACAACAACCACAAATTTCTGGACATTGTGTTCCACATCACCCACTATGCGGCAAAAAGATCAGAACTCCAGAATTATATCAAAATAATACAACTTTAAGAAAGCAAACTACTGTGGTCTCGAAAGTTTTTTTGCATCATTGGTGAATAAAAGTGAATGATAATGTTCACAAATTTTACGACATTATACATTGAGGACTTGATCTACATGTGCGTATTTTCAACAAAACTCCAAATACTCACCCTCCGTGGTTCGACGACCACCTTATAAACCTTAAAAATCGCAAATGCAAAACCTACACTAAAATGAGGAAATCAGCTCGGGAAACAGACAAAATGGCATTTTTAAAGCAAAGCAAGGAGTTTGATACGTATTTCAAGCTAAAGTACAAGTCTTATTTGGCTGGCTTTCAAGATAAAATTTAATCAAATCCCAAACAATTCTGGAAATACTTCAGAACTAAACCTGAAACCGAATGGTACCCGGCCACTATGACATATAATAATTTGCGCACTTCGAACGCCAAAGAGATAGCATACATGTTTGCTGATTTTTTTCGCATTTGTATACCGACCAATGAATAATTCCTGATCCACTGATGAAACCAGCCATACAAAATCTCTATCACTCCTCCAAAAATATCCGTTGACAATATTTTATCAGCCTTGAAAGACTTTGATGACGAATGTAGACCAGACGACATTTCTTCAATTATTTTGAAAATGTTTGCGAATATTTTGGTAAATCCGTTATGTAAGCTTTTCAATCATTCGTTAACATCGGTTGTTTTCCCCGAGAAATGGAAAATCTCTAAGATAACACCAATTTTCAAAGCAGGTAAACGAGATGACGCCACATGCTACAGAGGAACAACATCATCAATTCCTAAACTATTTGAACTGCCCGTATACAATAGTTTTGAATCAACATTAAAACGTCATATATCTGTTAACCAGCATGGACGTCGCCTCTACCACGTCGCTCTACTAATCCAATAATTACCGCATACAACATCAATGGCGTAGAAATTCAGAGGGTATACGAGATTACAGATTTGGGAGTCACCTCGTTGAAAATATTAGTTTTAACAGGCACATCGATAACTGTATTGCTAAAGCAAACTCGATGTTTGGCTTTGTCAAACGATGGACTGCTAGAGAGTTCAAGGATATAAAAACGTTTATACATCTCAAGCGGAATACGCCGTAATCGTTTGGAATCCTTACCACAAAGTTCACATCAAGAGAATCGAAAGCATACAAAAAAATGTATGGGATTCCTGTTAAAAGAATCTGGTTGGGACTACGACCATAGAGAACCTTTCTACGTAAATGTGGCTCGATTACCACCATACTCAACAAGATGCAAAGAATACAATATTTGCACTCTTCGAAATAGACGCCTTCTTCTAGATGCCACTTTCATCGGTAACGCATTACTTGGTCACATTGATTCCGGATCCGCTCGAAACGCGATATTTCGAAATGCGATACTTCAAAACAAGATATGACAAAACGAGATATGGTACAAAACGCGATATTTCAAAATGCGATATTTCAAAACGATATTTGGTACAAAACGCGATATTTCGAAACGCGATATTTCAAAACGCGATATGGTACAAAACGCGATACGGACCCACCTGATACCGATCCTATATATACTATCGTTCCTATCGATTTTTAAATTCCTATAAACTGAAATTGAATTTCCCCTTCACCCGTCTGATATAACCCGATCCTAAACTCCCGTTTTGTACTATATCCCGTTTTGTACCATATCGCGTTTTGAAATATCGCGTTGTGAAATATCGCATTTTGTACCATATCGCGTTTTGTACCATATCGCGTTTTGTACCATATCGCGTTTTGAAATATCGCATTTTGAAATATCGCGTTTTGTACCATATCGCGTTTTGTACTGTATCGCGTTTTGAAATATCGCATTTTGAAATATCGCGTTTTGTACCATATCGCGTTTTGTACCGTATCGTGTTTTGAAATATCGCGTTTGAAATATCGCGTTTTGATAATTCGCTTTTTAAAATATCGCGTTTCAAATGGGACCCCATTGATTCTGCCTACGTACTGGGAACCATCTCTATTAATGTTCCAAGTAGATCATTTTGTAATTATCGATTATTGGCGCCAGAACACCATTCCACCGAGTACGGAGATAACAACCCAATCAATAGATCAGTGAAAACATTTAATACAATAGAGGATCACTTTGATTTCAATTTATCTAAAAACACTTTCAAAACTAACTTGAAAAAATATTTTTTAAATTTATAATTACTTTTGACTGCTTCAAATTTGAAGAACTACCATTAAAATTTTTTTAATTTTTAAAATTCAACTTTAATTTGACTTTTTAATATTTTATCTATATTTAGAATATACATTCTAGTAGATTATCAAAAAAATTTTCTGTAATTTTAAATTTTAAATCATCACTGTATATTATATCACTAAATTGATTTCTTAAAATAAATAAATAAAATGCACAATTTCCGCAAGGAACTGCAGTGTTTGGATAACCATCGACTTCTTGCAATTAGCGATGTCATGCGTGATTTTTAATTTTTGACCTTATGTTTTACCAAACATTTACGGTTCAGGTGGAGCCCGTTCGATTTTTTTTATTCTCGTGGCAGGTTCAGTAATCAACGTTGAAAAATGCCATGTCGCAAAGGCATTTATACCGCATATTTACATCAATTTTTGGATCATGAAATCAAACTGTCCATAGAGCGTGTTAACGATATACCCCAGTTCATCAAGCCAGAGTGTTAAACAGCTTACAGGCTTTTTGGGAATGTTTAATTTATATCGCACATTTATCCACCGACATTCGTGGAAACAAAGCAATCCTCTGCAATTATCCTTAAGGGGTAAGAAAACTGATAGAGTTATCAATTGGACAGACAAACCATTGCTGCAGTTATTCTCGCCAAAAAAACAATAAAGCGAGGCTGTTATGTTAGCACACACGTTACCGACAGCAACATTTCAGTAGTGGCATCCGGCGCAAATATTGCATTAATTATTCAGCAAAAAATGGACAATACCTGGCAATCGCTGCAGTTCTATTCATCGAAATTAACGGAACCTCATCAACGGTGTTTAGCACTTAGATATGTTAGAGAATTATTTGCAGATTATTCTGCAATCAACCAATGGTTTGTGCCAGTACCAAGAGTCTGTTAAAAAAATTGCCAAATGTTGTCTGGCCTGCCAAAAACCAAAAGTTAATCGACATACCACAAACATAATATGAAATGACGCTAGTTATAAGATTCAACAAACTACATCTATATTACTGTTGGCATTACTGCGTAACAATTATAGATCGCTTTACGAGATGGGCAGAAGCTGCACCTGTGTCAGGATCCCACGTTTTGATGTACCGGCAGATATTGTGACGGAAAATCAATGTCGGACAACTTAGCTGACATTGGGAAAATGGCACCATCAAAATTATAGCCCATCGAGTGAAATCCTCTACCCAAAGGATAATCGACCTTGAAATTTACGATTCACTGAAAAGGGAAGTTTTGCAATAATTTACTATCAGAAATATTTACTATAACCGTCAGTTTAGAGTTTCGACAGACCTATTTACCACTCTTTAATAAAAAAAAACAACATTTTTAAATAATTAAATAAAAAAGCAACTTTATTTTAATGCGCATGTTAAACTTCTTAAGCTCGAAGATTTCTAAACATTTTGACATATTGTTGGATAGCATTCACCTGATTATGATACTGTTGCATCCAAAACAACATTCGACTATCCTCTCGTTTTGGTAACTCGTGCAATTTACGATAAAATATCCCTTCGTCCTCGTCATCACCATAATCATTCCCGTTGTTGAGTAGTTGCTTCTCCGGTTCGGCTGTCGATGAATCTGATACATTTTCAATTTTCTCAGACACTGACCGACTGGAGGACGAACCAAAATTACTTTTATCCGAATCACTGTCGTCCGGCTCATCAAAATTATTTTCGGTTCGATCGTTTGTTACCATTGAATCAGATTTTTCATCCTCATCGTCATTGTCGGGCTCGCGCATTTTTTTATATTCACTCAACAGATTTTCGTAATCGATGGGTATAGCGGGTGGTGACATAAGTGGAGGTGAAGGTAAATCATCACAGCATTTATTATCGTTAATCGAATTTGTTTCATTATACTCATCAAATATCGAGCGCATATCCGATACAGCAGGTTTTTTATTGGGATCATCGATTAAACGTTTTGTAATTTCCAACAAATTTAAATTTTCCGTTAATTTTTTTGTAATTTCATCATGAGAATCATCATACGTGTTAAATTCGGCGGAATGAGCCTGGTCCGCTATACCAAATATTTCGCCGAATTTCAATTTTTCAGCTTCACGATCTTTAAAATTCCATAAATCGGATATATTACCAGAGTTTGGAAATTTAAGTACAGACATTTTTGAACCACCGATTGTACCCAAAAGTTTTTGAAATTTCACGGTTTCGAATCCTTTTTTGAAGAATGTAATCGCAATACCATAAGAGCCGTAACGACCCGCCCGTCCAATTCGATGTAAATATGTCGGCCCTGAAAATGGAATGTCCAAGTTGATTACCAAATTTATATTTTCCGCATCAATACCGCGTGACATTAAATCGGTGGTGATCAAAATACGAAATTTAAATTCCTTTAGTTTTTGCAATATATTTAGGCGTGTTTTTTGATCGTGAGCGCCGCTTATCACTTCGGTTGGCCAATCGTCATTGTTCAATAAATTGCAGTAGCTTTCTGCACGCGATTGGGAATTGCTAAATACTAAGCACTGTTTAAATGTAATCGAACGGAATATTTTCTTCATTTCGCTGATTTTAGTTTGCATCTCTCGCAACTGATTTACTTCGTCGGGAATTTCACAGCCAAACTGTTTGATCCCTAGTAAAATTGGTATTTCTCGTTTTGGTGTAACTTTGGCCGGATTTTTCATGTAACTGGATAATATCGAGTTTAATTGATTATCGATTGTAGCGCTAGTTGCAATCATTTGGCGTCGATGTTGAAGTGATTTAACGATTTTATTGATATCGGCGAGATAGGAAGTTTCAATAAGTTTATCCGCTTCATCAAACACCAAAGTTTTGATTGTTTCAGTTTTCAGTACTTGTGTTTGGATTAGTTGTAATATGCGGCCTGGCGTACCAACTACACATTTACAATTTTGAATTTTAGTACGATCGTCAGCCACGTTCAAGCCCCCAATGAAACAGTCTACCTTAAAATCTGTGGAATTTAAGGTATGAATATCATATTTTAAATACTAGAAGCATAATTTTAAACGTACCAGATATGGCAGATCCAATGTTTCGCAGCACATCAACAATTTGGACGGCAATTTCTCTCGTTGGTGTTAAAATCAAAGATTGGGGTGTGTTTATTTCACTTGAATACGATTCCAGCACAATAATAGAGAACACAAGAGTTTTTCCAGTTCCAGACTTGGCTTGTACAATTAAATCTGAAAAGAAAATAAACCTAATGGCCAAAACTTATTGGTATGAAATATATTGATATAAAATACCTAACCCACTTCGTCCGAGTGGTATAGCTCTCAATTGTATTGGGCTAGGAGTTTTAAATCCACTATGAAGCAATCCTTCGAGTATTCTATCAGGAATTAGCATATCGGCAAAATTCAAGTTTTCTTCGATTTTAATGTCGTCTGTGCGTTTATTTCCATCATTCTCAATGTTATGCGCAATAATATGTGACATATTTGAACAAATTTTATTTTAAATCACGATTATTTTATTTATTTATCACAAATTTGTTACAAAAAACGTTTAGCACTCTTCCAATGTTATTGAGGTTATGTTTTTGTTTATCGATTCCCACAGTCACTAGTATTGACAGTTCAGAGTACGATTGCCGTATCATATTTTTTAAAAGCATGACAATTGTTATAAAAGACGAATTAACTTTGTTCGATTCGATTGACGATTGTAAATTGAAATAATATGTGCTCTAAGGCTCTAACCAAACAGAAAAATGCAAAATATGTATTTCATATTCATTTGTTTGATGTTAAATCAATGATTTAAATTTTTTCATTTGACCGTGAAACCTTATAATTCCAATATCGGACATGAATTATAATATCTAACTACAATTTTAAGATGGCGCTAAAATGTGTCAACCTAGGACTTGAACCAGTTACCGGTTATATTCCGGTTTTATTATATTCCGTATTATAATTCCGAAGATATAAATTTCAACATTAAAATTATTGCTTATAGATGGGGTTACAGATATTATCAACATGAGATACGAACCTTTGTACCGGTTCTATTGGATTACATACTTTTTATTTCGTTGACAATTTTAAATTAATCCACGCTAAAATTTTAAATTAATCCACGTTATTGCACTAAGTGTTACAACACTATGAAATAATATTGAAACCTTACAATTCCGTAATATGGTATAAATTTCCACATTAAAAATATTGCTTATAGATAGAGCTACAAACATTATCAACCTCGGGCACAAACCTTTGTACCGGTTCAATAGGTTTACTTTTTATTTCTGTTGTTACAATTTTAAATTAATCACGTTTACATCAAGCACACGACTTACACGTACCATATTTTTTAAATGTACAAACCATCGTTAGATAGCGAGAAATAATACCATTGCTTTCCAATTCGTGCCAGATTTTATACTATCTTATACACTATTTTATACTTTATAAGTATGATCCTCATTCCTTTGGTGAATTTTGGATTATGTATGTACATATCTTAAAACTGAATAATTTTCTTCTTCGTCTCCTAGAAATAGTTCTAGTATCACTCGGTGTAAAAATTGCCGATTAGCATTTGTTTGGTTACCATGACCATTGATGTTCTTGTAGAAGCAGCTGGTAAAATGATGTGTAATAGGTTTCAGTGGTTGAAATGGCGCACTTAGGCCACTCATTCACGCCAAATCATTAACCCATTCCCCTATTCCACCTACTTACACAACTACAGTATAACACCCGCACATTGCAAGCTCCATGTCAATCTGTACCTTGGCGAAGCGTGGCAAAATTGATGCTTTTTATGAAAGTGGTTTGACATTACGAAAAAATTACTAGCAGAATATGTAAAAGTGAAACCCTTGTGTATAATTACGTAACATTACGAGTTAATTATGGCATTAAAAAGCGTTGTGGTCGTTAATCAACGATAACTTATCGTGACACACGAGAGATTAAAAGAATTGCCGCTAAAAATTCAATGTCTCCTGCACAGATAGGGCAGTATTCTCAACTTCTAATTAAAAAAGGTGTATTCGGCAAATTTTAAAAGAATCGGAACATATGAAATACATGAAACTGCTCGTCCGTGACTTTTACCAAAGCATAAAATCGCTAGGTTGAGATTTGCTGAAGTTTACCAATTTTGGGATGAGGAGTTGCATAATGTCATATTTAGCGACGAAAAAAAATTTTCACTTGGCGGGCCAATGGTTGGCAATGGTATTAACGGGATACTCGTCAGAACAGCCTTACTCATCAATTAAGAATAACCTTATACATTACGTGTCCCATTTTAGAATGGACTTCTCCGTGAACCCATTCAAAGTTATTGGTTTTGTAAACCTTGGCTTGCACCAAATCTCCAACTTTGTAATGCCTTGGTTTAGTGCCGTTCATACTGCTCATTCATCGAATTATCCCGATGATCTGCTACGTGATGTTGTTGATTTGGCAGTAGTAGATCCATTGTTGTTCTGATTTTTCGTCCGAACATAATCTCGGCTGGAGACAATCCAGAAGGTGTATTTGGATTTGGTGTAGTACGGTAATTTGGCAGGAAAATTTGTAACGTTTCCTCTATCGAATCTCCTTTCCTTTGAATTTTCTTCTACGCCCTTTTCAGCGTATCAACGAACCTCTCCGCTTGTCCATTTGGTTGCGGATGATATGGGGCACAACGGAGATGCTGTATTCCGTTTCGCCCACACATTATTTGAAATTTCGCGGAAACGAACTGTGTTCCGTTGTCCGAGACGATAAGCTGTGGTGGTCCAAAACGAGCCAAACTTTCTTCAATTATAACTACCGTTTTGGTCGCAGTGATGGTCGGTGTAATAAATATTTCCGGCCATTTCGAATATGCGTCAACAATGGTCAAAAAATACAATCCGTTGATTGGACCGGCATAATCAATATGATTGCGCTGCCATGGACCATCACGTATTGGCCATGACTCCAATGGAACTTTTGTAGGCGCTTTTGCGACATTTGTGCACTGATTACATCACCTGACCAAATCTGCAATATTTTCGTCGATTCCAGGCCAATATACGTAACTGCGTGCAATGGACTTCATGCGTTCTATGCCTTGATGTGCTTTGTGCAGTTGGTGTAATACTTTTCGTTGATCCATACCTGGAATTACAATTCTATCCCCGAGCATCAGGCAGTTGCCGAGAAAAATGCCTTGACATCCGCATTGGTAATCGTTTCTGAACTTGGCCATTTAGAATTGACGTAACTGATAACTGATTGTAGTATTTCACATTGTAGAGTTGTCCTGATTACACAGCTGCACAAAAAAAAATCGCCGGCACTCGAGACGAGAATAGGTTTCCTATATGTTTTTGGGGTCGCTGATCACGAATCTGCACTCAGAATTGCCGTATCGCATCAAAATTTTGAATAAATCGCAAAAAATTATAAAGATTATAATGATATCCATAGGTTTGGGTTTATAAGTATGAGGTTTGTGGGTTTATAGGTTTAACGTTTTTAGGTTTAGGTTCAGGTTTAAGTGTGACTTAGTCAGATTTTAAATTTTCTATTTTTCACGATTTTTCGCGATTTTTTGTCGATTTTTTGCGATTTATTCAAAATTTTGATGCAATACGGCAATTCAAAGTGCAGATTCGTGATCAGCGACCTCAAAAACATATAGGACACCTATTCTCGTCTCGGGTGCTCGCGATTTTTTTTGTGGAGCTGTGTTATCATTGTCATACCTGTGAATTTCGCAAATCATCCTCTAACTGAAGCGATGCTATTACGTAGTACTCATTCTGTTTCACTTGTGCACCTATTAGACGTGAAAAGATATCTGCATATCCAAATTTATCCGTTGCGACGTACTCAATGTTGAAATCATACAGGAGTAATGTACACGCCCAAATTTGAAGTCTATTCGCAGTGTAGACAGGAATTCCCTTCTTTGAACCGAATTTTGCCAATAACTGTTTATGGTCCGTTTGTAAAACGATATCAGGGCTAATGCCTCTTTCACGATCTGTCCATACCCTATCTAGGCCTTTGTTAGTGTTCGAGAAACATGGCTAACTGCTTTTACCGACCAATCCTCATATCGGTGATATATGCAAGCACCGATTCCGCTCTGACATGCATCCGCCGCTACAATTATCTGTTGATTTGGGTCATAATCGGTAAGTATGAGATCAGATTTAAGTATCTGTTTGAACCGCCCCAATGATTTCTGACAATCAGCCGGCCAGTCCCATTTAGGATCTTTGTTAAGTAAGGCATCCAATGGCCGTCTTAACTGATGCATATCCTTGATAAATTTGCTGTAATAATTAATAGCTCCCATATATGACTACAACGTTTGAATATTATGGGATGGAGGCATGTGTGTGATTGTTTCCACTTTCGCTGGATCTGGTCTCGTTCCATTTTTGTCGATTACTCGACCCGAGTACTTAATGGATTTCATAAAAAAATTACATTTTCCGATTTTGATGTTGAATCCAAAATCCTTTATACGCTGAAGTGTTTGGTATAATCGGTTTTTATGCGCTGTTTCCGTGCTACCACAGACGATCAAATCGTCCATATACGCAGCTTCCCCTGCTATTCCTTCGACTATAGTACTCATAATTTGCTGAAACGCACCTGGTGCAGCTTTGACGCACCTGGTGGTAGTCGATTAAATTGGAATAATCCGCGATGTGTGTTGATTGTAAGCAATTGCCGTGAGTTTTCATCGACTTCTACTTGGAGGAACGTACCACACAAATCTATTTGACTAAAAACTGTGCCGTTTGCTCAAGTGCGTCATTTAGACCTGTTGAATAATCTGCACAAATTCGAATCTGCCCATTGCTCTTTTTCACACAAACTGTTGGTGCGGCCCATTCGAGAAATCCACTGTTGTAATGATACCCATTTGTTGGAGACGATCCAGTTCATCGTTTATTTGTGTTAATGCAGCGTACGCCACTGGTCGTTTTGCTCTAAATACTGGTATTTTGTTTGGTTTGACGTGCAACATCCGAGAGTATGTTTGAATACATCCGGAAATAAAGAAACTAGTGTTGATATCAGCTGTTGCTTATCTGGGTTGCTGCTGCTTATGGAAGAAACGTTGCATATTGATCTTAATGGCACATCCCAGATGTTGAATTTATCAATCCAATCTATTCCGAACAGGTTTAGATCGCCATCACCTGATACAAAACATTTCTCTGTAATTGTAGTCACAGAATTCCATTTCACATTGGAATTCTGCTAACAATTTAAGCTGGTGCCCAGATGCACTTGTTGCTGATTGATTTGTCTCTGTCAATGTGACATTATTGACTGAGACATTATTGATTCTCACATTGATGAATTTGCGCTTTGCTGCCATATCGCCATTTACTGAAAAACTTCCTTTTAAGTGTGGGAAGTTTTTGTTTTGACCCTTTGTGCTTGCTTGTTTGCTGTGGGCTACTACGACAACCGCTATAACCCTCTTTGTGCCCCACCTGATTGCATTCCCGGCAATGGTGTTGTTTGTACGAGCATTCGGCTGTTAAATGCATACCACCGCATTTCCAACATGGTTTACTGGGGTGCTGATTGGTGTTTGTCCGTGTCATGATTAGGATTGGGCTTATTTTTATATTGATTGTAGACGGGTTTCCTCTGGCCTGTCCCTGCTCTATTATGTTGACTGTCAAAATAGTTATTTGATTTTGTGCCTGAGTAACTGGTGTTAACTACTGATGACTGTTGATAAGAATAATTGTCCTGATTTTCAATCATTTTTGTATCCTTTTTGAGGTTAATTAATTGCTGGGCTTCTGTTATTAATTTCTCCAGTGACATTATTTTGTCTGCATCGATCCGCGACAACAATTTTGTGAAAACAAGGCATTTGAACTGATCTGCCGATAAGTTTCCCAAATTGAAAAGTTCGCAGTGCCGAGTTATACGGCCCGCTTATGCAACAAAATCTTCTGAAATCTTCCGTAATCTTCCGTTCTGTTAAATACTCGAATCGCATGTTGAACAATGATTGTGACAGTCTCGTCAAATGTGAAATCACGAGTGTTTTTAGGCAAAATGTAACTCACGTATTTGTCATGATTCGATGTGTGTAGTTTACGCAAAAGCAATCTCGTTTTTACTCCATCGTCCAAATTCTCGCCATCCACCTTGAATAAGTCCTCGAATCTTTCATACCACGTGTTGAAATACATATTTTCCGTCCTCCGGATCGTGGTAAAATTCAACAATCTGATTTGATAGATTATGAATTTGTTGAACATCGTCGTTTTTTTTGTATTTTTCGCCAATTGTTTAATTATGACGGATCGAACGCGGGACCTCCGGTCGCTGGAGCAAGCATGCTGACCACTTTGCCACCGGGGCGGCGGAATAGTTTATACTCTGTCTTTATCTGTTCAAATGGGCTAAATCATTAATTATGTGTGTTGTAGTTTGGAAATGTTCTGTATTAACTAAGGGAAGTAATTTTGGCTGAATTGATCTGACAATTGGTGTAATTATATCATGTTCTACACTATTTTGAATATCGATTATATTTTGCCGGTTCATATTATTTTGTTTATGCAATTTCAGAACGAATGACAATGCGTTTTTTAAAGAAAAGTGTTATGTTATTGAAACAGAGCTACTTTGTTTTGTTTCGAATTGCACTGAATCTTGTAAATATTCTGTAATGCAATTGGTATTATCGACGATTGTATGGAATTTGATAAACAAGCAGTGATTCGGATATTCTATTTGATCTATATTTTGATTGTGATGCTTGTTTTCGTATAAATTTTTAAAAATAACCTTGGAATGAATAGCATACACTGAAAGCGATCGCATCGAGATAAACAGTGGTCATTTAGTAAATGTTTTATTAAAATATTTGGGGATAAATGGTCATTTTTATAAATATAACATACAAACAACATAAACTGTTGCAATGTCAAAAAATATTTCTGAATAAAAACCCAAACCATCTGGCTCTGTTTCGGATATTAAAAATTAAGGACGTGCAAATTTTTATAACAAATGTCTAAACTCTTGAGAAATGAATCAAACTTAAAAGTATAGCTATCAAATTTTAAAATTTACTAAATCGTTGATTTCTTTACATTCCACATAGATGATTGGCTGCAATTTTAGTCCGTTAACTAACATTTTACTTTTCAATGATTCTTCTTTATGAGATAAATCACTTATATTTGTAATATGTGCAATACATGATTCTTAACTATCACTAATTGATGTTTGGTTTGTTCTGTTCTTACTATGAATCATCGACCCTTTGATGGAGTGCAGAATTCAGCGCCGACCCACCGTCTATGTCAATGTACAGGTTGACATGGAGCTTGCAGTATGCAGGTGGTATACTGCAATTGTGTGAGTAGGTGAATAGACGAATGGGTTAATGATATGGCGTGAATGCGTGGTATTACAAAGGGCAAGAAATGGCCTAACTGTCAACCACTGAAACCTAATGAATCATCGATGTAATTTTAGTTGGCTTCAAAATGGCGTGCAACATTATAAATAAAATACAGTCCCTGGAATCTAAAAATATGAAATTATAATTTTTTTATATGATGCGCTTACATACTTTCGTTGATGTTGTCATCGAGTTTCTTTAAATTTTGTATGTTATGCTTGTCTTTTACCAAATTTTTCGCGATGTCCAAAAATTTTCTTTGAAAAAATTCCCATGTTTTAAATAAAGCGTCTTCTTTTTCCGGAAATATATTGGAAAGGTCAATGTTTATCTGTAAATAATCACAAATATTTAACGCGTTTTTGAATAAAATTATACTTCAGCAAATTAACTTGTATTATGCCGCAGAACTCGATGGCTTCGGAAATAAAATCAATTGCAAAGAAATATTTTTTTACTTTATCTGAAATATGTACATACGAGTTTGGGCTTACCATCAAAATTTATTTCATTAAAAAATATTATGATCCAAATTTTAAATACGAATCACAAATTATCTTGTTAAATATTCGATTACATTTCAACGTTCTAATGAGAGTTGCGATTTGATTAATTTCAACAAGTATCACTCAATAAAATGAATATTTCGGCTTATTTAATTATTTTCTCTTTCGGATTACTTGTGCTTGGTATGCTACTGGTACCTTATGTTAACATTTATTTAGTTAGTGTTAGTGCTACAACCACTAAGATAAATTAAATTTTTCTGTAGCTTGTAGTTAGATTTCAGTGTTCCAATACTGAACTCCATGGTTCGTTGCTAAGTTTTAACCACAGAAGAGAATCTTAACAGTCAACTGGATCATTAATATGTGAAACTAAAAATGAAATCAAATGTATTTTACCTGCTGCTTCTTGATTATAATCTTTGGATTTAATTCTCCTAGACGGGATAAACACTGCTTTTGATCTTAAAGAGTGGGCTATATTTGAAGCTCGGTCGTAAAGCTTTCCTTTAGCATTTTTTCCTTTGTTGGCCAGAATAAAGTAATATTCCTATTTGAAATTTTATTATTATTTGATAATATTGAAACATAATGATTTTTATTTATTTCTAATTATTGTTTTACTTACTTTCGGTTGATTATGAAAAATATCAAGTATTTGATGATTATATTCCGAAACGTCTTTAACAGTCATTCTAAAGTTTTTATCAGAAAATTCCTTGCTTCAGCACTTGGACCGGGAGGTACTGGGTTCGAATCCCATCAGAGGCTAGATGCAAATCAAATTTTCATCATCGATTTCAATCGGTGATGTTAATAAACACAACTAAGACCCTCTGATGGAGTGCAGAATTCAACGCCGACCCACCGTCCATGTCAATGTACAGGTTGACATGGAGCTTGCAATGTGCAGGTGGTATACTGTAGTTGTGTGAGTAGGTGAATAGGTGAATGGGTTAATGATGTGGCGTGAATGCGTGGTATCACAATGGGCCAAAAATAGCCTAAGTGTCAAACCACTGAAACCTAGTGATGAGAAACTAGTTAATGTTGGAGTTCCACAAGGATCAGTTCTGGGGCCATTGCTCTTTCTAATCTATTGTAATTCAATATTCAGCCTGGATTTACGTGGCAATATCGTCGCGTTTGCAGATGATATGGCATTACTGTACTCTGCTTCCAATATAGATTCCCTAGAACATAATATTAAGCAAGACGTTATCTTGTTGAAAAAGTGGTTCTTTGTGCATATTATGATATTGAGTTGCAAGTCTAAACTAATGAATTTTTCCATTGGTGGCACAACGTCTGAACTTAATTCATGTTTAATTTATCATTCGTTATCTTGCAATCATACCAATTGTGACCCCCTTTGCATTCCAATTGAAACTGTGTACTCTTTTAAATATCTCGGTTTACATTTGGACTCTCAATTAAATTTTAAGGGGCATGTGGATAATTTAAAAAGTAAGTTACGGATGACATTCAGAACTTTTTACTATCTTCGGAATATTTGTAGTCCGGAATTCCTAAAATGCATATATTATGCACTAGTTGACTCGCATTTGAGATATGGAGTTACTTGTTGGGGCGGAATTTACCTATCCAATATTAGACCGTTGATGTCCGTTCAGAAAGCAGTGTTGAGAATAATTAACTTTAAACCAAGATCGACTCCATCTTTCCCGTTATTTGTGAAATTCAAAATTTGCCGCTTCGGTACCTATATGTATTTAAAGTATTAAAAGCTTTCTATTTAATTAGCGGTAATCGTATAGTTAGTAATTTGAATAGCGTATCATATAATTTGCGCAACATTAATAGAATAAATATTCCTCGTCCTAATAAGGAACATTTTAAAAAGTTCTTCAACTATACCGCTCCTAAACTATATAGTCAATTACCGTCAACCTTTTTTTTAACAAATAATGTTAATGATTTTTGCAAATTATTAAAGGATTGGCTATTTATTTACTATTAGTAACATGGAAGTATATCTGTAATGAACATTTTACCATTTTGTTTGTGAATTTTATTGTTTAGTACCCGAATAGAAATAGTAATAATTTATAATTAATATTTAAAATTTGTAATAGTAATACAAATTTTATTTTATATATATTTTTTGTAATTGAATCGTAGCTCCGAAACATTATCTTTAATAAGGAGACTACTAAACTAGTTTTATTTCTGATTCTTTTCGTTTTATGTAATTCTATGCTTTATATTTTTTATAGAAATAAAAACTAGGTATAAAAAAAAAAAAAAAAAAAAAAAATTTATTTTTTTAATAAAATAAAAACTTTCACTATGAACACTACAGGTCAAATTTCTAGATCCAACTGCATACAATTTCTGCTTAGTGTTACAGTATTACAAAATAACGGATCAATTGCAACGCAATATGTGAAACATATAATTTCGATTTGATCACAGCTTAAAATAATATGGGTTGGTTATTTCAATCTGAAAATTTATGATTTTTACTATAACAATTTTTTGGTATTTTGTATTCAAATGTAAAAATTTAGTTTTCATGTCTTTTTCAGTTAGATGTCAAATGTTTATGCCGGCTGCTTGCAACAGTTAATCAATAGTTAAATAATTTAAATTGATGTGGTTTACAGTGATTGTTATAAGAATAAAACTTTACCTCGAAGGCATACGACACCATGTGAAAATAGAGTTTTCAGAGGTATATGAATATAGGTCCAGATACTGCCTCTTGCCGCTAACGGAAACTGCACATGGTGTTATTTCAAACATGTGAACCGTAAGGACTTTAAGAGTTACATAGTTTCATATTCCATTAGAAAGAGAATTAACGCAATGTCGACACACTGAAACAAAAATTATTTTCCATATAGATAGCTATATTGATTTATCTGCAACATTTGACCGATTTGGAAATAAATATAGAAGCATGTGTATTAAAATTAACCAACGTTATAAATAATTAGATGTACTCGTATTTTTCGTTTTTACGGATGTAAAATATTCTTTTTACAGATATAAAATATTCTTGCCTCGAAACGAGATCGTATGTATAAAAATATTTGAAAATATATCTCTATGGGCTATAATTTCTCTCAGTGGCAGTTTATTTTATGAAAAAATTGGAAATAGTGTTGTACTCTTCCGGGGTACAGTAAATTAACAATATTTCATAGAAAAAAATCATAGAAAATTCTGTTTATGGTTAATTTTAAAACTAAGTGAATTTTAATGTTAAAATCACAATATCAAACAAATTGAATTTTAAAGTGAACTAGCTGAAAATAATAGTTTTTATATAAATTTCATAGGATTATAAATGATTTTAAACTTTTAACTATTATTTTGACATGCATTTTATAATAAAATACCAGACACTTTAACTTAATGTGGTCTTTTTTTCTCAGTGTAGATGATCATTTGGTATTCCAGCAAGATAATGCTGCAATACATTCAGCTCGACATACAAAAACATTTTTTGCAGAACGTGGTATTGATATTTTACAGTGTCTTGCGTTAGTCCAGATCTTAATCTAATGGAAAACGTTTGGGCATTACTTTCTAACCGCGTTTCGATGCCTCGTCGCCTCCAACTAGTTAAGTTATTATAAATTCAGGAATTTTTTGTTTGTATAATCGTTAAAATTTAAATGAATGTTCCTTCCTTATGTATATAAACTAGAATAAAAAGTAATATGAATGCTTATTTTAAATATTCAATTGTTTAATTAAAATTTTGTCCCTATATATTGCCTCCGCTGTGTATCTCGAACTATTTCTGTAGTCCAAATATGTTCGAGGCGCGAACGTGAATTATGTTCTACGCGAGTGCGAACGTGAATTATGCTGCAAATATTTGCCATTGTCTTCAATCCGATAAATTCTTTCTGGATTGTCTAATTTTTTAAGCTGCTTGTCTACTTGTTCTGCTATTTTGCAAATATTTATTGCTTACTTTAATGTCAAATTTTCTCTTTGCCATAACTTTCTTCTTAAACCATCGTTTGAAATCATTCTATCGAACATAAATTTGTCTTCCATATTATTGTATTGACAACATTTTATTAAAGCGCGCAAACGATTTATATATTGTTTCAATAGCTTTCTGAAAAAATTGAATTGAAAACAGCTCGTTCATAAGTTCTATTCGTTTTTGGAATTAAATTCTCCGCAATTCTATCTAGACGCGTCGTTGCATTCTTTCTATCTTCGCTGTTTATTGGGAAATTATGATACCGTTTCAAACACACTGCACCTATTGCAGTTAATATGTAGTTCACTATTTTTTTCATATTCATTTGCATACCGTAGCGACATAACAATTTAATAATTTTCCCATGGTTTCTTAAAAAATTCGATGACATTTTTTAAGTCTTTACTTTCTGGATCTATTCCTTTGGGTACAGTGAAATTTGAATTCTCGCTTTTACTTCATGCTTACTTTCGTTTTCCGCTGCATCTTTATTCAATAATTCGGTAAGTTGCTTTTCTAGTTTTGCAATTTATTCTTCATTCGTCATCATTTTTTTCTTTTTCTTAAAACAAATCCAAAAAACAAAATATCACGCCCAAAATACACGTAACTTTTTTCAAAAAATTCATTCTCTTTTTGCTTTTACGTCATTCACAAAAAAAATCTGATATTGAGTCAGCCATCCACAAGCAAGACAACTGCTGGCGGTGGATCAGCCCTAGCTTCAATGCAATGGCAACTAGACACGATGCAACATATCAACAATTAACATTGGTTCACGTGGAATATTGTCAAACAACAGACCGAACTTCCATTACGGACACAGACGTGCACGTAACTGTAATTTTTTAAAAAATTTAATTTTTCTGGAAATTACTAAATTCTGCTATCTTATAGACTGATATCATTACTCCCAGTCATATCAAAAATATTTTCAAAACTACTGCTCAAGAGGCTGAAATCTAACATAAATCTGTCCATATAAATTTGGATATAGAGAAATGCACTCTATCGTGAAAAAGTTCACATAATAACGGATATCACTGAGGATGCATTTGAGACTAAGAAGATATGCTCCAGCATTTTCTCAAGCTTTTGAGAAAGTGTGGCACCAATGGCTTGATTTTAACTGCATCAAGACAAACTACAAACAGTAATTTTTGATTGATTAGTTCAACGGCGTGGTTCATCTTTAAAAATATTTTAATGCAGATTCGCGATCTGCTTTAAGGGATACTGGGTGACATATCAAACAATTAATTATTAATTTTTATCACATTTTATTCAATATTTTTATTAAACTTACTGAAATGTTGCATTTCATTTTTTTTCATTTTTAAATTTTATTATTTAATTTTTAAACATACATAAAATATTATAACTTTGTTTTTTGTTTTGTTTTTTTTTTATTTGATTATTTTGTTTATAAATTTTAATATTTATTTATTTAAGATTATATAAGATGGTGTTTCTTACAGTATATTTCTTATTAGATTTTGTTATTTTATTCAATAATAATTAAAACAATTTTCTGTTTTTCGTTTTTAAAAATCTTTTTCTTTAAAACCAATTTTTTTTATTATTAAACAAACATTTTTATGTGAAATCATTAATAAAATTATATAAAAATTTATTTTATTGTATTGACCACCATTTATAAATCATACCTTGTTAATATCTTATTTTTTTTATAAATAATTAATAATTTTTTTAATTCAGTTCAATCATAAATTTTATGTTTAGATCGAAAAAATGTTTTCAATTTTATTTTATTGTTTACTTATTTAAGTTTCCTTTTTATATTTATAGTAAAGGGGAAGAAAGTTTCAAAATAACTTAATTTATTTAGTCATTATTTTGTAAGATAACAATTATGTTTTAGAATAAATTTCAATTAGTTCAGAAAGTGAGAACCCATTTTTGTAAGATATGTTTCTATTAAAATATGTATATTGTTTTGTGTAAAATTGATATATATCGTTTGCTTTAATCAGATAAGCTCTACTGTTTAAAATAAATTTTCTCAGAACTATTATTGTCATACGATAAGCGCATTTACACAATTTAAAATTAAATATAGAAATATTTTGTAAATTGAATAAAGGTACGTAGGTACTTGTATTTAATTAAATTTTCCAAATAATAGATAACTAAATTTTCTATATTAAGTCGGATCAGTCACATTGAGATTTTTGCGTCGCAAAACTGAATATTTTCAAGACATTTGACTGTATTTTATGGACTTTGGGCACAATTAAAGATTCCGTAATATTTTTTTAATTATAGAAAACTTAAATGAATATCTCACTAAAAATGCTTGTTTTTATTTGCTAAACAGCAACCAAAGATATTGGTTGTTGAACATAAGTTATTTATCGGAGGATGAAGGAATAAGCATTTTAACTAGTAACCGACCAAATGGCACAGTGTTGAAAGCTATGATATTTGGATCGGGAGGTACCGGGTTCGTATCCCGATAGGGGCAGGATTCAAAAGTGAAATTTCATCACAGATTACGATCTGTGATGAAATTTAACACATTTATGACCCCCTGTCGGAGTGCAAAACATGTGCAGATATAGTCTAAAAATCGGTCATCATATAGCGGTACGTCCTCGGATTGGCTGACTGGCGTAAACGTAAGGACGGAATAAGCAAACTGCGAAAGAGGAGGGAGAGTCTTGAACAGGCCCCAGAACAGATTGCAGGGATAATACAAAGGATAATACAAAAATAAAAAGCATTTTAACAGAGAGATTTACTCATCTGTACTTGATTAAGTAGTGAAACTTGGACCACCTTGAATAAAGAGCCATAGCTAACCACCATACTTTTTCCACCCATTTTTAGAAGAATAACATTTTTGTTTGTTCGTGAGTTTATTTTGGAGCGATGTTGATGTGTGACAATCATTTTTCAGAAAAATCACAAAAAATTGCTGGTTTGATACTATTCTTCATAGTGGACTACAAAATGACTTATTTATGAATAACGGAGAGAATAACGAGGCAAAATCACTCATTCCTAACTTTTGTTACAAGTTTGATGCTTTAATATTTATTACCACTGCTACATATGTTGAATAATAGATGTCAGTTATGATAAAGAATAATATTTGTGAATATAGACCGCGATATTAGTCCTCGTTAGTACCGCGAGTGTCGCTAGTCTAAATTGGCAATTCGGTTAGTTTATATTTTTTAAACGGAGTTAATTCGAAAATACCTCTAACGAGAATAAGATACAATGTTCATTCCTTCTAGAAACTTTCTAGTGTATAGTCGTGGTGTTATCATAATAATTTTATACAGTGTGTTTTGAATTGACTGATAAAATTTAATTATTATTTCTGTTAATTTGTGTTTTATTTTGTTTCCAAATATTATTGGGTTTCATATTTAAGAATATAAACAATAAAATTAACATAAAAAATAGAGTGTGTAGCAGTGCTAGATAATGCCGACAATCATTGTCGGTATGATATTCTAAAAAATAATACTAAATCCAAAAATGATTTTTTGGGGTTCGAGAATAATATAAATCATAAAAGAAAATCTAATAGTGATATTGATATTATTAATGCAAAAATGACGTAAACGTAATAATAATACTAATGATAATATTATCAGTAAAAACAATAATAATAAAAATAAAAATTCCAAAGAAGTAAAATCGGATAAAACAAATGACGCGCAAGAAAAACAAAAATGGACGAAAATTTTTACATCAATTCGAATCAAGGTTCATTTTATGTTTTGATTAAAACTAAATCTCCTAAAAAATTACTATCCATCATTATTTCAAAATTTTTTACTGATAATTTTGTTAAAGTAATGGATATAATACAAATTAATAAAAATCTGGTAAGAGTGGAGTTTGATTCCTTCGACAAAGCGAATAAATGTGTAAGAAAGGATGATCCGGTCTACAAAATATTAAATGATAAAGGATATTTACCATTTATTCCTATTACTTTCACCCGTGTTGTTGGCACCATTAAGGACTTATTAATTGACTTTAATATTAAAGAAATCAACTATAATATTAAAAGTGATAATAAAATCACCAACCTATAAATAATAAAATTTTGGGATAATAATAGTAAAGTGCTAAAAGACTCTAACCTACTTAAAATTTAGAATTTAGAGCAAGTGATCTTCCCAAAGATGTGTATTTTTATGGCATAAAAATCAAAGTTGGTATTTTTATCCCGAAATTAAGGTTCTGTACCAAATGCTTGAAATACGGACACATTAAGAAGTTCTGCAAATCTGAGTTCATTACATCAACACGAATGCAACGCCAATCCAAAAATATTCTGTTCCCGAAAAACAAAAATTTCAATATCAAGGAGCTATCCTGAACTAAATAATAATAATAATAAGTCACCTAACTTCTGGATTAACAGAACAAATAACAACAATTTAATTATAAAGAAAAATCGATCTTTTCGAATCGGCTATTAGTAAAATAATGAAAATTAGCAATAAAATTTACAACGAACCGGATCTTTTAATGTTCGACATTAAAACTGCGATCCAAGACATAAACTTAAATTAAGATGATTTGCCTAAAATTTCTACAAATTAATATAAGATGTCTAAAAAGCAATTTTAACTTGTTGGACCTGTTCATAAATAATAATAATATAGACATTGCAATATTAAATGAAACTTAGCTGAATGACAATCACAATATACAATTCAAAAATTACAATTTAATTTCAAAAAACAGAGGTGATGGTTACGGTGGGGTAGCCTTCTTAATTAATAAACAATTTGCTTTTAATAAATTTGATATCCCTTTTAACTTACTTCATATTGAATTAATTCATATTTCTTTTACATTTAATAAAAAAATTTCAACCTAATAAATTTTGATAATCCTCCAAATAATAGTAATCCTCCAAACATTATAATAATTCTTCTAACGCCATAATATCCGGATAGTAATATTGAAGCTACTTTAAATAACATTATTCTTGAAAATACTAAACAAGTTAATATCAATAAAATAAATCACCCAAAACCTAGGTGGAATCCCTATCTAAGTAAACTAAGGGAAAATCAAATTTGAAAAACAAAAAATCTATAATAAATCCCAAAATCTTTTCACTGCCAAAGATCTTTTAAAATCCATCGCGATTTTAAAAAGAGAAATCATTAAAGCCAAAAGTTAATTCACAGTTTCAACCTTAACATTAATAGTAAATATCTATGGCGTAAAATAAATCAAATAAGAAATAAAAGATCTTCTTATGTTAATTTGTTAGAAAACTATGATATGACAAAAAAGCTTATTAATGATAATTTCCCTTACTCATTTAAAGACATTAAATTGCCGGTTAAAATGTTAAATACAAATAATATTAATGAATTCAATAAAGAAGTATTTATGCAATTTTCAAAAATAAATTAAATACTGCTCCGGGAAGTAATAAATTATCTACAGGGTGTTTTGCAGGTAGACCGACAGCGTTTTATGGCATAATGAGGGGGTCATTTGGAAGCTTTCATCCCATGGCACGGATGTTCTAAGTCTCACGACAACCGAGGTATGATATTTTTTTTTTAAATTACCCAAAATCTCACTTTTAAATAGTCATAACTTTTTTGTTTGTAGACGTAAAGACACGAAATAACTTTTATTGTATTCTACAATGTGCTTTTATTCCAAATAAATCATAATTTAATAGAATTGGTTTAAGAAAAACGAGTTATGGGCTTCCAAATCCTAAAAAATGTATAAAAGTATAAAAAATGTCTATCTTCTATATGTATTAAAAAAAACTAGCGATTGTTTTGAAATAACTTTTGTTTTAAAAACTTTTCTGGTTTATGCCCTTTCTAACGGTATGCTACATGTCATAGAAATCATTCATTTTGTGGTCAAAATAAGAGATACTCTTTCGCCGGGGCCAGGTTGAAGAATATTTCTTTTAAATTTTTAATCCACTACATTTATTAGATTTTGTATAAAATGACCTCCTCCCCTCTGTATGCATGCAAGGGACATTTTTCTTATCTCCAAGGTTGTTGTTCGAGGTTGAATTTAATTTTTCATTTTTGATGTGTAACGCGTCTTTACGCGCGTATGCCAAAAATTTTTGTATGGTAGTAAACTTTCAAATGAAACGAACGGAAATGACGTACTACGTTTAAATATCTTCATTGAAAAAAAGAAACAAAATATAAAATAATAAAAAAAGAACAAAAACAACAAAATACATATTTAAATTTTGTACTATACACATAGTCTGAGTGTATGTGTATATATAAATAGTATGGAAAGAAAACAAAGAAACATTTATAAAATTAAATAGAAACGACGAATCGACGAATCGACATTTTCAGCGAACAGAAAAAATAAAAAAATTTAAAATAGCGTGTGCCACGGGCCACCACAATTTATGCACTATAGAGAGTGGTACCTATAACGAGATAGTATACTCTTACGATAAAAAACACAGTCAACAACTTGTGCATGTGGCTTTATCACGATCTCGTAGAGCAGTTCATCACGTCGGCTAACAATGATTATGTCTTCTACCATGAACGTAAAAATTCAACCTCAATTGGTCCTCTTCAAGATGAGTTAACGCACCTCACCACAAAACTGCTAAGTATAGCTCAGGATGTAATGGCGAATTTTGTACGAGATAATAATGACGTCTGGTTTTTAACATTGAACTGCCAGAATCTCAGGTCGCTTCACCTCGACCTAACTGATACGGTCACGCAGGGATACTCAATTCTTTTGCTCTCCTAGAATGACCTGCATCTTCAATTTTCCAAATTTTCAATGCTGCGTTCAGTTCAAGAGAAATAGTCAGCGGGCGGTTGGAGTAGCAGTATATAAAAATTCAAGTAGAACTCATACAGTCACCTCGCATAAGGAAATCATCGTTGGACAAACAACTGGTATGAGCGTAACAACACAACCCATTGGCGATATAAGATGCTTTTGGTAATTGTAAACACCTCGCCGAATAAAGCTGTCGAAGACATAATCAAGTACATACATTTCGTCCTTGCTCCATATTCTGAAAGAATTTCAAAAATTCTTCAAGTAGACTAACATCTTTTGCCGATGATTATGAGCAGGGATTTCATTTTTCTGCTCCCTAAGATCGATGATGAATCACTTATAAACTTCTTGCGATACGAATTCAATTTGCACAAGATCTCAGATCGAAATATATCTTCTACGAGATATGTGAGAAATATAAGATATATGTACTACGAGATATGGGACCACGTCTTTGATGCTTGCAGCTACCATAGGCCAATTGCGTTGGTTATACCGAAAGAGTAATAGACCAATTTGATGGTAATAAACGAATGAAAAAATCTGGTTAGTAAAATCTCATTTCTTCTTCCTTCAAAGTAAACCATACACACGCACTATGTATAGTATAGCCATGTTTACACATCTCCTTGAGAGTACTAATGGACTCACTCTTTTTTTTTAAATGCGCCGCTTATCATTTCAATTAAAATTTCTATTGTAGGTACTTTTGTTGCTTACAGAAATTGCTTAGTAGGTCCCCAGATGTAGAAATCCAAGGGTGTGAGGTCCGGGGACCGTGCATGCAAAGGAATAGGGTCACTTCTATTAGGGTCACCGGTATTTAATTAGTAAATAAATAAATAACTAATATGAGTTTTGGGGATGAATCATCCAAGTATTTTCTTACCGTTCGTTGGTTATGTGCCGGACTTAAGTTAAATTGTTAACATTTTTTTCTTTGCTTTTGTCTTCACTGTTACGGTAACGGTACCTAACTTTTGTAACGAAGAATATGCTGACATGTTGTTGACGTAAGGCAGTGCTAATTGCAATGCGCGTGAAGCGAGAAGAATTGAGAGTGACATCCTAATTGATGTTTACCGAACCACGAAACTTGCTCAACAACCTATCGACATCTGATGAAAGCCCACAACTTTCATTTTCATGAGTCTCGGGTGAGTGTCAGGCACCATAATGTTGCAGTAGATAGAAGAATAATACAATCTTGTGACATGGATTCTGTCAGGCACATAACCAACGAACGGTAAGAGAATACTTAGATGATTCATTCCCAAAACTCATGGATTGGTAGAGGTCGCCCTATTTCCTGGCCCGCATGGTCCCCAGACCTCGCACCCTTGGATTTCTACATCTGGGGACCTGCTAAGCAATTACTGTAAGCAACAAAAGTACCCACAATATAAAAATTTTAATTGAAATGATAAGCGGCGCATTTAAAAAAATGAAAAATTAAATTCAACGTAGCACAGCAACCTTGGGGACAAGAAAAATGTCCCTTGCATGCATACGGAGTGGAGGAGGTCATTTTATACAAAATCTAATAAATGAAGTTGATTAAAAATTTAAAAGGAATATTCTTAAACCTGGCCCCGGCGAAATAGTATCTCTTATTTTGACCACAAAGTGAATGATTTCTAAGACATGTAGCATACCGTTGGAAAGGACATAAACCAGAAAAGTTTTTAAAACAAAAGTTATTTCAAAACAATCGCTAGTTTTTTTTAAATGCATATAGAAGGTAGACATTTTTTATCCTTTTATACATTTTTTAGGATTTGGAAGCCCATAACTCGTTTTCCTTAAACCAATTCTACTAAATAATGATTTATTTAGAATAAAAGCACATTGTAGAATACAATAAAAGTTATTTCGTGTCTTTACGTCCACAAACAAAAAAGTTATGGCCATTTAAAAGTGAGATTTTGGGTAATTTAAAAAAAAACTTAAAAATATCATATCTCAGTTGCCGTGAGACTGTGGACATCCGTGCCATGCAATGAAAGCTTCCAAATGAACCCTGCAATCTGCCATAAAACGCTGTCGGTTCACCTGCAAAATACCCTGTATAAAAATATTAAAAGAAATTATCAATAATCCAAATGTGTTGAACCATTTAATTAATTATTTAAATAATATTTATAATAATAATATATACCCTTCTAATTGGAATACAACAAAGTCATTGCTACTAAAAAACCCAACAAAAACGATTTCGATATAGATAGATTTAGACCGATATGTCTGCAAAACTCGCTTCCAAAAATTTTTAATAAATTAGTATTAAAGGGCTTAATTCAACATTTGGACAAAAACGAGATTCTTCCTCTTAATTCGTTTGGATTTCGCAAAGGATATAGCATTATGGACTACTTCGGAAATCTATTCGCTGAAATAGAGGAAGGAAAAAAGAGAAACAAAAACATGATTTTGATAGTTACAGATAATAAAAAAGCTTTAGATAATGTTAATAAAAACATATTTATAAACAATTTAATTAATATTAATACACCAAATAATATAATTAACTGGGGATATACCAATATTTAACTAATAGAACAATTATATTTAATAATGGAATTAATACAATAACTCAGAATACAAACAAAGGTATCCCTCAAGGATCATGTTTAAGTCCTATTTTATTTAATATTTATACATCTAAATTACATAATCTGCAAAACGAAAATATCTCTATATATAAATTTTCTGATGACTTAGCCATTCCGGCCAAAAATAATTGTGAAATTTTCACATTCAAAAACATGAACTATCTAATATTAATTTAAATATCAGTCTTATAAAAACTAAATACATGAGATTTTTTAAAAATAAAATATCTACACATGAAATTAAATTAAATAACACCATTTTAAACGAAGTTAAAAATATTAAGTTACTGGGTATCTCTTTTAATAATAACTTATCTTTGTTAAAACATTATAAAGAAATGGATAAAGAAATAGTTAGCTCTTATTCACTTATTAAAATTATTTACCTACAAAAAAGGTGGTGATCACCCTCAAATTATGTTAAATTTATATGAATCTTTAATAAAATCTAAAACAAATTTTATTGATATAATAACCCCCGTAAATATTAAAAATTCGTTAAATATTAAACAAAAAATTATTAACAAAAATTTAAGAATTGTTGGTGGTTTTATAAAAACTACTCCTATTGCTACACTACTTGCTGAAACTAATTGCTTACCAGCTGATTTGGATAATAAAAAAAAACGTTTTAAAATTTATCGTCAAAATCAAAAATATCTACAAAAATAATAACATATATGAGAAAATTAAAAATAATAAAAGTTTATCTAAATTTAGCGTTTTATATTCTAAATATAACTTTTGCATAATATAACTCAAACTAACAAAAAATATAATAAGACTGGTTTATTTATTGATTAACAATTATTTTTTTGATAATCCTAAGATTATGAACAATTTTCAAATATCATCCAATTTTATCCAAATCTCTAATAAATATAAAGATTTCTCTCACATTTTCACGGATGGTTCACTAATATCAGATACTGGTGGGATTGGTATATTTTGTCAAAATATTAATAAGGAATTTTCAATTGGACTTAAGAATTAAGCATCTATTAAAAATATTGAACTTAGTGCAATTAAAATCAATTCAGAAAAATGTACAAGAGCAACCAATTTAGTCTTATTTGACTGGAATCGTATAGGCTTATTTACGTGGCTATCATGCATATGCATTAATTTGAGAGGCTTTAAAGTAAAAAAAGAAAAATTAAAATTATAAAGTTCAGTTTTTCTCTAAAAATACCGTTATAATTTTTTTTAACTAATATTAATTCGCCATGATCTCCCGTCCAAACTCCCAATACAAAGTTTGTCTCGAAATATCCTCCTTTTGTCTCCCCAATTGTCAGTTTAAAATTTAATTTATATGGATGCCTATTTTACCTGTTTAGGTAATAAGAATTCGGTTAGATATCCCTTTTGTGATTTACTAACACAATTGAGCGAGTACGGCAAAAGTACCATGTCAAAAATTTATTTTTGTATGTGTTCTGAACCAACTTACACATTTGCGCATTCCTTTCAAACTTATTTCGTCCGAAAAAAACACTATAACTCTACATAAATTGTGTTGGTTGTACTTCAAATCAAGCGAAATTTTTTATCAAAAACGCCATTACATATTATAATTTTTTACTCACACATTTGTGTATTTGGACTTTAATAAAGCTATTTTTTTATTTTTTTTTGGTTGAAAAAGGGATATAAATTAAATTTAAAATTGACAATTGGGGGATCTCTAAGGCATAGTTTAAGGGCAGACAGTTTAATACTCAGTGACATCTTAGAAATCTTCTGGGAAATCACAATTCTTGTAATTATCATGATATTATTTGAAATAAAAACTACCCAAACAGGTGAAATTGGTATACCATACTAATTTAATTTAAAATTGAGAATTCGGTGGAACGCAGGGGCATGGCGGATATCTATTATATTAAACGAACAATAATTGTATATTTATCTGTAAAAACGATCTGGATAGGTGACGACTTTGGGAAAATTCATTAAGAGCCTTCACTTTGGAAAAACATTTTTCATATGAATGACGTCACAAATACTTGGAATAGTTATTAGATAAATTTTGCTGAAGATGGGTGTTTGTGCTAAAAATCACATAACAATTTTATTTGATTGTTGATAGTATAGAACAATTTGTCGGTATAAATATGCAAAAAGGTTTGAATCCCATCGTATATCAAAATTATTCACCGCAGATTCAAAATTTTTGGTATCAGAAAGCTGGTCAAAATCTTGCATATAAATATGAAAATCAAGGTAATATATAAAAAAAATAAAAGTTTTATTAAAAAAAAAACATGAAGTCAAAATACTTCTTGCACTACATTTAACATTTAGTTTTTCATCGGAAATTATTGTATCTAAAACCAAAAATAATAACTTTTGTGAAATAAAAAATAAATAATAATTTGCCAAGTAATCGCGATAAAAAACTTAAATTTAATATAAAGAAAACTTGCGTAATTTAGATATGTCGGGGGGTATGTGCAATGGAGGGGCTCTTGTATTCTCTTGATGATATCTTAGACGAATCTTTGTGAACTGAAAACCCGAAAATGGTCGAACCGATTTTCTTTCACGTTATTGACGTAGCAGTTGTAAACGCCTACATTTTGTACTAAATAGAATAAATCCAAACCAAGAAAAAAATGAGCTTCCAATATTTCGGACTGGAGTGGTGGACTCTGTTTCAGTGTAATGATGGAGAAGAGAAATGTTGGGCGACTATCTAAAGTGGAGATGCTTTAGACATTTTCCCCAAAACTAGCCAAGAGAGCATATTTTCCCTCTTCAGATATCCGCTTATGTATGCAAAGTTTCAACGTCATAACCCTGCCGGCATCTAGTTAAGAAATTTGAGTCTCGTTCGTTATCGGAATTAATGTTACATTAAGACTAATGAAAGGTATTTTCCTTGTAAAATCTTACAGAATGTTTGATGGGAATTATGGATGCCAAAGTATGAAACTCTTTTTTATTAATTTTAAATGGATTTATTTTTTGAACTTGAATGTATTTAAAGTGCCCACAAACATTCATACCACACTCAAATAACTCTGTTTAAGTATCTACTGTAAATTGAAAACATTTTTTAATTTTAATTAATTTTTTTTTAAATTTAAATATAATAATTTCTTTTTTTTACTTTCATTATTTGTCATCAAACGTTAATTCTTTTTAATAGTAATATTACATATTTTAGTTTTCTTATTGTTAAAAATAATTTTTATAGTAAGATTGTCTCAAATTTTTCTATAAAATAATTTATGATTATAATTATGTAAATATATTAATTTTTATCATGTTCTTAACTTTTAATCATCAATTTTAGGCAATTAAAAAATAAAAATAAATTTTTATTTATATTATTTGGAGAAATAATTATAATTAATATTTTTGTTATTGTTTTTTAACATTCAAATATAATTTCTTATATCTATATTATTTTTCATTAGCTTTCAACCTCCATTTCACAATAAAAGAACAAGTTTCTTGTTTTTTTTTATAAAATTTGCTTAATATAATTTTATTTAGTATATAAGAGTATCGTATGTCTGTGAATAGGGAGAAAAATAAAAGTGTGTTTTACAGTAAGAAAAAAGAAAATTAAATAATTTTCACGATAATTTTTCTTTTCTTTTTTGTTCAATTTAATAATGAAAAAAATAATGAAACAAATAGGAAATGAGAAAATTACCTTAATTCAATTTCGTGGTATTACATTACTATTATCATTATAAATATTTTCCTCTTAACGTAATTTGATATAAACGGCTGGAAAAATTGTTTTGGTTTGGAAAATATGTAGAAAAATCAGATAACATAAATTATATAAAATAATAAAATATATTTTAATTTTTGGTTTAAATTTATGTTTAGTATATATTATGAATTGTATGTATAAATCTCATTAATTTAATTGGGGGCTTCGTTTGAACTATAAAAAATATCACAAATTAATTTTTTGTTTTCTTTATTAAATTTAATTTTAATAAATTATATATTGAAATTAATTATACCTAATATTTATAAATTTTAGTTTTTGGAGTGAGATTGTAGTCGGATTTTGGAATGCTTTTATTTTGAAAAGGAAGGAGCTTGGGTACAATTACAATATAGTGTATGATGATCTTTCATTTAAGCATTACAGTATCACTGAAATTTATATTTAAAATCTGAAATAGTTTCGTCAATGGAAACTTTTTATTTAAATTATTTCAACGACCTATCACCCCTCCCAATCTCACGCGCGGAGTCTCCATCTGTTTTACTTTTATTTTTTGGCTACAATTCATGTGAATTATAATCAAGGATATCGAACGGTTTTACCAATGAAATTAGAGCAAAGTTAACAAAACTAACACGCAGCAAAATATGTATTTGTATAAAATTTGGTTATAAAAATCAAACTAGGTGGATAGGTTAGCAAATCTATTCCTGTCGCGGTCGGCATAAAAATCGGAAGTTGAGTCTGCCAACTACAAACAGAATTGCAAAAAATATCGATCAAGGGAGAAATTTCATAAAAGTTAAAATAAACAAAATAAAGTAAAAGAGGTTATATATTATTAAATATATTAGGTCAAACCACTTAAAAAAAAAATAAGACATCAGTTTTATGATGGTCGATTTAAAAGTTAGGTGCCGTTCTCAAATCTCGCGAATTTACATTTAGGTTAATCTTTTATAATAGAACAGGAGAATCGATACCGCCGGTTAGAATTGGGGAATGAAAATCATATCTACAACAACTCTCAACTGAGTGGTTCAAGTGAATTATTTTGAGACGATCTTGGTATGGAAGCTACACTGAACTGCTTCAATCCTCTTTAAACCGAGCGCAGAACTTGCTTGTTTTGATAATACGATCGATCTAATGTCTGAAATTAAATTCGCTGTTACAAATGACAACCCAATCATGAGTAGAACTGAGTATGGTACCGTTGTTAATAAAATAGATACAACAAAGAGACTGTGCACGTTTTCGGGAGTAGTTGATTGTTTGGTATTTGCTCACATTTAACTGAAGGTATTTTTGGCAAACAATTTGGAGAAGTTATGTGGAAGTTGGATTGTAAATAACAGGCTCTTGTCGGTGGTGTTTGAAATCCATATGAATAAATTTTTAATCAAAAATTCAACGTCGTTGATAGACAGAATGAAAATAATTGGCCTACTATCTGAACAACACAGCACATGCGGTCTGTTAGATAAGAGCCCACACAACTGAAAATTTAGGGTGGGAAGCCAAGAGCCTTAAGCTTAAATAAAATAACTGCATTAGAAGCCCAGCGAAACGTTTTACTAAATTCGCTGTAAATAGCATGAACCTCATTGGTATTTAATGTTTGTGAATTAAATTCAGTAAAGCTTGTGACCGTGAATCGTGCTTGACAAAACCAAACTGATTTTTAGAAAAACAGTTAGTTTCTTCCACGTAGTCTTCCACGATACGTTCAATCAGCTTAAGAATACAAGACAATTTCACAATCGGTTTGTAATTACTAAGGTCTGATTTGCAGCGGATCTTATGGTTTGGATAGTATAAAGGAACTTTTCTATTTTACATTTCAATTTTAACAAGCCCGATATCAACAGAATGACCAGTAAAAAACTAATAAAAAAATAAAACAAAACTTATTCAGAATTCAGTTCGAACTAATGAAAATTAAATCTTTCAAAGAAAAATATTTGAATGTCATGTCAGCGTTTGTTTCAAATGACAATTTCGGACATACTTACAAATCCCACCACTAAAAATCATTACGGATACACGAAGGAAACGGCTAGCGCTACCAGATGAACAACTCGAGAAAGGTATGCTAAGTGGGCTGGATATTGAAGACCACCACCCAGCTCTGCGTTACATCACAAACCTTGCTTGTACTAATTTCAGCATACATGTAATACGCTCTCTAAGAACACGCAACGTCCAGCATACGTAATTCGTAGTTCAGCCCGCCACTGAATTCCTAGTTCTACTTGTCACTGTTACATTGGGCACGCTTGTTGGTATGACTGACGAGATATCGTTCGCCGTTAATAGGGCAAAGTCATATGGCAACCGGCACCGGAGCAATATAACCAACGTAGAATGAGTACGGGTGCTAAATATTACAGTAATATACGCCGACGGCTTCACACCTACGACAATATGAGAAATTGGTATTTTCTAATAGGCACACGAGCTGAAAATATTTTTTCAACTTGAAATCCAACGATCTATCCAACGCCTTATCAGCCACTAATTTCGCTAAAATCAATATGTACTGCAAAAATTTGCTATAAGTTAACCTCCAAATTCGCTTTTTAGGCCAAATCGGTTGACAGCGGCTGATTGATTCAACAAATCAGCTGGCAACTTCACTATTAACATCGAATATGGCCGGCTGCTAAAGAAGGATATGCTTTGCAAACCACCGAACAAAAATTTAATTTATTCATTAAACTTTCCGTAGTTCATCATATTGTGACGACCGCTTATTTACCTGCATCTCGTTTTCAGTAAATTGATCATTTCGGTAAATTCTTTCGAAAAGTTCTTCAAAATCTTAACCAATTTAGATGAGTGATCGATCCATCTATCGATTTAAAAAACTTCCTGTAAATCTCTAGAGGCAAATAATTTATTTTCACTCCAACATAATCATGAGCAGCACCATGATTATGTTGGAGTGAAAACAAATTATTTACAAATTAACTTAATTTACAAATTAACAATTCACCGAAAACGACAATTAAACGAAAACGAAAATTCACCGAACACAAAAATTGGCCAAAACAGCCATGATAAAACAATTCACTGAAAATGACAATTCACCGAGAACTAAGATAAAAAATTCTCTGGAAACGACATTTAAACGAAAATATGTCGAATGGGTAGTTACTCAAGGTTTGTATTTTATAAAATATTTCATTTGAACTCTGTTGATAAGAGTTTTGATTTCTGGAAAATGGCTTAGGAGGTCCCAATTTTTGCATATGATCTGTTTTTTTCTCGCATTAGGACTATTTTGATTTTTTATCGAGGTTAATGCCAGTTTCTATGATGGTAATTGAAATCGAATATAGATTCTGGAACATTCGTAGTTCTGAAACTAAGTCTTTATAGCAGCTAAAAAAGAGCTAGATTATTTTTTATATTTAACCAATCATGAGGAATTTTTTTATGAAGAATGGAAATGAAAAATTAAAATTATTTCTATAAGAAGTTCTGGGATATATGTAGTCAACTGAAACGGCTGTTTTAAGCTGAACGATTAGATTGAATGGAGTATGTAGGATGAAAATTAAATTCTAAAACATCTTTTTAATCAAATTCTGAAGTATAATAGCCAACTGTGATAGAATTAAGCCATTCCTTACTCGATCATGATGAAATTGGGTATACGTAGGATAGAAATGGGATTTTAAAACGATTTTCGGAGATAGTTTTGAAATTGCCAATTGGAACAGAGCAAGGGCATTTTCATCACGATCTTAATGAGTTTGGTATGTAAGATGAAAATGAGATTTTAAAATTACTTTCGCAAACAGTCCTTGAATATGGCCAATTGGGACGGAACTAGGCAATCCTTTAACTATTTATCCTAAAATTGAGGTAAATAGAATTAAAATACAATTGAAAAATGATTTTTTGAAGAAGTTCTGGAGTATAGACAACTGAAATTGAACCAGGTCATTGACTATTACTAAGCCCGCAATTGCTCATATTGGATCTGTTTAAGCAAGCTCCTGATTGGACTGCTTCTGAATTCTTAAGGATTTGTGTTGCCCTAGACCAAACTACAAACTTTCTCGATTGATCCAGACAGTCTTTCCAAAAGTACAATCTCTTAGAATAATATTAGATAAACCCCACGTAACCATATTCGAGATCTTCTTCCAAAACATATTTATAATTGCATTTCTATCAAACATACTATTATGAAGGTCACTAGGCAATTTCTTTTAAAGTTTTTAATTTTTTTAAAAGTTTTTTTCTAAAAAAATATTTAAGTGGACGCAAGCCATTAGTTTTTCATCGATTAGTACGCAACTCGGTTTTATAATAAAAATGAAATTTCAATGCGTGATTAAATCTTGTAGTTGAGATAAATGGTAAATTTGAATGGAACTTCTCTATGAGAATAACTTTCAGCGAAATAACCATTAAGTGAAATTAACAATTTCCCTACCGATTATGATAAAATTTTGGTTCAATTAGAATCGAAATTCACACTTTATCAACTGTTTGAAATGAAACTCTTTTCAAAGAAAATTTACCGAAAACAACAACAGAGTTAACCAAAAACGATATAGACTGCAAACGACCATTCATCGAAAACAACAATTCACCGAAACCGGTAATTCATCAAAACTAAATCAGCATATTTAGGACACTCTTTCAAGGTATATTGGGATCGTACTGAAAAATCGAAACCTTAAATCCCAAAAACGAGGAAATACTGAAACAAAAAAAAAAATAGTTACTGAAAAGAAGAATTTTGAAATTTAAAATACTTAAATTCCTTTATAACAGCATATTCTATATTACCGCCATGTTTATAGATCCCCATTTCAATATTCTCGAGATTGGATTAAATTTAATTAACGGGGGTTTAATTACCCCTGAGATAAAATATTTTTATGCGTTATCCTTAAAAATATTTTTCAGTGTCTCGAATTTTTAAAGATTGTGTTAAAATTTCATGTTCAGGATTTTATTTCTAGTATTTAAGTTTTCCGTAAATTTATACCAGTCCAATTATATTGTAGTGTATTTTTAAATTGTGGTAAATCTGTGTAGGTATAGCGACAGAAACATTTTGATAAATGATTTTGGTTGTTCAGTTAAAAGGTGACCCTTTAAGAAATATGAAATATGTAAAACGCATTTGTAATAATAAATTCAAACAGAGAAAATATTTTTTTCGCTTTAATAATACGCGAAATGGCGATTTCGGTGAATTCTCGTTTTCGATGAATAGCTTTTTTCGAATAGTTTTTGTTTCCGGTGAATTGTTTTTTCGGTGATTTATTTTTTCGTTGAACTGTGCGTGAATTGAGGTTTTCTACGGATTGAGGTTTTTGGTGAATTGTTTTTTCCGGTAAATTAAGGTTCGATGAATTATTTTTCTGCGAATTGTCGTTTCGAATAATTGTTTTTCAATAAGTTGTCGTTGAAGCGATTGTAATTGTATTCTAAAATTGAAAAATTACTCCTAAAGCACTTCTGTGATCCTTAAATCCAGAAGATCACATAGTTACAATAAAAACTCTGGTCCGATTTTCGTATCGATAAAAAAATTAATTTTTACAATTACACCAACCCGTAAAAATTTAGTGGGTAATCCCGGGTGGTAAAATATTTTTTTACAAAATATACACTATGCGAAATAGCTATATGGGATAAAGCAATCTGTACAATTTTCTTCAAAACCATTTCGCTGATTTTATTTTACGTTGTATGGAAAAAATTTTCAATAGATTCTCAACAAACTCAAATTAAAATTTCTTTTAATCCTTTTTTCGTATTACTGTTATGTTATTTATTGTTTTTAACAAACGCCAGTGGAAGGAAATAGCTATATGGGTAAAGTGCGTTTTTAAAATTCTTTTATTGGCAATTTTAATATTTTGTAGTAGAAAAAAATATAAACCGAAAATAAGATTCGGTAGCATTAAAAAACGAGTTAATTATTTTTTACATTAAAAGTATAATTTCTTCTAACTCAAAAGTAATTTGTCAAGAATTATGCCGCTCACGGATTGAATGTGTTAGGGAATCTGGCGATACAATTCGTCAGATAGCCACAAAACTACGGATAAATAAAAATACAGTCTAAAACTTTAAAAAATCTCCAAACATTTCGCACAATAAAAAGGCAAGGCCCAAAGCCTAAAGTGTTTGTGTCATCTCAAACACTTCATTCACGTAACTTTCAAGGAAGATCACTTATGACACGGGGTGGTTTGTGCTATTAGAGCAAGACCCCAATTTGTTTTTTTGCCTATAAAATGAATGCGGAGAAGTATGAGCAGTTATTAGAAGACGCTTTAATAAATTTTGGGGAGGAAATGTATGGTGAAAGTTGAATATTTCAGCAGGATAATGCTCCTTATACACGCTGCAAGGTGCACCAAGAATTTTTTCCTTTCACGAAATGTACCAGTATTATAGAGGTCTGCTATTAGTATGGACTTAAATCGAATGAAAAATCCGTGGAGCATTCTTAGTTAAGGAGTTTACAAAAATGGAGATCCATTTACTACTTTAGCAACAACAATAAACTATTTTTTTAATGTAAGTCAGTTTACAGAAAAACAATTCACAGAAAACAATTCACAGAAAAACAATTAACAGAAGCACAATTCACAGAAACGTCGCCACAACTTTCAAGAAATTATTTTTTACGAAAACTCCTTTTCTGTGAATTGTGCTTCCATAAGATAAAAAATATTGAAATATAATAGAAATGGACCTACATTCTATTTATTCAATATTTTTAATTATTAGTAGCAATTTTAAATAACAAAAAAACAATTCATAATTTGGATTATTTTAAATTATTATATTAAGCACAACAGCACTTAAAAATTCAATTATTTCCATTGTTGAATAAGAGGACACATTTTCTTGTGATCTTTGGTCATAATCTCGATATATTTTCTTTTTTGGTGGCATAGGCATTCCAACAAAAATTTGTTGTCACACCACATTGAAGGATTGTCTGAGCCAACCAATTTTTTGAAACCATTGTGCCATCCCTCAAAATTATTGTTTCTTCGCTAAAATCATTATTAAAATCATTAATAAGGTTTCATAAACTTTCCTTGCTTTGATTGCAAGTTACTAGGTTCATTAAACTCATGGTTTCTATTTTAATATTTTATTTATCTGTGTAGTATTTTTATAAGAATTGTTTTTTTGTGATAAATATGCGATACATTATTGACCTACATTCGGATTGTTATGGTAATTACTTTTCTGTGAATTGTGTATTATGCATTTTCTATGAATTATTTTTCTGTGAATTGTTTCCTCTGAATTGTTTTTCTGTAAATTGTTTTTCTCGGAACTGTCCGGATACCCCTTTTTTTAGTATCTTTTTCTTAGTGAATAAAATAAATTAATTATAAGTTTTGACCTACCTATAGCTATTTCCTTCGACCAATCAGAATAACCTGCAATACATAACGATGACAATGAAAACTAACCGAATTGAAATCTTTATGCAATCTGCATTGGCAAATGATCTGACGCAAATGAAAATAAAATAAAAGATTGTAAAAAAAAACAAAAACAAAATTATTGTCCCATATAGCTATTTCGCGCAGTGTATTAAGGTATATTAATAATGTAAATAATGTAAATGTAATTTTGACCATTACAGCACTAGCTGGCTACCATGACGTTTAAATCACATTTAAACTTGAGTACCAATCCAGAAATATTTTAAGATTGAAATTTTGCAGTTACATCAACATTCTCGATTTTCTCGCAATGCGTGGCATTTAAGGAATAAATTTATAATTAAGATTACGTTATTTTATGCAATTCAAAATTTATTTTGAATTTTCTGGTTTTACGGGTAATTTGTTTAATTTTATTATTCTGTTTACCGGTTTCTTAATTCTTCTTTCTTGTCTCTATCATAAAAGAAATCAAATATTTTTTAACTATCCTGGTATGTTGTGCTGTTAGCAGCATGCACGGCATCAAATTAAATTATGCGTTCGACATCGAGTTAGGACGTTATTTTTTAATCTCACTCCAAATGGGGATTAAAGGATGTGCAGTATATAAGAAGACTTAATATTAAATTATTTTTAGTAATTACCATTTATAATGAGAAAGATTGTCTGTCTATTTAATTTAACGCTAATTATATATTTACATTTATTTTAACTAACCAATATTATTTTTAATTTAAATTTATTTTCAAAAATAAAACAACAACTATAAGAGTCCTTAGTGGGACGTTTCACGGACAAAATATAATTTTAATCCTTCCGTAATATATTTTTAAAAATATTTTCTTTCATCAATTTGATAACAACCATTTTATTAAATTTTTTTATGTAAATATTATTTATTATTTTTAACATATATTTGTTTAATATTTATTGTATTGTTGGATGACTTTATACTTTCAAGATGAATAATACTTATTAAGGTTTGGTGTTTTTAATTCTATACATTTAATTCAGGTATACAAATTATTATTCCGTTGTATTTGATATAATAACGATTAAATACTAAATTTGGAGTTTTAATTAAAATGCTATAAAAGGGTCGTTGCGTTATGGTATGACGAAAAACTTAAACATGTAGGCCATATACTGAATTTACTAGTACTTTATGGATTTAGTTTTATAATAAAATATTTGAAATGTTCCATCTTGAAAGATTTTAAATAGTCTTTAAAATTATGAAGTTTAAAAATTTGTTTAAATTATTTTATTTATTTAAGTTAATATTGGTTTATTTATTTTATATTTAAGATTTGTTTTTTTTTATAAATTTTATTGAAACTCTAATTAGTTCACTGAGACATACAAGTAAAAACGTTTTTTTTTTCGTAACCAATTTTTTTTTAGAAATAACAAAAATATGCAGCTATTAGATTTTTATGTTAAAAATATATTTTTTGTATTTATTTTATATGCGTTTAAATATTTTTTATATTTACAAATATATTAAAAGTTTATACTATACATACATCCATTTATTAGATGATATGAGATTTGAGCGTTAGAAGAGTTTTGTTTAGAAACCATTAGACTTTTAGATGTACATTATTTATTTAAATTTTGTACAATATATTAAAAAAAATGATAATTTTATTAAATAGTAGTTGTTAAAATAATGATTAAAATCTCTTTTGTTTGATATATAGATATATAAGATGACCATAATGATATGATATACGTTTTATTGGATGAGCGAGGGTTTTATTCGTT
This sequence comes from Nephrotoma flavescens, assembly GCA_932526605.1. Taxonomy (NCBI): domain Eukaryota; kingdom Metazoa; phylum Arthropoda; class Insecta; order Diptera; family Tipulidae; genus Nephrotoma; species Nephrotoma flavescens. The sequence goes on along the minus strand of OW052222.1, from coordinate 155,822,741 downwards.
ACATAAATTTTGTTAGTAAAAAATAATATTGTTTTATAATTTTAAGCAACCATCATGTAAATGCGATTAGACTACTCGCTGTTCTTCAGACGTATTATTAAATGGCAAGGTTTGTTAATGTTTATAAATTAGTGCTTTTCAGTGCGACGAGATAGATCACTAAGATGAATGCCATTAAACTCTCGAAATATATGAAACGTAGTTACAAATATCCGTATGTGTACACGCGTGTACAAACAAGACTGTTTGAATTCGAAACTTAAATTTGAGTTATAAAATACAAAATAAGTAGTTGTTGTTAAAAATACTTTAGATTTATACTAACTCAATTTTTTTTAAATGTAATGTAAAGTGTATGTTAGCGAAATCGGTAAAAATGCGTGAATCTGTACTTCGTTCTATCTGATTTACTCATTTTCCAGAAACAAATCCGGTGCTCATTTTGGAACTCTTTGCATAACATACCAAGATAAAGGTATTTCAATCGATTAAGAAATGGCTTAAGTTAATTTAAAATGTCAATTTTCCAGAGGCACGATCAACAGTTATATTACATTTTCGTTTTCATAATGTAATCTGAGTTCCATCTGATTCGATTGAGAAATGTATTGTAGGACAAAACGCACCTAACCCGCTAAACCGGAGCATCCCAAACCAAATTTTCCGAAATCATGAACGATTGCAGTCGTTTCCTGTCACTCGAAAATCCCCTGATTTTTTTGTCGTTGCTGTTTAGCTAAATGGTGATTGTATAGTTATTAGGAGCCTAACAGGTTTTTTTTATTTCGATCAATGAACCAACTCCTACGTGGATGCCCGGAGTAGTTTAATTTGATTCTATTCAATAGTATAAAGTAATTTGCGTGTAATTAAAATACGTTTAAATTACATTAATAATAGTTTAAAATAATTCTATCTTTTATACGAATTTTAAATTAAAAGTTTGAAATAAATTAAAAATCTCTAATTAGAGATACTATCTAGAAATAAGGAATAGAGGAGATAGTTTAGAGATTTTTTTGTCTTTTTCATATATCTGTTAACTGTGACAATTTCCAAATACAATGTGTAAGGAATCTTGCCACTTGAGGTTTAATTATCGTGAATATCGTGTTAAAATGTGCGAATCGAGATTGCAGAATATGAAGTGTGTGAGTATGATGATACATATTTAGATTCTTTGATGAATATCATATGACGTCGGTAAAGTCAGCCGTATTCGATATGTTCACATTTGATCCCAATCTTACAACATCGATGTTTGGAAATATTTTCGAAAATTTCTGTTAGTATTATCATGTTTAATTAGCTCACCATTTTTAAATAAGAAATTTATCAAGTGTGGCAGAACAGAGGACTAAATTGGTCACAGCCACCCAGATTATTTGTTGTAAAAACTCGATCTCCATTCATCGATTCGATTTTTTGTACTTAACCTTGGAATACCATCTCAAATGGGGTTTGAGGAAGGAATGGAAAACATTGGAATATCATCCCGTCAAGGGGATCGAAACAATATCATTTTGTTGTTATAGAGGAGACCTCACCTTGGCACACACACACTACCCTATATTAAGTAATACAAATTGACGCACACCAATTGGCATTTCCAATTATGAGTTTGTCATAATGAAAAAAAGTACTGAATCAATTTTTATGAGTAAAGTAAAATTATCAGGCCTTCAAAACACAATGTCTGTGAAAATCGGTTAAGCCGCAAAAATCCGGTCTATTGGTTATCCAAACGATTTCGTGATAGTTATTTTTCTTCTAAAACGTTATCTGTATATACCGGGTGTGTTTTTTAAGCTGAAACTTTCAAATATCTCAGAAAATAAGTCCTCTACGATAAAAATGACCATTATCAAAATTAAATCATTCTAGAGGGGAAATACATTAGTGCTAAAATTAGGACCCCCCGCACCTGTTTGTAAGGGGGATGGGGAGCAACTTGGAAACTAAGATAGGAACCCCTAATTTTTATTGCAGATTTAGATTCTACGGCTAAAAGTACGTAGGATTTCATTGACATATTTTTTTCGATTCATGATAGATGGCGCTGTAATAGGCGATATTAATTTTTTTTCGATTTCTCCTACTGAGAACATTATGCATACGATTCTGCAATATGTTTGGATTAAAATTAACACGTTTTCAATGTAAATACTTGAAATTAGTTTTAAACAAATTGTATTTCTTAAATTTAAGAAAAAAAAACTACGGCATTGGTACTCGAAACCTCTCCTCACGCCCAACAATTTTTAACTAAATTGGTTGAGCTAATTTTTTCATAAAATTGGAGCCCAGACCCTATCAAAAAATCATCTAAACTCTTTCCGAAAAATCAATTTCCCCTCTTCATCAATTTTAATTAAAATCATGTGAAACCAAAAAAATGGGACCAAGTCTACACCGGGCGACCCCACATTTGGTTTTTGATACTCGAAAACGCCAGCATGTTTTTTAAAACTAGTGCGAGCCAAAAGAAAATAAATTAAAGAAAGTACCAGGACACAACTTGCTCAAGAAAAGAATCAACTAAGAAATTATGATGCATTAATTGATGTGATGATATACATAACATATTATCAAAATTTCAACCTGTATTAAAGTCCTAGCGTTAGTTAGTTTAGTGGGGAATTTTATGCATCCAGTTTTTCATAGACATATTATATCTAACATTTTTTTCGAGAATGTGTCAGCGGATAGATCTTGTAGCATTTGGACGCGCATATTCATTTTTAGCTGCACTTTTTCACCATTTCGCCATACAGTGGCCATGATTTCAAGCAAGCGTTGATTTAATCAGCGTACGTTGAACGTGGAATGACGGGAAGTGTTTGTCGGAAATCACCTGAAAGGAGTAACAGAGAGTGCCGCCGAATAGTTTGTCGTTGTTTTCTTTATCTTTGAGTGTTCTGTTCAATGCCTCAAGAGAATGTTTGTGTGCCATAGTGCATTCATCCCAGATGATAATTTTGCATTGTTTATGCACTGTGGCTATAGACGATTATTTTTTTATGTTGCACGCTGCGTCTGGATTATTTTTAATATTCAGTGTCAGTTTAAATGCTGAATGAGCTCTTCTGCCTAAATTCAATAAAGTTGCTGCAATGCCAGATGATGCAACGGCCAATGTGATGTCATTATTTGATCGTATTTCGGCGAGAATTAGCGAAATGAGAAATGTTTTGCCTGTTCCAACTGGTGCATCCAAAAAAGAATCCATATTGCAAATGTTTTGTTCATGAGTCAGTAGTGGGGCATTGCGAGTAACAATCGCTGCATTTCTGCAGTATCGTAATTCTGTTCACTAATTCATTTTGGTGTTCGAACTAATACCGTTATGGCTGAGTGGTAAATTGGCAATGACAACGCAAAGATCCTCGAAAGCAATCAATGCTGCATTGTACATAGCGTCGCTGAATGTACTCGTAGGATTGTTGCACCGTGTACGAATTCGATGCAATATATCGTCAGTCATTGAACCTTTATGCTTATCCCACAACGTGTCTGCTCGTCCCAGCCGCATTACAATTCTTTGTGCATAGCACCAATCAGCACTTTCGGATGAGCGGAATATTCAATATCTGGATCGTACTCGAATGCGAGACGAAAGAACGAACGGGATGTAAATGCTCGATGTACTTGCTTGCGTTGTCTGCGTTAACTACAAACTGCGTGTGTTAACTACAAACCTGCGCGCTTGTCTCCGTTCTAATTGTCGTTGTTGATTTCGTCCAGCTCGTGCCTCTTGCGATTGAGATTTAGGAAATTGCCACATATTCACACCCACATTTTCGTTGTCTTGGTGGATTTGTTCGTCTGTTCTTTCTGCTCTATTATTTCGCATGTTTGTTGCTTTATTCTTTCGACGGCCCAAATGCTGGCATTGTTCACTGTAATACACACACAAATAGACAAAATTGTTGTACTTAATGATGAAAAACGGTATACCGATATGTATTTGTTCTTTAGTATTTTACCAAAATGTTTACAATCATAAAACATAACAAATGCAGAATGAAATGTCAAAATGACACAACGCTTCTCGTGAATGACTTGCGTGTAGTTCGACGTGGATGAAATGTTCGATGTGATGAAAGTTCAATAAGTCGGACGTAATGCCCTCTGTCATTCAACAACATAAATAATTTCGTTCTGTTTGAAATACGAACGACGTTTAAATTGTTTGGATATTGTTCATACAAAAATACTAAAATTGCGATTAAAAAATGGGAGGGTGGGGGTAGGAAGAAAAAAATTGTATGGATAGGGACACCCTAATCACCTAGCAATATGAAATATACTTTACGACCTATTCTTATACATAAAAAAATTCATAAAAATCGGTCGAGCCATTTCGGAGGAGTGCGACCACAAACACCGTGACACGAGATTTTTATATATTAGATGTGGTATATGTGCGGGATGACAGTACCAAATTTGAAGAAGATGCAGAAACAACGCGAGGTACATATGAAAATGGCAATGTCGAATGGAACCCAGATATGCTTGATTCTTTTCAAATCTAGAAGTCGCGATAGCAGTTGCTGTATCATCCCTTTTAAATTTGAAATGGATCAGGAAAGAATCATCTGAGTTTTATTCAGTATTCCCAAAATTTATTGAACGAAGTCCACAAAATTTAAATTAATACCAATCACTTCCTATATGAAGCCGAAGTTGAGCAATTCTGTATTAAAAATATGTGAAGGTGCACTGAAGCTCTCCTGGTTTACTTGAAGATCTTCATAAGCTCCCTTAGACCTCTTGATACAAACGCCTTATAAAAACACATCTCTGCATGTTTACCACCACTGTCATCATGATGAGCAGAAGGTACAAAATCAAGATTTTTTCATACGCCATTACGCGAATTAAAAACTTAATCTTATCGGTCCAGTTTCCACTATCTTACCAGTATCGATTTCGAGTTTATTGTTTTCAAGTTATCTCGATGGCTCAAACTATTGAAAAGTGATTTAGATTCCCATTTTCGCACAAATATTGGCTTACATTAGTAGACCTTCATAAATTTGCCACTTACCCATACCATTCTGAGATACAATGAGTCCTGACATTTACTACAGTGACTAAAATTTAAAGCAGTTTCACTTTGGGTATACAATAAAATATGTAGAAAATGTCAGGCCTAGTCGTACAGTTTCAGAGATCAAAGTGAAAGATCATTTACTGTCGGATAAACCGTTTTTATAAGTTTTACAGCACTTCCAAATACCGAAGGGTAGTTCAACAACCCCACCCAAAACTAAATTAAATGTAAATGTCTATTTAAAACAAAATGGGGCTCTCATTTTGTTCTAAATAAAGATGTGGTTACCACTACTGGCCTTATTATTTTGAAATTGATAAAATATATTCGTAGTCTTTTAATTTTTGTTGTAGTCATAAAATGTTGTAACCTTTTTGAAATTGACATACTTAATAAAATGCTAGTTGACACGTGAAATCAATTATTTCTCACTTATACCGCTTGAGAAATGCGTAATTAGCTTTTCGATATGTTTGATACAGTTGGCCATGCTATGAGCGTTTTAAAAATGTTCAAAGTCGCCAAGGATTCCTGTAAGATCGGACACTGCAAGAAGGAGTTTCCGGTAGGATCTTTAGAATCTTGTGTAAATGGTTTATCTCTGAGGTCCGGGTTTCTTATTTCTAAATTTGCTCGTATGTATCGATTTGAATAGTAATTGGAAAATAAGGAAACTTTTTGAGTACCGATGAGAGTAGCCGAGATAATTTGTTGAATATTTTTTCGGTAAATTTAATTTTTTTTTTTATAAAAGTTGATTAAATATGAGTTTTTGAGTGAAAGCAATTAGTCTTGATTTCGGGAGAATTTGTTCAAAAGATGGTCTTATGTGTGCCAAGATCGCATTTTTAATTATTTTTCAACTTAACAAAAAAGGTTTTCAAGTGCCAGGAAGCATGAAGGCCACATTTTTATTTTCCTTGGTTCGAATAATTGTGTTAAAAATTGGTGAGGGGTTGTCCAGTAATGTCAAATAAAATAGTTGTGTTCTGAGTTTGGGTAAATTCGTTTCGAGTTTCTTACAACGACCCCTTTTTCGACCCGACCAAAGAAACCTTTTTGCTTTTTCGGCTCGATACCCTCCGCAGTCGCACCATTTTCTTGCGATGCAATTTCTTTAACACACATGAATTTATATCCCTTGCTTCTCTAATATATGTCATAATATCTTTGCAAACCATCCAATAGCTATTAGCCACAGAAGATTAGACTTTGACACTTTGTAGTGCTACGACAACAGTTTACTCTTTTAGATGCGAGTTATGTATATCCAGTAGCAACTGTCTTGAATTTTTGATTTGAGGAAGCCCAACACAATCTATTTCAGAAGGGAGAAATAAAATTAAGTAAGGGGTTCAGCAATCCATTCCGCGCCATTAACACAACGCTTACAGTGGCTGATGAAATGACAATTTAAATGCTAGACAATTTGCCAATGTAATCTTTAATTTTCATCTACCATTCAATAACAACAAACTCATTAAAAGTCAGTATTTACCAAAAATGTCCTCATTCTTAGACTACCTGACGTTATGGGAGTAAGACTTAAATTAGGATTACCTTCTACCCAGAAATGGGTTCTAACGAAGAAGGACTTCAACGGTAGCCAATCCATTTAGATACTCCAATACCTTAAATATTCTGCGATGGCTGAGAGTTCCAAGATACTCAAACTAACCATCCCTCATTTGGAACTATACACACTTTTAAACACCTTTGTTAAGCTGATAACAATGAGAGTGAGTTACCAATTTCTCGGATAATTAACAAACACTCATAATTTCAAACCGTTATTTGAATAATCGTTCGGTTATTAAGATGGCGGATGAAATAGCGATGTATAATAGAACAACAAGAATAGGAGTACGCACTAGCATGTCTAGCTCAAACAATCTAGAAAGGCATTGACGGAAGAGGACTTATAAATAAGCACAAAAAACCTCTCAAAAATCAAGACTTAATTCACTTCATCCGACGGTGAAGCAGTTAAACAACATGACTCAATATACATGCTGCCAACATGCAGCTTTCAATTGCATCCGTTGTTATAAATTTAAGGTGACAACCTCAGAGAAGGTCTTGTTTTAGAAACTTGCTTCTCCTCGAGTCACATACTTAGGTAGATTTAGGAGAACCCATACGAATGAGCGACGGTCTGGAAATACCACAAAAGATATTTTGTGTCAATTTATTCCGCCGTCACTCCAAGGGCGAAACGAAGCTAGCCTTCAAAGAATTGACCACTTCACTAAGCCAGATAAAATCGTCGCTTAACTTTAGGCCACTTTGTTCTATACCTGAGGTTTCGGAATTTTTAGATATATATTAACACCGAGACATTTCTTTATTGGCAAGAATGCTTATACCTTGTTAGCTTTTCTAACCGAGAGATTATGCAAACAGGCTGGATAGATCAACTAAGGTAGTACGTAATTATGTAAACCTAAAAATGATTGAAGAAATTTCCATTTTAATATTTTTTCCTTAATTTCATACTAATGCTGCGCACATGACGTCGGAAATAAACCAATTAAATTTCTTGAAATGCTTTATGCTCCGCCTTCTAGTTCCATACTTGAGTTGAAATATTTTCAACTTTGTTGTTGTTTTAATACAATTTGTGTGATACCATGATCTTTTTTCCGAACTAACTCCCGATGCCATGTACGCAGTCTAAACTAACTAATAAAGGAACTGGGCCAAACATTAATAAACGGTCCATACAAAACATTTTTCAACGGCCAGGGATCATTATGGCCAGGTCCCAAATTCGTACTGATTTATTTAGTTACCTATAACAATAAGAAGTGTTTGACAGATTCTTCAGGGCATATGGCATGGTAAGAAAAATCGTAACGAAAAAAGTTCAATTTGGATGGTGGATGTTATTATTAGATACTCGAGATTGTGCTCAACTGAAATTCTGGTGGTGGGTTATTAATGGTGTGGGTGCAACTTTTGGTGGAAACCTTCCGTTAGCCTGGATAAATTCGAGAATTAAGTCACAAGATTACATTGAGTTAATAGAAATCAGTTTAGTAGAACATGCCGAAAATTTAATGGGCCAAGTTATGCAGATCATTGTTGGTAAAAAAAAACATTGAGGTTTTGGATTGCGGTCTAGATCTAAATCTAATAAAGAACTTATGGTAAATTCTGACAAGAGAAGTTTTCAAGAATGGTAAACAGGTAATTCGGCAAAGTTGGAAGAAAATTCTAACAGAAATATTACATGATTTAAAATGTTTTTACTGAAAATCTGGAGATCATACCAAATACTAGGAATTGTCTGCAAACTTTCAATCTATAGAATACCATAGTTCTAAAAATGAGCCGAATTAAGTCTCATACATGTTTTTGTTTTGAATTTTATTGCGAGGATCACCATTTTTAATTTATAACTATATTTCATGATTGTACGGCGATTACCAACTATAATGAATGTCTAGAACCCAGAACAGATTAAACATGAATAAAAAAAAACAGAGCTACCATATTGCCTGTATTCGTTCACGCAAAACTTTAAGAAACAAAAATTTCAACTGGATATCAGTAAATTTGAGTTCTCAGCAAATTCCGCAAGCTTACGCGGTAAACTATCTAGACATGACTCTAGATGCGAAAGTTAAATGAAAAAATAATGTCAAAAAATTAGGGAGAAATTCTGAGTTAACTCTAACCAATAAATTGCTACTGTACGGCAAATTCTAAATCCTGTGTGAGTCATTCCAAAGCAAAGTCCTAGGTGGAGCCAAAGAAATCTGAAGATCGATTGTGTCAGCAAAGAATTAGCAAACACGCGGGAAAACAAATGCAACATAATAGCCTACAATTTATTTTATGAAATATAAATTGCTAGATTTTAAATCAGTTTTAATAAATACAATTTAATTAAAGTAAATATAATTTAATTAAAAAACAAAATGTTACAGTATCAAATATGTTAGAGATAGAGTCGGAAATTTTAAAAACTCGTCCAAACTAGAATTTAATGGCAATTATACGTAATGGTTTAATATTAACTTAAAATAGATTACCCCATATTCCATTTTTTATTTACATAATTTAAAAAAAAAATCACAACCAATTTAAAATACACACGCATCATCCAATATTTTATTTTAAAAATACGTCATTATTAAATTAATAATATAATGTAATTGTATTATTGCTACTAATTCACAATTAAAAAACACAAATTTGTGCAAATGACCAATTAAATTCACGTTGTAAATTATTTTTTTTATTTTTTAAAATTATTAAAGCTGGAATTGGCTTTAAAACCAATTTAATTTAATAAAAATATTTTAAAATATAAAATTTTTAATATAAAAAAATTACAATACAAAAACTACTAATAATTAAATTTTTTGTTTTATTTAAAAATTTATTTTTCTATTTAGTACCATTATTTAAAAAAATAAAATTAATAAATAAAAATTAATACAATTATTTAAATTATAATTTAATATTTTTTTTTTATTTAGAATTTTTTATTATCATAAACGCATTTTTTCCCACTTTTATTTATAAATAATAATAAAGTTATTTTTTATATTATAATATTAAATTATTTTTTTCAACACGGAATTTTAAATAATTATGTATTTACATTTTTTTTTTATTTAAATTAAAGCTCATTTTTATTTTTTTTTGTGTTTTGGGTTATTATTTATTGTTTCACCGAAATAAACAGTAAAGTTAAAAATTAATTTAAAATTATCGTTGTTGTTATTTAAAAATTAAATCGGTTCAGTCGATACTTTTATTTCAAAATAGAAATAGTTAAAATTATATACTATTAAAGTTAGCCGAAAGTTTCCAGCCGAAAGATCAAAAAAATCGATAATGCAGATAGTGTCTTCGCTTTCTCAGCCGAAAGTATATAAATACGTCACCGTTGATCAATATTCTTCAGCCGAAAGTTATCAGCCGAATAATTATTTCAACAATACATCAACAGAAACCAATTTGAAGGTTTTAGTATGCGAAGTTTGTTGTAAAACCTAATTCTATTTAAAATTGAGAAAAACAAATGTTTACATGGACCTTGCTCTAAATGAACATAAAATAAGATGGGGATGCCACTATGGACATTTGATATATCATAATTGTTGGTCAACTTTGGCCTAATTAAGTAGAAATCCTGAAGGGGATAAAGAGGTGTAATTTATCAAAATTCCGCTAATTCAATATATCGAAAATGCCTTGAATAGTCTGTCATTCTAGGTTTGCATACCTTGTCATTGATGCCACTATGGTCACTTGATAGGCCATCATGCTGGTCAACATCGGCCTAACTGTGGAAAAATATTAGATTAGCAAAGTTTTCCCCCCGTATGCGAAACGAAATTAACCGGTTAATGAAACCTGTTAACGAAATTCTGATGGGGACAGGGGGGTCCAATTTTACAAAATTTCCATAGTTTAATTTCTGAAAATTTCATTGAATGGCCTAGCGCTCTTTTTAAACCAAAATCCGTATTGATGCCACTGTTGCCATTTGATAGGCCGTAATGCCTGTTAACAACAGTCAATCTTTGAAGAAATTGTGATGGGAATACGGTGGACAATTTAACAAAATTTCCATAGTTAAATTTCTGAAAAATACATTGACCATTCAATGAACTTTCTGGCCCTAATGTCTGTTAACATCAGTCAAATTTTGAAGAAATTCTGATGGAAATACAGGGATGTAATTTGAATTTCATAGTTCAATTTCTGAAAAATTCATTGAATGGCCCGGCGCTCTTGCTTAACTTTAATTCGCATTAATGCCTCTACGGCTATTTAATAGGCGCTAATGCCTGCTAACAACAGTCCAATATTGCAGAAATTCTGATGGGGATACAGGGGTGTAATTTGAAAAAAAAATTCCATAAGGCAATTTCTGAAAAAATTCATTGAATGGCCTGGCGCTCATTCTTAACCTTAATTCGCATTGATGCCACTATGGCCATTTGATAGGCCCTAATGCCTGTTAACAACAGTCCAATTTTGAAGAAATTCTGATGGGGATACAGGGGTGTAATTTGAAAAAAAAATTCCAGAAGGCAATTTCTGAAAAATTAATTGAATGGCCTGGCGCTCTTTCTTAACCTTAATTCGCATTGATGCCACTATGGCCATTTGATAGGCCCTAACGCCTGTTAACAACAGTCCAATTTTGAAGAAATTCTGACGGGGATACAGGGGTGTAATTTGATAAGATTTCAATAGTTCAATTTCTGAAAAATTCATTGAATGGCCCGGCGCTCTTGCTTAACTTTAATTCGCATTAATGCCACTATGGCCATTTGATAGGCCCTAACGCCTGTTAACCACAGTCCAATTTTGAAGAAATTCTGATGAGGATACAGCGGTGTAATTTGAAAAAAAATTTCCATAAGGCAATTTCTGAAAAATTCATTGAATGGCCTGGCGCTCTTTCTTAACCTTAATTCGCATTGATGCCACTATGGCCATTTGATAGGCCCTAATGCCTGCTAACAACAGCAATATTTTGAAGAAATTCTGATGGGGATACAGGGGTGTAATTTGACAAGATTTCAATAGTTCAATTTCTGAAAAATTCATTGAATGGCTCGGTGATCTTGCTTAACCTTAATTCGCATTGATGCCACTATGGCCATTTGATAGGCCCTAATGCCTGTTAACAACAGTCCAATTTTGAAGAAATTCTGATGGGGATACAGGGGTGTAATTTGATAAGATTTCAATAGTTCAATTTCTGAAAAATTCTTTGAATGGCCCGGCGCTCTTGCTTAACTTTAATTCGCATTGATGCCACTATGGCTATTTAATAGGCCCTAATGCCTGCTACATACAGTCCAATTTTGCAGAAATTCTGATGGGGATACAGGGGTGTAATTTGAAAAAAAAAAATTCCATAAGGCAATTTCTGAAAAAAATCATTGAATGGCCTGGCGCTCATTCTTAACCTTAATTCGCATTGATGCCACTATAGCCATTTGATAGGCCCTAACGCCTGTTAACAACAGTCCAATTTTGAAGAAATTCTGATGGGGATACAGGGGTGTAATTTGAAAAAAAATTCCATAAGGCAATTTCTGAAAAATTCATTGAATGGCCTGGCGCTCTTTCTTAACCTTAATTCGCATTGATGCCACTATGGCCATTTGATAGGCCCTAACGCCTGTTAACAACAGTCCAATTTTGAAGAAATTCTGATGGGGATACAGGGGTGTAATTTGATAAGATTTCAATAGTTCAATTTCTGAAAAATTAATTGAATGGCCCGGCGCTCTTGCTTAACTTTAATTCGCATTAATGCCACTATGGCCATTTGATAGGCCCTAATGCCTGTTAACAACAGTACAATTTTGCAGAAATTCTGATGGGGATACAGGGGTGTAATTTGATAAGATTTCAATAGTTCAATTTCTGAAAAATTCATTGAATGGCCCGGCGCTCTTGCTTAACTTTAATTCGCATTAATGCCTCTATGGACATTTGATAGGCCCTAATGCCTGCTAACAACAGTCCAATTTTGAAGAAATTCTGATGGGGATACAGGGGTGTAATTTAAAAAAAAAATCCATAAGGCAATTTCTGAAAAAATTCATTGAATGGCCTGGCGCTCATTCTTAACCTTAATTCGCATTGATGCCACTATAGCCATTTGATAGGCCCTAACGTCTGTTAACCACAGTCCAATTTTGAAGAAATTCTGATGGGGATACAGGGGTGTAATTTGAAAAAAAAATTCCATAAGGCAATTTCTGAAAAATTCATTGAATGGCCTGGCGCTCTTTCTTAACCTTAATTCGCATTGATGCCACTATGGCCATTTGATAGGCCCTAACGCCTGTTAACAACAGTCCAATTTTGAAGAAATTCTGATGGGGATACAGGGGTGTAATTTGATAAGATTTCAATAGTTCAATTTCTGAAAAATTCATTGAATGGCCCGGCGCTCTTGCTTAACTTTAATTCGCATTAATGCCACTATGGCCATTTGATAGGCCCTAACGCCTGTTAACCACAGTCCAATTTTGAAGAAATTCTGATGAGGATACAGGGGTGTAATTTGAAAAAAAATTTCCATAAGGCAATTTCTGAAAAATTCATTGAATGGCCTGGCGCTCTTTCTTAACCTTAATTCGCATTGATGCCACTATGGCCATTTGATAGGCCCTAATGCCTGCTAACAACAGCAATATTTTGAAGAAATTCTGATGGGGATACAGGGGTGTAATTTGACAAGATTTCAATAGTTCAATTTCTGAAAAATTCATTGAATGGCTCGGTGATCTTGCTTAACCTTAATTCGCATTGATGCCACTATGGCCATTTGATAGGCCCTAATGCCTGTTAACAACAGTCCAATTTTGAAGAAATTCTGATGGGGATACAGGGGTGTAATTTGATAAGATTTCAATAGTTCAATTTCTGAAAAATTCTTTGAATGGCCCGGCGCTCTTGCTTAACTTTAATTCGCATTGATGCCACTATGGCTATTTAATAGGCCCTAATGCCTGCTACATACAGTCCAATTTTGCAGAAAATCTGATGGGGATACAGGGGTGTAATTTGAAAAAAAAATCCATAAGGCAATTTCTGAAAAATTCATTGAATGACCCAGCGCTCTTGCTTAACCTTAATTCGCATTGATGCCGCTATAGCTATTTGATATGCCCTAATGCCTGTTAACAACAGTCCAATTTTGAAGAAATTCTGATGGGGATACAGGGGTGTAATTTGATAAGATTTCAATAGTTCAATTTCTGAAAAATTCTTTGAATGGCCCGGCGCTCTTGCTTAACTTTAATTCGCATTGATGCCACTATGACTATTTAATAGGCCCTAATGCCTGCTACATACAGTCCAATTTTGCAGAAATTCTGATGGGGATACAGGGGTGTAATTTGAAAAAAATCCATAAGGCAATTTCTGAAAAATTCATTGAATGACCCAGCGCTCTTGCTTAACCTTAATTCGCATTGATGCCGCTATAGCTATTTGATATGCCCTAATGCCTGTTAACAACAGTCCAATTTTGAAGAAATTCTGATGGGGATACAGGGGTGTAATTTGAAAAAAAAAATTCCATCGTTCAATTTCTGAAAAATTCATTGAATGGCCCGGTGATCGTGCTTTACCTTAATTCGCATTGATGCCACTATAGCCATTTGATAGGCCCTAATACCTGTTAACAACAGTCCAATTTTGAAGCAATTCTGAGGGGTGTAATTTGAAAAAAAAATTCCATCGTTCAATTTCTGAAAAATTCATTGAATGGCCCGGTGATCTTGCTTAACCTTAATTCGCATTGATGTCACAATGGCTATTTAATAGGCCCTTATGCCTGTTAACAACAGTACAATTTTGAAGAAATTCTGATGGGGATACAGGGGTGTAATTTGACAATACGAGTATTTTTGAAATTTCTGAAAAATTCTTTAAAAGCTCGGCGCTCTTGTTTTGCCTTAATTCGCGCATCAATGCAAATTACACCCCTGTATCCCCATCAGAATTTCTGCAATATTGGACTGTTGTTAGCAGGCATTAGGGCCTATCAAATAGCCATAGTGGCATCAATGCGAATTAAAGTTAAGCAAGAGCGCCGGGCCATTCATTGAATTTTTCAGAAATTGAACTATTGAAATCTTATCAAATTACACCCCTGTATCCCCATCAGAATTTCTTCAAAATTGGACTGTTGTTAGAAGGCATTAGGGCCTATCAAATGACCATAGTGGCATCAATGCGAATTAAGGTTAAGCAAGATCACCGGGCCATTCAATGAATTTTTCAGAAATTGAACGATGGAATTTTTTTTTTTCAAATTACACCCCTGTATCCCCATCAGAATTTCTTCAAAATTGGACTGTGTTTGGCAGGCATTAGGGCCTATTAAATAGTCATAGTGGCATCAATGCGAATTAAGGTTAAGCAAGAGCGCCGGGCCATTCAATGAATTTTTCAGAAATTGAACTATTGAAATCTTATCAAATTACACCCCTGTATCCCCATCAGAATTTCTTCAAAATTGGACTGTTGTTAGCAGGCATTAAGGCCTATCAAATGGCCATAGTGGCATCAATGCGAATTAAGGTTAAGCAAGATCACCGGGCCATTCAATGAATTTTTCAGAAATTGAACGATGGATTTTTTCAAATTACACCCCTGTATCCCCATCAGAATTTCTTCAAAATTAGACTGTTGTTAGCAGGCATTAGGGCCTACCAAATGGCCATAGTGGCATCAATGCGAATTAAGGTTAAGCAAGATCACCGGATCATTCAATGAATTTTTCAGAAATTGAACGATGGATTTTTTTTTTCAAATTACACCCCTGTATCCCCATCAGAATTTCTTCAAAATTGGACTGTTGTTAGCAGGCATTAGGGCCTACTAAATAGCCATAGTGGCATCAATGCGAATTAAAGTTAAGCAAGAGCGCCGGGCCATTCAATGAATTTTTCAGAAATTGAACTATTGAAATCTTATCAAATTACACCCCTGTATCCCCATCAGAATTTCTTCAAAATTGGACTGTTGTTAACAAGCATTAGGGCCTATCAAATGGTCATAGTGGCATACATGCGAATTAAGGTAAAGCAAGAGCGTCAGGCCATTCAATGAATTTTTCAGAAATTGCCTTATCAAATTTTTTTTTCAAATTACACCCCTGTATCCCCATCAGAATTTCTTCAAAATTGGTATGTTGTTAGCAGGCATTAGGGCCTATCAAATAGCCATAGTGGCATCAATGCGAATTAAAGTTAAGCAAGAGCGCCGGGCCATTCAATGAATTTTTCAGAAATTGAACGATGGAATTTTTTTTCAAATTACACCCCTGCATCCCCATCAGAATTTCTGCAAAATTGGACTGTGTCTAGCAGGCATTAGGGCCTATCAAATGGCCATAGTGGCATCAATGCGAATTAAGGTTAAGCAAGAGCACCGAGCCATTGAATGAATTTTTCAGAAATTGAACTATTGAAATCTTATCAAATTACACCCCTGTATCCCCATCAGAATTTCTTCAAAATTGGACTGTTGTTAACAGGCATTAGGGCCTATCAAATGGCCATAGTGGCATCAATGCGAATTAAGGTAAAGCAAGATCACCGGGCCATTCAATGAATTTTTTAGAAATTGAACGATGGATTTTTTTTTCAAATTACACCCCTGCATCCCCATCAGAATTTCTGCAAAATTGGACTGTGTCTAGCAGGCATTAGGGCCTATCAAGTGGCCATAGTGGCATCAATGCGAATTAAGGTTAAGCAAGAGCGCCGGGCCATTCAATGAATTTTTCAGAAATTGAACTATTGAAATCTTATCAAATTACACCCCTGTATCCCCATCAGAATTTCTTCAAAATTGGACTGTTGTTAGCAGGCATTAGGGCCTATCAAATGACCATAGTGGCATCAATGCGAATTAAGGTTAAGCAAGATCACCGGGCCATTCAATGAATTTTTCAGAAATTGAACGATGGATTTTTTTTTCAAATTACACCCCTGTATCCCCATCAGAATTTCTTCAAAATTGGACTGTTGTTAGCAGGCATTAGGGCCTACCAAATGGCCATAGTGGCATCAATGCGAATTAAGGTTAAGCAAGATCACCGGATCATTCAATGAATTTTTCAGAAATTGAACGATGGAATTTTTTTTTCAAATTACACCCCTGTATCCCCATCAGAATTTCTTCAAAATTGGTATGTTGTTAGCAGGCATTAGGGCCTATCAAATAGCCATAGTGGCATCAATGCGAATTAAAGTTAAGCAAGAGCGCCGGGCCATTCAATGAATTTTTCAGAAATTGAACTATTGAAATCTTATCAAATTACACCCCTGTATCCCCATCAGAATTTCTTCAAAATTGGACTGTTGTTAGCAGGCATTAGGGCCTATCAAATGACCATAGTGGCATCAATGCGAATTAAGGTTAAGCAAGATCACCGGGCCATTCAATGAATTTTTCAAAAATTGAACGATGGATTTTTTTTTCAAATTACACCCCTGTATCCCCATCAGAATTTCTGCAAAATTGGACTGTGTCTAGCAGGCATTAGGGCCTATCAAATGGCCATAGTGGCATCAATGCGAATTAAGGTTAAGCAAGAGCACCGAGCCATTGAATGAATTTGTCAGAAATTGAACTATTGAAATCTTATCAAATTACACCCCTGTATCCCCATCAGAATTTCTTCAAAATTGGACTGTTGTTAACAAGCATTAGGGCCTATCAAATGGCCATAGTGGCATCAATGCGAATTAAGGTTAAGCAAGAGCGTCAGGCCATTCAATGAATTTTTCAGAAATTGCCTTATGGAATTTTTTTTTCAAATTACACCCCTGTATCCCCATCAGAATTTCTTCAAAATTGGACTGTTGTTCACAGGCATTAGGGCCTATCAAATGGCCATAGTGGCATCAATGCGAATTTAAGTTAAACAAGAGCGCCGAGTCAATTATTGATTTTTTTCAGAAATTGAACTATTGAAATCATCCTCATCAGAATTCCTTCAAAATTGAAAAAAAAACTTTTATTTTAATGTCAACTTAAAGAAGTTAATTATATTATTGAATAATATTTCTTAAATACCTAACTTTCGGCTGAAATATATTGATCAACAATGTTGAATTTTTCTTTTCGGCTATCAAACCAAAGACACAATCTGCATTATCATTTTTGTTATTTTCGGCTGGCAACTTTCGGCTAACTTTAACAAGGTTAAAATTATACGATTTATAAAGTTAAATTATTATTTGTAAAATTTCGTTATGTAGACGAGATATGTGTACAGTGTTTTAAAAAAAAAATATTTCGTTTTTTGTGTGATGTATAGTTTCGTGTTTATTGGGTGGGAAAATTATTTATTTTAAATTATTATCCAAATTTAAATGTCATATAATATTAACATTTTGTTAAAAATTCAGTATTGTATAAAAATAATCACCTGAATTGGTCAAGGGGAATCATTTGGGTCGGAACCAAATGAATGCATTGGGAATAATGGATACCATCCGCCAATATGTTTACTTAAGCCTAGTTTATCAAAATTTAGTTCAGCACCACCCAAACCTTGATTATGTTCGAATCCAATGCACCGTTGCCACACCATTATTACTACGTTACGGCCTTGAATGTCACTTGCCTGTAAATATAAATAGACATAAATTTAGATTAAAACAAATTTAAAATTAAAATCGATATAAATTACTCCATATTTTAAAACTTGTTTATAATTTGGTTCAGCTGAATGCCGAACTACCCTCGTTTTTTTCTTGTACTTTAAACGTTCGCCATCCTTTAAATAGCATTTGACATAAGTATCAGGCGGTGTTTCGCAATCGACAGGTACAATATTCCTAGCGCTAATAACATCTACCTCCAACATTCCTTTAGTTAAAACAAAATCTAGTTTTAATTCTCCGTATCGTCCTGATATCAAACGATAGCCTTTCGGTTGGATTTGGGCCGGCCCCAAAATAACATTCTGCTGTTCTTTTGGCATAATAATACTGGTCGTATTTAAATTACTTGTACTGCTGCCCATATTATGTAAATTTGTTGTTGACGTATTAGTTTTACTGCTAGTACTGCCGATTCTGTTAGCCGAACCCTTCCATTTGGTTGCATGACTCAAATCGTCATCAGATGGCGGACTTATTTGATTTGTTACCACAAATAATTCAGGTAATTCCATTACACTCTGCTTGCGTGATGAGACACGACTTGCCCCTATAAATTTAGTGTAGAATAAATAATAAAGTTAAATTAATAAATAATTTTTTTCTGCATTAAATATTTTTTAAATTAACAAATTTTTAACAAAATGAACTTTCAATGAATTACTATTTAATTAACTTTATCTACCAAATGAAGACGATGTTTAATGTTATTGGGCAAGAAGTATATGTGCTTTTATTTCTTTGATGATTTTTTTTTAAGGATAAACAAAATCGAAAAATAATAATTATGATTTAAAGTTTAAATACAACAAGCAAACCTTAAAAGATAATTAAAAGAGAAAAAGTTTATCAGAAGCATACTTTTTATACTTTATAAATTAATGTTAATTCATGCAAAAGCTTTGTTTGGAATTAGGCAAAAGCACAAAATAATAATTAAAATAATTCAAGAAGAATAAATTTTATCCTTTAATAATAGCATTCGGCTGTTTTTGTTTCAGGTATATACTGATAAAATTTATCTGTGAGCAAAGTGAATTCTGCCGAGTTTGTTATAATTATTATTATTATGTTGAGAATTATTGTGTCTTAAATACTCTTAAGTACCCTTTTCAAGTTCAAAAGCAGATTTATTTTTGTTTTATAAAAATGAACAAACTTGATTGGTATCTCTCATATTGTCTGTGTACGATGAAATTAATTTTGCGTTTATAAAATATAAAAACATTTGTTAAAGCCTGGTAAAGTCTGCATAACTATTTTGTTTTTATCTTCTACAAAATATGATTCTTTCGAGTAAAGGAAGCGGAATAACCTTATTGTTAAGCGGAAGATTAATATAACAACGCAGGTAAGAATTTCATTGGCTTTCCGGAAACTTTATTGTTTAGGACGGATGTAAATTACATACGTTTTTTCCTTGGCAATTGTGTATCCACCGCATTCACCTGATATGGCTCCAGCTGACATTTTTCTTTATCCAAAACTCAAACTTCCACTTCAAAGCACCCGTTTCGGTCGATAGAAGACATACAAGAGAATTCGTTGGTATAAGTGTTTTATTTTGGAAGGGGCATACTTTGGAGGAGATACAATAAATTTGAATGAGTAATAAATATTTAACGTTTTATTAACCAATTTCCGTTACTTTTTTGACAGAAATTATGTCGTTGTATTCTTCTATTCATCAATAAATCGTATTCTGCTAAAGGGGTTTCTAATAAGAGGTTTCATTTTGATATTTAAAAAAACGAGTATTTTTTAAGAAAGATCAATGAATATTTATTTCATTGTAAAGATGAAGGTATGCCATTAACATTTGAAAATGATATCAACCAAATGGCCGGCACTACTACGCTTGCAGTACCATATGCTGTTCATGAAATTTTCCATGATCAATTTGCACATTTGCGACTGTATATCCTCGATAACTTCATGAATTCCATTGGCATAGACCTTTCAAGTGACACCAAAGAAAAAAGTCTAAAGGTGTTAAATCACAAGATCTCGTTGGCCAATTGTGATCACGTGTGTTCTCGAAGAAATGGCACGGTTAGGAAACTTTTCTTGCAAAATTGAGGAATTTTCGTTCCATGTGTGACACGTAGCGCCGTCTTGCTGAATATAAACATCGTTCACATCAATATCTTCCAATTCCGGCCATAAAAAATCATAAATCATAGCTCGGTACCTCAACCCATTCACCGTAACAGTTGCACCAGCCTCTCTCACTGCACCAAACAGTGACACGTCGAGGATGGAGAGGCTTTTCAAAAATCATTCTTGGATTTTCTGAGCCCCAATTGCGACAATTCTGCTTATTAACGTAGCCTCCGAGGTGGAAATGGGCCTCATCACAGAAGATGATTTTTCGATGAAAATGCGGTTCATTTTGATGCATTTTAAGGATCCAATCGTCGAAGATATCACGTTTATGGTGATCAACCGGCTTGAATTTTTGTGTGTCCTGAACTTTAAAAGCTTTAAGACCTTAGTCTTTATGTAAAATACGGTGTAATGTCGTTCGGAATGTCTAATTCCAAAAATCGACGAGGAATTGACAAACCTGGGTTTTCGTCCACTCTATACGGGCTACACCTGCAATATTCTTAGTTGTTTTTGAGAAAAGCACACTGTTTCGATTCGTCACATCACTAACTTATCCCAACAGCTCAATTTTTTCCACCAGTTTCACTATTGCCGGCCGAGAAGGTGCTTCACGACGACCCAAAGTGCTTTAGTTTTGCGAACTATGACTGCAAATTTTTACCATTTTTGTAATGAATTTTAACAATTTCAATGCGTGTATCGTACCATTATACAAAATCCAAATCCATTATACAGCTTTTCTTTTCGTGGTTCGATTGAACTTTATACTATATCTCACTAAATTTCGTGGTTTTCATATTTATTTATTGGCATATATTTAAGGGCAAATATTTTAATTTTTTAAAATAATTTCCAAATTTAATAAAAACATGTTTAATTATTTTAAAAGATTTTATTATTTTTGTTAATTTAATTAGGATTAAGAATTATTTGAATTCAATGTATTTATAAAAAAAAAATTGGTTGTCCTAAACAACAGAAATCCAGAATTTTGACAAAACAAACCAGGGCTGGGATGTTCTAACATCACAATGTATCGATAATTTATCGAAGTTTATTTCTCGTTTCTGTCGAATAAAATTTGTCCTTGTTTCATTTTTTATATCATTTACCAGCCTGCTAGATTACAATATTGTGATGTTTCTACTGCGTTTCTATCACCAAATAATTTATTTTCGATTCTAGAACGGAAATAAGTGAAATAGATATTGTTCAAATATATTTTAGTAGGTTGTGATAGCAATAGAGAAGAAATAATTGACAAACGAAACAGAAGTCAAATTAATTCTAGCTGAAAGAGACGTAGACTTCGATAAAATATCGAAAAATGGTGATGTTACAACATCCCAGCCCAGTTTTTTTATCAGCTAGGGCCTAGTTGTTTTTCAACGGATACGCCATTTCGCTTGCTGGTCTATAAGAGATTCCCAGAAAAAATCAGAAAATTGTACATTCGATTTGTAGTACTCCAAGACAAATTAGTCTGCCATAAACACTCTAGGCCCCCAAGTTGGACAAATCAAACATATTGTGTCACTTAGCTTGCTGGTTTGTAGGAGATAGTCCTAACAATTCAGAAATTGGTACGTTTGATTTGAAGTACTCCAAAGAAAATTTGGCTTTCTTAAACACTCGAAACCCCAATTTTTACAAAACGAACGAGTTTTTTTATTAGATAAGACGTAGTATCTTTTCACTATAGGTAGGTATAGGGTAGCAATTTTTTTATCAAATTCAGTGAAAAATGAGGAAGCCAAGAAACGGTCGTTCCGTTAAAAAACTTTTTTCCTTTTCTCGTGCTATTTCGCTTTTAACAATTTTTGTCATCATACCAAAATGATTATTGATAACGATTAAATTTTTGAAAAGTCGTATTTATCACAAATGCTGGTTTGTGATGGTTTGCAATAAAAAAATCCCCCAGTATTACATGGGCCCTATTCTAGCAATTCCCCGGGAATATGGAATTGGTGAAAGAATTTTCTTATAAATTTTATTTAAATAATTTTTTTAATTCAGTAGTAATTTTTTTGAAAACAGATTAAAATTGGGAATAATTTTCCCTGGTAGATCATGCATTGAAAACATCAGCTTTCAAGCGGAACTAGTAAATTCAAGGGACTGTTTTGCAGCTGCCAGAAATCTCGCTAAAGACTTCCACTCAAGAAGTACAGCCATCAAAGACGGGAATAGAGAGTTCGGAACAAACGTGGCTGATGTTATCTCAGTATAGTAAAAATACTTTCAAATTCACCTAAATCAGATTGACGACGTGACCCACATTAGAGCAATAGCTCCTCCAGGTGAAGAGGTTCTTGTTGAATATCTCACAGTAGAGAAAACCATACATCATCTATATATAGACTCATATGCTTAGGAATACCAGAGAAACCCTTTTCCCTGTGTAAATTAACAACGTCTGGGTCTGTGTGTAGAACTGTCATTGAAGGAACTGTGTCACATCTGGATTTCGACAGGGAGATGCACTCGCGCCTGTGCAGTTCAATTTGGCGCTTGAGTACGTAGTCAGGAAAAGCACCATTGAAACTTCGTGCTGTATACTCTGTATCAGGCCAAATTCTGGGATATGCAGATGATATCGTGCTTCTTGGCCGAAGACCTAGCGACATCGAGGACAGTTTCTTACCGTTCAATCGCTGTGCAAAAAGATTTGGTTTGGAGGTGAACAGTAGCAAAACCAAATTTTTATCAACATCAGGGAACATCTCCATGTTAAATCTCAAAATTGGTGACCATAACTATGCAGGCAGAAATAAAAGCCAGAATTGCTGTCGGACTATCGCAGTCATGCAAGTTCGCACTTTATAAAGCACTCATTAAACCTGTGCTGGCTTTCGGAAGCGAGCGCTGACTATAACCTCTAAAGATTGTTGATTCGGCCTAGTTAGAAGTTTGCTCGGCCTAGTTAGAAGGTCCCCACAATAACGGATGATCAATAACGTGTTTCACCAACAACCAGGTGGAGATAGAATTGAGGAACGGTTCCAGGGCTCTTTTCTTCAAATCGGTGGAAATTTCCACATTCGAATATAATATGCTTTAAAATTCTTTGTATTTTTCGAATTTTTCCCCGGCTACTTTAAGCTCAAAACAGAACAAACCGACCAAATGATTGGTTAAAGCTTTGGCGTTTGGATTGGGAGGTACCGGGTTCGAATCCCGATAGGGGCAGGATGCAAAGTGAAATTTCATCAACAGATTACGATATGTAGTGAAATGTAACACATCTATGACCCCTGTCGGTATGCAAAACATCCAGGCCAGAATAGTCTGGCATGGTGCTTGCAATATGCAGATGGTCTTAAATCGGTCATATAGCCGTACTTTCTCGAGTAGGCCGGGAGGCGTAAAGTAAGGACGTAAAGAGCATAACCGCGAAAGAGCAGGGTGAGCCTTGAGCCTAAAAACAGATCACATAGTTAACAATAAAAAAAATAGAACAAGAGCGAAAGCGGCGAGCGAAATCGCCAGTTGTATTACAAAACACCGAAAACATGCACCACAAACACAACCATCGGCGCAGGCAACGATGATTTTTTCGTTGAAATAAATTTAGAGTCAATTTCTATTTTTAGCGCTGACGAAACAATGCTGCCAATTTTTTATATACATATATAAGGTGGTAACGTACGTCATGTGCGAAAAACATAAAAGATAAACAATTTTTATAATTTTATAATTTTTATTATCCGAGTATGCTAACTTTTAGAATCCATTTCCTCATTGTAGACGCTCGTCGTTATCGCTCTTGTTCTGTTTCGAGCTTTTTCATTTTTTCAAATTTGTTTGCAAGTTTTCAATTATTTATTTCCCTACAAACGCTGTATGCCAAACTTAAGGTAAATCGTTTACTACGCTAAAAACCGGTTTTATTTTCGATCAGTTTGTCATAGAGTTTTTGAAAAATAATTGAATTTACCGAAAAATTTACCTAAAATTGATTTTTACCTTAAGTTTGGCACACAGCCAAAGATAATAATTCCGCATCGATTTACCCAGTCGGAATTTTTCCCTTAATATTGATTAAAGTGGCCGGCGAAAAATTAGAATTTTAAAGCAAATAATATTCGAATGCGAAAATTTCCACCGATTTTAAGAATAGGGATTCAGAGTGCCTAAAGTGTCTGTTATTTTGGAAATAAATTTAAAACGCACTTTAATCCGTTTATAGATTAGTATATCTAATCCAGTTTAAACGCGGTTAAACCCTTGACACAAACGTGCTGATAAACAAAAATTTCTTTCTACTTACTTTGTTCAAAATACAATAATGTTAATTTATCGATTTTTAGTCTGTGCTGTGGGAAATAAAATTTACGTCTTCTTGGTTAATTTATATTTGTCATTTTGAACTATACAACAATATTGAATTTAAAAGATAAATAACTTAAACATTTAAAAATTCATTCAAGAGGAAATAAAATAAATAAATAAATTTAAAGGAAACATACATAAATTTACAATACTTAATGGTGCTTGGGTGAGATTAGAAAGTGAGCTCTAAACACAAAATAAATTTTAAATTATTGTATGTAGTAGAAAATTGCTCTAGTTCGAATATTTTTATAGATTAATTTTCCCGTAATACATACAACATAACAAGGAACAAGAACGTTTTTTTTGTAACTCAACAAACTTGTGTACTACATGCAAGCATTATAATCTTACCACACAGGTGAAAATTTTACGTATTGATTAGTTTGGTTATAATTTAGAATTAAAATTTATAAACGAATATTTTTGTTTATTGTGTTTTTATAAATTTATCTATCTAGGTTTAATATTAAATTTAATTTTCTAGTAGAAATCATCCAGGACTGTAAAATATTTAAAAAGTATATATTTTTTTTTTATAAAAGTAAAATAAAGAAATTTAAGTTATTTAAACAGAGTTTTAAATTATATTAATAACATTGTAATAAATATATATTAGCATAGTTTCTAATATTTACAAGTACATGTACATAGATTAATACGAGTATAATATATTTTAAAAAAGATTGGAACGTGTCGTGGAAATTTTAAAAATATTTCAAAGCTTGTTGTACAATGTTTCCCAATTAATATAGACGTTTCTACATCTGAGAAACATTGTTCTTGTATTAAAGTGCGTTTGGTGCAGATTAGATTGAATGAAAGCCTTTATCTGTGTGTAGATGCAAATTGAAATACTGACAAAGCAGAGAATATGTTAGAATCACACAAGGTGCGATTAAAAAGGCATGAAAGCTTTAGTTTTAGATAAGAGAAAAAAATATGTAAATAGGATAAAGTTCATACTGCGACTGTTTCCAATTCTTTTCTTTATAAAAATCAAAATGTTCATCTTACTTCTCGACGATGATCTGGATAAGGTTTTTTCCGTAGGACCCGTTAAACTCATTGTACGTCCTAATTCTCCTTTAACCGCTTTAAGCGATCGTAAAATTTCGTCAGGATCCCGACGTACACACGATGATCGCCGGCGATCTCGATTATAACTAGGTGGCGGTGGTGTCGCTTCAATTTCTTTATTTTCTTCGCGATCTTGAAACGATGATCGTCTCGATCCGGGTAACGATCGTGAAAAATCTTTACCAAGATTATATACCTCTACCTCAAGCGTTTCGGATTGTGATGAACCTCGCCGTGATCCAGCTATCCATGCATGATCTGGATGTAGCAATGATGCACCATCACCGATCGAATCAACATCGTCGGACATTGATCGATTTATTAGATAATCAGTACGGCGTACCCGTGACACATCAACACAAGCGAGTGATCCGCGAGGTGATGCGTTTGGTGTTTTAGATGGTTGTGATGCTGTTAGTTGACTCAACTGTTTTGGATCTTCTAGACGATACCAAACCGCACGATCATCTAGAAACGCTTTTTGTAAATCGACAGTACACTCGCCTAGAAATACTGATTCCGTTTGTGGCACTAAATCCCACAATTCTATTGCCAGCGAACGGTCCATTAAATTTTCCGGTGGTATATTACAAAAACTTAGTGTTGCATTCCATATTGGGTTCAGTGTTGGCGGTGATACCTCTGTTTGTGCCACATGACCATCACCGCTGTAATTTATAGATTATTTAAATACTATATACAATTGTTTTCAATTAATAAATATTTTACTTACGTTCTGGGAGCAATTTTAACTTTTGCGTAGGCCTCCGGTAAATTTCCATGTCCACCTGAATCATCTCGATACGCTAAATCATCGCCAGCCATTAGTGATACGACTAATTCATTTCGTTCACCATGATACCACACCTGTATTTGTACACGTCCAGAAACAGTTTTTTCTCGTTGAATTTGTTCCTAATGCAACCAAAAAGTAAAAAAAAATTGAATTAATTTTGTATATTTTGTGAACCTGTACTTCAAAAAAAAATTATATTACATAAATAAACAAAAGTAAATTATTTTAAACAGATAAAAAGTTAAATAAACTAAATAAAAAATTTTTTTAAATGAAAACTAAATTCATAAAAGGTTTAGCTCTATAATAGCTCCTGGATATGTTTTTGAATTCAACATCAAACAAAAAACGAAATATGTTTTTTAAAACACATTTTTTAAATTACATAAAATTTTCATGTAAAATATTATGTTGTTTCATATCTTTGTGAAAAAAATGTAAAATTTGTTTTGTGTTGTACGGAAAAATGTTGGAAAAATGTATTTTATAAAAATCATAAAAAATTCCGTATATTTTGTGCTGCAACGGTTCATTGTGTACTACACATTCTACATCATGCATAGTTGGATACTACCTTAAATACAATGTACGAGTATTTGAATACAAAACCTGCTACTTATAAACTGCATCTAATTAAAAAACCAAATTATGTACACTACATTACATGCATTTTTATGAACGGTGGGTACTTTAACATTTTAATGTAAGTGTGTGTATTGTCATATATTGTGTGACAATGACCCTAAAATTAGCTATTGATGTTTATGGTGATTATGGGTCTAACAAGTCTAAATATATGCCAAGAATTTCTTTTCAATTCACTGTAAAATTTGCTAAGAGATCCTTCATCGGAGTCATCATGTTAGCATAATCTATCAAAACCATTTTTCATAGAAATAACATGAAATTTTGGATTGCATCCGATTTAGTATTATAAATTCAGATTTTTCTGAAACCAAAAGAAAAAAGAAAGTTTATTTATCATATGTAGATGAATACAATTCATACGTAAAAATAGGACATTAATATATTTATTGGGATGACCACTAAAATGTGTTCACGACAATCGTAGAAACTGCTCATTATACTTTTGATTTTTAATTATATTTATATACATTATTCATTACCTTTCAAATAAATTAGCGAGATTCGCTTAAAGCGAAACAAAAACGGCACACAAGCGAACAGTAATTTTTATAAAACTTATACAAATACTTAATCTTGTTTATTCTCTGTACCGTGTGTATACGCATAATAATTTCACATAGGTATCACAAACATTTCGTTTTTGTTTCGCCGTGGCGTTACAATTGCGAAATAATCCAAATAAGATTCATCACATTCGATTTATTTACGCATCATCAACTTTAGAGGGATAACATGTGCAGCTATTTTGTTTTCTTCGTTCTTTTTACAATTTTTACTTTAATTTGATTTTCAATCATTGATAAAATAACTAAGGTTGTCGGAAATGATTTGCTTCAAATTTTACTCTTGCAGAAAGCATCAGGACGTTAAAGAAAACGCCAACTGATTCGAATATTGATATTATTCCGTTTGGTTGATTGTTTTACTCACATTTCGGTCTGAGCCATCCAAAATATGACGTATATTTTATTGCAAGCAATAGTTACCATGGCGATGTGGTGCATATTGCTATCGAAATAGATGGTGTGACTTTGGCAAAAAAAAACTCCACCAGCCAGCTTTGACCGATACTACGAAATAGCGTTCAATTTACTCGTATATTTTTTAGGGATATTTTCCTTTATGCAAATATTTGCTAAAACATTTTGTGGGTGAGCTTCAGTATTTGAAAGTTGTTTACAGAATTATTCAGACATACTAAGATTAAAATTAGTTGTCTTGACATGAAGCTGTATGGGGAAATGAAGTTGGCACTTATATCAGCACCTTCTCGCGGTAAAACCGGGCATGTAGCCCACTACGGTTTTTGTGGTGTGTTAGGCTGAAACACGGTGCGAAATGGGCCGTAGTATGGTGTTAATCGTACCGTATGGGGCTAGGTTGGGGGATCGGTATTTAAAAAGTAGCCTCTAGCGGTGTGTCTGAATATCCGCCGTGGATCTCGGCCCAGATGGACATTTCTTTCGGCCTCTTAAAATCCTGGAATATAATGCTGGTGGGATTTTGGCCTTTAGGCTTGGTATCCAAGGCGTAGGTAAGATGGCTGAGTTTGTTACAGCATGACCAGATTAAAGGATTTCGTAGCCAATTCCTGTAAGAATGCCAATTCAATCATATGAACTAAATTGGGTGGTGATTAGTTATGATCTAACCGAATTTCTTTAAGCCTGTTTTAAATTCATAACCTCGACAAAAAATTTTCCTACAATTATATCTTACACATCAGATTAAACTTTTAACGGATAAGTGATGACCTAGTTTTAGAAGCTCATCCCAAAAACTTTTAGTTTGTACCAAAAACGACTTCTACCATAATAAGCCAAGTTTTAATCAGCAAAACGAATTTTAGAATTAAGTTAAAAAAATCGTTCGAATTTTGTTCCAAAAACAGGACTTTACCTTATTCAGCTTAAAACTTAGTTTTTTTAAACCTACCTACGATCAAGTTCGGGTAAGCAATAACCGGGTTCCACCTGCATCCACATTTCATCTATGATTTACTTTCTACCGATCTAGAGGCTTCGAGAATACCACTCAAAAATAAAATACGAGCTCCCGTCATAAATTTTTCTATACAGATATTTTTTTTTTAATTTAAGCGTAAAACTCTTTTTTATTTCCAGGTACAACAAAAAAGCACCTTAACCAAAAATTCCTATTATTTATTTAGGGTCAACCTCTTTAGTAAAAGCATAGAAAAATCAGTTTACCATAGATTTCTCATTTTTATAAATCGAGAAACAAATGAGTTGAGTAAAAAAGTTCGGATAATTCCAATGCCATCATTGTATTTGTGACTTTATATTGCGCACAATGTAAAGTCACAAATAAAAACATGACATTGGAATTGTCAGAACTTTTTATGTTTGTAAAGTATTTAGGGGACTAGTTTTGGGTTCATGCGTTAAAAACAGGTATTTTTAAAGTTGCGTTAAATTGTTGCGTTAAATTGTATTTTAACGTAAAATGTTATACAGAAAAACCTCGATTTAACGGGCTAATGGGATCCGTTAATTGGAGTCCATTAAATCCGAATATTTTTAAATTTAATTTATTCGATCGTATTTAATCTGGGACGGAACCCAGGCATTTCTTAACCGATTATGTTGGGATTGGGTATGTTGGATGGAAAAGTGATTCTTAAATGATTTTGTGAAGGAATTTTAGAATATGGCCACCTGGGACGGAACTCAATCAATTTTTAACCGATTATGGGTATGTTGGAATATGGTCACCTGCGACGGAACTCGATCAATTATTAACCGAATATGTTGGGAATGAATATGTTAGATGGAATGGAAATGCGATTATTAAATAATATTTGGAAGAATTTCTGGAATATAGACGAGTAAAAAATTTGTATAATTAGTTATAGCTGATTTTTTAATATCGCGTTTAATTTAGTCCGTCAGTTGGTTTGTGCTCTTTTCGTCCAACTTAACTTTATATGATGCCTCCGATAGTCTGTATTATGACAATCCAAAAGATTGAAATCCAAAAGTAGGTCTCTTTTTTAAATAGATATCTTGAAATCCGGGATTTCTTTTGACCCAGAATTTTATTTTTGGGATTTTGATTCCCGGGATTTTGAGTTCCGAGATTTTCATTTTGGGGTATTTGATTTCTGGGATTTTGGCTTCCAGAAATATGATTTCTGAGATTTAAAGTTCCGGGATTTTGATTTCCGGTTTTTTAATTTTTTGAATTTTTAAAACGGGATTTTGAAATTCGGGACTTTGGGAGTTACCCCAATTGTATATCTTAATTTGTAAATAGTGATATAAAAAGATGATGCAAAATATTAATGTTAAAAAATACAACGTATTCTAATCGATGAGCAGTTTAGAGAACCAGACTTCATTAAGCTTCTAATTGTAGGATGTAAAAGTACGCCACTTCTAATTATAATATTTGAATATTTATGGTATAGAATAGTAACAACTTAGGACTATATGCATTTTAAACAGCCTAAGGACTATATGCATTGTACGACTATGTAGTACAAGGTGAAATACTCAAAACGCAAGCAAAATGTAATTTTTATCACTTATTTTTATGATTTTTAATTTATGTTGATTTACTTTATTTATGATTATTAATTGCGTGGCTTACTGGATGAACGCACGAGAATGAATATCATGAACAAACAATTTTGACCATTCGACCATTTGTCATAAATGTCATGTTGGTATGACTGTTCATACCAAATTACGAACACATCCCAAATACAGAATAATTGTATTCAACCAAATCGTTTAGTACGTTTTTGGTGTATGATGTGCAGACAAAAGTGACATTTCTCAACAAATGGTGGAGTGTTTACATTTGTTTCATAAGTAAGTATAAATTATATTACAAATTATATAAACTAATGGTTACATAAATTATTTAACTCTAGGTATGCATTTAGATGCAAGGAAAATGGTAAGTTAATATTACAATATAAATGTGAAACTAATTTTATTGCTAGTTTTTAGTTTGCTGCCTTTTATTGCTTCATGTGTTACAGGATGAGACAGCTGGATGCAGGTAGGTATTTTCATTGATACAGGATCCGGAACATGCATGTTGAATGGAAGTTGAACATACCGCCGCCCTTGACTCGGATGAGTCAATTAATGGAAGGATACAGATTTTATTAATCGGACGCTTAAATGTGCTCGAAGCGGTTTGTACAGTCACAACCCGTATTAAATTGTCACGTCCAGGATGAACTTCTAAGATTCTCGCTAACGGCCATCGTGCAGGTGGTGCGTTTTCCTCCTTTAAGATGACTAGATCACCAACCTTAATTTGATTGACTGCTTGATTGCACTTGTTGAGTTGGTTTAGAGTTGTTAGGTATTCGGCATGCCAGCGAACCCAAAATTGCTGAATCAGTTTTTGAATCATCTGCCATCTAGACAATGTACTATGTTTGACATTCAATAGCGATGGCTCTGGTATCAGTGTCATTGGATGGCCCAATATGAAATGAGCTGGTGTTAGTGGGTCCTCACTTTCATCGTTGCGGCATAGCGGACGTGAGTTAAGTATGGCTTCTATTTCTTTCAGGAAGGTGAGTAATTCTTCATATGACATGATGGTTTCCCCGACGACGCGTTTTATATGAAATTTCGTCGATTTGACGGCAGCCTCCCATAAACCTCCAAAGTTGGGCGCTGCCGGTGGTATGAGATGCCATTGTGTGCCCTGTTCTGCTGCCCAGGTACTGACTTTATGATAGAATTGCGTTGAGTTAAACAGGTCTTGGAGTTCTTGTAATTGGTTTATGGCCCCAATAAAATTCGTCGCGTTGTCAGAATACAAGTCCGTGCAGATTCCTCTTGTACTTTGAAATCGACGCAATGCTGCTACGAATGATTCTGTACTTAGATTTGTGACCAACTCGATGTGAACAGCTTTAACTGCCATACACACAAAAATACAGATGTAGCCTTTAATTATTTTTGAGCTCCGTATCTGATGGGCCTTAATTCGGTATGGCCCAGCATAATCGAGACCACTTTTGATAAATGGCCTAACAAAGGTCACCCTTGACGGTGGCAGCTGGCCCATTAACTGGGTTTGAACTTTGACTTTATGACGGTGACATATAATGCAGTGGTGAATGACCTTCTTTATAAGGTGCTTTCCGCGAACGATGTGAAATCTTTGCTTTGTATAGCAAGCCAGTTGCGAAATTCCTGCGTGAAACAGCTTTCGGTGATAGTGTTCTATCATTCTCTGCACCAATAAATGATTTGACGGAAGAATGATTGGATGTTGAGTGTCAAAATTGAGTGGTGCATTGGCTAATCTGCCACTAACTCTTAGAATACCGTGATTGTCTGCGAATGGATAAAGTTTAAATAACTTACTTTTTGGTGATAGCTGTCCCGAATGTATTGACTTGACATCTTCCGAAAACGCTTGGGCTTGCACGTGCCTGATGATGTAATTCTCGGCTTGGTTGAGTTCATCAACTGTGAAACTTCCGTACGATTTTGATTTCGTTAATCGTTTTGCATTCAAAATCCATCTGCGGATACGAGCTACTAGTCGTATTATTATTGGATACTTCGATACTCGTGTGATCATCTCTTCTATCTGCTGGTCAAAGACATCGCCTTCTTGCTCTATATGGTAGGACTGCAAAATTGGTTCATCATCTTGTGAAACTTTAATGGTTTCGGACGGAATTTTGAATGGGTTTGCACATAACCATGATGGACCCATCCACCACAAAGTTTCATTTTTCAGTTCACTTGGGGGCACTCCACGAGTTGCTCGATCAGCTGGATTTTCCGATGATTTGACATGATGCCACTGATTTCGATTCGAGTAGGATAGTATTAATCCAGTCCGGTTTGCAACATATGTAGGCCACGATTTAGGCGGTTTGGATAACCAGTCCAATACTATCTTGGCATCGGTGTAGAAGAATTGTTTTGGTGGGGTTTCGAAGTTTAGTGCCGTTGTAACTGTCTCCATTAACTTAACTAATAATGCAGCTGCACAAAGCTCCAATTTGGGAATTGACACTGTTTTTATGGGAGCTACCCTTGATTTGGCTGCAATGATATTAGTATAAGCTTCTGTTGGTGATATTATTGCACGAGAGTACAAAACTGCAGCATAGGCGTCCTTTGACGCATCACAAAACCCATGAATTTCAATAGTCTCCGTCGAATACAGCCACCTTTTGATTTCCAATTGCTCGATTATACTGAGCTCGTTTCTCAACCTTGTCCAATTCGTCTTACACGACTCTGGCAAGATATCGTCCCATCCAAGTTTCTCGAGCCATAGTTGTTGGAACATGACTTTAATCATGATTGTGGTTGGAGATAACCAACCCAGTGGGTCGAAGATCCTCGATGATTCTGACAATAAACTGCGTTTTGTCATAAGAGATTGTTCTGGGATAGCAACCTTGAACCTAAAGATGTCGCTGGATGGTTCAAAATACAATCCTAATATGGATACCGTCTTCGCACTGTCGTTAAATGATCGTTGTGCTGGTTGAAGATCACCTTCGTTGATATCATCCAAGAGATGGGGATGATTTGCGGACCACTTCCTTAGTTTAAATCCTGCAGATCTCAGAATTTCTATTAGTTCATTTCGTAGTACTAACGCTCCGTTAAGCGTGCTTGACCCGGTGATCACATCGTCAACATATACATCTGATTTTAGCACTTCAGCTGTGTTTGGATACTTGGCATGAAATTTATTAGCGATATGGTTCAATGAATATGTTGCCAAAAATGGTGCGGATGCAGTACCATATGTGACTGTCAGTAGTCGGTAGTGCTGCAATTGATGATCAGCTGACTCTCGCCAAAGTATACGCTGGTAGTCAGTATCCTCTTTTCGGACCATCACTTGACGGTACATTTTCTCAATGTCCGCGCTGAAGACAAATTTGTGTTTTCTGAATCGTAACGAAATTTCAAACAGGCCTTGCTGGACTGTTGGTCCCACCATTAGCTCCTCATTTAGTGACTGACCTGACGATGTTTTTTGTGAGCCATTAAATACAACTCGAAGCTTCGAACAGTCCGAACTCTTAAAAACGCCATGATGTGGTAAGTAATATGGTTGAGTGCCAGGCTGGTTGATTTCATGACTTGGTATGGACTCCATGTGGCCTAGTCGCTCATATTCTCGCATAAAGGAGACATATTCTATTTTTAATTGAGCATTTGAACATAATCGTTTTTCCAGTGTTTGGAATTGACGCAATGCGATATTGAAGGAATGGCCCAGATGAGGTGGAGTTCTCCTGAATGGTAAGGCAACTGTTACCCTTCCATCTTGGTTGCATTTTACAGTGGCCTTGTAATGGTCAATGCATTTGGATTCTTCAGCTGTATATTCGATTGTTCGTGGTATACTTTCGGTTTCCCAAAACTTCCGTAATATCTTATCGATGTCGACTTCTTGTTGCTCCGTGATATGTACCTGATTTGATGTAGTGGGCACGCCTTGCGACGATCTTCCGCCAGCCACGATCCAGCCCAGTCGAGTGTTTTGGAAGATAACGTTTTGATTATTGCTCAACACTTGTCCGGCATTCATTATTTCAAAGAAATGATCACTGCCTATAAGTAAGTCGATAGGACCTGGTTTTTCAAAGGTAGGATCAGCCAAACTAATTTCGGTATCACTTGGTAATTGCACTGCTACTGGATTGGTTGGTAGTTGCGAGGTCAACTTGGTGACGATGAGGGCATCAATGTTGAATGAGATTTCATGACTAATTCTCGATCTGATCGTAATATTGGTAGTTCCCTTTGAGCAGCCCGCTTTCGTCCCCCCAATGCCTTGTAAGAAGATTCTTGCGTTCGCCTTGCTCAACTTTAATCTATTCACGCACGATTCCTTTATGAGTGACCTGGTGGAGCCTGAGTCTAGTAGGCCTCGAATGGTATGCCAGTTGTTATGGCTATCTCGAACTTCAACCAACACAGTCGGTAATATTGCATTTGCACTGACAGCGTGACTGACCACAGCGGGTTTGTGGTTTGCTCCTGGGGAGGCAGTTAGGGTCGTGCTAGTGGATGGTTTGGCTTCTGCCGATATACCTTGAGTTACAGTTGGTGGAGAATGAACGAGGGTATGGTGTCTACGATGGCAAAGTTGGCATGTTCTTCTAGATCGGCACTGGTAAACGCTATGGTCTTTTCCGAGGCAATTAATGCATCGCTGCTGTTCCTTTAGGAATTGTTTTCGATCACTGATGGTCATGGATTTGAACTTGGCACATTCAAAAAGACGATGTCGATCGACGTTGCACAGTGGACATAATGGTAATAATGTTATCGAGTCAAAATGTAACACCTTAGATGGTTGATGTGATTTGGTGTCTTTCCCACTGGTCGCTTTGATCTCTGTAAGTGCATCGACGCGGTTCAATAAAAAATCAAGAAACCCTTGCAAAGTTGGAAAGTCTTCCTCTGCGGTTTTGTACCTCCAAGCTTTCCTGGTCTCATCATCAAGTCGATCAATTGCCATAAAAATGAGCCAGGGGTCGCGTGCTTCTGCCTCCTTGCCTAACGCTTTTAATCCTCTTACGACTTCGTCTATATTGTCATGGAATGCTACAAGCTGGGCAGCATTTGCTTTGGATACCTTCGGTTGTTCAAGAAACGATTTGATGTGCGCTTCTACAATAGGTTTCTTCTTATCATATCGTTTGACGAGTCGTTGAATAGCTTCGATGTAACTGGCGTCGTCTACTCGAAGATGGCTAATTAGATTATATGCATTTCCTTTCAAAAGTCCCTTGAGATACTTAAACTTCTGCGCCGGCGATAATGAGGTATTTTCATGTACAGTTGATGAAAATATGTCGTAGAAGGATTGCCAGTCCTTGAGGTTACCATCGAATGACGGCATTGTTAATGACGGTAGCTTGAAGTCTGATGTTGGATTGACTACGATACTGCTATCCAGTGGTGAATCATGAACAATTGGCTGGTGAATTTCCGACGTAGCACGCATTAGGCTTTGCAGCTTTGGGATGATTGAATAATAATTGTCAACAACGATGTCCATTTCCGACGATACGGTAGAATCAAGGTCAAACATGGCATCTTCGGTAGCAATAAATTCGGTGTATAATTTGTGCGCATTATCGCATCGAACACGTAAATCATCGTACGAAAGGTTTGTGCCATTCGCCTCAATGTAATTCGCGAGGCGAGTTAATTGCCCCTTAATAATCCCTTTTCTTTTAATCAACTTATCCATGATTCACACAATAATTTATAAAAATCACACACAATATAAACACGCGGTTGATTAATTTTGATTTGATACTATGTTTTATCAAAATGGCGAAATTTTCTTTCACACGCGGTGATTGCTTTTGTTTTGTAGAAGCTTGTATTAATGATTGCCGGTTAGCTTCAAATATCCGGCTCGAAGGACCAGTACAATGTACGACTATGTAGTACAAGGTGAAATACTCAAAACGCAAGCAAAATGTAATTTTTATCACTTATTTTTATGATTTTTAATTTATGTTGATTTACTTTATTTATGATTATTAATTGCGTGGCTTACTGGATGAACGCACGAGAATGAATATCATGAACAAACAATTTTGACCATTCGACCATTTGTCATAAATGTCATGTTGGTATGACTGTTCATACCAAATTACGAACACATCCCAAATACAGAATAATTGTATTCAACCAAATCGTTTAGTACGTTTTTGGTGTATGATGTGCAGACAAAAGTGACATTTCTCAACAAATGGTGGAGTGTTTACATTTGTTTCATAAGTAAGTATAAATTATATTACAAATTATATAAACTAATGGTTACATAAATTATTTAACTCTAGGTATGCATTTAGATGCAAGGAAAATGGTAAGTTAATATTACAATATAAATGTGAAACTAATTTTATTGCTAGTTTTTAGTTTGCTGCCTTTTATTGCTTCATGTGTTACAGGATGAGACAGCTGGATGCAGGTAGGTATTTTCATTGATACAGGATCCGGAACATGCATGTTGAATGGAAGTTGAACATGCATTTTATACAAAAGGTATTTAAGGAAATGTCTCAAGTTACAAAATTCGACTAACGCAAACAGTAGTTAAAGATATCTCAAGCGATCGGCATACATTTTATTCAAGTTTGTCAATAAAAATTAAAAATTTATATGTTTTAGCAAATAAAATAATAAATTGTTGTGTAAAATAAAACCCACGAATTTTTGAAAATTTTTCCTCTGTTTCATTACTCTTCATAGCACTATTTACTCTTTGGTTTTAGATTATTCAAAATTTTGATGAAATTTTCAAGTTTTATATCGGGCGAGGTAATACAAGTATTGGCCAGTGTTTACAAATAGATCGGACAAACCACTACTCTCGAGGTACCAATACAGTACCCTGAACGCCTTTTTTTAATTTTTTTTTTAGTTTCATAATTTTGACCTATTTATTTTTTTTACCGAGCACTATAAAGATGTCCACGGCATTACATCTATACTCGGACGGGATCATCAAATACGACCGAAAAATTTAAACGAACTCAGAAACATTTTCAAACGTACTACATTGACAGTAGTAAAATTTTTCATAGTGGATGTGGAATTTCAATAAAATTTTAAGAGTAATGTCTAACCTGCTAGAAGGATTGAAAAATTTGGTAACCCTTTCGAATTGTTGTTGTCGATTGCTCGACCATTACACTAAAATTGTAGTAAATAATGTTCTGATATTTAAAGTGTTTATTACGTGTAAGTGTGCTTCGCACTTGTCCACAGAATACCTGTTAAAAGTGATAGAGGAAGGTTTAACGTATTTGAAATAATTTTTCTGGATATATCTGGGCTGCCACAGAATGATTTTTTTTTCTAACTTTTCTAAAAGAAAGGCATGAGTGTGACGATCTCAAAATCACAAAGCAGTAATCCGACTAATTTATACTTTTAAAGTGCGAGATGTAAATGTAGTTCTTGTTCAAATACGAGTTGTCTGAACATATCTGGCTCAGCGCCCAATTTCACAAAGTTAAAAGAAAGTCAGGAGTGTGACAATCTCAAAATCACATAGCATTAGTTCGACAAATTTATACTTCTAACGTGCGAATTTTAAATTTAATTTTTGATGTGTAAACATCTTTACGCGCGCCTACCAAAATTTTTTGTATTAGAGTAAACTTGTAAATGAAACGAACGGAAATGACGTATACCTACTTCGTTTGAAAAAAAAGCAAGAAACTCAACAAAAACAATTTTTACTATACATGGCATGCTTTTATGTATATGTATAATAGTAGGGAAAATGAAAAAATTAATTTAATGAATGAAATAGAAACCATCAACATTTCCATCGATCAGAAAAATCAAAAAAAAAATTACGTAACGAAATACGAATTACGATTACGAAATTGCATACTCATACGATTAAAACACAGTCAACAACTGCTGTATATTGCTTTATCACGAGTGACGAGTCTCTAGGCGCTGTTCATCACGTCTGCTATCAATGATCATGTCTTCTCTGGACTCTGGATGGATTCTGGATGGAACCGAAATGGTTCAAATTCATAAGTTGGCAAGAAGGTCAGGTGGCTTGAAGCTGGATGGGCGCAGAAAACGAATATCGAGCGATGTTTGGTGCCCATTTCTAGAAAAAGCTCAACTATTAATCGAAACAACAATTAATGTTAAGCATAAACAACAATTAATGTAAAGCGTCGTACCTTCATGTGCCACCACAATTCATGCATCACCCGGTGGTACCTACAACGAGATAGTCAGTATATACTCTTACGATGAAAGGCACAGTTAACAAATTGTGTATATTGCTTTAGCACGAGTAACGAGTCTCGAAGGACTGTTCATCACGTCGGCTATCGATGATCATGTCGTCTACCATGGACGTAAAAATGGGACCTCAATGGGTCTTCTTCAAAATTAGCTATCGCGCCTCACCACAAATCCGCTTTATCCGTTGTAATGGCGAATTTTGTACGAGATAATAATGACGTCTGGTTTTTAACATTGAACTGTCAGAGTCTTAGGTCATACACATCACCTCGACCTAACTGACACAGTCACGCAAGGATGCTCAATTTTCTTGCTTTTCCAGATCTGCGTTCAGTTCAAGAGAGACGGTGAGTGAGCTGCCGGAGTAACAATATATAAAAATTCAAATAGAATACTCATACCATACAGTCACCTCGCATAAAGAAATCATCGTTGGACAAACAACTGGTATGAGCGTAACAACACAACTCATTGATGATATATATACGGCTGAACTTCAGCTTCTCAATGGGAATAAGATGCTTTCTGTAGTTGTATTAACCTCGCCGAATAAATCTTTCGAAGACATACTGAAGTTCATACATTTCGTCATTGCCCCATATCCTAACGAATTTCAAAAATTCTCCAAGGAGACTATCATCTTTTGCCGGTGATTATGAGCGGGGATTTCAATATTAATGCTGCTGTTCCTCAAGCTGAACCACTTATAAACTTCCTGCGAGACGAATTCGATTTGCACATGAAATCAGATCGAAATATATTTACTACTAGATATGGGACGACCATATTGTGCAGTTTTTCAATGAAAATTTTTAAAGTTAGAGTCGACAGTATATAATATATCTTATGTTAGCTACCAAAATCCAATTGCGTCGATTATACCGAAAGAGTAATAGACCAATTTAACGATAACAAAT
Source organism: Nephrotoma flavescens (assembly GCA_932526605.1). Taxonomy (NCBI): domain Eukaryota; kingdom Metazoa; phylum Arthropoda; class Insecta; order Diptera; family Tipulidae; genus Nephrotoma; species Nephrotoma flavescens. The sequence continues at coordinate 155,782,851 of OW052222.1, read as the reverse complement.
GAAAAACTCTGGTTAGTAAAATTGCATTCCTTCTTCCTTCAAAGTAAACTGTACCCACGTACTATACACACGCCATGTTTACACATCTCCTTGAGAGTACTAATGGACTCACTAATTTTTTGTCCAAATACGAGTGGTATGGACATATCTGGCCCAGGGACCAATTTCACAAAGTTGTCACCTAACGATGTTTACCTAACTTTTCTTAAACAAAGCCTGACGTGAGACGGTTTTCAAAACCACACAGCCTTAGACCAACTAATTTTTACTTTTAACGTGGCATGTACCTTTATCGTGTCTAATGTAATTATATTCGTACAAATATTCTATTGAGATAACGGATGCTTGGCTAAAATTCGCAAAATTTAAAAGTAACGAATTTAATTTTTGTATTTAACGTGGTTTTAAACAAATTCTGGGGTGGCGTAACTTCACCAATTACTGTTTATTTTGAACCAATTTAAACAAATCCTGGGCGAGGCTTCACACAAGGGCAAATGAGGTTTTTTTTTATTAGTGTTGGCCGATGATTTTTTTTTATTTTCTGGGATTGAATAGTGGAATAACTTCACATACGTAACTATTGACTATAGGTGTACGAAACCGGGTCATTTCCATCATTACAAACCAATCTACCCTATCCCTCCATTTTGTTATATGTAAAAGTGAGTGCAGATGGTTTGGATTCAATCGGGAATCTTACTTAGATTTGGCTGCACACCCCAATTATTCAATCAGCCAATCAATGTTTCTCATAAAAATACATATTCTCTCTCTGGTTTATGTTTCTCGTTACTGATATTGGGTATATCTATGCAGTTGTATTGTACTTCCTTGTTTTACAATAGTTCTTTCAGAAGTGTATCCGTGTATCACCAAATCAAACTTTTTCGAAAGATCATTGATTTTATTAAATTTACGTTCTTATATCATTATCAGAAAGTATTGCGATTTTAGGTTCGGTTCATGCCCATATCACTAAACTATTTGTAAATTGAATCACTAATTTGTAAAAACCGGAAAGCTTTAGTAAAACAAACAACATACACAAAATTAAGCAAATACAAACGCAAATTTAATATACAAAACTAAATCATTTTAATGTTGTACGGAAATGTATGTCACTATACCAATCCAGAAATAGCAAATCATGTGACATTCAAGTATTATAAAGTTCATTTTCCGACATGTCACTCATTTAGAAATTTATGTAGCAAACTAATTTTTTGTAGTTTTGATTTATAGGATCTAAAATCTGGGAATTTAATAAAATTTGTTTTACACTTAACACTTTTTTTTTTGGTAAAAATCAATAAATTTATGCAAACATGTGAGTTTCGTATATACTCGTACTGAGTACATTACATATAATGTTATGTGTGCTCACATATGAATATACATATGGGTATTATGTTTATGTGCATAAAATATAAAACGACCATATAAATGCAAACCAATTTTACATGTTAGAATTGTATTTTTATGATTGCATCTAAATTAGATTTTTTTTTTCAATTTATTAAATATTTATTTTTGCATACGAGGGCATACGAGTAGTTGAATTTTTACAATTTATAATTAAAAATAAAGAGGCAGGAGCAGCAGCAGCATGAACCACTTTTTAATTAGCTCTTTGTATTGTGTTATCGGTATGTGATTTTGTATGTACCTACATTATGTACATTATGCACTGGTAGTAAATCGCACAGGTGGGAACTTTACAAAGGTTGCATGCAAAATAAGCATTCGTAATTCACGGTATGTGAAATTCAAAATAAGAAAATCTCTCTTTCTATATAACGCTATTAAAATTATTGAAAAAGCTTTTCATTGCTGATTGGAGGTATTTGTTTTCATCCTATTGTTGTTTAGTTTTGTGGTTTTTCATTAAATGGAAAAATTTTGGGTTTAAAATATTATTTACTTTTGGTTTTCGCGTTGTTATAATATACATTGTTTGTATTTGTGTTAAGTAGGTTTTATGGTATTGCATTTTCCCATCGAATGTGCCCTTTCCAATACAAAATATTTGCGGTTATCATTCAATATCAAATCCATTGTAGATTTGAGTGTTTCTATAGGGATTTAATATAACTACCTAGGCCTAATTATACAATTCTTTAAAAAGCTTTGTTAGTTTTATTTAAATAAGTACATGGTGCGTTTAAATTAAACATGAAGGGATATAATAATTAGAGAGTACACAACTAGTATAGTTTTTGTAGTTCGAGTTGTATGGAAGTATGTGAATTAGATCAAAAATAAATAAAAATGAAAGGGTCACACACCCGATTTTCTCCTAATACAAAGATCTTAAATATTACACTTGATTATTAATACATCACAATTATACTTACCAGGCTTTTGGTATTATGAAAAATTATTAAAATTATTAATTACTAAATGGTGCAACATCATGAGACATAGCGCAACATGATGCAACACCATACAACATGGTGAACTACTTCGCAAAATAAAGGACAATGCAAACGACTCCTAAATGAATTATCAAGAAGTCAGATCTCCTTGTAATCGTTGCTTTGCGTCCGAAAACCCTGCCCCAGCCAAATTTTATCCAAACCGCGCATGGAACCAACAAAACGGAACATCACACATCATCCCTCTACAGGATGCATCATCAAGCAACGTGGTGCAACATCCAAGAAAATATGATCAAACATGATGCAACATTCCATTTCAGAAAATGCTAAATAAAATGTTAAAGACCGCTTCAAGCTCCGCTTACCCAACCCGATGAGGTGAATGTTCCAATCGGAATTATTATCAAAATCGTGCAAGGCGACAAAAAATCTAAAGGAGGGGCCCGGGTCCCACATGAACGGATTTTCCCCAAAATTTATACCACTCGATGAGTGGGGGTCGTTTGCTCGACCTTCATATTCCCCAAATCAAAATCTCGAAATCAAAATCCCAACTTTTAAAATGTCAGAAGCCCGATTTCTTAAAAAAAGTTATAATCCATAAATTTTTTTTAAAAAATAAGCGTTTTAAATTTTTATTTTCTATTGAGTGCAATGTGGTAACAGGGTTGGGTACGATCCGTCAAATCTAAAATTCCTAAAACGAAATTCCAAAACAAAAATTCTTAAAAACAAAATTCCAGAAACCGTTATTCCCATAAAAACATTTCCAAAAAATTAAATTCCAAAAAAAACAAAATTCCAATTGCAAAATTCCAATTGCATTCCAATTTTACAAAATTGCAAAAAATCTCTATTTCATGCCCATGGAAATATGAAAGGCACGCGTTTTTCAAAACAAATAAAAAAATAGTAATAAAAGGAGCATAATGAATATCTCAATGGTCAAAACGAACAAAAATAAAGACAAGCTGATTATTGATGGCTACGATTACCATCTTGAAAATATGGGCGAAAATCAAACTTATCAACTGTTGCAATCAACGGAAATACCTATTATGTAAAGCAAGAGCAACCACAACATTTATAGAAGAAGAAAACATTGAACCATCAGATCATAATAACACTTCGGTGGCTTCCGAAAAACATGTTTTATGGCAAATTAAACAGTAAATAGTTTGGCGGAAGTACCAGGGTTGTAACCTTCTCAAATAATAAAAGAAAGTATAATTGAATGCGACCCCGATTGTACATTATATTTGCCTTCAAACGGAGCACAAAAACAAAAATCTGGTCGAGTGAGGGCCACAATACTGAAAGAACTGAAAAATATAAATGAAATTTCAAAGATTTTAGAGAGAATTAAAATATTTTGTTACGGTGAAAAACATCTTTAATGTTGCTAACAGGGGCTGAATGCTAACTCATGGACGGTACATTCGAGGTTGTACCATCTGAGACAGTTATTAAATAAAAATAAATAAAGTAAATTGGCGACCAGATCGTAAGATTATTATTTTGTATAATGAGCTTAAAATCAACATAAGCTTACTCGGAGATGTTCTGTGAACTTTGTAAAATTAATTGTGATTGGAACATCTCATTAAATTCAAAGACAACTGTGTCAGATTTTGAAAAGGCAAGCGTAGCTGCAGTTAAAACATATTTTCTGTTGGCTGAATACAAAGGAGCCCCTTTCCATTTCGGCCAAGTATTATGGCGAAAAATACAATCTGAACACCTTCAAGAAACGATGATTTTTTTAACCTGGAAATTTTCATCTTGATTAACTTAGGATTCGTAACTCCTGCATGTTGATTCTGGCTACCATAGGAATTCGGAATGTTTTTCCTACATAGGAATAAAAAAATATTGCAGTTTTTTCCTATACAATGGGGTAGATACTCGATCGGCTAGCAAGCAAGCAATTTGCTAGCCAAAATCCTGGCTACTCAATCAATTTTACCAAGGAAATTTAAATTTCAAATTATGGCTGTGGGCCAATTCACAGGTAAATCGATTAGTACAGTAAATTGAAATTTTAGTACAAATTACTTTTCAAATCGTACCAATTCTCTAGTAAATAAAATTAGGTAAATGCGGCTTAAAGGGACACATTGTTTCTGGAATATACAAAAATTGGTATGTAGGTACACGAACTAATGTCATAAATTTTATTGTCGTTGTTCCAATTATTCGTATTGTTTATACGAACAAATTTAAATTGTATATTTTCGCAAATTTGTTGCGTAATATACACAATAAACTATTAGAAAAAATAAATAAAAATTTTAGCATATAAAACTGTGTTCATAAATATCGAAGCGCATTTTTATTTCATGGTAAATGCTAGTGAATATAAAAAAATTATGTCTAGAAACATGGCCGACATATTTTCATGATTTGGTTAGCAAAAACAAAAACCACTACTATTTACCTTTTGTGTCTTCGCTTTACCCTACTTTTTAGTACGGTATTTCAATTTACCGCATACACTGTTAAAATGGCTTTTACCCTAGATTTACCTTAGAATTGGCCCGCAGCCTAAGTTATTCAAAAAAAAATTTGTTTTTTTTGCGATTGCACAGTAAAATTTGCTGCTTCAAAAAATGAACAGCAAATTTTTGTGTTGTTTTACTGTGCAGTCGCAAGAAAAAAACAAAAAATTTATAAAAAATGTAATATGAAATTCAAATTTTCTTGGTAAAATTGATTGAGTAGCCAGGATTTCGGCTAGCAAATTGCTTGCTTGCTAGCCGATCGAGTATCTACCCCAATATTTCCTATAGTTTATTCTGGCATACTCAGGAAAAAAAAATTTAGGAATTTTTATTTTTAGTTTTAGTACTCAACGACAAGGCGCTAATATCATTTAAAAGTGGGCGAACGTTTTCTATTATGATTTTATTTGCCAAAGTAATTTGCGTTAATATAATATATAGTAACAACAAACGGCAAATAATATATTAGAGTTATACAAACAAGGTGATTGAGAGTAAGCAAAACATTACGGATTTAACCATAACGTTTACGGAACGGATCAACTCTATTTTAAAAAATAATCTGATATGTTAGTGGTGCAAAGCTTTTCAAATGAAGGTGTATAATACGCAATTATGTTATATAGCGTTTTAAGGTAGAATTTTATACTGTTATTAATAACTTCATAATTCTTAAGGCGTTTTTGCATTTTTGAATATAAATGTTCTTCGATCATTTAGATAAAAACTTAAGCGACGGCTGCATTTTCATGGGAGTTTACGAAAAAATTGGTACTTTAATAATATTTCAGTTAACTTTAAGTTTTTTATTTAAATTATTAATTTTTAAATATGTAACAGTTATTTTAATTTATTAAATAGTTTTAACAAAAATCACATTTTAACATTATTTAAATCTTAAAATTACTAATTCAAATATTATCTCGGTAACTCCTGCAATAATTGAATAGAAATTTAATTCTGTACCTCAAATAGGTACGGGATTTTAAATGTCAAAACTGCTATAAATAGGAAAAATAAAATTCCTATTCCGTATTTCGAGAATAAACGTTTAGGGTAAAATTCAAAACTGCTAGAAAAATGTCAAATATTTTTTCCTTTTCTTATTCCTAAGGAAAACCAGAATCGACATGCTAAAGAGGTTTCCGAGAATTTTGACGCGATCAAAAAATAATTTAATCCAGACGCCAAGCGAATTGCCAAATGGTTCCAAACATATCGTATAAGGTGTGTTTATGGATGCCAAGGGATACCTTTATTTACCTACAACACAAAACTCGATAAGGCCTTGCACGCCCCATTAAAAATAATAATCGAAAGACGTCAGGTTGGGGCCTCTAATTTATCCAGAAATTGGCCTGCCAAATATATATTTTATTAAAAGAACATATACAATTTTATAATTATTGGTTGAGGAATGGCCAATTTCAATTGAGCAGGCCCAGTTCCAAAACTTCTAGAGTAATTCACGTTAAAATACAAATTATATCAAATAACCCAAATTTAACCAATATCGACCAAAAAAGACCGAGTTCTTAATAAACAACAAGATAAAAAAAAATTAATACTTAATATTTTTAAAAAATCTCACGTTTGTCGAGATTTTTTTAAGGTTTCAGCAAAATCGGGATTTCGAAAATCGAGATTTTGAAAATAGGGATTTTGAAAGTCGGGGTTTTAAAAGTGGGGATTTCGAAAGTCGGGATTTTGAAAGTCGGAATTATAAAAGTCGGGATTTTGAAAATTCGGTCGTAATTGTAATTTGGGATTTCGTACCGACGCCTAATAAATAATTGTGATAATTATTTGTTGTTGTGAAAATAAGAGTGGAAAAATTATGGTCGAAAAATTATTCAAAAATTATTTCCTTTTTTTTCGAATATTCCGGAAGTGGTATAAATTTCGATAAACGTTGTTTATTTATTTATTTTATTTATTTATTTATTTATTTATATAATATACCTACAGGGTTACAATCGGTAATTATTACAATTATTAAAAATAAGCGACATAACAAATTGAAAAGTTATTTAATTTAAGATCGGTTATTATAAAATTTAAATAGTTCGTTCCTCAATGAATTTCTTAACATGTTAAAATCAAATCTATGAAAAACAAGATTAAAAACACGCGATAAGTTCAAGACTGGTTCAGATGTACAATAATTTGTGGCCACCGCTCTCGTAAATATGAATTCGTCCCGGCGACGCGAGTACCGTTCTGGAACATAAAAGCCGAAGCTGGTGAGTATCTCAGCACAATCTAAACGTGAACATAATACGTCACGGATAAATATTGCGGATGAGATATCACGTCGGTGATCTAACCGTTGCAATCGTAAGAGAGCACAACGATCGCGATAAGGCGGAAGTACGTGCTCATGTGCCCGCATTGAAGGTAAACCTTTAGGCGCGTAGAAAAGAAACTGTTTTTGAACACTTTCAATTCTCTCGGAATGGCATCGGTAAAAAGGTGACCAAGTCTGTGAGGCATACTCCAAAATTGATCGAACAAATGAGACAATCAGAGATTTCAAGGACAATCAGAGATTTATCGGATCACAGAAATCCTTACAATTCCGTTTAATAAAACCCAACATCATATATGCTCGGCTTATTATCGAATCAATGTGCCTTGTAAATGTGAGATCTCTAGTGAAAATAACACCCAAATCGGAGATGAACTTAACTCTAACGACTTCTTCATTATAAAGCGAATACTGATGTATAATCGGAAAGCGACCAATCACAAAATCTGTTTAAATCCGCTTGGAAATTTATACAGTCGGATACATTTGATATTCGTGCAAATATTTTCATATCATCTGCGTAAAGCAAGCAATCTGCAGAGACAAAACAGTTAACCACGTCGTTGACGAATATTGAAAATAGAAGTGGCCCAATGTGGCTACCTTGTGGCACTCCAGAAGTAACCCGAAATAGACGAGAAGATGACTCACCAATTTTAACAAACTGCCATCTATCTGAGAGGTAGGACAGCAACCAATTAGCTTAGATGGCTTGACAATTCAATCGCTGTAGCTTTTTGATTAGAATTAAATGATTAATTTTATCGAACGCTTTAGAAAAGTCAGTATAAATAACATCCAGTTGCACTTTCGAATCAATACTTCTGAATAAGTGTCTGCAAAATGTCATCAAATTGGTAACGGTGGATCTCCCGGCGAAAAAACCATGTTGTGCGGGTGAAATAACCGTTTTAACATGGAAAAATAAAAAACTTTGTACCATAAGCTCAAAGAGTTTTGGAATGGCGGAGAGAATAGCTATCCCACGATAATTACAGATATCACTTCTTTTACTGCATTTGAAAATTGGATGTATATACGAAATTTTCCATAGATCTGGAAAAATTTGAGTTCGAATGCTTTCGTTAAAGATACAGGAGATGGGAGCAGCCTGACTAGCAGAACAATTCTTAATAAGAATCGGCGGAAATCCATCATGCCCAGCACCCTTATTAACATCAACTTGAGACAAGCTGTCATGAACGTCATCTTCGGTGAACCGTAATTGGGTAAATTCCCCTCCGTTGCAAGAATTAACTGCTGGATCGATGGATGGCGATTCGTAAACGGATTCAAAAAAATTAGCAAATAAATTGCAGATTTCCGAAGAATGACTTACAGAGGCATCTAGGTACGTCATAGGTAAAGGGAACCCAACGGTCTTTCTTTTCATATTGATAAAATTCCAAAACTTTTTTGGAGTAGAAGTTAAATCTTCCTCGATCTGCAGAATATAATTATTATACAGGAACCAGTTTAATGTTTTCATGATAATATTTCGAACCGTGTACTTTATATAGGGAGTGTAGTTTATTACGGCGTGTCTCTATGTCCTTTAATTGCTTGTTGTACCATGGTTCGCGGAAGCAAGGCTTAGTTTTTTCCGCGGGATATGTTTTTCTACACCAGTCTTGACCAATTTATTAAAAGACAAAACTATTGTATTTAGATTTCCTCCGAACTAAAGCAATTCCCAATCCGAATTGAGCAGAAATTCATTTAAGGAAGCGTAGTCGGCATTTCTAAAATCAAAAAAAAATTATCAATAGGAAAACTATAGTGTCGCATTTTTCATGAAAAATATTTAACATCAATGGAGTGTGGTATACGCTGGTACAGCCTGTAAGGTCCTCGCACGGTGAGACCTCTGAGTACATGTGATCGGTTGAAAAAATTAAATCCAGATATTTACCCTGAGTATTGCTCGTTTGGTTAATTTGGGTTGTTGAGATGCTAGCGAAGCAGTCCACAGTAGTGATCCCTCTAATATCTGTGGACGATGGTGTGAAAATACCGTTGATATCAGACCAGTTCACCTCAGGTAGATTGAAGTCACCGAAAATCATCAGCTGCTCATCAGGATGAACAAAGGGTACTATAGCAAGGTCGATGAAGTAGATGATCTCGATATAAGTATCCAGGCTTGACCCACATGTAACGTAAACGACCACGGCGAGAATTGACGAATCGGCTAGTTTAAACCGTACCGCAATGACATCATGAACTTGATGGGAAGCCACCATCTCATTCGGAATTGAGTTTTTCACGGCGATCAAAACGCCTCCACCTTTCATTGTTGGGACATGGTTGTATCGATCTTTTCGTTAGACGATATACTCCAATGGGAAGAATTCTTCGCTATTCATAAGATTAGTAAGCCAAGTCTCACAAATGATTATGACTGCATAGTTATTGTCTAGGACACCCAACCGAAACTCTTTAGACTTGCCTCGAATACTGGAAGCGTTATGGTAGTACATTGTCGAAGAGGCAGGTTTTCTGTAATTATTGTTGTTATTGTAATTATAATTATTGCTGTTTTCGATGTTAGAAGAGGAGCAGCAGTTATTTAATATTTTAAATGGTAATAATTATAAGTTTACTGCAGAACTATTGGATATAAGTATTTTGGGTTTTTTGGGCGATCAGTAAATTCTCTCACTGGAACACCCACTGGCCAAATTTCTGGTTGAAGTAGTTTTGGAAATATCTTCAGATTTACCCCGATTTTGAAAGACACGAAATTGAGTTGCGTCACGTCCTGGTTGGCGGGAACCAGCAAACGACAATCAACCTCGGTTTCCGCTATGTTTAATTGGCTGCATAAAAAAGATCGCCTCAACTGATGTCGTGTTGGCAAACTTAGAGGCATAAATATATTTTTTAATAGGAACGATCGTAACTGCGTCTGATACATTATTGCAGGTGCCAACAATAACTTCCAGTACAACGAGATTTGAGTGCTGCATTTTAGATTGAAGAGAGCTCGGGGTTGAAGGCGTATCGGTATCCTTTGGCGGCACTTTTTTGGACGAGTGAGTTTTCATCTTTTCGGGATTAGCTCTATCAGTAGCTAGAGCTCTAATGTCGCTAGATAGGGATAGCATTAGCTTTCTAAATTCATCGATTGTCCGCTGCATTTTCCGAAAAGGGTCACAGCAGTCATCACAGAACCACTTTAGATTGTCACTTGCGTTGAACAGAGTCAGCAAAGCGTTACTTATTTTTATACATGCCGCGTGAACGACACGAGTACACACACCACTACAGCTTATAAATTTGTCTAAGCACACAGTTTTACACGATGGAATTGCACAAATATTATTATCTGACATCGTATTTATATATCCGACGAATTAACACCTTAAAAAAATTAAAAGCGGATATTGTTTTTTTTATGACTTTATGAAAATTAAACTGTAATTGTTTATTTGTGTGGAACAACTAAACACGGAAGGAATGTTTTTTTTTTTTTTGGGGAAGTTTATGTTGATTATTAATTATACACGTGTTTTTATTGTAATCATGTGATTATAAAATGTACCGATATTATTTGCCGCGTTCCATTGGCGTTTGTAAAGTACTCGCAAGTACTTCTAGCTACTCATAACTACTCAATCAAAATTTTTGTTTTCTTATGTTTTACTTCTAACTAGCAAATTTGCGTTCCATTGAACATCTACTCACTAGTACTTTGCTAACGCCATTGGAACGCGGCAATTATTTCTATTTATGTTTTATAGTTTTTTATTTTTTTTTATTTTCTTTATTATTATAACTGTGGCACTATTCTGGTAATTCCCCGGGAATAGGGAACTGGGGAAAGAATTTACATATAAATTCTATTTAAATAATTTTTTTCTGGCATACTAAGGTAAAAAGTGGGTGGCAATTTTTTTGAAAACAAAATAAAATTGGGAAAAACTTTCCCTAATAATTTCGCTATGGAAAAATTATTCCCAATTAACAAATATTTAAATCAAACTTTTTTTCTCAGTAGGCCAGAAAAAACTGATTTATAGATAAAAGCTATGTAAAAACTTTCCCCAGTTCCCTACTCCCGGGGAATTACCAGAATAGTGCCACTGGATGTTCTATGTCGCGCGATATTTTCAATAATTTAGAGCACAAAAACCACACTATACGAAAACTTAGATATGGTATAGCACCACACTATGCACTCACAAAGACCAAGTTCACACTTTTACTATTTTTTAACACTTTTAATTAGTCACTATCTATCTAATAAAAAGTATTTAAAAAGACAAATTAAAAAAAAAAGATTTTAATTGCACAGCAAACGCACGTCTGTATCAACTTGTTGTAACCGCTAATTCTAAAACAATAGTCATAATCCGTGATACAAACCGAATTTGATAGAGAAAACATTATTTTAAATCAAAATAGGCTAATTAGATCGTTTATGTGCCACGGGGTACACGATCACTGATTCGTTCGTATTTCGGAATAGTCGATATTTTGATGTTATTCATTTCCGTATAAAATTATCTTTCGCATGAACAATGTCTATTCTTATTTTTCAATCGTTATTTCAATGCAAGATTACTATTTTATTATCCAGTTAATATCGGGATCAGAAGAATATTAAATTGATCCTAAATTTTATTTAGCACTAAAATTAGTGACACCTGTTGTCTAAAGCTATAATCTATAAACACATTTTTTTGTTGAATCGATAAATCGGTCAAGCATTAGTAGGGTATATCATATGTTTTATGCATTCTGCATACACCCTTCCCCCGATTTACACGGTACATTGGTTCCGCAGAATACTGTATAAATATAATTAGAATTAGGAAGAATAAATTAAATTTGACATAATAAACAAAATTTAAAATACGAATATAGTATTTTTTTTCTTTTTTCAAACCTTGTAAAAACGAAATCGAGTAAAAAAAATACCGTGTAAATCGGGGAATAGGTGTATTCTCATTATCACGGGCCAATTTTTTGTATAACAGTTTAATGTTTCTTTTAACCTGTTATAACGAACACTACTAGGCAAAGAGAACTTTCACAACTAACGATGTGTAGAACTGTCACACTTTTAGGTAGAATTTTTTTAAATTTATGTATTTTGATTTAAATCATCTGATGTAAATCATACAAACCAATGGTGTTTGGATTGTACACAACCCCATAATTCTTTCAACTGCAGAGTTAAGATAACTAAACGAAGTTGCATCGGTTTTCTTTACAGTGAAGTCAGACTATATATCTCATCTGTCTAATCTTTCTAAGCAGCCAGTTTTATAAATTTCTATAATGAATACTAAGTACCCTAAAAGGTTGCAAGATGTTGGTATCGATTTTCTTGATAATAGAGTCAGATACAGGATTAATCTACCAACTCAGCAAGTATTACAACCCTAATGAATTTTAATAAATTGAATTTTAATTACTCTAAGCTGCTGGGGGTATATACCACCCTATAATTTTTAAAGCCGTGCAGTTAGGAAATAATACTAAATAAGGTTGCAGGATTTTGGGATCGGGTTTTCTGATGATAGAGTCAGTTTCATACAATTTTAATGAGTTACACCTTCTCTGTCCGGACTATACTTACCCCAAAATTCTTTAAGTGGTACAGTTGCGATGTAAGATTAAACACGGTGCAGGATTCGGCATCGACTTTCTTGATAGTGTTGTTAATTTCTTACACAAGTTTATGAAACTTACTGTGTAGGTAGGTTAGGCCTTTAGAAGATGGATGCCCTAGTCAAAAAAACCGATACCAATATCCTGCAACTCCGTTTAATATTACCTGTTAATCGAACAGCTTAAAGAATTATGGAGTGGTATACACTCCAAGCACCATTAGGGTAGTTAGATTTTGTTTGAACTATACGAAACTTGCTATCAAGAAACCCGATTTTAACATCCTGCAACTTTGTTTAGTATTACTATATTTGATTCTATGAATCACGTCAAACAAAATACCAACGTAAAAGAGGTCATGAATGTGAGCAAAACAAAATTGCAATCAGTATAGATTACAAACGTGCGAGGTTGGTTTCACCTCGCAGAAATTAAATTTTAATTGCGTTCAGAATAAAAAACGATCGAACAAAATACCTCCACGTAATCTACGATGTCCCGCTGGAGATATTCAGTAGACAGGCTCGTGCCTCCTTACAAATTTGTCTGACGAAAAACAGTAAATTATGTCAAAACGCGATAAAACAACGATTAATGTCCTTCGAACATCAGTTAGAGATGATTCTCTAATGTCATGACATAACATCAGAGATCGTAACCCATATTTTGGTCAACCAACCTTTCAATATAGCTATTAAATCACATTATACTTGAAAACCAGCAAGGTAATCTGAATTACAAGAATCTCTTAGATATTGATCCCGATCACGATCGCGCGACACATCTCGGCGAGGGAGAATAAAGAAAAGATACATATTTGCTGGTACCGATCAAACATGGTAATTTAATAAAAAAAAAACACTAAATTGCACGGTTGCTGAGTGAAAAGTCAACGCCTTTCTGCTATACGATTAAATTGAGCTGATCTTTCGGTACTCCCTGTTAGTTAGACATAAGGAACAAATATTTCAATTGGAGACCGAGTATTATCGGCGGCTCAATTCGGCCACAGTACTGAAGTAATTATTTCACACATACAGAACTCTCCATGCACTGGAATGAATGGATTCTCAATCCTCTAGGAAATTTGCTGATTAGAGCCTACCACTTAAGTCACGTCACACGCAGGGAATTACAAAAACCTTCAATCACAATCTCATTTGACCACTATGAATTTACACAAATCAACATATTTTAAACTCTTTTTGAATTTCGTTTTATACATATACCGAAGACATCTTTGTTGACAATTTACACTTAGGCTGTTTTCGGAACGAGTACTTATTTCAAACTTATTTACTTATTTGCCGCCATCTTAAATAAGTAACCAAAGTCGTTCGAAATGAGTTTACTTACTTATTTTGACAGCAACATGAAAACGCATTACTGTTTTCAATGAAAAATTCTCAACCAATATTTTATTCGATATTTTTAATAATTTAATGTATACAATTAAATAAAATAACGAATATAAATAATATTTAAATATCATTTTAATTGCTTAACGGCAATTTAGAATTATAAAAAAAAATATTCTTTAAATATTTATTTTGATGTGAATTTTGAATGGCTTGCCTCAGATTTTTATTACATAAGTATTTAAAATTTTAGAAAGCGACCAAGAAAAATCTAGTTGGGTTCTTAATTAATAGTGGAATAATTATTTTACGTGTAATAAGTTCCGTGCCGTCTGTTTACATTATCCATGCTCTACCCGTATATTCTGTGTGTAAATTAAAACATTTTAATGTACGATATAAATAATTGGGTTCTTGTGAATCTTTATTTTAATCGTTTTATATATTTTGCTATCCACAAAGGTCCATTTGTTTTCTAGATATATATCATCCTAAATCTAAAATAATAAAATATTGACATGTAAATATCAACAAAACGGCAACTAAATTAGATTTTTATGGAAGAAAGAGACAGGAAATAAGTCACCTCGCCAGCTTACTTATTTGAATAAGTTAGGTTCCACAAATAAGTATTCGTTTCAAAAACAGCCTTAAACTAATTTTCCAAAAACTCGATGAGTCTGGCGGCAACATCAAAAGTTCCAAATGCATTTTCGGTTTGAATACTTTCTAGTTTCCTAAATAAAAAATCACATAAAATGGCATTCTGCCTTCTAAATCAAGATAATCTTGCATTTTATCATACATTGTAAATACTACCATCGAATCATTTCTATTCCAGAAACTAATGTGTCTGAAAGTATTCAAAATCAATATTTTCAATAATCTTCATTCGCAGCAATTTTGTCCCAACTTTCACTGTTCCCAAAATATTAAATTATCCTTTTTAGAATGTTATAATCTATAAACTCATGTCAAAATATAATAAAGGGTCTAATTTTGGTGTAATATGGAACAAAATCGATATATAGTCAAATACATATTATTTCAACGTATAGCTTTTGTCAGTATAAATATCTGCTTTAACTGTTCCCGACAATAACTACATAAATAACTGTAAGGGTAAGCATAATGTAAAAAAACTTCCACATTCTAGATTTTTTATAAGACTCGTGTAGAACTGAGATTGTAGGATTAAAAATGTCATAAAAATGTAACCTTACGTATTTTCTCCACTTTATTTCTATATGTATCTAGTAAATTTCCATTTTCATCGTTATTTTATTTTCTATTTCCCAATTTTCAGCTTATTTAAATGTTGGAATAAATTTAAAATAGGTTTGGAATTTATTTGTTCGTTTTTCTGTTAAATCTTGCTAAAAGCTTTATGAAGTGGAATTTAGATTTCAGCAAATTTATTGGTTGATATAAACATTTTTGCTTTACAATTTTGCAGTCGCCATTTTATAAGAAATATATCGATAAATCCAAAGAGTTTTTAATTAGCAGTTACGAAGTAGGAAAAATTAGATAATCGTGTAAAAAGCTGCGTTTTTGTGCACTTCTACGGCTCCCCGAATTAAAAAAAAAGCTGACTTAAAAATGGTTTTCTTCTCTAATGAAAATGAAATAAGAAAAGCGGACTTAGTTAATGCTTACCATGAGTCATTTTGAAAAGGATTTAAGAAATGTGTTTATAAATGGCATAAAAAGCCCACTTATTTATGTTTTATATTTTCATTAATGAAATGCATATATTTCTATGTGTATTACAAATGCAAATTTTGTGAAGTATGCAGTAAAATATGCCTTTTTTTAAGTCATTTGTAAAAGGAGATTAAATACAAATTTCTTGCGTCATTTTGAAATTAAATTTGTTTTTGTAAAACGCCTTTGTTAAGTCAGAAAATTTGTTAAAAATATGACTTAAAAAGGTCCCTTTTTCATATAAAAACACCTTTTTCAAGTCAACCTTTTAAAATTCAGCCTTTTTTAATTCAGGTAGCCCTCTTCTACTGGTTTTTTGAATTCACTTATTTAAAATTTTGTTTTCAATAACCTTATGTGGATTGTGGAATAAACTTCTCTGGTATTTTAAATTCTTAAATTACTTACATGGGTCAGCACTCGCAATGTTACCAATTATAATGCTGCAAATTTGACAATTTTAATTTTTTTATTTCAAAAATTCAGTATATCGTAAAAGCATTTCAAATTTATCAAAAAATATGTTATTCTTTGATGTAGCCAATGCGTTGACCATCTCATGTTTTATAGGTAATATTTTGGCCTTCAGAATGGGTCAAATGGTAAAATCCATTGGGTTAATTTCCGGGGAATATGGTGGCCATTGTTGTGAAGAAATGAAGCTGGGAACTTTATCTTGTAAAAAACGTTGGGTTTCATAAGCTTTATATAGTATGGTGCCGAGTCTTGTTGAAACATCCAATAGTTTCTTCCGATATGTTTACGTGCCCAAGATCACAAAGCATCGTTCTCAAAGCAACCATCACAAAGCAATTTTTTCGCAATTGCAATTGTTGGTTTACCTTTACGCCCTGTTTAATGAAAACGAGTGGTGAGCGTCCTGTGGCAGTTGGCGCGGCCTAACATTTTCTTCTATAGCAAATTCCAGAGGCACCATGAGTTAGTGTTGGCCACAAAAAATCTAAAACATATAGCCTTATTACCGTATCGATTGGATAGAAGGTTCATATGCAGTCGAGTCTGTACATAATCATCGAAGCTCATAAATTAAAATTTTTGCTGTTACATTTTCTTATATAGCAGGGATATCCAAACAGTATCAAGAATGCCGCGGGCTACTTTTGGTGACCAGGATATATTTCAACTAACCTCATGACTATATCAGTTGGATAGAAAAAAAATTTCATATGAGTTGGTTCCTTGGTCGAGGTGTTCGGATATTCCTTTGAAAACTGATAAATAAAAAAAATGTAACGAAAAATTTTGAATTTTTGTGTTTCGATCGTTATGTGCAATAAATTTTCGTATGGTTTCAGTGATATGAACAAAAATTAGATCTGCATTACAGCAAAAAGAGTTCCTCTAAATTGTAACACTATGTCATTGTAACGGCAAACAAAATCAATTCTTACTAATTTCCTTGATGTATATGTCATTGTGGATATTAGTGCGTTCAGGCCTCATCTTTATAGTTTTCCTGTTATTTATTTTGAGGCCCATCCATAGCTATAAGGAGATAGCTTCAGCACTTTCTGTTTCATGTCGGGATGTGTTTGTGCTAACAGGCATATGTCATCTGCATAAATGAGATTGTTAACTATCCTTGATTTATTCCTTGGCTGTTGTTATATTATGGTTCACTTTGTTTACTTTTGTTTGTAGTCGATTATATGCGTAATAGTACAAAACATATAAGTTCGATTAAGTGCAATATTTGGGGACCAACCAATACAGATTTAGATCTAAAATGTTATTCCCTTATGGCCGTAAATATTTTAAAGAAATATTTAATACCAAAATTATTGTTTCTCAGGAACTTGTAAGGACATATGTGTGACATATGGGATAAGGTTAGCAGGGGTGTGTAAAGAAATCCCGGTTTTCAAAATTCTGGTTTTCAAATGTTTGTTTTCAAAATCCTGGTTTTCAAAATCCCGGTTTTTTATAAAAAAAAAATTCCATTTTTTAAGAAATCCGCTTTGAATTTTTAAATTTTTACATGTGGGAAAATGGTATTCTTATATGATTTTTTGACAAAATTCAAATATGAGTTTACAATAAAGTTCTAGAAAATGGCTAATAGGAATGGAATTTGGCCATTTCTTAACAGATTTTGTTGAAATTCGATACGTGAAATGTACATATTTCTAAAATGATTTTTTCATAAAGTTCTGAAATATGGTCATCGCTATCGAACTAGGCCATTTTTTAACCGATTAAGTTAAAATTCGACATGTGGGTCCTAAATGGTATTCAAAAAATGCGTTTTTGAAGTCTTGGAATAAGGCGGATAGAGATGAAACGGATGATTTTAAAATGATAAAGTTCCTGAATATTATCATTATGGATGGAACTACGTCATTTCTTAATCGATTATGTTGAAATTTGTCACGTGCGATGGAAATGGGGTTCTAAAATGATTTTAAGGTAACGCTGTTTAAATGGTTAATGGAGATGGAATAAGGCTATTTGTTAACCGACTATGTTTAAATTTGACACGATCTAAATGGGGTTATTAAATAATTTTTTGATAAAGCTCTGCGTATCCAAAGAGGGCGATATATTTCAGAACTTAGTCAAAAAATCATTTTATAATCTTGTTTCCATCACACATGTCGAATTATATCACAATCTGTCAAGAAATAGCCAAGTTCTGTCGCTAATTTCCATATTCTAGAGCATTAGAAAAAAATTATTTTAGAATCCTATTTAGACCTTACTTGTACAGTTTTAAAATAATCAGTAAAGATATGGGCAAGTTCCATCCCTATATCGACCGTATTCTAGAACTGTATCAGAAAATCAGTTTTGAATTCGAATCATTCACTTAGAATAAAACTAGACTAGTAAAACTGATCCTTTATTCCCGACATGTTTTTGAACCCCGCTCCCTGGAAATTTTTTCTAAAGGGCCTCGGAGCGAGGAACGGAGGGGGAGGAGCGACGCGAACTTCTCGCGTGCCCGCGGAAGTTATTGAAGCCCCTACAATTTGGTATGATATGAAGCTGAATGTCGAAGGACCGAATGTCGAAGGGCAAAATTACAAAGGGCCGAATTCGTCGAAGGGCCGAATGTCTCGAAGAGATTACTTTCTTGTTTGGAAATACAATTTTTTTAATTTGTTTTATTTAATATTCCGTAATTTTATTTTTATCAAAAATTGATGATTTTGCTTACTAAAATTTTCCTTCACCAAAATGTATCACTGACTGGATACGTGGAATTTTGATATTCAGCTTCTGCCCCTATAATTATTTATATTCGAAAACAAACAAATTTTTCTAGTGTTGGGCAAGATATCTTATTTTTATGTTAAAATATTATTAGTCCGGCCTACCAGAGTTAATAAAAATATCAAGACTTTAGAACTAGAAGAAAAGAAAACCGGGATTTTGAACACCGGGATTTTGAATGCTGGTATTTTGAAAACCGGGATTTTGATACCCGGGATTTTGAAACCGGGACTTTGAAAACCGGGATTGCGTAGTACACCCGGCCAGTAGCTATTAAAATGAAAATTATATGACAAAAGTTGAAAATTTATTTGCATATTACCCTCAAAGAAAATGTTTATTTAAACATTTATAATTCTTAGAACCTAGAATGCCTGGAAATGGCACTGAAGACTTGTCCTAGTATTTTAGTATCCCAAACAAGACCCGACAGGTGGAAACCTACCAACACGTAAATAAAATTGAACCTTGATATTTGTGTCGATTCAATGTGAATCTTCTATTTTTCTTTTCTTCAATGCTGCTATTTTTACTAGGAAGACTCGATGCATTTAAGCAAGCAAGCTATAACTTTAAATACAAATTTTGAAATAAATATCGAGTGGCTTTTGAAATAATAAAAGAATAGAAGAAATGAGAAATAGAAGATGTAGAAGGAATCGACACCATTGTTTAACGATTTTCTGTGTAAGGTACATTCACGAGTCACGATTAATTCCAATTTTAATATGATTTTTTATGAAAAGTGAAATAAATAAATTAGATGGCACTGTAATACTTTACACAGACGAATCAAATTTAGATTTTTCCATGTACGATTTTAACTGGTCCTAATAATCATCATGCTGCTAATGAAGTGATCTTTAATTTAGATCAAAACAATCATTGGATCTCTTCTGGTAAAGGGTGTTTGTTTAGAGGTTCACAATTTTAAATTAAATTAGAAGAAAGAAAAACATTTTGAATATCAGTGAAACTAGCTTTATTGGATAGATAGTTTTATGCTATTAATGCTTGAGTATGATTTCAGCCATGTGGCTACCGCGGCTGGCGCGTAGATGGTGCAATCTGGATGCCCAATTTTCGGCAGCAATTGCGGCCGTATCTCGCTAATAACTCGCTGAATGTTGTGTTCCAATTGTCCAATTGCCTCTGGTTTATCAGCGTAGACGAGTGCCTCAACATATCCAATTAACAGGAGAATTGCGTGAAATTAGTATTTCATCAAATGTTTCTCTGAGTAAATTAATTGTATATCGCGCTGTGTGGCATGTGGCCCCATACTGTTGGAACCACATATCAGCAAGATTTATGAATGCCAGTCCAGTGTGTGGACTTCAAATCCGACAATTCTGTTTATTAACGTACCCATTCAACTAAAAGTGAGATTCATATCATTTTGTGCTTCAGCCCATTGGCCGAGTTGGCGGCGTTTGCGATAGTCAAATGGCTTTAATTTCTGCACAAGTTGAATTTTTTAAGCACGTGAACAAAGATCTTTAAATAAAATCTTCCATAAAGTAGATGGACACATCACCAGTTGCTCAGAACGACGTCGAATTGATAGATTTGGGTTTTTTTGAACGCTATGCTGTACAATGTCTATCGCTTGTCCGGTACGCACCATTCGACGTCTTACTCTGATGCATATTATCATTTATAATATACGTGGTGCGAAAACAATCCATAGTTTACCGAATCACCGAATTATTAATTGATACACGATGAGTTTGGGGAACGGAACCATTATTTTGACAAAAAATTTCAACAATTTGCAAGCGTTGCTTTGGCGTCAAATCAGTTGTCATCAAACAAAGTCAAAACAGTGTTGCCAATTTAAAGATGTGAACCTCTAAAGGAACACCGTTTAAAAACTTATTTTAAACGGAAAACACATTTCCATAGTTATTTGAATTCTCGAACAAGGTAAACTGCTGTATTTTTTTATAGAATAATTGTATTCCAAACTAGTCTTCGATGCTCTAACAATTTATAATTTATACACCATGACTCGAATAATATAATAGTTTTAAATTGAAAAGTGTTATATGGCAAGTACTTAGAGTTTTCCTCGTTGTACTAGTTTACTAGCAATAAAAAGCAAAACTTTCGAATTATAACAGGAACAATAGTAAAAAATCAGATATTTTTTTATATGCATCCTTATTATATTATATAGACTAGATCGTATATTCGTACATAAATAGGAACCAAGTTTTATATTTTTTATATCAAAGAAGAAGCAAACAAAAGTTTTCCGGTAACAATTTTTCATTTTTTGCGTTTTTTACTCGTTTCGTTTTTCACAGCGTGTAGAATGAAAAGCTTTGTATTCAATTTGTTTTTATATTCGTATTTCGCAAAGAATGACATCGAATTCTGAAAGGATTTGAAAATATAAATTTCACTTTAACGGGCGCTTGAGACATTCAATGCAAGTAAATATTTTTGTTAGAAAATTCTTTTATTATTTTTGGATAGCAGCAAGTGGATTTTTCTGTTCTGCTATTTATTCTGGTAATTTCAATGGTTAAATCGTAAAATTTATAGCGAGGTTGTTAAATTTCAACAACAATGCGACAACATCCCTGTTCAAATAGCCCTGAAAAATTATGAGTGTTAGTATACAAATTCGTTGTGGTAGTGAAAATGGGTTTCCACTTGAAAAATTTATTCGAAATAATCAATAACGGCTTTGTACTATGGAATCTTTACGACATCTAGCTCAATAAAAATAAATATTTAGTAGGTTTATTTTATGATTGTAGAAATTGAATTGTTAAAGGGTAGCATGATGTTTTACAATTTCTTAGATTTACGATGTCTAACTACTGGAAATCCATTCAAACATATTAAGTTACAAAATTATTTCAAACATCAGCAATAGTTTCAATATCTACAATTATCAGAGGTGTCAATAATATTTTAAGACATACCACGATGACACGTCACTTATACACAATTAAATCAATATTTACATAAAATCAAGCCAAACCTTTGTAATGAGTATCATTTAATAATTGATTAAATGGCTTTGAAAAATGTAGCAGAATAAAAGTTGAACGAATAAAATCAATAAAACTTTAAGTTGCACGCAAGTTAAACAATTTGCATTACAGTTGAGACCAACAAGATCGCAAAAGTTGTTCATTTTAGTGTTACAAGAAGATATCACTCGTTTGTTGGTAAGAAATCGTAACGGAAATGGTCCAAATAGCGGTCTACTTCAGCTCTTATCGACGGACTGGTTGAGGCTTCAGTTACATTAAAGACATTACCATTGCTTGTATTAAAACATATTTATAATAAAAGCTTGCTTGATACTCTTGCATGTTTAAATTATAATCAAACGAGTGCACAACAAATTCTACATAGGTCAATCAGATTTTTCGCCCAATTATATTCTACGAGCATGTAAACTGACTAATTTAAACTAAATATTGTAAAATATCAGATTAATCTGAGCTTGGGGTGAAAATATGAATCTGATCCTACTTTAAGAGCAGAATTAAAATAGAACGCCACGTAGATTTCAACAGGTGGAATATTGCCGAATATGGCAGGACAAATCCTATTTGGGACATCGGATATATCCTCCTCACATATCCGCTCCCTCCAAATATTGTGGATGGACTTTATCCTCAAATTTCTTTTGAAAAAGAATTGACAGCATGTTTTCAAACATGGTACGCACTCTGACTATAAATAAAATTTTAATTTTATTGCTTTTTCATTTCTCAACTCACTTGTTCGCTTTTTAATCTTGAACAGTTGTATTTAACGTGGAATTATTATTTTTGCCTAGCTCATAGTTGTTGCTTTCAAATTACTCTTGGCATAAGAAGATTATCTTGTTGAATGAATTGTTTTTCAACTATAATATGAAATGTATTCAAGAATTCACAAAAAATTTTGGGTGACTTAAAATTTCTGATTTATAGAGTACATATTTGTACAGATTTTCCAATAGTAATATTTGATGTGAATATATACCGAAATCGAATAAATAATGCAAAAACAAAAGATCCGCTGACTTGGCATACACTTCAATTGAACTAATTTTTGAAGCTCAAATTTTAGAAACTATTGAGGGTTGGAGAGTGCGAATTTTTTGAGGATAAGAACAACAATGATTGTATTAATAATAAAGATGGTGAGATACGGACCTAAAGTTCGAAGAATAGGCGAGGAGGAAAACTGTATCATTCAGGAAACGGGAAAAGAACTTTTTGATATAACGAATATGCCTATTGATTTCGTTGATAATACCGTCCAAATCGAAGTAATATACCAAATACCTATTTGTGATTCTACCGATAAAATATTATGGTGATGCCGAGATTTTATTAAAGATCCAGAAGAGATAATTTTTCGAAGTGACGAATCACTATCTGAAGAATTTGCTGACCTAAGTACACCGTATTCTTGCTTCAAATTTTTTTCCGATGATGATTTATTAAATTTGATAATCGGCGAATCAAATTCGTATATTTGTCAAAAGGATATAAATAATACGAAATGCATAGCTGAGCTGGAACTAAGGAAATTTTTAGGAATTTGTATATTTATGTCGGTTTTACAAATTCCGAATTATCGTTGCTACTGGTCTCTAAGTGCAGGGCCGACACGTTGTAACTATCACTATTTTTGCTTCGATGCATTTTCGATAGAATAACGGTATTTTGGAAGTAAACATTTTTTTCTTTCACGTAAATTTTTAAATGTTCATCAAAGTAGCACGGGTTTTTCGTCGAAGCGAAAATAGTGATAGTAACAACATGTTGGCCGAGGTAATCAGTTATATTAGGAAACAATGTCGTTATTCAACTTCGAAAGAATCAAATCATCTTTGCATTTCAATGACAATGAAAATATGCTTTCATCGGATCATCCGCAGAATTTATAAAATTCGACCAATAATCGAATGGCTACCGAACAATTTTAGAAAAGTGTCTTTGGAATCATGCCATCATGATGAACAGCTATGTTCGCCAAAATTTAAGAGCTCAATAAAATAATATTTGCCGAATAAGCTCAATAAATTGGAATTTAAACTTTTTGTTCTCTTTTGAATATCCGGCTTTTCGTACTATTTTGAAATATTTATTGACAGGACAAGAAAATGATGCCCGTAAACGATTGCCGTCTGAAAAAGATTTGGGAGCTAGTGCCACTATAGTATTGCGAATGCTCAAATATGTACCAATAAGTCTAAACTATAGGGTGTACCTACTACTCATCAGTGTCATTGGTAGTAGCACTATCAAAAGAAGGCATTCTATGCCTGAGTACAATTCGAATTGGATCCCAACTGCAAGCTACCCACAGAGAAGAAAATGAAAAAAGAGAAGAGAGGAACTAGGTGCGGTGTTTGGTCTTTCTATAAGAGAATTCAGTTAAAGCACAACGCAGACCCGAAAAAAATCTTTAATTTAGATACTATTAAAGTTAGCCGAAAGTTTCAAGCCAAAAGATCAAAAAATCGACAATGCAGATAGTGTCTTCGCTTTCGCAGCCGAAAGTATATAAATACGTCACCGTTGATCAACATTTTTTAGCCGAAAGTTATCAGCCGAATAATTATTTTAACAACACATTAACAGAAACCAATTTGAAGGTTTTAGTATGCGAAGGTTGTTGTAAAACCTAATTCTATTTAAACTTGAGAAAAACGAATGTTTACATTAACCTTGCTCCAAATGAACACAAAATAAGATGGGGATGCCACTATGGCCATTCGATATATTGTCATAATTGTTGGTCAACTTTGGCCTAATTATGTAGAACTTCTGAAGGGGATAAAGAGGTGTAATTTATCAAAATTCCGCTAATTCAATATATCGAGAATGCATTAAATGGTCTGTCGTTCTAGGTTTGCAAACCTTGTCATTGATGCCACTATGGTCACTTGATAGGCCATCATGCTGGCCAACTTTAGCCTAACTGTGGAGAAATATTGAATTAGCAACGTTACCCCTCTCCCCACCCCCCGTATTCGAAACGAAATTAACTGGTTAATGAAACCGGTTAACGAAATTCTGATGGGGATAGGTCCAATATTAGATGGGGATAGGTCCAATTCTACAAAATTTCCATAGTTAATTTTTTGAAAAATTCATTGAACGGCCTAGCGCTCTTTTTAAACCTAAATCCGCATTGATGCCACAGTTGCCATTTGATAGGCCGTAATGCCTGTTAACAACAGTTAATCTTTGAAGAAATTGTGATGGGAATACGGTGGACAATTTAACAAAATTTCCGTAGTTTAATTTCTGAAAAATACATTGAACATTCGATGAACTTTCAGGCCCTAATGTCTTGTAACAATAGTCAAATTTTGATGAAATTCTGATGGAAATACAGGGATGTAATTTGAATTCCATAGTTCAATTTCTGAAAAATTCATTGAATGGCCCGCCACTCTTGCTTAACCTTAATTCGCATTGATGCCACTATGGCCATTTGATAGGCCCTAACGCCTGCTAACAACAGTCCAATTTTGAAGAAATTCTGAATCTTGTTAACAGGCATTAGGGCCTATCAAATAGCCATAGTGGCATCAATGCGAATTAAGGCTAAACAAGAGCCCCGAGCCTTTAAAGAATTTTTCAGAAATTTCAAAAATATTTTCAAATTACACCCCTGTATTCCCATCAGAAATTCTTCAAAATTGTACTGTTGTTAGCAGGCATTAGGGCCTATCAAATAGTTATAGTGGCATCAATGCGAATTAAGGTTAAGCAAGAGCGCCGGGCCATTCGATGAATTTTTCATTTATTGAACTACCTCTGTATCCCCATCAGAATTTTTTCAAAATTTTACTGTTGTTAACAGGCATTAAGGGCTATCAAATGGCCATATTGGTATCAATGCGAAATAAGGTTAAGCAAGAGCGCAAGCCCATTCAATGAATTTTTCAGAAATTGAACGATGGAATTCTTTTTTCAAATTACACCCCTGTATCCCCATCAGAATTTCTTCAAAATTGGACTGTTGTTAGCAGGCATTAGGGCCTATCAAATGGTCATAGTGGCATCAATGAGAATTAATGTTAAAAATTACACTTCTGTATCGCCATCAGAATTTCTTCAAAATTTGACTGTTGTTAACACGCAATAGGGCCTATCAAATGGCCATAGTGGTATCAATGCGAATTAAAGTTAAACAAGAGCACCGGGCCATTGAATGAATTTTTCAGAAATTGAACGATGGATTTTTTTTTACAAATTACACCCCCGTATCCCCATCAGAATTTCTTCAAAATTGGACTGTTGCTAGCAGGCATTAGGGCCTATCAAATGGTCATAGTGGCATCAATGCGAATTAATGTTAAACAAGAGCGCCGAGTCATTCATTGAATTTTTTCAGAAATTGCACTACTGAAATCATCCTCATCAGAATTCCTTCAAAATTGAAAAAAAAAACTTTTATTTTAATATCAACTTAAAGAAGTTAATTATATGAAGTATTAAATAATATTTCTTAAATACCTAACTTTCGACTGAAATATATTGATCAACATTGTTGAATTTTTCTTTTCGGCTATCAAACCAAAAACACAATCTGCATTATCATTTTTGTTATTTTCGACTGGCAACTTTCGGCTAACTTTAACAAGGTTAATTTAGCAGGTTTTCGGTTGCAACTAGGCGAAATACTTTGTAAATATTAGCAGATAATAATTACATGTAGACGACAAACCGATGCAAACAATAGGCTCGAACAAAAAAGAAAAAAGGCAAAAAATGTCCTATTCTTCACAAGAGAATTAGAACTGACTGTGTGGACGGTTGGCCTGTTTGACAAGATAATCGTCTTCAATGTAAATTACCCGATTGTAGGATATACCTACCTAACATGTAAAAAATATGAAACTGCACTTTGCCTGAATAAGGACAGAAACTGTTATAGACAGTTGCATACTTGCATTTGTAAATGAGGGGTCTAACTGCAAAAGTCGATAAATCCAAAGTTTTTAATAATGAGTAAAACATTTCACTGAACTCATCTCTTCTCTTAGAATAAGGCTAGAAAACAAAAGTATTTCAAAAGGCGATATTTCCCGTGTTATTTAAATTCAAAATTTACGATTAAATGCAAAATCCGATATCTTATCTTATCTTATCTGCAAAATCCGATATCTTATCTTATCTCTTATCTCTATAATAATATGAAATGCAAAAATCGATATCTACGATGACCAATATTTGGACAAAAGAGTTATAAAGATGTTATAAAGAGTAACGAAAAAAGGGACAAAATTCATCCAAAAATGTGTGGTTTTTGCAGTTTAAATGGGTTAAACAATACACTAACACATCTTTATTTACCGTAATTGTATCGTTATCTGTAACATAAGATTATTGTAAAAACCCATTTAAATTGCATAACCCATGAATTTTTTGATGATAATTTTCCCTCTGTTTCTTTACTCTCTATACAACGTTACTTACTCTATGGGTGGACCGACCACGTGTCATTACATTTTTAGTTTTGCTTGTTGTTTAAAAGATTATTCTCTCAACAATAACTCTCTCAGTATAGTGGAATATTTTGTTGTGTAATGTGCTATTGAATGTAGTGTAACGGTTTTAATTTGTTCGAGAATTTGTTTTACAAAATATTTTCATATGGAAACTATTAAAGAAAATATAACACCTGCGGAAGCAGGAAAAGCAACAGAAAAAGCAAAAAACCCTAGCAAGGTAAGTGTTTATTATCCGATAATGATTTACACAAGTTAAGAATATAGACGGGTAATACTCCCATATGCAACGTATTCATTCACTCTCAATATGTTCCTCGTTTATTATTTTTATATTATTACTTAACCGTTTGAGTCCCAAGCAGCGCAATAGCGCTGTTGAGATTTTATGTTGAAAAACCCAGCTCATTCCGAATATTGTCGACAACTCACGGTGCGTTACCGATTGTTGAAGTCGCGTGCTCAGATTTATTGAAGCAGGTACATCACACGGCTCCTTTTAATGTAAATAGTACATTTAACAATAGGTTTGTCTCAATAGATTTTCTTTTCAACTTATTCATTTCATCTTCTTCTCTCAATTAGAGATGGCGCGGTTGCGCTGTTTAGGATTCTTCGACCGTGTTTTTTCGACACCCCCTGGGACTCAAACGGTTAATAGGTATTCACCTAAATCTTTACCAGAGTTTCCAACTTGTAAACACGAAGGTATATTTCGTAATGATTTCAAGTGTCGTGAACTAAGTATGATGCGGTTATCAAGCAATATCAATATATTCATTCTTAAAAGTTGGGAGTTTCAAATGCCGCAGAGGCGCTTAGGAAATTTAAAAAAAAACCGTTCTATGAGTATAAAATACTTAATAATTTGCCACGATAAGGAAAAAAACAGATTTGCCAGACAGTGTTCTTGCAAATTTTGGGTATCAATAAGAATCGCGTCTGCAATCTTGTGAAAAGATTTCTGGTTGATGGCACTCTTCCAGCAGAGAGACACAAGCTTGCGTCCCCACAAGCTTGCTTTTAAAGAAAAAGTTTCAGTAAAAAATTTTATTGAATCTCTGACTTAAGTCATTACTGCCGTTCCAAAACGAGAAGAAAGTATCTTCCGTGTGATCTTTCCGTAAAAAAAATATGGAGAATGTATAATGCAAATTTGAGTGAGCCAGATAAAATCAAAGAATATTTTAACACCGAATACAGTATTGGATTTGGTTCACCGTTGACTCATGCATGTTCCACGTGCTTACGGTTTAAGGAAAGATTAAAATTTATAACAGATCACACCGAAAAAAGTACTATATTAACCGAGAAAAACATCTTCTTAAGGCTTCGGCTTTCTACGGTATGCTCAAAAATACAGATCCGGAAATACTAGTATTCTCATTTGAAAGAACCCGGATCAAATAGAGTATTATTCACGCCAGTTATATATTTATAGTTTTACCATCGTGCAGGGCAATCAAGAAGACGCCTTACAGATAACGTTTTTTTTATGCCTGGTCTGAAGTAGAACGACCAAAATTTTCCAACGAAATAGCATCTGCGGTTTTTCATCGATTAAATGAAACAGAATTTCTTCCTTCGGTGAAGGTAGTAAGGCTTATCGCTGACGGATGCGGCGAACAAAATAAACATACAGCTATGCTAGTTAAATGGTTAAGCTCTGTTCCAACCTCTGTGAAGTAAAGAAGGTTGAACTAATTTTTCCGGCGGTTGGCCATAGCTGTATGCCACCTACGAATATTTGATAATATTGAAAAGGTAGTTCGATGCCAGGATCATATTATTGAGCCCAGCGAATATTTTGACATTTTTCAACAATTTCGAAAACTAATAAACTTAGCAACCGAATGTAATGTAAATGACTGGTGCGAGGAAGCTAAAAAACGTATCAAACTACCAAGCCAATGGTACTTTGAGATTAATGTTGCCAAAAGGATGATCCTAACAAGAGGTGATAAAGCTGGTACTATTCTGATCAAGGGGGAGCCTAACTACATTGCCAACATAAAAAAAAATATGTGGACGTCGATGCTTTATTGAAAGCACATTATGGCGATTGGTGAGTAATGGCGGGATATTAATCAACTCGAATATTATAAACCTTTAATAGACCGCGAAAATTTTCCACCTGAAGATTTTCCAAACTAAACTGAATATTTAATATTACTGTGCGTTTCCATTTGATATTGCTTTGCAATTATTTGCAATCAGTTTCTTCGATAGCACACATTCAAAATAATTCCGTATCGGTATATAGATTTTTACACATACATAAAAAAAATTACAAAGCAATTTGCAATCAAAAGTAGTCGGGCATACAACATTTTGCTTTGCAAATTTTGCATTTACAAAACGAAATCGAAAATTTCCCAAATTATAAAGGGAAATTTTCAACCCTGCAATAAACACAACAACAAACATATTGTGTTATGTCAAAATGTTTTGCTAATAAATGGCCGTAGATTGATTTGAATAATAAACTTCTTTGTTTTTCAAATATTATTTGTTATTTAATATAAAAAATTGTTTTAATTGGATTAAATTGTTGCTCGCAGAATAAAATGAATATATTTAAAAGCGAAGCTCGTGGCGTAGTAGCTTTTCTTTGTAGGTAGATCTTAGTTTTGCTGCCATTATTTGGAAATTGTATCGTGGTCATTGTGTTAGTGGGCAGCAAAAGGGATATACAAATGAAAATAACACACAAATACAACTGTATGATACAAAAATTTCCCTTTGCAAATATTTGCAATCATGTTAAATGGAAACCGATAGTTAATTTTAATTGGTTATGTTTCTATTGCCTTAATTCGACGGATGACTTAAGCAAAGTTTTATTTTTGATTTTTATTAAATAAATATATTATTTTAATGTTATGTTCTATAAATTGAATTTTATTTTAAAATGCAAAAGACACGGTAAATTTCAAAACCGAAAACTACAATCTAAAAAATAAATTAAAAAAAAGTGGGATGATCCTATAACAGCCGAATTGGATAAGACTCCTTTATAATTGCCTATAAAATGATAAAAAATATAATATCAGTACACGAACTCACAAATTTTCAAAAAATTACTTTTTGTTTGTTCCTGAAAAATTGTGAAACTGTAAGATATCGGTTTCTGCAATTATTAAAGACTGAATTAAATTAATAAAGACTGAAACAATTGCGGTTGACCGTGATAAGCGATGCTTAGCTGTAATTAACCAACTGAGATAAATTTTGTGACTATTATTTTTATTTATTTTTTATTTATGTAAATAATTTTAAGCATAAATTTTAAATTTCTTTAAATAAATGAAGTATTTAAATCAAATTACTACATTACGAATATAATCAAACGTTTAGAAAAATAAAGCTTAATTACTTCCTATTGCAGATATGCAAGTAGTTAAAATATTGAACTTCCCGGGAAATGAAGTATCGTACAAAAAAAAAATTTCTATTTTCATCATAAGAAAGCCATTTCTCAAACGAAAATAATTTTTTTACCACTAAAAAAATATTAAGAGATGTAACCCTTCATCTCAAATAACATATTTATGTGAATAACCTGAAATTTACTCTTGTCTTTTTTTAAATGGCGATCGAACCAACACGCCAGAGATAATTTGAATTTATAGAGATTTAACAAAGGTTTACAATTTTTTGCGGCATACCGTGTGTTATCGTTTTAGATTCAGTTTTTCAAGCTGAGCTCAAATTCATCATAAAAACCAAAATTTTACTGCTGATGAAATGGTATATTGTCTCATAATCAGCTAATTTTTGGAAACTTTTTTCTCGATTTTTTTTATCAGTCAACATGTTTCTAGTGTGATTTAATATCAAAACTTACAAAATCTCCGACATTATACTTTTAATAATTTTATCTGAAAAATGGTATCATATGATCATACAATTTATCCCAATAATATTTCCATGAATACTGAATCTCTATAGAAAAACCCTTTGAGACCCGAAAAATGTGCGAAAACGAATTGTGCGTGCGAGGAGGTAATAATGGGACGAGGGATATTGTCCGGAGGAAGGGTAATATCCTGATACGTACCCTAAGCTATTTTCATGCTATTTAAAATTACTTTGAAACTACTCTATACCTAACGATGTGCCAATTTAAGTATATAAAATTATATAAGGCTTGATTTTAAGGCAATACTACAACTATAACTTATGTTATACTAATCGATTTCATTATTATTAATTTTTTTATTAAAAATCTCAAGTAATTGCTAAAGAAATCGGAAATAATTTTTCAAAAAATTACGAATTAATTTTCAAAACGGTACAACCAAAATGTGGGTTTTTTCTATAATTAAACTTTATGTAAATTATGATCTCGATTCACTCAGTATTCCATTTTAATTTTTCTCTTCTATTTTTCTACGAACATTTGTTTTGAACAAAATATACTGGGCGGATTTCGAGCAAAATCAAAATATAGAAGATTTCTTTTGAATAGATACCATTATTTACAATAATTTTAAATTGCAAATATGTATAAAAATTTTATATGTTACTTAGCTACCGAATTCAAATGTTTTCTATGAATAGATTTTGCAATGAATATAGGGAGGTAACTTTTATTATAACTTACCTGGTAAGGTATTATAATTTTTCCTATTCGTCATTCAATTGAATTTATTTTTCGAAACCTGGATTGTAAGCTACACATTTAATAAATTTTTTTGTGTTAAATTTTCCTTTGTGTTTTAATGAAAAGTGACGAGAAGCATAAACAAATGAATAAATATAAGTAATAATAAATTATAACAAGCAATAAATAAATATCGCGTGCACACATAGTTAGTTAGTCATAATAATTTATGTTCATTAAACGTATTTATAAGTGTGTAATTTTCCGTTCCAAAATATTGGTTGCGTGCAAAAATAATAATTAAATTATAACGATGACAAAAATTGTAATTAAGTTCATGTAACAATGTAATTTTTTAAAGCATACACTTTTTGTGTGAATTATTTATGATTAATATATTTATAAATATATTATTTAATTTTTAGAATTTAATTTTTTTTTTTTTTGAAGTGTATTAGCTATATAAACTCATAATTTAATGTATTATTATTTTTTAAATCTATTTTATATTTAGTATATAATATTAAAATTGAGTAATATTTATTTATTACAAATATCATTCGAGACACAAACATGTAGCACAGCGTTCCATACCAAACACAAATCATACCCATATACATAATATATAAAATATATAAAAATATAATATAAATTTATATACAATACAAATAAAATGAAATTAATTTTTAAATTAAATATTCTCTTTTTAGCGATTTTTTTTTGTTAAAATTTATATTTTAATTACATAATTTATATGCTTTTTCGTTCAAAATTTAGTATTTTAACAAGACGTACTTTTTTTTAAATATTTATTAACATTCTCATAATTCATTTCATAATATAGTCATAATCATTATAAATAATCATTATTAAAATAAAAATTAATTTTATTTTAATTATAAATTTATGTAAAAAAAAAAATTAGAAAATATAATTAACAAAAAAAAAAAAAAAAATTAAAAAAAAAAAATCTACATAATTATGATAGCATAACTCGTGCCAGCTGGGATTACCATAAAAATTAATATAATATGTTCATATTTTTTTGCGTGCGGCAGGTCTGATATAATAACAATATATAATAATAATAATGATAATAATAATAAAAATGATAATAATAAAATAATTTTATAAAAAAGTAATATTTATTTAATTTAAATATATTTCTGTTTATATTAGCAAAATTGTATAAATTTAAAAACTAGGTTTATTAATTAAACTATTCGCAATTAACAAAGCAATTAAAAATAATCCTACGAAGGGACGATACCCAGAACATCGTTATTATTAATTTGTTATAATATTTACAATATTTGAAATAACCTACTATCTTTAGGATAATAATGTGTTTGTAATGTATGAGATACATAGAATATTGCTGAATCTAGTACTAAGGTGTTGCAATACCTAAATCTACCCTAACAAATCTAGTTAAATTTAATAAATTTTAAAATAAAGCATTAGATAATAAAAATTTCTTTCATTTTTCAAACATTTTCAAAATTTTTATGTTTCATGAAGATTCCAATATTATATTATGCGTACCAAAAATATTTTAATTTCCAAAATTTCTCCATAGAAAAATAAAAAACAAATGCACATAACGATTATTCAGGGCTGAACAAATAAATAGAGAATTAATGAAAATGATATTTTCGTGGCCTACCCCGATTTAAATTATTTTCAATTTTATTTTATTTTATTTTATTTTATTTTAATTTGTTTTGTTTGTTTTACGTTGTGGTAGTATACGAAATTCGGTTGTGCGATTCGATATTTTAGAATGAGTACAAAGGGTCGAATTTCAAAAGGCCGAATGTCGAAGGGCCGTTTTTTTTTGTTTTTAGAAATACCTATAACTGTTTAAATTTGTTTTATGGAATATTTTGTAATTTTTTTTTTTATTAAACAAAAATGAATTTATGTACATATTTTACTATTTTCATCTCATGCTACATTTAAAGCTTTTGCGTTTGTGATATTCATGTTAATAGGTTTTTGTTATTACTCAACGAATAACATCTCAAGTGGCTTGAAATTCATCTGTATACAAAGTGATTTTGTTGAATCTTGATTACAAAGTTATATGATATATACAAAACGGAAGATTTACATGTCATTGAATTTAAATTGTACAGAGTGTCCCAGAAGTGGACGATCAAACGAAGCGCCGTGATAGGGGGGTACATTTCCAACCAAAACAACCAAGGAAAGTTTTTTCGATTTGTTGATGGTGCAAAAGTTATTCCACTTTTAGTATTTTTTAGCGAAACCGCATGCGTACCCATCAAAAAGTTAAGTAACAGTCCATGTAACATGCCAACAATATTCTACGTTCATGAGAAAATATTTTTTAAGCAAACAAGTCAGTTACTATCGAAAATTAAAATCTAATATTGGAAACTTGCCAATTCTCAGGGTTTTAATTAGCAATTAATTGTAGTAAGCAAATTCAAAAAGCATTGCCAAGTTCCTTGTATCTATATCAACACGCCAAATTACTTACTTTACAAGCTGCTAAATTTCAAGTAAAACATGTTAAACGACAACATCATTTTAAAAGTAAAACTTTAATTAAGTCTTAAAATAAGTTTGAGTTAAAACAAAACCTCTGTTTGCTAATTTATAATTTAAGCTAAATTTCGATAAATCAGTTTCGTTAATTTTTCCTTTCCTTTTTCCTTTGCTTTAAACCCAATATTAAGGATTAACTTCTGCAATTAGTAAACACGGTGAAAATTTGTTTGCAAACCGCGGTGGTTTGCAATCGAATTTTTACTGATTTCTTGACTTACTGTAGCGCTCAAACTTACAGAACAGCTTAGTGATCGTCGCGTTTTCATTTTGTGGTTAGGGATTAATGTCTTTTGATTTTAACAAATAAATATTTAGTAGGCTGCACTCAATATACAGAATTTGAAAGACTTAATCTGTTTAGTTTTATAATTGGTTTTCATGACCATTACAAATGTAAATTAGATACTCGGTTCTAGTATGATTAAAAACGGTATATCATGGAATTCACAATTTTCCTTTGTTGCATGACCAGAACAATTTTTAAGCAAACCTAGTTCAAATTAAATTTCTACTAATAATAAATTTCGACTACTAAGTAAGCAATATATCACCTACATTAAAACTTCCGTTTTGAAATCAGACTCTGACACAGACAATTTCTATATTTTTCGAAACCCCTTTAAACCTTGTTAGTAAAATAAAGTAAAAATCGGGGTATTGTGTGGAACGTTTTATGCCCATTTTATAATTTAAAAACCTGATATTAACGATTTAAATTGTGGCACTTTCAGAACTATGAAAATAGTCTAAGACGCTGCATAATAATGCTAGGAACAGACATAAAATGGCTATTAAAACCCTGGTTTAAACGTAAAAAAACTTACATACATATGACAACCACCGGGTGTCATAGCTTACAAACTAAAACGGTTAAATAAAATCAGAATTGAAATAACATTTAAAGTCGTAAAATCGTGTTAATTTGAGAAGAATATAAGAATTGTAAAGAATGCCCATTCTCGACTTACTGTAAAACTTAACAGAATGAATGAAAAGTCATCTATTAAAGTCAGTCCTCTTCTTCTTTATGACATACCATATTATATTAATATTTCTTACCATAAAACTATAATATTTAATCCATTTTTGAGTCGATCAACGTCGTGTAGATATCACCATCAATTTTCTCGGTATAGAATGGTTCCATGCAATACGTGACGGTACCGAGGTGACATTTGAAAGGAAAAATGATTTGTGAAACATTTTATGTATTTTGGTGGCTAAAACTAGGAGTTTTGAAATATCGTGAAACTACGTTAATTCATGGCTGCTCATTATCGGTTTCACAGAAACTGTATCCAATAAAAAGCGAATTTTATTCTGTTTAAAAAATAAAGTATTTATAAGAATAAGATTATTTTAGATATAGTTATGAAGGTATTTTGTTAAATGCCTTGAAACTTAAAGAACTTTTCCGTTTGAAACCACTTGGTTATAGAGTCGATGGGTTTCGAGTTCTATGTTTGCCTAAACATAAATGTTTCATTCCGTATAATAGAAATGCAGCACGTCTTAGTTACAGCTATACACTCGACCTGTTGTTTACTCCTATACGAGAGTGCTGACAAATTCTTAAATTGTCGTCCAACTATCAAACGTAACTTTAAGGAATGATTGCTTGAGAACCGTAATAGATTTCTAATCCACATGAAAAAAAAAAATAATTTTTTTATCGATTTAAAGGAAAGAACCTCCACCCGATATATTTTATTGTATGCCATTAATAAAATTATAAATGAAAATAAAAATATTCATAATGGACAGAAAATAATTGTAATAACAATATTTTATTTTTGATTAATTTTTTGTTAGTTTAGACAAATGAAAGGAGAAAACCGAAAACCCTTTTCGTGAAAATTAGACGGATCTTGTATGAAGTGTACAAAGATAAATACAAATCCAATTAAAATAATTAAAAAAACCTGATCCTAAAATAACACAAAAACTAATTTTAAATAAAATAAAAGAATTCTAGAACCATTAATTTTTGTCTGTAGCTAGCTACTAGCTAAGTAGCTACATAGCTATAGGGAAAGAACATAAAAATAAGTTTGATAAGAAGATTTATCATATATGTATACGAATGTGTATGAGATGATGATAAGAGTAGCAAACTAATTTTGCTTGTTTTTGTGTAAATTTAATTTAATATAAAAAAAATCTAGTTATAATAAGATTTAAATTCTACTTTTTTTGTTTTATTTAATATACAAAAAAAAACGAATGTAAATTATAATACTCGTGTTAAAGTTATTTTTTAAATTAGCAAAAAATTTATTATCACTACTTACAAAATTTCATTTAGCGAAGATAAAAAAAACACTATGTGAAGTTTGCCAGACTATTAATAATTTCTTAACCATGCAGATTGAAAAATTTGTACAGTACCTGTTGTTCAACAATTTATGCATAATTGATGTGAAATTTTTGGCACGACGATTTGAAAATTTTCTATGTAAAAAATGTTCAAATAACGTTCATAAAAGCGTTTTTGATTCTGACAAAGTTGACAGCATGTCTTTTTCATTGAAATTTAATTCATCGAGAAAATTCTAGAATAAGATTTCGGGGGCTACGCAAAAGGAACAAACGTAAGATTTTCATACACATTCAAATCATAAAAAACATAAATACCTCATACATCAAATTATTGATTTGAAGTATAATTCACTGCAAAACTACCTACAAACCTAATTGAATTTATTTTCTTTTTCAAAAAATTAATTCTAAAGTTCAAGACCAATCCCATTTTTTAGGGAGGGTTGTTTAGGGTCAAACGATCCATATATTTTCAAAAATTCTCATGGAACTTATTTGGGTACCCCGGTTGAGCTGCTTTCTCCCTTTCCCACCTTGTAAAATTGAAAAAAAAATAATAATCAGTGAAGAATTCTAAACTCTTTCTGAACTCTCAAAATCCGCAAATTTTTTTAGCTTGTTCAGTTTAATGGAAATTTAACTACCAATGGCACTATTCTGGCTTTACCTGGGAATAGGAAATTGGGAATTTTATTTTCATAGCATTTTTGTCCAAATTTTATTTTCCTGGCTTACTATTGGAATTAGTTTGGTGTAAATATTTTCGAAACATAGTTGATTGGGAAACTTTTGTTTCACAAAGTTTTCATAGGGAAAATAATTCCCAATATATCTTTGTTTCAAAAATATTTACACCCAACTAATTACAATAGTAGACCATACAAATATAATTTGGGCAAAAATGCTACGAAAATATTTTTTCCAATTCCCTATTCCCAGGGAAAGCTAGAATAGTTCACACTAGCAGTATTTCCACCACTTTAACAATTTAAGCAGTTTAGTACATTTAAATTTCAGAAAATGCAATTAAGTTTTTAAAATTGCAAAATGCATATAAATCATAAACTTGCTGAATATAAAATTTGAAGTTTCGAAATTTTTAACTTATAAATCGGTGCCTCTGTTCCACTTCGAAATATTTAATGTTTGTTATTCTAAGAATATTCCTTACCTCAAACATCAAATTTCACTTTATATTGTGTGCTTACAAATTGTTTAATCGGGTATTAAAATATTTAATTTTTGCAATTTTAAAAGAGTTTGTAGTTTGTACCTGAGAAATTGATAAAGCGACATTGAAATATTTAATTTTTGTTGTTTTAAAGGAATTTGTCGGTACTCGTACAAATCGACAGTGGGGTAGATACTCCATCAGCGAGCAAGCAAGAAATATGCTAGTTGAAATTCTGGCTACTCAATCCATTTTACCAAAGAAATTTGAATTTTAAATAATTTTTTCATTAAATTTTTGTTTATTTTTGCAATTGCAGAGAAAAACAATACAAACATTTGCTGTATATTTTGTGAAGCCGCAAATTTTACTGCGCCATCGCAAAAACCAACAAAAATTTTAAGAAAAATTTATTTGAAATTTAAATTTCTTTGGTAAAGTGGATTTAGTAGCCAGAATTTCAACTAGCATATTGCTTGCTTATTAACCGATTGCTACCCCAATATGCGACTGTTTCGTTATGAGCTATATTGAAAGCTAAAAATCGAAATATTCTTAATTGGAAAGTTCATAAATAGCTCCAAATTATTCTATAAAAATGTATTCAACATACTCCGATTTTAGTAGCGAGACTTTAGTAGCGATGACTTAGTTAGCCCCTCAGTGCTATGTTAGTAAAATTTCTGCCCAAATACACAAGCCAAAAGTTTTAGTTAGCGGATTTCGATAGCTCATAAATAATTTCATAATTCTGCGCTGATTCTTTGTTCAATATTACAAGGTTTAGGAGGGGAAAGGGGGAGGGGGCTGCTCAACGGAGAACATTTGTCAATCTATCAGCCAAGGTTGGTCGTTATTTGATTTCTTTTAAGGGAGTCTTAAAATTTAATTTCTAATATCTTAAATTATCTAATATAAATCAAACAACCAACTACTAGCTATTTTGTATTAAAGTTACACAATTTTAGTTATACTCACTTGAATCTCAAAATTAAATTTAATTCTAATTTCTCATTTTTTTCTTTAGTTCATTTTGTTGTAATTTTTTTTGCTGTATTTTGTATAGTGAAAGTGGAAGTAAATGTTCGAAACTTGCAATGTAGAAAATGTAGTCCAACCATCGTAAGATAATCAAGATATCTCTCAATCATAATATTGTGTTTCGAAGATGTCACACGAGTTGTATGTGATAAGATAAAATTAGTGTCAGAGATAATGAGAAAATTTTGCGCGAATAATTATTTTAACCGCTACAAAACTTCCCTTGCATTTGAAGGTCCATATAAAGTTGAGTTCTTAACATTGATTAATACGAATTTTTTGATTTAGATCATGCGCACGCACGCGGAACAAAGTATTCCGTATGCCGGTTTTAATCGATTGATCGCTATTTATTGGTGTTGATTCTTAGTCAGGACGACGAAACGT
This sequence comes from Nephrotoma flavescens, assembly GCA_932526605.1. Lineage (NCBI taxonomy): Eukaryota > Metazoa > Arthropoda > Insecta > Diptera > Tipulidae > Nephrotoma > Nephrotoma flavescens. The sequence continues at coordinate 155,743,157 of OW052222.1, read as the reverse complement.
TTTCGTAATCGACGAACAACTTTGTATAATCCTTCATACGGGCATTGTAAACCTGTTTTTACTTTATACCTTATAACGAAAACAAAATTGCATTTGTTCAAAGATTTTGGAACAAATATATTTTATGCCGATTGTTGGGTTTCCGTTGAAACGGTATTATCCATTTTGTTTTTTAAGTTATCGATCACTGTGTCCGTTGTCCTCGCAGGTGAAAGAGGATTTTCGATAAACAAAACTCACCATATAGATTTATGGTTCGTTCCTAAACCATTTCAGATCGTCTTTGACCGGTTACCAACTAAAACGATTCGGTTTAAGCTGTTGATGAAATTGTTCGACCTTGACATTTGCTAGTGGATGAGATGCGGTCGATTCGAAAGCCGAAGCTCGACACGTAATTATATATAATTGTCGTGGCCATGGTTCGTCCTGACATATCCGTCATGCAATAAGCTTTGTACCAACGTGTAAATCAATCAACACAGGTCAATATATGTGTATACTTGCTGCACGGAGGAAGGGGACCTAATATTCAAACGGTTATTTTCGAATCTACCAGGTGAAATTTCAAGTCATCCAAGAAGTCTTCCTATGTTTTTGATTTTTTATACTAGACTAGAAATATAGAGCAGAAATTAATTTACGAGTATAGCCCGGATATAACGTGTTAAATGTTGAATATTTTATATATCGCTCTGCGATATATGGCCGATTGACTCCAGTCGAAGTATCGCTGTAGATTTAGAAGGAAGCCAGGCATTTTAGAAAGCTCTAGTTAAAAATTCGAACTTGCGCGGTGATCGGAACCAAGAAGTAAATTCTGAAGTTCCAGATCTGCTTTTTAATCCGATGCTATTGGGTGATAGTCGAAATTCACTTCGACAACTTCGATGGCCACTATGTTATTTTCGTTCCATGTTGCAGTTTCACTATGGGTTGTACGGAATGGCGTATCCACGGGCGATATTGTCCTTACTTTTCAAGGGAGAGCTTTTTCGAGAAAAAATCTCAGACATTGTCCACCAAACCGCGCCATTTTTTGAGAAAACAAAGTGATATTAACCTATTCTGTTTTTAATCTTAAAAATGCACTTGACTCGGCCAAGTTATGGCCGATATGATTAATGGAACGAATGCGGTATTAATAAAAGTTGCAGATCTTTCATGGAATTATTTTGACTATAAGTAGCGGCCCAGTTTAGTTGAGTTTTATTAGAGGCCGACGTGAATAGTTGAATGTACATATAACCAAATCTCAAAATTAAATTTTCGGCTGAAAGCAAACAGCCTGACGCTAATGAATTATAATTTTTATCTAGAACTAGTTCTGCTTGTTGTGACATTTGACTAATTTCTTGTTTTATTTTGTGTGCAATGGGTGCTTTTAGGGCACCCAACAGATCAGAACATCTACAGTAAAATCGCAACTAACGTTATGAAAATGTTTAGCACCATAAAACTTTCAAATCAAATTGGCGATGATTTCACAAATCATGATAGAGGACCTCAAAGAGCCCCATCTCGTAATATAGTCAAGAGCTGAGTCAGTTTATTTATTATTTCGTATCGAAGTTGCGCACGAGTTTATTATGAGGTGAAATATATATGGGTTAAATTTTAAATAGGCTACTTCGAATATATCGCTCGTGTCTTAACCGATACAACCTCTACTTATCGATAAAGAAAATTCAACATTTCCGCACGATCAGAATAGTTTGGCCTGGAAAATTGAACTATACTAATTATTTCATAAATGCAATAAACGGAATCATTTGTCATGTTTCTGTTTGGTAGTAAAATAAAGTATAGTGAACTTCAACATTTTTGACCTCGAGAGTTTTGCAGATTTACCATTCGCTGTATTTTATCTTTTAATTTCGCTGGCGCTACATCCCTTAGAGCTATTTGGCCACCTCATTTCTAAGGTTGCATAATCAGTTTTTATATTCAGATTAATGACTGATTACTCTATTGATCACTAGTCTACTCACCCCTCGACTGAAAACAATCAAAGTGGATTTCAAATGGAAAAATATGTTTTTGTGTGCGAGCGTGTGGATGGGTTTAGGTGTAGATGGGTTGACTCGGAATGAAACTTCATACATAAGAGCAGCTTAGTGATGGTTGGCCAAAATCAGTTTACCGGAGGTGGTAGCTTCCATTGGAGCTTTTCTGTTTTTTTCCAAATAATTTGAAAAGTATGATTCTAATTTAAGTTTCAAACAAAAATTTGTTAAATTATTTGTTTAGATTTTACCGAAAATGAAGAATTCATGCAAAATTTGTGGAAATCTGTGCACCGAAAGTGAGTTTTTCAATTTTTGGAAAATGTCGAAAAGCTCAGCATTTATACAAAAAACAAAAAAGTTTTAATTCTTACTCGTTTTTTGTAAATTCAAAAAAAAATAAATATTAAATTTTCAACAAAGGCTGACCTTGTTGGTTTCTGAAATTTTTGAAATTTTAGCAGGAATAATGATTTTTCATTACACAAGAGGTTTTACCAATTAGTCTGGCAAATTCAATTTTTCGCTTTAAAAATGAAGTATGGTGATATACAGTTGTGGTAAAAAAACACCGAAATTATTGGTAGTTTATTATGCGGTGCCAACCCGAAATTTTTTTGACAAATGAAAGTCGAAACTATTCCAATTTTGGTCTAATACATAACTGTAACAAAAAAAAATATTTCGTAAATTACGTGATGATTTTCGTCAATATGGACGTTCTACAGAGCTTCGCAAAATTGATCAACGTTTTGAAGAAACTGGATCAGTTGCAGGTCGTAGAGCATATGAACTCAATCGTCCAGTTTGTGCTCGTGAAACACTAACAGCTGTGTGATCGTTAGGGCGAGCAAGAATCTCTTTGAGGCATCGTTAAAAACAACTAAACGTATCGTTAACCACTTTATATCGAATTCTACATGTCGATTTACATTGATAATTAACATACATCTTTTTCAAATTCAAATAACTCACACAAATCGAGAAGCACTCGACTTATGTATTGGCAATCAATTTCGGTGATCGCATAATATTAAGAAATTTTCTGTGGGGTTTTTCAGAAGTAAGTATGCACAAACAATTCAAGTTATTAAAAACATTCGAGCTGAAATTGAGGCCATTCAACCGCTTTAAATGGAAAAAGTCATCAACAATTTTGATATTGGGATGTAGGCCTGTAACAACCACCACGGTAACATGTACGATGTTGTATTGTACAGAATCAACTGTTGTACAGAACCAACTTCCTTTTCCAATAAAAAATTTTAAATTTCCATCATTATATTATGTGATTTTTTAATATAAATAAACTAACCGTGGGAATATCAAATTATATCTTTCAACATTCATCTCCAAGAGCATATTATAGTGGTTAAAACTATAAGGATATCCAAGGTTTCTGGCTATCCAATGTAATAAACTACAATCACTATTGTACGATTATTGTACTAAATTTTCTTACTTGTCAGTTACTCTAGTTTTGTCGGTTAAATTTAAATTTAGCAACTCTCACAAAATGTAAACATTTTTGAAGTGTAAATAAAATTTGGCGGTCTGAATAACTCAATTTACCAGATATATACGCCAAGCTGTAAAAGATTTTGGGGGGCCAACATTAATGTGTTATGGCTACTTCTGGCTTAAATGATCACCGTTAGTTGTGTACACAGTTTTTGCAGTATCTCTGGCCATATATATTTAATTATGATAGTGATCCAACATAATTCCCGGGATCGCAGAGTTTCGGATTTGTAATTTAGTGGCTCAACGTGGTACGGCCCTCAGAGCCAGCTGTCGCCCTTGGCATTCAGCCTATTCAACCATTTTCTCTTTGGGGGAGAAAAAAATATGAATTGTTCATACGAAACTCTAATTCCCAGTTTCTCGACCTGACTAGTGTAAATCGGGCTCTATTCTGGCTGTTATAAATAAATCTAGCTATTGTGCAACGTTAAAATTCACATTTTACATAAACAATCAAGAATGTAATATTTTAAAACTACAAAAGAGTCAACGTGGTTTTGCTGCCATTCAATTATAACCTAATTATAAACTACACGTATACAAAATTGAAAAACAAAATTATTAAATTATAGACATAGTTTTTAAACTAATTATGTATAGCTTATATGTAACTCATGTTTGTACATAATTTAAAAATTGATTCTATCGGCGTCAAATGTAATTATGTATGTGGTTTGAAATTTTATTTTATATCTACCGATGGCCTATTTATAAAATAACCCTTGATAATTTCCATATAGCACGCACTACAAAATGTTGTAACAAATAATTTTACGTAATTTGCTGATACGTTGTTGATATTTGAATCTTTCATTTAAGGATGCCAAACTTCGTTTAATTACATATACATATAAGAGTAGGTAGGATGTTTATACACCTCAACAATTTTCAACGTCATTGCAAAAATTTATAAAACTTTTAATAAAAAAAAAAAAAATTGTCTGCATTTTGCCTACTCTATTAGTTAAAAATGAAAGATAATCATTACGTATGAAAAAGTATTTTCTCCAAAATGGCGTCAAATACTGTGACCAGCGTGAGCTTGCTATTAATGATTGAATATTGCATTGTCCTCAGCCAGTAATCTATTCTGTAGAAAGTCAAGAATTTGATGTAAATTCGTTTGCAAAATACCGGGACAGACAAACAAACGCGAAAGCGAACTAAGTAAAACTTGGTAAAATTGAAAAAGCTCATAAGGAAACTAGCACTTCAGGTACAATTTCGCAAGGATTTCCTAAATAATGGAACAAGTTTAGGTAGCTATAAAGTTTTTTTTCCAAAATGTCATTCCGCAAAGACAGTATAGGGATGCCGAATTTTGTTGAAATAATTTTTTTAACCAAAACTAGTCATTTCCGGTAAAATCTAAAAAATACTCTTAATTAATTTTGTTTGAAATTTAATTTGTAATCTTTTATTTTTAAACATTTTCTCGTAAATGCTAAATAATACTTTTCAAAATATCTAGAAACAACGGAAAAGCTTTTCAGTATAAAGTTTCATCAATCAATCTGATTATGGGCTGTACAGGGGTCAAATTTTTGTTGATAAATAGTTTTTCTGTCAAAAATCATCACTTCCGCTTAAATTTTAGAAAACTGATCTAAACCGATATCGTTGCAAAATTAATTTAGATTATTTTACTTTCTAGTCGTTTCTCTCATTAATGGTATACCTTTCAAACAATTAAAAATCCAAAAATCTTGATGAGCATCAGGATGAGCTTCAGGTGGCCCACAGGCTCTGATAAAACCCGAAAGCAGGCTAAACGATCTGCTGAGAGACCTGAGCATGCACATGGCGTCTTGACGTTTTGCTAAGACCCCGAAACAGCCCCGGTCGGTCTCGACGTAAACAGCAACCGGACAATGAGACGTCACAGAGAACGACAGAAATGACGTGTTACATTCAGAAAAAACACATGGGGTATCTGAAAAAGCTGCGTTTGAGTACGGTGAGAGACTATCAAATATGTAAACCATATTCTTATGAAAATCGAGTCAATGAACAGCCTTCATTAGAAGAGCCAGTTAAACAAATACGCGAACTTTGCTTAAGGGAATAATAAAGTACAACAAATGCTTTCACATAACGTTTTTTCGGGCTGGAGGAGGAAGGCGAAGCCAATAGTCGTTCGGAACAGGATGGTGTTAATTTTGGCGCGTGCATTCAGACTGGAATAGAATACCAAATGAAAGCTACCTAGTCGTTTCCAACCTACTAGTGAACTACGACAGTCAACTACTAGTCCAATACGACAAGAGGGATATGGCTTCGACATTCCTCAGGTGCTTTGATAGTGTTTTGAGACAATTTTAATTTAATTTAGGTTTTGGTGTAAGCATCAGTTTCAAATGGACATGGATGTGAGAGATGAAGACAGAACGCTTGAGGATTATTTATTTAAACCGGGGATCAAAAAACCCCTTCGATTTACAATTTGTTCATAATTTTTAATTGTAAAAATCATCTGTTCGATCCCTGACGAGTGGATAGTGAATACTTTAGATGGTTAAAAACACATTTAATTTTTGTTAGTGCATAATGTTATAGTTAATAGATAGTTTTTAAAATGAAATTTTAATTTTTTAAAACATGAAAAGAAAGAAAAAACAAAAACTCGATCAATCTCTATTCTCTGTTCTTTTCAGCTAAATAATTAAGCCTTCGATATGCTATCAAACCTTCACAAAACGTTGATATTTTCCGTTTTCCATCTGGATTAAAACCTGTGGAGGAATAACAATACTTTACGGATTGAGAATGAAAACAAACACAACCAAGAACTAAACTACCTATGGTATAGGAATAGAAAATTTTAATATTCGTAGAAAATTATATTTACAACAGCTTATAAAAATAAAACTACATCTCTATAACCAGATAAGTGGTACAGTCCAAAACCTATCATTTTTCTAAATAAATCATTCAAATATCATAATAAAGAAAATAGAAATATTTTTAAAAATAATGTTAAATACTCTAAAATATTATGTCAAAAAATCCTATACGTATATTTTTTAAATTAATTATTATTTAATATTAATTTTCAAAATACCCTTCCTTTCAAATACAATGTAACGAAATAATGTTAACAAACCTATTTAAAATTCACTGCAAAATAAAAAATAAATAAAAAACGAAATAAACAAAATACAATAAAAAATAAATATTAAATTATTCAAATAAACCAAAAATATAAATAAATTTACTTGCATAATATATAAAACAAATAATGTAATTTACCGCCATTTATTTACCGCCAGGAATTTTCTTGCGCAATAATTTCAATATTTTATTATATTATTTATCGCAATGATATCCGGACCAAATTTGTTGTTTTAAAAAAATAAATAAAAAATATATTTTGTTAATTATATTATTCATTAATATTTTATATTTAGAACAATAAATAAAATAAATATTTTATTTTTGACATTTTCTTTATTCTAGAATTTTATATAATTATTTTTTGTTTTTTAACAGTTTTTATATTTATAATTTATATATAATGGATTTAAATATAATGATTTGTGGATTGTTGGTTGGTTTGGTCCACGCAACATATTTAGACCTACCTATTTATATTTTCAAAGAAGAGATAACGTGAATATTCTAACATATCACAAATCATTTTTATACTTATTAGAATCCATTAAATTTTTTTTTTAAATAATAATATATTTGAATAATAAATATAAATATCACATATAATTTTTTTAAGTTTATTTATTTTTAATATGTATATTATTATGAATGTAAATAAATTATAATATAAGTTAATAGCAAAGTTCATTATTTTTTTCTCATTTTTAAATTATTTTTATAAAATAGTGTTTTATTTATATTTTTTAAAAAGATGATTATTTGTTTAATATAGTAATGATAATAATAATACGTTTTATTTGATTTCATATTTTTGTTTTTAAGTATTAGTTTATTTATTTTGGCGAAAAATAAAATAAAAAAATAAAATGTATTTGTTTAATATTTTATCTAAATTATGTTTAAATATATATAATATTTTTAAATACGTATGTATATATTTATAATTTTTAGGAATTATGTCTCCCATCTGACAAGAGTTATGACAATTGTAAATAATAATTTAAACAAAAATAAACTAAACAGATAATATTGGAAACAATAAAGAAATATAATCGAAATAAAACAACAATTTTTTTAAAAACTTTATTGTAATTATTTAATAATAATACTAATTAACACAATTAACATTTATTTCTAATAATAACAAAAATAATGATAATATTTAACTACATGTTTTATGTATATTCGATTTTTGTAAGTATTTTTTTCATAAATAAAACAAAAAATAAATAAACCAATTTGTCTACATAATTTTACAGTGTACAACAAAATCATAATTAATTTAAATCAAATTTAGAAATAATATTACTAAAATTGTATGTATAGCGTTTTTTTTTAAATATATTGGATGGTAGGAAGATTATTATTAGTAAATCTATTAAGATATTGTGAGTATTAATTAAAACATTGCTGAATGTTCCCGATTTCAATAAACTGTTATACAAGAGATAAATTAGCATAACTATTTGTCACTATTAACATTTTAAAATTAAAAAAAAGCACTAAATTAAAAAAAAATATTGAAAAAAAGGAAAGTAATGCTAAAAAGTAATTAAATGAATATAAAAAAATGTACTATCAAAAAATAGTTAAGGATCATTTAGAAAATGTAAATACAATTAAACAAATAAGTAAATAATCTCGATGGCGGATTTGTTTCTAAAATAGGGTTGATTTAACAGTTAGGAAGTTCCACAGTACCAAATGAAAAACTAGAACCGAGGTTTAATTCAAGAGTTTATGTAACTACCGTGGTTGAAACGGTTCCATCATATCTTCAATTTCGAATTTAAAATGTTTCTGAACGAATTTTCTGAAACCCTTTTGACAGAAGTATCCAAATATCAAAAATTTAACTGGTTATTTTGTTGCTTTTGAACAATTTCAACGTATTTTAAACGGTTTTTCTGATTATTTATTTTTTCACTGGATTTTTTTACGGTTTAACGACGTATAAAATAATTCGCTAATTTAATGTGTATTTAGTTTGTTTATAAGCACGAATCTGTTAATAAGAGTAGACAGGTAACTTATCAAAAAATAAGATATTTATTAAACTGGAATAATCTATCGAAAAATGTGGAATAGGTACTAATAAAAAATATTTTTTAATAGATTATTAGCTTTGCACGCCGCCATCTCTTATCAACATCAAGAGACTTATTTTCGCGATGGAATATTTCTATCGCCCATGACAGTGTATAATTTTATCATTTACTTTGTGTTTTTTATGCATCTGCCAACTGTTATATTTATACAATGGCAATACGCAGATCGCGAATTTTGCGTATATTTTCGTAAACTTTTCACAAATTTGACGGGCCTCAATTGGTATTTTCCATCTTGGATTCCCTGGTCGAAATTAATCAGTGAGTTTAATTTTACATTGTTCACACTTTATTTTAATTCAGTCATTTTGCTGTTCCTCCGCGTTGCTACTATTGAGCAGACAATTAAGATTGGCTGGTCTACGCACATCTTTTTGCGCAATTGAACATATATAAGCCACTCCAATGTCAGTGACCGTGCAATTACGAAATTGTCGAAATTAAAACAACGGAGTAAATGGGGTAAAAAGTTAATTTCTTAAAGGAATCTGTGAAAGAATGTAACGACATTAAAATATTACCGAGAGTTAGGTAATATTGTATTTACTGTTTTAAGTTGAAACAAATGTCCGGAATGGACTCGAACTCTGGAGATGATAACTCTGGATATAGTTAAAAATTAAATTTTTTCTGTGCATTTTTTGACATTAAACTGTATCGCTAAATTAATTTATTCATCTCGGAATTTTGCTTTGAAATACTTTGAAATAAATAGATAAATATTCAATTGCTATTTACATTGTTTGTTCATGATATTCTTGTTAACTTGTGGTCCTTCACCGACCAAATGGCTGAGTGGTTAAAGCTTTGGCGTTTGTGTGAAATATTATCAACACATTACGATCTGTGGTAAAATATAACACATCTATGACCCCCTGTCAGAGTGCTCATCGGCCGACCCATGCTGGAGCTTGATATCTGCAGATGGTCTTAAATCGGTCCTATAGCCGTACGTCCTTGAGCCCTAAGCATAGTTAGAAATAAAAAAAATAAAAAATTGTGGTTCTTTAATTTATTTCTTTAATTAACGATTGTAAAAGATGGAAAAGCACCGCTGGTGGGTCAGGTTGCAACTAACTTAACAAAAAAATGACATGTGTTCGATATGCCGACAAAACCAAGGATATGTATAGATTAATTCAAGTAAGTATTTTTTATTATATATGTCACAAAGTCACTAATTATATAAATTTTTATCTTTTTTTAATTTAAAATTTTAAATAAAATTATACCAAGCTAAGCTAGCATGAGGCGTTAATGTCAAAATTTGTAGTTATTGAAGTTTATTGTAAATCCACTAGAAACGCCTAAAAGTGTACTACAAGTAATACACATTTTGGCCAACCGATATTATACGCAAATCGTAGAAAATTGAAAAAAAAAATTATGAAACGGCAATGAGTGAACGTGAAGTAAAAAAAATAAAATAAAATAATGTAAAAAAATATTAATAATTTAGAAAGTTCTAAAAATAATCTCCATACCATCCTAACATATTATATTTTATGTAAAACATAGTTATTGTGATATTTTGTTTGAAAGATGAGTTTAGTGATAAACATAAATATTTAAAAACAAATTTTTACTATGTACGAGTATAACATTTAATTATTGTTTGCTCACTTCTAATTTTTTTAGTATTTTTTTTTTAATATTTTTTACGTTTGTTAAATAAACAACATTTATTATATTAATTAATAAAAAATTATAAGACGGAAAAATATATTTTGTTTTTAAACTAAAAAATATATTAATTTAACAAAAAAGTTTCTATTTGTGTTGTGTTCCGTTCTTACAATGTTTAGTATGTATCAACTTCACACATTTGATTAATAATTATTAATTTTAAATATAAATATATAATTATTTGTAACACACATATTTTTTTTTGATTTTTTATAACATGTAATTTTTAATTTTATTATTTAATTTACATTGTTTACTTATCCGTATTTTTCTACAAATTTTTTCTTAGCATTATTTGAATTTATTTTACGAAATAATAAAAAATAAATTTTGTTTTTAAATGAAACTTTTATATGTATTTGGTTTGTGATGTTTTGGTACCCTAAATTCAATTAAGTTTGTACATAAATAATTTATTTTTGTTTGACTAGAAAATAAAAGTTTTATTTTTTGGCTAAATGGTTGCAGAGTTTACAAGGTAAAGTTGTAAATTAATTAAGAGTTGTGATTGAGAATTTAAATGAATTATTTACAGAAATTCTAAAAACAATGAAGGGTGTGGTTCGACAAATCCTGTAAGGGCCATATCTATAATCATTGTAAAATAAAATCAATCAATACAGGTCAAGGATATTTTTTTTTTGTAAATTTCTTAAATTATACCCATATGACCTGTTAATTTTTACAATTCTGTGTTAATGCTGGTATATTAAGGAAATCCCATCGGGTTCAAGTTTATATACCTGATGATTTTAAAAAAACTGTTACCTTTTTGATAGAGTAAATTGATGGTGTCTCCTTATAATATAATATTTTATATATATGTGTATAATCATATTGTCTTAACTTGGCGACATTTGACCTAAAATACAGCTATACAAATAAAAGCCCATCCATTTTTTAAACCACATTCTTTCTACCCCATTTATCATGTTATATCTAGTTCTATGTATAGAATGTATAATGGAGCTCCATTTCCACCCCCAAACATTATACGATTCATATTCATACAATATAATGCTCAGTAGAATAGAACATTTTTGGAATAGAGAAAATATTTTTTATTTTATAATTTATTCAGAATACAAATGTCATAAATCATATTAATAATATGAAATTATTATTAATATACGTAAATATTTTTCTTTTGCATTATTTTCAAAGTTTTAAGACGAGTAGTTCATGTCATTTTGTCATATACGTATTTATATAATTTAACTATATTCAACTCTATCTAGATTACGTTGTGTTAATTTACAAGGGAAGTGTTAAGAAGTCATAATTTTTTTTTTGATTAATATCCAAATAAAAAAAATTATTGTTGAGCTTTTGAAGTTATATTTTATGTTATACCATTTAAGTTTTTATTATGACGAGGATCTAACCTTGTTCCGAGTATAAAAGCTTTATTGTGTATATGTACAAAAATGTCCTCCTTCTTTTAAGCTAAGTAAGTTTGATAAACCTTGTTGGTTCAATCGTGTGGTAAATTGAATAATTTTTAGTTTTCCTTTACGCGTCGTAAATATAAATCATCTTGGGAATATTACTAGATTATTTTGCCGTGAAATCTATTTTAACAAACTAAGATCACGTCACAAGTAAGTAAGAATTCGAGCGTGAATTTTAATAAGCGAGTTATGTCACTGTTTTACCCACATAATAAAATGTCTGGTCTACCCATAAAAAGATGTTAAAAACATGATTACCCGATCGAGCTAATTTAAATAAGTAAGTCTGCCCACATATTGCCCAGTTTTGCACACTTATTAAAAAATTTTGCCAGCCACTCAAAAACTATTGAAAATCTTAAAGTTTAATTTACGTAAACAAGTTTTTTTAAACATTGGTTTAATTTTATAGCTCTAATAATATTGGCCTTGTCTACTCTACGAACATAATATTAAATTCTTCACTTAAAATTGTGAGTTCAATTATTTAAATGTTCCAAAAATATGATTAATTTGTAATTTAAAAAATTCGTTATGAATAAAAATTGTATTCATTTCATTATTTGTTTCGCCCACTTCGGTAAACCTGCGAGTACGTTTAAATTTATCCAAATACTTAATAAAATTTGTATTATAAAAAAGCTAAAAAAAAAAATCCCCATATGTTGATTAAAAGCCTTACTTTACCAAGTTAAATTATTTGAATATTATCGTAAATCGCTTCGGTCAATTTAAATAGTGAGTTTTGTTTTAGAGTTGACCACGGAATAACGAGCATTCCTCTTGATCGACAGCCAGTATTGGCTTGTGTGATGAATACAAGATCTATCTTCGCCTCTAATGATATGCCTCCCCAGAACAAGCACGATACACCGCTATACAAGACACGTTCTTCAATGCAACATTGTGCATATCGCTTTGCTTGTCTTCTGTATACTCTTCTGCGTCCATCGGTGTCATATAAATGCATCCTGCACTCGTCAGTGAAAAGGACTGTTCTCCATTCTTCTTCTATCCAATTCAAATGCTTTCGAGCGAACTCACGACTGGTTCGCCGGTGAGCTGCGGTCAATTTCGGCTCGTTTGCTGGTCTGTGTACAGTCAGATTAACTTCTCGAAGTCGTCTTCTAACTGTCCACCGACCGACTTCGACTTCACGAAATTCTTGGAGCCGCCAACTCAGTAGAACCGCATTCATACGGTGATCTCGCAACGAAGTTGTTACAAGGAAGCGGTCATCACCGTGTGCTGTAGCACGAGGTCAGCCAGATCCTTGTCGCCGTCTAAGCCACCAGTTTCCTGATATCTCTGCCGCACTCGACGAGCGGGAATCGGCTCAAATTTAGTTGTAGAGCTATCTCTGATGTAGTATCCATTTCTTTGAGACCGGTTGAAGACGTAATCAATAGAGGACTGTTCAGGCTAAGCTTCGATACGCGAATGATGACGATTTCGAGCAAGATATTTCATGGCATGCTATTGTATTGATCTTGCCGATTTATTTTTAGAATTTAATTCGAAAGCCTGCTATATGCATTTGACAAAAAATCACATTTTGGCATGGTACAAGACGTACAAAAAAGGTATCAATGTATAGGTATTGAAATAGACTTGAATCTGCATTAAAAAAAATTAAACAAATATTGAATTTTTTGATATTTTTGAACTTTTGTGGAAAATTGAGCAATGTGCATTTTTTTGCACCCAAGTGTATTTTGTTATTTGTGTATTACCATTTTACCATTTTACGCTGATTCAAATTTTTTATAACGGATTTTTTTTTTGTTACAATAGAATAATTAAAGTGGACGTTTGTAGAAATTGAAAATATGGATTCTGGACATTTACGCCAAATATTTGATAAAATTCCTTCCGACAGTGAATCATTAATTGAAAACGCGAATGTTTACGACACAGAAGATTTTATTTTGGAAAAATCTCAAATCTACAATACGTATTTGGATCCGATACCCGAAAAGGATGTTGATGGCAATGAATTAAGCAATGAAGATGAATTACCGTTGGCACAGTTCGCAGCATCGAATGGAATATTTAGTGACAAGTTTGTCTGGAAAAAGAAAGCTGATGTTTATATTGCACCGCAAAGATTTCCTCAAAATATACCTCAAGATACTGAAAACCGGATTGATATATTTTATTGTTTGTTTCCTAATTCTTTATTCGTGCATTTCGCTTTTTAGACAAATTTTTATGCTACACAAAATGACAAACATTTTACACCAACACATGCAAATGAAATTAAAATATTTATTGGTATAAATATAATAATGGGAATTAAAAAACTTCCAAGCTATCGTGTCTTTTGGTCAACACGAAAAGAGCTCAGAGACGAGTATATTTCAAAATGTATGCCACGAATTTGATTGGTTACTTGGTAATTTTCATCTCAATGACAAATTTAGAGAACCAGACGTAATCATAAAAAATATAATAAGTTATATAAATTACACCCATTTTTTGATAAACTATCTGAAACATTTCCATATAAAAAAAGCCCATAAAAAATGGTGATATAAAGTTTGGGTACGTGCAGGTGTGAATGGCTAATTTGATGAGTTCCAAATATATACAAGAAAAATTGCAAATTCTACTGAAAAAGGATTAGGCCCAAGAGTTGTAACTGATCTGATCATTAGTTGTTAAAAATCATATGGTATATTTTGATAATTACTTCATGTTTATTGATATAATGAGAAAATTAAAGAAATACCGTATTTATGCTTGTGGTACAATTAGAAAAGGAAGTAATATACCCAAAGATTTTCTGCTAGATAAAAAGCTTTAAGGAGGCTTGTATGATTGGAGAACCACTGATGTTGGATTGATTTGTGTCAAATGGATGGATAAGCGAATTATTCTTCTAGCCAGTAATTTTCATGATACTACTTCTGTAGTTTATGTGCATCGTAAAAACCATGACGGTACAAATGAAGACCTGTCCACTTTTAGTATTATGAACCATATGGGATATGTAGACAGAGCTGATATGTTAAAAAATACATACGAAATAGATCGCAAAAGTACAAAATGGTGGCCTAGATTTATTTGGCATTTTGTTGATGCTACAATTGTAAATTCCTACGTCATTTACAAAGCTCGTCTGTAGGAAGAAGCAATGGATTTAGAAACTTTCCGTCTGGCGATTGCTACTGGTCTAAACGGCGCTGGTTCAGATGTTCGAAAGAGACAACGAACTACGTGCAATCAACCAGTCAACCAACCACTACAAACAATTCGTTTCATTGGAAAATCTGGGATCAGTCAGCTCATAGGCCCAAGTACGGTACAGCTAGGCAATGTGGACTTTGTAGTTCAACGACTAAATAATATAGAACTCGTTGTTGTTCATGTACTGTATTTGCTGTGTTGAACTTTGTCTATCAGCTAAGAGGAATTGTTTTCTGATATTTCATGGAAAAATTAACTAAATATTTGTGTGTACGCTAAGTGGTATCAAAGGTATACCACCTCAAAACTCAGATTATAAAATAAAATTTTTGAAATATATTTCGAATTGGTTCTTTGACATACACTGCAACGACAAATTATGAACTATACTGCTACCGCATTCAGATGAAATTCCTGTTCCGGAAAGATCAAACCCAACTGAAGAATATTTACCACCCACATTTAAATGTGCTGAAACCGAGGAAACATGTGCATAAATATATCAACCATCAAATATGACTGCACCATTCAATCAAGCAAGTTATTCTTTTGTCAAAGAGAAGAAAAATGTTAATTTTTTAGGAACTTTTTTAGGAAAAATCACCATAAAATCCACTAAATCGATTTAATTTTCTTTAAAATAGTTTCTATTGAATCTATATTTGTCGATGCGATGTTTATTCGATCGATTTTAACCAATTTAAATTCAACAAAATGATAAAAAGTGATAAAATGTTGTGTTTTTCGTCGAAATGAAAAGCAAAAAATTTTAGATGTGGTTTTTCGGTCTTGATATGTTCGGCAAAGTTGTTTATCTTGGCTTGCGCAACAACTTTGCTAAAGAAAGCATAACGAAAATCTTAAGGGTTCAAGAGCTATCAACGTGAAAATGAGGGTATATTTTGACACAGAGCCAAAACATGTCGAAAGCGATATCTCAAAAATGGGGACTAACTTTGAAATGGGATTAGTACCAATGAATTCAGCGTACTCGAATAAGGTTTACCCCGTGGGTGCCCAGCTTGTCATATTTTTCAACTAGCACAGTGTTATTTTAAGGGGAAATGTATTTTTACCCGTTCCCTTGGGGTTGAAAACGGGGGTAGTGCATTTTTCTACTTTTTGTGGTAGATATATTGTGAGTAAATGGTTTCTTTGTTTTCTGTGACTAGAATAGTCATAAACATTTTAAGATGATATTAAAAATAAATATTTTGGCCGAAAAGCCGACAAAATCTAATAAAAATTATAATACAGTGTCATTCGCTTATAACGACATTGAGGATGTCATTTAAATCCGGCGTTATAACCGAAAGTTGTAACATGCGAATTGTGTTTAAGTTTATTTAGATGAATATATTAAATACATATTCAATAAGAAAACCGTTTAAGTAAAAAAATTTATATTAATATACATATTTTAGTTTTAAATTAAAATTCACAGCTCCGAGGTTTATACATAATATGTATGTAGGTATGTATATCATTTAAAAATAAAGAGTAAACAATTCAAAATTATATGAGATACTCAGGCATAGTAGTTTGCTTCCAACGTTTGGTATTTATGTATTCCTGCTCAAATTTACGCTCCATAGAAAGGACAGAATTTGTTAGTTCCTCTTACCAGTTGCTAAACTGTACAAACCATTCGGTAAATTGGAGCTTCGGTAATTGTAGGGGGAGAAAACTATGATACCGTCAGTCTCATCTTCAAAATCTTGTTCCACGTTATTATTACACGAATCAATCATCTCATTGACGATATTTTTTCAGGTGGGTTCTTCATCAGTTAATAAAAAATTATCAGCCATGACAAAATCATCCCAATTTTCTTCAACCCTTACATTAGTTGTTAAGTGGGTAAGTGGAATATCATCATCATCATCGTAGATAATCGCGTCCGGATCATCATCCTTATCAACTAAAAAGAATCCATTATGCCTAAAGAAATTTGTTAGTGTCTGCATACTCACACGACTCCACGCTGTAGCAATAATTTCGACAGCATCTATCAAAGAAACGGTCGTATTGTTACCTTTGTCGATGTTTCTAACAATTTTTAGTAAAAGATTCTGTCGGTAATGGCCTTTAAGGCTTTTTATCACACCCTGATCCATTGGTTGAAGAACGGATGATGTGTTTGATGGCATCAACACTAATTTAATACTTTTAACGCTATTTGCCGTAGGCACTTGGCGAAACACACTTATACTTAATAAACACATTTTTATTAATCACTTGTTTTTTGTTCTGCGGAACAAAAAACAAGTGATTAATAAAAATGTGTTTATTAAGTACTAATTTAATAGATTTTAAATTCTCTACGTGAGAATGCGCAGGGCAATTATCCACCAGTAACAATATTTTTTTATTATTTTTCTTTAACTCGATGTCACATTTTCGTAACTAATCTTCAAAAATGTTAAAGGACATCCAGACTTTTTATTTCCTGTATAGTCCACGGGTAATGCTATAATATTTTTGAAGCATCTGGGTGACTTACTTTTTACTATCACAAGCAGTTTTCGTTTATCGCTACCATCCATATTGGCCCCGACCAGCACTGTAATTATGTCCTTGGACATTTTACCACCTACACATTTTTCCCTTTAAATTTAAAAGTCTTGTCTGGTGTCACTTTATAAAAAAGACAGACCCGTTTTTCCGACGTTGTAAATTTCACTGGGTGTGTAGCCGTTGCTTATTTTCGGCCACACAGATGACAGTCATTCATCACGCGCACCTCCTTCAATACTTGCCGATTCACCAGAAGTTTTCGCCAAAACAATGTTATGTCTCTTTCTGAAGCGAAAAATCCAGCTTTCCGTACACTTAAACTAGGATTTTAACAGCAGTCCAATTTCCTTTGCTTTCATTTGTAATATTGGGCCGGATATTGCAACATTTTTAGCTCGCTGTTGTTTGAACCAGATCAGTAACGCTTCTTCAACATCGGAGTTGTTCGAATTTTGCAAATTTTTCTTTTTAATCCCTTGCGATTCGAAAGCCTTCTGAATGGAATTCCTATTTTTCCATATGGTGCTAATGGTAGAATGTGATGTCTATATATTTTTTCGTTAATTCGGAATTTGAACAGCCACCTTCAATCCTATTAATTATACCAACCTTTTCTTCAAATGCTTGAGATATAACGCATTTTAGATCCATGGGAGGAAAAACTGAGAAAAATATTTCTTCCAGGGATCTGTGTCCGTCGGAAACAGTGGGGAACTAGAGTGCATGAAAGATTCTATCACGACTACTAATACCTTCCACCGCACTATCTATAGTGCTTGCCTTATGATTCTGTCATGATGATTCCATATAAATATGGAATTGGGGAAGGAATTTAAATAAAATTTCTTTTAATTTTTTTTCTGTTTTTGATGATACTTAGTTGTGGCAGGACGTCGGCCTCTTGTGCAAGCCAGAACTTGTCAAAGAGGTCGATGGATCATTTAGGTTTTTTTTTTCAGCAGACACTGTTCTTATAATTCGAGGAGATTCGGTGGTTTTCGGATGGGCACACCCGGTTTATGATTATTATATGATTTTTCCTTTTGTCTAACTTTGTTCAATTAACTCTGTTCTTAAGTAAGCGGTTTATTCAAGCATGGCATCATGTCTGCAAACCCACGCCTACGTCTCCTAACTTAAGGGCTTCTAGTGACCGCGCAGACCTCTGTTGCCATGTCTGAACTGTGCAGATCTCTGATCTTGTACCGAATTAACTAGGAATCAGCGAAATCTTATGTAGCCTAGACAGCATGCTGGTGATATGCTCTGGAATAAGACAAGCAAGAAGCTTCTTAGTTAAAATAATCTTCAACTGGAAGAAGCTCTAAGATTTTTAGACTCTGCATTCTCCTTATAAGAAGAAAAAATGGCATGAGTACCAGTCTATTAGAAGTCACCTCACAGGTTATTTTGTCATTTATAACTTGACCCTTTATATTACCTACAATTTAAATTTATTCAATTTGAGTATATAAATCTCCACACATTCAACAATATGATATAAAATATATTCCGGAATTAGTTACAGTTTAATAGCCCTGTAAATCGTATTTTTTGAAACAGAAATTTGCAATTTTTTAAAAAGCGACTATTTCACAAAAAAGCAACTTTCTTGTTGTAAGTGAATTAATAAAATCATTTGAGCTACCAAATTTTGAATCACAATTTAATATCGATTTTTATTATGAAATCTCTTGAAGGAATAGTATTGCTTAGGAGAAAAAATTGTTTAAATTCTCAAAATTGTAAAAAAATGATGTTTGAGTTGCGTTGATCTTGTATGAACTCTGCAACCGAAAACAAAATCTTAAAGAGCGGTTTGTAATAAAAAATATTTTTTAATAATGCTTTGGCAAAATGAAGTTTAAAAATAGTTGAAATTGAAATATAAAAAAATTTGGCAAGTTTTGTTACATTTGAAAGATTACAAAAGTGTGGAAAATTGCAAGTATAAAAATAGTGATGAGTTTCTAAGATTTTTTGCACGATATGATAACCTCATGGAATATCTTTACTTCCGACATCTTGAGAGTCAATTAAATTTTGCAAATTGTACAGGGGATTAGCAAGTTATAACAATTTCTAAGTCGATATGGTAATTGATTTACTTACGTTTCAAGCCTTTTTAATATTTGAATTTTGTAGAGATATGCAATGTTTTCTTTGATGTTTAAAAAGGTGGTTCACACTAATGTAGTGAAAAAGTGAAAAATTAAAAATATTGGTTGGAAAATGTTAAGTATTAATTATTATATAGAGTGCAAAATATAAAATGTAAATAACACTTTGTGAACGCAAGTCTGCACGCAATTATTTGCACCTTACAAATAATTTAACAATCCTCCGATAAACGTTAATTATTTACTTAAATTATTTATATTTAATTGTTAAAGGGTTAATTTTTTTTTCTCTATACTGAACCAATTTCGACCATATTCTGTACGAAATTTTTTTCTGTACGGCTTTCTCAGACAATAGGGAATCCAAAACCAATATTTTCATAGAATTTTTATTGCATTGCATTTTCATGGCCTTCTGAAAGATGGTGCAAATATTTTTTACACAAAGTTATTTCAAAAACGGTTGTTCCCAAAATTTTTGTTGGGAAAAATTTTCCCATTCAACTTTTCTCCAAAATACACCACAGTTATTTTTTCAGTAGGCAAGCAAAATAATTTAAGGTAAGTAGGTTTTTGGGTTCAATAATATTTTTTTCAAAAATCTGAAAGGTTTTGTCGAAGATCAAAATCTTCCTTTTAAAGTCGATGGAGTTAAGTTTGGGTGTATGATTATATATAACTTTTATTCAAATTTTTGGCCTAATTCAGATCAAAATTTAATCAAAAATACCGCTCACTTTGGTTCGAAAATTGGTAGTTCAAAATACAAATAAATCAATACAAATGCATTTCTGTAATAATTGGTCCAGTGTTCGAAATCTTTCATCAGACGTCATACTTGGAGCCAAATACTTAAAGCCCGACGTTTTCTTCTGTAAAAATATAACGAGAATATTAAAATATTCCTTATGTAAATTTTAGTAAATTTTGGGAATATTTGTATTTTCTGCATATTACTCCAAAACTCACACAAGGCCGCTGTTAGTCAATCAAATCAGATGCATCTAGTAATTGTCATAGCGTTCTCTTTCTAAACAAAATAAAGGATTTAATATTTCCCAAGCAATCGACTACACAAAAATTCCATCCAT
Source organism: Nephrotoma flavescens (assembly GCA_932526605.1). Classification (NCBI taxonomy): domain Eukaryota; kingdom Metazoa; phylum Arthropoda; class Insecta; order Diptera; family Tipulidae; genus Nephrotoma; species Nephrotoma flavescens. The sequence continues at coordinate 155,722,354 of OW052222.1, read as the reverse complement.
CATGCTACGAGGTTGTCTATATAAATAATTATATCCCTTGTATTTAATTAATAATAATTAGATTTATGTCAATGATTTTCTCCTCTTAATTAATTTAGTATGTCAACGCTTTGTAATTTTATCTTCTTATTATAATATTCATTAATTTAATAGAATCTAATATTTCAAAAATTTTAAAAAAGAACTACTAAATGTACACTTAGTATTTTTTATTTTTGTTCTTAATTTTGATTCAAATTTTTATACTAAATTTTGTTTAATTTAAAGTTTTGATCCTCCATCTTTATTTCTGTATCCGTTTTCGCTTTAGAACTATATCAAAAACCAGAATACAGAAAATTACAAATTAATATTATTTTTAATTATATTTTTATATTTATATTTTATTAATAATTTACAATGTTATATTATTGTAGATAAGTAGTTTTTTTTTCTTGTTGATGATAAGAATTTTTTTTTGTTTTAAATATTTTATAAATTTTTAATATACTGTATATATATTATAAAAGATATCACAGAGGGTTAAGTATATAAATATAATATTATTTTTAAAGTTTCATAATTGTGTATTACGTAAGAGAATAATATTATAAATTTAAATTTGCAAAAATAATAATATAATATAAAATCATATTAAAAAAGTTTTTTTGAATAGAAATTAGATACATAGAATAGTGTAAAAATAGTTTGTGAAGGGAAACAAAAATAATTAAAGATAAGTGCCAAACCAAAAAACAATGAATAAATAAATAAGTAAATACAAGTATTTTTGTTGTAATGAGAATTTAATTTTTATGTTTGGCACAAATTTTAAGTCATTTATTATTTGTTTGTATTAAAAATATTATAGTTGTATAGAGTTTTATAGATTTATGTTCATGTTAATTTTTTATATACACTTGAAGCATTTATTTTTTAAGTGGTTCAATGAATTTTGAATGATTTTTCTTTTAAAATAAACAATTGCTAAAAGAGGGCTACGCTTATGGTGTCATATTCTTGTCACCTGACTTAGAAATATGATAAAAATATTGATTTAAAAAATTATAATATTTTATGCAAATTATCTTATTAACTTTTAAAACCATTAGAGCATAAAGTTTATTCTTCAAAATAATCTTATTTTTTTTCTACAATACATGCAATTTAAAATTCTATATAATTTTCTTTCCCATCTTGTTTAGAAAACTGATTTACTTTTCTTGAAAATATAATGTTCAATTTCACGCTTGGAGTGCAAATTATCATAATATGAATAATTATAAATAATATTTCTAAACGTTCATATTTTTATATTATAGGCTAAACTCGACTAGAACCTATATTATAGGGGTGAACATGGAATATCACTTTTTATATACCAGTTTAAAAAAAGTAGTAAACCTTGATTAGCGCTGACATTATACGAGTAAATAATAAGAAAATATGATCAGAAGTTTATTTAAATAAATTTTTAAAATTTTCAAACTCAACTGCTACTAAGATATTTAAATTTATTTTACACAACACAAACGACTACTGAAGCTGGATAGGAATCGCAATTTGTAGTCTAATTTATCAACCGTATGCAAGCATCTGTAACTGTAAAATTTTCCATATGTACTAAAATGGTATCACTAAACGTAACTCAGCGCTAGAACCGTAAGTTTTGTTCTATAATTTTTCAGCATCTGATTCGATGACGTAAAGTTACATATCAAGATTTCGAGAGCAAATAACTGGAAAAAATTGTCATTTTCTGAGACGGTTTCCCAAAGTATATTTGTCGTTATTAATAGCATTTTTTTACCAACAAAACTGGAAGCTAATAATAATTATAGTTTTTGGCATTTTAATTAAAACTTATTTATAATAGTTTTATGTATAACAGTTTTAGCTTTTCTTATGTCGAAACAAAGTGTCCGCGATCTAGACAGACAAAAATGGTTTTTTAAGGTATACAAAAGAATGTCGCTAACTGTGCTAATATGTTGTTTAGTAACTGGACAATACATTCTGATTTTTATCTATTTCTTAATTAATTTACTTAAAATTTTAATACTTTTATATTATACGTACACAGTGAGTGGGTATAACTGCAGCAGGGAAACTTTCGAATTTCTACATGAAACTTGGCATCCCAATTAAGCCCGATTTGTGCTAATAAGTGCTGAAATTTTCCAAAGGCGGCTTAACTGGCGAAATTCGTGCTTAACATAAAAATATAATTATGATAAATTTCCAAAAAATAACAAATAAAATGTTCTAAAATCCAAGACAAGCAATTCAAATAGCATATTCTTGTCCGGCATGTGTATTACCATCCCAAAAATATAGTAGCTGAATCTGTGCTAATCCAGAATTGGACCAATTCTATTGAACATCAACATAGTTAAGAAGTTATTAGATTCGTCTGTATTAATTAATTTATTTTAAGATTTTTTCGGCTTATTGGTGTTGGTTTAGTACACACACCTAGTGAGAATTTCCAGAGGTTTCTTGATTTGGTGATATAATTCGCCAAATCGAAAAGTTCTTGTATTGTACTATAGGTACAAAACAAGAGTTGAATTTTTGCAGTTTTTCGTTGCAACCTGATGATTAGACCAACTTTTTATCACTAAGAAACCAAACTGCTAAGAGAAAATTTAAGGAAGTTTTCATTTTTGTAAAGGTTGTGCATCTTTGCACAAGTACCCAGGGGTTAAAAATGAGGGGGTAGTGATTTTTTCTACTTTTGTGGTAGATATTTTGTGAGTAAATGACCTCTTTGTTTCTCTGACTTGAAAACAGTCATAAACATTGGGAATGTCATTAAAAATAATATTTTGTCTGAAAAACCGAAATAATCTTAAAATAAATTAATTAATACAGACGAATTTAAAAACTTGTAAACTATAATTAAACTAATTCGAATATATTAGAAATAATTAGTAAATTAATTTTACCGAACAATTATCGTCTGAAAAAAAAAATGTTCGTCAGTCCGTATGGGTATTTGGAAACTCGATATCCTGAGAATTGCTAGTGCAATTTGTTCTTTCTCGTAATTTTTCTTCTCTCATTTGGAACTTGTGCGTCAAGAAGACGCTGTACATGCATTTTGAAATTATCGTACAAAGAACACGCATAAATACAAAATCTTGGAGTATTAGATTTATTTTTTTTTTGGGTTAGATTACCAATGTTTTCCAATGCTATTTTGTAGGCCTGAAAAGCTTCTGAGGACCTGCGCGTGATGGAGGATCTGATGACCTGTTTTATCAGATGACTAAAAATCAATGCAATGACTTAAAATGATTTTTTAATTATAAAATATTAACGTAAAACATTAAACAATGTTTAGCTCATTATCGAAACTGAATTTCGAAAATCTGGATAAGCTATTGTTTTTAAATTGTTATAGAAGTCTTAACTGTGCGTCATCCCACATTCACTTAGGTCAATTTTAATAGATTTAACCAAGTATGTTGGAAAATATTTTTGAACCCGTTTAAATTTTTCGGTCATATTTCATGATTCCACTCCTGCACTTCGTTTTGGTAAACATTTTACTGGTACTTTGTGTCGAGCTTCAAGATAACCTTTGTATTTGATTCAAATAAGCAATCGGCTGGCTTGAAACCTATTCAAGAGGGGAGTTAATCTTTGGAGTTAATTCTGAACTTCGAACTTTATTTTAATGAGTTTTTATGATCAAAATGGAGTGTGAAATTCATATTAATTTTGCTTATACAAACAAATAAATAAATAAAAGTGCTTTGGGTTGCATTAAAAACCAATTGGTTAAAAGAAGTTTTCAGCTTTGTTTAGTTCAACCTACGGCCTATGTCAGCTTTGAACTTCAGAATTGCTATTAGCATATTTTTGAAAATTTTTCTTATTATTTTATAAAATATTTCACAAAGAAGGTACCTTGAAGCTAAATTTTAAATAGTTGTTGACGATTTAAGCCTCAACCAGCGAGCACAGAGCCTGTTTGGATCATTTCTATTAGGATTATAATCGTCAAAGTTGTAAGGCTTTTCTTTAAGACTAACTCAACAGTCCTTTAAAAAGTTGGTGGCCCTACCACTCTCCTAAATGGCCCAAACAGAATACCACTTAAGAGCTTACCTGCCGCTGGTTGAGGATTTAGGTTACTAATAATTTATTAAGTGTAAAGTAATCGTTTGCACTGAACGCATAAAATCTTAGTAATCCTGTGTAAAACAAACGAAATGGTAAATTCATTGGAAAATAAAAACAAAATAAAAACTCATCTTTATTTTAATTTTGCCTTAGCAGCGGGGTAGGCTGTTCAGTTCTAGAAAATACAAACTTTTAAATCCGTATAAATATTAGTGTCAGTCAGATGATAACAATTTTAGTGTTTTACTTTTTCTTGCTTATTTCGGGCTTAAAACAATTTTTAAGCATTTTTCTTAAAAAAAATGCTGTATGGTTTCGGTTTGCCGTCTGTCCGTCTCTCCGTCTGTCCGTCTGTGTCCACGATAACTTGAGAACGAATGGAGATATCAACTTAATTTCTTCACTGAAAGTTCAAGCAATTCATGGGAATGATTCGTATTGATTTGGACATTTCTGTGTTTAGGGTGTTCCAAGATATGTAGGGTTTTGTTAACCCCCCTCCTTAAAATTAATAGATTTTTTTTTTAATTTCTATTCTATTTTTGTTTCATAGAGCATGTGCATGTGGAATAAAAATATATCTCGTGTGGATGTGGATTTGTGTGGGTGGTGTGGTTAGGGGGTAGTGGTGTGGGAGATGGAGGGGGTGGGATGAGGTGTTTTGGGTTTGGTGTGGGAATTTGGGATTTGGTGGATGAGGGTTTGTGTGTGGTGTGTGTGTGTGTGGCAGTGGATATAAAGGTGTTAAAGGGTGATGATATGGGTGGTGCGATATAGGGTGGTGCGGGTGAGATGGTTTTTGGGGGTTTGATTTGGAAAGTGGATGGGGTTTTAATATTGTTTAGGTGTGGTGGTTTGCAGTTGATTGTGGTCGGTTGAGTTATGGTAGATTGGTGTCGGTTGGGCGGGGTGTAAATGAAATTAGGTGGGTGTGGGTGATGGAGAAACAGCAATTAATACAATTTTCCTCAATTTTGAATACGATTTATTTTTTATATCTAAGTATAATATTAAATCTTTATAGACAACAAACATGCTTATCAAGTTCGGCTCCAAACCTTTTCCGCCTTTTTAATTCTTTTCTTAGAAAAAGTTGCCCTCAAACCAAAAACATCACTGCCATTACGATAAATTTGAATAAAACTTCGTGGAAATTTATTGCAATGGCCGTAATTTCTTTGCTGTGAGAATAAAGTTTTGTTTGAAAAGTACTCGACGAATCCCATTCGATTTGAATTTACGAATTACAGCTTACTATGTTTGACGAGGAGCCGAATCCTACAATAAATACTTCAAAAGGTAAATGGTGCTTTGGTTAAAGTTGTGGTTTAATGATTGGAGTAGTAAACACAAAAATGCTAAACTAAGAAATTTTATCGTAAAATATTCGTTCGCCAGCGATAGGGGTATGCTTAAATCACTTAAGACGTCGAAATGATTTAGTTTTTGTTTTTTTCCTGAATTAGATAAATCGGGCTTAAATGAATGATAGTCAGACGGAGAACAGAGTTCTCAGTTTTGATAGTAAATGTATGTAATGGCGTGCATGAGTAAATGTAGAATTATTAGTGTTTATAAATGGTTAAAGGTGACTAAATTCATTGGCTAATCATTAAAACAGTACTTTGAAGATGTAAGTTTTCAGTAAAAAAATGATTAGGTAGGAGGGGTTGGGGGGAGGGAGGGAAGGAAGAACAAGATCTCTAAATTACCCATTTGTTCAGATGAACAGCCCAAAATACCAGTAGATTTAAACGGCATTAACCAATGCCGGACTTCCAAGTCGCAAGAAATTGAGGATAATATATCGCCCTCATTTCTTCGTGTTTTCTAAATCAAATATTTTTCTCTTCTTCGAAGCTAGTTTTTCGTTTCGTTTCATTTAATTAAGCAAAACATTTTTATTAAAATGATTTTTTTTAAATTTCCAAATTTTGATATGATCGTAATATGATTTTGATAAAATCGCGTGTAAAAATTACCCGGACAATCAATACGATCTGAATTTAATCGTAATTTTATTTCAGAGACCCTATTCTTGAACCGGTTGAAATGTTCGTAATTGTAATACATTGCTATGCAATTTTTTATATTACTAAAATTTTTCGCCAGCTACTTTAATCATTTTTTTAAATTTCTTATCTTTTTTTAAATTAAGAAACATAATTTTTACCGCTACTAAGAGAAAAATTCCGACTGGGTAAATCGATTAATTCCGTATCGATTTACCCAGTCGGAATTTTTCACTTAGTACATAGGTAAATAAATAATAGAGAACTTGCATATACAAATTTGACAAAATGATTAAAGTAGCCGGCGAAAAATTTTTGTAATATAAAGAATTTCATAGCAAATTGTATGCCGATTGCACGCCGAAAATTTTCAGCGATTTCAAGAATTGGGTAATATTTTCATGTAAAATTTTTATGGACTCGTTTTTACGAAACCAATTGAGGTGAATTGAACTAGTATGGATATCTAACTATCGGATTTGAACTGTACGTTGGTTTTACCAAAAATTATCCTTTGATGCCTTTGGACCATATTTCACACCAAAGAACCACTCGTTTTTGGTGTATTGGCTTCTCAATTGTTATGTGTGGATTTTCTGTACTCCAAAAATGGCAATTTTGCTTGTGCACCGCCGAGGTGAAAATGAGCTTCGTCGGAAAGAATGATGTTTTTGTAAAAAATGCTCATCTTTTCCAACCGACAACTGACCCATTCAGCGAAGTGAAAACGCAATTGCAACTGCCTTCAATATACTTGAACCAATTGGACTGTTTAGGTCTTAATACTCAGGTCTTTGTGTAACGTACAATTCTTCGCAAAGTTGTATCGCTGATAATCAAGTCTTGCAAACGATGGCGGCTTCAGGTGCTCGGATGTTGACACACACTTTCAGCTACAGCAGCAACATTTTCTATTGAACTATGGAAACGAGTGTATTGTCGGTGTGCAGAACGTGTGTATTGTCTTTTAAAATGCGCGCCGAATAAACTTTATTGATAAATTTCTTCACACTGTCCTCAGTTGGCACAGTCTACAGAATTTTGTACGCTATACCGAGGAACGAATTGTACGCCGGTAATAAAATATGTACTGAACACCGGTAGTTCAAAAACGACCCAAAATATGCCGCACCCTTTAGATAGTTTTGAAGCTCTCAGCGATAATAGAAAGTAGGCCCTAAGTTAGTCTCGCCTTAGCAGGGCGTACTATGTTCGTGTTAGTCCGAGTCCAAGAAATTAATTTCGTTGGCTTTCGATATCGGAAAAACCATTAGAGAGTCCTTCAGCGGGGCCCTTATTCCTTTCTATAATTTGTTTTTCTGCTCTAGCAATTTTGACGAGAATCGAAGATTTTCCAGTATCAGAAATCTATTGCAACGGGGTCAAACGACTTTAAAAACTGCTGGGAGTTTTTAGTATAAAGAATCGATTACAGTTGATCGAAATATCGGGAAATTTTGTTCAAGAATTCGTAATGTGTGAAAATAGTAATGCTGAAAATAGTTATGTTCAGTTATATTGCATCGTGATGTTGCACCATTCTGCGCAATGTTGCTGTTGGTAATTTTTTGATATAGGGTATGGTTGAGCATATTTGATCATATTACTAAATTTCTGCGATAGACGAAAACGATATATGCTAAATTTTTGTGTTTTATTCGAAACTTTCAAGTTTTTATCATGTATTAAGCGTTTTTTATTAATTCTTTCTCGCTCGTGACAACAAAGGCCAGGTAAATTAAATGTTAATAATAAAATTCGTACGTGGTGCTGTTGGCCTTAAATAAAACTTAACTTGGTATCTCACTATTTGAATATAAATTTAAAAAGAACCAATAATTTGAAATAAAATAAAATGCACTAAATTTTCCCTCGTGAATATTGAATTGTTATTGCCGGTTGTTGTTTTCGGATTATTATTGCAAAGTTAGAGATAACAGATTTATGCAAACATTAATTTATTCAGCGTAGATTGCAGATTCATCAAAAAACTAATTTACTAGTTTTAAGAAACTACACATATGCATGTGAATCAATAAAACTTAAGAATCACAAAATAAACGGTACGTTTTCAGAACTAAGTTAATATTAGTTAATAAATATTAAAACGGAACTCATAAGTAAGGAGCCTAAAACAGCATTTTGGGCTATTTAAACAATAAACTACTAACATTGTAAATGTAAGTAACAACATATTAAAACATTTAACAAAAATATATAACTTCAAACTTTCTAACAATATAATAATAATCTAAGCCATTTATTTAATTTATTTAACAATCATTAAAAAAAATTACAATTTGCGTGAATTTCCAGTCCAGCTCTGAACTAAATAAAATCAGCTTTTCCACCAAAATCATTCAAAATTCATGAAACAAATAAATTTTGTTTTTTTTTTCGTTTGTTTCTGTTTTAAATTTAATATGTATTAGGTTTTGTTTTTAATTAATCAATGTTTCCATATTTTTGTTTGTTTGTTTGTTTGTTTTTGGTCATGCATAATATTCAACATTTATATATTTTCAATCATTTATTAATTATTTATTTTTCTATTTATAAAGTAAAACACAAATAATAAATATTTGATTTTAAACTCATAATATAGGTACGTTTAGGTACTTGAATTAGAAATATGTAATTGGAAATTTCATTATTTTTTTTTCATTTCTCGTTTAATTTATTTACTAATTATTGTGTATTCATGTATAATATATATAAATATGTTTTTGTTACTAAATATTTTTTTTTTTTGATGAAACAAAAATTAAATAAATAACAACAAAATATAAATAAAATAAGAAATTATATATAAAAAGAAAGCAAAATAAAATAAAATTATATTAAAATTAATTTTGTTTTTAAACATTTTATAATTATTAAAATTATTTATATTTATACCGGCGTTTTTGGTAATTTCCTTCGGGTTGGGGATGATGGTGATTTATCACAAGTTGTTTCGTTATCTGAAAATTTTGAATTTAAAACAAAACACAAAATCGAGTCGAATTTTTTTTTAAATATTTTCAAGAAATATAAGAAATTTGTTTCAACTAAATTTCATAGCCATGCCATGCTTTTATTTTCTAGTTACGATGTTATTTATGGTCGAGAGTTGAAATTTATTTTTTAATAACTTTTCCAATATAATATTTTGTAACTATTATGAAGTTTTTTAAAATATTTTTATGAAAATAAAAAAATACTATAGGTTTAATTTACTTACCAGGAACTAGACCAAGACCGACACCATCACCTGATTTTCGATGACCACTTGAACCACCCGGTGGTATTTGTTCGTCTAATAAATCGCACATTCTAAAATCGGTTGCGTGTTCGACTAGTAATTCTAGTACATCACCCGTACGATCCATTATAGCACACACTTCGTCGAAACTTCTATCGATTAGTGATACACCATTCCATTCTAAGATCTAAATATAAATCAAAATAAAAATTTATTAAAACTATATTATTTTGGAATTTTGAATTTTTAAAATTTTTGAAACAATTATATACGAAATTCGTAGAGAAATTTATATAACAAGAGTATGCATGATATAATGTTGAATTTATTCGAGATCAACTTTCAGAACCAGATAGATTTAGCTCTCGACCACCGCAAAATCTTTCTGGTTATGAAAGTAAGTCTCGAATTCCTCGGTGATCGGCTGCAATATTAATCTGAAATTAAAATTATGAAGGTTAAGAAAAATTAAAATTATAAAATAAAGCTTTCATTGGTATATTTTTACACTATACATTTTTATGATAAAAATATATTCTTGGCTATTCTACAAATTTTCTTTTTTGGAATACTCTGAAATAGAATAAAGATGAATGCTGATTCTACACAATCATACAAAAATCCATCTTGTCACTCTACCAGGCAATGCCTGGTATAAATTGCATTGCGTTCAGGAGAACCCTAGTTATCATTGCGTATGAAACTTTTTCGTATAATGGCATATCGTTTTCCCTAATTTATCACAGATTTCCCAAATGACGATTATGACTACTATAACCTAACTAACTTGGTTTAATTTACTTCATTTACTATAAACATCAAATTCACAGTGATATCGGTTGTACCACAGGTCAATCATTTGACATAACAAATTCGGATAAATTTGTGCACGCGAACAACATGAAATTTTTTTGCAGAAATTTCAACTATAATTAACGTTCAAATGCTGCAGAAATATGTTCAAAACATTTATTCTAGTCAGAGGCCATAATTATATACAAAAAAGACCAAAATGCAATTTCCAAATTATCTGGGAAAGCTTGAATAATGCCACAGAGGTTAATTAAAAACATGTGACAGTTCCAAATTACAAATTCAATTTACGAAACTTTGCAGATCGATTAACTCCAATTTTTGGTAACTACGTCTCACGGGGAAAAATAAGTGCTATGCAGGAGCTGGGAAAACGGGAAACAAAAAATCAAATTTCGCCTTAAAGTCGATGAAAATGAAACCCGATTTTTAAAGTAAACCACCATTTAAGCCCAACATAACCAATTGTTTGTTGTTTTTTTTTCAATCATAAGTTGTGGAAGAAAACAATCCCGAAACGGGGATAATTCCCCTCGAATAGGGAACTGGGGAAAGTTATCTGTAATTTCTGTTCAAATATTTTTTTCCGTCAAATAAAATTTAATTTTAAAATTTTTCCTACCAATTTATATATGGAAAAGTTATTCCCAAATTATAAATATTTACATCAAGCTTTTCTCCTCAGTAGACCGACACAAAATATTTGAACAGAAAATACATAAGTTCTTTCTCCAGTTCCTATTCCCAGGGAATTACCAGAATAGTGCCACTGTTCAATAATATTTATGCTGAACAAATTAAATATTGTAAAAAATGTTCTAGAATCCAAGAAAAGGGAAACAGGGGAATAGGGAATTGGGAAAAATATTTTCATAGCATTTTTGTCTAAATTTTATATTTTGGCCTACTGAGGAAATAAGTGTAAATATTTTCGAAACAAAAATAAATGAGAAAATATTTGTCCCTAAAAAAGTTTTCTGGAATAAAAGATTCTCAATTAACTGTGTTTGGAAAATATTTGCACTATTAACTTATTCCTTCAGTAGGCCAGAGAAATATAATTCGGACAAAAATTTTATGAAAATATTTTTTCCAATTCCATTTTCCCAGGGAAATCCGGAATAGTGCTAGAGGTATATGTACCTACATTGCCATCCGAAAAATATTTAGATTGCCTTATCATAAGTTCATTGCAACACTTTTGTTAGAACACCGTTCATCAACTGATTTTCTTGTTCAATTGAATTGGACCAATGCTGGATTGGCACAAATTCAGCTATATTTTTTTTTCGGATGGCAGATTATTTATCTGATAGGATTATGCAATTAGACGTGCCAATTTCGTCGATTTCTAAAACGCCTTATGACAGAAAATCTTTCATACAACGGTCTTTTTGTTTAATGGAATTCGGCCAATTTTCGATTAGCTCAAATTAAAAAAAATTCAGAAGGCAATGAATATACTTGATAAAATGCAATCAAAAGAGCCAAGTTCATTTGTTTAACAATTACGCCCAATATATTTTTCTGGTGGTAGTTTACATACCTGTGGCCATATTCTGGTAATTTCCCGGGAATAGGGAATTGGGGAAAGAATTTACATATAAATTGTATTTAAATAAATTTTTTTCTGGCATACTAAGGTAAAAAGTCAGTGATAATTTTTTTGAAAACAATATAAAATTAGGAATAATTTTCCTTGGTAATTTCGCTATGGAAAAATTATTCCCAATTTATAAATATTTACATCAAACTTTTTTTCTTAGTAGGCCTGACAAAACTGATTTATAGATAAAAGCTATGTAAAATCTTTCACCAGTTCCCTATTTCCGGGGAATTACCAGAATAGAGCCACTCATATGAATATAAAATCAGAATTGGCAGTATTTTCTGGATTCCGGAACATTTTATTGTGTGTGTAAAATTTAATTTTAAAATTCGAAAGTTTCCCCGCCGCTGTTACTGATAGCAATTTTACGTCACCTTGTAAAATTTTGTATACTGATGTTAAATTTTAGTTTTGTTGTAACATTTAAGAAAGATATTGGTCAAATACGTTTAATCGATTGCCAGAAATAATAATGCAGCTTCGAATTATCTAAATTTTGCACTTATACAAAAGCCACAAATGATTGTCATTTGATAATATTCTAGCTCGTTCGGTCCCCGTATCATGACTAACATCATCAGAAATCAATTGCTTTTTGGGAATTACCCAGAAGAGACAATTTCATTTACTTTCATACGTAGACCTTCTTACACAAATTGTTTTTATTCATCAAATTTCTAGAGCCCGTAACGACAGTTAAGCACTTTGGAAACAAATAATAATTTTAAAGTGAACTTACACACCTTAAGATCGGTGCCAGCTTTATGATTGGCTCGTCACGGGACACTTTATGGCCAGAATTATCAGTTTATGGAATTTTTCCTTGTTGGATTAGCACCATCACCAGAAAGATGCATATTCTTTTGTTCGAAATACTTTTGATTACTTTGATTGTATCATACCAAAAATGTATGCAATTTCTTTGCGTGATTCAAAATTGGCGTTGAAACAGTTCATAAATAATACAGAACAAAATCAGTTTGTTAAAATTTGTTTTTGTCTGTATACCAACCTTGACTCATTTTACACGAAAACTTTGGATTATATCAATGGAGTAAAATTAATAAATCATTGGATATCATTTGGATTTAAAATAATATCTGAGTAAGCTTGGTGATTGCCTTTTAAACTGTCAAAAATGAATTTAAAAGTGACAAAGAGTAGAAAAAATGTGATGCCGCCAATTAAATATCTCAATTACAAACCGAAAACTCAACGGATACAAGATTTTGTTCGTAAATTTTAAACAAACTTTTCGCTAGAGACTTGAAACATTAAACATATTATAGCTCTATTGTAACGAAAAAAATGGAGGGGTGAAAATGTTATGACGAACACCCCGACTATTTTTTACGACAAACTTGTGGTACATCTCGAATACACCATACTTTATTTCTAAATCAGAAAAATTGTACTTTCCGGTACTTTGGTAAAACCGTTTTGTATAGCAAAACATCATTATTTCTGCTTTAATCTCAAAAAACCAACAAGGTCAACCCTTGTTGAAAATTTAATCTTTAAATTTATTTGAATCTTGTGAGTCTTTATCATTTTTTGAAAAAGATAAAATATTTAACTTTATTGCAAAAAATGTGAAGCACCCGTAGAAGCAGCCACTTGCGGTACACAGATTTCCAACGAAATTCGTAAGGATCTTCCAATTAATGAAGAAATGTTATGTGTGCAGTTTGATTCCGAATAGTCAATCCTCTAGAGATTCCGAATTTTGATGAAATTATATTCTTTGTATCAAAACTTATAATCAACGTATTTTGACTATTTTGTTATTTTTCACCCAGTAAAATTTAAGCAAATGATGGGAACAATTAATGTTGATGGAATTTTTTTTTGTTTTTTAATCATTTTCGTCAATGCTATATACTTTGCAAAACATTTGCATAAAACAGAAAAGCTCCAATGGAAGCGACCACTTCCAGTGAACCGATTTTGGCCAAATCTACTAAGACTTCATCAAAAATCGTCATTTCCGATTAAGTTTTGGAAAACTAATCTGGACCAATATTATCTCAAAATTAATTTACATTGTTTTAGTTCATAGTCGTTTTTCTCATAAACGATATTTCACAATATTTGGATAAAACGGAAAAGCTCCAATGGAAGCTGTAACTTCCGGTGGACTTATTATGACCTAACATCACTGGGATCTCCAATTTTTTGGTAAAAGCCTGAAGTGTTATCCTTGAAAATTAATTCGTTTAGGCTATACAGGAGCCGAATTTTGGTTGAAAAACTGTTTTTTTTTTTCAAAAATCGTCATTTCCGCTTTAAAAAAAATGATTTTAATGATATAAACATGAAAATCTCAAAAAAAAAAAATTTATTTATATTTTATTTAATTTATTGCGTAGCTTACCTAATGTAAAGCGCGATAATTTTACGCGATAATATGACGTTTTTCAAGTTGGCGTGCAAGATTGAGAATAAACTACTTATCTGATCGTTCTAAACTTTTAACTCGTTGATCTACATATATTTCTGCTCAGAATGAACTACGGAAGGAATAATCCGCTTTCAATTTTTTGAGTTACAACTAATTGGGGGAGACAAAAAAGCTGCATTTTCGAAAAAATGCCGCCGTTTTTTTATTTTTCAACCAATTTTTTCCCTTTTAATTCATTGCAAGGGCGATTTAATGCTGTAAAAATTCCCGTTTTTTTTTTTTTTTAGATGTTTCTGAGAGAAGTTATGATGGAAACAGACGACAGTGGGCAAACAAAAATCTAAAAAAATTTTTTTATAAAATGTCAATGGAAAGTTTCATTAAGATATCTCTTTTTATCCAAAGATAAAATCTTTGAATTTTTTTTTCCAATTTTGAAGGTGCTATGTCCCTTTAAATTTTGAAAAAATTACTGGCCAGGTGTTGTTATAAATTTATATTAGGATCTCCTAGTTCACAATCGTTTTTCTCGTTAATGGTATTCTTTGCAATAATTTTCGGTAAATATCAGTTTTCTTACACAAATTTTTTTAGTACCCCAAACAAAAAATGTCATTTTCAACTGATCGGTATTGTTACAAATCTGATTTAGAATCTTTTAGTTTATAATAGTTATTCTCAAAATTTATATACTTTTGCAATAAAACAGAAAGCTCCTATGCAGGCCGCCACTTTCAGTGTGCCGAAATCAGCCAAAAAGCATTTGTTTATTCTAATTTATGAGAAAAGCTTCGTCAGTAAAATCGGGAGATTTCTCTTGGATCCATTGTATGGCAGAATTTTATTCTAAGCTTCCATTATTTTTGGACAATTCTCACAAGTCCAGGGTGATGTTTCTCTTCAAAAGTTTAGAGCCGATAAGATTCTTTTACTTTCTTTAAAATAAAGTATTGTAATCATAAAACTTTTGGGGCGAAATATCTTACATCGCCGAAGTCAAAAAACAAAGTTTTTAAAATATCTTTGTGTATTTGTATTTGGTGCCCTGCAGATTAAAGTTTTGTAGCTTATGGATAGCTTAGAAGAAAAGCTTAAATATGAAGTCTTGGCTGATCGGGATGAAACGTCATATTTAAGCTTTTCCCATTAATTGGGGTTTCCAATTATTTTTGTCTGAAATCCGTCCACCGGTAATTATAACTTCCATAGGATGTTTTCTGTCATTTGCAAATATTTTGAAAAGTATATAATTTACGAGAAAACCGATTATAAATGAAAAGATTCTAAATTAAATTTGAAATAATTCTCGTCCAAGTCAGTTTACCAAAATTTAAGGAGAAATTACGATTTTTAATCAAAAATTGTTTTTTAACAAAAATTCGACCTTGTGCGGCTCAAACGGATTGACTGAATAGAATGAAATGTCATACTTGAGTTTTTTCAAAAATTTGGAGATCCCAGTGAATTTTGGCCGAAGTTGGTTCACCGAAAATGATAGCTTCCACAGGAGCTTATACCCTTTCCGCAAATATTTTGAAAATTATATCACTAAATTAAATTTGTAACAGGACCGGTCGACATCAGTTTACCATAATTTAAGGAGAAATGACGATTTTTGATAAACAAATGTTTTGAAAAATGAAAAATTTTGAAAAATATTTACTTCGAGATTTTTGCAGAATATAGCGATTCTCCGAAGTCAAAGAAAAAAATTATACAAAATATCTGCGTGTGTGTGGATGTGTGTTGTGAATGCAAACTATATTTTGCTCGTTTTCTACAGCCCATTCAGATTAGCTGATCGGAGTGAAACTTCATACTTAAGATTTTTTTATTAATTTGGAGATCCTGTGATTATTTGCTGAAATCGGTACGCCGAAAGTGGCAGACTACGTTCGAGATTTTTCGTGTGTTGTAATAATGTTTAAAAGTATATAATTTCAAATTAGTTTTCAAAAAGGGGAAATGACGATATTTACAAAAATTTGTTTTTTTTTTTGTAATCATGAAAAATGTTGGCCTCGTGCGTGTGTGGTGTCGTGCAGACTAAATGTTGATAGCCCAGACGGATTGAATGATCTGGATGAAACTTTATACATAAGATTTTTCTATGAATAGGACGATTTAAGTTATTTTTGCCCAAAATTTGTTTACCGGAAGTGGTAGGTAGGAGCTTTTTCGTTATATATTTACAACAAATATTTTTAAAAGTATACATCATTCACGAAAAACGATTAAAACAAATAAAAAGTAGATTAAATGTCAACAGTTAATTTTTTTTATTTTACCGAAAAGTAGGAGGAGTTTTAATCAACAAAACTTTATTTCACTAAAATTCTCTTCAGTCCAGGCGGATTGACTGTTTGAAATAAAAATTCATACTAAAGCTTTTTCATAAATTGGAAGACCCAAGCAAAATGTGGTGGACGTCTGTGTGCCAGAAGTGGCAGCTTCTTTAGGAGCTTTAATAAAATGGTCGCCCTTCAAAGAGTATAGAAAGGTTTTCAGAAGCAAACAAACAGACAGAATGCTTTGTTAAATACCCGTAATTATTACGTTTGTTGTAAAGTATTTCTGAAGAAAATGCAAACGACTGTGCCGCTTTTAGAAGACTATATTGAAATTATAACTATTTTGACATATTTTTAACCAACTCTATGGAAAAATTGTACAATTGAAGAAAATAATAATAAAAGGTGTTTAGAAATTAGGAGATGGTAATTTCTTTTAAGGTCAAAGAAAATATTTATTTCGCGGTTGCAACACGAAAATTTGTTGACAAAACTCAAAACTATTCATTTTTAGTCATCTTTTCATTTAAAACATAATAACGCGTTTTGGTTATCCAACAATATGGGCATCCTACACAGCCTTGTATTTGCTAAATTATTGTATGTTTTGAAAAAAATAGATCAGTTGCAAGTTGTAGAGCATATCGTTAGCACTATCGTTTGTACTTTTGAAACCGTAACGAGTCAAGAATCTCTTTGAAGCGTCGTTCACAACAATTAAACGTGTTACTACAATAATTACTTGATATCGAATTTTACAGATTGACTGTGACCCTCGACTTATTGGCAACCAAGTTCGATTATCGCATAATTTCATGGAATTCTGATGTCAATTGTCGACCAAGATCATGTAATTTGACACCGTTTGATTATTTTCTTTGAGGTTTTTGAAAATTTAAGTGTAAGTATATGAATGATTAACAAATAAGTTATAATGTCTCAAATTTTCATTTTTCAGATACTGGCCTGTAGCAGGAGCAGTAGTGGTGAACGACGTTGTGTTCTATTCCATACATTTGAATTTCCAACATACATTATGTGTTTTTATTTAATATAAACAAACTGATTGGGCACCCTTTATATCTTGCTATAAAAATGTGAATTATGGCTACAGTTTTTATGAGCTTCTAGGTATAGCTACAAACATTTTAAGAGTCTAAATACTGGTGCATATAATAAATATTAAAATATTTTTTATCACCGAAGATATTTTTATATTTTTATTCCTTAAATAGAAAATCAATATCATACATTGAATATCAAATACCATTTTATCACAATAAAATATGCATGAGTGCCCTAAATTGTCTTTGGAGGATCAGCATAAACAAAACCAGGAATTCTGATGATATTTTTTAATAAAACTGTTTTATCCTTGTATAAAAGTATCCTATGCTTCCCTATACCCATACATAACGTTTATATTACGATGACACTCCAGTATCGTAAAAAAATTAAAGAAAATGTAAAATTCATGTGATGAGAGCTTAAATCAATTTGTTGTTGGTACTAACCAGTCGCATGCTAATATACCTTTACGCATAAATCATACACTTTCCATATGTCGGTTGGATGAATTTAAGAGCCAAATTAAATTTAGTTGTAAAAGAATTCGAATTGATTTGATCAAAATGTACATTTAGGGTCACAAATTAGCATAAATTTCTTATCGCGAGGTATGTAGCTACATAGATTTTTATCATATACGCACTTCCTTTTTGTATGTATTCGAGTATGTAAAAAATAATGAAGATAGATGGCCCAATTACCGTTCCAACGATTCTGATATACAATGATTGTCAACAACAGATATATTACTCCTATATATATTCTTGTTCAAAATATGTATTCCTACCGTAAATTTAATTTTCAAAATTAATCAAAAAAAAATTATATTTGTACTACAAAGGTATGAACAATTTAAAATTCAAATTTTCAATTTATATTTTTTTATTATTGATAAAATTTAAAAAATATATATATATTCTTAAGTTCTTTGTCAATAAGATAACAGAAGAAAAGATAATAATGATGACGATGATTATCATTATATTATTTTATTTTTATTCAACTTTTTTATACACTTGTGTTATCATATCAATTTGCAATCGAATTATTTTCTTTGACTTTCACTTGTTATTCTCGAGATTTTCTGTTACGAAATTTATAAATGCACGAAGAAAATGTTTCAAAATCTTGAATATAATAATTTTGATTGGAAATATTTATGAATTGATTGATAATTTGTTTACCATGATTAATACAGTTGCTTTGCAATGAATACTTACTTTATCACCTTGTTGTAGGCCTGCTTTTTCGGCTGGTCCACCTGGAACCGTCCAAACAATGTAGGCAAATAGGCGACCATCAGCACCGGTTTTTCCACCGACAACGCGCATCCCAAATCCGCGTGCTGTAAAATAATAAAATTTAAATATTTAGTTAAATGCTTTTAATACCATCATGGTTAGATTTTGGTCGTAGAAATGGCATTTAATAGTATATAAAGTGGATTGTAATCCTTGATAAAATTGTCGTGGGAAAAACCAGTTGGAAAAGAAGCCGGTTTTCATTTCCGTTTGAGTTTCTTAATTTAAAAATTAATAATTTTTAAACAATATCATAATTTTTCATTTAAAAATTTATCCTAAACCGCATGCAAATGTTTATGAAAAATATCAAATTAAAGTAAAATTCGAATTGATCAATAAATATCCATGATTCTGTTTTTATGTTTTCAACGAAATTTTTACTGAATGGACTGCTTGCTCACTAGTCATTGGTTATTTAAATCAATTTAATCGAAATGTTAAAAGTTCTGATGGAAAGATTTTTTTCATCCGCAAGGCCACCCCAGAAAAAATATTGATCTCTAAGTTTAAGAATGCAACTCATAAAAGCCCACACATTCTGTATTAGCAATCGTTGTTGCCATACGATCAAATGATCATAGAAGATTATCGCGATAGGATATAAACCAGCTGATCAAGCACCATTAATCGGTGCGTTGGGGTTGGTAAGCAGAGGCTTAAGATTTGCAAATTGTGCTAAAACTTTGTTTCAACAATTTTCAGCAAAGAAACGAGTTTAGTAGATTAGTTTTGAAATACATATGTATTTTTTTATATTATAGAAAGTAATGGTTTTTAAAAAACCTACTATGTAATTTAGAAATCTAAATAGAGTACGCCCGACTTTCATCGTCGGACGTACACTATTACAGACATAACTTTTATCCTAGAATAAAACTGTATCGAGAAACTTCAATGAACGGATAAAAACTATAATTTTGAAGAATCTAGAGTGTTAAAAAGGTACGGTGTGACTTTATTGGGGCTAATCACAAAAATCTAATGTTAAGCTCAAACTTCAAACTACTGTAGTATAATAGATTATTTCGAGATGATATCGTTCGACTTCATGAGCCACACAATTACGTAAAATGTACTTTTTACACTATTTACCGTAGGCACTTTGCGAAACACACTAATACTTAATAAACACATTTTATTAACCACTTGTTTTTATTTCGCAGAATTATATTTTTGATATATTTTAATTAAAAAATTTGTTCAAAAAGTCTAAAAAATCACTCGATCGATTTCGACTTGTTAGGTCATCATCAGGAGTATTTACTGATTTGTATTAGTAAAAATTGTATATATAGAAGAAAAAAGCAAAAAATAAGCAAGAGGGAGAAAAAACAAGCAATAAAAAGAGACTCGTACAACTCAAGCGTACAACTCAAGAACAAATCATCTTGTTGAACCTAAATTTTAATAAATCTAAAGAGTGTGATTTACTATGTTGTTTTGGGTTCCAAAATTTCTAAACATCTTATTTACCAATTAAACCTCTGTCAATGAAGAAGATCTTAACTGAAGCCAAGCAGAGCTTATATAAATTCAAAACATGTAGATTCCGGGTCGATTCTTCATCAACAATCAAAATTCGAGTCTAAAGCTACAGACAATTCGGATTTACTAAAATAGCTTTGTGAAACACATTCAACCGAAAATGTAACGTGCATTTCAAAAATCTAGCAGAATTCACACGCTCGTGCATATAAACACGATCAGAATATTATGTACTAAGGCATCCTATTCTGGACAGTATTTTTTTAATGGTTCAAGGTTTCAGAAAATCCATTCTTAAATGAAACTTGAAACTCGAGTTAAGCTACAGTTTATTCGCTCCTGAGTCTTTTCAAAATTAGCAATACTCGTAGAAGCTGAGGTCGCGTGGGCTCATCGTTAGAGTTGAGAACCATCGCTTGCTTTATAAGTTGATTGCTATAAGAAAGAGTAATCGCGGAACAATATATCATTTGATTAAAAGTAAATATCGTTTAAATAACCCACATTAATTCAACAGTAGACTTAAGCAACTTAAAATTGAAGCTCCTTAGTTAAAAAACGAAATGCGTTCTAAATTGACTTGATTTTAACCAGATCACAAAATAATTTAAAAAGACGCCTCCTATATATTGCTCATTTACTGCAACAATGACACAACTCAAATTTTACTAATTTCTAAAATATTCGAATCAAACGATACCCAATAGTTCATATTATTTTTATTATTTTTTATAAAACATGCTCTCTTATGTAGTTATCTCTAGCAAATAAGGTAAAATTCCATATAAAAATCATTCAATTCGCGAAAGGAATTAACTTAATTTCTTAATTAAATTAATTTCTAAGAAAAATTGCAAATTTTTAAAGAATTATAAAAATCAGAATGTATTTTGATTTAATTTTGAAAAACGCCGTTTTTACAAACAATTTTGAGTGATATTTTCAAACCGCTCGAATGAAAAATTAAAATTTGTGGATTGTGCCAGTGTTGCAGCAAATGAGCGATATGTAGAACAAACAGAAATATTTTTTTGTTACAATACATATGATTTCAGATTACTGAATAATATTCACAATTACTGTCTTGTTTCTGGAAATCAGTCACCTCACCATTCAATATAAAGTTTAAACAGACAGCATAAAACAATTTCTTACATTCGTTGTCTGGTTAACGATTAGAGTAAAAATTATTATCTCCTAACGAAATATTAACAACTTAACATCTGACTATATATATACGAAGTATAATCACCTCCCTAAATACGAAATAAAGATAAACATAGTGTTTAAATTTTATCTTAAGTGTTAATTCCACCTGTAAATTACAAGATAATACCAAACTAACAGAATAAAACAGTTACAAAAAAAAATTATAATGTGTGACAAAATGACAACAACAATGAAATCATAAAATAATTTTGGTTTTCTTCCATGGCAAAGAAAACTTTCTTATTATACCAACACATAAAAAACATCGTACAAGTAACTCGTGTACGTATATACAGTTACATCGAAAAAAGGATTAAGAACTAAGTTTTATAGAAAGTTCACGACATTTTACGTGGAAATGAGTTGAATGTGTTAAGTGTATATTACGTTATCTTAAACATAGAGATGTGTTTGTATATTTAATTTGTTTAGTGCTTTTTTAATTCGACAATCTTATTAAATTATACATACATTATAGATAAATTTAATTAAACTTGCGAGATAAGGAATAATATACAAGATTTTAATGCTGTGTACGTAAAATCAAAAATCTTCTTAAAATTCGAATAACTAAAATATTTTAGTTCTCGTTAACATATCTAAAAAGTCTCGATATAATGAATTTTGAAATTTATTGTTTCTAGCTAAATCTGCTATCGTTTTTTATCTAAATACCGAAGTAAGAGAGTCAAATAAATTATTTGCAGAATATTTGAGTACGTTAAACGTGCTCCCATTTCAGATTATTGTGGTTCCGAACAAGTTATAAAGGATGACTTTTTATTAAGTAGAATAAACTCGGGAGGTGTTGGAGGATACTATTCTGAGCAAAAATCTGTAACCGTTACAGAGACACAATCAAGGTTCTACTGTAAAATTATTTACTTTCAATTTCACTCATGACTTCAAGATGATTACAAATTTCTCAAATAAACGTTTCATTATCGAAAATTAATTAATTATCAATCAAAGGAAAAGTGATGATAAGTACATTTCACACTAAAAACGGTGAGAAAATGTTTCATTTTTTCAATACTTTTTAAAAAACCTTTATTAACGTAACCTCTTAATAAATTTTCGAAATATTATATGGAAAATTTACTGTAATTTTGAGGTCGTACTGATCAGTTACATATTTTCAAACAAATGCAATGATAGCATTAAGTTTCACTAATTTTTCAAGCGTTCTTATACAAAATATAAGAAAAACTTAGCGAAATGTTGCCAAATTAGATCCATGTTTCCCTATAAGAAAGTCTGCAAAGCATAGTAGTCTGGATCGCCAGGCCATTCAATGCATTTTCAATATCTCCTTTAAAATTTCTCTACTATTTGGCAGAAGTGGGCTATCATTAGGGCCTATTAATAGACCATAGTGGCATCAATGGCAAAGCATACTAATCTGGATCTTCAGGTTATTTTCAATACATCGAATTAGCTAAAATTTTCAGGTAAATTACACCCCTCCCTGAATCCCAATCTAAATTTCTCTATGAGTCGAACTGGGCTAACATTAGGGCCTATCGATACACCGTAGTGCCATCAATGGTAAAGTATTTTAGTCTGAATCGCCAGGCCATATATCGAATGATCTAAAATTTGTCAAAATACACGCCTATATCTTGATAAAAGCTTCTGCACAATTTGGTCGAAGTTGACTAACATTATGACCTATCAAATGACGATTGTGGCATCCTCACCAATCTTTATGGAAATTTTAAGCGAAGATAACATTATGCTTATCAAATGATAATTTACAGTGGATACGTTTTTTAGTTTAACAATTTGAATCTTAAAAGTTTAAATAGAAAACAATTATATATTTGGTCTATATTGATCAATGTTGATGTTTTGTTGAAAATTCGGCTGCATTTTGCCAATCAACGATGTCGTATTTATTTAAATTCGACTGGGAAAGCAAAAACGCTTTCTGCTTTATCGATTTTTTTTATCTTTCGGATGGAAATTTTCAGATAACTTTATTACACTGCGCCAAAAAAAAAATGGAACAGATTTTTTTTTCCTGAAAATATTCAAATTTGAACGGGTGTTTGTGAAATAACACCTTTTAAAAAATAATTTTGCTTTTAATTGAAGGAAATTTTGTCGATACTGAAATCCGTTTTATTTTATTTGGTTTGAGACTGTAAACGAACTTCCTTCATATCAGGCGTGATTGTGGTGGTGCAAGGTTAAGGAGAAAATAAATTTTTACTGTAAAACACGTGATTTATTTAAAAAGGAGCTCAGCTTGCTTGTACTTTAAACGCCTGATCTACGAATCGATAATTAAACCAATTTGGACGTATGGTATCCAACTCTGGGGCTGTACTAAACAATGAAATCGTTTAATTATTCAACGTTGTCAAAACAAATTTCTACGTGCAATAACGAATGCTTACCGCTACGTAACCAACGAGGAATTAGACAAAGACCCAAATGTTAAATGGATTGATGAAGTGATCCAGGGATTTGCCATAAACATGATAGAAGGTTACTGCAACATACCAACAGTGAAGCAATACAACTTCTTCACATAACACAAGAACTGAAACCGCATGAGCTAGTCATCTAATAAATAAAGATTCATTATTGGGAGCAGAATATTGATTGCTTGTAAACCCACACTCACTCCACTTATTAGTTTCAAATAATTATCATGTGATAAGGTTGTACCTTTTAAATTTAAAAAAAAAAAAAAATAAATAAAAAGCTATATTACAAAAAAAATCCTCTTAAACTTTATTCAAACGTAATTGAACTAAAATCTACGAGCAAAATAGAATTTTCAATATCACGTGTTACCTCCTCTAGCCCGCATTACTTCATAAATACGCCATGGCATATTTAAAATATTGTGTGTTGCATGGTGATTTACTGCCATTCATCTCGTTAAGCATTTTGGAGTTCATGCAATTTCCCAGACGTGTTCTATAGGACTTCGTGAAGGATGGTTTAATAAATTTTAAAAAATGAAGCATTAAAATTTCTTCCACATATCGCGTTGATGCTAGCTAGGTATACTTTTTACGCTATTTGCCGTAGGCACTTGGCGAAACACACTTATACTTAATAAACACATTTTATTAAACACTTGTTTTTTATATTTCGCAGGATTAGATTTTTGAATATTTTAATTAAAAAATTCGTTCAAAAAGTTTAAAAAATCACTCGATCGATTTCGACTTGTTAGGTCATCATCAGGAGTATCTACTCCCCTTGTAAAAAACAAGTGTTTAATAAAATGTGTTTATTAAGTTTAGCTAGATTGTAATTCATCAAAATACCCGCCCAAACCATCACGGAACTTCCACGAAATGCTGCGAATTGCAACACGTAATTAGGGCTTAGTTTATGTCACAACTAACCCTTTCTAGGTCATAATGTTCAATAAAGTTTTTGATTAATTTTTCCAAAATTAAAATATTAAATATTGATTCCAATTTTTTCATTCCAATTTTATATTTTGGGTTGGTATCAAAAGGCCAACAATTTTATTGGCGAGAAAAGTATCCTAAAATGCCATCCCTGAAAAAGGGACCCGTAAATTATTGCACATAATCAATGCGATCCTCAGGAAAAAAATGTGCCAATGCAGTGGAAAGTAGCAGAAGTAATAATGATAGCGAAACCGGGCAAGCCAACGAATGATAGAAAATCTTATCAGCCAATTTCACTTCTACCAACACTAGCAAAATTGTTTGAGAGGCTGTTGCTCAAAAGATTGAAAAAAAACCATAGAACAACGATACCTTGTCCCAGAATATCAGTTTGGTTTCAGAGAGAAACACTCAACTATTGAGCAGGTTCACAGGCTTACAGACGTCATTGAGAATACATTAGAAAGGAAAAAGGTTTGCTGTGGTATCTTCTTAGATGTGGCACATGCCTTCGATAAGGTATGGCACAGAGGTTTACTCTTTAAACTACATAGAGATTTACCAAAACAATATTACATGATTTTAAAATCATACATAGAGAATCGCCACTTTCGTGTGAAATATGAAGATGAATATTCCGAGCTAAAAAAGATTTCGGCAGAAGTTCCGCAGGGTAGTGTTTTGGAACCTATTCTTTACCTACTCTACACCAGAGATCTACCACATTTAAACGATGTTACCGTTGCAACATTTGCTGATGACGCTGCAGTTCTCTCAGTAGGAGATACTATCGAGGAATCGACAACGAAACTTCAAGAAGCATGTGACAAAATCATAAAATGGACAAAAATGTGGCGTATCGGGCTCAATGAATCGAAATCCACGCATGTGAATTTTAGTAATCTAAAAGTCAGTTACAAACCTGTAATTATTAACGGTCAGCAGATTCTGTATGTAAGGCTCAGATGGAAAGAGCACGTTAAAAAGAAAAAAGAAGAACTTAATATTAAATATCGAAAAATGTATTGGCTGCTCGGGAAAAACTTGGAATTGTCAACCGAAAATAAATTGCTATTATATCAACAGGTGCTAAAGCCTGTATGGACTTACGGAATACAGCTCTGGGGCTGTACAAAGAAAACCAACACTAAAATAATACAAACTTTTCAAAACAAAGTGCTACTTGGTATAGTTAACGCTCCGTGGTACATTAGGAATGATGACCTTCATAGGGATCTAAATATCTCGACGGTCCAAGAAGAAATAAAAAAAACTTGCAGTAATACATGGACAACGTATTTACCAACGCGTAAATGAAGAGCTTCGTGGTATGTTGGACACTTCCCATGCAGTAAGACGATTGCAGAGAACAAAACCAATTGATTTAATGGATTAAGGATACCAAAGCAAAGACTATTTCAGTAAATAACCTATAAATGGAGCCGGCCAATGGGCGTCTTCTCATTCACAAGTGACTAAATTAAGAAAGAGAAATTACTAGATGAATTGTATTCAGTTGTAATAATTTAAATAAAAAAAATATTAGATAATTTTTCTTAAGATATTTTTTTTAAATCCTATGATGTAGATTAATATTTCATTTTCATATTTTCATTTAATAAACTTTAATAAATATAAAATTAAATGGCAATTTGGATTTTTTTTTTTTGAGATTAATTTTTTCGCCCAAACAATGAAACATTTGCAAAAGGTGACTTGAGAAACAGCCTACTAGTAAGTTTTGGATCTAGTCAAAAACATCATTTTGGTTACAAAAGCCGTGTTTTTTTATTAGCGCCGGGTAGATTTATTCGGAGCACCCAAAATGTCTATGTCAAAACTTATATATTTTTTATTTAACTCTTAACTAAGATTTTTCATTCAATATTTTAGTTAAAGATCGATATAAAAATATTTTGCTCTACCTATTTATCAGGAGCCGCTTTAGGGAACACTATCCATCTCAATGGGAAATTTGAAAAAGCCTTTATTTTGTAAACCCCTCAAACCATTAGAAACTTAATCGTACAATAAAAATTTAAAACGCAGCAAGATGAAATTTTGTTTATGCCGTAATGTCAAAATAAACGTGAATTCGTATATTTTAGGTGATAAATGTTTGTTTAATGGATGCATTTATTTTTCATTTTTATGGTATTGCGACACCAGTGAATAATAGCTGCAGTTTCAGTAGAAATTTTCCATTCGACTCTAGATAGTGCTCGAATAATAAAACACGGCTAAAATATTCAGGAATATGATGGTATCCCTATTTATCATTTACATTTTATTGTTCTACTGCGTATGCAGTATACCAAATATTTTAAGAAGCCGGAGCAAAATTTGGCCAGTTCGAAATACGATGTGGGTTTAGTGCTAGGTAGTTTTTAAGAATTTGTGGTACGACTGCTTCTTATAGAAATCAAATAATATTGATAACAATTTCGGAACATGAAATTGGGACATACCGTCACAACAGTCATGTTCCGATTTTGGAACATTGTATTTTCTTCAGTATTATTATATTTACTAACTTCAAAAATAAATCCGATTGAAAAAAAAACGTCAAACAATTATTCACGTCGGACGCGTTTGCGGTAAATTTTGAATGGCTCAGTCGGAATTTGACTTTTCGAGCAATGATGAAGTTCTGGATTCCAATTAGGTCACTCAAACGAATTTAAATGATATTCAATTTCCTTGCTTGGAACATTCTAGTTAAGGTATATACTAAAATTATCCTAAATTTAGTGTTAAATTTTAATTGCTTATAAATTTTAGAAAATGAATCTGATGATGAAGAATTCACGATTGATTGAAAACCAACCAGAAGTTCGCAGTTACCAGTTACCATTGGTATCAGAAAACGCTCAACTCAAAATTGAATTTATCGATAATTTTCAGGAATTTCAGTTTACTAAAAAAGTCGATATAAAATGGCGAAAAGAAATTGTTCCAATCAAAGAAAAATTGAATTCGAAATAAGTCAAACACAAATGGGAGATGATCCTGCTATGGATTATTTGTCCGCTTCTCTCAACTGAGGAACGTACTACATTTCGTTGATGTAATGGATCCCAACAAATCAAAATCCGTCGATAAATTTCACAAACTAAATTCCATCATAAATTCATTTCGAGGCAGATGCCTACAACATGAGATGGAAGAATGTTTGTGTATCGATGAACAAATTGTGCAGGCTCTACTCTAAAGGCAGATAAGCTATTAAGCAGTACGTTAATGGGAGACCGTGTCCTTGGGGTATAAAAATTTATATTCAAATTTATCAACGAACATCAACCGGTCTCTCAGACCGTATTACAAATATTGAGCACAGTCTGCCTTCGATAATTATTTTTCGTCTTAAACGTTTTTCGAAATTCTTCACCAAAACCAATAATCCGCCGTTTCTTGAAGACAAAGAAGCGAAAAGCACCCAGAGGATTTTGTGAGGAGGTTCGGAGTGTAGACGATAAGATGGTCATGGTTAGATGGAGTGATAATAAGCTTATTTAGAAAACGACCAGTTCGAAGATGGGATGAACCAAATAAATCCCACATGTTAGTAAATCAACCTAAAATAGTCGATTTTTACAACGAAAATATGGAAGGAGCGGATCTAGTAGATTAGTTGATTTATTGAGAAGATAATTGGCCGTTCCAGTTGGATAGAATATAAAAACAAATGTAAACTAAATAATGTTCATGCAAACAAAAATTATGGATTTCTTAAATTTTAGAATATGTTTGTCACGAGCTCTTATTAAAACGTGCACTAACCCACAAGTACGATGTGGTATAAACAATCAAATAGCGAGGATATTTTCCAGCCAATGAAGTGAAATCGCAGTGAAGTACGACCGCTTGATGAATTAAAACATCACCATGTCGATCATTTGCCGCAACATGACCAAAAACTAGGGGAAACTAGATGCAAACAGCAAGGGTGTAACTCCAATTTTTATTGCGAGAAGTTGATTTATTCCTTAACCGTGATAGGAATTGCTTTTCAGATTTTCACAGGAAGCCTTAAACTCCTAAAAACTTTGCGATATTTGTAAAACCAAAGTCTGAATAGTGAATTAATTTTAGTATATTATGCAATATTATAATTATTTGAAATAACTACTTGGTTAAATACTAGGTGACAAGTAATTTGGTGAAGTTTTAATAAATATCAGGATTTCATCTCGGAAACGGTGTATTACTCTTACATATAAAATTACTTATAATGAAAAATGTTTAGGGTCACTGGGGACGTTTATTAAATAAATAAAATTAATTTTTCTTTGGCTTAGCAGTATCTAAATTAACAGCGAACAACGAAACAGTGTTAGGACTTTTAAAAAAAGTGCTATAATGCAGATCAACTTTTGCTCTTGTTCATTTTTCTGAAACCATACACTTTTCCAAAAATTTTGTATGAACAACAAACGTTAAACAATAAACGTCCCTTTCGACTAAGCACATTTTTCAATATATTTAAATAATTTCCCTCTATCTTGCACCGTTTCTGAGATAAGGGCCTGACATTAATTAAAAAACTCACCCGGTACAAAGAGAAAGGATTAGTTTAATTGTAAATATTAGGATTAAAACGGAAATATTAGACAATTTGACAATCCATGAAATATATTTAAATGACCGTAGCAACAAAAAAGATGTCACAGAAACACAAAATGTTTAATTAAACTGCTGATAAATTCCGTTCATTGTCAACATACAATAATCTATCTATCTATATGTATTTAATTCAATGAGCCCTCTCCAAAATAATTGTTTTTATTTTTCAATCACTAATTGTCCATTTTTCCTATCGTATTTCCTCTTATATGTGTAATTAATCGTATTGAGTGTCACATCGACATTTTTAGACAATTCCATTGTATAAAACTGCGATGATTCAACCGATAATTTATTTTGCTATTTAAAAAATTTTGCGCTGTTCATTTCTACATCAGATTACCAGGGCAGCTGAATTATATTAGACAACGCTTGATTTTGGTTTTCCATCGTTTACCATTATATAGTTTTCATTTCAATTCTTTTGTTTTCGAATTGAAATATGTATAAAAAAAACTACTAACCGACAGATATCGATTTCTTATCATTTTAAAATTAATTACCTTATACTTTTATCTAAGAAAATTATTGTTTGATAATGGATGTAATAAAAACTCAACCTTATCATTTTCCATTGTACAAAGGTTATTGTTTTTGAATATTATAGAAAAATAGTTTTTTTGATTTTATAAAGAATTTTGAAATTCTATGGAAATTAGTATTCCTTTTGTTCTAATTGTAAAGCATTCCTTTGTAATATTTTATTATGCACTTCAGCATTTTTTGGATGCCATAAGGTTGTCTTTCCCTCGAGGATTTTTAGTTATATAATCTATTTTCCAGTCCTTGTAAATTTATATTATTATTTGTAATTTGTACTCCATCAATTGGGTAAATTTTGAATATAACATTGTTGCTTATTTTATGTGTAATTGTGAAGGTTATTAGTCAATAATTATTATGGTCAGTTGACATATATTGCAATGTTTCTCAAAAATTTTACATGGAATATTTCTGTTTATAATCAAATATTTTTGTCAGCCAAATGTTTTCCTTATAAAACTTTTATCAGCTCTTGGAGCAGATAAAAAGTTTGTCATTTTTATTCGCAACAATTTTTAACTTTTTAACCTTTTTTGCCGTATTTAAACCAATTGAAACACACTCTTAGGCTCTTTTCCAATTACTTACTTATTGGAAACTTATTGACTTATTCGCTGCCATCTTAAATAAGTAAGTGAAGCCGTTCCAATTCATGTACTTACTTATTTTGACAGCTTGTTTATGAAAGTATAAACAAACTCTTGCTGACCCAAAAATTTTATAAATTTAAAAATGGACAAAGGTGATTATTGATGAATATGTAATTCATTTGTTAGAAGGCATGTTTTATTCCTTTAGGATAAACTTTCAAATATATATATTTAATGTAATTACAAATTATTGCAGGGTATAAAATATTTTTCCACCAAAAGCAGCTTCTTGATACCTGCTATTAAAAATCGAGATGCACTAAACTGATCAAAAAACATGCTAATTTATCGGTAGAGGCTTTCCAAAAATTATTAGAATTTTTTCCAATTGAGCGACATGGATATGATGCTCAAATTGAACTGACGGTTATATTGTTTTTGTTAGCAGCATCTTATCGTAGCTTCATTCAACATACCAACATCTATATTTATCTATAATAAATTTCATCAAAAAATACAATTTTGTTTTACATATTTTGACGTTTTCTGAAAATAACGTATTGTTGCCATTCAATTTATAATTTTTACGGAAGAAAAAAATTTCTTGACACGTTAGTCGTTGTCACTAGATTTAAAAATAAAAACGGCATTTATTAAATTTAGTCAAGACACAATTTTGGAGACATTTCTGTGTAGACGTACTTATTCAAATAAGTCACCTCGCGAGGTTACTTATTTGAATAAGTACGTCTACACAAATAAGTAAGTAATTGGAAAAGGGCCTTAGGCCCTTTTCCAATTACCGACTTATTTGAGACTTATTGATTTATTTGACGCCATCTTGAATAAGTCAGTCAATTTGTTCCAATTCATTGTACCGACTTATTTGTGACGTAATAACAAAAAAAAAACAAAACGCAATTTGTATTATATGGAAGAAAAAAAATTCTTGACTTATTGCTTGTTGCTACTAGATTTGAAAAAAAAACTGCATGTATTACATTTAGTCAAGACACATGTTTGGAGACATTTCTGTGTAGACATACTTATTGAAATAAGTCTCCTCGCGAAGTGACTTATTTGAATAAGTCGGTGTCCACAAATAAGTCGGTAATTGGAAAAGGGCCTTAGACACGAAAAATTCTAAAAGATTCAAAGGTGACCCTGATCGGCTTACCTCAAAAAAGGAGAAAGTTTAAATTGTAATAACTATCGCGGAATAGTTTGTTAAACACTGGCTGACTTTGAAAAATGTAGTGGCATCAAAGTTATTAATAGCGGGGGCGTCTTAGCCAGGAGTACCAAAATATGTAGATTTCATACAAACTTTAACAACCAATCAAATCTTTAGAATTTCTCCCCATTGGCGTCTTTGTGGAGATTTATGATGACCAAAATTTGAATGTATAGAGCGAAGTCAATGTTTCAGCGGCCTTTAAAAATACTTTAGGAGTATATAAGCCAAATTCTACTATTTAATTTATCCTCAGAATATGCCATTCGACAGCTTGGCATAGTCTGGTGCGGCTGCTAGTCTTGTATGCTAGCGACATCTGCATTTTAATTTGCAACTTTGTTTTCTTAAAACAAATTCTCTTGCCATTAGAATTTAAAGCTCATCATATCGACCTTCAAATCTACCAAACGAAAATCATTTATATGGTTATGGCAAGAAGGCAAATGTGGATAACTTATTTGAAGAGACACGCGATATTAGAACGTAAAATAGTAAAAATGGGTGGTTCAAGAACGGTTATACGATATTTTGAAGAAATAGTAAAATTCGTCGCTTTGAAAAATTTCTAAACATCGTGGCCAACAACGGACTTTTATTAACTACTAAATTAGTTTAATTTAATTTAAGGAATAATCGCTAAATATTAAACAATTCGTTGCTTTTCGTTGATTGGAATTATTTCCTCAAATGTTTCCCTTTTACTTTAGAGGTTTTATTTTTATTCGCTCTGATGTTGATTTCGATTGAAGGAAAAATGCTACAGTGAAGGTAAAAATAGTACTCCAACCTTTTTAAAAATGTTCGATTGAAAAAAAAATATAGCACAAGGGTAATATTATGTTACACCGAGGGTAATTTTCTCTACTCCAGGTTTTTTGACCGAGTAAACAATTTGTTGTTGTTGTCATATGCCATTTAAACATATGCACATACTTGTTTAATAATCGGGGTAACTTTAATTCGAGTATTACGTTTTAGAGGAAATTTTAAATGACATTTACTTCATATCAACATCATCATTCTTCTCAGATTCATCTGATGGGAAATTTTTGTAACAAACTATTGTCAATGATCGACATGACAGCAAAAATGAAACAAACACAGGGTGGCCGAGACCAAGCGTTACCAAATGAAAACGCTGTAATTTTTTTAATTTTGATTATTGGCACCATATCATGGTGCAACATTTTTTGGTGAGAAACTTTTATTTTGTTAAAAATCTTCATATCCGCTTATTTTATCTGGGTCGAAATTGTTACAAAATTAATTTGTAATCTAAAATTTCATATTAAATTTTGGGTTATTCTGGGTGATAGCCAGTTATTATTTTTACATCGAAGTGAGGTTACCAAGACGTTGGAAATTTGGGTTCGAACTAATGAGAAATTGATCTTTTAAATTAAAAAATCCAGTCAACTCATCAGATTGCATTGATCAAACTACAAAAATATTTAAAATACTTTGAACTTACATACATACAAATTGTAATCACAATGCCTTATATCGAATTCTCATGATTCGCCACACAAGTGTTCACCCCTTAAATTTTTTTACATCGAGGTCAGATAACCAAAGCGTTGTAAGTTTTATTTCATGTTTCGAGTTGAGTATGTTTGGCCAAACCCTGACTTTATTTTAAGACTTTATTTTAAGGCAATTCTACATAAATCTCTACATAAATACATCATTCTTATATTATAGGGCGAAAAATTGATTTTACTAAATTTTTGATAAAAGCTAAAAAATGCTAAAATTTTTGAAAACCAGCCCTTGTTGGAAATTTTATTATCATTCAAAAATTGAAAAAGCTTCTATGAACGCTGGCACTTCTGGCACATGTCGAGTTAACATGGATTTCCCAATTAATGTAAAAAGCTTTAGTACCAAGTTTGATTCCCATTTTACCATTTCTGGTAAAAAAATGTGTGAACAAATTTTGTTTGAAATCTACAATCTTTTTGTTTTTAAACATTTTTTCGTCAATGCTATGAGCTTTTCAAAATATTTGTAAAAGTCGAGAAACCTTTAATGTTGCTCCAAGTTACTACTTCCAGGGGACCGATTTTGGTCAAAATTCTCTCGAATTTCTTAATTTGTGGCAAAGCTTAGTTATAAGTTTCATCCCAATCAATCAGTCCATCTGAGTTTTACAGTGGTCAATGTTTTTTTTATTGAAAAACAGTTTGTTGTCAAAAATCGACATTTCCGCTTAAATTTTGGATACTGATCTCATCCGATATTTTTTCAAAATTAACTTTCACTGTTCTAGTTCATTTATTTCAAAATTTTTGGGACAAAACGAGAAAGCTCTAATGGAATCACTTCCGGCAACAGATGTAAGACAACATTCACTGTTATTCCCAAATTTGTCCAAAAACTAAAGTATTAAGTTTCAACTCAATCATCAAATCGGTCTGGATAGTACGGTATCGAATTTTTGTTGAAAAACATTTTTTTGTAAAAAACATGATTTCAGCTTAAATTTTGGAAAAATTATCTGGACCGTTATTGCTGAAAATTTATTTTAGAATCATTAATATTCGTTTTTCTCGTAAATGGTATTTTATCAAAATATTTGAAAAACGAAAAAGTTCATATGGAGGCTGCCACTTCCGGTTGACCGATTTCATGAAAAAATCATTGGGATCTCAAAATTTATAAGATAAGTTTAAATGTGAAGTTTCAATTCCGATCAGTCAATCAGTCGGCAGCACATACGCACAAACAGAGCTTTTGTACAAACTACTTTTTTTCATGATTATTATACTTTTTGTTATAATACGTAAAAGAAAGTAAAATCTGTCCAGCTAAATTAAATTAAAAACGCTGAAGCCAAATAAAATGTTTAAACAAAGCAGGTTAACAAGACGGAACAAGAGTGGAACATTGCACAACACCACCCTGGGAGTCTATTATGAAATTGTCGACATCGCAAATTTTCGACCAGTTCGACAACATCGAATATAGTTATTCTGAGATATTCGACAACGTCGAAAATAACATTGAAACGAATCCATTCCATAAATCCCACTAATTTTGTTGAGGTCCTAAAATAAATCCGACAATAAATGTAAATATTTAATTTAAATAAATTTAATTATTTAAATTAACCAAAATTACATGTTTTACTTATAAAATTTAAATTTAAAATTAACACACAAAATAACTAAACATGTAAATATATATGACTAAAATTTTATTAACTGCTACTAAGTAAAATCTTTTATTTGCGACACCTCAATAGCAGTCGAATAATTTTCGTTTGTATCTAAAATCATGCGCGTCGCAATTTCATAATAGAAAAATTTGCGATCTGGTCGAAAAAAAAAGCGCGCCGCAAAAATTTCATAATACCTATTTTCGACGATGTCGAAAAAAAGCGTGCGTCAAAAGTTTCATAATAGACCTCCAGTAGTATGCTACTTCAAGCAAGTTCCCAGAGCAAACATTCCAGAATATGGTGCAAGATAAGACAGCATCATGAAAATCACGCAGCATGGTGTAACATCATGCAACATGGTGCAACATCAATCGGCATGGTGCAACATCTTGCTTAATGGTGCAACATGATGGATTATCCATTTAGTATTGAATTATCCAACTGAACAACTTGTGATCATTTCCTTGCATTCGAAAACCCCTATGTCCTGCCAAATTTTATCGAAATCATCAAAGCCAAATCAATTGTTAAAAAAAAATCTAAGCCCCCAGGCCCACCCCCTAATTTAATTTTCCCAAAATCTTAACGCATTAAAATCGGGTTTTGGGCCTCGAAAACGTTCCTTCGCTCCGCTCCTCCGAACAACCTTCTGTAGGTGTGTGTCTTTTGGTGTGAGCGTGATATTTTGCATTATGGTTGTTCTCCACATCCCTCACAGATTAAATACTTGAGGTCAACTTTCATTCTTAGAGTTTTTCCATAAATTGGGAGAAACCATTGATTTTTGGCCGAAATCGGCCCATAGGAAGTGACAGCTTCCAAATAGAAGCTTTTCCGTTATTTGCAAATATTTTGAAAACTATATCATTTACGAGAAAAATTAAATAAAAATAAAAGCTTCTAAATAAAAGTTGCAACAATCCCGGTATAGATCAGTTTTCAGTTTTTTTAGCAAAAAATCGGCCCACGCCAAGCCTAGATGGATCGATTGATCGGGATGAAACTTTATGTTTTAGCTTTTACCATAGTGATGTTTGGAAAAAATTGACCCACTGGAAGTAGCAGCTTCCGGTTTAGGAGGTTTTTTTAGCAAATATTTTCAAAAGTAGCTATATAGGATTTACAAAAAATTGGTCAAAACAAAGCGATTGTAAATCAAATTTTAAGCAAATTAAGTTAAAATTATTTTAAAATTTTTACCGGAAATACAGAGTTTTGATAAAAAAATTTCACAAAAAAACTTCTACAGCCCGGAAGCTGTAGCTCTTTAATGAGAGCTTTTAAAATTTTTGTAATGATGTTGAAAAGTTTAACGTTTACAGAAACGACAAAAACGATAAAAAATTAATTTTCAACTGTTGGTTTTTGGAAATTTAAGCAAAAATAATGATTTTTGAGTATACAAGACGCATAGTTTTACCAAATGTCTGGTTAGTCTAATTTTTCGCTTTAGAAATAAAGTGTGGTGTATTCGAGATTTATATATATGTACATTCGTGATAACAGAAAGTCGGGTGTTTGCCTCAACATATTCACCCCACAATTTGTTAGAATACTAATCATTGTTTTTGTTGGTTTGTGCTAGTATTAGAGATGTATACGATAAACTGTCTATTCCTTAAGAGCAAAAAACTCAAATAGATTGTAAATTCGAAGAAGAAGGGAATTTTTATGTTTAGACGAATGGAATCTAGAGAAAAAATAAAAGAAATAGGGAAACATCATGGATATGTTAAACAACTAAATCGATTTTGTTTACATCTTACCCGTTATATGAATAGTTAGTTGATACGAAATGTATTATGCACATACGAGTAGTATCGATTAACTTTTCATACGAGTACAAGTACAAACATAATATTTTTAGCATAGACAGACACTTTTCGAAAAATTATTGATTTTATATCCAGATAAACTTTAGGAATTCTTTTCTTCTTGGTTGTTGAATAACGGAATTCCAACAAAAATTTCCAATGAACAAATTGTAATATAGGAGGTTCGTGACAGAGCTAAAGCGAATATTAAACAATTTTTTCATTAAAGTCATACAACCATTGCTGACTTATTTATGTGGTCGAATTTGAACAGCAATGAAAAAATTGAAAGAGGCTGAATTTGATAAACCAATTTCAAAAAAAAATGTAGTTTAGCAATGTTCACAAAGTACAGCGAATGAAAAATATTTTATGAATGTATTGTAACTAAAAATTGTGTGTATTTGATTGATTTAAGGTGTGTGGTTTGGATTCTCCTCGTATTTCCCTTATCCTTTTACATATGATTAAGTTTGCACCTATAATTCTACGATTTAGATGAAATCTCTCCAAGCAAGTTTAGGTGGGCTTATTTTTTCAAATCTTATTCGTTCGATGACTGAATGCATTAATCGGCGGTATAGGAGACGCACCAAACGATTTCTTTCTTTCTCTTTGAAACCTTGAAGTTCATCCCACAGATACCGTTCAGCTATTTAACACGGAAGCTCTTAAGAATTTAAATCTGCCTGTAGATGAGAAAATATTTGCCAAACAATTTTAGTAGTCTTGTTCTGTGCAGTTACGACAGCAATGATGTGAAGAGCTACCAACTTTATACTTTTGTGTAACTATGAAACAGTATCCTGTAATAACCCCACGCTGCTTTCGCAAAGGTAAAACGATTCAGGGTTTTTGCAGGTTTTACACATAAAACGGGTTTAACCCAACTACATATGTCGTTCGTTGTAACATTTCTGTTATATTAAAATGACGTAGCACGTACCTCAAGTGAATATTAAAATCCGCCCGATCTGTCATTTCAATAATAGATGCGAGGATTTTATGTTCTGGTTCAACCGACGAGACAGATGTTGTTAGGTAATAGAGGGAGACATAACTGAGTTCCGCGGCATGGGAGCGTGGCCCAAATGTTTCAACGTGGTTGATGCGTTGGCGCGACAACCACATTGATAATCACCGATGTTATTTTCGGCAACTAAGCCACGGTAATTTTCACATACGTGACGGTCTCCTTTCTATGTAGTGACCATACGAGTGCGGTCCTCCATTCTTCGGGACACTCCTCCTGGTCCCAGATGGCTACGACAAGTTCATATAGATTAGAAACAAGCGTAAGTCCTTCCTGTTTTAATATAATCCTGATGGATTACGTCAGGTTCTGTTGCCGCTCCATTTTCTCCTACTAATAGCTACATCTACTTCTGGATGGATAGAGGGATACGAACGAATACCTCATATACTCGTGGGTCAATAACTCGAATAGGGGTTACTTCATAGTTCCGGTTAAGCAAATAAGCTTTCAAAATCATAAAATGTAAAAGCAAAAGTGAGTATGTACTGTAATTTTACTAAATCGATTTCTTTAAATAAATAAGTAAATAGATTCAATTAAAATTCAAAACCATATAAATTTTTTTACGAAAATCTCATTAATATCGAGACTCTGTTGCAAATATCTCAATTAATATCTGGGTGGATAACACATCCAACCCTGCAAGTTAAATTTTTCCAATCTCATTTATGTAGACTATATATAGATATACAACAGTAAACTATTCGACATTATGTTAAAATTTATTTTAAATAAAATCCGTTTCGAATAACTAAAACTGATTTCAATCTTTTGCCATTATGCTACTACGTATGTACTACACACATATAAACATTTTAAGCATAATCATAACGACGATATACATCGGTAGAATACATATATAGGCAGGTAACATAAAAAGGAAATTAAAAATTTAACTAGTTGAACGTAAAAACATAAAAAAGGATTTTTTTTTTTTATTGAAATTTAATTTTGAAGTAATGAACGAATACATAATTTATAAATTTTATGGATTTTAATTAAAAGTGAAACAATTTAATAATTTCTCTTGTAGCTGGTACCACGTATAAATAATTTGTAAATAGCTTTTAGCAATCTGTTTTCGATATTGCGTGTTTTGGTAGCAAGATTGGTGGTGCCCAATATCGGAAATAAACTTTTATACATAATCTATGATTCTAAATTTTATGAGTCACCCACAGGTTTAATTTATTCTAAATCATTAATCAATTACATTAAATATGTTTATATACAACCCACGTATGTATTTTGATGCTGAGGTATACTATTTTTAGCTCTAGAAACATAAAGAAAGGTTTGTGTAAAGAGTATGATAAGCCGTAAAGATATTTAGATTATGTGCATACGTAAATGAAACTAATGGAGTTATAGACGCCATACATGTGTTATGTATAGAATTGAAATTTAATCGATTTATTGGATGATTGAGCAGAACACA
This sequence comes from Nephrotoma flavescens, assembly GCA_932526605.1. NCBI lineage: Eukaryota > Metazoa > Arthropoda > Insecta > Diptera > Tipulidae > Nephrotoma > Nephrotoma flavescens. The sequence goes on along the minus strand of OW052222.1, from coordinate 155,682,987 downwards.
TTTTGCTATATATACATCAACATATTTTAAAGTCAACCAATAAATTTGTAGGCGGTATAATCTAACGGTGTTTAATTCGAATTTTATGCCGCCAGAAACAGAAAACAGCAATTGCATCGGAAGTTAAAGCGTCTCAGTCATTATTATATAGGCAACCAGTTAGCATTTTTTAGAGTTTTTGAGAAAATGGGCCTAGAAAATTTTCGAAAGGTTTATTATTCGGGTGAATTATAATAAGTGTCGTAAAAATGGGAGGCGATAGTTAAGTTTTTTCCTTGGTCTTATGCACAAATAACACAAATTGTTTAATTAAAAACACGTATTTGGTACATACAAATTTTTTAATAAATAAAAATTTTTATAAACTAAAAAATAGCTTGAAGCACTTTCAATTAATGTGATATTACAGATTTCTTAATATGTCTGAAGATCTGGTTTCGAGCATTCGCTCTTTGTTAACTTTACTTCAAAAATGAACATAAATAAAATTAAAAATTATTTCTTGAAAATTTTTAGGGACTCCCGCTTCAACTTTCTGATTACCGCATACGTATAATTCCATCGTACAATTTCGGTATCCAGACAGTTCCGAGAAAAATAATTCACAGAAAACAATTCACAGAAAACAATTCACAGAAAAGCAATTCTCAGAAAAGTAATTCCCATAACAATCCGAATGTAGGTTAATAAAGTAAGGCACATTTATCACAAAAACAATTCTCATAAAAATACTACACAGATAAATCAAATATTAAAATAAAAACCATGAGTTTAATGAACCTAGTAACTTATGTCTTAATATGCAAATACATATGTAAAATAAAATTGACTAAAAATTATTTTTTGTTGTAAAAAGAACAAAGAAGGAGCCTTAAATAATGAATGTTAGCCATACCAAAACCGAAAAGAAAAAGCTGTGTTTGGTGGTTGACGGGTTCCTATTTATTAGCGACAAAGAATACAAAGGCAAATGTTATTGGCTTTGTAATAATTATTATAGAACAGACAATTGCAAAGTTAGAATTCATACAAATAAAATAAATCAAGAAATCATAAAAGTTATTGGTGATCATAACCATGTTGCAAACGCAAATAATGTTGGTGTAAAAAGATGTATGGCAGATTTAAAGGAAAAAGCAGAAACGATTAACGATTCTACTCAACTAGTAATTGATAATTATTCAGCTACAATAACGAACTCAGTATACAAGTGGTAAGGATACATTTTTGTTGATGCCGTGAATTGTAAACAATTGATTGAAAATCAAAGGCACTGTTTTAAAGGTGCCATGCATTTTCTTCCGTTGAAAACAACAAAATTCGATTTTCTGTGGCTTCAGAGTCATATAATAAAAATAACCAACTAGAGTTGCTTTATATTGCTCCAATACATACAATTCATTAATTGTTTGCGGAATTGTTACTGTTCCTTGTCTGACCCTTCAAATGGAAGGTACAGACGGCAAATGCGGTTTAATTTGCCGTCTGTACCTTCCATTCGAAGGGTCAGACAAGGAACAGTAACAATTCCGCAAACAATTAATGAATTGTATGTATTGGAGCAATATAAAGCAACTCTAGTTGGTTATTTTTATTATATGACTCTGAAGCCACAGAAAATCGAATTTTGTTGTTTTCAACGGAAGAAAATGCATGGCACCTTTAAAACAGTGCCTTTGATTTTCAATCAATTGTTTACAATTCACGGCATCAACAAAAATGTATCCTTACCACTTGCATATGCACTACTTCCAAATAAGAAAACAAATAGTTACAAGAATTTATTTGAGCAGTTAAAAAAATTATCATCCGGTTTAAATCCTACCAGTGTTATCTCAGATTTTGAACAAGCAATTGTAACAAATTGTAAGATTTTGAACAAGCAGTTTTCCTTTGCTGAGGCCAAACATCATTCTTATTTTATTATTTCATTTTTCACAAAATTTGTATCGGAAATTATGTGCAGCATTCAATGAATTGCTAGATTATTTCGAAGATAATTTTGTGGGTAGATTAGATGTTCGCATTAAAAACACATCCGGTAGGCGAGATCCGAGGTATACGATCAAAGCATGGAATGTTTATGAAGCCGTGCAACAAGGATTTCCGCGAACTAACAATAATGTCGAGGGATGGCACTATGGTTTCAAAAAATTGGTTGGCTCAGAGCATCCTTCAATGTGGTGTTTTTTGGAAAAGTTGCAATTGGAACAAACAAAAAATGAGATAACTTTACAACAAATTTTTGCTGGAATGCCTATACCACCAAAAAACAAAAAACAAGTTTTTTTCAGAGTTTTATTTTAGAAAATCCCATGGAATACATTCAATGTCAATAAAATAATAGTATATCATTAAAAATAAAACCAGATAATGAGCTCCTGATTTTACAATGTCAAAGAGTCACGATTCAAATGTAAAAATAATATAATACAAATTAGAAAAACAAGTAAAATAAAAATTAAAAATAAATTAAAATTAAAAATAAATAAATATAATGCTTTTTACGCTATTTGCCGTAGGCACTTGGCGAAACACACTAATACTTAATAAACACATTTTATTAACCACTTGTTTTTTATTTCGCAGAATTATATTTTTGAATATTTTAATTAAAAAATTTGTTCAAAAAGTTTAAAAAATCACTCGATCGATTTCGACTTGTTAGGTCATCATCAGGATTCAGGAGTATCTACTGATTTGTAAAAGTAAAAATTTTATATATAGAAGAAAAAGCAAAAAGGAAGGAGAAAAAATAAGCAATAAAAATTAATCTATTGATCGCGCCAGATGTGCGATTAGTCATCAGCTGAGTAACAAAATTCAAGGTATATTGAAGTACATTTAATTACCCGACGTATTAGTAAAATTATAAAAAAGGGCGGGGTCTGTAATTGGTGAGAACCGAATTTCTCTCTGTTCGTTAATGATATTTTTGTTAAGAAATATTGATTTTCGAATTTCGTAAGACTCTAAAGTATCTAAACGTCTGCCTTTAGGTTGTATATGTAATATGTCTAAATTGTTCAAGCTAGTTGTATGATTTTCTAAAGTTAAATGGCTATGGAAAGTTGATTGCGCCCAGTCTGGCTAATATAGGAGAAACTACAATCATTGCAATTAATCCTATAACCGCCAGATTTGGAAAGGCGATCAACTCTAGGTTTATTGTTAAAAATCATTTCCTTTATTGTGCTATTATTATAAAAAGCAAAACTAATATTGGTATAATTGGACACGATTTGTAGCGCAACCCAATTAAAATCAGTGTGTGCCCTACAATTAAAGAAAGGTATTGATAACTCTTCTACTCCACCATTCTCTTCTGCTGCTGCTTCTAATAATACTAACTTCAAAGTGATTAGTGCGATAAAGAAAAAAAAAAGAGTGAGTCCATTAGTACTCTCAAGGAGATGTGTAAACATGGCGCGTGTATAGTGCGTCCGTATTCGTACAGTTCACTTTGAAGGAAGAAGGAATGTAATTTTACTAACCACATTTTTATGCGTGTGAAATACGTCCCAAAAAAAAAATCCCAAATTTGATGCATGCAACATATGTTGCACGTGTGAAATACGTCCCAAAAAACATCCAAAATTTGTTGCATGCAAATCATTTGTTGCACAGAAATCTCAAAAATATAACGATTGATTTGAAATAAAAATAAATGATAGATTGTCAGCGCGTTGGAAATATAAATAACAGATCAAATCACAAAACTTATTTATTAGAAAATAAAAAAAAAAATCATACTAATAAACTATAATAAGAAGGCAAGTGTATAAACACAAGTAAGTTTCCAACATGCTAATAACAAAATTTATCACCTAAGAGACAAATACAAATGGTTTATTCCCACAAGATTAAAATTAGAAATCAATTCTACAAAATTCAAAAGATCGACATGTGAGTAGGTTTTCTAGAACGCTCATGATACGTTCTTTAAGCGGGACAAACAAATCGAACTATTCCTGGGGTCGGCGATATAAATAACGGGTCTTTTACAAAGGGGTTGTTGCAACAAATTTCAACTAACAAATTTGTTCAACAAATTTCAAAAGATTGACATGTGAGTAGGTTTTATAGTACGCTTATGATACGTTCTCTTAGCGGGACAAACGAATCGAACTATTCCTGGGGTCGGCGATATAAATAACGGGTCTTTTACAAAGGGGTTGTTGCAACAAATTTCAACTAACAAATTTGTTCAACAAATTTCAAAAGATTGACATGTGAGTAAGATTTCTAGAACGATCATGATACGTTCTCTTAGCGGGACAAACGAATCGAACGATTCCTGGGGTCGGCGATATAAATAGCGGGTCTTTTACAAAGGGGTTGTTGCAACAAATTTCAACTAACAAATTTGTTCAACAAATTTCAAAAGATTGACATGTGAGTAGGTTTTCTAGAACGCTTATGATACGTTCTCTTAGCGGGACAAACGAATCGAACGATTCCTGGGGTCGGCGATATAAATAGCGGGTCTTTTACAAAGGGGTTGTTGCAACAAATTTCAACTAACAAATTTGTTCAACAAATTTCAAAAGATTGACATGTGAGTAAGTTTTCTAGAACGCTCATGATAATTTCTCTTAGCGGGACAAACGAATCGAACTATTCCTGGGGTCGGCGATAAAAATAACGGGTCTTTTACAAAGGGGTTGTTGCAACAAATTTCAACTAACAAATTTGTTCAACAAATTTCAAAAGATTGACATGTGAGTAAGATTTCTAGAACGATCATGATACGTTCTCTTAGCGGGACAAACGAATCGAACGATTCCTGGGGTCGGCGATATAAATAACGGGTCTTTTACAAAGGGGTTGTTGCAACAAATTTCAAGTAACAAATTTGTTCAACAAATTTCAAAAGATTGACATGTGAGTAAGATCTATCTTTTAGAACCATTCACCCCAAGGGAAAATTTAGAAATAGTTTTATTGCGTATGCCAATTGCAAATACGAATCGCATAATCAAAAATTTAAGTTAGACCCGTTATTTATATCGCCGACCCCAGGAATCGTTCGATTCGTTTGTCCCGCTAAGAGAACGTATCATAAGCGTTCTATAAAACCTACTCACATGTTAATCTTTTGAAATTTGATGGAACAAATTTGTTAGTTGAAATTTGTTACAACAACCCCTTTGTAAAAGACCCGTTATTTATATCGCTGACCCCAGAAATCGTTCGATTAGTTTGTCCCGCTAAGAGAACGTATCATGATCGTTCTAGAAATTTTACTCACATGTCAATCTTTTGAAATTTGTTGAACAAATTTGTTAGTTGAAATTTGTTGCAACAACCCCTTTGTAAAAGACCCGTTATTTATATCGCCGACCCCAGGAATCGTTCGATTCGTTTGTCCCGCTAAGAGAACGTATCATGATCATTCTAAAAATCTTACTCACATGTCAATCTTTTGAAATTTGTTGAACAAATTTGTTAGTTGAAATTTGTTGCAACAACCCCTTTGTAAAAGACCCTTAATTTATATCGCCGACCCCAGGAATAGATCGATTCGTTTGTCCTGCTAGGAGAACGTATCATAAGCGTTCTATAAAACCTACTCACATGTTAATCTTTTGAAATTTGTTGAACAAATTTGTTATTTGAAATTTGTTGCAACAACCCCTTTGTAAAAGATCCGTTATTTATATCGCCGACCCCAGGAATCGTTCGATTTGTTTGTCCCGCTTAGAGAACGTATCATGATCGTTCTAGAAATCTTACTCACATGTCAATCTTTTGAAATTTGTTGAACAAATTTGTTAGTTGAAATTTGTTGCAACAACCCCTTTGTAAAAGACCCGTTATTTATATCGCCGACCCCAGGAATCGTTCGATTCGTTTGTCCCGCTAAGAGAACGTATCATAAGCGTTCTAGAAAACCTACTCACATGTCAATCTTTTGAAATTTGATGGAACAAATTTGTTAGTTGAAATTTGTTGCAACAACCCCTTTGTAAAAGACCCGTTATTTATATCGCCGACCCCAGGAATCGTTCGATTCGTTTGTCCCGCTAAGAGAACGTATCATGATCATTCTAAAAATCTTACTCACATGTCAATCTTTTGAAATTTGTTGAACAAATTTGTTAGTTGAAATTTGTTGCAACAACCCCTTTGTAAAAGACCCTTAATTTATATCGCCGACCCCAGGAATAGTTCGATTCGTTTGTCCTGCTAGGAGAACGTATCATAAGCGTTCTATAAAACCTACTCACATGTTAATCTTTTGAAATTTGTTGAACAAATTTGTTATTTGAAGTTTGTTGCAACAACCCCTTTGTAAAAGATCCGTTATTTATATCGCCGACCCCAGGAATCGTTCGATTTGTTTGTCCCGCTTAGAGAACGTATCATGATCGTTCTAGAAATCTTACTCACATGTCAATCTTTTGAAATTTGTTGAACAAATTTGTTAGTTGAACTTTGTTACAACAACCCCTTTGTAAAAGACCCGTTATTTATATCGCCGACCCCAGGAATCGTTCGATTCGTTTGTCCCGCTAAGAGAACGTATCATGATTGTTCTAGAAAACCTACTCACATGTCAATCTTTTGAAATTTGTTGAACAAATTTGTTAGTTGAAATTTGTTGCAACAACCCCTTTGTAAAAGACCCGTTATTTATATCGCCGACCCCAGGAATAGTTCGATTTGTTTGTCCCGCTAAGAGAAATTATCATGAGCGTTCTAGAAAACCTACTCACATGTCAATCTTTTGAAATTTGTTGAACAAATTTGTTAGTTGAAATTTGTTGCAACAACCCCTTTGTAAAAGACCCGTTATTTATATCGCCGACCCCAGGAATCGTTCGATTCGTTTGTCCCGCTAAGAGAACGTATCATGATCGTTCTAGAAATCTTACTCACATGTCAATCTTTTGAAATTTGTTGAACAAATTTGTTAGTTGAAATTTGTTGCAACAACCCCTTTGTAAAAGACCCGTTATTTATATCGCCGACCCCAGGAATCGTTCGATTCGTTTGTCCCGCTAAGAGAACGTATCATGATCGTTCTAGAAAACCTACTCACATGTCAATCTTTTGAAATTTGTTGAACAAATTTGTTAGTTGAAATTTGTTGCAACAACCCCTTTGTAAAAGACCCGTTATTTATATCGCCGACCCCAGGAATCGTTCGATTAGTTTGTCCCGCTAAGAGAAATTATCATGAGCGTTCTAGAAAACCTACTCACATGTCAATCTTTTGAAATTTGTTGAACAAATTTGTTAGTTGAAATTTGTTGCAACAACCCCTTTGTAAAAGACCCGTTATTTATATCGCCGACCCCAGGAATCGTTCGATTCGTTTGTCCCGCTAAGAGAACGTATCATGATCATTCTAAAAATCTTACTCACATGTCAATCTTTTGAAATTTGTTGAACAAATTTGTTAGTTGAAATTTGTTACAACAACCCCTTTGTAAAAGACCTGTTATTTATATCGCCGACCCCAGGAATCGTTCGATTCGTTTGTCCCGCTAAGAGAACGTATCATGATCGTTCTAGAAATCTTACTCACATGTCAATCTTTTGAAATTTGTTGAACAAATTTGTTAGTTGAAATTTGTTACAACAACCCCTTTGTAAAAGACCTGTTATTTATATCGCCGACCCCAGGAATCGTTCGATTAGTTTGTCCCGCTAAGAGAACGTATCATGATCGTTCTAGAAAACCTACTCACATGTCAATCTTTTGAAATTTGTTGAACAAATTTGTTAGTTGAAATTTGTTGCAACAACCCCTTTGTAAAAGACCCGTTATTTATATCGCCGACCCCAGGAATCGTTCGATTTGTTTGTCCCGCTAAGAGAACGTATCATGATCGTTCTAGAAATCTTACTCACATGTCAATCTTTTGAAATTTGTTGAACAAATTTGTTAGTTGAACTTTGTTACAACAACCCCTTTGTAAAAGACCCGTTATTTACATCGCCGACCCCAGGAATCGTTCGATTCGTTTGTCCCGCTAAGAGAACGTATCATGATCGTTCTAGAAAACCTACTCACATGTCAATCTTTTGAAATTTGTTGAACAAATTTGTTAGTTGAAATTTGTTGCAACAACCCCTTTGTAAAAGACCCGTTATTTATATCGCCGACCCCAGGAATAGTTCGATTTGTTTGTCCCGCTAAGAGAAATTATCATGAGCGTTCTAGAAAACCTACTCACATGTCAATCTTTTGAAATTTGTTGAACAAATTTGTTAGTTGAAATTTGTTGCAACAACCCCTTTGTAAAAGACCCGTTATTTATATCGCCGACCCCAGGAATCGTTCGATTCGTTTGTCCCGCTAAGAGAACGTATCATGATCGTTCTAGAAATTTTACTCACATGTCAATCTTTTGAAATTTGTTGAACAAATTTGTTAGTTGAAATTTGTTGCAACAACCCCTTTGTAAAAGACCCGTTATTTATATCGCCGACCCCAGGAATCGTTCGATTCGTTTGTCCCGCTAAGAGAACGTATCATAAGCGTTCTAGAAAACCTACTCACATGTCAATCTTTTGAAATTTGATGGAACAAATTTGTTTGTTGCAAAAACCTATTGATTTTAAAACGTTTATTGCATGCAACAAATTTGGGATTTTTTTTTTGGTACATATTTCACTTGGGTACATTTTTTCATTTGTTTATTATCGTTAAATTGGTCTATTACTCTTTCGGTATAATCGACGCAATTGGATTATGGTAGCTATAATAAGATACATACATACAATAAGATACATTGTCGACTCTAACTTTTTTAATTTTCATTGAAAAACTGCACAATGGTCGTTCAATATCTCGTAGTAGATATATTTCGATCTAGGTTCATGTGCAAATCGAATTCGTCTCGCAGGAAGTTTATAAGTGGTTCAGCTTGAGGAACATCAAAATTAATATTGAAATCCCCGCTCATAATCATCGGCAAAAGATGTTAGTACCCTTGGAGAATTTTTGAATTTCTTTTAGAATATGGAGCAAGGACGAAATGTATGAACTTCATTGTGTCTACGACAGCTTTTTTCGTCGAGGTGAATACAACTACAGAAAGCATCTAATTCTCATTGAGAAGCTGAATTTCAGCCGTGTATATATTATCAATGGGTTGTGTTGTTACCCTCATATCATTTGTTAGTCCAACGAAGATATCCTTATGCGAGCTGACTGTATAAGTTCTACTTGTATTTTTATATATTGCTACTCCGGCAGCCCACTAACCATTTCTCTTGAACTGAACGCATCATTCAAAATTAATAATACTAACATGCTCGTCATTGCGTATCCATATCTCGGGAAGCAAGAAATTTGAGCATCCCTGCGTGACTGTATCAGTTAGGTCGAGGTAAAGTGACCTGAGCCTTTGGCAGTTCAAAGTTGAAAACCAGACGTCATTATAATCTCGTCGCCATTACAACCTGATCTATAGTTAGCGGATTTGAAGTGAGGCGAGATAGCTCATTTTGAAGAAGACCCATTGAGGTCCCATTTTTACGTCGATGGTAGAAGACATGACCATCGATAGCCGACGTGATGAACAGTCCTTCGAGACTCGTTACTCATAATAAAGCAATATACACAAGTTTTGGACTGTTTCTTTTATCGTAAGAGTATATACTGACTATCTCTAGGTACCACACCCTGTGATGCATGAATTGTGGTGGCACATGCAGGTACGACTGGAAAATGATTACGCTTAACATTAATTGTCAGATTGTTGTTTCGATTAACAGTTGAGCTTTTTCTAGAAATGGGCACCAAACATCGGTCGATATTCGTTTTCTACGTCCATCCAGCTTTAAGCCAAGCATAACCTTCTTGCCTTGTGAATTTGGACCGAAATCCATCCAGAGTCGTTTGACATTTTTTACTGTTGTCGTTTTCATCGTTCTCATTTTCCGGTCAGGATGACTGCATTCGATATACCTCAGACAACAAATAGTTCCATTCACCAGTCCATCTGTTACGTCAATATTGGTTTTTAGACAGTAAGGCCGACCTATGACAAGTGGAAGTTCGTACGGCAAAATATTTGTGTCCACTACGCTCATTTTATGGACCTTTTGACGAAATTACTACTCCGGCAGCCCACCGATCATCTCTCTTGAACTGAGCGCGGCATTCAAACGTAGGAATATTAACATAATCGTCATTGTACAGACAGCAAATGAATTGAGCTTATCTGCGTGACTATCTCCTGAGACTCTGGCAGTTCAGTGTTAAAAACGAGACGTCATTATAACCCCATTTAGTAGAAGACATGATCATTGATAGCCGACGTAATGAACAGCTCCTAGAGACTCGTTACTCGTGATAAAGCAACATACACAAGTGTTGACTGTGTTTTTAATCGTATGAGTATGTAATATCGTAATCGAAATTCGTAATTCGTATTTCGTATCGTAATTTTTTTTTTGATTTTTCTGATCGTTGAAATCTCATTTGAGGCGGCCAAATCCTTTGATGGGATATAGTGCCAGAGAGAAAGAGAGAGAGAGAGAGATCGATGAAAATGTTTATGGTTTCTACTTCATTTTTTAAATTAGTTTTTTGTTTTCCCTATTATAATACATATACATACAAGCATGCCATGGATAGTACAAAAATGTTTTTATTGAATTTGTTGTTTTTTTCAAACGAAGTAGGTACGTCATTTCCGTTCGTTTCATTTACAAGTTTACTCTAATACAAAAATTTTTGCTAGGCGCGAGCAAAGATGTTTACACATCAAAAACTACGTGACCATGACTTGATAGCGTGTAAAGCGAATAAAGGCAATACATTTACCGTGCTCACAAAAGCCGATTACGGTAATAAATTTCTGTTCAATAGTGCTTGGCAGGGATCCAACTAGGTCTTTTAAGACTTCGGTTAGTAAGTGTATCAACCAATGCCCCAAGTTGTTTGATGGAACTGGTTGGAAATACTCTGTCATGAATCCATCCGCTCCGATCCTTTATGGTTTACCAAAAATCCATAAAGAGGGCATTCCGATTAGACCAATAGTTGCGTATTGCAATGCTCCTGCCTACAAGCTATGTAAGGGTTTCATAAATTTTTTCAATTGTCATACTAATTTCTTTTCGGCTTACTCGGTTAAAAACTCGGTAGAATTGATTAACAAAATTGAAGACGTCGACATTCCATTAAATTCAAAACTTGTTTCGTTTGACGTTGCCAGTCTTTTCACTTCTATTCCAATTAACACTTTGTCACAAATAGATTGTAATTACTTAGATAGGGATGTTGTAGATGAAGGATTACGTCGTGAACTGAAGTTAGAGTTTGAGACTTGTATTAAACAAAACTATTGATGTGTAAATATATTTACGCGCGTACGCCAAAATTTTTTGTATGGTAGTAAACTTTCAAATGAAACGAACGGAAATGACGTACTACGTTTAAATATCTTCATTGAAAAAAAGAAACAAAATATAAAATAATAAAAAAAGAACGAAAACAACAAAACACATATATAAATTTTGTACTACACACATAGTCTGAGTGTATGTGTATATATAAATAGTATGGAAAGAAAACAAAGAAACATTTATAAAATTAAATAGAAACGACGAATCGACGAATCGACATTTTCAGCGAACAGAAAAAATAAAAAAAAAATTAAAATAGCGTGTGCCACCCCACCACAATTTATGCACTATAGAGAGTGGTACTTATAACGAGATAGTATACTCTTACGATAAATACACAGTCAACAACTTGTGTATGTGGCTTTATCACGATGTCGTAAAGGAGTTCATCACGTCGGCTAATAATGATTATGTCTTCTACCATGAACGTAAAAATGAAACCTCAATTGGTCCTCTTCAAAATGAGTTAACGCGCCTCACCACAAAACTGCTAAGTATAGCTCAGGATGTAATGGCGAATTTTGTACGAGATAATAATGACGTCTGGTTTTTAACATTGAACTGCCAGAATCTCAGGTCGCTTCACCTCAACCTAACTGATACAGTCACGCAGGGAAGATCAATTCTTTTGCTCTCCTAGAATGACCTGCATGTTCAATTTTCCTAATTTTCAATGCTGCGTTCAGTTCAAGAGAAATAGTCAGCGGGCGGTTGGAGTAGCAGTATATAAAAATTCAAGTAGAACTCATACAGTCACCGCGCATAAGAAAACCATCGTTGGAGAAACAACTGGTATGAGCGTAACAACACAACCCATTGGCGATATAAGATGCTTTTGGTTGTTGTATACACCTCGCCGAATAAAGCTGTCGAAGACATAATCAAGTACATACATTTCGTCTTTGCTCCATATTCTGAAATTTCAAAAATTCTTGAAGGAGCAAAACACATCTTTTGCCGATGATTATGAGCAGGGATTTCATTTTGCTGCTCCCTAAGATCAGTGATGAATCACTTATAAACTTCCTGCGATACGAATTCGATTTGCACAAGAACTCAGATCGAAATATATCTTCTACGAGATATGTGAGAAATATAAGATATATGTACTACGAGATATGGGACCACGTCTTTGATGCTTGCAGCTACCATAGGCCAATTGCGATGGTTATACCGAAAGAGTAATAGACCAATTTGATGGTAATAAACGAATGAAAAAATCTGGTTAGTAAAATTTCATTTCTTCTTCCTTCAAAGTAAACCATTCACACGCATTATACATGTGCCATGTTTACACATCTCCTTGAGAGTACTAATGGACTCACTCTTTTTTTTCTGTTTTGATAATACATATGTCAAATTCGCTGATGGTCTACCCATGGGCTTTCCTCTGTCACCTTTGTTGACTGAAATTTTCATGAATTTCTTCGAACAAATGATCATATCAAATAACAATCCTTATTTTCGTCATATAATCTTTTGGTATACATAGATATGTTAATGGCATACTATGTCTATGGAGTGGAACTGATAGACTGTTAGACTCATTCCTTACTTGGTTAAATTCTCAATATCCCACCATTAATTTTACGTTAGAAAAAGAAGAAAATAAATGTATCAACTTTCTAGATATAACAATAACCAGGATTAATTCTTCTTTAGATTTCAAAATTTATCGGCAACCGACGTATACAGACGCTGTTATCCCTAGTTCTTCAAACCATCCCCTTAATATTAAAATGTCAGCTCTCCACTCACTCATAGACATGCTAATAAATATCCCTTTGACAAATTCAAATTATAACACAGAGCTTAATACAATTCTACAAATTGCAACGAATAACGGATATGCAACTAGGACTATATTAAAGTTATTGAATAAAAAGCTAAAGCGTAAAACTCTAACGGGTATTTATCCACCGGATAGTCCAACGCGGGAAAATTGGCGTCGCTTAGAGTATATAGGAAAAACGAGCCAACGGATTAGCAACATCGTGTCCAATTATACCAATATTAGTTTTGCTTTTTATAATAATAACACAATAAAGAAAATGATTTTTAACAATAAACCTAGAGTTGATCGTCTTTCCAAATCTGGCGTTTATAGGATTAATTGCAATGATTGTAGTTTCTCCTATATTGGCCAGACTGGGCGCTATTTTGGAGTTAGAGCTAAAGAACCTTTATCTGGTTGCAATCAATCAACTTTCCATAACCATTTAACTTTAGAAAATCATACAGCTAGAACAATTTAGACATATTACATATACAACCTAACGGCAGACGTTTAGATACCTTAGAGTCTTACGAAATTCGAAAATCAATATTTCTTAACAAAAATATCATTAACGAACAGAGAGAAATTCGGTTCTCACCAATTACAGACCCCGCCCTTTTTTATAATTTGACTAATACGTCGGGTAATTAAATGTACTTCAATATACCTTGAATTTGGTTACTCAGCTGATGACTAATCGCACATCTGGCGCGATCAATAGATTAATTTTTATTGCTTATTTTTTCTCCTTCCTTTTGCTTATTTTTTGCTTTTTTCTTCTATATGTATATAAAATTTTTACTTTTACAAATCAGTAGATACTCCTGATGATGACCTAACAAGTCGAAATCGATCGAGTGATTTTTTAAACTTTTTGAACAAATTTTTTAATTAAAATATTCAAAAATATAATTCTGCGAAATAAAAACCATTGGTTAATAAAATGTGTTTATTAAGAAATAAATATAATTTAACAAATTTAGAAAATAAATAAAGGAAAAAATCAAAATTAAATAATATTCTATACAAATTATTTAACTTACTTTCAATAAATTAAATAAAAGTATCCTCTTATTGGTCAATGGAAATCAATCAATTTTTAAGTGCTGTTGCGCATAATATAATAATTTAAAATAATCCAAATTATGAATTGTTTCTTTATTACTTATAATTGTTACTATAATAATTAAAAATATTGAATAAATAGAATGTAGGTCCATTTCTTTTATTTTTCAATATTTTATTATCTTATGGACTTTCAAGAAATTATTTTTTACACTCCGTTTCTGTGAATTGTTTTTCTGTGAATTGTTTTCTGTGAATTGTTTTTCTGTAAACTGATCTATCATTCTGCAATAGGAACCGTAGATTGCACCCATAAAGCTATTTTATTATAGAAAGAAATACCATAGTCTGGAAATGCAAACTATTGTACACCAAAACATAAAATTTATGAGTATTTATGTTGGAGAACCCGGATCTATGCACGATGCAATGGTTTTAAGAAGATCGAAAACTTTCAAACAATTGCGCAACAACCAACAAAACTAGATGCTGCCTAGATCATTTCTACTGTAGGTGACTTGGCGTATCCAACATCATACTGCTGGCTCGTTCCACCATATAAAATTGTAGAAAATTTAATTGACGACAGAAGGAAATTTAATAAACTACACACAGCAACAAGAATTGTAGTGGAGCAAGCTTTTGGTTTATTCTATTTTCGCTTTAGTCGATTGCAAAAATATAACAATTATTAATATTAAATGCACGCTACATAACTTGTGTAATGATATATGGATGACCTATACCACTTGCCAAAATTCAAACGAAATTCCCTCCGAACCAAAAGTGGAATTACAAGGCGAGACGAATTTGCTGAATGAATTGGTAAGAAAAAACATTGTATAGTTGGTTAATAAAATTGTTTTATTTAAATATAAAAATTTAAACATTTTTCTCTGGTACTGCTTCGGCCAAATTATTAACTGAGCTTGCTACATTATCCAACACATTTAATAGTTGGTCGTGTCTTTGCTGTTTTAGAACTATTTCTTTTTCGTTGTATTCGAGGAATTTATCGATGTTAGTTTTCCTCCTTTTGCGGCATCGAAGAATCGTAGGTGCAGGTATTTCTTCGATATTCGATGCTGGTTCATGAATTTCTTCCGAAGTGCATGGTTGTTGCGGATTTATTTCTTCCGGAAGAAGCCTTTGTGGTACCCCTTCTTCAATCACTATTACCTCTGCCGCATATTCAACTTCGTCCATTTCATTTTCGCCTATCTGGTTTATCTGGATGTATTGCCCTTCGGCTATAGGATCATCCACTTCCATTTCTCCAGCTTGACCAATTGCCCCCTTCTCTCTTACTCCAAAAATCTCATCCATTCTTTTGTGATATTCGAACGTTGAGTGCGAAAAAAACTGGTTAACACAAAATAAATTTTTTAATAAGTTGATAATAATTTTGAATATATAGTTTTTAAAGATATTTTTCTGGAATAATCCTTCTTCAGCCTTTTAAAAATAACTCTTAAATTTCTTAATTTACACTGGGCTTATATACTATTGTTACTCTATATTTTGACTCCTCCTTTCTGTGTTTTTATTATTAGGCCGTACATTCTATTGGTTTTCGTATTAATTTTGTCGTTATGTAAGTTTTTATTGTGTTGTTCTTTATAAATTTCAAGTTCTTCGAGTCTGTCTAGTTGTTTCCTTTTCTAATTCTGTTCAATATGTATGTTTCTGCTAATGTACCTGATAGTGAACTGCCAATGGGAAGTCCACTATCAGGTACATTAGCAGAAATTATCATAACTAATTTAGAAAAACGATACATTCATAGCAAAACCAACAAATATAAACACAAGATAATTAGTTGGCATAGATATTTAGATGACGTAATACACCAATATATAAATAACTTACAACCCACAATAAAATTTGCCTTAGAAACAGAAACCAATAAACAAATTAACTGTATGGACCTCACAATTAAAAATGACAATTCAAAGCACACATTTAAAATATATAGAAAACCCCCACAAACAGATCACACACTAATCAACTTTTCTCATCATCCTTATCAACATAGAAAATCAACTTACAACCACATGATAAACAGATTAAATATCGTACCAATACCACTACATAATAGGCCATTTTTCTATATAAAAAAATTCCATGAGCTTGTATAGGTAAATCCAAACAAAAACGCGGGTGCCATACGAGTAGGTAATAAATTACATGGGACAGAAAAATATCTTCATTTGTCCCAATAAATCTGCTTTATTATCTACAAACATAATTTATCTGAAGGATCACGATAAATATTGATATTTTGAGAAACATTTCCAATAAAAATATTTCCCTATTAAGTAACTTTTCATTTAGCAACTTACTGATAAAAGTAACAACACAATTTTTCAATGACACGTGCGCGTATAAGATTTTTAATTTCTCTTGGCTCTCGTCAACAAATAATACAAGTTAGTTGTTTTGGTTTTGTTTCACGAACATACAGTACCGAAGAAAAATAATGAACTTATTTTCACACATTTTATTTGTGTAATGAATTTTAGATTAAAGGGTATAATATTTTGTATGTTACAATACAAATTATATTTGTATTCGTTTGTGTTTCGTATATTATTTGGCTAACCTGCTATGTAGTGTGTGCCATTAAACTAAACAAACCTTTTTTTTCTGTACTGTATTTTGTGCCGCAGTGATTATAAAATGTTCCCGTTATACCTATGCAATATTACGTTTATTGCAGATTTATTTAAACAATTAATCGAAAAATCTAATTAATCGACAAATTCAATGTAAATTTCGTCGTCAGTCACATAGGAATATTTTACTATACACATAATATACAAAATTATTGTGTGATATTTTGCCTTCCTATATCGTCCAATATCGTCGATAAACTGTATCGTAATTTTTATTCTTTACTGTATCTTTTACATAAGCCCACAAAAAAAAATCCAATTGTCGATAAAATTGGATTTTTTTTGTTTTAGTTATTATGTACAACCAACTAAATTTCGCTTTTGGACTCATCATTAGTATTGATTGATTAAAATGTGTTTTTGCTTATTACACCGTATTAATGAAAAATCAAGTTTTATTTGAACAAAAATAAAAAACAAAATTTACAGTTGTCATACGCAAGACGTACACCCATCCCCTTCAACATATTTTGGTTTACTAAAAAAGTAAAAAAGCATGCAAGAGCGGCAGTACACAATCTCGTGTATTTTTGTTTTTATTTTATTTGTTGTTACGGTGTAAAATTAAGTTGCTGGTTTAATTGGAATATTACTGAATGAAAAGTTTTCTCAATACAATTTTTTTTTAAATGATTTAATAACAAAATATCCTTATTTATTTCTTGCAATGTATTATTCAATTTAACTTGAGCGATACAAATTATTTATTGCAAATAATGAAATTGTCTTTTTGTAGCCATGTAATTTTTTTTCGTTTTGTATGGAATTCTCATTTCTTTTTGGATTTACATATACAAACAAGATTTTAATAAGAAATGGCCTGTTATTGTATTGGTATTGATCGTACCAATGACTAAAAGTGGTTATATAGAGGAACTCACCATTATAAAATACATTGCTAATAAAAACGAATTCAAAACCACATAAATTGAAAAAATAAACGAAAAATATTTAGCGAAAAAATACCATACCATACCAATGTATGTTCTACATTACAAAATACCAACATCAATTCAGATCAAAAATACATAAGTATAGAATACAATAAAATGACTCACATAATAATAGAAAAGGCATTCAAAAAATCGGATACACGACTGCCTACAAAAACTGTAAAAAATTAGAACAGAAACTCAAATTGCCAGAAACGCCCCAAAAAATAGTCGCACGAGTATACAAACTAACATGTGACGAATTTCCAAAATTTTACATAGGACAAACAGGTAGAAGCTTGTCCAGAAAGGTACAAAGAACATATCAACGACATAAGCAAAACAGAACCGAAATCAAATTTTGCATTACGATCTTCAAATTAAAGATATCATTACGGAAAATGGTAAAATTCTAAATGAAAACTGCCTTAAAAAAACAATTTACCATACATAATTAATGATAATTAAACAAAGTTCATGTTTAGGAGAATGAACATTTATTTCTCTGCCACATTAAGATGAGAAATATAAATAAAGTAAAAAAAAACTTTAAAAAAAAGTTCCATAGCTTTTGTGAGTGTTTTTTCGTGTTTCCTTTATTTGAGCCTGCATACATCTAAACCGTACTTTTTATATTTATCTTCACCTTGGCCGTACATATACGCAGTGGTATGTGTCATCGCTTTAAACAAATTTCGAAAAAACTACGAAAAAACCAACATAGAGTAAAAAATACACCAATTTTTGGGTGCGCCCGGTTTGAACCGGAACAAACCCGGGTTTTTTTTACTCCGAAAAACTACTAATGAGCACAGGAGTGTGTGGAGAAAAATCTTTTGATTACATCTCAAATTCCGTTGTACAAAATATCAAAGACACAAAATAGATTATGTGATGTATAGACACAAACCTTAAAATTATACACAATTGACGAAAACTTGTGTCATGATTGGAAGAATTGTCGATATACAAAAATCCTACCAACCCTTTATTGTTTAATGACAAATGAAATACGCATGAGAAATAAACTGTACGATGAAATTATACGAAAGCGTTAGTTATAAAGTTAAAGCGGGAATCCCCAAAAATTTTCGAGAAATAATTTTTAATTTTATTTATGTTCATTTTAGAAGTAAAGTTGACAAAGAGTGAATGCTCAAAATCGGTCCTTCAGACATATTAAGAAATTTGAATTATCACATTAATTGATAGTGCTTCAAGATTTTTATATAATAAATAATTTTACGTATTAAAAAAATTTGTTTGTTCAAAATAGGTTTTTAACATTGAAGATGTTTTAGGGGTCGCATTATATAGAAAAATGCAAAAACATTTTGCCTGAAAAATATGCAACGAAATAAAAAAATCAGGGTTCTAAAATTCGCTCTACAAAATATATTATTCTTTCTTTACTGATCGAACAAATAATTTTTACTACTGATCGTCGCGAATAGCGAATAGAAAGCAAAATGTGACTGATTATATTCATCTTGCATTGAATATAAAACAAACAAAAACATTCCCTATTCTCACTGTAGTGGACTAATCTATTATCTATTCAAACAAATACGAAAAGCACCCTCCCAACAAAAAAATGTATACATCAACAACGTAACATAAATGTTATACTTTTGAACACAATTTTAAGACACAGTAGCGTCTCTGGCGGGTTTATGATTAACTACTCAAAATTCAGCCATTTTGATTTCTTTACCTTTTAGTTTAATGTGATAAGAAATACTATGTTGTATTGTGATTTTATTAAAATATTTTGCGAATTAAAATATATTTGAGTTTTAATTAAAAAATATATTTTAAAGTGTTTTATAATTTAATAGTATTCTGGTGATAGTTTAATTAAAATAAATACTTAATAATGTAATAAATATATTTTGTCTTTTAATTTAAAGAAAATATTACTAAACAATACATCGGAAATATAACATCAAAACCGCTCAATTTTACTACGTCTATGTGATTCGAAAACGTTCAACAAAAACAGTTCAATTACGGTACGCCATTATGTAGACAAATTGTATACATGTTTTTGTTTCATTTCTCTTGTGACAAAGGTTACGTAAACTTAACATATTTGTTACACAAAAGCGTTACGTTTTTGAAGACTTTAGTATAAGCAAGTCTCCGTAAACTGTACGTTTCTGGTACGTAATGTTGGAAGGGTAAAACAAAAAAAGAGAATACCATTTTGTTTTAGTTCTCGCAAACAAAAAAAATTGGATGGTACAATCAATGGAAACACATGGAAACCACATGGTTTCCACGCCACATGGTTAACCACACAACATGGAAAAAAATACTCTTCGCCGACTATTCGTTTGAAAAGGAGGAGACAGTAGAAAAATATAATTGCTGATCTATTAAAAACATAATTCTCTTTGTTTTTTTTCATTATTCGCTCACTATTCCCCAATATGCAATGCCGACGGAATTCCATTTACATTCGCGTTCTAAAAACACACTGCTTCTATGGAAAGAGCCATGTGTATCACGCGGAAATTCGTACTCCCCGCCAAAGAAAAGTGTCACAAAAATTCCGGTGTCGGTGTGAATCCCAACTAAAAAGAGAAAAAAATCACAGAAACAAAAGGCACGCGTTTTGTATATATTTTCCAATTGGAATAAATAATAATTCTTATCCGAAATAAAACAAAATTTTCCATTTATAATAAAATAAATATTAATATTTTATTCACATTATTTTTTATTTGTGTACACATATTATTTAAATTTCATAAATTGAGTTTTGTATTGCATCCGCCACGTTGTATTGCATCCGCCAGCATATTGAGATCTTGAAAAAAAAAAAATCATTGAAAATTTACTACGTAAATGTATTTCGCGACGATGCCATTGTGAGACAGATCTCTATTACCTTTTTAGTCCAAATTTGCACATCGCGATCACTAAATAAGTTAATACATAATTATTATTATATATTTAAATTTAAAATTATTTACTTTAACAAATCGAAAAACATTATAATGAAACACAACACTTTAAAGTAAAAAACTAATTATGTAGTGCAACCGTGCACGTCGACTTGTCAGAAGAAACTGAAAATAAAAGATACAATCGAAACTTATAAAACGAAAATAATATTACCGCGAAATAGAAAGAGAAAAACAATTATTTTTCTCCAAAATCAATATTTTTGTGCCTTTGATATTTTGTAGTACGGAATTTTGTACGACATTCCCAGTATGCAATTATTCCACTGTGTGGAAAAAACTGCTCAAATGTCGTACAAAACTCCGTACTACAAAATATCAAAGACACAAAAATATTGATTTTGGAGAAAAATAATTGTTTTTCTCTTTCTATTTCGCGGTAATATTATTTTCGTTTTATAAGTTTCGATTGTATCTTTTATTTTCAGTTTCTTCTGACAAGTCGACGTGCACGGTTGCACTACATAATTAGTTTTTTTACTTTAAAGTGTTGTGTTTCATTTTAATGTTTTTCGATTTGTTAAAGTAAATAATTTTAAATTTAAATATATAATAATAATTATTAACTTATTTAGTGATCGCGATGTGTAAATTTGGATTAAAAAAAGGTAATAGAGATCTGTCTCACTAGTAAATATTCAATGATTTTTTTTTCAAGATCTCAATATGCCGGCGGATGCAATACAACACTCAATTTATGAAATTTAAATATGTAAATAAATTCTCTATGTTTTTTTGTACACAAATAAAAAATAATGTGAATAAAATATTAATATTTATTTTATTATAAATTGAAAATTTTGTTTTATTTCGGATAAGAATTATTATTTATTCCGATTGGAAAATATATACAAAACACGTGCCTTTTGTTTCTGTGATTTTTTTCTCTTTTTAGTTGGGATTCACACCGACACTGGAATTTTTGTGACACTTTTCTTTGGCGGGGAGTACGAATTTCCGCATGATACACATGGTTCTTTCCATAGAAGCAGTGTGGTTTTAGAACGCGAATGTAAAAGGAATTCCGTCGGCATTGCATATTGGGTTTGAGCAGTTTTTTCTACACAGTGGAATAATTGCATACTGCGTCGTTGAAAACTGAATATAATTCTTATGCCTCAACCAGTCAGACTTAAGTTCTTAAGTTGTGCTCCGTTTTGGACCACTTTAGGAGAGCGGTACGACCATCAAAATTTTTGAGGTCAGTTGTTTATTTGTGACGAGAAGCCTATAAAATTTTGGTGATTGTAGCACTAACCGAAGTGGTGCAATCGGCGTGTAACTTAAGCTCTTAAGTCTGACTGGTTGAGGCATTACCCAGCAAACAAACGCTGATAGCAGAATGAAATAGATGGAAACATTTACACACGTCGAAGCGAGAAAACAAATAAATTTGCTTCGGTTTCTTCTATGCACTGTATTTTTACCCCCACCTAATCTCTTGTTTATCAATTTCATTTCAAAAATTGTTATTTCATTTTTATCAGTCTCCAGATTTCAGCTGAAGGTAAAAGATGTGCGTTGTTTTGAAACATATTCAATGCATACGTATGGCGATGTTTGTAAATGTTTTTCAGATGGAAATACATGGATAACATATAAAGTAAGTATACAAAATGAAAAAAATGTGTTATTTTATCTGAAAGACAATACACATTTGGTACATACAAATACAACCAAAACCAAACACAAAAATACATTAAAAAAATATTATTTTCTGGTAAACCAACGGTTAACAGTTACATATTATACTCAAATTGAAATGAAGGAGAGATAAATTAATTTTTAGGGGAAACAAAGCCGAGTTTTCGGTCGACAACAACACGAATAGCATGGAATTAAGTGCATCAATTTGAAGTAAAGATTGAGCGCTATAATTATATGCTGTTTATGCGCCCTTTGTGCGCTGATTTGTACTACTGGGTAAAAGCGGAACCAGTCAAAAATAAAAAACTTAACTAAATAAAAAAATAAGAATGCGATAAATGGCATTTCAATGTTATTACCCAGTCAAACTTAATTTTCATATTAGAAATCGAAAGAAACCGAATTTCCCCTTCGTTAAATTTTAGTTGTCACTTAATAAAAAAATAGTGCGTGCTATTTTTCGCTCGAAAATAAGAAATATGTACGATTTGTTGTTGTGTTTTATACACAGCAAAAGAAGATAAATTTTTGATACGGGTGGAAGCCATATTTATTTTGTGTACATTTTTTTGTTTACTATTTTATTTATTAAATAAAACTATTTTAATGTTTTTTCATATTATGTGATTAGTTTTAATATTGTGTGATAAAGTAAAAGTGGTGTTTTAGTGAATTTTGTTAAAAATTAATTTGTTAATCGTATGATATTTATTATAGTCGTAGTGTAAACGCTATTTTACTACTATAATATTTTAATTTTGTTTAGTTTATTTCCTTTTTTCTTTGTGATGTAAAAGCATCTCGTCTATGTGTACATTTTCAAATAAGAAATTTATATATAAAAATTTATAACAACATGAACAAATATGAAATTCCTCTAAAAGACATTTCACAATAAAAAACAGCTGTTTGTAAACGAATAGCTGTAACTTAAAATTATTATTTTTGGCTGGTTGGAATACCAAAAAAAAAAAAGAAAAACAATTGGGTTCGGTAAAATTCGTATTTTTTTTGTTATGTTTTTATTTTTGACTGGTTCCAGCATAATGTTTTATTTTACTATTCACGATCGACAAAGTGGGGAAAAAATTAAAAAAACATCAATTGAGAGAAATTTTGAACGCTGAAAAAAAAATAATAATAATAATAAAGTAAATACGAGAGAACCAATACACGCTGGTGCGCCGAAAATCAATTTTTGGGCTCAAACTTTTTTATTTTTTATTTTTAGGTATATATAAATACAAGTACTCTAGCCCAAAACAAATCAGTAGGCTTAAGCTTTTTGATTAAGGCATTAAGCAAAATTTCAAGCCCCATCTATTATCTTAATTTTTTAGCCTTAGGTCCAAACCATCGATATAAGAATATAAAAGGATAGATTATGGTGTAAATTTTTTTCGGCTTGCAAATCTGTCAAAATGTAGGGGAAGCGTTGGATGCGTTATAGGGGAACACAAAACGTAGACAAAAAACTTAAAAAGGAGGGATTGTTTATTTCACGATCATTTAACTAATAATTAATTAAAAATTTATCTTAAAACTTATAAATTACATAATATAATATTGTTTTAATAAAGCTATATACATAGATAAAATTAAACTTAAATATTTTTAAATATAGCGATTCGAGTAAGGTGGTTTCTAACTGAAATTAGATGTTTTGTTTTGGATGATATATAAAAATACCTAACATTTGAATATTTAATTAACATTTTTAATTAAATTTATTTAAAGAAAAATTAATTGAATTTTATTAGTATGAACAAAAAATACGTTAATATGAAAATTGAATAATTTTGATCAGTTTTTGGTTAAGAGCTTTTATAAATAAATGTATCCTATTTATTAAAATTATTATTAATTTTGGTATCTCAGAAAAAAAGAAAGTTAAAATTAGATCTGTCACGAAAAGCATTAAAAGAATTTTTTTTTTCAATTATGATTAATTTCTCAATAGGAAATTGACCCTTTAAATTAATTAAATAATATGACGCTTATGGATAAAACCATGCGTCGCAATGTCAAAAAATAAAAAAATTTCCAATAAGTATTAAATATGGAAATGTATGATTTTTAAAACTTAAGATTTCTAAACAATTTCCATTTAACACTAAATATTTTCAATTAAACTAATTAAAATAAACTATAAGTGTTGGTTATAAACACGAAAAACACAATTTATTATGAAATAAATATAACTTTTGCGACACTAAAAAATTACGATTTTTTTTTTTTTTGGCACCATCTTTTTGAGTATGACGGATTATTAAATAGATCAAAATTTTATTAAAAATTAATATTCCACATAAAAATACTTATACTTTTTACATTCAAATTGTTTACTTAACATTTTAAGATATAACTACGGTTAAATTAATTCACAAATAGACTCAAAATACGAAAATTGTTTACCTATGAAAACTTAGAGCACTCAATTTTTTTGAGTCGTGATTTTTACACGTAGGAACAATGCACTTCATTTTTATGAATTATAATCACTTGATTTAATTTTAAATAATTTTTTTAATAATCTATTTTAAATTATACACGCACTAAAACAGTATTATTTACAAGAACACTTTGATTGTTTATGATTTCAAAACTATAAACTCTTTTGACAATGCCGCAGAGGTAAAGCGATAACATGGCGACAAAAAGGCGAGAAAAGGAGAATATGAATTCTAAATATTTTGTTTAAGTGAAAGTGAACCAAATATATGATTTCAACGCATTTCAACTGACAGAAGTGTGAGCCGAAATTTTATTTTAGATTTGTACGGAAAATTTTTGGGTTCATACGGCGTGGTCCAAACTTGGGATTTTTTTAATTAAACAATTTGTGAATTATAATAAATTAACGGAACAGCGACAATTTTGGTTGGATGGATTTTGACTATTTCGCTCAACCGAATTTTATCATTATTGATGTGTAAACATCTTTACGCGCGCCTACCAAAATTTTTTGTATTAGAGTAAACTTGTAAATGAAACGAACGGAAATGACGTATACCTACTTCGTTTGAAAAAAAAGCAAGAAACTCAACAAAAACAATTTTTACTATACATGGCATGCTTTTATGTATATGTATAATAGTAGGGAAAATGAAAAAATTAATTTAATGAATGAAATAAAGTTCACTAATAAAGAGAAACCATCTACATTTCCATCGATCAGAAAAATCAAAAAAAAAATTACGATACGAAATACGAATTACGATTACGAAATTGCATACTCATACGATTAAAAACACAGTCAACAACTGCTGTATATTGCTTTATCACGAGTGACGAGTCTGTAGGCGCTGTTCATCACGTCGGCTATCAATGATCATGTCTTCTACTGAATGGGGTTATAATGACATCTCGTTTTTAACATTGAACTATCAGAGTCTCAAGTCACAGTCACGCAGGTATGCTCAATTCATTTGGTTTTCGAGACCTGGCTGCGCAATAACGAACTTGTTAATATTCCTACGTTTGAATGCTGTTTTCAGTTCAATAGAGATGGTCAGTGGGCTGCCGGAGTAGCAATTCCGTCAAAAGATCCATAAAATGAGCATAGTGGACACAAATAATTTGCCGTACTTTTTCAAAACCAATATTGACGTAACAAATGGACTGGCGAATGGAACTATGGGCTGTCTAAAGTATATCGAATGCATAGGCATCCTAACCAGGACAACGAGAACGATGAAAACGTCGACAGTAAAAAATGTCAAACGACTCTGGATGGATTTCGGTTCAAATTCACAAGTTGGCAAGAAGGTCAGGTGGCTTGAAGCTGGATGGGCGCAGAAAACGGATATCGACCGATGTTTGGTGCCCATTTCTTGAAAAAGCTCAACTATTAATCGAAACAACAATTAATGTTAAGCATAAACAACAATTAATGTAAAGCGTCGTACCTTAATGTGCCACCACAATTCATGCATCACACGGTGGTACCTACAACGAGATAGTCAGTATATACTCTTACGATAAAAGACACAGTTTAACAAATTGTGCATATTGCTTTAGCACGAGTAACGAGTCTCGAAGGACCGTTCACCATGTCGGCTATCGATGATCATGTCGTCTACCATGGGCGTAAAAATGGGACCTCAATGGGTCTTCTTCAAAATTAGCTATCGCGCCTCACCACAAATCCGCTTTATCCGTTGTAATTTCGAATTTTGTACGAGATAATAATGACGTCTGGTTTTTAACATTGAACTGTCAGAGTCTTAGGTCATACACATCACCTTGACCTAACTGACACAGTCACGCAAGGATGCTCAATTTTCTTGCTTTTCCAGATCTGCGTTCAGTTCAAGAGAGACGGTGAGTGAGCTGCCGGAGTAACAATATATAAAAATTCAAATAGAATACTCATACCATACAGTCACCTCGCATAAAGAAATCATCGTTGGACAAACAATTGGTATGAGCGTAACAACACAACTCATTGATGATATATATACGGCTGAACTTCAGCTTCTCAATGGGAATAAGATGCTTTCTGTAGTTGTGTTAACCTCGCCGAATAAATCGTTCGAAGACATAATGAAGTTCATACATTTCGTCCTTGGCCCCATATTCTAAAAGAATTTCAAAAATCCTCCAAGAAGACTATCCGATGATTATGAGCGGAGATTTCATTATTAATTTTGCTGTTCCTCAAGCTGAACCTTTTATGAACTTCCTGCGACACGAATTCGATTTGCACATGAACTCAGATCGAAATATATGTATCTACTACTAGATACGGGACGGCCACTGTGGAGTTTTACAATGAAAATTAGAAAAGTTAGAGTCGACAGTATATGTATCTTATTTTAGCTACCATAATCCAATTGCGTCGATTATACCGAAATAGTAATAGACCAATTTAACGATAATAAACAAATGAAAAACTCTGGTTTGTAAAATTGCATTCCTTCTTTCTTCAAAGTAAACTGTACCCACGTACTATACACACGCCATGTTTACACATCTCCTTGAGAGTACTAATGGACTCACTCATTTTTTGTTTTGTTTTGATTTACATATCCAAGGTTCCCTTTTGTGCCTTGTTTTAAATAATATTGTTTACTATTTCTGCTTATGTCCGTTTTCCGTTACTATCTATAATCTATATGGTGGTTATTGAATATTTCAGTTTGTGTCGGGGGAAACATTTTAGTTGGCGGATGGGCTCACCCGGTTTATTATTATTATTTTTTTCTTCTATTATTTCTCAAATTTGTCAATTTCTGCGGTTCGTTCAGACATGGCTACAAACTGCTACAAACTTCACGGCTCGTTCGTAAGCTTTAACGGCTACCCGTTAAAGCGTCATCGTTTCGCTCTAAATATCAGAATGCCCCATTTCGCTGAATTGTATGTAATCAATATATTTTTTTGTGTTCTAAAAAATACAATTTGTGGGAACCTCTGCTTTTTTGTTTTAATTTGAAGAAAATTGAAGCTGATGGACATCGATTGCTGTGTGAATATGGAGAACATGCTCTATCAATAAAAACATGTGAGAACTGGTTCCGCCGCTCTAAAAGTGTCAATTTTGACACCAGTGATAAAGAATGCAAGGGGAATCCAGTAAGCAATTCAAAACCGTCTCAACATGCAATTCAAAACCGTCTCAAGACCATAAGTATGGTGCAAAAACAAGGAAATTGGGTTCCGTTTCCGTATTTGCCCCAAAGGCAAAATCGGAAAAGTTTTTTGCATCGAATCGTAACGGGGGACCAAAAATAAATCTCCTACGACAACCCAATGCACAGAAAATCATGGGGTGGGCCCGATCATGCATCAACATCAACCGTCAAACCTAATATTCATGGCAAGAAACTAATGTTGTGCATCTGATTGATGCAATTAAACCGAGCATTGAAGCTCATATACTCACAATATTCCAAAAGATATGACTAAGTGATCTTTCAGCACGACAGCACTCGGCCACATGTTGCAAGAGCCGCCAAGGAAAGTTTGGAGGTGTTTCAATGGGATGTCCTACCCCACTTGTTCCGATCGATGACTCGATGAATCGATGATTGCACTTTTTCCGATCGATGACTCATGGCATGGCCGAGCAGCACTTCACTGTTTACGAAGAAGCCATAAATTGAGTCAGTTCTTGGATTGCCTCAAAACACGAAGAATTTTTTTTGGCTCAGAATCCGTATGCTGGAAGATAGGAAAATTCGTGCTAACGATGGACAATGTACTTTGAACAAATTTGTTGTATACAAATTTCTATGAATTAAGCTTTGAAATTATAAAAAGAAAACCTCAAAACGTATTTGTCCAATAATAATATGTAATTAAAAATAAAATTAAATGAAACGCAAATGAGAAAAGAAAAATGTTTCGAAAAATAAATAGGAGTGATTAGGAAAAAAAATTAATAAGAAAATTAAAAAAATTAAGTTTATTGGTCTGCCGGTTGGTAGCGAAAAATATTTTCATAAACCGAATTGCTAATGTGATGGTCAACAAATTCAAATCATTTATTAGACTCGCAAGGATTGTTGCAGTAGTCTCGTTCAGGTCATAGGTCGTTCTATAAGTTGCAATTCGCACCGTTATTATCTTTTCAAGTAGAGCTGATGAATCTACCGCACCATACAAAAGTTGTTGAATAAAAACGATGTCCGGCTAATATCAAGCGGTCATGGTAAGAAGTCAAGTTGTAATGTCCGTCCAAATGTACGTTGGACAGCCGCAATACTTCAAGTCAAGCGCAGAGCTCTATTGACAATAAAATCGATATGGTCTCTAATATTCGTGTTGGTGGTCACAAATTATCCTTAAGTTCCGTAAGGCTAGAACTATGGTACCAACATCGTTGTTGATAGTAAACTCTCGACGAAAGGAATTTGTACAATTTCTATAAACTGGCATTTAGTATTGTTGATGCTAAAAATAATTAAACAAAATTATCTTTTATGGGAAACCCCGTCAAATGAAGTCCATTGTAATAACTTTCGCTCTCCATTACGTTCAAACTACGAGGTTCAAATTCATGTCAACTCGTCTTCTAAGCAAGCCATGCTCATTGTCTGAGAACAATGTTTTACATTTAAAGTTAAGATAATCGTATACGTAGGGATACTGAATAGTTTCACAATTGGCCTATAATTTGAGACATCCGATTTACATCCCTTCTTGTGAATCGGAACTATTAAAGTGTATTTCCATATTAATGGAAATATTCTGTGCGAGACTGAGTTTTGCAACTGAGTTATAAGCGGTTGAGCTAAGCTCCCAACCTAAATTTTAATATGATTGAATGAAAACCAACGGAGCCGGGGAGCAGGCCGTATTCAATTTTTTTTCGAACAATGATCACTGAACTTCATCGTTGAAAGATATCCATATGATTTCTTCTAGAAACTTACGAATTACCAAAAACGCTCTGAAATCGACTGCATAATGCCAGCCAAGTCATTGTAGAGTTCATGAAACATCGTCTTTAAAATTTTTTTCGGATTTTCTTCGTACAGCATTAAGAACAAATTGTTAAAAGCATTTGAAAATCGCGGAATATAAATTGAGTGCCTGGATTTCTAACATAACTCGTTAAGCTTCTTAAAATTGGCCTTGCGAAAATTAAAATTAAGTAAAGTTTCACGGTGTTAACCATTGTTTACATTGTGCGTTCAAAAATGTAATTAAAATAAGATGATGACTTACACATATAACTGTACTTAGAACCAAATTTGTTTATGTAAGGGAACACTAAGTCGAGCTGCCTGGTTAGGGTTTTCATTACGTTTCTGTTCTACATCAAATCAGAA
Organism: Nephrotoma flavescens; assembly: GCA_932526605.1. Lineage (NCBI taxonomy): Eukaryota > Metazoa > Arthropoda > Insecta > Diptera > Tipulidae > Nephrotoma > Nephrotoma flavescens. The sequence goes on along the minus strand of OW052222.1, from coordinate 155,652,774 downwards.
TTTGAAAAGTTATCATGGAATGTTCGAAGATAAAAGCTCGTGCTAAAGGGGGAAGCCCATTCTCAAAACAGGAGATAGATGATGGCAGATGTGCGGATATGTTGATGTTCTGTTTCTAAGCCTGCTAAAATCATCGAATTTATATAAATGCTCTACGATAGTATTAGAGTTCAATAATAAGTGTTGATTAATGAGCTGACTATGGTTCATGAATTCAATTGTAAATTGAATGTTGTGTTGTTTAGTTTGTGACATTTGTATTTACGATAGAAAATTTTTCGTTAAATTGGTTACAAAACACCTATTCATGATTACGTCGAAATTGTAAATAAATTTTAAAAATTTTGTAAAATATTTGTCGTTAACAAATTTATTGGGTATTCTATCGATTAAGATTTACGAAATTACCATCAACGCGTTTAAAAGTACTCAAAATGTCATCACAAACAATAAGATCAGTTTCTTCTCCATGTTGAAAATACGATTGCAAATTATGTTAAGCCCTGTTTTAAAATCCTCCAAATGGGTTGGGGTTGTTGACCGCTTTACGAAATCCAGTGATCAAATCCCGCGTTTGAAAAGCCCGAATTTCAAAATCCTGATTTTCAAAATGCCGCTTTTCAAAATGTCGCTTTTCAAAATCCTGATTTTCGAAAGCTCGCTTTTTTAATTTTTTGCACCCAAATTCATAAAAAAAAGATAAAATAGCGGGTTTTTGATAGTCTTTTTCTCGTCACTACAGTGTAACAAATGCATAAAATAATTGTTGATTTCACATCTAGTTGGATTAGAATTCTACATTGTAAGAAATTAGGAATTGCCAAGATTAAACCATACTCCGTATCTTAACCTTTTGTGTTTCATATTTCATCAAAATCAAACCGTCCCTTTCAGGAGAACTATCAGTGTCCCTATTCAGGAAATCCCCTTGTGGCACTATTCTGGTAATTCCCCGGGAATAGGGAATTTTGGAAAGAATTTATTGTATATGTAATTTATCTTCAAATTTTTTTTCCGGCCTACTGAGGAAAAAAGTTTGATGTAAATATTTATAAATTGGGAATAATTTTTCCATATCTAAATTGGCAGAGAAAATTATTCCCAATTTTGTTTAGATTTGAAAAAAACTACCACTTGCTTTTTACCTCAGTATGCCAGAAAAAAAATTTAAATAAAAATTACATATAAAATCTTTAACCAATTCCCTATTCGCGGAGAATTACCAGAATAGTGGCACTGGAATAGGGAACTGGGGAAAGAATTTATATGTTATTTCTGTTCAAATATTTTTTTTCCGGCCTACTGAGGAGAAAGGTTTGACGTAAATATTTATATATTGGGAATAATTATTCCCAATTTAATTTCGTTTTCAAAAAAATTAACAATAACTTTTTACTTCAGTATGCCAGAAAAAAAAATTTTTTTTCCTCAATTCTCTATTCCCGGGGAATTACCAGAATAGTGCCAAAGGAGAATACATTTTATTAAAATAATATATATTTATAATCTACAAGAAGTATACGTAAGAATCAAATAAAAAAATATGTAATTCAATATAAAGCGTTTGCCTTAAAAAATCTAAAGTATGTTTCTTAAATTCCTAAATCAAATCTGCATACAAAATTTGACAATAATATGGTAAGAAAGGATTTAGTTCAAATCAGTATTGTCAAAAAATTGTACTGCATTTAAAATTTATGTGAAAATCGCAATCAAGCTCTTATAATTAATTCGTTAAAATGTGGCCTTATTTCCAAACATCATGGACTAATTTCAGAAAATCCTCCTTAGAATTTATCTAAAGTCTAGTTGCACGTACTATAGACCACAAGAAATCAAGAAATTTTGAAATTCTATTCAATATGAAGAATAAATATATGTACCAGTTCAATTCGGCGAAGCCAAATTCCCTAAATGCATTCTAAATTCATGTTAGAATTTCATTCTAGGTCGGAATATCAAATATGACCATTATTGGTTAAGAAATGGAACTTCTGGAACTTAGTTCAAAATTAAAGTAAGAATCCAAATCCAATTCTGCATACCAAATTTGATAATTATTGGTTAAAGAATATAGCCAAGTTCCAATGAGCATGGCCAAAGTCCAAAAGTTCTTGAAAATTTCAAATTGCAAATCACATCCCATAATTTAACCAAGATCAATCAAAAAATGGACGATTTCATAATAAAAATGTAGATAAAAAATATAATAAGTCTTAAAAAAATCCTAGTTTTTGGCGCATGTAGAAAAGCGGGCTATTGAAAAGCGGGATAATGAAAAGCGGGATTTCGAATAGCGGGATTTTAAAAAGCGGGATTTTCAAAAGCAAGATTATTAAAAGCAGCATTTTGAAAATGTCGGAATTTTGATAATTGGAACTTAAAGGATTTTGCAATTCGGGCTTTCGTATCAATCTTCATCCAAACAATGAGTAATTCCAACAATGGATTCGGCCAAATAAGAAAATGTTGCTGAAATTTGGCTGTTATTTAGAAAAATAGCAGAATCACGAAAACAAGAAATTTAAACAACGTATAAATAGAAGAAATATGAAAAACGTCACTCGATAATCAGTCCGAAAAAAAAAACAAATCTAACCGTTAAGGATGCGAAACAGAAAAGGATGATTACCAAACATTCTAAATGACTTCATAGTACGGTCTAAGGACACTCCCTTGAGGAAGTTTATAAGTTTATAGATCATTTGACTATACAAATACTGAACAGAGATGGCTGCCCGCAATCAATACAATTGGAAGGATAATTTTTATATACATATGTTAGCTTACATTCTATTTTTCTAAACTAATACACACTTAGTTTGTCGAAAAACCACCAATGAAACTGTTAATCATACCAAATTTTGTTTATGTGCCGAGTCCGAATCCCGAAACGAGCAGGATGCAAAAGGAAATTTTCATCAACAGATTACGATCTGTGATAAAAAGGAACACAGATACGCCACCCTCGGCGTGCAAAACTCGTGGGCCTACCCACCTTCTGTGTACAGTACTATAGGATGGCATGGAGCTATGCAATGCGCAGATGGTAACATAAATCGGACCTATTACTACGTCTTCAATTTGGTAGGCAACTGCGTAAGGTAGGACAAGAAACACGAACCGCGAAAGAGTTGCTTCGGCCCTAGAACAGATTGCATTGATTAAAACAAAACAAACATATTTCCATGTGGCTTTCCAAAAATCACCTTCAAATTACACTTTTCAATCCCTTCAATTAAAATTTGTATTAATTTGGTACGTTTTTAAAAAAAAAATATCTACATTTTTTTATCTTCCTGCAGTGTCACCCTCCGTCATCGCACTCCGACGAAAACCAAAAAAAAAAATCTACTTGTCAGACAGTTTAAATGGAAATTGTACTTCTAATTCCATTTTTTTTGTTCATCTTATATTCATCCTTAAAATAATTTCTTTTTGATATTTTCATGTTACTCGTGTTTTTCGCAAAATACATTTTAAAAGATTAAAGAATCTACATCCATTTTATTTTATGTTTCTGTAATTCGGTATTTAAAAAAATAAAGATTCCGGGTTTTAACTACATTTCCTTCCATCTATACATTGTACCGTGTATGTGTAATGCTTTCTTGTGTACAAAGTACATTTATATTTTCTTTTGTGAAATTGGGATTTTAATAACCAACATAAAAATTTACAAAATAAAACTCACATAATTGAAAAAAAAAATAAATGTTGGATAGGAAGAATAAAGTAAGACGGTACTTCTTCGTTTTCCTTACGATTATGTTCTTGTGTGGTTTAAATTTGATTTCATTATTTTCAAGGAGCTTTTTAAACAATAAAATTGTATATGTATGTGTGTAACAACGTATTTGCATATTTGGTTAAAAATGTTGTTCTGTAATGTATAGTAATTTAATTATATTTAACATGAAGTTATGAGTTCAACTTGAACTAAATTTTATGATAGGCTGTAAGCATGTGTTGATTACGTTTTATGTACTAGTAATGGTTCCGGTAATTTAAAAATTTTGATTAACATATACAGCTATATTTATACTAAATAAAAGCTTATATATGTAGGTACATCTTGATTAACAAAAGTTACTTTTAAAATATGCTAATGGTCATTGTCTTTAAGGAAATTCATTGTAACTGTCCTGAAAGTTTACATGTTTTACAATGGCTTTATTTCTCGACGTGTAAATAAATTAGGGTCGAAAAACCGTACTCCCTAATCCGTCGATTTTGTTCAACAAGTTTTAATTTTATTATTTAAGCAGTGACAAAAAAAACGGATATTTTTTGTTGTAAAATTTTCTTTACAAAATTTGTTCTTCATTCGTTCTAGCTTCGTCATCTACATGTACAAAAATACCCGAATACAATCATTTATCCGTAGTTTCTTCTTCGAGTTCTTAATAAAATCTGCATCATATGAAAAACTGGAAAGATATTATTTTTGGAATTTAGATTTGATTGCGTGGGATTTGTATACATCTTGAAAATGATCGTCAATTTTGCTTTTTTATTCATTACGAATGGTTACATCAATTGAAATTATCCGCGTAAAAAAATGTTGAAAAAGCAGATTGTTCGTAAAATTTATTATGAGTTATGATCAAACCAAACTTCCGTGTTTGAGAGAGAAGGCTACCACAGCTGCCACTACCGATAAACCAATCTCCGCCAAATTTCACTTGATTTCCAAATTGGTGAAAAAATATTAATTGGCAATCCAATAGCGGCCGATTAATTGATGAAACACAATTGTTTATCAAAAACTATCAGTTTTGCTTAAATTTGGGGCTGGTATGAACAAATCGAAGTAGTATTTTGCTGCGTATTTTGTTTTTGGTCATTTGATAAACCAACAAATCAAGAATCAGCAACATACTGAAATTTTTAACACTTAGATTTCCAAGTATGATTGCAGCCTTGAACTTTTATTTTTTTGCGGATCTAATCAATTTAAGCGTCGCAAAACATTTTTGTGGATATTATTAAGATATATGCTAACAATTATTACAATTATTACCCAACAATTATTTCATTTGTCGGTCTAACGAAAACATGTCGGAATACATTAATTTGCAATTTGCTAGGTTTTAAAAACAATCTTTAATATTCAATTATTAAGACAATTAGCATAATAATTACAATACAATTCCGCCATTAAAATTCGAGTTAAAAAAAATTATGTTCTTCTTTGGCCTCCAGATAAGCTGTCAAATTATTATTTTGGCAGAGAAGAAAAATCTAGGGTTGAATATGTGTGGCCAACACCCGACCTTGTTTTACGACACGCATGCACAATAATCTCGTACATATCACACTTGATTTCTAAGGTGAAGAATACATTTTACCATAATTTGGTAAAACTGTCTTGTATAATCAAAAAGCATTATCATTGCTTAAATTTCAAAAAGACAATTTAATTTTTAAAAACAAAATTAAAACCTTTTAGTTCTTTGTCGTTATTTGTAAATGCTAAACTTTTCAAAATCATTGCAAACATTGAAAAAGCTTCCATTGAATCACTTCCAGTTTACAGGTTTCCACCAAATTTCGCAAGGGCTGAAGTTTTGTTGAAAATCTTATCTGGGCCGGTATTTTTACATAATTAATTTAGAATCTTTTATTTAATGATTAATCTAGTTTCTAGTAAATGATTTACTTTTCAAATTAATTGCACAAAACGGGAGGGAAACTGTGACTTCTGGTAGACCGATAGTGGGCAAAATTCACTGAAATCTTTCAATTTATGAAAAAAGCCTAAATGTGAAGTTTTATCCTGATCAATCCGTCTAAGCTGTACAAGGTTGAATTTTTGTTCCAAACAGTTTTTTGCCAAAAATAATAATTTCAGCTTAAATTTTGAACAACTGATTATTTTGTACTGATTTGTGCCGGCAAATTTAATTAAATTTAAAATATTCAAAATATTTGCAAAAAACGAAAACACCCCTCCTAAAACACTCCTTCCGGTAGACTGATGTCGACCAAAAAGTCATTGGGATTTCTCAATTTATATAAAAAACTTAAATATAAAGTTTCTTCCTAAAAATTTGGTTTAAAATCGGGTTTTGCCAAAAAAAAACGCGATTTCCGTGTAAAAGCCGGTATTGTTACAAAACTAATTTAGAATCTTTCAGTTCAAAGTCGTTTTTCCCGTAAATGATATGCTTTTCAAAATATTTGGAAAATGCGAAAAAGGTTCGAAAAAGCTGTTACTTCCGAAAACCCAATTTTGGCCAAAACTCAATTAGATCTCCCAACTTGTAAAAGAAGCTTAAGTATGAAGTTTCGTCCTATTAACCGAATTTTTGATGAAATCAGTTTTTGTCAAAAATGTCATTTCCGCTTAAATTTTGGAAAACTATTCTGTGCCCGTATTCTTGAAATCGGTTGGCATTTTCGCTTGCGGATTATAATTTCCATTAAAATTCTTTATATTATTCCAATTTTTCGCCGGCTGCTTTAATCGTTTTTTCAAATTTGTTTGCAAGTTTTCTATTATTTATTTCACTCCTAAAGAAAAACTCGGTGGAAATTTCTGACTAGATAAATCGTTGAGAATTTATTGCCTTAGTAGGGGCATGAATAATAGAAAACTTGCAAACAAAATTTGAAAAAACGATTAAAGTGGCTGGCGAAAAATTCGAATAATATAAAGAATTTTAAATGACCCTAATGCTGCACCAGCACTTGTAGCACAATCCAATGAAAATGGTACTGGAAATTTTACAAATTAATTACAAATTTGTTACACAGTTAGAACATTTTTTACAGCTCCTGTTATCCTGCAATTCGTGTGTGGGCTGGCGTTAGACAAAGATACACCACCCTTTTCGTATTTTTGTTAATATTTGTTGTATGGTACTGGGGGTGGTGCTGGAATTTTTTTACAAATTAATTACAACATATCTGTATAGTTCAACCCCCAAAAAACTACCCCCAAGAGGTGCAATTCTTCAAAAACCATATTTTTCGTTACAACATGCTTATCGCATTTCAGTTAATATTTCTTGTATCGTACTGGGGGGTAGTATTGTAATTTTTTACAAATTAACTACTACATATTGGCATAGTTCAACCAACAAAAGCTTCCCCTAATGGGTGAAAGCTGCATTTCTGTGAATTTTTGTTGTATAGTGCTAGGGGTGGTGCTGGATTTTTTTACAAACTTACTACAATAAGATGGCATAATTAAACCCCCTAGGAAACTACCCCAAATGGGAGCAACCGTTTAAAATCATTGTACCGTATTGGTTGATACAAGAAGTTTTTACTAAATAAATTACAATATATTGGAATTGAACTTTTCCTGAAAATTGCACATAAAAAGTGCAGGTTTTAAGATCAAATTTTTCTGTAGAGGTAATACCCCTCAAATAGGCACCCATGAATTTATTACAGCAGCCCACACCCACAAAAATTGATCATAATTAATCGAACTTCCTTACTATGGAAGAAATAGGTACCCATGAATTTATTATAACAGCCCACACTCAGAAAAATCGATCATCATGCATCGAACTTCTTTCCTATGCGTCTTTGTAAAATTATTTTTGATTTTGTTGCGTCTCAGTTGGACCACCCGTCGGGGATTGGAAAATGATGATATGGGGTATGAACCATATCATCATTTTCCAATCCCCGAAGAAATTTCTTCAACTGTTAGCAGATGGTCTCATCGGTTGTCAATATTCCTTAAATATCCATTTCAGCATTGAAGTTGTCTTCGAGGTAGTAAAACTCCCACTAATTCCGTATTGTGGTTCCAAAATAGCCTCCTCAACCGGAGGCTGAACGGATAGCGGATATTATCTCCAGAAATCTGAAAAGAATGGATGTCCGACGGAATTCCATTTCGAGTATTGGGGCAGTTTGCCAGTGATTTGGCTCCAATATTAACTAAAATTTATCTCCTTTTCTATGAGCAAGGTAAATACCCGAACGCCTGCAATTGTGTGATAATATAACCAGTTCTGGTTGAAATAAAACTGACCGGCACTAAAGTTTTTGAGCAATGCAATAAACAACATTTAGTGAAGTATCTTGAAATCAACAAAGAAATTTCAGATAAATAGCGAAAGCCGATCCATATCCGATCTCTTGACGTATATAGCAAATTACCGGACCAATATGTGTGAATTCTAGGAGAAAATAACAGAACTCTAAGAGAAAATACCACCACTCTTTATACTATGAAGAGTAACAAGGGAAGGTCTAGAGGAGATGTCAATGCAGACAGGTTTACGGTTAAGCTGCGGTATTTATCAAACGTCCAATAAATGAATTTCGCAAAACTAACAGGTGTTGTAACCGTTGTAGAATTTAAAGTCTAAAATTTCGCACTGCACTCAGTTAAAACCAAACGCAAAAAATTAGAACATTCAGAATATGATTCTAATTCATTTTACCATCTATTCTCCAATCTCTCTGACTGTGCAGATTTTAAATAAAACATACCCTTAAAAAGTCAGAGATGACTTTTATATTAAAGGAACTGAAAAAAGATTCTTCCTGGCAACTGAATGTCTCAATGTCAGGAAACTCAAAAAACACCAGGTAGAAAGGTGTTTTTGATGTACTATTAGTGCCAAGAATCTCCATTTTTGATTTGTTATACGTTGCAAGTACTAAACGGCTTATGGATCAGAAAAAAATAACTCATTCCAGAACTAAATTAAACCCCAATTGCAAATCATTATAAGGTTAGACACATTACAACGAAATTTTCAAAACGATTTAAAACTGTAGTTATGAAACTAGTAATCTGTCAATGCGGTACAATGACTAAATTACTAGTTTATGAAAAGTCAAATTAGCTTCTCAAATGAGTTGTCGATCGACTGTTCATGTCAAACGACAAGGGTGGTCAGTTCTTTTGTCACCAAAGAATATTAGACCCGTTTGCTGATAAATGTCTATGTATGTATCATGTTTTATTTCCACTGATGAGTCATTAGTGTGTCATCAATGACTTCTCTGTTGCTTACACAATTTTTTTTAAATCGATATTTCAGCCTACTTGGATTCAAATACGAATATTATATTTGTTAAATATTTAAAATATTTATATATTTATAATTCGAAATTTATAAAGACGCGAACATAAACAATCGCAGAGATTTTAAAGAAATCAAACTTCGAGCTTAAATAAACATGTAAATCGGTTGTTTCGTTCAAAATTCACTTAGCCGACTTACGAAAGTTTTCCACCCACTAATGTGGACTGAGTTACAACACTAACCATAATATCATGTTGTTCTGAATTTTAAGATAAACTAACTACTTTAAAGCCGTTCGTCAAAACAAATATAAATGGAAATAGCTAAGAGGCGATAGGTGTAATTATTCTTATTCATTTCTGTCAATTAATTAATATACGAAACAAAAAAATTCCAATGAAAATTTTCCTCAAAATACGATGTAAGAAATATAATTTTTTAATTATAGACTCCATAGAAAAAAAAATTACATTGATTAATTAAAATAAACAACCCATCACAGTTTAATTATTATTTTCTTGGGTTGAACAATAATCCTTAAGATCCAAGAAATATAAATTTAATATGTGGTTTAAATTTCGTATTAAAAATAGGATTAAAAATAATTTGGTATTTGATTTATGTTTTTTGTGGTGGGCAGTTAGGCACCACTTGATACAATACAAATATTATTATATTAAAAATAAATAATATTAAGATGAAGAATTATCTTGAAAAATTATGCTGATATATATAATTAAAATTGTACTTACTCCTGTGCGCTTTATCGGCCGGATCTTTTTTCAGAACTATTCTACGCTTCGATGCACATATTGTACCCGAGTCAACATCATGTATTACAATTTTTATTGCTTCGCCATCCATAGACGTTTGGCGTCGAGGTGCTTCTAAGTCTTCTAATGCTGGTTGTTGATATGCTGGCGGTGGTGGTAATTGATTGATTGGAAGCGCACCACGATCCCGTAAAGCTGCTATATCGGGTCTAGAAATATTATCATTAAAATATTTTATTTACAATACAATTAATTGGTTTATTGTCATACAATTGTGACCCTCTCCGCCTCATTCGACGATCATCTTCAACAGTTAAAGCAGGACTACTTATATTATCTGGGCTTGGTGAATTATCACGATTACATTGATCTTCTTGCGGAGGCACACGAAATGATGGTCGTCTTGATCCAGGTCGTATTGGCTCCGGATCTGATTTTGCAACGTTGGCTTGTACAGCTGCAAGGACACCTGGCGCAAAAACATCATACGCAGACGCACTAGAAAATACGAGATTATAGTAGTATCCTTTTTGTAATAAAATACTAATTTAGTACGTACCGTCTTGGCATTGGAGCTGGAACACCTAATCCTAAATCACTAGCTGCTTGGCCACCGCCTGAACCACTTTTAATTTCTTCGTCATAACTATGCTGTCGCGAAACACGTATTGATTGTCGCCTCGAACGTGTTTGCGTATCAAGTCCAAGTTCGTTTTTTCTCGGTGGGCTATTTGAACGACTAGGAGCTACACTACGATTACCACGACGCCAATCTAAATCACCTGGTGTGTTATTACCTTTTAATTTTTCTAATTCCTTTAGAGATGCCGGTGACACATCGGAATGACGCCGCAAATCGGGACTTCGTGGCGGCGCTAATCCTGTACCATTACTACTCACACCCAAATTTGAAGTCGAACCAATTTTAACATCGGAATGTCGTCTTTGTAACGCTTCTAAAACAGGAACATCTAACAGTGAATCGGTCGAGTCTTGTGGTAAACATACTCTAGACGCCATTTTTCGCCGACACACACTACACCTCCACGTATTCTGAAAAATGTAAACAACGTATAAGCACCTTGTAATACACAAGCCATTTTAAAAACTTCTTACATCATCTTCAGTATCATCTAATTTACTATAACTAGCACAATCCTCACACACTCTCTGTTGGCATTCGAAACACGTTTTACTAAAGTCGTCTGGTTTAAAAGATTTCAAGCAGACGCGACATGCACCTGCTCGACTCGGCGGTTTTCCCGGCTCTGTTTTCGTCGTATTATTATTTTGGATATTCTGTTGCTGTTGCTGTAGAGCCAGTTGTTGTTGCACCGATTGTAATGTTGCGGTTGTGCTATCCGTTGACGTGTCAGTACCGTCGATTGGTATTATTGATGGCCTAGGTGACATTTTATTTACTGTAAATAGAAAAAGGAGAAAAACGTTAAAATGAATTGCATCACTCAATGAGTTACAAAAATCTTCATTTGTTTAACATGATAATATCAATTTGGGTTTGGTTGGATAAAGTGGATTATGTAAGTATAAGAAACACAATATTTTTTGTATACTGCGTAATGTTAAGATGTAGGGTAGGCAAACAATACAACAAAAATATCTACCAAACGAAGAAAATAGAATTACTTTTATGGTACAATTGGGAGTTGTAAATTCAATGAGCATTAACTGTAGAGAAATTAAGACAATATAGGTTAGAATGTGATGTAATAAAAATCAACATTTTAACCGTTATTGTGGTAATATGTTGTTGAGTTCGTTATACGAGTATATTTATGGGCGGATTTGTTTGAGGTTTCATTATATTTTCAGCGTATAATCAAAGCTCGGGGTTCCGAAAATAATCTGTATAAAAATATAAAGTAAACTTTATGGTATTTAATTGAATTTAATTTTAACTATAAAATTTTATTTTGGGAGCATTCGTACAAACTCGTATCAATAATCTTTAACGGTGGTTAACCTGGCTCAAAGATATATCTTAGCGCAATTAGAAAGACAATTGTGGGCGAAGCAAATAAAGTCCTGATAATGTATGGCACACCATTAGCGTAGGAGGCCATAAAGCACAATTTAATTACACATTATGGCCAGTTGAATGAGAAGATAATCGAAGGTCGGTTTATTCTGCCAAACATCACCAACATTCTCGATAAATTAGGGAAATGTATGTATTTCTGTACCTTGCATCTCGCATCTGGATTTCACCAGATAGAGGTAAGGAAACAAGATATCCTAGGAATATATAATCCAAGGAATATATAAGAATCTGAGTTAAAGGAATTCCCCATTCCTAAAACGGAGAACATCGGAGAAAAGCGTTTTGGGTCAAAAGGTTATAAAGAACCTCTCCAACGTTATAAATACAAAGAAATATTCTTCGATAAAAGGTATTTACAATGTTTTCAATATTGCAAGGAGTTGATGTGCAACGAACGAATCTTGCATTATACAGATTTTTCCAAAGAATTTGTCCTTACTACCGTAGACGCATCACTTCATGCGACGTGACTATGGATCTTCCTGGTTACTAGATTGTAAAATCAAAATTTACTAAATAATTTTGTGCAAACTCTCAATGATTTTTTTTTAAATCTTAGTTGGCTTCATTATTTTGAATTTTTTTTTATTTATTTGTCACGTCAAAATTTCAAGTGATAGAAATTGTCATTTGGGGTGATAACAGTCGCAAGGAAATATTTATAAAACAGCATACTAAGATTTAAAAAACAGCCATAATGACTTTATTGAACAGTTACTATGTAAGTTTCGATTTAATGATCTAGTAACCAGGAAGTTGAGTAGTCACGTCACTTGAAGTGATGCGACTAGGGGAATAGGGGTGCAAATACCATTCATGAATATCTCGGTAAACATAGGGTAATAATATATATGCCTAACTTTCACTTACCAACCCTTTCTAACAGACGTGTTAGACCCTGATGATCAAAATGCCATCATCAAGAAAGAGCACGAAGAACCGAGAAATATTGAAGAATTATGCGGGTTTAGCAAAAGAACTCACTATTTCTCAAATGTGAAAAACCTCAAAACAACATACGTAGCAATTGATAGACTATTCCATTGAAGGTCGAATACGAGATTACTGTAATACCGAAAAAGCCAATAGAAATCCTGTATATTGATTTCTTCTTTTTCGAAAATCATGTATTCCTCACAATTTTGAATAATTTCTCGAAATTTGCGGCGGCCTTTTCCTGCACCAGCAAAGAAGTCCAAAAGTGACTTATCTAATTCTTTAGTGTTTAGAGAAACTTATGCAAATCGGATAGCGAAAGAAATATGAACACCTCGTCATATTCCTCAACAGGGAATTCTCCTGCACAGCGACTGCATTCTACTTTGCTGGAACTAATGAAAATCGCTCATATGCTTCAAGGAGCATTTACAACTTTTTTTTGTGCCTCCTCCCTTATAAAAACACAATACATACGGCAACAAAATGCACACCTTTTGAGCTTTTGACGGATAACTATACCATTTTAGGACGATCTTTCGACCCAGCATTTTAAACTAGAGATAATGATAAACTCGTTTATCTAAACCGGAGATATATACAATTGCGCAGAAAATGGATTTTATATTCCGATATATTTCGCATGACATATTAAAACAATACGGGCTGTATTTCGATATTTTTTGTTGATTACTGCCAATTTAGGAAAATTCGTTAACTTTATCATATTACCGAATACTTGAAATTATCACCATTTTTATCATTACCCATAAGCAGATTTCGAAATTTAGACGAATAGTTTTCTTCAACCGGTACAAATACTTTGCCATGACAAGAACTACATATTATAGCATTTCACCTTTTCCGTATTGAAATGGACGGCTCCAAATTTTTTAAAATGAGAAACTTTGTCGATCCATCCCAATTCGTGTTAAACGTCATATTTCTGATTTCGCAATTATCGTCCGATAATTGTTTAGACAGGATTTTTAGATCTGTGCGTACACGCTGGCACGCTTTTATCGCATTGTTATTGGAAATGCGTTTATTATTTATTTTAGCACGATGTTCTAAACTTGTAACGATCTGTATATGGGTCACTCTGTTTTTATTTTTTTGTATTGCGTTGCGATCATATGACAATTTTTTTTGTGTTCGGATAGTATTTCAAAAAGGAATCAATAAAACACAAATTTTTGAATGCCGGTAATTTTTTTGGTTGGATGAGAGGTGTGGCGTGTTTGTGTTAGTTAATTTTTGGTTGTTGAATCTGGTGATCGATTTCGAAAAAGAACTCGACGCGATATAGCAATATATATTCAAAAAAAAAAAATATATTTAAAATTTAAAATTTAATTTGTATGGGACTTCAAAAATAATTGCCCAGAAAGCTGTCATAAAAATATTAACGTGTAAAATAAGTGGTAAAGTCTATAAACATTTTTATGCTGGTGAACTGTTTGGTGTAGAGTAAAAATACAAAAAAAAGCATTGTGAATTAATTCGGGGCCGTAAAAAAAAAAAACTAAATTGTAACGAGTCTCGGAAAGTTGTATAACCAATGGATTATTAAAGAGAAAATAACCAAAACAAATATTTATAAGTTGATATTTGATATATACGCAATTATATGGGAAATTGAGTGTTTTAATAAAAACGAAGTCCCGCCATTAAAAACGGAATAAAAAAAACGCATTCGAGATTGGGGTACATGGTTCGGCATACTACGTATAACGTGCTAAATCGACTCGAAGGCAAAGTGTTACAGCAAGCGGCCGATAATTTGCAAATTCACCGGTTTGGGAACGAGAGTAAACCAGGACTTGAGAAGCACCTGCAGTCAACGGCAGATAAGCAGTTGTTCATTATAGAAAAATTTAAGTATTATTTGTTTTCTACATTTTTTATTATTATTTATAATTACATTTTTTTTGTTGAATTCGTAAAATTTATAGTCAGTTCACCAGTTCTTTTTCCTTTTCGATATTTTGGTTCCTTTTAAGATCTTTTTTTATTTGTATTGGTTTGAGTAAATAGTTGCGTTTATTAATGTGATTGGATATATATTCCTATATTGTATAACGTAAAATATTTTTAAACTATTTGATGATATGTCTAGTGACATGACCGATTAGATTTTTTTCTCAGTATTATAAGTGTTAGTGACAGAGTTTAGGTGATACCGCGTGTGTAAATGTAATAATATTTTGAATCCAGGCAATAACGCGTAATCAGCCTCTCCAGCTACGGAAGTTTAAGGGTAGCATAAATGGTTTCGGAAGTATGAACCCGCCTAACGACGAGCAATACCGAAGCGAGATCAGCCTGAGCAAACCGGAACCAAAAGGCGGTGACAAACTCTCCAGTGGCCCTATTCTGTCTTTCCCTGGGAATAGGGAATTCGGAAAAATATTTTTATAGCATTTTTGTTCAAATTAAATTTTTGTAGCCTACTGAAGTAATAAGTTTAGTGCAAAAATTTTTGAAACAAAGTTAATTGGGAAACTTTTGTTCCACAAAATTTTTCTAGGGAAAAATATTTTCCCATTTAACTTTGTTTCGAAAATATTAACACCAAACTTGTTCCCTCAGTGGCACTATTCTGGTAGTTCCCTGGGAATAGGGAATTGGGGAAAGATTTTATATGTAATTTCGATTTCAGAATTTTTTTCCTGGCATACTGAGGTAAAAATCAAGTGGTAATTTTTTTGAAAACAGAATAAAATTGGGAATAATTTTCCCTGCCAATTTAGATATGGAAAAATTATTCCCAATTTATAAATATTTACATCAAACTTTTCTCTTTAGTAGGCCGGAAAAAAAATATTTGAATTGAAATTACATATAAAATCTTTCCCCAATTCCCTATTCCTAGGGAATTACCAGAATAGTGCCACAGTAGGCCAGAAAAATATAATTTTGACATAAATGCTATGAAAATATTTTTCCCAATTCCCTATTCTCAGGGAAAGACAGAATAGGGCCACAGTACAACCTGTGGATTGCTGAGCATTAGTATCCTACGAATGATAATAACAGAACAACTTACATATACCGGGTGTTTTATTTATTTAGATTATGGCCATTTTTTCCGTAGAGTGGCTATTTTTCGAGATATTTGATCGTCTCAATTTAAAAGAAACACCTGGTATATTTTTTATTATGTTTTATTTCTTTTGTAAGAAATAAAAGGATTAGAAATTTATTCATAATTCATTATTTTATTAATATACAGAAATTCTGGAATATGGCCACCTGGAACGGAAATCGACCAATTCTTAACCGATTATGATGGCATTGGGTATGTTGGATAAAAATGGGATTCTTAAATAATTTTTGCAAGAAGTTCTGGAATATGGCCATCTGGCCCATTTTTAACCGATTATGATGGGATTAGGTATGTTGGAATGAAATGAGATTTTGAAACGATTTTTGGAAGAAGTTCTGGAATATGGCCACCTAGGGCAGAACTCGGTCATTTCTTAACTGATTATGATGGGATTGGGTATGTTGGATAGAAATGGGATTCTTAAATGATTTTTGGAAAAAGTTCTGGTGGCCACATGGGGGAAGGAACCCGATCAATTCTTGATAAAGAATTGGGTATGTTGGATGGAAATGGGATTCTAAAATGATGATTTTGAAGAAGTTCTGGAATATGGTCACCTGGGACGGAACTTGACCAATTCTTTACCGATTATGATGGGATTAGGTATGTTGGATACAAATGGGATTCTAAAATGATTTTGAAAGAAGTTCTGAAATAAGGCCACCTAGAACGGCACTTGACCAATTCTTAACCGATTATGATGGGATTAGATATGTTGGATGGAAATGTGATTCTTAAATGATTTTTGAAAGAAGTTTTGGAATATGGCCACCTGGGACGGAACTCGTCCAATTCTTAACCGATCATGATGGGATTGGGTCTGTTTGATGGAAATGGGATTCTTAAATGAGTTTTAGTAGAAGTTCTGGAATATGGCCACCTGGGACGGAACTCGACCAATTCTTAACCGATTATGATGGAATTGGGTATGTTGGATGAAAATGGGATTCTAAAATGATTTTTGGAAGAAATTCTTGAATATGACCACCTGGGACAGAACTCGGTCATTTATTGACCGATTATGATGGGATTGGGAATGTTGAATAAAAATGGGATTCTTAAATGATTTTTGCAAGAAGTTCTGAAATATGACCATCTGGGGTGGAACTCGGCCCATTTATAACCGATTATGATGGGAATGGATATGTTGGAATGAAATGAGATTTTGAAATTATTTTGGAAGAAGTTCTGAAATATGGCCATCTAGGACAGAAATCGGTCATTTCTTAACTGACTATGATGATGTTGGATAAAAATGGGATTGAGGCCATATTCCAGAACTTCTTCCAAAAATCATTTTAGAATCCCATTTCCATCCAACATACCCAATCCCATCACCATCGGTTAAGAATTGATCGAGTTTCACACCCCATAGGGCCATATACCAGAACTTCTTCCAAAAATCATTTAAAAATCCCATTTCCATCCAACATAGCCAATCCCATCATAATCAGTTAAGAAATGACCGAGTTCTGTCCTAGGTGGCCATATTCCAGAACTTCTTCCAAAAATCATTTCTAAGTCTCATTTCATTCCAACATACCTAATTCCATCATAATCGGTTAAAAATGGACCGAGTTCCGCCCCAGATGGCCATATTCAAGAACTTGTTGCAAAATTTATTTAAAAATCCCATTTTTTATCCAACATACCCAATGCCATCATAATCGGTTAAGAATTGGTCGATTTCCGTTCCAGGTGGCCAGGTTCCAGAACTTTTTCCAAAAATCATTTCAAAATCTCATTTCTTTCCAACATATCCATTCCCATCATAATCGGTTAAAAATGGGCCGAATTCCGTCCCAGATGGTCATATTACAGAACTTCTTGCAAAAATCATTTTAGAATCCCATTTTTATCCAACATACCTAAACCCATCATAATCGGTCAATAAATGACCGAGTTCTGTCCCAGGTGGCCATATTCAAGAATTTCTTCCAAAAATCATTTTAGAATCCCATTTTCATCCAACATACCCAATCCCATCATAATCGGTTAAGAATTGGTCGAGTTCCGTCCATCTAGAAGATACCTTAGAATCTTACGAAATTCGAAAATCAATATATCTTAACCAAAACATCCTTAACGAACAGAGAGAAATCCGGTTCTCACCAATTACCGACCTCGCCCTTTTCTATTCTCACGTACGCAATAATATACCTTGAATTATGTTACTCAACCTATGACTCATCGCCTACCTGCGCGATCCGTAGATTAATTTTTATTGCTTATTTTTCCCTCCTTCTTTTATTTTTATTTATATTTTGCTTTTTTCTACTATATAACAAAATACAAATGCTAATACAAATCAAATACAATACTAATACAAATCAGTAGATACTTCTGATGATGACCTAACAAGTCAAAATCGATCGAGTGATTTTTTAAACTTTTTGAAAAATATTCAAAATATTCTGCGAAACAAAAAACAAGTGATTAATAAAAATGTGTTTATTAAGTATAAGTGTGTTTCGCCAAGTGCCTACGGCAAACAGCGTAAAAAGCATTTCAGGTAAGTTTGTTTTATTAAAATAAGATAGATTTTTCTTTGTTCAGTAAGATATTTTTGGGTAGAATAAACATTTACTTATTTAACAATGTCGGAAAGTATTTATTTTAATCATTAATAATGTATTTAGAACGTATTAAAAATTCATGTCATCGTTTGTGTACTTGTTAAGAATAGAGTGATGTATCCAAACGATGACATGTCAACAATTGTGTGTACTGGTTAATTTTAAGTAGTTAAATTTTATTACAACTTCGCGATGAGTATGCACCAAAAAGTAACATTTACGTGTGAAGAGGCTGCAGATGTGATTATGGCCGATAACTCAGATTTAGAATCATCAGATCTCGAAGATGAAAATCAAATTGAAATAATTATGCCGTATACTAATAAAGAGGAGAAAGATAATTTAATCGATGTTATAATGAGCGAAAATGAATGCCAAAATGAACCTGTTGATGAAAGTATCGCAACCGAACATCAAGGAACACGTCGCAATATCGAAGAACTTACATTATTTTACAGATATTGATGTCGAATATGTAGATCAAATCGAAAAAAATGAAATTTACATCTAACAAAGATATACAGTGGAGACATTTGAATTTTGAGCCACCGAAACGACATTTCCGATGCGAAGACCAACTAAGTTAACATTTAGTAAATGAAATTGGCAGCCCGTATGGAATATTTTTAAAATATATGCCAACCGAAATGTTCGAGCAAATAGCGACATTTACAAATATATATGCTCTACAAGAAGGAAAATCGCATTTAAGTCTACTAGCATGGAAGAAATGATGAAATTTGTGGGTCTTCATATTCAGATGGGCGTTTTACAATTACCACAGCTAAGTCTGTATTGGAATCAAAAGTTAGACATTCAGTCTGTTTCTAAGGCAATGCCAATAAATCAGTTCTAGCAATTAAAATCAAATGTCCCTTTAATCGGAGGGCGAAGTCCGAGATTCATACCTCCTCGCGGTGCTCTCTGGGTAACGCTAAATGAATCAGGCGGTGTAGTGGAGACGAGCAGCTAAATCCTGTTTATAGTCATGGACACTACATGTCAAGGCGAGCCATTGGCGCCTCAAAACCAATGCCAAACCAGCGTCTGTTTTCCAGGTTAGGAGCGGCTGAAGCGGGCGTCTGTCTTGTATCAAGCGGCTCGCTATATAAATGTGTTCAAGGTAGGACTGGATGCCTCAAGATTCTCACCAGTACGTGACCCACACACGTAACAAGCGGGTTGAGCGGAAGGCCAACAACCTCCCCTCATAAAAACTCACCAAGTTATGAACCCTAAACAAAGGCCTCGGATAACCATATCGGATTCATTACAAACTCGACCTCGGAAATTGTACACGGACAACGCTTTAAAAATGGGAACATGGAACGTGCTTAGCCTCTTAAGACCTGGAGATCTCCAGAACCTATCGAACCAAGCAAAGAGTTACACATTAGACGTACTTGCACTACAAGAGCTTAGATGGTCTGGGAGTGGGATCCATGACACCACCAATGGTTACACTCTTCATTATAGCGGCCATCAGAACGGAGGAGAATTTGGAGTTGGCTTCCTCATCCATCGGCGCGTGAAGCATCATATCATCGATTTCCGCCCTATCAACATGCGGATATGCACGGTCAGACTTCGCACTAGGAAATTTAACATCACGATCGTCAATGTGCATGCACCCACCGAAGATAAATCAGATGACATCAAAGATCTTTTCTTTGTCGAACTGGAGGAAGTCATCAATAACATACCGGACCACGACATTAAAATCATCGTGGGCGACTTTAATGCAAAAATCGGTAGGAGTGCAGAAAATACATCGCACATCGGTCCTAACAGCCTGCACCTAACTAGTAATAACAACGGCCAACGAGTCACCGACCTGGCAATAACGTACAACTTAGTTGTATCAAGTACGTTTTTCCCACATAAGAGAATCCACAAAGTAACGTGGAGATCGAATGATGGGAGAACGGAAAATCAAATCGATCACGTCATGGTGTCTAAGAGGCACTCCACCAGCATATCTGACGTTAGATCTTACAGAGGTGCAGACATGGACAGCGATCATATGCTTGTCATATTTAAATATAAGTGCAAACTGTCATCTACGTTTAACAGACAAGCACAAAAGACCGTTCGATGGAATATCAATGCTCTAAAAGGCCAAGCGTCATTGCAGAGTTACCAATCAGCTGTCACTAACTATTTAGAGCGGCTCAGCAACAACGAAGAAGCTCCCTCTAACATCGAGGAGCAGTGGCACGCTATACAGTCAGCCATAACCACCGCGGCGCAAAATACCATCGGAAGAAGACCTCCGAGAGCCCGCAATGATTGGTTCGATGACCAATGCCGTAGGGTCGTCGAAAATAAACGAACGCTTCGTGAAAAATGGTTGGCTCGCAACACTAGAAGCACTCTAGCAGAATATCTCCGCGCTAGGAAAGCCACGACTAAATACCTTCGACAAAAAAAACGCGAACATATGAGACTATGCATCGAAAACATCAGCTTCCAAGCGGAACTAGGAAACTCAAGGGACTGTTTTGCCAACGCCAGGAATCTCACTAAAGACTTCCACCCAAGAAGTACAGCCATCAAAGACGGGAATGGAGAGTTGAGAACAAACGTGGCGGATGTTCTCTCAGTATGGCAAACCTACTTTCAAAATCTGCTAAATCGGAATGACGACGTGACCCCCATTAGAGCAATAGCTCCTCCAGGTGACGAGGTCTTTGTCGAATATCCCACAGTGGAGGAAGTAGACGCAGCTATTAGTCGATTGAAAAACGGAAAGGCACCCGGTCTCGATGGAATCCCCGCAGAATTGATTAAACTCGGAGGCGCTACTCTTGCAACAAGTCTATATGACCTCGTCGTCTGTATTTGGGACCAAGAAGAGCTGCCTGAGAATTGGAAGACCGCGCTCATATGTCCGCTGCATAAAAAAGGCGACCGTCTCAAATGTGAAAACTATCGTGGCATAGCTTTATTGAACGCTGCTTACAAAGTGTTGGCTAATGTTGTACTTGCCAGACTCATCCCTTTCGCCGAAAACATCATTGGCGACTATCAATGTGGTTTTCGACCCAACCGATCAACCACGGACCAGTGTTTTACCATGAGGATGATCTTGGAAAAATGTTGGGAGTACAACATAACCATACATCAACTATATATAGACTTCCGGCAGGCATATGACAGTATAAACCGCGACAACCTATGGGCCGCGCTCATATGCCTAGGAATCCCAGAGAAACTCGTTTCGCTGTGTAAATTAACAACGTCTGGGTCTGTATGTAGAATCGTAATTGAAGGAACTGTGTCAGACTCCTTTGAAATAACATCTGGCGTTCGACAAGGTGATGCACTCGCGCCTTTGCTGTTCAATTTGGCGCTTGAGTACGTAGTGAGAAAAAGCAACATCGAAACTTCGCGCTGTATATTTAATAAATCCGGCCAAATTCTTGGATATGCAGATGATATCGTGCTTCTTGGCCGAAGACCAAGCGATATCAAAGACAGTTTCATACCGCTCGATCGCTGCGCAAGAAGACTTGGTTTGGAGGTGAACAGCAGTAAAACCAAATATCTAACAACACCCAGGAACATCTCTAGTGCAAATCTCGGAATTGGCGACCACAATTTTGATGGTGTCGAAAACTTTAAATACCTCGGGTCAGTTATAACATCACTGAATGAAATCCAGGCAGAAATAAAAGCCCGAATCGCTGCCGGACAACGAGTTTTCTACGCCCAATCAAGATTATTGCGTTCGAAACATCTATCGCAGTCGTGCAAGCTCGCACTTTATAAAGCACTAATAAGACCTGTGCTGACTTTCGGAAGCGAGAGCTGGACCATGACCTCTAACGATTGTAGATTGTTATCTACATTCGAAAGGAAGGTCATACGTTCAATTTTTGGTCCAATTAAAGTTGCGAACAACGAATATCGGATTCTTATGAATCACGAAATAAAGCAACTCCTCGGAGGCAGCGATATCATCGGATTCATTAAATCCAATCGAGTGAGATGGCTCGGCCACGTTGCAAGGTCCCCACAACAACGGATGATATATAAAGTGTTTCACCAACAACCAGCCGGAGTACGTCGTAGAGGAAGACCCCGACTACGCTGGCGTGACGACATTGAACAAGATCTGCAAGCATTAGGATGTCGAAACTGGAGGACGAGAGCAATGGATCGGGATGGATGGAGGGCCATTGTGCGGGCGGCGAAATCCCTTCATGGGATGTGAAAGCCAGAGAGAGAGAGAGAGTCCCTTTAATCGATAATAAGAGCATTCCAAAAGACTGCACTGACAAATTTATCAAAATGCGACCACTTATTGAATGTATTCGAAAACGGTGCAATGAAACGCCAGTAGAGGAAATTGTCAGCGTATATAAGCCAATAATTCCTTTCAAAGGTTGCCTTAATATTAAGCAATACATGAAAGGAAAGCCGTGCCCCTGGGGCATAAACATTTTTGTTTTATGTGGTAAGAGCGGTTACTCTTACGATTTTGTTATGTATCAGGGAAAGTATTGTATCGTGAAACATTTCGCAGTAAACAGGCTTAAGGAGGGCACCAGCTGTTTTTGATAGCTGTTTTTCATCCGACAAGGAAATGCAAAGAAAAGGAAGGGGAACCGCTGAACTAATTCGTAATAGAGATGTTAATATAGCCGTTGTGAAATGGCAAGATAATAAGGCTGTCAATTTAGCATCGAACTTTATTGGATAAAAGCATGAAAAGCAAAAAAGACATTAATATTTTACAGCCTGAATTAGTTGCCAAATATAATTTTGGTATGGGCGGTGTTGATCTTTTAGATCAATACCTAAGCTATTATAGAATCATGATAAAATCCAAAAAATGGACAATACGGGTTTTTGCCCATTTTATTGACATGGTAGTGTGCGCTAGTTATATACAATACAAGAATCATTTAACTTATATTAATGCTCAAGAAATTATGTGTTTAATGGATTTTAAACTAGAAGTAGCACAATGCTTACTGTAAATTGGTATTGCTAAGCGCGGAAACCATAGTGCCCGAGAGGACAGTAGTTTTGCATCACGATGTAAATACGAGGGTTGCACAGGCAGATCCAGAACTAAATGTGTTAAGTGCCAGGTACACTTATGCCTGAATAAAACCAATAATTGTTTCTTGCGGTTTCACAAGCCTTAACTTATTTTTATAGAGAATTCTAGTGTAATATTTTAATGAAATGTGATATTTTTGTTTTATATTTGATTTATGTACCTTTTATTTTATTTTACTTTGGTTTTTTCGATTGTAGTAATGGTGTTTGTGATTGTGTTTATAATGAAATTCATAAATACGAAAAGTTAATTGTGTAAATAGAATATAGATGATAAATGTGAAAGTGATTCGCTAGTAGTACAACTACATGGTGTGGTTCCTATATATATACAATATTCCAATCTAAAAATAATACGTCAGTCGTCGCGACTTGACGAGAAGACTGATTTTTTCAAATCAATAATCTCATCTGTTCGGAACTGATTGTTGTGATTCTTACACATTTGTCATTTATAAGTCAAAAATTCACTTTTATTTTATTTTATATTTCTTATTTTGTTTAATTTTTATTTTATTGTAATCGACTGAAGCAAGATGACTGAATAAATAGCAATATTATCAAAAAAATAACAGCATTTCATTTACAAAAATTTCAACCCTTATGAAATTTTGTCATCAATTGTGCACGGAAATTATTTCTAGAACCACATTTCCGCTAGACCTAAAACCTAAAAAATCGAGTTGCTTGACTCCAAACACATTCGAATAATGTGTTTTTGCCCTGAGGAATGCAACAGATTTTTGTGTGAGTGAAAGGTTAGCCCTGTGGCTATACGTCAGAATAACACGGTAAAATAAAATATGGAGGTGTGTTTATTATATTGTGGTGAAAATCCGATATCAATATCATCAAAAAAGATGTAGGTTTTCAATTCCAAATTAAACCATTTACAGTTCAATGACAACTTTTTCCAAAACAAATTAAACCTTTTCCAAAACAAATAAAACATTACTAAACTTTTCAAAACTATTTCAAAATAAACTTTGTATATTGGAAATTCAACTTTTTCAAAAACAAATTAAACAATTAAAAAAAAATCGGTTTTGCCGTACTAGTTTTAATATTCTAATGACGAGGCTGCCTGTCAACTGCTTTCGGTAGCTTAGCTACCATAAAAAAATACCCCGTGGTGTAAGGGATGAACTATTTCGAGAATATAGGACTCTCTCATTTCATAAATTTTGAAGCAATAAAATTTTTTCCAATTTGAATTTGAAATTGCGTTTGAATTTGTTACCTGAGTAAATTTAGCAATTTTCGTTTTAGTTTAGCACCATAAAAAGTTTTTTGTCCCCTAGAGCAACTATTTCAATAAATTTAGCAGCCGTTGGCTTAATATAATATAGAATTGGTTCTTTGATTATCTTGTTAAAAAACGGTAAGATAAAAAGCAAGTTAAGAATTGAAAGAATTTAAAATGTGAACATCCTCTATGTTTGATTTTGTTGTGGTTCTACAATCTGGTTAAGTATTTCTTTGCCGATTTTAAAGCATTCCTTGCAACACACAACAAACAATTTTATGTTAACAGAATTGTAATCAAGATTCTTTTAAAATTACAATTAACAAATTATCACACAAACTAAAAATTTCGTAGCATTTTTGGCATTCTTTACTGTCGAGGCGTTATTCACATAATATACTTGCAAACTCAAATTGCAATAGCATCAAATTTTGCTCATTTTTGGGAGAATTAATCGAAAAAATACATTCTCAAACTATGAGGAATGTGTGGCTCGTTATGGACAACGCAGCGATCCATAAAACCTCGGAAGTGCGAGAGCTCGTCAATTCAAGTTCTGCTAATCTTATTTTTCTTTCACCTTATTCACTTTTGTTAAATCTCATTGAACAAGTTTTCTCACATATAACTTGTATGTTCATTTATTCCCTATATCATACACAATCCCTGTAGGTGAAATTGGCTGACAGAAGAATTCTAAGCGGAAACAGCGGGCATTCAGATATTATAACTGTTATAACTGAGGCGTTGGTAACAGTAACTCAAAACAACTGCAGTAATTACGTCACAAACATGCTGATGAAGCTATCGCATGCAGTTGACACGCAGCCTCTTCGTTAGAATATTAAAACTAATACGGAAAAACAGATTTTTTTAAATTGTTTAATTTGTTTTTGAAAAAGTTTAATTTGAATTTGAAAAAGTGGAATTTCCTAAATAAAAAGTTTATTTTGAAATAGAAAAAGTTTGGTATGAATTTGAAAATGTTTTGTTTGTTTTGGAAAAGGTTTGCTTTGTTTTGGAAAAAGTTGCAATTAAACTTTAAATGGTTTAATTTGGAATTGAAATCCTATATCCCTGCCTAAATTACTAAAGACCAACAAGGTCAACCCTTGATGGCTAAAAATTTAATTTTTAAATCTTTTTAAGTTTAATTCTTTGTTGTTTTTTTGGAAATGATAAACTTTTCAACATTATTGATAAAATTTAAGAAGCCACCATTGGCCACCATTGCTTACTTACGGTACACAGTTTTCCACCAAATTTCGCAACAATTTCCCAATTAATGGAACAAGTTTTAGTATGAAGTTTTATTCCACAAAGTTTTTTCTATCAAAACTTGTCAGTTCCAGTAAAATTTACAAAATGATCTCAACTAATTTTGTGTCAAATTTAATTTACCATCTTTTTGTTCTACTCATTATTTCGTAAATGCTAAACCCTCTTCAAAATACATATTTGAAAAATACGTAAAAGCTCCTATGAAAGCTGTCACTACCGGAGGCACGCCAAAATTTACTGAGATCTCTCAATTTGTGGAAAAAGCTTAATAATCAACTTTGAACCCGATAATCCAATTGGTCTGGGCTAACAGGGCCGAATTTTGCTTAAATTTTGGAAACTGATCTGTCTCGCTATCGGTTGCAAATTTAAATGATTTACTTTTTAAAATATTTACTAAAACGAAAAAGCCTCTTTTGGGGGCTGTCACTTGCGGTGAAAAAATTTCAGCCAAAAATCTTTAGGCTCTCCCAATTTGTAAGAAAAGCTTAAATATTAAGTTTCATCCCGATCAGGAAATCCACCACGGCGGCAGAGAACCGACCGACGTTTAGTCGGCACGGTACCACATGCACACTTACGCACACACACAGACAGAGAGTTTTTAAAAACTACTTTTTGACGACATATAGCGAAAGGTTAATTTTGAGGTCTACCTAAATTAGTCTAGAACAAAGTAACATTCCATTGAACTTTCGCTTAGTGAACAATACGAATATGTGTCTATCAAATATACAGGAGTACTATAGAAAATGTATACGGACATTATATATTGAGAATGTGTCTACGCAGGCCTATGAAACGTTAACAAAAAATATGGTATGGTATAATAAGAGATTTGAGTGTGTAAATCTCTCACAATATAAAGCAAATCAAGCTAACAAATGAATTTTAAAGTGGCTGAAACGAGGAGGAACCTGATGTTGATGATTCTTGGACCAGAAGAGTCTATAAAGGGTGTCCCAAAATTTATGTAAGATTTGAATTAAATAGAAAAATAATTAATTTAGTGTTTGCAACAACAAAAATAAAACAGTTTGAAAGCTGACATTTTAGAGTTAGTAAATATGAAGCGTTACACGAAAGAAACCCGCGTTTTCATTGTTGAAATTTCTAAAATAATGAAAGTTTGAAAGTTGATTTTACGAGCAAAATCATTCTCAGAAATGACGTTTATTTTCACCAGACTTACTACATTTGGGATTCAGAGAATACACGTGTGATTGTTGAAAATCTATTACATCCACAACTTGTCACTATTTTGTGCGGATTTTGGGCTATTGGCGTCATTGGACAATCTTTTTTTGAAAATGAGGCTAACTGTTACTGGTGCTATTTCCGATATGATAACCGAGTTCTTTTTGCCTAAAATGAATGTTATTGATGTGGACGACATGTGGTTTTAACAAGATGATGCGCCATGCTATACTGCTCGTCAAACAATCCAATTAATGCATGAGATATTTCCTGGTTGTGTATATACACTTTCGTTCCGGTTATCCAAATTGGCCCCCTAGATCATGTGATTTAACAACATTGGTTTTCTTTGTATGGAGTTATTTGAAATCAATCGTCTATGTCAATAAACCAACATCACCCGTGCATTAAAGGAGGGCATTACCCTATCCTATTACTTTATGTTTCAATAAAAAAAAAAGAATTAAAAAAACTGTGTTTTCTATTTAATTCAAATCTTGCGTATATTTTGGGAAACCCTCTATATTGAGAGGGATTAATTCAACCCAAAAAATACACTGGGTTTTGAATTGGGTGACTGTACCTCTTTTTGGTATGGAACGGATTACAGTGCGAGATGCTTTGAAAAGTTGACTAAATTCAAAGAATTTGTGAATGAAATGAAAGAGAGGTTGCAGACAGAAGGAGAGATCGGATTTTAAAACCACACAAAGGATGGTCTTGAAAAATATTAATGTTTTTTCCAATATTTATCTACATGTTTTCCAATATTTATCCAATAAAAGTGATTCCCGAAAAAAACAAATGAATTATTGTGTAGATGTGGAAGGGTATACAGATTTTAGTAAAAACAGGGATCGAGTCGATGTAGGAATTTTTATTCAAAAATGAAAAAATGTGAAAACGGCGAAGTTACATGAGTGCATCTTAGTATAATGAATGCAGAGTTGAAAAGGATTATTGAAATGATCAAGCTAACAAAGGTGGATTAATTAATCAGGATTGGAGAACTCATGGCAAGGTGTATGTAAAAATGCTGTATAAGTAACTTTAACCTTGTAAGAGTAAGGTTATTCTTCAATGGATACATCCATACATCGAAGGATTAGAGGCAGTGAAAGTTCCGATATACTGGCCAAACGGTGTTGTATGATTGAAACTGTAACAGCATATGAATTCATGGACCCAAGAGATGTACTGTGATTATATCAGGTGAACCTGTAGCTAGAAACTTTATGAGTTTGTTAGTTTTCTTTTGAGTCAAATATTTATAAGGTACTCAAACAAAGTACCAGAACAATATGAACGATGAAGCTTTAGAGATTGAAACATAAGAATTGGACAGAACTATTCAACAAATGTTGTGAAAGCTGCTTCATTGTGGAGGACATCAAACATTTAATTCTGATTTGTTCGGCATTGAATCAGAGCAGGGAAAAAATTGTTGTTTAAGTTTAACTGAATTGTTACAAATGAAAATAAAGGATTATAAGGATGAAACAAAATTTATTAGAATAAATCACATAGAAGTGTGGATCGATTCAAGGAAAGTGAACAGAAGAAAAAAAAATAAATTATTATTTTTGTAATTGGACCAAATGGCACCAATTTTTTGAGGCCTAGTGCCACATAAAAAATAAAAAAAAACATTAATCCTTTTTTAACGTGATTGAAATTACAGGGAAATTGAAATTTAACTGCACTTTAATTCATAAAATATATTATAATATTTTTAAGAAGGAAAACGTAGTATAGTGTTGGCGCATTTGCTCTATTTTTATAAATGAATAAAGGCCCATAATTATGTAGATTATGGCTTGCTAATTTTAGAAGTTTTATCAAACATTTCATGCCTTTAGTAAAACAATAAAAATGTTCAATTCCAAAAAGCAATATCAGAACCAAAAATTTAGTTTTTCGCACAAGCGGTCTCTAACATTAATCGCAATTTTATAAATGGTTTTCCCTTCATATTTATGTGCATGATAATCAAATTGATTTGTTTCATTTTCTCTACCATGAAAAGTTTTACTAGAAATTCTAAATGGATCGAACTTTTTGTTAGCCAGTTTATTTAATCGGTACATTATAATGCTTTTTGTTAAATTCATTGACTTTTTTTTAGTAAATCGAATTAAATAAACTACCTAAATCAACAATGTTAAACCACAATCCGATTTAAGTTACTTAATCAAAATAAAATAAAAAAAAACTATTTAATGCTTTTAAAATTATTCAGGGCGAACCTGAATAATCAATTTATATGTATATACGTAAATCCTCCCACCTCACCAAATAAATTGAAACTTGTGACACGAAATACGATAATTTAGCAACCCATAAAGTTTCTCCTTATACTATATTCATTCTACACGTAAAGAAATAAGCTTAGAACAATAAACAACACAATCTAACCTGTTGAATTCATAAAAATTAAAACTTTTCACCATATACGATAATACCACAGTGTTTTGATGTTCTAATTTTAACCTGATTGATCCAAAGGCAAAGGAAAAAAACGAAACAAATATGAAAATTTTATACGAGAGAAGGAATGTTGTGTGGTACGAGTAGATAAAGAAACGGAAAATCAATTTATCATCATCTCGATGTTCCTTTTCATCAAACATACATTATTATTCTTATATTATCTGATATATCTACGCATTTCTAGCAGACACATATTAATGAATTACATTATAATTTACAAATACTTGTTGTAAATTTTCTGTTGATAACTGACAATATTTTGTATCGACGGGTGTGGAGAGGATTTGAAATCTTATTTTCGTATGAAATTGGTTTGTAAATTCTAATCACGTACATTTGACATATTAGATTGTGAACTATATTCATGGTATAGTAAGTACTCGTAGTACCTTCAGTTATATATCTAGACATTCAATTTTTCTTGTGGGACACCATCTTACATCGCTTTGTGATTTAACAATCCTTTAATTTTAATTAAAGTTGTTTATATTGTACAAGTGGTAAAACACGAATGAAAGCTACTACCAAACTTTAATTATGTATATTTTATGTGTTGAGCATTTTGTGGTTTAAAATAAATTATGAGGTTTATCCGTATATGCAGACAGTATTACCCAGCGAGCGTCATAAACAAGGTTTTCTGAGAAAGACCGAAACGGCAAAATATGAAAATATTATAGTATTATGTATTTCTAAAACAAAACAATTTTGACGAAATAGTAGAGCTTTTATAATTCTTCGCCTGAAGTTTGGTTTTTTGCCTATTTTTTATAAGGGCAATGGGAATAAGTTCGACTATACATACATACATACCTTCCTATTTTGAAATATGTATGTACTTGCTTCCATACATTATTACAACACATGTTTTAATTTCTTTGGTGGCTATGACTCTTATGCCGTTATTATAAATGTGCTTTCTTAAATAATAAACTATATAGAGATAATACTTAATTATCTTCAGTTTCAGAAAAAGTTTATACAGCAAATAATTCGTTCAGACATTCGAGTTAAGCTAGGTATACCAAATGCCTGTCAATTATATGACAATGAAGTACATTTAGATGACCTATGTTGTACCATCGCCGAAGTAGGCGACCCTATTACGCTACAAGGACTTATAAATAAGTTTTCCATCGAAATACCTGTGTAGAAAAACTACTTTATCTGTAACACGACTGGAATTAAATAATATTAGCTGTGTTTCTTGACGCTTAATCTGATCGGGTTCAGTTCACGCTTACTAGATTTTAAATCAAAATTAGTGAGCTAAAACCAACTTCACGTTTTCCATATAAAATTTGAACTGATCCAAATCAATGCTGTGTCATAAAACACAGCAATTGTAAACATTTAAATTTTTTTAAGGTAATGCCTTTAAAAGTGCGTTATACGTATTTTAAAATATAAGATCTAAAATTTAGTGAAAAGCCAGACATTTCAAATTTAAAAAACCATTGATTACCGTATTTAGTAGTGTTGACGCACTTGCTATACTTTTATAAATTAATAAAGGCCCAATTATGTAGACTACGGTTTGCTAATTCCAGAAGTTTTGCCAAAAATTGCCAACCATCCTGCAGGGTGGTCCAATTATCGTTTGTAATTTAATATGCGGTTAAAAAAAATTCAACGGAGTCAAATCGCAGCTGCATGGTGGCCAATTGACATCTCCACGAAAGACACGTTGTGGAATCGTGTTGAAAGCAAATGTCGAGTAGATCCTCTTCTAGAATTTTTGGTCACAAATACTCGTTTATCATGACTTGGTAAAGCTTTCCGTTGACTGTAAGGGCGGTTCCTTGTTCATTTTTGAAAAAATGATGCCGCCGGTCCAAAATCCACACCAAGCATTCACTCGTTGTGCATGCCTCGGCTTCTCCATGGTTACTTGTGAATTTTCTGAGCCCTAAATGCAACAATTTTGCTTGTCGACGTTACGTCCGAGGTAAAAATGAGCTTCGTCGGAAAAGATGATGTTGCGGTAAAAATGCTCATTTTCTTCTAAGCGTTCCGCAGCCCAATAAGCGAACCGAAAACGTTGCGGATGGTCATTTTGCTTCATCTTCTGAATAATTGAACTTTGTACGACTTTATACTGAGGTATAAAGCACAATTCTAATCGCAGACCTGCATGAAATGTTTAATTCTTAAGCATGATGGCGAGTTGATATCAATGGATGCTCAGACACTTTCGGAGCAACAGAAGTTGGGAAGACTTACCACTTTGAAAATAAGTTTTCAATATTTAACAATTTTGTTCAAGCGTAAAGCAACCCATTTCGCAAATGTTAAACATTATACTATTTTTTTGCCACACTCGAAATAACCGGTAGTTGAAAGTGAAAACGCGTACATTCCTAATCCATGAAAGGTTACGTAATGGCTTAATTCGTAAGCCCTGGAAAGTTTCGTGCATTCAACCAATTTTTAAAGCATGTAAGAGGATTGAGGTACGAATTTTCGAGGAATAGCCATTCTTTCCGTCATACCAAAACTTTTTGAAATTAATTATATTTCCGGTAGCATGGGTTTTACCCATAGAGGTCTACAGTTACACACCTTATTTACAGTTGTAACTTATTTGATAGTTTAAAATCTAGACCACAATTTCCCGTTGTCTAGTCAGTTTTCCCGAAGGCGCTCGACAAGCTTAATCACTCAATTTTTATCACTAATAGTTCAGACATTTGAGGTTCCAATTCATTCCCCACTGAATGGTTGCTCTTTTACTTTTCAGACCACCGATAAACATATTCATGCTGTTTGTAGGACGAAGTTATTAACAAAGTGAAATTCAAATCTGATCTGGGGCCCTATTCTTGAAATCGGTGGAAATTTCCCCAATCGGAATACAATTTGCTTTGCTCCACATTATTCTAATTTTTCGCCTGCTATTTTAATCAGTTTTACAAATTTGTTTCCAAGCTTACTAATATTTTGTCTCCCTACAAAGCGAAAAATTTCAAATCGGTTTGCGAAGGCGGAATTTTTGCCTTAGTAGGGAGAAAGAGTTGTGTTTCTTAATTTAAAAAAAGAAAAGATATTTAAAATTGATTAAAGTAGTCGTCGAAAAATTCGAATAATATGGGGAATTTCAAAGCAAATTGTATTCCGATTGGGAAAATTCCCCCCGATTTCAATAATATGGCCCCAGTGGCACTACTTTGGTTTTTCTTGGAAATAAGGGATTAGGAAAAACATTTTCATAGCATTTTTGTCCAAATTGTATTTTTCTGGTCAATATTTCAAGGACATTTTTGTCTGATTTTAGTTTAAATTTTATTTTTGAGAGAGCAGAACAAAACAAAATAAAACACACATACATAAATGTTTACATTATCTATTACGACTAGTTGGCCTTGAAATAATCAAAAAACCAAAAATCTCGTGTGACATCAGCCATTGGGAAACTTTTGTTCCACAAAATTTTTATAGGGAAAAATATTTTCCCATTTAACTTTATTTCGAAAATATTTTCCCTATATTAACTTATTCTCTCAGCAGCTCTATTCTGGTTTTCCTATAGGAAAAGGAATTAGGAACAATATTTACATAGCATTTTTGTCAAAAATATCATTTTCTAGCCTTCTGAGAAATCATGTTTGATCTAAAATTTTATAATTTATGAAATATTTTTTTCCGTATCGAAATTGAATAGGAAAAATATTTCCAATCAGTAGTCCAGCAAAATACAATTTAAACAAAAATATTATGAAAATCTTTTTCCCAATTCCCAGGGTAAACAAGAAAAGTGCCACTGGGAGTAGTTTTTTCAACCGACGCGACTTTTAACAGGCATAACGGACATCTGATTTTATACTTCCGCCTTATCAAAATCGCTATAAATTATTAATTTATTTATTTAGCTAACAGTATTATCATACATCTGGTATTAAGAAAAATCAATTCAGTTTTATGTAATTACAATTTTTAAAGTAAATTTTTTAATCACCATATTAAATTCGTCCCTAGATAAATTAAAATTGAACACGGCAAAAACATTTAAACACACGAATTGAATTAAAAATCGGCTCCAACATACGAAAGTTCGAACCATTGAAGTGCAGATCTGTCAAAAATATTGAAAATAAGGACGCAGTAGTTGTCAACAATCAAGGTAGCCCAATATTTACGAAAACATAGTGTTCCGGGGCGAAATTATTTGCGAAACTATGCGAGCTTGTTAACCTTATTTCCGTGGTACAAAAAAATCATATACACATTTTCCAACATCGCTAAATACATTTCATGCGATGATGATCGAACTCAGCTAGAGTTGTGATAATAAATAGAGAATGTGTCGGTTTAGGCAGAGATCAACAGTGCCGGTTGAGCAATAGTGCAGAAGGCGACATTTTAGTCGATAGAGGCAACTAATCGGGTTAGTAGATCGCTGTACGAACTCACGAACTAGAACTTTTTTCGTATAAATTGTAGGATCTAATACTTTAGAAAACAGGTTCTCTTGTATATTGATTTTAAAGCTAATAAGACTTAGTCTTAGCTCTTTTGAATGATCCGTCTTTCATAGTCTATCCCCCTGGTGTACTGAAGCGCCATTAATCTTGTTACGATACGAATTTGAGAGCGGCCGAGTGCAAAATATACAATTATTATACCCAACTATGTGTATAGTTTTTCATACCCATCGTTTACTCTATTCTGCAGCACAAAATTGATTTACGTTAGCTATTTGGAATTTTTTTAAAAAGTATAGCATTTAGAGATAGGTATTATTATGAACTAAAAAATTCTAAATAAATTTTGCAGAAATATCATCAAATCAATTTTCCAAAATATAAGCGGAAATAACAATTTTTGACAAAAAATGGTTTTCAACAAGCTTTTCCATAAACCAAGAGGTCCCACTAAATTTTGGCCAAATCAGTTCAGAAGTGACAGCTTCCATATGAGTTTTTTATTTTTCCACCGGAAGTGACAGCTTCCATAAAAGCTTTTTCGTTTTTTGTAAATATTTTTAAAGTATACCATAAAAAAAAAATTATGAACTGAAACATTTTAAATAAAATTTGCAACATTATCGTTCCAAATTATTTTTTTCAAAATTCAAAAGTGTTTTGAAAAAAAAAACGTTTTTAACAAAACAATCTGCTCTGTACAGCATCAATCAATCGTGATTAAACTTGATACCTAAGCTGTTTCTATTAGTTGGGAGATTCCAGTGAATTTCGCCGAAATTTGTCCAACTGAAATAACCGCTTGCACTTGAGATTTTTCATTTTTGCATCGGAAGCGGCAGATTTCATGAGAGTTTTTCGTTTTTGTAAATATTTTGAAAAATATAGCATTTACGAGAAAAACGGCCATGCACTAAAAGATTTTAAATAAAGTTTTGCAGCAATATTGGCTAAGCAAAATTTTCTATAATTTTACCGGAATTTACATTTTTCGACAAAAAAAAAACTGTTTTTCAATTAAAATAAAAATTTCATATTTGAGTGTTTCATAAAATTTGGAGATCACAGTGAGATTTAACCAAAATCGGTCTAGCGGAGCTGGCACGGAGCTTTTTCGGTTTTTTGTAAATATTTAAAAAAAAAATTTCAATCATGAAAACTTAAACCAAAATTACTTTTACTTTCTTTTACAAAGTAAAAGTGGATATAGTATTCATGAAAAGTTTCAACCTCGAGATTTTTACAGGTTTTCCATATTCGCTATAATTGTCGAAGTAAAAAAAACAGTTTTTAAAAATCTATGTGTGCGTGCATGCATATGTGCGGGTGTCAGTGCCTGGTATCGCGCAGACTAAATAACTAAATATTTGTGTCCTCTCTATAGCCCAAATGGTTTGACTGATCGAGATGTAATGTAATTTTATGGCGGAATTGTTTCACCGAAAATATTTAATATATATTAATATTTTTAAAAGCCTATGAACTTAAAGGTTCTTAAATGTTTTTCAACAAAAAACTCGACCCTGCGCTCGTACAGTCCAGACGGATTAATTGATTTGAACGAAAGTTATCATAGTTAATATTTTCCATTAATTGGAAGATCCCAGTGATATTTTGCCGAAATTGGTCCACTGAAAGACCTGCATTTATCGGAGCTTTTTTAGTTTTTGCAAATATTTTATACACTCAGAAAAAAAATATGATAAATGCATGATTGCATTTACCATATTATGATAACAGTAAATTACTGTAATATTCTCTATCATACAATGATTAGAAATACTATCAAACTTATATTATATGATTAATATCTTCATTGTGTGGTAAATACAATTATTTAAATGATTGATTGTATCATGATAAGATACTCTTGATCATTTTTCTTCATCTTATTCGTCATAACAACGATAATCACTTCTAAAAAAAAAATTTTCACGATCAGGAATATCATATTATGATACAATCAATCATTTAAAATAAATAATTGTATTTAACACGCAATGATGATATTAATCATATAAACTAAGTTTGATAGTACTTCTAATCATTGTATTGTAGGGAATATCACAATATTTTAGTATTATCATAATATGGTAAATGCAATCATGTATTTATCATTTTTTTTCTGAGTGTAGTAGAATTTACCAGAAAAACAGCATAGTACAACTTATATACTAAAATATTCTAAATAAAATTTGCAACAATATCGTTCCAATGAAGTATAAAGTTCTAAGAACGGTTGACTGTTGGTTTTCTGAACTTTAAGCAGGTTGGTTCAAATTTTCGCTTTAGAAATTAAATGCGGCGTATTCGAGATCTATGATTATTTGTCGTAAAGGAAGTTGGGTGTTGGATACAACAATTGAACCCTTCTACTTTTATGGCTTGTTGTATCAGTAGAGCAGTAAAGAGTTTACGTGTATAGGTTCAAGCTTCGATTAATAGTCTGTGTAGTCTCGATATTGCAATAAAAGTATGCGGTACACCATTAAACAGCTCAAGTGGTTCAAAGTTGGTTTGTAGCACATAGAACAAGATTACTGCCCGGTTCATGGTTGTTTATAATTAAATACAAAATAAAAAAATTCCCGGATAATCAAAATTCTCGGTTAATCGAATATTTGTTATTAGAACTAAAACAAATCCCGGTTAATCAGATGAAATTCAGATTAACCAACAGACTAAAAAATCCCGAATAATCGATGTTCACGGATAGTCGGATCCCGGATAATTGAGATTCAAGTGTAGATCCAACGTATATTTTCCAATTTGTATAAACTAAAACCACCAAATTTTAAAGCTCTACTAGTTTTTATTACATTCAAATAACTCTTGAACACAATGAAATACACTAATCTCTCTTATTGACGAAAAAAATTCTGTGATTAAATCAACAGTTTGATGATACGAGTAAGCAGCAAGTGCTATATCAACAAAATAAAATAAAATAAAATAATATTTACTGCTTCTTAAAAGCTTTTATAATAAAGTCTTGTTGTATAAAGCAAGATTTAAAGCAAAAATGAATTTATAAACATCAACATTTTTAATATTAAACCAGTTTTATGGTGATAAACTTTGCATACATTAAAAAGTTTTAAAAAATAAGCAATCAAACTTTTATGTGTTCATGAAATGAAATATTGTGCTTAATCGTTGTTGGATAAGATAAATAATTAAATATTTATTGCATGCATCTGGTTTTAATGATGTTTTAGCAAGATTCGAAAACTTTGTACTTATATTTGTAATATTGTACGAGATATTGGTAGTTTCAAAAATCAATATTAATAGGTATTAAATTAATCGATTTGAAAGGATAGTTACTTTACCAACAATTGCAAACAAAATGGAATAGTTACCTATTGTGAGTCATAGTCCTCGGAGAACGGAACGTCGCTCAGCCAAAATTGGTTGAATTGGAAATTTTCGTGACATTAAGTATAAACATTTTAAAATTTCTTAAATTCTGAATACAAAAAAAATATGATTAATTAGCATATCGCCAAAAAATTAAGCTCTATCTTTTTATTGTCGCGGACCATCGTTTTCTATTCTTCAACATGATCACTTTTTAAATTAGTAGCTTGCTGGGGCTTAACTTCTCGACGGCTTCATATAGGTGAATCGGTACGAAGAATAGGTACTATTAATTTGAAATTTTTGATGTGTAAACATCTTTACGCGCGCCTACCAAAATTTTTGATGTGTAAACATCTTTACGCGCGCCTACCAAAATTTTTTGTATTAGAGTAAACTTGTAAATGAAACGAACGGAAATGACGTATACCTACTTCGTTTGAAAAAAAAGCAAGAAACTCAACAAAAACAATTTTTACTATACATGGCATGCTTTTATGTATATGTATAATAGTAGGGAAAATGAAAAAATTAATTTAATGAATGAAATAAAGTTCACTAATAAAGAGAAACCATCTACATTTCCATCGATCAGAAAAATCAAAAAAAAATTACGATACAAAATACAAATTACGATTACGAAATTGCATACTCATACGATTAAAAACACAGTCAACAACTGCTGTATATTGCTTTATCACGAGTGACGAGTCTGTAGCAGTGCTGTCGTTTTATAAATTGTGTGAGTAGTACAATTACCCAAAAATAGTAGTATTTTCAACCCAAGAGTAGCACAAATTATAAAGTTGTTTTTAATGTTTGTTTAAGTTTTTATTAATTAAAAAAACTATAATATAATAAAAAAAAATATAATAAATAAAAAATTAACAGCCTCATTTTATTCACTTTTTCGATTTTGGCAAAGTCAAGTTATTAAACTAGTATAATATGTAAATAATATGTATCTATTCAATACTTAAAATAAAAAAAAAAATATTGCAAAATAAAGGGCTTATAATTTAATGTACTTTGATATTAATACTTTTGAAGGAATCCATTTTTCTGTTTCTCTATCGTTAAGCAATTCTTTCGCCATTAAAATAGAGTTTACTGTTGAGGTGAGCAGTGAATTTCGTTTTTTATCCTTGATTAAAGCAACCTCAGAAAATTTTCTTTCCGCAGTTGCACTGCTGTGAGGAAACGCAATAATCGTGCCAATGAACTTTCGAATTTTCGGAAACATATATTCATTTAAAGAATTTTTCAACGAAAATATGTTACCCCAAAATTGTTCTAAATCCAAATTTTTATCATAGAATGTTTGATTTATTAGGCATCTCCATTCTTCATCCAAAAGTTCGATGCTCTCTTCTTCTACCAAATTTGGAAATAATGCCATCAGTGGAACTAAACTCTGCGTCAAACATTCAGGATTAATTCCACGCAGTTCCAATAAAACAGCATCGTCAAATTTAATTCGATTTAAAATTTGTTTACAAACTTCCACATAATATGATTGGCAATTTTTCTTAATTTTATATTTTTCTTGATCCTCCAGCGCATTTATTAATATTTCAGCTTTTGCCCCAATGTATACATCCTTTAGATTCAAATATACATCATCATTTTCGAAATTTATCTCGTTCTTCAATGCTTTTTCATAATACTCTATTTTGATGAAATTTTGAACAATGGTTTTAAAATAAGTTGTTATTGTAGGTAGCAAAATATGAATCCGAGGAGCTTCGGCCTGGAACTCAACGTTGATTTTGTTTATTAAACTTAAAATATATGTCAAAAAGCAAAAGTAAGTTTTATTTTTATCATTCATTTCAAACGAAATATTTTTTGCTAAATCGGCATTCCTTTCAAACTCATACGATATAAATAAATGTTGCAGTGGAATCCACTGCTCCAAGATGCGTTTCATGACGTTTTCGATAGAAAGCCACCTGGTAGAAGCTACTTTTAGAATTTTATGATTCTTAACGGAAAAATATTCTTGAAACTCTCTAAGTTCATTTTGTCTCTTGGAACTGTGGCTAAAAAACGAATATATGTTTCTGGCTAGAGATTCTAAATTTTGAGGGAGTTTTTTTGAAGCAGCCGCGGAACATAAGTGCAGGGAATGGCATATACATCCCATGTAATAAACATTCGGTTGTTGTGTTTGAATCAACGCCTTAACACCCGATTTTTTCCCCATCATAACTGAGGCGTTATCCGATGCAAATCCCACCAAATGCTCGAGTGGAACGTTCAAATTTTTAAAAAGATTCGTAATAGCGTTATAAATAGAATGACTATCCGAATTATGTAATTTTAATAGTGCTAAAAATCTATCTCTGACTTTACCTTTGATATAATCAAAATATCTGACAACTAAAACCAGGCATTTGCTCGTGCTTATATCAGTTGTTTCGTCGATGATCAGAGAAAATGGTTGAGTTCTCAAAATTTCAGCAATCTCTTCAAGTCCTTCTTCTAAAAGAATTGTGTTTGTAGTTTCGGTTGCCTTCGTCTTGCCGCATTTCAACTCCTTCGCAATTTGTGAATCTGGAGCCACTACCTTTATTAATGCTATCACAGCCTTTATTAATGAAAACGGCAAATTATGTTCAATCAAAAACATGATTATACGGAGCTCAGCGGTTTTTATTAAATTTTTTTGTTTTTCATATGTTCGAATTTTTTCGAGGTTATCTATTAATGGTTGGTTTTTTAATGATTTAACTAATTTTTGGTGTTGGCTTGAATTCTCGTGTCTTACAAAAAGCGTAATGTTGTTTGCCAAAAAAACTTTACAAAACCTACAATAAGCTTGGGGAATATTTTTCGATCCAAACTTTTCTACAAGCCAATTAAATTTTGCCAGCCAAACTGGACGAAATTTCTGGATTCTTTTAGAAGTGGAAATATTTTTTGTTGTTTCCTCATCGCTGTCTTCATGAAAATCCACTTCATCGGTTAGACTGGCAGGAAGTTGTATGTTTTGAACTGTTGTTGATGTAGATGCTCTTATTTCCACTTCATGTGATAATTTTTCTTGTCCGGGTTTATCTATTTTTTGTTGGATAAGAAACCTAAAATATTTATAATATATAATAATTAATAATCGTAATTAAGTTATTAGTTCCAGTAACTTACTTGTCCATTTTTAACTGAAAATTGAAAATTCGATATTCTGATCAAACTTAAACCAATTACCAACACCACACATGAAAAATAAAATAATTTGACATATAAAACGCAAAATAATAAAAAAGTCTTGCCATGGCGAACAAAATTTCCTTAAAATGATAGAAAAATATATCGAAAAAGACTTGCCATGTGAACAAAATTATATTTGAGCTCCTTGTTTTTTGCTCAGTTTTGATTATTTGTTTTATAAATAATTCGACGTTTGGAATTTTCATCAAAACTAATTGAGACTGATACACAATACAAACAGTAATAAATAGTAGTATAATTTGAATGAGCGAAGTACAGAAGTATGCAACGTAAAATAGTAGTACAATACTACTATTGTAGTACATTCGACAGCGCTGTTCATCACGTCGGCTATCAATGATCATGTCTTCTACTGAATGGGGTTATAATGACATCTCGTTTTTAACATTGAACTATCAGAGTCTCAAGTCACAGTCACGCAGGTATGCTCAATTCATTTGGTTTTCGAGACCTGGCTGCGCAATAATGAACTTGTTAATATTCCTACGTTTGAATGCTGTTTTCAGTTCAATAGAGATGGTCAGTGGGCTGCCGGAGTAGCAATTCCGTCAAAAGATCCATAAAATGAGCATAGTGGACACAAATAATTTGCCGTACTTTTTCAAAACCAATATTGACGTAACAAATGGACTGGCGAATGGAACTATGGGCTGTCTAAAGTATATCGAATGCATAGGCATCCTAACCAGGACAACGAGAACGATGAAAACGTCGACAGTAAAAAATGTCAAACGACTCTGGATGGATTTCGGTTCAAATTCACAAGTTGGCAAGAAGGTCAGGTGGCTTGAAGCTGGATGGGCGCAGAAAACGGATATCGACCGATGTTTGGTGCCCATTTCTTGAAAAAGCTCAACTATTAATCGAAACAACAATTAATGTTAAGCATAAACAACAATTAATGTAAAGCGTCGTACCTTCATGTGCCACCACAATTCATGCATCACACGGTGGTACCTACAACGAGATAGTCAGTATATACTCTTACGATAAAAGACACAGTTTAACAAATTGTGTATATTGCTTTAGCACGAGTAACGAGTCTCGAAGGACCGTTCATCATGTCGGCTATCGATGATCATGTCGTCTACCATGGGCGTAAAAATGGGACCTCAATGGGTCTTCTTCAAAATTAGCTATCGCGCCTCACCACAAATCCGCTTTATCCGTTGTAATGGCGAATTTTGTACGAGATAATAATGACGTCTGGTTTTTAACATTGAACTGTCAGAGTCTTAGGTCATACACATCACCCCGACCTAACTGACACAGTCACGCAAGGATGCTCAATTTTCTTGCTTTTCCAGATCTGCGTTCAGTTCAAGAGAGACGGTGAGTGAGCTGCCGGAGTAACAATATATAAAAATTCAAATAGAATACTCATACCATACAGTCACCTCGCATAAAGAAATCATCGTTGGACAAACAATTGGTATGAGCGTAACAACACAACTCATTGATGATATATATACGGCTGAACTTCAGCTTCTCAATGGGAATAAGATGCTTTCTGTAGTTGTGTTAACCTCGCCGAATAAATCGTTCGAAGACATAATGAAGTTCATACATTTCGTCCTTGGCCCCATATTCTAAAAGAATTTCAAAAATCCTCCAAGAAGACTATCCGATGATTATGAGCGGAGATTTCATTATTAATTTTGCTGTTCCTCAAGCTGAACCTCTTATGAACTTCCTGCGACACGAATTCGATTTGCACATGAACTCAGATCGAAATATATGTATCTACTACTAGATACGGGACGGCCATTGTGGAGTTTTACAATGAAAATTAGAAAAGTTAGAGTCGACAGTATATGTGTCTTATTTTAGCTACCATAATCCAATTGCGTCGATTATACCGAAATAGTAATAGACCAATTTAACGATAATAAACAAATGAAAAACTCTGGTTAGTAAAATTGCATTCCTTCTTTCTTCAAAGTAAACTGTACCCACGTACTATACACACGCCATGTTTACACATCTCCTTGAGAGTACTAATGGACTCACTCATTTTTTTTGTATTAGAGTAAACTTGTAAATGAAACGAACGGAAATGACGTATACCTACTTCGTTTAAAAAAAAGCAAGAAACTCAACAAAAACAATTTTTGCTATACATGGCATGCTTTTATGTATATGTATAATAGTAGGGAAAATGAAAAAATTAATTTAATGTGGTACCTACTCACGGTGGTACCTACAACGAGATAGTCAGTTAACACAGTTAACAAATTGTGTATATTGCTTTAGCACGAGTAACGAGTCTCGAAGGACTGTTCATCACGTCGGCTATCGATGATCATGTCGTCTACCATGGACGTAAAAATGGGACCTCAATGGGTCTTCTTCAAAATTAGCTATCGCGCCGTACCACAAATCCGCTTTATCCGTTGTAATGGCGAATTTTGTACGAGATAATAATGACGTCTGGGTTTTAACATTGAACTGTCAGAGTCTTAAGTCATACACATCACCTCGACCTAACTGACACAGTCACGCAAGGATGCTCAATTTTCTTGCTTTTCCAGATCTGCGTTCAGTTCAAGAGAGACGGTGAGTGAGCTGCCGGAGTAACAATATATAAAAATTCAAATAAAATACTCATACCATACAGTCACCTCGCATAAAGAAATCATCGTTGGACAAACAACTGGTATGAGCGTAACAACACAACTCATTGATGATATATACGGCTGAACTTCAGCTTCTCAATGGGAATAAGATGCTTTCTGTAGTTGTATTAACCTCGCCGAATAAATCTTTCGAAGACATAATGAAGTTCATACATTTCGTCCTTGCCCCATATCCTAAAGAATTTCAAAAATTCTCCAAGAAGACTATCATCTTTTGCTGGTGATTATGAGCGGGGATTTCAATATTAATGTTGCTGTTCCTCAAGCTGAACCACTTATAAACTTCCTGCGAGACGAATTCGATTTGCACATGAACTCAGATCGAAATAT
Source organism: Nephrotoma flavescens (assembly GCA_932526605.1). Lineage (NCBI taxonomy): Eukaryota > Metazoa > Arthropoda > Insecta > Diptera > Tipulidae > Nephrotoma > Nephrotoma flavescens. The sequence goes on along the minus strand of OW052222.1, from coordinate 155,609,054 downwards.
ATTTACTACTAGATATGGGACGACCATATTGTGCAGTTTTTCAATGAAAATTTTTAAAGTTAGAGTCGACAGTATATAATATATCTTATTTTAGCTACCAAAATCCAATTGCGTCGATTATACCGAAAGAGTAATAGACCAATTTAACGATAATAAACAAATGAAAAACTCTGGTTAGTAAAATTGCATTCCTTCTTCCTTCAAAGTAAACTGTACCCACGTACTATACACACGCCATGTTTACACATCTCCTTGAGAGTACTAATGGACTCACTCATTTTTTTTTTATCTCTGTTCCATCTAATTTAGTAATTTTTTAAAATCACGTACATTTAATTTGGAGTTCTATCATATTTTTAATATACAAAGAGAGTTGTATCCCAATCGGTTAGATTGACAATTTTCCAGATGCTTGTCCAAAATGTATGTTAGATGCCAATTTTCATAATTAATCTGAGTTCCCTTTCGAATGATGCGACAAGCACTCGAAAACCAACCTCAATGATATTTATTAAAAACCGTTTGACCCGAAAAACCCGAAATGAATTTTTTCCAAATAAGGACTAGATGAACAATCGATTCTTGTCGATTCCTGGGGCTTCCTAAATCGTTCGAGCCAAAATAATTTTAAAAAGGGTTCCGGTTCCCTTTATCATTTTTTGTGCTAACCAAAAAAATTAAATAAAGAGACCCGGATCGCACAAGACGACATCAAAATCTTTCGAGGCGGAAGAAATTGTAAAACAGGGACAAAGGAGAAAAAATATCGTCTACTAATACTAAAACTCAATATTATTACTCATAACAAAACCATATATGTAATCACATGGTAACGCAACCAACTTAACATGATGCAACAACTCGAAATATGAGGAAACATAGCGCCATGTACATATGTAATTAACAAAAAATACAAGACAGAACACGAAACAATTTGACGCAGCATAGTACAACTTCAACATGGAACACATGATGCAACATTGCAAAATGTCCAGCAACATCCCACAATCTGGTGCAACATAACGCAACATGGTGCGATATGATGCAACCAAATGTCTTATACCAGAACATGGTAGCAACATCCTACAATATGGTGCAGCAAAACACAACATGTGTTGTTCCACATCATTCACCATATGATGCAACATAACGCAACATTGTGCAGCAACACTCAAAATGGTGCAGCTATCATGCAACATGGTAAAACATTTCGCAACATAACCGCCAATGCGGAGGATTCCTAAATGAATTATCAAGAATTCAGATCTCCTTGTAATCATTGCCTTGCATCCGAAAACCCTGTCTGGCCAAATTTTGTCAAACTCGTGCAAGAAAAATATGTCTTAAAAGACTTAGTTTGATCCCTGCCAAGCACTATTGCTTTGCTTACTGTAATAAAATCAGTAATTTTATTACCGTAATCGGCTTAAATTCTAATTCGGTTGAATTCTCAATCTCCCACCATTGAAAAAAGAAAAAGAAGAAAATAAATGTATTAACTTTCTAGATATAACAATAACCAGGATTAATTCTTCTTTAGATTTCAAAATTTATCGGAAACCCACGTATACAGACGCTGTTATCCCTAGTTCTTCAAACCATCCATCCTCTTAATATTAAAATATCAGCTTATAATTATAACACAGAGCTTAATATAATTCTACAAATTGCAACGAATAACGGATATGCAACTAGGACTATATTAAAGTTATTGAATAAAAAGCTAAAGCGTAAAACTCTAACGGGTATTTATCCACCGGATAGTCCAACGCGGAAAAATTGCCGTGTCGCTTTTAGAGTATATAGGAAAAACGAGCCAACGGATAAGCAACATCGTGTCCAATTATACCAATATTAGTTTTGCTTTTTATAATAAAAACACAATAAAAAAAATGATTTTTAATAATAAACCTAGAGTTGATCGCCTTTCCAGATCTGGCGTTTATAGGATTAATTGCAATGATTGTAGTTTCTCCTATATTGGGCAGACTGGGTACAATTTTGGAGTTACAGCTAAAGAACATTTATCTGGTTGCAATCAATCAACTTTCCATAACCACTTAACTTTAGAAAATCATACAGCTAGCTTGAACAATTTAGTCATATTACATATACAACCTAAAGGCAGACGTTTAGATACCTTAGAGTCTTACGAAATTCGAAAATCAATATTTCTTAACAAAAATATCCTTAACGAACAGAGAGAAATCCGTTTCTCACCAATTACAGACCCCGCCCTTTTTTATAATTTGACTAATACATCGGGTAATTAAATTAAAACTCAGCCGATGTCTAATCGCACATCTGGCGCGATCAATAGATTAATTTTTATTGCTTTTTATTGCTTATTTTTTCTCCTTCCTTTTGCTTATTTTTTGCTTTTTTCTTCTATATATAAAATTTTTACTTTTACAAATCAGTAGATACTCCTGATAATGACCTAACAAGTCGAAATCGATCGAGTGATTTTTTAAACTTTTTGAACAAATTTTTTAATTAAAATATTCAAAAATATAATTCTGCGAAATAAAAAACAAGTGGTTAATAAAATGTGTTTATTAAGTTACAGTAGAACCTTGATTATCTTTATAACGTGTCCTCCTTCTTTGAACTTACGTAAGAGTTACCCTGTATATTTTTCTGTATTTCATAAAACAACAACTGCATTCACAAACAGTAAAATAATTTAAACATTTTTTTTTATTTAATTTTTAACTTAAATTTAATGTTTAATTATTATTATTATTAATACAACTGTGTTATAGGTTCATGTATATTTCAATGATGAAATGTCAAACATGAAAAAAAAATAACAGAAAAACATTAGAAATGTCAAAACACACGGAGGTTTAAAAAGTCATAATTCATAACTGTAGCGTTCCTATTGGAAAACCAAATGAAATCACCAAAGTGAAATAATTACAAAAAATATGATAAGTAAAAAATTATGTGCATGTGTGCATTAGTGATTATAAAAAAAAACATTTAGGCGTAAACAAATATTTAAAAGAATTTTAAAAATACCACCCAAAAGTAAATATATAATGCCCCCCTATAACACGGTACTCTTATAACGCGTTCCCATATTACGCGATTTTATGTCCCTTTAATACGCGGGAGTTCTCCACGTTATGTTTCTGTACTAATAATAAAACGCACATATTTCGTCTGTAACATAGTTTTTCATTAATATTCGATTTAAACCCCGTTTAACGAGAAAAGTAAACCGTGAATCATTTGTATACATAATACGGGGTCATACGAGCGTGTTGCACGAGTATTCTCGTACAACGCGTTTTTCTATAATGCGGAACTAATCTACTGTGTTATAGAGGAGATTAATGTATTGTATACCTTTAACATTTTTAACTAATCTATCGTACCAGTACTTTCAAAATACTATACATTTTTAACAATTAAGAATATTGCTTAAAAACAATATTAAAAAGTAATCTTAGTAAAATTAAATTAAAATTTGATGAATATTATGAATTTCGTCATCAATCTCGTCATGCTTTTATGTTACATTTGTCAAATGCCATTGTTCATGATAATCTTCAGTATTTTGAAATACATAATCGAGATTTTTCCCGATTCTCATCAATCTTGTTATGTTTTCCAGAAAGATCTATAAACTGCCAATGTCAATGATGATCTTCAGAATTTTTAAATAGTTCTGGCATGGGAAAATATAGCCCGAACCGTGTGATATTTTGCCCAGTTCTCATCAATAAAACGAGATTTTTTCATTGCCATCTCTCAATCCACATGGACATTGGTATTTTATAGATCTTTTTGGAAAACATAAGAAAATTCAACAAAGTTTAATTTAACTTTAAGTTTATATTTGAGACATTAATGTTTTTACATCACATTATTAACACTTACAAAATTAATTAATTAAACAATAATGAAAGTCTACAATAAGTCTTCTGTTGAATAGGCTTATTAGAAACTTGCTTGAATTATTTTGATGAGTTACTAGTTGGGGAGCAAGCCTCCCGTAAAAGTCAAGCAAGTCTACAATAAGTGCAACCGACAGGAGGCTTATTGTAGACTTCCAAATAAGTCACTCTCCACAAAATAAGTCACGAATTGCACCGCAGCAAAAATAATACAATACATATGTTTATTTTTGGGTGGAATTTTTGAAATTCTTCTAAAAATTCATTAACGCCTAAATGTTCTCTTTTTTGTGTATAATCACTTATACATACACACACACTCAGTTTTTACTTAGGATTTTTTAGGAATTATTTCACTTCAGTTTTTAATTTAGATTTTTTAGTTAGTTTGTAACTGGTAATTCCATATTTTTTTTAGACAGAAGTAGTGTTAAAATATCATTTCGCCTCAATGTTTGCTTCAATGTTGATAGCACTAACCCTAGCATACCACTACACTGCATGTGACAGGAATGTGACATTTTTCCTAAACTTTTCCTAAAAACATTTTACACTTAGGACAGGTTTAGCAAATATTTCACGCGCATATGAGATCTCAGTTATCCTAATATAATACACTCAGCCATAACAATAGTTAACAAGCGTAAATGTAGTGATTTTATCAATCGTCGTACATAAAACACAATTCAATAGATTTATCGTACAGTACCACATCTAAAATATAATTTAACGAACAGAAAATCAATGCCAATTATAATCAAGCAACATATTTTCGTCCATCTACATAAAAAAAAAGGAGTGAGTCCATTAGTACTCTCAAGGAGATGTGTAAACATGGCGTGTGTATAGTACGTGGGTACAGTTTACTTTGAAGGAAGAAGGAATGCAATTTTACTAACCAGAGTTTTTCATTTGTTTATTATCGTTAAATTGGTCTATTACTCTTTCGGTATAATCGACGCAATTGAATTTTGGTAGCTAAAATAAGATATATTATATACTGTCGACTCTAACTTTAAAAATTTTCATTGAAAAACTGCACAATATGGTCGTCCCATATCTAGTAGTAAATATATTTCGATCTGAGTTCATGTGCAAATCGAATTCGTCTCGCAGGAAGTTTATAAGTGGTTCAGCTTGAGGAACAGCAACATTAATATTGAAATCCCCGCTCATAATCACCGGCAAAAGATGATAGTCTCCTTGGAGAATTTTTGAAATTCTTTAGGATATGGGGCAAGGACGAAATGTATGAACTTCATTATGTCTTCGAAAGATTTATTCGGCGAGGTTAATACAACTACAGAAAGCATCTTATTCCCATTGAGAAGCTGAAGTTCAGCCGTATATATATCATCAATGAGTTGTGTTGTTACGCTCATACCAATTGTTTGTCCAACGATGATTTCTTTATGCGAGGTGACTGTATGGTATGAGTATTCTATTTAAATTTTTATATATTGTTACTCCGGCAGCTCACTCACCGTCTCTCTTGAACTGAACGCAGATCTGGAAAAGAAAGAGAATTGAGCATCCTTGCGTGACTGTGTCAGTTAGGTCGAGGTGATGGGTATGACCTAAGACTCTGACAGTTCAATGTTAAAAACCAGACGTCATTATTATCTCGTACAAAATTCGCCATTACAACGGATAAAGCGGATTTGTGGTAAGGCGCGATAGCTAATTTTGAAGAAGACCCATTGAGGTCCCATTTTTACGTCCATGGTAGACGACATGATCATCGATAGCTGACGTAATGAACAGTCCTTCGAGACTCGTTACTCGTGCTAAAGCAATATACACAATTTGTTAACTGTGTCTTTTATCGTAAGAGTATATACTGACTATCTCGTTGTTGTTACCACCGTGTGATGCATGAATTGTGGTGGCACATGAATGTACGACGCTTTACATTAATTGTTGTTTATGCTTAACATTAATTGTTGTTTCGATTAATAGTTGAGCTTTTTCTAAAAATGGGCACCAAACATCGGCCGATATTCGTTTTCTGCGCCCATCCAGCTTCAAGCCAATTGACATTCTTGCCAACTTGTGAATTTGAACCGAAATCCATCCAGAGTCGTTTGACATTTTTTACTGTCGACGTTTTCATCGTTCTCGTTGTCCTGGTTAGGATGCCTATGCATTCGATATACTTTAGGCAGCCCATAGTTCCATTCGCCAGTCCATTTGTTACGTCAATATTGGTTTTGAAAAAGTACAGCAAATTATTTGTGTCCACTATGCTCATTTTATGGATCTTTTGACGGAATTGCTACTCCGGCAGCCCACTGACCATCTCTATTGAACTGAAAACAGCATTCAAACGTAGGAATATTAACAAGTTCGTCATTGCGCAGCCAGGTCTCGAAAACCAAATGGATTGAGCATATACCTGCGTGACTGTTACCTGAGACTCTGGCAGTTCAATGTTAAAAACGAGATGTCATTATAACCCCATTCAGTAGAAGACATGATCATTGATAGCCGACGTGATGAACAGCGCCTAGAGACTCGTCACTCGTGATAAAGCAATATACAGCAGTTGTTGACTGGGTTTTTAATCGTATGAGTATGCAATTTCGTAATCGTAATTCGTATTTCATATCGTAATTTTTTTTTTGATTTTTCTGATCGATGGAAATGTCGATGGTTTCTATTTCATTCATTAAATTAATTTTTTCATTTTCCATACTATTATACATATACATAAAAGCATGCCATGTATAGTAAAAATTGTTTTTGTTGAGTTTCTTGCTTTTTTTTCAAACGAAGTAGGTATACGTCATTTCCGTTCGTTTCATTTACAAGTTTACTCTAATACAAAAAATTTTGGTAGGCGCGCGTAAAGATGTTTACACATCAAAAATCAAACATTAAACAATATCCTAAATCTATGTTAATAAGAATAAAATGTATATATGTATGTGCGACATTATTATCGTCAACCATTCAACACAAAATACCATGATTTACATATGTTGAAATATATTGGAAAACAAAATTTAGGGTATTCTCGCATCCCCAGGAAACAGCAAAGCAATAAACCTTTTTCGACATAATGTTCTTGTCAGTGCGTCAATATTAACAACAACAACAATTCTAATAAAATAATAATTCTGATAAAAACTTACAAATAATATAAAAGAACTAATCCAAATATTAGAAAAAACAGCCAAAGTAGTATAAGAGAACCATACATTTTTTGACATTGTTTGTATGTGGGCGAATATGATTTTCCATTACCCTTTTCTATAAAATTCACTAGTGGCATATACCGTATACTACTATATAGGTGAGTTAATAGGTTTTTATTATTTACCGTCACGCAATAGTTTTTTTTTTATTTATCAGATAGTCCATAACGAACAACTTTGTATAACAACATAAGAGACTTGATGTTCTGTTGCTATTTTATCGCATAACACGGAATTTATGTTGATAGCAAAAACATTATTTAATGATTGGAACAACAAATGGTAAACCATTTTATACATGTATGTTAAATGACATGACGTATTTAAAACATAAAAACAACATCATTTTTGCTATGTAGTTATTGACAATGTCTGCATGATACGGTTTGGAATAATAACGTAGTCTGTCTGTTTTTCGCCACAGTGCGAACTCTTGTAATAATAATTGTAATAATTATGATGAGTGAAGTTGTTGGTCACATAATGGATTCATTAATGTGGTTAGTGTACACTGGTCGGAAAACTTTCTATTTTATTTTATTTTCATACGAAATTACAAATTTATTGATCTCTTTTTTACTGTTGGACTCATTTTTATATGGTGTGGTAATTGCTTCGGTACTTACGTTGTTTTATTTTATAGATATGTTTATAACTATAAATTGTATATTTAGTACACACATAAAGGAAATAGTATATAACTGAACAGATAAATAAATACATGTATCATGCAATTACATATCTTATATTTATGTGTTAGATTTAATGTCAGTTTGAGTAGGCGATTTATTTACTTTTTATTATTGCAATGGAAACCTGTTAGAGTGATTTACTATGTTTTATAGGATGAACACACATTTTAGGTTTTATCATTGGATTTGAGAGGAGGTTTTATTTTAACAGTTCTCATCACAAAATAAAAAATTAACGGGGGATTATTTTGTGGCATACAACAGACTTAATTTCTTTCGGATTTTTTATAAAAACTGTCTTGTATAATCAAAAATCATGATTCCAGTTTTAATTTCGGAAAAGCAAAAATGTGAGCCCACGCTGAAAATTGAATCTTTAATTTTTTTTAATCATTGATTGCATCATAGCTTCTGTGCGTTGATAAATAAATTATCGGTATCCATAGCTATAAGCAATTTTAGTTACGCAACTATGGTTGGCAGTAGGATTTTATTACACTATTCTTGATTTCTATCAATTTCTGTAATTCGTGTAGTTCGCGATAAATTTTTGGTCATTTAGTACCTAACGAACGCTAGTTTCCTCCTAACAGTTTACCTAATATAGTTGCTGTTCTGCGTTTAGATAGCTGTCTCGTATTATAAGCTTCTGGAAGAAAAGCTAGAACTCACATTGTTTCCATGTAAATATAAACAGGTAAGTAAATAAAGAAATGAAAATTTTCCCTGCTTAATAAAGACAGTAAATCAATTTCAATTTTACGTTGAATGTGGTGGATTCATTAAAATTCAGACAGTATACCGATCATATCAAGAATTATACAAATTTGGTAAATACACAAAATAAAAAAATAAATTCCTCGTCTTTATAATTCTGTTCGTAATTAAGTTTATCCAATATAATATAATTTCGTCAGATTCCGTTGATTTTGTTTTCCTTTGCGGTTTTTTCCGTCTTCATTTTCTCATTCCGTTGCGTCCTCTGCATATACCCAACATGCAAACCGTATATATAAATTGTATTAGGGTTCACCTTACATTAATTTCCCTCATTCTTATCATTATTGATTTTTCTTAAGTTTTCATCTAAAATTAAAACTTTCGTTCGTTTCACATTTTTTTATTTTTTTTTTTTTGGGGTGCTCCTCCCTTTAATCTCAATTAAGTGTACAAATAGAAATGAAAGCCAAAGAACATAAATATTATCCTGCAAACCAAAAAAAAAAAAAAAAGTTTTGACAATTTTATTATTTTTTATCTAAAATAATTAAAAGTTTGTCAAAAAATTAATAATTCTTGGTGTTGTTGGATTTATTTCTACGTTAAGGTTTATACTTTAAATGTGTACGTACATTTTGATTTGAACTTTGCGAAAGTTTACTTTAATTTTTAGGTTTAATTAACATTTTTACTTTAGCGGTGGTTTTACCGATTATAATTGGAATTGGTTCAGTGGTTTTTTGTCATCATGAATGTTGGTTTTATCCAAATTATAATTGAATTGATAATCTTCTTGTACGATAGAGAGGTAACTAAGAAAGATTAAATTATTAACAGCAATTTACTTTCAGGCGGGAACATTGCTTGGCTTATTAAAGTGGTGCCCTACTGACCGAAAAATTTTTAATGAAACTTTACAATTTTTGTAAAATTTCTATCATGCATAGAATGTCAGCAAAACCGTTTAGTGTGAAATATGGTTCAATCAGCATCATATGGTCATTTTTCTTCGAAAATGAGCAAGAAGCCACACTAACAGTCAATGGCAACCGTTATCGTGCCATGTTAGCTGTAAAATTTCAGCGAATTTTACGACTAAAGATGAAGACTTGGCCAAGATTGCTGACTAATGTAGCAAAATTGTTCGCTATATAGTAGAACTTTAAAATCGGTTCATTTGAGAAGTAAAGTCTCTTGAAGCAAAGCCAACGACCAGTTTAATTTGAAAAGATAATCACGCAGATGATCGAAAATAAAAATGAAAACCTCGTACTGCACAAACTGATGGAGAAAGTTACAAAATAAACCCTGTTTTAAATAAATAGTTTCCTGAAGATAAAACGAGATTTTAACCCGTTGTCACGAATGACGGCTGTGATGGTTATAGCAGTCGTGCATATTTTAATTAATAAAACCGGGAACATTATTCGTACGAAGTGTACATACTAATGCATTTATATAATAATTACTCAGTAATACAGTCATTTGCTCTGGGAAGAGACAAGATGAGCAAATGACGGCTATGACAGTCAAGAGTTTTCGTGAAAAAACTGTGAGAAAATGTGATAACTTTCCCTTCGAAACATATAAATGACGCTCAATTTCATATGACAGGCATAAACCATTAAAAAAATGCGTTTCTCAGCACGGCCGTCAAATTAAAAGTGTGCAGTAACGGGTTAAAACCCTACATTTAATGGCATGTCACCAGTTAGAGGGAACTATACATTAATTCTGTTATCATATTCAATTCGTCATAATAGGTGTAACATCAAAACTCATTGTATTACAAATAGCTCTGCCATAAAATAGCCCCGCAATGTATTGCAAAGCAATTCACCGAAAACAATTCACTTAAAAAATCCGAACAAGCGAATTCTTCGAAAAGACAAGTCAACGAAATGGACAAATAATCGAAAGCAACTAATATTTACTTATATTAAATTCACCAGACGCAATAAATCATTATAATAAATATTATTTTCGGATTTTCGTTCAAATACCCCATTATGAAAATCAATATGCTCATAATTGATCACAAAAATTGGATTTGCATTTTTTCAAAGAAATGGTTTAATTGGAGTTGAATTAAACCATTTCTTTGGAAAATTTCCTATTTGACAGGAAGGTGTTAAGAAGTTAATATACTTAACTAATAATTTTATTTAATATTATTACTAATAATTAATTATATATTAAGGAGAACTAACGATTTCCCATTACATTTTATGATAACGACCAGCACCCAGATTCCGGTTCTATGGTAAATTGGGATGGGAAATATTATTATTTTTTTCGACTTTTTTACGATATAACGATTCCGTTTAGACCATTAGGCTAGGATAAATTTAATGGGGTGACTATTTTTGGTTTGAAGGGTAGTTTTTTGATATTTTTTAGCATATTTCAAAGTGGTTGCAGCTGGAACTAAAAATCAAATATTTTTAATAACAAAGCTGAACAAAACTACTAATAATATATAATAATATATGGATTCTATAATTTTACGTAATCGAAGAAGAAGACCTTTAAATCGAAAGTAGCCTTATATACCTGGTGTTTCTTTTAAACTGAGAGGGAAAAAATGTCCACAATCAAATATTAATCATACCGCGGGGGAAATACATTAGTGCAAAAAAATAGTCCCCCACCCCCCGCTTTGTAGGTGGGGCGGGGGTAACTTTTAAACTAAGATAGGAAGCCATATTTTTTATTGCAGATACAGATAAATTCAATTTTTTAAATTTCTTCTTCTTAGAACACGCGCATTCGATTCTGCAATACGTTTGAAATGAAAAACATCACGTTTTCATTGGAAATACTCGAAATTCGTCATCAAAACAATTTATTAATGATTGTACACAACTGAGAAGTGTGTTTGGTTGAATTTCGGTACACGCATTTCTGATTCGCTCAATCATGTTCTCACGTGTTGTTGGTTCTTGTTTGTAAACTTTGTCTTTGAGATAGCCCCACAAAAAGAAATCTGGCGAAGTAAGATCTGCCAATCCAGCGACCATTGAAATCACGATCAAGTATTTCACGTGCCATCACCGAATAGTGTGCAGGACAACCATCATGTTGAAACCACATGTTCCGTCTCACTTCTAAGTTCAAATTTTCAAGTAATATTGGCAGTTCATTTTCCAAAAAGTTTCGGTACACTTGACCATTCAAGTTGCCTTCAATAATGTGGGGGATTATGAGTTTGTTGCCAATTATTCCACACCACACGTTGACAGTCCAAGGACGCTGATGTTCAACTTGACGAAACCAGTGCGGATTTGTAACACTCCAATAATGTATGTTGTGTCGATTAACCGTTCCATGGTTTATAAAAGACGACTCGTCAGAGAACATTACGCAACGAAAAAATTGGGGTTTTGTTGTATTTGTTCACGTGCCCATTGACAAAAAGTTACCTGAATTTGGAAATCAGCGTGGTGCCTTTTTAAAATTCTCCAAACACTGGTGAGGGACAATCCGGAATCGCGAACTATTTCTCGTGTACTAACATGAGGACTATGAGCCACTGCTGCCAATACAGCAATTTCATTATTTTCTCCAGTGACTGTTGCTCTACGGGTCCTTTTTTTCGGTTGAACATTTCCATCAGTAATAAATTGTTTGATAGTACGGCCAAATGAAGCACGTGAACGAATCCTATTCGGAAAACGTTGAGCGTAAATAGCGACAGCATTTTCAAGATTTCTGCCAGCTTCTCCATAAACCAGAACCATTTCAATTTTCTCTGGCACAGTTAAACGCTCCATTCTAAAGTATTTTATCGTTTATTTTGCAATTACGAAAAACATGAAGATAAGAAATAACACAAACGTTAAATGTGATTTACAAAACTGAATAAATTGTTTTGATGACGAATTTCGAGTATTTCCAATGAAAACGTGATGTTTCTTTTTTCAAACGTATTGCAGAATCGAATGCGTGTGTCCTAAGAAGAAGAAATTGAAAAAATTGAATTTCTTCGATTACAACGCCATCTATCATGAACCGAACAAAATATTTCAGTCAAATCATACGTACGTTTAGTCGTAGAATCCGTATCTGCAATAAAAAATATGGCTTCCTACCTTAGTTTAAAAGTTACCCCCACCCCACCTACAAAGGTGGGGGGGGGGAGTATTTTTTGCACTAATGTATTTCCCCCGTGGTATGATTAGATTTTGATTATGGACATTTTTCCGTAGAGTTGCTATTTTTCGAAATATTTAATCATCTCAGTTTAAAAGAAACACCCGATAAAAAGTGTTTTAAACCAATTTATTTAGGTTCCGTCTAGTGAAAATTGGACGTAGTTTACGGAATGAAAGTGATCCATGTGCAGATTTTTATCAGTTTTATTGAACCACACATGACACAACGTCACAATCCGTACATACGTGGAATAAATTCTACACTCAGAATTTTGTGTGCTCTACGATTTTTATCTGTTGTTGACTATCAACGACCGATTGGCTTAGATTATTTTATTGCTATGTCGCAAATATCGGTATCATGCTGTGTTTGCGAGGTTTGTCAGAATTGAAAGTACATTATCAAAATACGTACGTCGTACAGTTTAATTAAAACGGTTATGAAGGAGTTCAAATGAAGCAACAGTTTTGTAGTTTATACGGAATTCCAGAAGTTGTAGGATTAATAGATGGGGCGTATATATATATATTTATTAGGAACCTAATAACGAAGTAGAGCACGTGTCTTATGCTTCTAGAATATCCGCACATACAAAAAATCTACAAAATATTTGAAATGCGAATTTAAAAATCCTTAATGTAAATACAAGGTATGGAGGATCGGCGCATGATAGTTTTATGGGGAACAATTCAGAAAATTGTGGCAAATCTTTATTATTGTTTTTACTATGAATATTTATTTATATTTTTATGATAATGTATTTTAGGTGATAGCAGATATGGTCAACATCCGTGGCTAATAACACCATTTGCAGAACCAAGAAGTCTACAGGAGGAAGCTTACAATATTGCACATAAAAAAACTAGACATATAGTAGAGAGATATATAGGGGTACTAAAATCGCGAATCTGATGTCTTAGTATTCAACGGATTCTTATGTACTCGCCTCAAAAACAGGACTTATAATAAAAATATGTATGTGCAATTCTCCATAATGTTTTATTGTCGAATGGAATTGCGCTTCCACCAGAGGATAAAACATTATCAGAGATGGAAAGAAACGAACTAGAAGATTATCCGGGGTCTAGTTTAGATTCGACACGAATTGTCCACATTGGAAGAGCAATAAAAGATACCATGGCAAGTACATCATTTATGTAAATAAACAATTCGTGTTTAAAGACAAAAAATTCATTTATTTTGAATATAACTATTTGTTTATTTATTTATTTTTATACAATTTACAAATTTTGTAAAACCGCACACCCCATTTTGAGCATCAAAGCTCATTCATAACGAGGGTGCAGTTCAAAGTTTTCTCCAAAAGTTGTATATGCAATTTACAAGGTCAATTATAAAGTGGATGTAGCTCATAGCTCCATTTGTTTTCTTAATTACTCCACAACTTATTCGCACAGAATTACTTTAATATCACAACTTCTCCCTTTTAGGGGATTAATTCCTGTTTTTTTAATTCAAGTTCCCATTCCTTAATTTCCAACTCCCTTTTGCTTAAATTAATATTTTGAGTCTCCAATTTTTCGTATAATTTTTATTTTTGTTTTTTAAATTTAAAAATATTTTGTACAGTTTCTTATTTCTCTTTTTTAAGGTCAATTGAGGTGCTTAAATATTCATTCTCTTCTATTGTCATTTCTGTTGTTCAAGTTATAGTTTTCGGCCGCTTTCTTGATTGAGGTGTTTTCTAATGAAATTTCTTGGTCCCCTTCAGCAGCAACTATTGATATGCTACCTATTATTTTTTGCTCAATATCAGTTAGAGCTGGTGGTCCTATGCCGTTCACACCACTTTGGTTTTGTTAATTTTTAATTTTCATGTATTTTTCTTTCGTCTTTATTCTGTAACGTAAATCGATATAAATTAATTCCTAATTTAAATTCTGTAACAAGAAGATATTAGATTATATATCTATCATAAGTCTTCCCAATATTTTTTCCACTTCTCTCCTGTTTTATTTGCAACTCCAAGTTCATTTAATGTTTGGGCAACCGCATCCCATTTTTTAGCATTAATCTGTCGACCTTCTACTGCTGAGAATCTATACTTTATTTTTAAATACATTATCGCCGAATTCGAAAACAAAAATAAATCGTATTAAACACTGATTGCGAGCTAAACTTAAATCATCTAATAAGTTATTAAATAACTTTGTTGCTCTTTACTAGGTTTTTTTCATTATTATCCGTTCCGACATTATGAATTTTAAATTAAAAACACAAAAAATAAAGATTACCATAAACAAACAACCTGTAATTTTTTTGACATTTGTTTTGAGTTTTAATTTCCCACTCACAGAAGCGCACTCGCTATTTCTCAGTTTTTAGACCAAATGCAAATTTTAGTTGAATAAAAACCATACGGTAAATTTACCAGCGAACCGGAGTTTGGGTGCAGGGGCCCTATTCTTGAAATTGGTGGAAAGTTTTTAGTAATCGGAATACAATTTTCCGTGCAATTATTTATTTAACTAAAATTTTTCGCCGGCTACTTTAACAACCGAACAGTAATTTAGAACCGCAAAGTCGCGTTTTTTTCGAATTAAAATCACAGCACGAAGTTCCATATTATTCACTTTATTAAATTTTTAAATAACGTGAGCACATGAAATGAAACTTTTGATTTGCATTATTTTTTTCGACTAAATAAATAGAGGAACTTTTCAACATCATTGCTTATATTAAAAAATCTCCGATGGAAGCTGCCACTTCCTGAACATAGACTCCATCAAATTTTGCAAGGATCTCCCAATTAATGGAAAAAGGTTAAGTAAGGAATTTGACTTAGGATGGTCAACCCGCCTGTAGCGGGTAGAGATGCCGAATTTTGGTGTAATAAAGATTTTTTATCAAAACCCGTTATCCGGTAAAATTGTCGGAATAAGTGTTTCTGTAAACCGATTCCGTTCAAAATTCACTGTGATCTCCCAATTTATAAAAAAAATTAAGTATGAAACACGATCAGTCATGTTGGCTGTTCTTCAAAAATATATTTAATAGACTAACTGAACCACACACACATTGGTTTAACTACCTAAAAGAAAACAGTAACCGTATGTGGTGTCGTGCAAATTAATAAATTAATTAATAATAAATGTTTGTTGCAGTTGATTCTTTACAGGCCAGATTCTAGCTTTTCCTGGGAATGGGGAATTGGGAAAAATATGTTCATAGGATTTTTGTATAAAATATATTTTTCTGGCGTACTGTTTGAGTTAGTTTACTGTAAATATTTTTGAAACATAGATATATTAGGAATTATTTTTCCCTATAAATTTTTTGTGGAACAAAAGTTTCCCAATCAACTTTTTTTTCGAAAATATTTAAAAATATATTTTATAAAAAAATGCTATGAAATTATTTTTCCCAATTCTCCATTCCCAGTGAAAACCAGAATGGTGTCACAGGCGGATTAATTGATCTGGTAGAAACTTGGGGCGAAACTTTATACTTAAACTTTTTCCATTAATTGGGGTTCCCGAAGTGGATTTTGGCCAAAATCGGTCCCTCGAAATTGGCAACTTCATAGGAGCTTTTTAATCTTTTGCAAATATTTTGAAACGTATATCATATACAAGCAAACATAATTTCGAACTAAAAGATTCTAAGTAATTTTTTATCAACAATGTCTTGGAAATGACGACTTTTGACACAAAACCTGTTTCCAACAAAAATTCAACCTCTGTACAACCAAGACGGGTTGATTGATCAGGATGAACTGAAATCTTTCCATTAGTTAGGAGATCCTAGAGATTTTTGATCAAATTGGGTACCCCCCCCCCCCCCCGCAAATAGCAAACAGCAGCTTTTATAAACGCTTTTTCGTTTTATGTGAATATTTTGATCAAAACTTGTCATTTTCAGGCAAATTAAAAAAAAAACAATATGAATTAAATTTCTGTCAACTTAATTTAGAGTCCTTTTGGTTTTAATAATTTTTTTCGTAAATGCTATACACTGGCATTTACGAAAAACTATTAAAACACAAGTTTTGATAAAAAAAATATTCCATTAAAATTTCGGTATGTCTGCAATCTAAGATGCTAGCGAAATGTGGTGGAAATCTGTGTACAATATATGGTTCACAAGAATCACAATAATCAGTTTCGAACGGATGATACTATTGATTTGAAAAAATCAGTCTTCTCATCTCGACGGCTGATGTTGTATTGTTTACAATACCAAATAGTTGTAAAACTAACAAATTACAGCTTAGCACACGAAAATCGATTTTCAAACTTTAAAATCTATATTCCAATTTCAGAAATAACTTTTCGTGTTTACAAATTTTTATGTTCTACTTTGTTGGTGTATTTTCGATAGTACAGGAATTTAAGAGTACTGAAAATTCAATAAAACAACAAAGTAAAATGTGTGTAGCTTCGGTACAAGCTTTTTTAAAAAAAAAACCTTCACATAAATATAAAGATTAAAATTTTGACTAGGGTTGACTTTGTTGGCTTTCTATGCAGGAACAATGATTTTTGATTTTCCAAAACAGTTTTTATAAAAAATCCTGTATGTTTAGTTTTTCGCGTGAAAAATGACGGGTGCCTTCGAGATCTAAGAATACATTCATATGGTAAAAGAAAAAAAGTATTGTTAACGTGCTTTATGCGCTGAAACCAAAAGTGGAAGTGGAATTAAGAAAGATCAGATTCATTGTGATCGTTCCAAATAATGACAAGAGTCTCCTAATTTGAGTTGATTTGTTAATTTGAAAGTCCTTAAATAAATTGACAACACTACCGCTTCTCAACGATATTTTAGCGAATCTCTCGGGTAGTAATTATATTATATCATTCTGTAGCGGTGAGAATAAAATGTTGGCAAAGCGTGTGTGCTGGTAGACCAACATCGAAGAAGCAATCGAGATGGCTGAAAATTTTACAAATATGTCAGTGGTACCAAAATGCAAATCTGATCAAAGTTTGTCAACGTGTTGCGATATCACCATTGAAAAGTTCAGCGTACGTGCCTCAATGTAAAAGCTTGGCTAAGCGATCCGCGCAGACTATAAAGAAGAGTCGTCCGAAAATATTGAGGAAAAAGCTTCATCAGTAGACGAGATACAATGAGCGTTGTTTAACGTGCTATCCACTTATTGAAATACTTCAATTTTCGACCAGAGTACACGCCTAACATTACTGAGACCGCTTCGAATATTAATACTGAGAATATTAATACTTCTAAACGATTTACAGAAAACGAAAAGGTATTATATTCGATTGAACGCAACATATACCTGGAAAGTGTTTTGTTTCTAAATGTATGTAGAATCAAGCTTTAATTAAGCTTTTAAGCTTTTATGTGCCATGTATACATGACTTTTTACTTGATGATCATGAAAATAGGGTGCAGTTTTGTCAAGAAAAGCTGCGTCGCTGTCAAGAAAATTTGCATTTTTTTAACATCATTTTATGGAGAGACGAAACATGTTTTAAAAGAGAGGGGATATTCTATATCTAACAGTAGTGCGGCGTAGTCGACTTCAACATTAATTTGGAGGGAACATGTGGGCGGGAATAGTCTGCGGAAAATTGATTGACCCATTTGAACTCGTCGGTTCAACGGGGATGTCTATCTAAGTTTGCTACAAAACGGCTTGGATTAATTACTTATTGACGTGTTTCTAGAAACTCGAGGAATATAAAGCTGCAGCATGATGAAACTCCTCCTTACTATGCACTAATAGTCAGATAACATCTGAACGTAAATTATCCAATTCGCTGGATTGGAAGAGGAGAGTTCATTGCATGGTCATCGCGGTTCCTTCACAATAACGAACGTGCATTTCTACGGACTAAGCAACATTTTATACGGTGATAGCGATTATGTATTTTGGCAAATGGTATGGATACTTTCAACACTTATTCGAACATTTAAAGTTAATAAAAAAAATATTTTATTCATTTTGTTTTATTTCTGAAAAGCATCTATTTTAGAACTCGAATTTTTGTTAAGTGCAGAAAAATTGATACAAAAACAGTCTGTTGTAAATAGCTCTGTGTGTGATATTATTTTAAAATCTGCACTACTACAGCATACTTTTCTGATAGTGGGCAAAATGATTTTATTGGAAAAGCACAGTCTTCTAGATCGGATATTAAAAAAGATAGTTAAACAAAAGAACTATTGGTTTTTTTTAAAATAATTTTTTCATGGGCGCATTCATGCAATTTCACTAACAAACACTAAAAGTGGAATAACTTTTGCACCATTAACAATTCTAAAAAACTGTATTCTTGGCTGGTTTTATTGAAAATGAGTCCACCTATCACTTTGTTTCGTTTGATCGTCCAATTCTGGGACACCCGGTATAGTGAAGCAAGTTTGGTAATTCTAAATTTAAAAGAGACAAGGTCGCCATGCGACTAACAAAAAAACAAACTTCTTTTTTTTATACTAAATAGGTATAATGAGTGTGTTTTGTGACTTACCTAATCAATAAGGGAAAATTATTTGGTTTTATTGTTTATGTTTTCAAATGGAAATTAATTGTGCTTTAACAATATAATCAATATTAGTGTCATATTAAATTTTTGTTTCGAATAAATTAGTTTGACGCGGATAAAAAAGAAATTTTAATCAAAAATATTTGGGAAAAAAGGATTCAAAATGGAAAAAATTCGAAACGGTTGTGCTACGATTCGAACGTCAAGCGGCTTTTTTGTATTTATCAGAAAGATGATTGACAACAGCTTGACCACTGTCACTATTGTGTTACATTTTGCAAATTTTTTAGAATATTTTGCTTTTATGTTTATATAATTAAAGATTACAATCTTATTGTAAATATTTATCAACCCAAACTTAACTCAGAGTCTTCGTGTTATCGATCAATGCCAACTTGTTTCACTGAGTTTGAAATGTCGAGAGCATTTATCTGACAGGTTAGGAATTGTTTGACAGTTAATGGGTTATTGAAAAATTCACAGAATGTGGTTGGGTTTTAATAACATAGTGAATGGATCAAATCTTCAAATCAAATCTTAACCTACAAATGATGATTCTATCGCGCCTACCTTTAATATTAGAGGTTCTCATTTTAAAGATTTATTCCTAATTTCAACAAAACGATAACAGTTCTACCTTCCATTACTCCGTCTTCCCCGATTACCTACCGTAAATCTATTTGATAGATAGATTTTGGATCAGGTTCTACTGTTTCGTTGCTCATGATATATGGTATGAAATCCAGGACAGGATATATTTTTCGATGAATCAATTATTATATGATTTTTCCTATAATTTTCAATAAAGAAATGGGGGACCCTAACTTGAGAAATTGGTGTAGATTACTGGTTGTTTTTAAACTAGTCTTGTTCCAAAAGGAGTGTAGAGATGTAGTTGTTATTATATTGAACTCTTCTAACAAAGCAAGGTTTTTATTTTTTGTGCTAGACAAAGAAAATGCAAGTGGAAATGTTAGTCCGGGCCAGCTTAAACTTTAACAAAAGGTTTAAGAGAGGCTTATTTTGTTTCGGATAAATTAAGCTGTCCTGTTTCTGACATTATTGGTACTGTGTATTTCTTTTATTTCCAGATGTTGAATTATTTTTGTTATTGATAATAACAAATTAATTGTTGTTCGATATCTCGAAACTCGGTGCACATTCTTGCTTTAAAATTTTTATGAATCGGAATTACACTTTTTCTTTTTCATTCTGGTGCAAACGTTATGTTCATTAAAATGGTGTTAACGATCTTTAGTAAGAAGACTGATTAGTCATTAAGCTCGCGATTGGGTTTTTTTAAATTATATTAGATTCTGTGGTCGAATGTCTATCAAATGTTTTCAGCTTTTACAGTAACAGTTACATTTATAACTCAGATTATCAACAAAATTGAAATATAATTTGTAAAACGTTTTGTGAAAATGCCTTTAGGAAATTTTAGCTTACAACATAATTCGGCTATTTCTTAGTTCTCTTTCAGTTTGCGTTGTTCGGTCGTTTATAGGGATGAAGGTGGAGCAACATTATCCGTTTCTAATGTGATTGTGTTGATAAAATATTAAATAAAAGTAAATTAATTAAATTAAAAATATAAAATTGTTCGATAACGTATGACCATTATGCGAATGTGTTTTGTACAGCAAAAATGATAGTCTCGAGCACAAAAGGTGGTGGAAACGTTAATAAAAATTTTATGATTTCATTTCATTTTCCGTTTCAATGAATTTGTTGATTTTGATGGATGTTTGTTTGTTAATTAATTAATTTTGATTGAAGCTTTAGTAAATTATATATACTACAAAAACGTTCGATTTTATATCGATCTAAATTTTCTAGGGTTTTATTGATTTAAAGGCCCAAATATAACTACGTCCGAACAAAATCGTAGATGTAAATATATGTGGGACGGTCAAAAGCACATAAAAATAACTTCACACAGAATCACAAAATATTTAATTCGATTAGTAGAAATTCCGACCAACCCCATATCCTCAACTCTTGAAATATACAAAAAATATCAAATATTTAATGTACGTACCATAAATTTTAATCATTAAGACAAATTTTATTTATAGCAAAACGTTGAGGTTATATAGGCTCGAGTATACGAATACATAAAAACCATTGCTTTATGTACGGAATTTGTTGCTGCTTTATTTTATTATTATGAATAAATTTAGTTGGTTCCATTAAAAAATACAACAACAAAAATAAAATAAAAACTTTTACATTATTGTACACAGCCAACAGTTGTTCGTTATATGGTGTCCAACTTTTATTTTTAGTAGATATATAAAAAGCTCATGATGAAGAAATAAATAAAAAATGTATCCTTATATTTTTATATAGATCAATAAATGTTATAATTTTTGATGCTTTCGCTCCTCCCTTAAACATTTTGTATTATGATTTTTTGACATGACACTATTTGGATATTATTTTATTTATGTTGCTCCTGGAAATAATTTATATTTGTGTAGGTAAGACGCTATCGAAATGCTGAATGTCCACACTCCACGTTTTTTTTCAACAATAATACAACTATTATTCATCGTTTCACCGAAGTTCATTGTTTTGGCGCAGTTGGCGAATTATTTGTTTGCCATAGAATTTAAAATACCGTATATTCTTGAAAAGGTATTGACGAATACTTTTAATTTATTTAAGGCTCCTTAGTTTTACAAAAATGAACTATTCTGTTATCAGCACTATTCAAAACAGCCAGTCTGGTTCTGGAAGCAGTTATATTTTTTCACATTCGCATTTAATCATGTTTGAAAGGACTTTAACAAGAAAGTTATTATTTGCCTTGAAGTTTGCAAATTCACGTTTTAGTGATAGTTGTGGGGTAGGGGCAGGTAATATTAATTTATCTAATCAAAATTTCATATTATAATTAATCCTGAAAAATTTCAGATAAATTTCGTGGATGCTGCAACGAATAGTCGTTTTAAGATTGATTACCAACTATAGCTAGATCGCTATCACGAAGAAATTTTCTCTCATTACGATCAAAACGATCGGATTTCATGACCAAATCTCGGAGGCTATTGACACCAGTAGTAGAATTGGGAAAACTGTTCATGCAATCATTATGACAATTTAAACTAGTTTGGTAAGAATCACTAGACCACAAAAGTTACACATATAGTGACGAAGGAAAAATTGGCTGCCCAAAAATTCCTTTATTCAGATCTTTGGGTTTAGGACCTAGGTTTCTGCTAATGGAACCGTAATTTTGGCCGATAATGCAAGGAATATCTACCGATCTTCTACCTGATAATACGTTTAAAAAGGAAAAACTGACACAGGTCATAGGGTCGTAGTCGTATCAACTAAACCTTTCAAGTACGGTGACTGGGTACGATGGCTTTGAAAATGCACATTCCAACGTAAGACTACCACAGAGCGTTTTTATTATTCTTGGATGAAAATCACACCATCCAAATTAGAAGCCGCCTATAACTTGCAGAACAGCCCGACACATCGGATTTACAATAACTTCTCTAATCTTTTACCACAAGAAACTTTCGGGTGTCCACTCTACGGTACTACTTGCTGTCTAATCTGATGTTTTGAATCGTCAACAAGAGATTCTGTCAATAAGGGATTTAAATGTTTCATACGTAAAATCTCATCGAAATAGTTGTATGTCATCCACACATTTTATATAGATTGGGGAAGTCATAGAACTTCCAATTCAATTCCAATTCCACTAAACGAGCTGTTGATGATCTGAAAATTCTAATTGACATTTAATTTGGATTTGATATAAATAACAATTCAGCTTGCTAAGTTTTCAATTTTTAAAATGATTAAAAAAAATCCTTTTAGAAAATTTCCTGCAATTAGAAAAGAGCTCCCGATAGCGGCTCTGTATAAATATGTTGAGCTAAATAAATTTCTACCTTTTATTTTTTGTTGTTCTGCATATACAGTTGAATTAAAAAATGCATGTTGAATTAAATTATTTAATTATTCCTCATACTAGCATAATTCCTAAAAAAGTGGCATGAAATCACGTGGCGTACCTGTTACGATTCGCAGCTAACAACAAAAGTGAGTATAAATATTCACAAAATTTACTTTGGCAGGTTTTCGATAAATATTTTCATGTAGATAAATGAAATCTCAGAATTCTATACTATTTTCTGATTTCGATCTAATGGAAATATACATAATTATTCGTTATTGCATTATTTTGTAAGCAAACTTGTTGTGACTTACTACTTGAGTAGTAGAAATTTATTCTTAATAGATATTTAAATCCTGAAAAATCTACTCTAGTAAATAAAATCTACTCTAGCAAATCCTTGATTTATTAAATATTTTCCGAGTGAATCGTGACTCTTAAGTTGATTTTATATTTTATTACGAATCGATTTTTTATCCTCTGAACAACGATGGCAACTGGAACAAACTCAAAATAAAAATAATAAAAATTTCCTAAAAGTTTGTCTGCGTAACAAACCTGGATACAATACAATACAGATAGATACTTTTATGTTTCGAAATAAAATAAAAAATAAATAAAACAAATAATTATTATGATTTTTGATTAGAAACCCCTTATTTCTAACCGATGCTGAATATATCTACTACAGAAATATCTACTCATATACATTTAACCTTTATCAATAACACACAAGAAATAAAATTTAGAAAACGGCCAATAAAATTATTTGGAGGATAAAATTTGACGAATACTAAATCAGGATAGGAAACAAGAACACATTTCATCGATAAAAAATATCGACATCAATAAATATTTTATTTAATAGAAATTGGAGAAATTCAACGTGAGTCATATCTATCAAGAAAAATTGTTTATTTGGTTTCGTTTTTTAATCACCCGGTAAAATAAACGGCCCGCTATAATCTGATTTGGAATTGTATTGATATTTTATTGATTTTTTAAATCGATACAATTTGCGCTTCGTACCAAATAAATTAACCAAAAAGCATTGTTCAAACAAGTCCTTTATTATTATATGGATGAAACTAATATAACGGTACTCGTGAGATTACTAAGAGAATACAATGTGTGCCTTTAATTCTTTGTATCCAACAAAGAAGGGGTACTTGAAATTTCAAAATCATACTGTTGTTTTTTAATTTAATTATTCTGCTCGTAACCATTTTGCTGGTAAAATGGTGAAACAGAATGGTAAACTCAACTATGACACGCTGTAACTTTTTTTTTTTTTTACTAATTATCTTTGCAACCTGTACTGGGGAAAAAGCTCTCCAAACTCTATCGCGGTTTGTTTTTTCCGTCATTACTTTTACGCCGTTGCTAGCCATTCGAGGACGTACGGCTATAGGCCTGATTTTATCACCATCTGCGTAGCCTCATGCCAGTATACTGGCATGAAATGTGGGTCGAACTGATTGGGAAAAATTGCAATGAGTGGCATTTTCGCAGCAAATTAAAATTTTGTTTTGATAAGGCATTTTTGAAGTAAGATGGCTAAGCACTATCTTTCTGAATTACATTCAAAGATGAAACATTTACAAAAAAATCAGACATTCCCCCCAAATAACATTTTAGAAACTCATTTTCATTCAGTCGATCCAATTTTATTACTCGATCTTAATCGGTTAAGATTAACAGTGTTTCATGATAGTAACCATTATTTCAGAACTCCTACCAAATATCAGTTTTGGGAGCATGCCGTATTTGTTGAAATAATTCATATGTATGCTACTGTTGCATGTTAAATACACTACTTATTCAACTTTGTGAAAACCCGAATCACGGCGTTGTTACCATTATTACTATTACGTGTTTACTTTTCTACTGATCACTCCTCAAACCCCTAATATTACTTGAACTAACTTGAACTGACAACTTTAATTGAAATTTTCTAACTAATATTTGTACTGCTGAACAAAACTTAGCCTAATCCTTTCTATATAATAGCAAAAAGGGCATGCAGCAGTTTGTCTAAACAAACATCATGCGGGGAAGGAGGGTGATGTTGTTACAACATATTTCAGCACAGCTATTGGATTCCCACTAAGGCCATGCTTTTGGGGATTTATTATAGAAGTATATTTTTTGTATTTTATTATGAAATTACAATGATGCTGACGTTGTTTTGTTGCGTATGTACGCGATTTTTTTTATCAGAACACGAATATATAAAATCCCAAAAATTTGAAATTTTTGGAATAAATGAAAAGTCCTCCATAGTTTAATTCAAAAGCTCTTAGCTGTTATTTAGAACTCTACTCAGAGCTTTTCAACTCTATTAGACATTAGACATTAATTAGGCATGAATTGTCAACATTTTGCGTATATATTTTATATTTTAATATCACATAGTAAAAAAGAACAAAATGAAACCGTAACTCAAAATTTCTTACCACATTTTAATTACAAAATATGCTTTCGTGGACAATTTACCTGCAAGTAAAGAAAAAAGTTTTGTTTAGTAATATTATTAAATAGTTAAACAATATAGATAATATTATAATACTAATAATATTTAATAGGTTTGGTACACTATCCCAAAATCGAATCCCCAAATATAAAATCCCAAAATCAAAATCCCAATTCGTAAAATCCCAATTTACAAAATCCAATTTAACAAAATCCCAAGTAATGAAATCCCGTTATCAATCATAAATAATATGGATTGGCGATTTGCCAATTCTAAAATTCCAAAAACGATATTCCAAAATCAAAATTTGAAAAAACAAAATTCCACAAACCAAAATTCCACAAACCAAAATTCCAATAAAATCAATTCCAAAAAAAAAATTCAAAAAAAAAAATTCTTAAACAAAACGCCAAATTTCAAAATTCCAATTTACAAAATTCCAAAATTTTTCCATTTCATGCCTATGGAAATATGAAAGGCACGCGCTTTTCATATGGGATTTATTTTGAAAAAAAACCCAATCTTGCTTTCTACAATCACAACAATTAATCAACCTGATAAACAATGGGAATCATATTTAAGTATAGGGTTTTCCAATAAGAGTGATATGATTTCTTTAAAAAAACACGATTGTTAAGGAAATTGAAATGTTTTTTATTTATTGTGAAGTACAATCGATACAATTAAGTTCTGAACAAAACGTCATTCAAGTGGCCCCAAGACTTCTTCTGCAGGAACGAATTCGATGAACCCAATTTTCAAATAATTTTTTCAATAGATCAAGTCGCATGTCATGAATAGCACGTTCAATATTGACTTGTAAAGCTTGAAGACAGTTTGGTTTATTGCTAAAGAACAATCATTTCAAATAACTCCACAAGAAATAGTCTAATGGTGTTAAATCACAACTTCTTGGAGGCCATTCAATATCACAATTTCTTGAAATAATCAAATCTCCAAACTTATCTCGCAATAATTCAATTGTTGCAGTTGCAGTGTGGCACGTAGCCCCGTCTTCAACTTCTTCCAATTTCGGCCATAAAAAGTTAATGAACATCGATCTATACCGATCTCCATTGAAAGTAATGGTGTTACCAGCTTTATTTCAAAAAAAATACGGACAGATGATTCCACCAGACCAAAAACCACACCAAACTGTTTATTTAGGTGAATGCAATGGTTTTTCATGAACAATTTGTGAATTTTCTTCACACCAGAATCGACAGTTTTGTTTATTAACCGCACTACTCAGATCAAAGTGAGCCTCATCGGAGAAGATGATTTTCTTAAAAAAATCGTTATCGTTTTCAAGTTGTGCCAAGGCAAAATCAGCAAATTCACGACGTTTACGGTGGTCCAATGGCTTCAGTTCTTTAGTGAGAACAATTTTATACGGAAGCAAACCCAAGTCCTTTGAGACAGTCCCGATTCTTGAGAACGGCTTGGAATCGACAAATTGCGGTCTTCAGTAATATTTGCATGGACGGCAGCAATATTTGAATTACTTCGAGCGTTTCTTTATCTTATTGGCACTTGAACATTATGTAAAAAAAATGTACGCTCAAAATGTTCAACAATTCGACGAATAGCGAGCACACTTGGACGATTATTACGACTATAAAATGGCAAAAGCGCACGAAAAGTTGCAATTGGAGAACGATTATTTTGATAATAAAAGTGAATAATTTGTAAACGTTGTTCTTGCGTATATCTCACCATGATGAAATTGTAAACATTACTGAATACATTGAAACAAAAAATGACAGATCATGGCATTTTACAAATGGCCGAAACGTCACTTAAAAATCATATCATTCCTATTGGAAAACCCTATATTTTGAAAAGACTGCAATAAATTAGGAATCGGTAAAGAGGGATGTGTATGAACTGTAAAAACAAATTGATTTTGACAGAACCCATTCTCATTACAGTAAAAATATTACCCAATATGTATGGCCAAAAAAAATCCTTTGATTTCGGCGTCTAGTGTTTAATGTATCAAATTTTCTATTATCGTTCATTTAAATACCAACAATTAGCGTCGATACCATTAGAGAGTACCAACAATTAGCGTCGATTGATAGGACAAAAAATCATTTTAAACCTGTAAAATTTTAAATCAATCATCCCATTTTTTAGAAATCTCTACAAAACAGTGTGGCCTGTTTTATCTGGAAAAATTGTATTTTTCAAAATTTAGGTCGCTTTCACATTTAATAAAACTCATTACACAAATTTTAAAACTTTACACAGGGTGACCCAAATTTTAAAACTTTACACAGGATAAAATGAAACAGAGTATTAGGGAACTCTTCTCTAACCAAAATAGCCAAATCTCGAATACACCAAACTTAATTTCTATGGCGAAAAATACAACTTAGCAGACTTTGGTACAATGTCTTGTATAATCACAAAACATTATTCCTGCTTAAATTTCTGAAAACGAACAAGGTCAACCCTTCTTGCTTGAAAATTAAATTTTTAAATTTATTTCGTTGTTTAATTCTTTATCCTTTTTTGTAAATAATAATCCTGCAACACCAAGCTAAGCCACCACTTATCCTGCAACACCAAGCTAAGAATGTGGGCGGTCATATTTTGGCATTAATTAGGATTATAAACCTAGGAACTTGTATGATCATTATTTGCCTGAAGATTGGATATTGCAGTAGCGTACATTAACAGCCTGACAGCCTTAGACTTGTTTTAAATATTTAACTGTACATAAAAGTTCTACTTTTTACTGCAGATTAAGTTACATTTTTTGAAATTGAACTAAAACAGATAAAAAAACATTGATTTTTCCAACTCACTCAATTTTTCAACCTTATAACATGCAACAGCAAGCTGCTGAACCACATTTCCAATTCTATGAGTAAATCCAGAAATTTTGATTTTTGTGCAGCAGAGGAAGCTTTACAGCTTCCAGCATTTGATATTTTGAAATTTTATGTTCTCACTCCTAAAAAGTACTGGTTTTGCCTAAAAAATAAACAATGCTTTTCCCAAAATTTTAATTATGAGGCATGCCACCGAGCCTCTGAACATAAGAATATTTTATTTTTTTTACATTTTTTGAATTTTTCCGTCCCATTGTTTGTTCAACCTCTATGACCAACTTTAAAAAACCACGGTATTTTGGTTCCCATTTCTGTAGTACCTATACAAATGAAAAAATGGCAACATAACTCATAGCATAAAATAGGCAGATTATTTAATAGACCAAACCTGGTACAAATATTTGGTAAAGCGCAAGAAACACCAACATTTTTCATAATATTTTGTAATGGATTTGCATATATAGGGTTTTCCAATAAGAGTGATATGATTTCTTTAAAAAAACACAATTGTTAAGGAAATTGAAATGTTTTTTATTTAATGTGAAGTACAATCGATACAATTAAGTTCTGAATAAAACGTTATTGAAGTAGCCTCCACGACTTCTTCTGCATGAACGAATTCCATGAACCCAATTTTCGAGCACTTTTCCCACTAAATCAAGTCGTATGTCATGAATAGCACGTTGAATATTGACTTGTAAAGCTTGAAGACAGTTTGGTTTATTGCTAAAGACCAATCACTTCAAATAACCCCACAAGAAATAGTCTAATGGTGTTAAATCACAACTTCTTATGGAGGCCATTCAATATCACAAGTTACTGCCCCAACTTTCTTTAACTCATTACCTATTTCTATTAGAAGACTTATTCATTTCAGATCATTTTTATCCAGAGTTAAACAATGGCTTTTCGAAACAAGCGATATCGCATTCCTATTTCGGATTGTTGCTTAAATACAATTAAATTTATATAAACACATGTATACGTGTTTTTTACGATTTTATTTTTCTTCTTGTTACTATTATTATTGTTTTCTTGTTTGTGGCCATAAAAAGTTGGTTACCATCGATCTATACCGATCTCCATTGACAGTAATGGTGTTACCAGCTTTATTTCGAAAAAAATACGGACAGATGATTTCACCAGACCAAAAACCACACCAAACTGTCAATTTAGGTGAATGCAATGGTTTTTCATGAACAGTTTGTGGATTTTCTTCACACCAGAATCGACAGTTTTGTTTATTAACCGCACCACTCAGATGAAAGTGAGTATCACCGGAGATGATTTTCTTAAAAAAATCGTTTTCAAGTTGTTCCAAGGCAAAATCAGCAAATTCACGATGTTTACGGTGATCCAATGGCTTCAGTTCTTTAGTGAGAACAATTTTATACGGATGCAAACCCAAATCCTTTCTCAAAATCCGCCAGGTTGTGGTTTGAGAAAGTCCCGATTCTTGAGAACGTCTTAGAATCGACAAATTGCGGTCTTGAGCAACACTTGCATGGACAGCAGCTATATTTGGAATACTTCGAACGTTTCTTTGTCTTATTGGCACTTGAACCTTATGTAAAGAAAATGTACGCTCAAAATTTTTAACAATTCGACGAATAGCGAGTACACTTGGACGATTATTACGACTATAAAATGGCAAAAACTCACGAAAAGTTGCAATTGGAGAACGATTATTTTGATAATAAAGCTGAATAATTTGTAAACGTTGTTCTTGCTTATATCTCACCATGATGAAATTGTAAACATTAGTGAATACAATGAAACAAAAAATGACAGATCATGACATATTACAAATGGCCGAAACGTCTCTTAAAAATCATATCATTCCTATAATATTTTTTAAGAACAATTAAATTAAATTATATAATTGAAATAATTAAATAATAATAATTAAATTAATATAAATAAACCAATTAGAATTTTTGCGGAATGCTACAAATATTAGTAAACTAATGAAGTAATGGAATTTTGTACATGGAATTTTTTTTCTAATATAAATAAGTTTTGGAATTTCTTAATTGGAATTTTGATTTTTATGTTATGGTATTTTATAAAAAAAAAAGGAGTGAGTCCATTAGTACTCTCAAGGAGATGTGTAAACATGGTGTGTGTATAGTGCGTCCGTACACGTACAGTTTACTTTGAAGGAAGAAGGAATGCAATTTTACTAACCATAGTTTTTCATTTGTTTATTATCGTTAAATTGGTCTATTACTCTTTCGGTATAATCGACGCAATTGGATTATGGTAGCTAGAATAAGATACATATACTGTCGACTCTAACTTTTCTAATTTTCATTGAAAAACTGCACAATGATCGTTCCATATCTCGTAGTAGATATATGTCGATCTGATTTCATGTGCAAATCGAATTCGTCTCGCAGGAAGTTTATAAGTGGTTTACCTTGAAATCCCCGCCCTTAATCATCGGCAAAAGATGATAGTCTTCATGGAGAATTTTTGAAATTCTTTTAGAATATGGGGCAAGGACGAAATATATGTACTTCATTATGTCTTCGACAGATTTTTTCGGCGAGGTGAATACAACTACAGAAAGCATCTTATTCCCATTGAGAAACTGAAGTTCAGCCGTGTATATATGTATTATCAATGGGTTGTGTTGATACCGTCATATCATTTGTTAGTCCAACGATAATTTCCATATGCGAGTTGACTGTATAAGTTAAACTTGTATTTTTATATATTGCTACTCCTGCAACCCACTGACCATTTCTCTTGAACTGAACGAATCATTCAAAATTAATAATATTAACATGCTCGTCATTGCGTATCCAGATCTCGGGAAGCAAGAAAATTGAGGATCAATCAAGTTAGGTCGAGGTGATGTGACCCTGGCAGTTCAATGTTAAAAACCAGACGTCAGTATTATCTCGTACAAAATTGGCCATTACAACTTGAGCCATACTTAGCGTACAAATACGCTCATTTTGAAGAAGACTCATTGAGATCCTATTTTTACGTCTATGGTAGAAGACATGATCATCGATAGCCGACGTGACGAACAGTCCTTCGAGACTCGTTTCTCGTAATAAAGCAATATACACAAGTTGTGGACTATGTCTTTTATCGTAAGAGTATATACTGACTATCTCGTTAAAGGTACCTTGTGATGCACGGATTGTGGTGGTACATGCAGGTACGACTGGAAAATGATTACGCTTAACATTAATTGTCAGATTGTTGTTTCGATTAACAGTTGAGCTTTTTTTAGAAATGGGCACCAAACATCGGTCGATATTCATTTTCTGCGCCAATCCCGCTTTAAGCCACCTGACCTTCTTGCCTTGTAAATTTGAACCTAAATCTATCCAGAGTCGTTTGACATTTTTTACTGTTGACGTTTTCATCATTCTCGTTTTCCGGCCAGGATGGCTGCATTTGATATACCTCAGACAACCCATAGTTCCATTCACCAGTCCATCTGTTACGTCAATATTGGTTTTGAGAAAGTAAGGCAGACCTATGACAAGTGGAAGTTCGTACGGCAAATTATTTGTGTCCACTATGCTCATTTTATGGATCTTTTGACGGAATTGATACTCAGGCAGCCCACTGATCATCTCTCTTGAACTGGACGCGGCATTCAAACGATAGGAATATTAACATGCTCGTCATTGTGCAGACAGGTATCGGAAAGCAAATGAGTTGAGCATATTGCGTGACTGTCACCTGAGACTCTGGCAGTTCAATGTTAAAAACGAGACGTCATTATATAAACTCATTTAGTAGAAGAAATGATCATTGATAGCCGACGTGATGAATAGCTCCTAGAGACTCGTTACTCGTGATAAAGCAATATACACAAGTGTTGACTGTGTTTTTAATCGTAAGAGTATGCAATTTCGTAATCGTAATTCGTATCGTAATTTTTTTTTTTTTGATTTTTCTGATCGATGGAAATGTTGATGGTTTCTATTTCATTTTTTTAGTTTTTTTGTTTTCCCTATACTACTTTACACAAACATACCCAGCATAGCATGCCATGTATAGTAAAAAAAATGTTTTTATTAAGTTTGTTGTTTTTTTTAAACGAAGTAGGTACATACGTCATTTCCGTTCGTTTCATTTACAAGTTTACTCTAACTGTGCGTTTCCATTTGATATTGCTTTGCAATTATTTGCAATCAGTTTCTTCGATAGTACACATTCAAAATAATTCCGTATCGGTATATAGATTTTTACACATACATAAAAAAAATTACAAAGCAATTTGCAATCAAAAGTAGTCGGGCATACAACATTTTGCTTTGCAAATTTTGCATTTACAAAACGAAATCGAAAATTTCCCAAATTATAAAGGGAAATTTTCAACCCTGCAATAAACACAACAACAAACATATTGTGTTATGTCAAAATGTTTTGCTAATAAATGGCCGTAGATTGATTTGAATAATAAACTTCTTTGTTTTTCAAATATTATTTGTTATTTAATATAAAAAATTGTTTTAATTGGATTAAATTGTTGCTCGCAGAATAAAATGAATATATTTAAAAGCGAAGCTCGTGGCGTAGTAGCTTTTCTTTGTAGGTAGATCTTAGTTTTGCTGCCATTATTTGTATCGTGGTCATTGTGTTAGTGGGCAGCAAAAAGGATATACAAATGAAAATAACACACAAATACAACTGTATGATACAAAAATTTCCCTTTGCAAATATTTGCAATCATGTTAAATGGAAACCGATAGTAATACAAAAATTTTTGGTAGGCGCGAGCAAAGATGTTTACACATCAAAATGGAATTTTATATTTTTGTTAATCGGGATTTTGGAAGTTTAGGTTTATTTTAGCAAAGCAACCGAGTGAGTTACAAAACAAATATGATCACTTGATTATATAAATGTGAAGCAACATAAAATTGATTAAATTTTTTTTATGAAATAAAATATTGGGTTTATTAACAGCATTAAATATTATAGGCATACAATTAAAATAGGAAAGTTGCATATATTAAAAGAGGTGGGAAAAAACAATTTTTAAATGGAGATGTGTTGAAAGAAAGAAATTATTGTGGAAGAGCAAGAATAGGGCTTCTTTAGAAAACAATGCTGTTGGTAAACACTCTGTGACCATCACCAGTTAAATGTTTTTCGGCGAATGTAGTTAGGTTAGGTGTAGGTTAACGGATGGATCGTTTTATGTGGTTCTATCGATTATGACTCAGCCGTTTAACATTCATGGACGAATAGAAATCCACCCGTTGATTGCTACTTGGACCTATTTTATGAAGTATAGCGTATAGCCGCTGAACATAACATTGGTTTGAAATTAGAAGAATTATAACCGATTTTGAAAATACTGCATGATTTTTTAATTCTTAATCTATTAAAGGTTGTCTTTTTCATTGTGGGCAAATGGATTGGCACCAAATGAAGAAATCGAAAGTACTCCAAATCCTAATGATAAAGAGATCTCAAGACAAACGGTAGAGCCCAGTTTCTGGTCGTTTGAAGGTGCATCACCAAACGTAGTTAGTAAAAGTAACTAATTGTGGTTTGTTTCGGTGCGCCCGTGTTTCGTTTCATGCATTTGCAATATTTGGCCAATTATTGAAAATTTGTTAATATTAAATGAAGAAACTGAAACTGTTCGTTTTTCCATATAATCAATGACTTAATTTTTGAATATTGTTTCAGTATTGAGTTATTTTAGTACTTTTATCGCTCACTCTGTACAAATGGTGTCACCGGCTCCTACATTCGCGACAAGTTTATAGAATGCCGCTCCTATGCCCTCCAGAATAACCGTTCTTACTCACTTCTCAGGGATAAGGGGAGAAGGAGGAGCGCAGCGAACTCTCGTGTTCCCGTGAGAGCTTTATATATAAAATTACATTGAGTTTAGCAATATTAAAGATGGCAATATTAAAGATTAGGAGGGTGTACCTAATTATTTTTAATATTTTCATGATTTCTCATATTTTCTTATATAGTTAGCACAGCAAATCAAAAATTATTTTATTCAGGTAAAATAAAATATTTACTTTTTCTTCTGATTTATATTATTTACCGACGACGTAGTTGGTAATTGTGAATAACAACCGGTAATTGCATAAAACCCAATTATTCACTTTAATAGTAAAATGAATGTGTCAATAATCATCTAAGCTTAAATCGGTACTAAAAAAATCGTCAATATTTTTTGGCAGAAATCTTTTATTGGGTTTTTAGTATAATACGATTTTTTTAATTACCAAGTTATACAAAATTGGCGACAGAAAGCAAGATTGCAATTTTATTTTTTTAATTTAATAATCACTTTGGACGGCAGTCCAAACGAGTGACGAAAGCACCTACTGTGCTGGAAGTCGAACGAAGTATATTATACAGCAAGTTTCGAACTTTTTCCCTTTGAGGCCGCCAGGATCATGTTATATACCATTGGAAAGGCCTTGAAAAATAAACCTAAGTAATGTATAAAAACATGAATTTCTACAAACATTGAGTGAAGATATGACCTTCCGAATATTGCCCCAAAAAATCAGTTTTTCGGGTATAACTGCCCCAAAAAAGGCCCCAATTATTTTCTAACTGGCAAATTATGATTGTAGACGTCAATACCAATTCAACGACACCTCAAACGTCCAAAACGGATGATTTTGACCAAAGTTATGACAATTTTAAATTTTTCTATGACGTCACCATATAATCTTGCTTTGGTATATATGTTTGTTTGTCCGTACCTCTTTTATTTGATCTCATATTTTCAGGGGTTGTAGTACTTAAAAAACTAAGCAACTTTTGTTCTACAACTTTTTGATTTGGCCGCCATGTAGGCCGCGGCCGGCCTCTGAACGGCCATTTTTGGCCATTTTGCCACGTCCACAGTGCTGAATCTATTCGACATATGCTAGACATATGCATATCGTTGGAAAGGTATTGACGCCAGCTATCAAATAGCAAAGAAAAAACTTCAAAAAATTAGGTTGGAGGGTCATTTTGGCCAAAAAACTGAAAAATGCGAAATCGGCCGGCCACATTCGGCCAAATTGCTAAAAAATGAGCCCAAGACTTTTGGTTCATATTTTCAGGATTATTAGCCACAAATCTCACCTACAATATGACATCAACCGTTTGTCCCAGAAAACTCGTATATTTTAGATATTGACCTCCATAACTTAAAAGCCACCTTAATTTTTTGAAAAATTTCATTTTTTGGCTCAAATGCACCC
Organism: Nephrotoma flavescens; assembly: GCA_932526605.1. Taxonomy (NCBI): domain Eukaryota; kingdom Metazoa; phylum Arthropoda; class Insecta; order Diptera; family Tipulidae; genus Nephrotoma; species Nephrotoma flavescens. The sequence goes on along the minus strand of OW052222.1, from coordinate 155,573,478 downwards.
TAATATCGGTCCGTTGCGGTTAAAAAAATAGATCTTACCACTCCTCCCATGCAAGAAACATGCAAAAAAATTGTTGAATTATCCCGGATTTTATCCGTCGTATGAATATGACTTAGGGCACAATAACACGTAGCGGCCACTTGTGTGCTATCGAGTGTGTGTATGAACTGTTTTGACTGACAACAATAAAACGAATCGCAATTCAATTCATTTTCAATTTGCCGTGCCAAAATCATTGATATCAAATAAAAAACCTCTTAACGAGGTAAATGTTCGAGTGACGAAAACCGAATTCAATTCACAAAATTTCTGATATCAAATTTGTGCCGAAAAAAACAATTGCATTCGATTTGTCAACGATTTTTCGGAATGTTAGTGCATTCGGCGCGTTTGTTTACATTTTGCTTTCTAGCTGTCAAAAATAACGATTGCTAACGATTTTTCGGAATGTTCAACAACAACGCGCTGAATGCATTAAACATTCCGAAAAATCGTTATTCTTGACAGCTAGAAAGCAAAATGTAAACAAACGCGCCGAATGCACTAAAATTCCGAAAAATCGTTGACAAATCGAATGCAATTGTTTTTTTCAACACAAATTTGATATCAGAAATTTTGTGAATTGAATTCGGCTTTCGTCACTCGAACATTTACCTCGTTAAGAGGTTTTTTATTTGATCTAAATTACACTCAATATGAGTAATATTAAAATTTTGTTTATCAAAATTTAATCAAAATATCCTTAGTTGAATTAAAAATTTGTTTGCAGGTCGTCTCAGATATGTTTGTCATGTATCATTGCTTTAACGCCTTTAGCTTAAGATGCATGGAAATTTATACATGTATATAAGATTGATCTGTCTGGTAATTAACTTTTGTATATTAAATGCGCCTAGCATCTTATCGCTTTTGAACATTTGACTTCATAACTTTTTCATTTACTTACTTTCATATACTTTATTTATTTCTTTATTTGCTTTATTTATTTATTTATTTCTTCCTAACATACATATTTTTAGTTATCTTCAATGGATCTGAAAAATAGCAGATTGAAAAATCTGTAATATTGGTACTTAGCTTTCAAGGCAGCCCCCGCAATATGCAACGGCATTACCAGAATGCTATGAAAATTGTTATAAAGTATTGAAAGCCGTTTTTTTGTCAGATCTGCAATCTTCAATCGAAAGAAATCATAACCTTCTTGAAGGGCAGCTTCGCCCGGAATTGGTAGCTAGAGTTTTTCAGCTAAAGTTAAATAATTTTGTAGCGGACATAGCGAAAAAATCTCTGTTTGAAACTGTGAAGGCAATCATTCTTGTAATAGAAATTCAATAGTGACTGATTGCCACTTACTGACATTTTAATCATTCTGGCTGATAAATTAAAATTTCGAAAGGTGGAATTATAAATGCTGAAATTACTGGTCATGAGTTATCAGCTCATCTATTTGAAATCATTGTTAGAAATATGATCCATGCCATGTTAAAATCGTGATTTAAATAGTACATGCATGGTGCAAAAAAAATGAGACAAAAGAAAATATCAACATTGGGAAATGTCAACGGATATTCGGAGTACACAAGAAAAGAGACAGCTGAAATATAAGTTTTTCTGGGCTATCACATTTACAACAGATCCAAAGTCCTCGAATATTGGGTGGAATAAATTTCCAGGTTATGTGTTTGTTGGAACAATATTTAAAAATTTTGTTCATAGTTTTCTTCATTGTAAAACTGTTGATAAAGTTTTTGAATTCCATTGTTAGAATCTACAAGTCTGTATAGCAGTAACGCTCTAAATAATTCAGCAATAACCTCTTCCTGCTAGGAATTTAATGGCACGCTATGGAGGATTCTAATTATTAATCTAATGCAAGTTCCAAATGACCAGTTTTTGTTACAAAACAAAACAAAAAATACTAACTTATGTATATGCTTTATGAGTTTCTTTGGTATTATTGTTTCTAATTATAAATGGCCCACAAAATTTAATTCCTGTTACTGTAAACGGTTTATTTGGAGTAATTCTTTCTTTTATTGAATTACCCATAATATGCTGATATATGACTGGTTTTGATTTAAAACATACTCGGCATTCGAGAAAAAGTTTTAAACTAATTGTTTACACAACACAATATTTTTGTAAATATAATTATTATTGCGGACATATTTTGTGGATACTGAGGCTTGTGCCCAAACGGGTAACTCATCAAAATAATTCTAACAAATTTCCAACAAGTTTATTCGACATGAGGCGACCCCGATTCTAAAGCACAGTCAGTGACTGAAAATTGGCCTTAGGTAAGACTTTTAGTCTTTATTTTGAGTTTAGACTTAATCATGGAACTTTTCGTATTCTGCGTGTAGTCTGTGACCAATAATACTACGAAATATGTATGTCTTACGTAAGACTTTTGGACTTTGTTTTATGTTTAGTCTTAATTATGACACTTTTTGTATTCTACGCATAGTCCTAGTTGGCAATGGTCTTAAAAAAGTCTTAAGTAAGACATATACATATTTCGTGGTATTAATGGTCACAGACTACACGCAGAATACGAAAAGTCTCATAATTAAGACTAAACTCAAAATAAAGACAAAAAGTCTTACCTAAGACTATTTTTCAGTTACTGCTGTTCCAGAACATCGTCCAAAAATAACTTAAAAATCCCATTTCCATCCAACATACTCAATCCCATCATAATCGGTTAAGAAATTACAGAGATCCGCCCCAGATGGCTATATTCCAAAACTTCTTCCAAAAATAATTTAAGAATCATATTTCCATCCAACATACCGAATCCCACCATAATCGGCTAAGAAGTTACCGAGTTCCGCTCTAGATGGTCTTATTCCAGAACTTCTTCCAAAAATCAATTAGGAATCCCATTTCCATCCAAAATATTCAATCCCATCATAATCGATTAAAAAATTACCGAGTTCCACCACAGGTGGCCATATTCCAGAACTTCTTCCAAAAATTATTTAAGAATCCTATTCCATCCAGCAATCCCATCATAATCGGTTACGAAATGGCTGAATTGGCTGAATGGATATCGAGCGATGTCATTAAATTTTGAATGTAGGTGATAGATTATATAGTTGCATCATCAAACTGTATCTACCGATTTCGTTATCATCAGTTTTTTGAATTGCATCCCTATGCAAGCAAATTTAAAGACATATTCACGCCAAAAATTGTTTTCTATGACTAGAAAAGTCGTAAAAGCCGAAAAAATCTCAAAAAAATTAATTACTACAGACGAATTTAGAAACTTCTTAATTATTTTAATTAATGGATATCTGTCTGATGTTAGAAAATCTACTTGACGAGAGTGTTTGTCTATTACGACAATTAAATGCAAATCGTAGTAGGTATGTAAAATCGAACTGGATAAATGAGTAAATCTAGTAAGCAGATAAAATGTTGTAAACATTTTATTTGACAGTGAAGCCTTCTATTGTTTTTTTTCGTGCGTATCATTTTCATTACAAATAAAATTTTGTATTAAGTGTTAAAAATTCAATTTAAAAATGTTTGTGGCAAGTGTAACCAGTTAAAATTTGCAGTTAGTTCGTGAGTGACTCTATGTGCTATAAAAATTTAGAAGTTTCTTGTGTGTGTAGAGGTGGAGTTATTTTCCAAGGTAAAGCTATTTGCGAATCTGTAAATAAAGCAATTTTTATTTAATTTATTACTTAAATTAGATTGGAAAGCAACACGGAACATAGCAATGGACATTTTTCAAAGAGGAACAAATAAATATAAGCACCGTATGCTTTGCATAATGCATCCGAAAATCCATATAATTCAAGGTTAGTGGAATTTATTAATAATGTCTTGGCAATGTAATTTTATTTGCAGATGACAATTTAGTTCTAAAAATGTTTCCAAATTTGTTTCGAAATATGGATTGTATTATTTTGCTTAAATATGTAAGGTGTTTTATAAAAGCCTGCAATACGATCTTATCGACCTTGATATCAGTTGAAGATGCCATTTTTAAGTTATCGTTTTTATATACAAATACTTTTCGGTATTCCATATCCAATGCTATTTATTTAATGGACACAACTATGATGGGAACGTCAATATCCTTTTTAGATTTTGTTTATTACTCACATTTCGGTCATCATGATTTTCAAAAGGCCCTAGTCCTAATCATTATTATTATTTTTTTTCGTGGAAGATTAGAACTTACGTACGCTTTGGTTATCGGTTTAAATATTATTTTTGTTACATTTTGTCCTCTGAATACTTAACCGAACCCAAATTAAATGAAAATTTGCTGGCCATCTCTTAATAATAGTACCAGATTTCAAGTATTTTTGGTCTCAACATTTATGTGATTTTTGGAATGTCAATACTGTATGATCTGTTTATATCGGATTATGAACAGTGCGTGTCGCCTATCACAATACAAATACCGAGTATACCTTGCCTCAATCTTTAACTTAGCATTTAGGCTTAATAAGGCTTCAAAGTGATTTAAGACGGACCCCATTTTGAAAAATGTTAATTGTTTTTGTAATCTTTATTTCTTATTGATATTCAAGAATTTAAATATTGATTACATCAAAACGATTTTCATGTATTTCTGATGTAATCCTCGCCAGCGGAAATCTTCACGACGAGGTGGTAGAAATTTCATGGCGAGAGTTGCTGTATTCAATCGATTGATCTTCAAAACGGACTAGAGCGTTTTATCTTTACTAGTAAAAAGTATTACAATGATATGCTGGAATTCTCGTAATGAGAGAATCAGTAGCGTTTTGGGGATTTCTTAGCCAAACTAGGATTTAGGTAGTGCTCACGGGTATCTATATAGTTTTTAAGTAGGCCCAGCTCCTAGTAAAAACCTGTCAGAACGATTTGTGGCACACCTATTTAAAGCGACAGTAGCCATACCGCGTAGCCTACTATATTGACACATATGTTATAGCAAGTTCTTTCCAAAGAAAATTTTGATCTTAAGATCAATAAAATGACTGGCTATAAATTTGCATGAAATGTCATCGAAAATTATTGTAATCGCATTCATTTTTTTGATCTAACATCAAAATTTTATTTGAAAAGAACTTACTATTAGTCAGTTAGCATTGGGCCATTGTTTAATTTTCTCCCAGATTTTAGAATTTTTGCAATTCTTTACGGTATCGTATTTGGAATAGCACTCATATTCTTTACAAATCTATTACGATATATTGACATACTTCAACCTACAAAAACAGCCTTAGAAGTCCCTTAAACTGTTATTATGAATTGTATGGCCACAGATATCGTAGATATATCTATTATTTATTGGGGGTGTATATTGTCACGGTGGTTAATTCGTGTGCAAAAGGCATTTCAATTATTTATAATCCAGTTTTACGAATGCGGGCCTTTAAAATGAATTTGAGGGTGATCGTCACGTGTGGAGGGCCTTGATTCGATTCAGCATATCCCAGTTTGTTAATGTAGGAATTGTAATAAATCGTAGATAAGATATTTCGCTTCTTGCGGGATATTGGTTTTAATTTTTATAGGTTGGGTTAGACAATAAATTCTGTTTTTGTTTTCGAGGGTAGGATTTTTTAGAGTATTGTTTTTTTTAATCAAATTTGAGGGTGGCGCGGTATCGAAACTCTAAATTATATTATGGGTGTGCCGATATCATACTCTAGAGGAGTATGGATTTGATACGTATATGGATTTGATTGTTGTAATAAATTTTGATGCTTGGTTATTTAAATAATTTTAATTTTAAAGATTCCTCTTTATAGAACAATAATTGATATCCGTTAAAGGGTAAAATATAACGGTTGGAAAAGTTACCAATATTGAAGAATATTACGTTCAATTAGGTCTAGTGTGTGTTGCAGCAGGGGACACGTTTCACTTCCTAGCTATGTTTTCTGGAGTTGCCTATTTATATTGTCAAAATTCTTAAACGTTTTTAAATGTATATTTTGCCTAAGGGAAAGTGTATTAAAAATTTGTAATTTATAAATTTGTAAAAAAATTTGTAATGATTTTTCTAAAACAATCTATTCTCATGTTTAATTGGAGAGCGGTCTTTTGGAACAGTATTAATGTTATCGGTAAGAAGTTGGGACTTTGGATATTAACCATTGACCTTAGTTATTGTTTGGTTTTATTGTTTCTTGTCCTAAATTTCTCAATGTTGGATTTCAAAACAAGCTGATACTCATCTATACAAGCTGCCGTGCTTATATTTTAGAATTTATATTTCAAGCACTGCTCCTCACTTTAATTTTTTAAAGGTTCTAATCTTTAATAATACCAAATATTGAAATATTTAAGAAAACTCATTTCGTGTTTCGTATACCTCATTAAAAACTATCATTATTTATTCTAAGCCATAGGACATTTTTTTGTAGTTCTAATCCTATCCTTCAACAGTGCAATATTTACGTGTATCTATTGAAAATATTATCCTTATTTTTTATACAAGTAAGAAAAATTTGGAGTTAGTCGTCGGGCACAATATGATTTTCGGTTAGTTCTGTATTTGAAATGTTAGGAATTCCCTTGCTCACATTTTAATGTTTTCATTCAATAGTTTATTTAAATGTTAAATTGGAATATTTATTTTATATTTTTTTTTTCACATGCAAATCTTAATGTGTTAATAATTCGGTTATTTAACTCACTTCTACAATAAAATAAATGGAACGTGTTTTCCTCAATGAGGAAGTTTGAGATATTCGTATGGCATTATGGTAATTCGAGCCTACACAACTCGTTATAATGTCGAATAACTTGCGCAGGTCGTTGCCATTTATTTTGATGCAGAATATTTAATATATACTTTGGTTATATTTTGATCAGTTAATACTTACATAAAATATGTTTTTAAGAATTATTTCCTGATTCGTATACTAAGTTGTATGTGAGTCTTTATAATTAAGTTTGTTAAACTCTAAAATTTACATGTAAACTAAATGTTGATATATTATTATGCGATAGATAATGTAATTTTAAATAAAGTAATGTGATTCGCATACAAATAGAAATCTAATTTTACACGAGAAAATTGTATCATTTCATCGTTGTTACTGTTGGACTTAGTGATAATGTCATTACCAACACCATCATTATTTAAAAAAATCATATTTCCAAAAATGTTTCTTTCCATTTAAAACTACCACAAAAAGAAAGATATATCGCTTAGATAAGAGACACCATTAGAGTAGCTTTAGTACTACTGTACTAAACTGTACCACTTCTCTCACTACTAAGAACTCGCAGTACTTTTACTTCCTATTACTAAAATGGTAATTATCATCAAAAATGCAAACATGATTTAGTACTACTAAACTAGTTCAAGCTTTTTGTCGCCAGATTACACCACTATCTATGTCAGAAACTTTATTACAGTAATTAGTGCATAAAATACCACTTCTCACCACTAGAGCGAGTGGTAATTTCTATCAGTTATTTGAACTAAACTATGATTATCAAAGACGAAAACATGATTTAGTACTACTAGTTCAGCTTCTCAACACTACAGATAACCCCAATTTCTGTGTCGAAAATCCACGATGGCGGTTTTTGTGTTTTGAGAACTCCATAATAAAAACATGCGTTTTTGTGCTGGAATAGCTTCTCTAAAAAATCTGGTTTGTAAACTAGTGGCATGCTACGTTGACCATCATTATTTTTTTATACAAGTAAGAAAATTTTGGAGTTAGTCGTCGGGCATAATATGATTTTCGGTTAGCTAGTTCTACAATATCATTTTCGGTTAATTCTGTATTTTAAATGTTACGAATTACCTTGTTCAATTTTTAATGTTGTTGCTCATAAGTTTATTTAATAAATATAACTTTAAAATTGAAATTTATATTTTAAATTAATTTTTTAATTTTTGTTTTTCACATGCAAATCTTAATGTGTTAATAAATCGATTACTTTAACTCACTTTTACATTAAAATAATTGGAACGTGTTTTCCTCAATGAGGAAGTTTTAGATATTCGTATGGCATTATGGTAATTCGAGCCTACACAACTCGTTATAATGTCGAATAACTTGCGCAGGTCGTTGCCATTTATTTTGTTGCAGAATATTTAGTATGTAATTCGGGGATACTTTGATCAGTGCAAACATGAAATATGTTTTAAGAATTATTTCCTGATTCATGTAAGTACCAAGTTAAATATGAGTCTTTATAATTAAGTTTGTTAAACTTTAAAATTTACATGTAAACTAAATATTGATATATTATTATGCGATAGATAATGTAATTTTTATTAAAGTAATGTGATTCGCATACAAATATAAACTCTAATTTTACACGAGAAAATTGTATCATTTCATCGTTGTTACTGTTGTAATAGTGGACTTAGTAATAAAGTCATTACCAACACCATCATTATTTAAAAAAATCATATTTCCAAAAAAGTTTTCTTTCCATTTAAAACTGCCACAAAAACAAAGATATATCTTGTAGATAAGAGACACCAATATAACAGATTTAGTACTACAGTACTAAACTGAACCACTTCTCATTACTAAGAACGTGCAGTACTTTTACTTCCTATCAGTAAATTGAATAATATCAAAGATGTAAACATGATTTAGTACTACTAAACCAGTTCAATATTCTCGTCACCAGACCACACCACTACCTATTTCAGAAACTTTATTACAGTATTTATTGCATAAAATACCAATTCTCACTACTAGAGCGTGCGTTACTTCAATCAGTAATTTGTATTAAACGATGGTTATCAAAGAAGCAAACTTCATTTATTACTACTAATTCAGCTTCTCAACACCACAGATAGCAGCACTTTCTATGTCGAAAAATCCAAGATGGCGGGTTTTTGGGTTTTTCGACCTCCATAAGAAAATACACGCGTTTTAGTACAGAAAGTCATATAGCTTTTCTTACAAATCTGATCTGTAAACTAGTGGCTCGGATACGTTGACCATCCTTATCTTTTCATACAAGCAAGAAAATGTTGAAGTTAGTCGTCATGCACAATATGTTTTTCGGTTAGTTCTGTATTTTAAATGTTAGGAATATCCTTGTTCAAATTTTAATGTTGTTGTTATTCAATAGTTTATTTAAAAGTTACTTTAAAATTGGAATATTTATTTAAATTTTTTTTTTATTTTTTTTTTCACATGCAAATCTAAATGTGTTAATAAATCGTTTACTTTAACTCACTTTTACAATAAAATATATGGAACGTGTTTTCCTCAATGAGGAAGTTTGAGATATTCGTATGGCATTATGGTAATTCGAGCCTACACAACTCGTTATAGTGTCGAATAACTTGCGTAGGTCGTTGCCATCTATTTTGTTGCAGAATATTTAGTATGTACCTTGGTGATACTTTGATCAGTTTATATATAAAATACATTTGTTAGAAATATTTCCTGATTCGTATACCAAGATATATATGGGTTTTCATAATTAAGTTTATTAAACTTTAAAATTTACATGTAAACTAAATACTCAATTCCCTTAGACGTATCACTTTATGCGACGTGACTATGGACCTTCCTGGTTACTAGATTTTAAAATCAAAATTTACGAAATAATTTTGTGCAAAACTCTCAATGAAATTTTTTTAAATCTTAGTTGGCTGCATTAGTTTGAAATTTTTTTTATTTATTTGTCACGTCAAAATTTCAAGTGATGGAAATTGTCATTTGAAGTGATAGCAGTCTCAAGGAAATATTTATAAAGCAGCATACTAAGATTTAAAAAACAGCCAGCAGAACGACTTTATTGAACAATTATTTTGTAGGTTTCGATTTAATGATCTAGTAACCAGGAAGATGAGTAGTCACGTCACTTGAAATGACGTGACTAGGGGAATAGGGGTGTAAATGTTGGTATATTATTATGCGATAGTCATTTTTATTATTGATTTTTCGCATATAATTATAAAATAAAGACTTAAGAGCTTAAATCTAATTTTACTTGCTGATTTTTTATTCGCTATGCGGGGCGCTGAAAGGGAAATTATTTATCCGAAATTCCGCTACCAAATTATCTATCCGAAATTCCGCTACTAAATCATCTATTCGAAATTTAACCTTATTTTTTTTATTGGAACCGAGAAATCAGATAAATCAAAGAGATAATTTATTTGACACATCTGATAATATTTTATTTATTTAATACTCATTTTTTATTACTAGTTCTCAAAGCACTCCTAACAATTTCCTACGCTTTCTTTTTATCTCTCTGATCTGTCCGATGCAATACAAAAACAGGCCAGTTGACGCGCACCATTCAAATTATTAACGTGTTGAAAATGTGCACAACTTTGACGCCATGTCGGAGTGCAGAATTCATTGGTGATCCCTCATACATGCCAGTATTATAGGCTAGTCTCGAGCTACGCAATGTGCAGATAGTTACCAGACCTATAGCAGTTCGTATTTTATTTGCCTAAAAAGTGCGTTAAATAGGACGTGAAAAGCGAACCGCAAAACAGTTAGGAGTGGTTCGAACACTGATTGCAAAGTATTAAAAAAAATTATTGTCTATATTCTTGTTTCTAGTGACTAGATTAGAGTGTCTAGTTTTTAAAGTCAAGTGTCTAGTTTCTCGTGTCTAGCTTCAAAAGCCTAAAGTATCAAGTGTTTAGTTTTTATCGTGTCTGAAGTGTATAAAATATCTAGTGTCAAGTGTCTGGTGTAAGTGTCAAGTGACAAGTATAAATTGTCAAGTGTATAGAGTGAAGTGTCACATATCTAGTTTCCATAATGTCAAATTCAAAGTATCTTGTGTTTTGCTTGACGTGTTTAGTTTCAAATATCTGGTGTGAAGTGTCAAGTTTTTAGCTTCAAGTATTAATCGTCAATGTCAAATGCCAAGTGTCAATGAAAAAATACAACTTCTGAAACTTATATCTCAAATGAACTGAAATGAAGTGTAAAAAATGTCTAGTTTTTATTGTCCAGTGTGTAGTGGATTGTGTCTAGTGTCTAGTATCATAAGTAAAATGTCTAGTATCTAGTGTTTTGGTTTTAGTGTATAGTATTTAGTGTCAAGTGCACATTATCTAGCATCTAGAGTCAAGTGTATAGTGTCTAGTGCATTGTTTCTTATTTCTACTGTCTAGTGTCTTGAGTTTAGTGTCTAGTATCTAATTTCTAATGTATAATGTGTAATGTCCAATGAGTCTAATTTATACACTTGGGTGCCAAAAAATCGCACATTGCTGAATTTTGCTGAGTTTTCACAAAATCTTGAGGTATCGCCTCCCATTTATCTACGATCGCCTGTTGCAGCTCCTGGAGACTCGTTGGAGCAACATCACTAGCTCGAACCCTTCTTTTCAACTCGTCCCATAAATGTTCGATGGGATTGAGGGCCGGTTTTTGAGCTGGCCACTCCATAACAGGCACATCCACTTCTTGACGGTACTAGTATACTACAACAGCCGTATGCGGTCTAGCATTATCCTTCATAAACAGAAAATTTTTACCAATAAACCCGGCGAAAGGTACGACGTACTCCTCGAGTATTTCCTCAATGTACCGTTAAGAATTCATTCCTCATAATCGACAACCAGTATTGGCTCGTGTGATGAATACAAGATCTGCCTTCGCCTCTAATGATATGCCTCCCTACGTTCTTCAATGCAACATTGAGCATATCGCTCTCCTTGCCTTTTGTATACTCTTCCGCTTCTATCGGTGCCATAAAAACATATCCTGCACTCGTCAGAGAACAGAACTATTTTACATTCTTTTTCTGTCCAATTCAAATGCTCTCAAGCTAACTCACGACCTCGTCGTTGGTGGTCTGCGGTCAATTTTGGTCCGTCTGCTAGTCTGTGTGCAGTTAGATTAACTTCTCGAAGTCGTCTTCTTACTGTCCACCGACTGACTTCGACTTCACGAACTTCTTGGAGCCGCCGTTCCAATTATTATTTATTAATTCTTACAAGAAAGCGGTCATCACTCTGTGCTGTAGCTCCATGTCGCCGTCTGAAGCCACCAGTTTCCTGATATCTCTGCCACGTTTGACGAGTGGAGACTCGGTTCAAATTTTTATCATTTAGACTCTTGCTGAGGATGCTTGACTAGTTAGTTATCAGTTTCATTTTTTGTTTTTATTATTTTTTAATCGTGTGCATACGAAAACGTCTAAAAGGGAATATTGATTCTCATTCTTAAATTTTCATTGTAATTTATAATCACATTCATGAATAATGCGATTTCCATATCCATATTTCTATTTTTGCAATCAAGGAAATGATTTTAAATAATAACAAATCGGTGTTGTTGAAAACAATATGACGTATGAAAAGTCATAATTTAGTTTAGTTTACAATTTAGTTTACAATCGGAGGCACAGCACATTTAAAAGATACTAGTGCCGCCGTTCAAAAAATGATATGAATCAGTCATTAAATTAGTTTAGTCGGCAATTTAGTCGAAAAAATCGCTTTCCACAGTCTAAATATTCTGTCTAATATCTAATGTTTACTGTTTAATGTCTAAACTTTAATGTCTTATGTATTATGTCATAGTTTCTAACGTTTAAAGTCTAATGTCAAACGTCGTAAAGTCTAAGATCTAAGGTTGAAAGTATTATGTCTAATGTTTTATGTTTAATGACGAATGTCTTATTTCTTATGTCTTTTGTGTAATGCCTTATGTTAATGTCTAGTGTCGAATGAACCGGTTCTAACCAAGTTAGAATCCTGATAGGGGCAGGATGCAAAAGAGATCGGAATTAGAATATAACAATTTATTGTTTAATGTCTAGTTTCTAGCGCCTAATTTTTAAATTCACGTGTCTAGTTTCAAGTGTTTTAAGTGACTAGTTTCTTGAGATTAAAGTATTTGTTTTCTGGTGTCTAAAGAAACAATTGTCTAGCTTCTAGTGTCTAAAGTGCCTAAAGTGTTTAAAATATCTAGTGTTATTCGTCTAAAGTATCTAGAGTAAGTGTAATGTCTTACGTATATAGTTTCAAGCGTCTAATGTCTACTTTTAAGATCTAGAGTCTTAAGTGTCTAATAAGTGTACAGTGTCATGTTTCTTCTATATTGTGAAGTGTCTTGTATTTAGTGTGTGGTGCCTAGTGTTTATCTAGTTTCTAGTGTCTGGTATCTAGTGTCTGGTATCTAGTGTCTGGTATCTAGTGTCTAGTGTCAAATGTCTAGTGTCAAGTGTCAAATGTCTAGTGTCAAATATCTAGTGTCAAGTTTCTAGTGCCTAGCATTAATTATCTAGTAAAAAGTGTCTAGTGTAAACGTGCAACAATCGAAACAGGTGGTAACTCTGGGTTTTATTTCCACCCGGATGATATATAAAAATATAATATTAATTGCTAGTGGAGTAAACATCTGACAGTTACTAAATTTTACCTTGGCGCTAACAAATCATGCATGAATCAGGCATGCGCCTTCACATAATATTATTTTTTAATTTTGTAATTGTGGATATTGATTCGTCAGTAAAGGAATATACTACATGTTTGGTCGATGGACTCTTGATTTTATTGTTACTAATTATGCATGATTTTGACATTTCAATAGCCATTCGTGCTCTAAGATAGACAGGGAATGAACAAATATAATGTATAGCGTTGTGTAGCTAAACTCACGTTGGTAATTTATTGACATATATGTAAATAGAATTTAATATTTTTCAATGAACTTGAGCTTTGTTAAGATATCATAAGTAACACAATCCTGACTAATTTTTAAAATATCTTTGGTTGGACCATGTTGGAATTGGAGAAAGAGAAACAACTTTATAAACAGCGATGAGATGGCCCCACGATGAAAACTGAGATGTCCGTCCTAAATTTACATTATTAAATAGGTCTAGATTTACAGAGATACAGAGCAAAGAGTAATAACAATAAGTAATCAGTAAAGTGTAAAGTGTAAATATAGTAAAGATTAAATAGTAACAAGTAGAGAGTAAGGAGTAAAAAGCAAATAGTAAGGTGTAAATAGTAATACACCTATTACAAATTACACATTACAAAGGACGTTTTTGAAACGGCTACTAAGGTGTAAATGCTTGAACGACGAGCAACAAGCAATTTGCTAGTCAGAAACAGATACTTTAGAAAAATTTAAAATGAAAGTTTGAATTTTAGTATGTATTATAGTTTGTACAAATGTGTTAGATTAAAATAGGTAGTTATTTCTCAGTAAAAGCGTCAAATCACAAATTTATCAACTTAACAAAGATGTTTTATTCTGGCACCTATTGCTCTCCAGTTATAAGAAGAAAACTGATAATGGAACCGAGATAGAGCACAGAACATTTTTAAACTACGTGAAACTTTTAAATTTAAGGGATTATAGGGTTTAGGAATAGGTTATTAGTAGGTTCTCCAAAATGAAGAATGCAAAAAGAAAAAACTCACTCAGGATCGCCAATACAAGAAAACATGTGTTTCGAAAGGAACTTCATCTGAAAGTGGGCAAATGGAATCTGAATTTACCATAAGAAAATAAAACAATTAGGTTTTTATCACGATTTTTGATTGTAAAAATTGATCGAAGAGTTTGTTTTTCATCTACCAAATTATTTTCTTGCTAGACGTTCGAGCTTTTACTCGTGAGTGACCAACAAGTAATCCAACCCTTTAAAAAGAAAATCTTAATTTGTTAAAAAATACCAAAAAAAGAAAGAAAAAAATCGTGTACAACTTGATGGCGCTCTATTCGAAAAATGCCTTTAGCCGAGACACATTGACGAGAGACCTACTTATTCCGATAAGTGGCCTTGCGAGGGTATTTTTTTGAGTGAATACGTTTCTATAAATGAATATTTCGTTTCGAAAACAGCCAAATTGCTTGTTACTAATTATTTACTTTACATATTACAGATTCCATATTACATATTAAATCTTACCTTATACTAGATTACATATTACTCATTGTAAATGACTAATTACAAATTAAATTACTAGTTACCAGTTAATATTTAGAAATTATTAAATAGTACAATTAGAAAGTAGGTATAAGGTTTATACTTATAGGGATCGGAAGGTACTAGGCTCGAGTATTAACCCAATTTCCGATAAAAGGAAACAATTTAATAAACAGCATGTGATGAGATGACCCCATAATGAAGAAAATTGAGATGCCGGTCGCAAAATGGCTGAAGATGATTACCTGAAAATGAAATGAAGTATCCTAGTAATCCTAAAAAAAATAATAATTGATCCGAATCCCCACTTTAGATTTGCTCAAACCTTAAAAAGTAATAAAAGCTTAGTAAGAAATAGATTAGAATTAATCTTTTTCAATTAAAATTATCCGCAAGCTACATTTAGTTCGCAAAATTTTATATTTTCATTACTCCCGAATCATTTTAGAGCTTAATTCAAATTGGCTACGATTATTAATCTACTAATCCACATTCGACAAGTACATATTTGAACTGGCTGATAATCACTATACAATTTCAACATCATTATCTTGTATCAGATAATTCCAAGCACGTGACACGACGAACTTTTATTCCTTTATTATAATTGAAATCACAATTGAAAGTTTCACTTCAACCGTGCGCACAAGAGCACTGCTTCCCTATTTTATTCTAAACAGTTCAAACCTCAAGAAATCAGCAGAAAGGGAAATTCAGAAAGAGATCAATGTTGATGACGCCAGCAGTTCTGCTGACTGAACATTTATAAAATTAAAAAACTAACTATGTAAAGTCAAATGTGTTGTAATATTATGAATTATAATTAAAAAGAGTGAAATTCATTTTTTTAAGTTGATTTAAGTTTTGAAATAAAGTCGGTTTTAAAAACTATTTTTGAATTTAATTTTTTTATTACGAAGTTTATAAATAATTTATAATAAAATTGCAATATTGTTTCTAATCCTTTTATACCTCTTGTGGCACTATTCGGGCAATTCCCTGGGAATAGGGATTTGGGGAAAGATTTTATATGTAATTTCAGTTCAAATATTTTTTTTCCGGCCTACTAAGGAGAAAAGTTTGATGTAATTATTTATAAATATGAATAAGGGAATAATTTTTCCATAACTAAATTGGCAGGGAACACTATTCCCAATTTTATTTTGTTTTCAAAAAAATTACCACTGGATTTTTACCTCAGTATGCCAGAAAAAAAATCTAAAATAGAAATTACTAATTG
Source organism: Nephrotoma flavescens (assembly GCA_932526605.1). NCBI lineage: Eukaryota > Metazoa > Arthropoda > Insecta > Diptera > Tipulidae > Nephrotoma > Nephrotoma flavescens. Next base: position 155,557,364 of record OW052222.1, on the reverse strand, counting down.
CAGTATTATCTTTAATCCTTTTTTACCTCGTGTTAACAATTCGGGTTCTAAACTAGTGAGATGTTTACAATTCGGGTTGTAAACTAGATTTCTCATTTTGATAAATCGAAAGATAAAAAGGAATTGAGTAAAAAAGGTTTGACAGTTTAAATGTCATGATTATGTATTTGTGACATTACATTGCGCGCCGTAAACTGATTTTTCCATGCTAGTGGCATGCGGCTCGGATACGTTGACCATCATTCTTTTTTCATACAAGTAAGACAATTTTGGAGTTGATATGATTTTCGGTTAGTCCTGTATTTTATTTTAATGTTTTTTTTAATTTTAATGTTGTTATTCTAAAATCTATTTAAATGCTACTTTAATATTGGAATTTGCATTTTAAATTTATTTTTTTTATTTTTCACATGCAAATCTTAATGTGTTAATAAATCGATTACTTTAACTCACTTTTACATTAAAATAATTGGAACGTGTTTTCCTCAATGAGGAAGTTTTAGATATTCGTATGGCATTATGGTAATTCGAGCCTACACAACTCGTTATAATGTCGAATAACTTGCGCAGGTCGTTGCCATTTATTTTGTTGCAGAATATTTAATATGTACCTTGGTGATACTTTGATCAGTTTAAATATAAAATATGATATTTAGAAGAATTATTTCCTGATTCGTATACCAAGATATATATTGGTTTTCATAATAAGTTTATTAAAGTTTAAAATTTACATGTAAACTAAATGTTGATATATTATTATGCGATAGTCATTTTTATTATTGATTTGTCGCATATAATTATAAAATAAAGACTTAAGAGCTTAAATCTAATTTTACGCGAGAAAGTTTTATCGTTTCATCGTTGTTACTTGCTGATTTTTTATTCGCTATGCGGGGCGCTGACAGGGAAATTATTTATCTGAAATTCCGCTACCAAATTATCTATCCGAAATTCCGCTACTAAATCATTTATCCGAAACTTAACCTTTTTTTTTATAGGAACCGAGAAATCAGATAAATCAAAGAGATAATTTATTTGACACATCTGATAATATTTTATTTATCTAATACTAATTTTTTATTACTAGTTCTCAAAGCACTCCTAATCATTTTCTACGCTTTCTTTTTATCTCTCTGATCTCCCCGATGCAATTCAAAAACAGGCCAGTTGACGCCCACCATTCAAATTATTTAAGTGTTGAAAATGTGCACAACTTTGACGCCATGTCGGAGTGCAGAATTCATTGGCCGATCCCTCATACATGCCAGTATTATAGGCTGGTCTCGAGCTACGCAATGTGCAGATAGTTACCAGAACTATAGCAGTTCGTATTTTATTTGCCTAAAAAGTGCGTAAGATAGGACGTGAAAAGCGAACCGCAAAACAGTTAGGAGTAATTCGAACACTGATTGCAAAGTATTACAAAAATCTACTGTCTATATTCTTGTTTCTAGTAACTAGATTAGAGTGTCTAGTTTTTAAAGTCAAGTATCTAGTTTCTCGTGTCTAGCTTCAAAAGCCTAAAGTATCAAGTGTTTAGTTTTTATCGTGTCTGAAGTGTATAAAATATCTAGTGTCAAGTGTCTGGTGTAAGTGTCAAGTGACAAGTATAAATTGTCAAGTGTATAGAGTGAAGTGTCACATATCTAGTTTCCATAATGTCAAATTCAAAGTATCTTGTGTCTTGTTTGAAGTGATTAGTTTCAAATATCTGGTGTGAAGTGTCAAGTTTCTAGCTTCAAGTATTAATTGTCAATGTCAAATGCCAAGTGTCAATGAAAAAATACAACTTCTGAAACTTATATCTCAAATGAACTGAAATGAAGTGTAAAAAATGTCTAGTTTTTATTGTCCAGTGTGTAGTGGATTGTGTCTAGTGTCTAGTATCATAAGTAAAATGTCTAGTATCTAGTGTTTTGGTTTTAGTGTATAGTATTTAGTGTCAAGTGTACATTATCTAGCATCTAGAGTCGAGTGTATTGTGTCTTATTTCTACTGTCTAGTATCTTGAGTTTAGTGTCTAGTATCTAATTTCTAATGTTATAATGTGTAATGTCCAATGAGTCTAATTTATACACTTGGGTACCAAAAAATCGCATTTTCCACAAAAGTTCAGAAATATCAAAAAAATCCAATATTTGTTAAATTTTTTTAATGCAGATTCAAAGTCCATTTCAATACCTATCCAGTGGTACTTTTTTGTATTTTTACGTGCATCAAACTTTTTTTTGGGGTAAACATCTGCGGTACACGTTTTTGTGAATTTGTCAGCATGAAAATTCGGGGTAAAAATCGAATTAAAACATAGAAATAAACAAAAAAAAAACAGTATTGTTAAGTATTCCCTCCACTGGCCCGAATGACAGCTTCCATTCGATGCTGCATTGATTTCACAAAATCTTGAGGTATCGCCTCCCATTCCTCTACGATCGCCTGTTGCAGCTCCTGGATACTCGTTGGAGCAACATCACTAGCTCGAACCCTTCTTTTCAACTCGTCCCATAAATGTTCGATGGGATTGAGGGCCGGTTTTTGAGCTGGCCACTCCATAACAGGCACATCCATTTCTTGACGGTACTAATATACTACACCAGCCGTATGCGGTCTAGCATTATCCTTCATAAACAGAAGATTAAACCCGACGAAAGGTAAGACGTACTCCTCGAGTAATTCCTCAATGTACCGTTAAGAATTCATTCCTCTTAATCGACAACCAGTATTGGCTCGTGTGATGAATACAAGATCTGCCTTTGCCTTATGCCTCCCCAGAACATCCACCTCCATACGAGAAACGTTCTTCAATGCAACATTGTGCATATCGCTCTCCTTGTCTTTTGTATACTCTTCCGCGTCTATCGGTGCCATATAAACACATCCTGCGCTCGTCAGAGAACAGAACTATTCTACATATTCTTCTTCTGTCCAATTCAAATGCTCTCAAGCTAACTCACGACGACGTCGTTGGTGGTCTGCGGTCAATTTTGGTCCGTTTGTTAGACTGTGTGCAGTTAGATTAACTCCTCCAAGTCGTCTTTTTACTGTCCACCGCCTGATTTCGACTTCACGAACTTCTTGGAGCAGCCGTTCCAATTATTATTTATTAATTCTTACAAGAAAGCGGTCATCACTCTGTGCTGTAGCACGAGGTCAGCCAGCTCCATGTCGCCGTCTGAAGCCACCAGTTTCCTGATATCTCTGCCGCGTTTGACGAGTGGAGACTCGGCTCAAATTTTTATCATTTAGGCTCTTGCTGAGGATGCTTGACTAGTTAGTTATCAGTTTCATTTTTTGTTTTTATTATTTTTTAATCGTGTGCATACGAAAACGTCTAAAAGGGAATATTGATTCTCATTCTTAAATTTTCATTGTAATTTATAATCACATTCATGAATAATGCGATTTCCATATCCACATTTCTATTTTTGCAATCAAGGAAATGATTTTAAATAATAACAAATCGGTGTTGTTGAAAACAATATGACGTATGAAAAGTCATAATTTAATTTAGTTCAAAATTTAGTTTACAATCGGAGGCACAGCACATTTAAAAGATACTAGTGCCGCCTTTCAAAGAATGATATGAATCAGTCATTAAATTAGTTTATTCGGCAATTTAGTCGAAAAAATCGCTTTCATAGACACACAATATTCTGTCTAATATCTAATGTTTACTGTTTAATGTCTAAACTTCAATGTCTTATGTATTATGTCATAGTTTCTAACGTTTAAAGTCTAATGTCAAACGTCGTAAAGTCTAAGATCTAAGGTTGAAAGTATTATGTCTAATGTTTTATGTTTAATGACGAATGTCCTATTTCTTATGTCTTTTGTGTAATGCCTTATGTTAATGTCTAGTGTCGAATGAACCGGTTCTAACCAAGTTAGAATCCCGATAGGGGCAGGATGCAAAAGAGATCGGAATTAGAATATAACAATTTATTATTTAATGTCTAGTTTCTAGCGCCTAATTTTTAAATTCACGTGTCTAGTTTCAAGTGTTTTAAGTGACTAGTTTCTTGTGATATAAAAATACTTTATTGTTTTCTGGTGTCTAAAGAAACAATTGTCTAGCTTCTAGTGTCGTAATAGGCACTTTACAGTGTGTAAAATATCTAGTGTTATTCGTCTATAGTGTCTAGAGTAAGTGTAAAGTCTTACGTATTTAGTTTCAAGCGTCTAATGTCTACTTTTAAGATCTAGAGTCTTAAGTGTCTAATAAGTGTACAGTTTCATGTATCTTCTATATTGTGAAGTGTCTTGTATTTAGTGTATAGTGCCTAGTGTTTATCTAGCTTCTAGTGTCTGGTATCTAGTGTCTGGTATCTAGTGTCTGGTGTCTAGTGTCAAATGTCTAGTGTCATATGTCTAGAGTCAAATGTCTAGTGTCAAATGTCTAGTGTCAAATGTCTAGTGTCAAATGTCTAGTGTCAAATATCTAGTGTCAAATTTCTAGTGTATAGCATTAATTATCTAGTGTAAACGTGCAACAATCGAAACAGGTGGTAACTCTGGGTTTTATTTCCACCCGAATGATATATAAAAAATAATATTAATTGCAGTTACTAAATTTTAACTTGGCGCTAACAAATCATGCATGAATCAGGCATGCGCCTCCACATAATATTATTTTTTAATTTTGTAATTGTGTATATTGATTCGTCAGTAAAGGAATATACTACATGTTTGGTCGATGGACTCTTGATTTTATTGTTACTAATTATGCATGATTTTGACATTTCAATAGCCATTCGTGCTCTAAGATAGACAGGGAATGAACAAATATAATGTATAGCGTTGTGTAGCTAAACTCACGTTGGTAATTTATTGACATAATATGTAAATAGAATTTAATATTTTTCAATGAACTTGAGCTTTGTTAAGATATCATAAGTAACACAATCCTGACTAATTTTTAAAATATCTTTGGTTGGACCATGTTGGAATTGGAGAAAGAGAAACAACTTTATAAACAGCGATGAGATGGCCCCACGATGAAAACTGAGATGCCCGTCCTAAATTTACATTATTAAATAGGTCTAGATTTACAGAGATACAGAGCAAAGAGTAATAACAATAAGTAATCAGTAAAGTGTTAAGTGTAAATATAGTAAAGATTAAATAGTAACAAGTAGAGAGTAAGGAGTAAAAAGCAAATAGTAAGGAGTAAATAGTAATACACCTATTACAAATTACACATTACAAAGGACGTTTTTGGAACGGCTACTAAGGTGTAAATGCTTGAACGACGAGCAACAAGCAATTTGCTAGTCAGAAACAGATACTTTAGAAAAATTTAAAATGAAAGTTTGAATTTAATATGTATTATAGTTTGTACAAATGTGTTAGATTAAAATAGGTAGTTATTTCTCAGTAAAAGCGTCAAATCACAAATTTATCAACTTAACAAAGATGTTTTATTCTGGCACCTGTTGCTCTCCAGTTATAAGAAGAAAACGGATGAAGGAACCGAAAAGACCACAGAACATTTTTAAATTACGTGAAACTTTTAAATTTAAGGGATTATAGGGTTTAGGTATAGGTTATTAGTAGGTTCTCTAAAATGAAGAAAACAAAAAGAAAAAACTCACTCAGGATCGCCAATACAAGAAAACATATACTCATTCGAAAGGAACTTAATCTGAAAGTGGGCAAATGGAATCTGAATTTACCATAAGAAAATAAAACAATTAGGTAGACAGTTTTTTATTTCGATTTTTGATTGTAATAATTGATCGAAGAGTTTGTTTTTCATCTACCAAATTATTTTCTTGCTAGACGTTCGAGCTTTTACTCGTGAGTGACCAACAAGTAATCCAACCCTTTAAAAAGAATATCTTAATTTGTTAAAAAATACCAAAAAAAGAAAGAAAAAAAAAATCGTGTACAACTTGATGGCGCTCTATTCGAAAAATGCCTTTAGCCGAGACACATTGACGAGAGACCTACTTATTCCGATAAGTGGCCTTGCGAGGGTATTTTTTTGAGTGAGTACGTTTCTATAAATGAATATTTCGTTTCGAAAAAAGCCAAATTGCTTGTTACTAATTATTTACTTTACATATTACAGATTCCATATTACATATTAAATCTTACCTTATAGTAGATTACATATTACTCATTGTAAATGACTAATTACAAATTAAATTACTAGTTACCAGTTAATATTTAGAAATTATTAAATAGTACAATTAGGAAGTAGTTATAAGGTTTATACTTATAGGGATCGGAAGGTACTAGGTTCGAGTATTAACCCAATTTCCGATAAGGAAACAATCTAATAAACAGAATGTGATGAGATGACCCCATAATGAAGAAAATTGAGATGCCGGTCGCAAAATGGCTGAAGATGATTACCTGAAAATGAAATGAAGTATCCTAGTAATCCTAAAAAAAATAATAATTGATCCGAATCCCCACTTTAGATTTGCTCAAACCTTAAAAAGTAATAGTAATAGTAAAATAAAGTTTATAATAAGGTTTATTAAACTTTATTACATTTTAACTAAATTTTGATACATTATTATGCGATTCGAAGCGAAATGAAGTATCCTAGTAATACCAAAATAATAACTGATCCGAATCTCCACTTTAGATTTAGTCAAACCATAAAGCTTAGAAAGTAATAAAAGCTTAGTAAGAAATAGATTAGAATTAATCTTTTTCAATTAAAATTATCCGCAAGCTACATTTAATTCGCAAAATTTTATATTTTCATTACTCCCGAATCATTTTAGAGCTTAATTCAAATTGGCTACGATTATTAATCTACTAATCCATATTCAACAAGTACATATTTGAACTGACTGATAATCACTATACAATTTCAACATCATTATCTTGTATCAGATAATTCCAAGCACGTGACACGACGAACTTTTATTCCTTTATTATAATTGAAATCACAATTGAAAGTTTCACTTCAACCGTGCGCACAAGAGCACTGCTTCCCTATTTTATTCTAAACAGTTCAAACCTCAAGAAATCAGCAGAAAGGGAAATTCAGAAAGGGATCAATGTTGATGACGCCAGCAGTTCTGCTGACTGAACATTTATAAAATTAAAAAACTAACTATGTAAAGTCAAATGTGTTGTAATATTATGAATTATAATTAAAAAGAGTGAAATTCATTTTTTTAAGTTGATTTAAGTTTTGAAATAAAGTCGGTTTTAAAAACTATTTTTGAATTTAATTTTTTTATTACGAAGTTTATAAATAATTTATAATAAAATTGCAATATTGTTTCTAATCCTTTTATACCTCTTGTGGCACTATTCGGGCAATTCCCTGGGAATAGGGATTTGGGGAAAGATTTTATATGTAATTTCAGTTCAAATATTTTTTTTCCGGCCTACTAAGGAGAAAAGTTTGATGTAATTATTTATAAATATGAATAAGGGAATAATTTTTCCATAACTAAATTGGCAGGGAACACTATTCCCAATTTTATTTTGTTTTCAAAAAAATTACCACTAGATTTTTACCTCAGTATGCCAGAAAAAAAATCTAAAATAGAAATTACTAATTGCAGTATTATCTTTAATCCTTTTTTACCTCGTGTTAACAATTCGGGTTCTAAACTAGTGAGATGTTTACAATTCGGGTTGTAAACTAGATTTCTCATTTTGATAAATCGAAAGATAAAAAGGAATTGAGTAAAAAAGGTTTGACAGTTTAATTGTCATGATTATGTATTTGTGACATTACATTGCGCGCCGTAAACTGATTTTTCCATGCTAGTGGCATGCGGCTCGGATACGTTGACCATCATTCTTTTTTCATACAAGTAAGACAATTTTGGAGTTGATATGATTTTCGGTTAGTTCTGTATTTTATTTTAATGTTTTTTTTAATTTTAATGTTGTTATTCTAAAATCTATTTAAATGCTACTTTAATATTGGAATTTGCATTTTAAATTTATTTTTTTTATTTTTCACATGCAAATCTTAATGTGTTAATAAATCGATTACTTTAACTCACTTTTACATTAAAATAATTGGAACGTGTTTTCCTCAATGAGGAAGTTTTAGATATTCGTATGGCATTATGGTAATTCGAGCCTACACAACTCGTTATAATGTCGAATAACTTGCGCAGGTCGTTGCCATTTATTTTGTTGCAGAATATTTAATATGTACTTTGGTGATACTTTGATCAGTTTAAACAAAAAATATGTTTTAAGAATTATTTCCTGATTCGTGTAAGTACCAAGTTATATATGAGTCTTTATAATTAAGTTTATTAAACTTTAAAATTTACATGTAAACTAAATATTGATATATTATTATGCGATAGATAATGTAATTTTTATTAAAGTAATGTGATTTGCATACAAATATAAACTCTAATTTTACACGAGAAAATTGTATCATTTCATCGTTGTTACTGTATTAGCGGACTTAGTAATAATGTCATTACCAACACCATCATTATTTAAAAAAGTGATATTTCTACGAAGTTTTCTTTCCATTTAAAAGTGCCACAAAAAGATATATCTTGTAGATAAGAGACACCAATAGAGTAGATTTAGTACTAAACCACTTCTCATTACTAAGAACGTGCAGTACTTTTACTTCCTATCAGTAAATTGAATAATATCAAAGATGTACACATGATTTAGTACTACTAAACCAGTTCAATCTTCTCGTCGCCAGATCACACCACTATCTATTTTAGAAACTTTATTACAGTAATTATTGCATAAAATACCAATTCTCACTACTAGAGCGAGCGTTACTTCTATCAGTAATTTGTATTAAACGATGGTTATCAAAGAAGCAAACTTCATTCATTACTACTAATTCAGCTTCTCAACACCACAGATAGCAGCACTTTCTATTTCGAAAAATCCAAGATGGCGGTTTTTTGGGTTTTCCGACGTCCTTAAGAAAATACACGCGTTTTACTACAGGAAGTGGCATGCGGCTCGGATACGTTGACCATCCTTATTTTTTCATACAAGCAAGAAAATGTTGAAGTTAGTCGTCAGGCACAATATGTTTTTCGGTTAGTTCTGTATTTTAAATGTTAGGAATTTCCTTGCTCAAATTTTAATGTTGTTGTTATTCAATAGTTTATTTAAAAGTTACTTTAAAATTGGAATATATATTTTAAATTTTTATTTTTTATTTTTATTTTTCACATGCCAATCTTAATGTGTTAATAAATCGGTTACTTTAACTCACATTTACAATAAAATATATGGAACGTGTTTTCCTCAATGAGGAAGTTTGAGATATTCGTATGGCATTATGGTAATTCGAGCCTACACAACTCGTTATAATGTCGAATAACTTGTGCAGGTCGTTTCCATTTATTTTGTTGCAGAATATTTAGTATGTACCTTGGTGATACTTTGATCAGTTTAAATATAAAATATGATATTTAGAAGAATTATTTCCTGATTCGTATACCAAGATATATATTGGTTTTCATAATAAGTTTATTAAAGTTTAAAATTTACATGTAAACTAAATGTTGATATATTATTATGCGATAGTCATTTTTATTATTGATTTGTCGCATATAATTATAAAATAAAGACTTAAGAGCTTAAATCTAATTTTACGCGAGAAAGTTTTATCGTTTCATCGTTGTTACTTGCTGATTTTTTATTCGCTATGCGGGGCGCTGACAGGGAAATTATTTATCTGAAATTCCGCTACCAAATTATCTATCCGAAATTCCGCTACTAAATCATTTATCCGAAACTGAACCTTTTTTTTTATTGGAACCGAGAAATCAGATAAATCAAAGAGATAATTTATTTGACACATCTGATAATATTTTATTTATCTAATACTAATTTTTTATTACTAGTTCTCAAAGCACTCCTAATAATTTTCTACGCTTTCTTTTTACCTCTCTGATCTCTCCGATGCAATTCAAAAACAGGCCAGTTGACGCCCACCATTCAAATTATTTAAGTGTTGAAAATGTGCACAACTTTGACGCCATGTCGGAGTGCAGAATTCATTGGCCGATCCCTCATACATGCCAGTATTATAGGCTGGTCTCGAGCTACGCAATGTGCAGATAGTTACCAGAACTATAGCAGTTCGTATTTTATTTGCCTAAAAAGTGCGTAAGATAGGACGTGAAAAGCGAACCGCAAAACAGTTAGGAGTGATTCGAACACTGATTGCAAAGTATTACAAAAAATTACTGTCTATATTCTTGTTTCTAGTAACTAGATTAGAGTGTCTAGTTTTTAAAGTCAAGTGTCTAGTTTCTCGTGTCTAGCTTCAAAAGCCTAAAGTATCAAGTGTTTAGTTTTTATCGTGTCTGAAGTGTATAAAATATCTAGTGTCAAGTGTCTGGTGTAAGTGTCAAGTGACAAGTATAAATTGTCAAGTGTATAGAGTGAAGTGTCACATATCTAGTTTCCATAATGTCAAATTCAAAGTATCTTGTGTCTTGTTTGAAGTGATTAGTTTCAAATATCTGGTGTGAAGTGTCAAGTTTCTAGCTTCAAGTATTAATTGTCAATGTCAAATGCCAAGTGTCAATGAAAAAATACAACTTCTGAAACTTATATCTCAAATGAACTGAAATGAAGTGTAAAAAATGTCTAGTTTTTATTGTCCAGTGTGTAGTGGATTGTGTCTAGTGTCTAGTATCATAAGTAAAATGTCTAGTATCTAGTGTTTGGTTTTAGTGTATAGTATTTAGTGTCAAGTGTACATTATCTAGCATCTAGAGTCGAGTGTATTGTGTCTTATTTCTACTGTCTAGTATCTTGAGTTTAGTGTCTAGTATCTAATTTCTAATGTTATAATGTGTAATGTCCAATGAGTCTAATTTATACACTTGGGTACCAAAAAATCGCACATTGCTGAATTTTCCACAAAAGTTCAGAAATATCAAAAAAATCCAATATTTGTTAAATTTTTTTAATGCAGATTCAAAGTCCATTTCAATACCTATCCAGTGGTACTTTTTTGTATTTTTACGTGCATCAAACTGGGTTTTGGGGTAAACATCTGCGGTACACGTTTTTGTGAATTTGTCAGCATGAAAATTCGGGGTAAAAATCGAATTAAAACATAGAAATAAACAAAAAAAAACAGTATTGTTAAGTATTCCCTCCACTGGCCCGAATGACAGCTTCCATTCGATGCTTCATTGATTTCACAAAATCTTGAGGTATCGCCTCCCATTCCTCTACGATCGCCTGTTGCAGCTCCTGGATACTCGTTGGAGCAACATCACTAGCTCGAACCCTTCTTTTCAACTCGTCCCATAAATGTTCGATGGGATTGAGGGCCGGTTTTTGAGCTGGCCACTCCATAACAGGCACATCCATTTCTTGACGGTACTAATATACTACACCAGCCGTATGCGGTCTAGCATTATCCTTCATAAACAGAAAATTTTTACCAATAAACCCGGCGAAAGGTAAGACGTACTCCTCGAGTAATTCCTCAATGTAACGTTAAGAATTCATTCCTCTTAATCGACAACCAGTATTGGCTCGTGTGATGAATATAAGATCTGCCTTTGCCTTATGCCTCCCCAGAACATCCACCACCATACGAGAAACGTTCTTCAATGCAACATTGTGCATATCGCTCTCCTTGTCTTTTGTATACTCTTCCGCGTCTATCGGTGCCATATAAACACATCCTGCGCTCGTCAGAGAACAGAACTAATCAAGAACAGATCAATTTTGGTCCGTTTGCTAGACTGTGTGCAGTTAGATTAACTCCTCCAAGTCGTCTTTTTACTGTCCACCGCCTGATTTCGACTTCACGAACTTCTTGGAGCAGCCGTTCCAATTATTATTTATTAATTCTTACAAGAAAGCGGTCATCACTCTGTGCTGTAGCACGAGGTCAGCCAGCTCCATGTCGCCGTCTGAAGCCACCAGTTTCCTGATATCTCTGCCGCGTTTGACGAGTGGAGACTCGGCTCAAATTTTTATCATTTAGGCTCTTGCTGAGGATGCTTGACTAGTTAGTTATCAGTTTCATTTTTTGTTTTTATTATTTTTTAATCGTGTGCATACAAAAACGTCTAAAAGGGAATATTGATTCTCATTCTTAAATTTTCATTGTAATTTATAATCACATTCATGAATAATGCGATTTCCATATCCATATTTGTATTTTTGCAATCAAGGAAATGATTTTAAATAATAACAAATCGGTGTTGTTGAAAACAATATGACGTATGAAAAGTCATAATTTAATTTAGTTCAAAATTTAGTTTACAATCGGAGGCACAGCACATTTAAAAGATACTAGTGCCGCCTTTCAAAGAATGATATGAATCAGTCATTAAATTAGTTTATTCGGCAATTTAGTCGAAAAAATCGCTTTCATAGACACACAATATTCTGTCTAATATCTAATGTTTACTGTTTAATGTCTAAACTTCAATGTCTTATGTATTATGTCATAGTTTCTAACGTTTAAAGTCTAATGTCAAACGTCGTAAAGTCTAAGATCTAAGGTTGAAAGTATTATGTCTAATGTTTTATGTTTAATGACGAATGTCTTATTTCTTATGTCTTTTGTGTAATGCCTTATGTTAATGTCTAGTGTCGAATGAACCGGTTCTAACCAAGTTAGAATCCCGATAGGGACAGGATGCAAAAGAGATCGGAATTAGAATATAACAATTTATTATTTAATGTCTAGTTTCTAGCGCCTAATTTTTAAATTCACGTGTCTAGTTTCAAGTGTTTTAAGTGACTAGTTTCTTGTGATATAAAAATACTTTATTGTTTTCTGGTGTCTAAAGAAACAATTGTCTAGCTTCTAGTGTCGTAATAGGCACTTTACAGTGTGTAAAATATCTAGTGTTATTCGTCTAAAGTGTCTAAAGTAAGTGTAAAGTCTTACGTATTTAGTTTCAAGCGTCTAATGTCTACTTTTAAGATCTAGAGTCTTAAGTGTCTAATAAGTGTACAGTTTCATGTATCTTCTATATTGTGAAGTGTCTTGTATTTAGTGTATAGTGCCTAGTGTTTATCTAGTTTCTAGTGTCTGGTATCTAGTGTCTGGTATCTAGTGTCTGGTATCTAGTGTCAAATGTCTAGTGTCAAATGTCTAGAGTCAAATGTCTAGTGTCAAATGTCTAGTGTCAAATATCTAGTGTCAAATTTCTAGTGTATAGCATTAATTATCTAGTAAAAAGTGTCTAGTGTAAACGTGCAACAATCGAAACAGGTGGTAACTCTGGATTTTATTTCCACCCGAATGATATATAAAAAAATAATATTAATTGCAGTTACTAAATTTTAACTTGGCGCTTACAAATCATGCATGAATCAGGCATGCGCCTCCACATAATATTATTTTTTAATTTTGTAATTGTGTATATTGATTCGTCAGTAAAGGAATACTGACTACATGTTTGGTCGATGGACTCTTGATTTTATTGTTACTAATTATGCATGATTTTGACATTTCAATAGCCATTCGTGCTCTAAGATAGACAGGGAATGAACAAATATAATGTATAGCGTTGTGTAGCTAAACTCACGTTGGTAATTTATTGACATATATGTAAATAGAATTTAATATTTTTCAATGAACTTGAGCTTTGTTAAGATATCATAAGTAACACAATCCTGACTAATTTTTAAAATATCTTTGGTTGGACCATGTTGGAATTGGAGAAAGAGAAACAACTTTATAAACAGCGATGAGATGGCCCCACGATGAAAACTGAGATGCCCGTCCTAAATTTACATTATTAAATAGGTCTAGATTTACAGAGATACAGAGCAAAGAGTAATAACAATAAGTAATCAGTAAAGTGTTAAGTGTAAATATAGTAAAGATTAAATAGTAACAAGTAGAGAGTAAGGAGTAAAAAGCAAATAGTAAGGAGTAAATAGTAATACACCTATTACAAATTACACATTACAAAGGACGTTTTTGGAACGGCTACTAAGGTGTAAATGCTTGAACGACGAGCAACAAGCAATTTGCTAGTCAGAAACAGATACTTTAGAAAAATTTAAAATGAAAGTTTGAATTTTAGTATGTATTATAGTTTGTACAAATGTGTTAGATTAAAATAGGTAGTTATTTCTCAGTAAAAGCGTCAAATCACAAATTTATCAACTTAACAAAGATGTTTTATTCTGGCACCTATTGCTCTCCAGTTATAAGAAGAAAACTGATAATGGAACCGAGATAGAGCACAGAACATTTTTAAACTACGTGAAACTTTTAAATTTAAGGGATTATAGGGTTTAGGAATAGGTTAATAGTAGGTTCTCCGAAATGAAGAATGCAAAAAGAAAAAACTCACTCAGGATCGCCAATACAAGAAAACATGTGTTTCGAAAGGAACTTCATCTGAAAGTGGGCAAATGGAATCTGAATTTACCATAAGAAAATAAAACAATTAGGTTTTTATCACGATTTTTGATTGTAAAAATTGATCGAAGAGTTTGTTTTTCATCTACCAAATTATTTTCTTGCTAGACGTTCGAGCTTTTACTCGTGAGTGACCAACAAGTAATCCAACCCTTTAAAAAGAATATCTTAATTTGTTAAAAAATACCAAAAAAAGAAAGAAAAAAAAATCGTGTACAACTTGATGGCGCTCTATTCGAAAAATGCCTTTAGCCGAGACACATTGACGAGAGACCTACTTATTCCGATAAGTGGCCTTGCGAGGGTATTTTTTTGAGTGAGTACGTTTCTATAAATGAATATTTCGTTTCGAAAACAGCCAAATTGCTTGTTACTAATTATTTACTTTACATATTACAGATTCCATATTACATATTAAATCTTACCTTATACTAGATTACATATTACTCATTGTAAATGACTAATTACAAATTAAATTACTAGTTACCAGTTAATATTTAGAAATTATTAAATAGTACAATTAGGAAGTAGTTATAAGGTTTATACTTATAGGGATCGGAAGGTGCTAGGTTCGAGTATTAACCCAATTTCCGATAAGGAAACAATCTAATAAACAGAATGTGATGAGATGACCCCATAATGAAGAAAATTGAGATGCCGGTCGCAAAATGGCTGAAGATGATTACCTGAAAATGAAATGAAGTATCCTAGTAATCCTAAAAAAAATAATAATTGATCCGAATCCCCACTTTAGATTTGCTCAAACCTTAAAAAGTAATAAAAGCTTAGTAAGAAATAGATTAGAATTAATCTTTTTCAATTAAAATTATCCGCAAGCTACATTTAATTCGCAAAATTTTATATTTTCATTACTCCCGAATCATTTTAGAGCTTAATTCAAATTGGCTACGATTATTAATCTACTAATCCATATTCAACAAGTACATATTTGAACTGACTGATAATCACTATACAATTTCAACATCATTATCTTGTATCAGATAATTCCAAGCACGTGACACGACGAACTTTTATTCCTTTATTATAATTGAAATCACAATTGAAAGTTTCACTTCAACCGTGCGCACAAGAGCACTGCTTCCCTATTTTATTCTAAACAGTTCAAACCTCAAGAAATCAGCAGAAAGGGAAATTCAGAAAGGGATCAATGTTGATGACGCCAGCAGTTCTGCTGACTGAACATTTATAAAATTAAAAAACTAACTATGTAAAGTCAAATGTGTTGTAATATTATGAATTATAATTAAAAAGAGTGAAATTCATTTTTTTAAGTTGATTTAGGTTTTGAAATAAAGTCGGTTTTAAAAACTATTTTTGAATTTAATTTTTTTATTACGAAGTTTATAAATAATTTATAATAAAATTGCAATATTGTTTCTAATCCTTTTATACCTCTTGTGGCACTATTCGGGCAATTCCCTGGGAATAGGGATTTGGGGAAAGATTTTATATGTAATTTCAGTTCAAATATTTTTTTTCCGGCCTACTAAGGAGAAAAGTTTGATGTAATTATTTATAAATATGAATAAGGGAATAATTTTTCCATAACTAAATTGGCAGGGAACACTATTCCCAATTTTATTTTGTTTTCAAAAAAATTACCACTAGATTTTTACCTCAGTATGCCAGAAAAAAAATCTAAAATAGAAATTACTAATTGCAGTATTATCTTTAATCCTTTTTTACCTCGTGTTAACAATTCGGGTTCTAAACTAGTGAGATGTTTACAATTCGGGTTGTAAACTAGATTTCTCATTTTGATAAATCGAAAGATAAAAAGGAATTGAGTAAAAAAGGTTTGACAGTTTAATTGTCATGATTATGTATTTGTGACATTACATTGCGCGCCGTAAACTGATTTTTCCATGCTAGTGGCATGCGGCTCGGATACGTTGACCATCATTCTTTTTTCATACAAGTAAGACAATTTTGGAGTTGATATGATTTTCGGTTAGTTCTGTATTTTATTTTAATGTTTTTTTTAATTTTAATGTTGTTATTCTAAAATCTATTTAAATGCTACTTTAATATTGGAATTTGCATTTTAAATTTATTTTTTTTATTTTTCACATGCAAATCTTAATGTGTTAATAAATCGATTACTTTAACTTACTTTTACATTAAAATAATTGGAACGTGTTTTCCTCAATGAGGAAGTTTTAGATATTCGTATGGCATTATGGTAATTCGAGCCTACACAACTCGTTATAATGTCGAATAACTTGCGCAGGTCGTTGCCATTTATTTTGTTGCAGAATATTTAATATGTACTTTGGTGATACTTTGATCAGTTTAAACAAAAAATATGTTTTAAGAATTATTTCCTGATTCGTGTAAGAAAATAAAACAATTAGGTAGACAGTTTTTTATTTCGATTTTTGATTGTAATAATTGATCGAAGAGTTTGTTTTTCATCTACCAAATTGTTTTCTTGCTAGACGTTCGAGCTTTTACTCGTGAGTGACCAACAAGTAATCCAACCCTTTAAAAAGAAACTTTTAATTTGTTAAAAAATACCAAAAAAAGAAAGAAAAAAAAATCGTGTACAACTTGATGGCGCTCTATTCGAAAAATGCCTTTAGCCGAGACACATTGACGAGAGACCTACTTATTCCGATAAGTGGCCTTGCGAGGGTATTTTTTTGAGTGAGTACGTTTCTATAAATGAATATTTCGTTTCGAAAGCAGCCAAATTGCTTGTTACTAATTATTTACTTTACATATTACAGATTCCATATTACATATTAAATCTTACCTTATACTAGATTACATATTACTCATTGTAAATGACTAATTACAAATTAAATTACTAGTTACCAGTTAATATTTAGAAATTATTAAATAGTACAATTAGGAAGTAGTTATAAGGTTTATACTTATAGGGATCGGAAGGTGCTAGGCTCGAGTATTAACCCAATTTCCGATAAGGAAACAATCTAATAAACAGAATGTGATGAGATGACCCCATAATGAAGAAAATTGAGATGCCGGTCGCAAAATGGCTGAAGATGATTACCTGAAAATGAAATGAAGTATCTTAGTAATCCTAAAAAAAATAATAGATTCGAATCCCCACTTTCGATTTGCTCAAACCTAAAAGCTTAGAAAGTAATAAAAGCTTAGTAAGAAATAGATTAGAATTAATCTTTTTCAATTAAAATTATCCGCAAGCTACATTTAGATCGCAAAATTTTATATTTTCATTACTCCCGAATCATTTTAGGAGCTTAATTCAAATTGGCTACGATTATTAATCTACTAAACCACATTCGACAAGTACATATTTGAACTGGCTGATAATCACTATACAATTTCAACATCATTATCTTGTATCAGATAATTCCAAGCACGTGACACGACGAACTTTTATTCCTTTATTATAATTGAAATCACAATTGAAAGTTTCACTTCAACCGTGCGCACAAGAGCACTGCTTCCCTATTTTATTCTAAACAGTTCAAACCTCAAGAAATCAGCAGAAAGGGAAATTCAGGAAGGGTTCAATGTTGATGACGCCAGCAGTTCTGCTAACTGAAAATTTATAAAATTAAGATAAAAAAACTAACTATGTAAAGTCAAATGTGTTGTAATATTATGAATTATTTTTAAAAAGATTGAAATTTATTTTTTTAAGTTGATTTAAGTTTTGAAATAAAGTCTGTTTCAAAAACTATTTTTGAATTTTTTTTTTTTTATTACGGAATTTATAAATAATTTATAATAAAAAAATATTGTCTCTAATCCTTTTATACCTCGTGTTAACAATTCGGATTGGAAACTGGTGGCATAGAAAAATAATTTTACCATAGATTTCTTATTTTGATAAATCGAAAGATAAAAAGGAATGGAGTAAAAAAGTTTTGACAGTTTCAATGTCATGATTATGTATTTGTGACATTACATTGCGCCGCCGTAAACTGATTTTTCTATGCTAGTGGCATGCGGCTCGGATACGTTGACCATCATTCTTTTTTCATATAAGTAAGACAATTTTGGAGTTGATATGGTTTTCGGTTAGTTCTGTATTTTAAATGTTAGGAATTTCCTTGTTCAAATTTTAATGTTGTTATTTTAAAGTCTATTTAAATGTTATATTAAAATTGGAATTTGTATTTTAAATTTATTTTTTTATTTTTATTTTTCACATGCAAATCTTAATGTGTTAATAAATCGGTTACTTTAACTCACTTTTACAATAAAATATATGGAACGTGTTTTCCTCAATGAGGAAGTTTGAGATATTCGTATGGCATTATGGTCATTCGAGCCTGCACAACTCGTTATAATGTCGAATAACTTGCGCAGGTCGTTGCCATTTATTTTGTTGCAGAATATTTAATATGTACTTTGGTGATACTTTGATCAGTTTATACATGAAATATGTTTATAAGAATTATATCCTGATTCGTATACCAAGATATATATGAGTGTTTATAATTAAGTTTATTAAACTTTAAAATTTACATGTAAACTAAATGTTAATATATTATTATGCGATAGAAATGTAATTTTTAGCAAAGTAATGTTATTCGCATACAAATAAAAAATCTAATTTTGCACGAAAATTGTATCATTTCTTCGCTGTTACTGTTGTAATAGCGGACTTATTAATAATTTCATTACCAACACCATTATTACTTAAAAAAAATCATGTTTCTACAAAATTTTCTCTCCATTGGAATTTGCACAAAACGAAAGATATATCTTGTAGATAAGAGACACCATTAGAGTAGCTTTAGTACTACAGTACTAAACTTCAGACTGTAGTACTAAAGCTACTCTAATGGTGTCTGTTATCTACAAGGTATATCTTTCTTTTTGTGCAAATCCAAAGAGAAAGAAAATTTATCTTAGCTAAGACTTTCTTGTGAAGACTTTTTTAAGACTTTTTTTTTGAAATTCTGAAGACAGTTTTAAAGTATTAAATAATATATTAAACACTCTCCAAAGACATTTGTAGAGCTGTCGAAACCAAATTTTTACCATATTGTTTCAAATTTATGAACGAAAACCGACAGTTAAATTCGAAATTGTTA
The DNA here is from genome assembly GCA_932526605.1 of Nephrotoma flavescens. Lineage (NCBI taxonomy): Eukaryota > Metazoa > Arthropoda > Insecta > Diptera > Tipulidae > Nephrotoma > Nephrotoma flavescens. The sequence continues at coordinate 155,537,975 of OW052222.1, read as the reverse complement.
AAAAAAACTAAAATTTATGTTATATATATATGCTGAGAGAGTACATAATATTTTATTTTGAACAATTTTTCAGGTTTTTATAGTCAAATACATATAGTTAATGTTTTTGTTTAAATGTCAAAAAATTTACACTAACTGTTTACCAAAGTATGCCAGAAAAAATATTTTTGTCACAAAAATACTATGAAAATATTTTTCCTAATTCCTTTTCCTATAGGAAAAACCAGAATCGAGCTGGAATAAAATGAAAACATGATTTAGTACTACGAAACTTGTTCAATTTTCTCGTCGCCAGATCACACCACTATCTATGTAGGCAACTTTATTACAGAAATTAGTGCATAAAATACCACTTCTCACCACTAAAGCGAGCGTTACTTCCTATCAGTAATTGGTATTAAACGATGATATTAAAGACGCAAACATGATTTAGTACTACAAATTCAGCTTCTCAACACCACATATAACACTATTTTCTATGCCGAAAAATCCAAGATGGCAGCCTTTGAGCTTTGCGACCTCCATAAGAAAATACACGCATTTTTGTGCTGGACTAGCTTCTCTAACAAATCTGGTTTGTAAACTAGTGGCATATGCGGCTCGGATACGTTGTGACCATCCATATTTTTTCATACAAGCAAGAAAATTTTGGAGTAAGTCGGGCACAATATGATTTTCGGTTAGTTCTGTATTTTAAATGTTAGGAATTTCCTTGTTCATATTTTAATGTTGTAATTTAATAGTTTATTTAAAAATTACTTTAAAATTGGAATACACATTTTAAATTTATTTTTTATTTTTTTCACATGCAAATCTGTGTTAATAAATCGGTTATTTTAACTCACTTTTACAATAAAATAATTGGAACGTGTTTTCCTCAATGAGGAAGTTTGAGATATTCGTATGGCATTATGGTAATTCGAGCCTACACAACTCGTTATAATGTCGAATAACTTGCGCAGGTCGTTGCCATTTATTTTGTTGCAGAATATTTAGTATGTACCTTGGTGATACTTTGATCAGTTTAAATTTGAAATACATTTGTTAGAATTATTTCCTGATTCGTATACCAAGATATATGTATGAGTTTTTATAATAAGGTTTATTAAACTTTATTACATTTTAACTAAATTTTGATACATTATTATGCGATTCGAAGCGAAATGAAGTATCCTAGTAATACCAAAATAATAACTGATCCGAATCTCCACTTTAGATTTAGTCAAACCATAAAGCTTAGAAAGTAATAAAAGCTTAGTAAGAAATAGATTAGAATTAATCTTTTTCAATTAAAATTATCCACAAGCTACATTTAATTCGCAAAATTTTATATTTTCATTATTCCCGAATCATTTTAGAGCTTAATTCAAATTGGCTACGATTATTAATCTACTAATCCACATTCGACAAGTATTTGAATTGGCTAATAATTACTATACAATTTTATCATCATTATCTTGTATCAGACAATTCCACGCACGTGACACGACGAACTTTTATTCCTTTAGCAATACCAATACAATAACAGGCCATTTCTTATTAAAATCTTGTTTGTATATGTAAATCCAAAAAGAAATGAGAATTCCATACAAAACGAAAAAAATTACATGGCTACAAAAAGACAATTTCATTATTTGCAATAAATAATTTGTATCGCTCAAGTTAAATTGAATAATACATTGCAAGAAATAAATAAGGATATTTTGTTATTGAACCATTTTAAAAAAAAATTGTATTGAGAAAACTTTTCATTCACTAATATTCCAATTAAACCAGCAACTTAATTTTACACCGTAACAACAAGTAAAATAAAAACAAAAATACACGAGATTGTGTACTGCCGCTCTTGCATGCTTTTTTACTTTTTTAGTAAACCAAAATATGTTGAAGGGGGTGGGTGTACGTCTTTGCGTATGACAACAATAAATTTTGTTTTTTATTTTTGTTCAAATAAAACTTGATTTTTCATTAATACGGTGTAATAAACAAAAACACATTTTAATCAATCAATACTAATGATGAGTCCAAAAGCGAAATTTAGTTGGTTGTACATAATAACTAAAAAAAAAAAATCCAATTTTATCGACAATTGGATTTTTTTTTTTGTGGGCTTATGTAAAAGTTACAGTAAAGAATAAAAATTACGATACAGTTTATCGACGATATTGAAACTTAGGATGGCAAAATATCACACATAATAATTTTGTATATTATGTGTATAGTAAAATATTCCTATGTGACTGACGACGAAATTTACATTGAATTTGTCGATTAATTAGATTTTTCGATTAATTGTTTAAATAAATCTGCAATAAACGTAATATTGCATAGGTATAACGGGAACATTTTATAATCACTGCGGCACAAAATACAGTACAGAAAAAAAGGGTTTGTTTAGTTTAATGGCACACACTACATAGCAGGTTAGCCAAATAATATACGAAACACAAACGAATACAAATATAATTTGTATTGTAACATACAAAATATTATACCCTTTAATCTAAAATTCATTACACAAATAAAATGTGTGAAATTAAGTTCATTATTTTTCTTCGGTACTGTATGTTCGTGAAACAAAACCAAAACAAATAACTTGTATTATTTGTTGGCGAGAGCCAAGAGAAATTAAAAATCTTATACGCGCACGTGTCATTGAAAAATTGTGTTGTTACTTTTATCAGTAAGTTGCTAAATGAAAAGTTACTCAATAGGGAAGTATTTTTATTGGAAATGTTTCTCAAAATATCAATATTTATCGTGATCTTTCAGATAAATTATGTTTGTAGATAATAAAGCAGATTTATTGGGACAAATGAAGATTTTTTTCTGTCCCATGTAATTTTTTACCTACTCGTATGGCACCCGCGTTTTTGTTTGGATTTACCTATACAAGCTCATGGATTTTTTTTATATAGAAAAATGGCCTATTATGTAGTGGTATTGCCTTTAGTATAATTGAAATCACAATTGAAAGTGTGAGTAACACTTCAACCGTGCGCACAAGAGCACTGCTTCCCTATTTTAATCTAAATAGTTCAAACCTCAAAAAATCAGCAGAAAGGGAAATTCAGAAAGGGATCAATGTTGATGATGCCAGCAGTTCTGCTAACTGAAAATTATTAAAATTAAGATAAAAAAAAATTAACTATATGTAAAGTCAAATGTATTTAAACTTGAAATATTATGAATTATTTTTAAAAAGAGTGAAATTAATTTTTTTAAGTTGATTTAAGTTTTGAAATAAAAAGTCTGTTATAAAAACTATTTTTGAATTTAATTTTTTTATTACGAAATTTATAAATAATTTATAATAAAATTGCAATATCGTCTCTAATCCCTTTATACCTCCTGTTAATAATTCGGGTTGTAAACTAGTGGCATAGAAAAATTATTTTACCATAAAGAGTTCTCGTTTTGAAAATTGAAAGATTGAGTAAAAAATTTCTGACAATTCCAATGTCATGATTATGTATTTGTGACTTTACAGTGCGAGCAGTAAACTGATTTTTCTATGCTAGTGGCATGCGGCTCGGATACGTTGGCCATCTTTATTTTTTCATACAAGTAAGACAATTTTGGTGTTAGTTGCCGGGCACAATATGATTTTCGGTTACACACGGAAAAAAACTGGTTACAACGAAAAAAAACTGAATAATTTAAGAAAAATGAGCACTTGATTTTCAGCTAAAATAACTTTTTCATAATTCTTCATTTGATGTTTTTATTTAAGTATTAAAATAATATTTTTTTTATTGTTGAAAGAAATTCAATTTCTTAAAGCAAGAAAATATTATTTTGTAGAGCTAATCGCTTTTCTAAATTTTTAATATAATATTTCTTCATTAATGATAACAAATTCTTGTTTTAAGGTAACCGTATCTCAAAATGCAATAAATCGAGACTTGTTTTAAGAAATATTACATATAATTGTATGATCTACATTTCTTTAGTAAAGAGTCATTTTCTAATAATAATTAAAATGCATTTTCTGTCAGAAATCATTTTTTTTTCTTGATAGAAGAACATATTTATAAGTTGTAGAGAAGGAATTGCTTAAATACTTCAAACGCCTTTCTTGGAAAAGCCTTTGATTTTCTAGATTGTAGAAAGTAACTTCTTGAAAGCTTTAATAGTATTTCTTGTTTCCATCTATTTTTCCGGTTTATTTGAGCAACAATTTATATAACTTCAAAAATAATAACAATATAAATTTATTTTATAATTTTTATTTTATTTTATTATAAGAAATATAAAGATTCAGTTTAATATTAATTAGCAATGTCATAAAAATTACAATAATAAAATACAAATATAATTAAATAGAAGACATAAATTTGCTTCAATGTTTTGGTTCCGTTTGGAAGTGTTTGAAAATCTAAAGGATTTAAGTGTATGACGTAATTCTCCGTAAGATTCCTGTTTTTAAATTTATTTTTCAAATAGCCGATCTTCCGGAGCTTACATTAGTGGTTTTTATGCTTGTTGTATAAGAATGTTGTTTTTTACCCCTGAAAATATGACAATGATTAGCAATCATTTTTAAATATAATTCATTCTTATTTACTTTCTTTTATCCAGGAAAAAATGCTCAATATCACTTCAATCACGCAATTGTTTTAAATAAATCAGCTAACACAGGGGCTTCGACCAATATATACACAGCTGTAAATACTAGTAGATTGCGGGTCCTTTCGCTGAGCTACGGTGGAGTTGCTGCTTTAAAAATATTTAAGATTTTGAACCCTTTGGTTGATTCAAATAACTGTTCAAAATTCTGTGAAAAAAAATCAAAATCAATAGTAGCGTTAATTACTCTAGTTAGACAGTTCTAACAAATTTTGCTGATGACATTTGTCCACTTGATAGAGAAGAAGGGGTTAATTCATGATGTGTCCTGATCCACTCAGACAATGATGACTTAACAGAACCAGTTAATATTGCTATTTAAAGTTAGCATTTTTGCCAGCAATGTCTCTAATTAAAAAAATTTTCCAATTTACAAATTTTCAAATTTTCCAATTTTGTAAATTTCGAAATTTCTAATTTTTCAATTTTCCAATTTCCCAATTTTCCTATTTTCTTATTTTCCAATTTTTTTAACCAATTATTAAAATAAAATGGTATCAACTAATGTTCCACCTATAGGGATTTATGAATTGTCATGGCACATCCTGATACTAAAGGAAAATGATTTCGTTTTGCGTTTATTGTTTCGTTCGCCTCGTTCGATTTCACTTTTCATATAATGCATTTGCCAGCTTAGTTCCCAAGCCAAGCGTGCCTAAAGAAGTTTTACTTCAAAAAATTTACTAAGAAATTTTCTTCTATTGCGTTTGTCACAGGGATTACCTAAAACTTCGGCTACTGTCGAGAATTAGTGTAGACCTAGAATATTCGAGCCAGTCTCAGTATGTAAAGATTTTCGACATAAAATTTACTTAGAAATTTTCTACTATGGCGGTTGTCACAGGGATTACCTGAAACTTGGGCTATCGTCGAGAAATAGTGTAGGCCATCTGGAATTCAAATAATGTAACCCCATTACTATACCAGGCGAAATGAAGGTTGGTACCAGTTTCAGTTTGTAAAGATTTTCAAAAAAAAAAAAAGAGTGAGTCCATTAGTACTCTCAAGGAGAAGTGTAAACATGGCGTTTGTATAGTGCGTGTGTACAGTTTACTTTGAAGGAAGAAACAATGCAACTTTACTAACCAGAGTTTTTCATTTGTTTATTATCGTTAAATTGGTCTATTACTCTTTCGGTATACTCGACGCAATTGTATTATAGTAGCTAAAATAAGATACATTATACTGTCGACTCTAACTTTTCTAATTTTTAATGAAAAACAGCACAATGGTCGTTCCATATCTCGTAGTAGATATATGTAGTAGAAGTGGTTCAGCTTGAGGACCAGCAAAATTAATATTGAAATCCCCCCTCATAATCATCGGCAAAAAATGATAGTCTTCATGGGGAAATTTTTTTAGAATATGGAGCAATGACGAAATGTATGAACTTCATTATGTCTTCGACAGATTTATTCGGTGAGGTGAATACAACTACGGAAAGTATCTTATTCCCGTTGAGAAGCTGCAGTTCAGCCGTGTATATATCATCAATGGGTTGTGTTGTTACGCTCACACCAGTTGTTTGTCCAACGATGATTTCCTTATGCGAGGTGACTGTGTAAGTTCTACTTGTTTTTTTGTATATTGCTACTCCGGCAGACCACTGACAATCTGAACGCATCATTCAAAATTAATAATCTTAACATGCTCGTCATTGCTTACTCAGTTATCAGAAAATTGAGCATCCCTGCGTTACTTTATCAGTTAGGTCGATGTGATGTGACCTGAGAATCTGGCAGTTCAACGTTAAAAGCCACTAGCCAGACATCATTATTATCTCGTACAAAATTCGCCATTACAATCTGAGCTATACTTAGCGGATTTGTAGTGAGGCGCGATAGCTAATTTTGAAGAAGACCCATTGAGGTCCCATTTTTACGTCCGTGGTAGAAGACTTGACCATCGATAGCCGACGTGATGAACAGACCTTCGAGACTCGTAATAAAGCAATATACACAAGTTGTTGACAGTCGAGTTTTTTCTAGAAATGGGCATCAAACATCGGTCGATATTCGTATTCCGTGCCCATCCAACTTTAAGCAGCCTGACCTTCTTGCCATCTTGTGAATTTGTAGCGAAATCCATACAGAGTCGTTAGACATTTTTTTACTGTTGACGTTTTCATCATTCTCGTTGTCCTGGCTGCATTCGATATACCTCAGACAGCCCATAGTTCCATTCGCCAGTCCATCTGTTACGTCAATATTGGTTAACCTATGACAAGTGGAAGTACATACGGCAAATTATCTGTGCCCATTATGCTCATTTTATGGATCTTTCGACGGAATTGCTACTCCGGTAGCCTCTGCTGACCATCTCTTTTGAGAGATCTCGGAAAGCAAATGAATTGAGCATCCCTGCGTGACTGTGACCTGAGACTCTGGCATTTCAATGTTTAAAACTAGACTTCATTATAACCCCATTTAGTATTGTAGAAGACATGATCATTGATAGCCGATGTGATGGACAGCTCCTAGAAACTCGTTACTTGCGATAAAGCAATATACATAAGTTGTTGACTGTGTTTTTAATGGTAAGAGTATGTAATTTCGTATTCGAAATTCGTATTTTGTATCGTAATTTTTTATTTTTTGATTTTTCTGATCGATGGAATTGTTGATGGTTTCTATTTCATTTTTTAAGTTAGTTTTTTTGTTTTCCCTACTATTATACAAATACAAACAAGCATGCCATGGATAGTATAAAATTTTTTTATTGAGTTTGTTGCATTTTTTTCAAACGAAGTAGGTACGTCATTTCCGTTCGTTTCATTTACAAGTTTACTCTAATACAAACATTTTTGGTAGGCGCGAGCCAAGATGTTTACACATCAAAAGTTACTAAGAAATTTCCATCTGTGTTGGTAATCACAGGGATTATCTGAAACTTCGGCGACTGCCGAGCATTAGTGTAGGCCATCTGGAATTCAAATAATGTAGCCTCATTACTGTACCAGCCATAAATAAGGTTCGTACCAGGCTCAGTATGTAACGATTTTCAACATAAAATTTACTAAGAAGTTTTCTTCAATGGCGTTTGTCACAAGGATTACCTGAAACTTCCGCTACTGTCGAGCATTAGAGTAGGCCATCTGAAATTCAAATAATATAGCTCCATTACTGTACCAGCCGGAATAAAGGTTCTTGCCAGTCTAAATATGTAAAGATGTAAAAAAAAAAGAGTGAGTCCATTAGTACTCTCAAGGAGATGTGTAAACATGGCGTGTGTGTAGTGCGTCCGTACAAGTACAGTTTACTTTGAAGGAAGATGCAATTTTACTAACCATAGTTTTTCATTTGTTTATTTGTTTATTATCGTTAAATATTGGTCTATTACTTTTTCGGTATAATCGACGCAATTGGATTATGTTAGCAAAAATAAGATACATATACTGCCGACTCAAACTTTTCAAATTTTCATTGAAAAACTGCACAATGGTCGTTCCATATCTCGTAGTAGATATATTTCGATCTGAGTTCATGTGCAAATCGAATTCGTCTCGCAGAAGGTTTATAAGTGGTTCAGTTTGAGGAACAGCAAAATTAATAATGAAATCCCCGCTTATAATCATCGGCAAAAGATGGTCTTCTTGGAGAATTTTTGAAATTCTTTTAGAATATGGAGCAAGGACGAAATGTATGAACTTCATTATGTCTTCGACAGATTTTTTCGGCGAGGTGAATACAACTACAGAAATATTTTATGTTGTTTTATTGTAATGGTTTTGTTGTGATTTTTCCATCCAATAATCTCATTAAGTTCGAAACTGATTGTTGCGATTCTTGCAAATCTTCCATCTATAATTTAAATTAAATTCTAACTACAGAAAGCATCTTATTCCCATTGAGAAGCTGAAACTCAGCCGTGTATATATTATCAATGGGTTGTGTTGTTAACCTCATATCATCTGTTAGTCCAACGATGATTTCCTTATGCGAGTTGACTGTATAAGTTCAACTTGTATTTTTATATATTGCTACTCCTGCAGCCCACTGACCATTTCTCTTGAACTGAACGCATCATTCAAAATTAATAATATTAACATGCTCGTCATTGCGTATCCAGATCTCGGGAAACAAGAAAATTGAGCATACGTGACTGTATCAGTTAGATCGAGGTGATGTGACCTGAGACTCTGGCAGTTCAATGTTAAAAATCAGACGTCATTATTATCTCATACAAAAATGGCCATTACAACTTGAGCTATACTTAGTGGACTTGTAGTGAGGCGCGATTGCTCATTTTGAAGAAGACCCATCGAGATCCTATTTTTACGTCCATGGATCATCGATAGCCGACGTGATGAACAGTCCTTCGAGACTCGTTACGTTAAGCAATATACACAAGTTGTGGACTGTGTCTTTTATCGTAAGAGTATATACGACTATCTCGTTATAGGTACCACCCTGTGATGCATGAATTGTGGTGGCACATGCAGGTACGACTGGAAAATGATTACGCTTAATTGTCAGATTGTTGTTTCGATTAACAGTTGTGCTTTTTCTAGAAATAGGCACCAAACATCGGTCGATATTCACTTTCTGCGCCCATCCAGCTTTAAGCCGCCTGACCTTCTTGCCTTGTGAATTTGTACCGAAATCCATCCAGAGTCGTTTGGCATTTTTTATTGTTGATGTTGTTCTCGTTTTCCGGCCAGGATAGCTGCATTCGATATACCTCACACAGCTCATAGTTCCATTCACTAGTCCATCTGTTACGTCAATGTTGGTTTTGAGAAAGTAAGGCCGACCTATGGCAAGTGGAAGTTCGTACGGCAAATTATTTGGATCTTTAATTTTATGAATCTTTTGACCAAATTGCTACTCCGGCAGTCCACTGATCATCCCTCTTGAACAGAACGCGGCATTCAAACGTAGGAATATTAACATGCTCGTCATTGCGCAAACAGGTCTCGGAAAGCAAATGAATTGAACATATCTGCGTGACTGTGACCTGAGACTCTGGCAGTTCAATGTTAAAAACGAAACGTCATTATAACCTCATTTAGTAGAAGATATGATCATTGATAGCCGACGTGATGAACAAACAGCTCCTAGACTCGTTACTCGTGATAAAGCAATATACACAAGTGTTGACTGTGTTTTTAATCGTAGAAGTATGTAATTTCGTAATCGCAATTCTTATCGTAATTTTTTTTTTGATTTTTCTGATCGATGGAAATATTGATGGTTTCTATTTCATGTTTTAAATTAGTTTTTTTATTTTCCCTATACTACTATCCCTATACAACATACAAGCATAGCATGCCATGTAAAAATAGTAAAAAATTGTTTCTATTGAGTTTATTCCTTTTTTTTAACGAAATAGGTGCATACGTCATTTCCGTTCGTTTCATTTACAAGTTTACTCTAATACAAAAATTTTTGGTACGCGCGAGCAAAGATGTTTACACATCAAAAAAAAGAGTGAGTCCATTAGTACTCTCAAGGAGATGTGTAAACATGGCATATGTATAGTGCGAGTGTATGGTTTACTTTGAAGGAAGAAGAAATGAAATTTTTCTAGCCAAATTTTTTCATTCGTTTATTACCATCAAATTTGTCTATTACTCTTTCGGTATAACCAACGCAATTGGCCTATGGTAGCTGAGAGCATCAAAGACGTGGTCCCATATCTCGTAGTACATATATCTTATATTTCTCACATATCTCGTAGAAGATATATTTCGATCTGAGTTCTTGTGCAAATCGAATTCGTATCGCAGGAAGTTTATAAGTGATTCATCACTGATCTTAGGGAGCAGCAAAATGAAATACCTGCTCATAATCATCGGCAAAAGATGTTAATTTCCTTGAAGAATTTTTGAAATTCTTTCAGAATATGGAGCAAGGACGAAATATATGTACTTGATTACGTCTTCGACAGCTTTATTCGGCGAGGTGTATACAACTACCAAAAGCATCTTATATCGCCAATGGGTTGTGTTCTTACGCTCATACCAGTTGTTTGTCCGACGATGATTTCCTTATACGAGGTGACTGTATGAGTTCTACTTGAATTTTTATATACTGCTACTCCAACCGACCGCTGACTATTCCTCTTGAACTGAACGCAGCATTGAAAATTAGGAAAATTGAACATGCAGGTCATTCTAGGAGAGCAAAAGAATTGAGCATCCCTGCGTGACTGTATCAGTTAGGACGAGGTGAAGCGACCTGAGAATCTGGCAGTTCAGTGTTAAAAACCAGACGTCATTATTATCTCGTACAAAATTCGCCATTACATCCTGAGCTATACTTAGCAGTTTTGTGGTGAGGCGCGTTAACTCATTTTGAAGAGGACCAATTGAGGTTGCATTTTTACGTTCATGGTAGTAGACATAATCATTGTTAACCGACGTGATGAACTGCTCTACGAGATCGTGATAAAACCACATACACAAGTTGTTGACTGTGTTTTTTACCGTAAGAGTATACTATCTCGTTATACGGATACTATAGGATACCACTCTCTATAGTGCATAAATTGTGGTGGCACACGCTATTTTAAATTTTTTTTATTTTTTCTGTTCGCTGAAAATGTCGATTCGTCGATTCGTCGTTTCTATTTAATTTTATAAATGTTTCTTTGTTTTCTTTCCATACTATTTATATATACACATACACTCAGACTATGTGTATAGTACAAAATTTATATATGTATTTTGTTGTTTTTGTTCTTTTTTTATTATTTTATATTTTGTTTCTTTTTTTCAATGAAGATATTTAAACGTAGTACGTCATTTCCGTTCGTTTCATTTGAAAGTTTACTACCATACAAAAATTTTTGGCATACGCGCGTAAAGATGTTTACACATCAAAAATTTACTAACAAATTTTCTTCTATTGCGGTTGTCACAGGGATTACCTGAAACTTCGGCTACTGTCGAGAATTAGTGTATGCTATCTGGAATTCAAGATTACTGTACCAGCCGGAATGAAGGTTCGTGTCAGTCTAAGAACGAAAAGTTTTTCAAAAAAGAATTTACTAAGCAATTTTTTCAATGGCGGTTGTCACGTGGATTACCTGACACTTGGCAACTGTTGAGCATTAGAGCAGAATGGCCTGCTCTACAGTAGCTGAAGTTTCAAGTAATCCCTGTGACAACCGCCACAGATGAAAATTTCATACTTAGGCTGTTTTCCAAACGAATACTTATTTGTGGAACCTAACTTATTCAAATAAGTAAGCTAGCGAGGTGACTTATTTTCTGTTCTTTTCTAGCCGATAAATCTAAATTGGTTGTCAATTTTTTGTTGTAATTTTTATTAATTTATGACTTTTAGAATTTGGTTAATAACTATTTCTAGATAACGAATGGATCATTGTGGGTTAAAATCAAAATTAAGATAAAAAAACTTGATTATCACAAAGATATAGCATCCTAATTACGTAATGTATGCATGTCTTACACAAATGAATTGAGGTCAGCTACAGAACTAGCAAGACCACACGGCGTATTAATATATTCTATCTTTACGAAACAATTAATACTGATTAGACAGACATAAAATATATATGTATTTACATAAAATATATATTTTCCTATTAACTGGGGCCAATTCGAACTTCTTTGATTGTCTTAACGAATTGAAAAATAAAAAATCCTGCCGAATCATACCTAAAAATCATATAAGCATTTTTGTAGATTAATAATCATTTCTAAGTTTTTCTTTTTTAAATTTTCGCCACTCCTTTTAATTGCACAAATAGAATTTTTAATGTATTAAAATAAATAGTTTAACTAATTGTAAGCGAAAATATTGTGCTTCGAAGAATTTTGCGATGAAAACAATCAATGTTTTCATGTCGATTTCAAAATAAGTATGCAAACTCAATTGGAGTGGGTTTACTTACTTATTCAAGATGGCGTCAAATAAGTCAATAAGTTTGAAATAAGTATCCGTTTGGAAAACAGCCTTAGTCCCCAAGTCAAGCGTGCCAAAAGAAGTTTTACTTCAAAAATATAAATTAGTGTATTGTTGATTTTACAATTAATTTAATAAAAATAAGATAAAAATAATTGGCCTGTATTTTTATTATATCCGAGAGATAAAAAAGAAAGCCTTTTTCGTTTTTTTTTGTATTTTATCGGATCGATCCGATACATTTTTTTCGTTTTTTTATTTTCTCTGACCATTCCCAGATCATCATTTTTACATCTGAATTTTTTTTTGAGATAGTTCAGAGAACGACGATATTTGAAATATTTTGACATAAAATATGGCGGACGCAATGGAAAATGGGAATAAATTAATTAATTTGTAATTATTTTTCTCTTATTATTAAATTAATTGTAGAATTAATAATAAGTTAATTTATTATTTTTTCGTGGTAGATACCCAAGTTACATATTTTCAGTATAAAACTCGGTAAAAAAACCTTTTCAGATAAAATACTATCCGATTTGTCGATAAATTATCTCTCTGATTTATTAATAAAAAACAGGCGAAATAAAAAATCAATTTATTAATTACAATTTTCCATTGCGTCCGCCATATTTTATCTCCACTTTAGCGTTGCTCAAACCTAAATATATAATTTTATCAAATTGGCGGGCTAATTAGTAACTTCTTAGGAATACTACCAATACTTAGTTTTGAATTCCAATTGAAATGAACATGTTCATGCAATAAAAGCTTTTTAACAAATAGGTTAGAATTAATATTTTTGAATTAATATTATCTGCTGAGATACGTTTAATTCGCAAAATTTTATATTTTCATTATTCCCGAATTATTTTAGAGCTTAATTTAAATTTGATACAATCATTCATCTACTAATCCACGTTCGACAAGTATTTGAAATTGCTTCTAATCACTAAACAATTTTAACATCATTATCTTGTTTCATGCGTTCCAACTTACTGATCAGATAAAAGGCCTCACCCGATCATTTAAACAAAAAAAAATTATCAACATTTCACAATTTTTATTCAAAACCAATATATGAATAAAAATTTATAAATTGAGGTTTAAGAAACTTTAGTATTTTACAGTTCACCGCCATCCACAATTATTCTCGAAATTGTTATAACTGTATTATTTATTATGTTTGCTACCTACCACAATTCCACTATTTAATACTGGAACTTTGTCGTACAAAAAAAAATTGTGTAATTCCCATCACGGAGCTTTTTATAAATAGATCCCTCAATTTTCCCATGAGCTTTTGGTTTTTATATAACAAAAAACCCACACATACGTGAAAACGTATACAGATGCATTACATATTTTGTCAACATCAACAAAAGACACAGCTGATACGAAATGTTTTGTTGAAATTAAACGAAAAAATTAAATTACTTTGGTGCCTCTTTAGTACGTGCTTTGTTTGTCGAATTGCATGAAAACCTATTAAAATATGTGTGCTTACGGCTAAAATATTTTTGTTTTTGTTTTAATTTGTTAAAAGCTTTTATTTATTATTATATACGCTGTTTATGTGAGTGCGGTACACTATAGCAATTTTTCATCCGAGGTATGTTTACCCATTTATAGCATACCCATACACAACAGAATAAACTATTATTTATACTTAGTCATATAATAGTTTGAATCATGACAAAATTTTATCTCGCTCAACTACTCAAAAATAATTCAAAAACATTTAGAAACGTAATGTTTGATTGACACGACATCAGATCGTTTTTTTATTTTTTTGTCTAGACACTGTACCAAATATAATGAACGATTGACGTACTACAGAAGTTCTGTATATTTGATGATAAAATTGTAAATTTTGCCTGTTGAATCGACATTAATAATTTCCGTTGTCGATACGAAAATAATTGAGTCGACATTTTATATGTGGTTTGGAACCATCCAAATTCATTTTCAAAACCAAAATTCACGCGTATAGTAAAGCTTTGTGGTATAGTATGTCAAAAGCATTTTTAGTAAATTTTTGTAGCCTATTTTTAAATTGTTGAAAGATATAAAAATAAACCGAAAATGGTAAACGTGAACCGAATAATGACAATGCTTTGTAGATACCAATAAATCACAAAGTTTTAGTTAACAATTTTATCACCCAAATAAAACACGGTTGAATGAATTTTCATTTTTCCCTTGCAAAACTAATGGTTTGGGATTCTAAGTATTGAAATAAAATATACCTGTAAAGCAAAATTGAAATTTTTCGTTTTTGTAATTTGTTGAAGGAGGTAACAAAATCACAAACGTGCGAAATCATGTGGTTAAAATGGTTAACAAATAATATTCTTACAAATACGATTAAAGCGTTATAATTTGGTGGGTCTTCCAATCCAATGACATAGTGAAAAATGATGTTGTTAACTGGAAGGACACAAATGTTAAAAAGTTTCAATTTAAAAAAAAAATTGGTTTCAGAGTGTCATTCGGATTTCCCTACTCTTAATTTTGTACACTACAAAACATTTTTTCATATAAATGTGTGACTTACTTTGGATTTCAAAGTAAAAAAAATTGCTACGGGTATACGAGAATTAAAAATTTTTAATTCTCGTATACTCGTAACTTTAGATTGGTCTCTATTTATCTAGCAAGATTTTCTGTAATTCAATTTCCTTCGCATTCGTTAACGTTTTTGTTATTCTTTTTATATTATATAATGGTAGAGCACAATGAATATTATTAGAATCATTTCAATGGAAAACTTTAACAAAAAAAACTAAAAACTTAAAAGTTTTACGTATTTTTCTCTCTATAGTAACCGGAAACATCGGAAAACACTAACAAAATAATAAAGATCTAGCGCGAAAATGTAATAAATTAAATTAAATAATCTCTCCAATTACTATTTTAAGTTTCAACAACAAAAAAACACTTTGAGTATACGATAAAGTACGAAAGTTTTTTTTATTTATAAGTGACAAGACCTACAACAAGTTCTTCCGACAGCATTCTTTATGTAATTATTTCTTTTTGTGAAAACATTATCAATCCCTTATATAATTTTATTGATATTTTGTAACTGTTTTTCCACTTTATTTGAAGTTTATATTTGTAATCGTAAGTGCTAAAGGCTGAACACTCACGACATAATAGAAACTTAGTTCAGAAAATTTAGAACCCAGAAAAATCAGGGTCAATTTGAGAACGTAGCAGATTTCCATATTGATCGTTAAACGACTTAAGGGCCAACCATAAAACAATTATAAAATAAAAAAAAGTAAAAAATTTGACGACACTAATTTTTAACGACATTCCAGCCATAATAGTCGTAACGAGTATACCGTAAATATTGGTGAATATTGAATGAAAGCTATTTGTTATAAAATGACAGCTATTCATTGTTTGTTGTTTTTTTAAATAGCACGATACAAGTTTTATTTTTTTTTTAATTTTGGACTGACAATTTCGGTCCAATAATTTTTATTAAGTGACAATTCATATTTAATGAATCTCCGTTAACTTTTTTAATTTAGATTAATTTTTCCATGGACGAAAGCTCAGAAACGGCATTTATCGCAAACGCATAATTTTACGTTTATGATTCTTTTTAATTTTTGTAAGGTTTGTACCCCTTAAGGAAACTATGCTGGTTTTATTTGAAAACTAGTCTTTAACTACTGAATAAATATGATAAGTTTTAAATTTCTTGAACGTTTCAACTTTCTTTTACCATACATAGTATAATATAAAATTATTTATAAAAGTGTTTTATAAAATAAATTATGGATTATGGATTATGAAAAATATTGACTTAATTTTTTGAAGATTAACCATTCACTATATCGCCGAAATCAAAAAAGTACTTTTAAGAAAATCTCTGCGTGTATGCTTGTACGAGCGCGTGCGTGTGTGCGTGCAGACTAAATTTCTGTGTTCTTTCTACAGCTTAGACTGGTTTTCTAATCGGAGTGAGACTTAGTACATACGCTTTTGTCAAAAATTGGGAGATCCCAGTGAGTTTGGCATAAAGCGGTTTACCGGAAAAGGCAGTTTCATTAAGAGCTTTTTCGGTTTTGCAAATAATTTAGAAAGCGCAGAAATATCATTTACAAGAAAAATGATTATGAACTACGTGTACGTATAATTCTCATACGATTACGAAAAGGAATGATTCGTTCAAAAATAATTTAATTAAGATTTTTTTTATATATTTAAGTAATTTATTTAATAAAATATTTTAAGGAAAACATCCAAAATTGTTTTCTTAGTTTTTTTCTGATCTATAACTTAAAATAAAGATAATTTTACCATAAATCACTTTCGTCTTAACATAATTTATATTTTATTTTATAAAAACACTTGGTAAACTACCGATCCTAAGAAATTCCTTTCGGTAATTTTTTATGAGTGTTTTGGCAGGTTTTCGCAATATACTTTATTTTAATTAAAAATTTTTAATTTTTATTACCAAATGATACACTGCTAAACAATCCACTAACCATTTTACAATATTTTAATTAATAATTTCAATATTTTTTAAACACAAAATTTTGCTGTCAATTTGAGCAAAAACTTGCCGGCAGGTTTGTTGCGATATGAGACCGCCCGCCATGTGCATTTGGGGACAGAATTTGGGGACAGAATTTGATGACTGAATTTGGGGACAGAATTTTGGGACAGAATTTGGGTACACAATCAGAGGACAAAATTTTGGGACGGAATTTGGGGACAGAATTTGTGGACAGAATTTGGGACAGAATTTGGGGACAACATTTGGGGACAAAATTTGGGGACAGAATTTGGGGACACAATTTAAGGACAGAATTTGGGGACAGAATTTGGGGACACAATTTGGGACATAATTTGGGGACAGAATTTGGGGTCAGAATTTGGGGACAGAATTTTGGGACAGAATTTGGGAACACAATTTGGGGACACAATTTGGGGATAACATTTCAGGACAGAATTTGGGGACAGAATTTGGAGACAGAATTTGGGGACAGAATTTGGGGACAGAATTTGGGGACAGAATTTTGGGATAGAATTTGGGGACAGAATTTGGGGACAGAAATTGGGGACAGAATTTGGGGACAGAATTTTGAGACAGAATTTAGGGACAGAATTTGGGGACAAACTTTGGGGATAAAACTTAGAGACAAAATTTGGGGACAGAATTTGGAGACAGAATTTGGGAACAGAATTTGGGGACACAATTTTGGGACAGAATTTAGGGACAAATTTTTAGAACAGAATTTGGGGACAGATTTTGGGGACACAATTTGGGAACACAATTTGGGGACAGAATTTGGGGACAACATTTGGGGACAGAAATTGGGTACACATTTTGGGGACACAATTTAGGGACACAATTTGGGAACAGAATTTTGGGACAAAATTTGGGGACAAAATTTGTAGACAAAAATTGTGGGAACAGAATTTGGGGACAGAATTTGGGGACAGAATTTAGGGACAGAATTTGGGTATAGAATTTGGGGACAGAATTTGGGAACAGAATTTGGGGACAGAATTTGGGGACACAATTTTGGAACACAATTTGGGGACAGAATTTGGGGACAACATTTGGGGACAGATATTGGGTACACAATTTGGGGACAGAATTTGGGGACACAATTTGGGGACAGAATTTGTGTACAGAATTTGGGGACAGAATTTGGGGACAGAATTTTGCGACAGAATTTGGGGACAGAGTTTGGGGACCAAATTTAGGGACAGAATTTGGGGACAGAATTTTGCGACAGAATTTGAGGACAGAATTTGGGGACAAAATTTGGGGACAGAATTTGGGGACAGAATTTGGGGACAGAATTTGTGGACAGAATTTAAGAACAGAATTTGGGGACAGAATTTGTTGACAAAATTTGGGGACAGAATTTGGGGACAGAATTTGGGGACACAATTTGGGGACAGAATTTGGAGACAGAATTTGGGGACAGAATTTGGGGACAGAATTTGGGTACACAATTTGGAGACACAATTTAAGAGCAGAACTTGGGGACAGAATTTGAGGACAGAATTTGGGGACAGAATTGTGGGACCCAATTTGGGGACCGAATTTGGGGACAGAATTTGGGTACAGAATTTGGGGACAGGAATTTGGGGACAGGAATTAGGGACAGAACTTGGGGACAGAATTTGGGGACAGAATTTAGGGACAAAATTTAGGGACAGAATTTGAGGACAGAATTTGGGGACAGAATTTTGGGACAGAATTTGGGGACTGAATTTGGGGACAGAATTTGGGAACAGAATTTGGGGACAAAATTTGGGGACATTTGGGAACAGAAGTTGGGGACAAAATTTGGGGACAAAATTTGGGGAAAAAATTTGGGGACAGAATTTGGGGACAGAATTTGGGGACAGACTTTGTGGACAAAATTCGGGGACAGAATTTGGGGAAAGTATTTGGGGACACAATTTGGGGACAGAATTTTGGGACAGAATTTGGGGACACAATTTGGGGACAGAATTTGGGGACAGCATTTGGAGACAAAATTTGGGGACAGAATTTGGGGACAGAATTTAGGGACACAATATGGGGACAGAATTTGGGGACAGAATTTGGGGACAGAATTTGGGGACAGAATTTAGGGACAGAATTTGGGGACAGAATTTGGAGACATAATTTGGGGATAGAATTTGAGGACAGAATTTGAAGACAAAATTAGGGGACACAATTTGGGAACAGTATTTGGGGACACAATTTGTGGACAGAATTTTAGGACAAAATTCGGGGACAAAATTTGTTGACAAAATTTGGGGACAGAATTTGGGGACACAATTTATGGACACAATTTGGGGACAGTATTTGGGGACAGAATTTGGGGACAGAATTTTGGGAGAAAATTTGGGTACACAGTTTGGGGACACAATTTGGGGACACAATTTGGTGCCGGAATTTGTGGACAGAATTTAGGGACAGAATTTGGGGACAGAATTTGGACCCAGCATTTAGGGACAGAATTTGGGGACAGAAATTGGGGACAGAATTTGGGGACAGAATTTGGGTACACAATTTGGGGACAGAATTTGTAGACAAAATTTGGGGACAGAATTTGGGGACAGAAATTGGGGCAGAATTTGGGGGCAGAATTTGGGGACAGAATTTGGGGAAAGAATTTGGGAACAGAATTTGGGGGCAAAATTTGGGGACAGACTTTGGGGACAAAATTGGGGGGCAGAATTTTGGAACAGAATTTGGAGACAGAATTTGGGGACAGAATTTGGGGACACAATTGAGGGACAGGATTCTGCGACAGAATTTTGGGATACAATTTGTGTACAGAATTTGGGGCCAAAATTTGGGTACACAATTTGGGGACAGAATTTGGGTACACAATTTGGGGACAGAATTTGTGTACAGAATTTGGGGACAGAATTTGGGGACAGAATTTTGCGACAAAATTTAGGGACAGAGTTTGGGGACCAAATTTAGGGACAGAATTTGGAGACAGAATTTTGCGACAGAATTTGAGGACAGAATTTGGGGACAAAATTTGGGGACAGAATTTGGGGACAGAATTTGTGGACAGAATTTAAGAACAGAATTTGGGGACAGAATTTGTTGACAAAATTTGGGGACAGAATTTGGGGACAGAATTTGGGGACACAATTTGGGGACAGAATTTGGAGACAGAATTTGGGGACAGAATTTGGGGACAGAATTTGGGTACACAATTTGGAGACACAATTTAAGGGCAGAACTTGGGGACAGAATTTGGGGACACAATTTGGGGACAGAATTGTGGGACCCAATTTGGGGACCGCATTTGGGGACAGAATTTGGGTACAGAATTTTGGGACTCAATTTGGGGACAGAACTTGGGGACAGAATTTGGGGACACAATTTGGGGACAGAATTTGAGGACAAAATTTAGGGGCAGAATTTGAGGACAGAATTTGGGGACAGAATTTGGGGACAGAATTTGGGAACAGAATTTGGGAACAAAATTTGGGGACATTTGGGAACAGAATTTGGGGACAAAATTTGGGGACAAAATTTGGGGACAAAATTTGGGGACAGAATTTGGGGACAGAATTTGGGGACAGACTTTGTGGACAAAATTCGGGGACAGAATTTGTGGAAAGTATTTGGGGACACAATTTGGGGACAGAATTTTGGGACAGAATTTGGGGACACAATTTGGGGACAGAATTTGGGGACAGCATTTGGAGACAAAATTTGGGGATAGAATTTGGGGAAAGAATTTAGGTACACAATATGGGGACAGAATTTGGGGACAGAATTTGGGGACAGAATTTAGGGACAGAATTTGGGGACAGAATTTGGAGACATAATTTGGGGACACAATTTGGGGACAGAATTTCGGACAACATTTGGAGACAGAATTTGGGGACAGAATTTGGGGACAGAATATAGTGACAGAATTTGGGGACAGAATTTTGAGGACAGAATTTGGGGACAGAATTTGGGGACAGACTTTAGGGACGGAATTTGTAGACAGAATTTGGGGACAGAAATTGGGGACAGAATTTGGGGACAGAATATGGAGACAGAATTTGGGGACAGAACCCAACAAACAATTTTTCCAAATTTTGGTGACTCTAAGTCACAGACCGTTTTATAAGGGGTATTTATTGGTTTCCGTGTTATATAAAAATTTTAGTGGTTATATAAGAGTATTATAGCAATACCATCAGAAACGAAGTTATTTAAAAGTTCTTTAGAGTTACTTAAAGCTATCAAAAGACGAGATTTACTTTAAGTTTTATTAGTTGATGATGAAACTGTTTCTATCACCGTTCTATAAAACTTTAAGTAGCTGTTACCATTTGATGCATTAGAAAGTTTTATAATGGTTAAGGTTACCGTCGTTATACAACTTACTGATACCAAATTTTATACAGGTATGGATGGTTACTTTTACAAACCCCGATTACTATTAGAACCGTCAGTGACTTTAATAAAAATCGCGAACATTTAGTAATAAATAATACCATTATAAAATGTATATAATAAATGGCTCCGTTTTAAAACTGCATCAAAATTCACGTTGTCCAATCTGTCGCAACTATGCACAAATTCGGAAGTTACCATTATTAAAATAATATTATATAAAGGTAATAATACCAAACAATTTTATGATTTAACTTTCGAAGTGGAACCTAACCTTACATTTTAATAATATTTTTTAAAGTTTTAAAAAGGTAATACAGTTTCCTTAATATAAACACAGTTTATATTAAACCTAATAAAGTTTATAATGGTAATTTTTATAATGCGCATGTCAACAATGAACTTTTTCGTTACTAATAGTTATGTAACGTACAAAGAGTAATAAAACGTCACAACTAGTTATATAGTAGCACAGCTAAAGCGTGGATGTTACTATTAATTATATAACGCGACTACAGATAACAACATTTTCCAAAAGGTATATAAGAGCACAATTTCGAGGCACTGACGGTGCCTTCAATGTTTTTAATATTTCTAGATGTTTTATATGAGTAACTCCGTTTATATAATGAACTAACAGTTTATATTGCACTACATTAGTTTTTATAGAGGTATTCGATTCATTCGGCCATTTTTTAATTTTTTACCAATGTCCATTATAAAATGTAGGCTAGACGCAAATTTTTAAAATGCAAATATCTCTTTCAAATTAATTAATCATGCAAAGAGAACAACTATTTTGATGTGTTTAGTGTACCAGAACAATAAAAAATTAATTTTAAGATGTAATATCTTCTAATTAAATTTTGTTTTATTTATCGTAATTAATTAAAATTTTTAAATATTGTTTACTTTTCATGCGCGTTGTTGTTTTTAGTCCTATCAGCAACAACAATCACAGTGAAATTTAAATCGCAGTTGATTTCCATCATATAGGCCCATAAATCGCAGTCATAATGTACATAATTATGCGTAATTAATGTAAAATGTTAAATTAAATTATAAAAAGATGTAGAACCATTTTAGCATTTTTTGTTTGTTTATAAAACTTGTACAAAATAAATGTATTGTAGTATTTATGAAATATTTTTTAGAAAAGTAACAATAGTGAAAACAAAAGTAAAATTTGACAATTATGAGAGTTTATGGAAACGTTTCTAATGCCATTATAAAGAATATTTTAAAGTTATATTAAGGTAATAAGAATGTTTTCGTTACTTTAATTAAAAAACCAGAATTTATATAAAGTTACCATAATCAAGTGTCGGCAACCCTTATAAACTCCTCCATTTAAGCTCTTTAAGGGGTTTATAGAGGTAACGATCAAGTTTCGAACACTAACCTATACAACTTTGGTTATATAATTTGGTGATGGAAATATTACAATTACTACTATAAAATAAAAATTGTTTGTTGGGAATTTGGGGACAGAATTTGGGGACAGAATTTGGGGACAGAATTTTGGGGACAGAATTTGGCGACAAAATTTGTAGACAAAATTTGGGGACAGAATTTGGGGACAGAATTTGGGGCAGAATTTGGGGCAGAATTTGGAGATAGAATTTGGGGACACAATTTGGGGACAGAATTTGGGGACAGAATTTGGGGACCCAATTTGGGGACCGAATTTGGGGACAGAATTTGGGTACAGAATTTGGGGACAGAAATTGGGGACAGGAATTGTGGACAGAACTTGGGGACAGAATTTAAGGACAGAATTTGGAGACAAAATTTGGGGACAGAATTTGAGGACAGAATTTGGGGACAGAATTTGGGGACAGAATTTTGGGACAGAATATGGGGACAGAATTTGGGGACAGATTTTAGGGACAGAATTTGGGGACAGAATTTAGGGACAAAATTTGGGGACATTTGGGAACAGAATTTGGGGACAAAATTTGGGGACAAAATTTGGGGACAAAATTTGGGGACAGAATTTGGGGACAGAATTTGGGGACAGACTTTGTGGACAAAATTCGGGGACAGAATTTGGGGAAAGTACTTGGAGACACAATTTGGGGACAGAATATTGGGACAGAATTTTGGGACAGAATATGGGGACAGAATTTGGGGACAGAATTTGGGGACAGAATTTAGGGACAAAATTTGGGGACATTTGGGAACAGAATTTGGGGACAAAATTTGGGGACTAAATTTGGGGACAAAATTTGGGGACAGAATTTGGGGACAGAATTTGGGGACAGACTGTGGACAAAATTCGGGGACAGAATTTGGGGAAAGTATTTGGGGACACAATTTGGGGACAGAATATTGGGACAGAATTTGGGTACACAATTTGGGGACAGAATTTGGGGACAGCATTTGGAGACAAAATTTGGGGACAGAATTTGGGGACAGAATTTAGGGACACAATATGGGGACAGAATTTGGGGACAGAATTTGGGGACAGAATTTAAAGACAGAATTTGGGGACAGAATTTGAAGACATAATTTGGGGACACAATTTGGGGACAGAATTTCGGACAACATTTGGAGACAGAATTTGGGGACAGAATTTGGGGACAGAATTTAGGGACAGAATTTGGGGACAGAATTTTGAGGACAGAATTTGGGGACAGAATTTGGGGACAGAATTTAGGGACAAAATTTTGGGACAGAACTTGGGGACAAAATTTGGGGACAGAATTTGGGGACAGACTTTCAGGACGGAATTTGTAGACAGAATTTGGGGACAGAAATTGGGGACAGAATTTGGGGACAGAATTTGGGGACAGAATTTGGGGACAGAATTTGGGGACAGAATTTTGGGGACAGAATTTGGGGCAGAATTTGGAGACAGAATTTGGAGACAGAATTTGGGGACACAATTTGGGGACACAATTTAGGGACAGAATTCTGCGACAGAATTTTGGGACAGAATTTGTGTACACAATTTGGGGCTACAATTTAGGTACACAATTTATGGACAGAATTTGTGTACAGAATTTGTGTACAGAATTTGGGGACAGAATTTGGGGACTAAACTTGGGGACAGACTTTGGGGACAAAATTTGGGGGCAGAATTTGGGAACAGAATTTGGAGACAGAATTTGGGGACAGAATTTGGGGACACAATTTAAAAACAGGATTCTGCGACAGAATTTTGGGACAGAATTTGTGTACAGAATTTGGGGCCAAAATTTGGGTACACAATTTGGGGACAGAATTTGGGTACACAATTTGGGGACAGAATTTGTGTACAGAATTTGGGGACAGAATTTGGGGACAGAATTTGGCGACAAAAATTGGGTACAGAGTTTGGGGAAAAAATTTAGGGACAGAAATTGGGTACAAGATTTGGGGACAGAATTTGGGGACAAAATTTGGGTACAGAATTTGGGACAGAATTTGGGGACACAATTTTAGGACAGAATTTGGGGACAAAATTTGGGGACAAAATTTGGGGACAGAATTTGGGACAAAATTTGGGGACAGAAGTTGGGGACAGAATTTGGGGACAGAATTTGGGGACAGAATTTTGCGACAGAATTTGAGGACAGAATTTGGGGACAAAATTTGGGGACAGAATTTGGGGACAGAATTTGGGGACAGAAATTAAGAACAGAATTTGGGGACAGAATTTGTTGACAACATTTGGGGACAGAATTTGGGGACAGAATTTGGGGACACAATTTGGGGACAGAATTTGGGGACAGAATTTGGGGACAGAATTTGGGGACAGAATTTGGGAACAGAATTTGGGTACACAATTTGGAGACACAATTTAAGGACAGAACTTGGGGACAGAATTTGAGGACAGAATTTGGGCACAGAATTTGGGGACCCAATTTGGGGACCGAATTTGTGGACACAATTTGGGTACTGAATTTGGGGACAGAATTTGGGGACAGAATTTGGGGACAGAATTTGGAGACAGAATTTGGGGACAGAATTTGGGGACAGAATTTAGGGACAGAATTTGAGGACAGAATTTGGGGACAGAATTTGGGGACAGAATTTGGGGACAGAATTTGGGGACAGAATTTGGGGACAGAATTTCAGGACAGAATTTGGGGACAGAATTTGGGGACAGAATTTGGGGATAGAATTTGGGGACAATATTTGGGAACAGAATTTGGGGACAAAATTTGGGGACAAAATTTGGGGACAGAATTTGGGGACAGAATTTGGGGACAGACTTTTTGGTCCAAATTCGGGGACAGAATTTGGGGAAAGTATTTGGGGACACAATTTGGGGACAGAATTTCTGGAAAGAATTTGGGGACAAAATTTGTAGACAAAATTTGGGGACAGAATTTGGGGACACAATTTGGGGACAGAATTTGGGGACAGCATTTGGAGACAAAATTTGGGGACAGAATTTGGGGACAGAATTTAGGGACAGAATTTAGGGGCAGAATTTGGGGACAGAATTTGGGGACAGAATTTAGGGACAGAATTTGGGGACAAAATTTGGAGACAAAATTTGGGGACCCAATTTGGGGACAGAATTTGGGACAACATTTGGAGACAGAATTTGGGGATAGAATTTGGGGACAGAATTTAGGGACAAAATTTTGGTACACAACTTGGGGACAGAATTTGTGTACAGAATTTTGGGACACAATTTGGGGACAGAATTTGGCGACCGAAATTGGGGACAGAGCTTGGGGACAAAATTTAGGGACAGAAATTGGGCACAAGATTTGGGGACAGAATTTGGGGACACAATTTGGGAACAGAATTTGTGGACAGAATTTTAGGACAGAATTTTGGGACAAAATTTGTTGACAAAATTTGGGGACAGAATTTAGGGACAAAATTTGGGGACAGAATTTGGGGACAGAATTTGGGGACAAAACTTAGAGACAGAATTTCGTAACAGAATTTGGGGACACAATTTGGGACAAAATTTAGGTACAGAATTTGGGGACAGAATTTGGGGACAGAATTTGTAGACAAAATTTGGGGACAGAATTTAGGGACATAATTTAGGAACAAAATTTAGGTACACAATTTAGGGACAGAATTTGGGGACACAATTTTGGGACAGAATTTAGGTACAGAATTTGGGGACAGAATTTGGGGACAGAATTTGTAGACAAAATTTGGGGACAGAATTTAGGGACATAATTTGGGAACAAAATTTGGGGACAGAATTTGGGGACAGAATTTGGGGACAGAATTTGGGGAATGAATTTGGGGACAGAATTTGGGGACAGAATTTGGGTACACAATTTGGGAACAGAATTTAAGGACAGAATTTGGGGACGGAATTTAGGGACAGAATTTGGGGACAGAATTTGGGGACACAATTTGGGGACAGAATTTGGAGACAGAGGTTGGGGACAGAATTTGGAGACAAAATTAGGGGACACAATTTGGGGACAGTATTTGGGGACACAATTTGTGGACAGAATTTTAGGACAAAATTCGGGGACAAAATTTGGGGACAAAATTTGGGGACACAATTTGGGGACACAATTTGGGGACAAAATTTGGGGACAGTATTTGGGGACAGAATTTGGAGACAGATTTTTGGGAGAAAATTTGGGTACACAGTTTAGGGACACAATTTGGGGACACAATTTGGTGCCAGAATTTGTGGACAGAATTTAGGGACAGAATTTGGACCCAGCATTGAGGGACAGAATTTGGGGACAGAAATTGGGGACAGAATTTGGGGACAGAATTTGGGGACAGAATTTGGGTACACAATTTGGGGACAGAATTTGTAAACAAAATTTGGGGACAGAATTTGGGGACAGAAATTGGGGACAGAATTTGGGGACAGAATTTGGGGACAGAATTTGGGGACAGAATTTGGGAACAGAATTTGGGGGAAAAATTTGGGGACATAATTTAGGGACACAAATTTGGGGACAGAATTTGGGGACAGAATTTGGGGACAGACTTTGGGGACAAAATTAAGGGGCAGAATTTGTAGACAGAATTTGGGGATAGAATTTGGGCACAGAATTTTGGGGACAGAATTTGGGGACAAAATTTTTGTACAAAATTTGGGGACAGAATTTGGGAACAGAATTTGGGGCAGAATTTGGAGACAGAATTTGGAGACAGAATTTGGGGACAGCATTTGGGGACAGAATTTGGGGACTAAATTTGGGGACACAATTTAGGGACAGAATTCTGGGACAGAATTTTGGGACCGGATTTGTGTACACAATTTGGGGCCACAATTTGGGTACACAATTTGGGGACAGAATTTGTGTACAGAATTTGGGGACAGAATTTGGGGACAGAATTTGGGGACAAAATTTGGGGACAGACTTTGGGGACAAAATTTGGGGGCAGAATTTGGGAGCAGAATTTGGAGACAGAATTTGGGGACAGAATTTGGGGACACAATTTAGGGACAGGATTCTGCGACAGAATTTTGGGACAGAATTTGGGGACAGAATTTGGGGCCAAAATTTTTGGACACAATTTGAGGACACAATTTGGGTACACAATTTGGGGACAGAATTTGTGTACAGAATTTGGGGACAGAATTTTGGGACAGAATTTGGCGACAGAATTTGGGGACAGAATTTGGGGACAGAATTTAGGGACAGAATTTGAGGACAGAATTTGGGGACAGAATTTTGGGACAGAATTTGGGGACAGAATTTGGGGACAGAATTTCGGGACAGAATTTGGGGACAGAATTTGGGGACAAAATTTGGGGACAACATTTGGGACAGAATTTGGGGACACAATTTGGGGACAGAATTTGGGGCCACAATTTGGGTACACAATTTGGGGACAGAATTTGTGTACAGAATTTGGGGACAGAATTTTGGGACAGAATTTGGGGACAAAATTTGGGGACAAAATTTGGGGACAGAATTTGGGGACAGAATTTGGGGACACAATTTGGGGACAGAATTTGGGGACAGCATTTGGAGACAACATTTAGGGAAAGAATTTGGGGACAGAATTTAGGGACACAATATGGGGACAGAATTTGGGGACAGAATTTGGGGACGGAATTTGGCGACAGAAATTGGGGACAGAGTTTGGGGACAAAATTTAGGGACAGAAATTGGGTACAAGATTTGGGGACAGAATTTGGGGACACAATTTTGGGACAGAATTTGGGGACAGAATTTGAGGACAGAATTTTGGGACAAAATTTGTTGACAAAGTTTGGGGATAGAATTTAGGGACAGAATTTGGGGACAGAATTTGGGGACAGAATTTGGGGACAGAATTTGGGGACAGAATTTGGGGACACAATTTGGGGACAGTATTTGGGGACAGAATTTGGGGACAGAATTTTGGGGCAAAATTTGGGTACACAATTTAGGGACAGAATTTGGGGACACAATTTGGGGACAGAATTTAGGTATAGAATTTGGGGACAGAATTTGGGGACAGAATTTGTAGACAAAATTTGGGGACAGAATTTGGGGACACAATTTGGGGACACAATTTGGGGACAGAATTTGGGGACAGCATTTGGGGACAGAATTTTGGGCAGAATTTGGAGACAGAATTTGGGGACAGAATTTGAGGACAGAATTTGGGGACAGAATTTGGGGACCCAATTTGGGGACCGAATTTGGGGACAGAATTTGGGGACAGAATTTGGGGACAAAATTTGTAGACAAAAATTGTGGGAACAGAATTTGGGGACAGAATTTGGGGACAGAATTTAGGGACAGAATTTGGGTATAGAATTTGGGGACAGAATTTGGGAACAGAATTTGGGGACAGAATTTGGGGACACAATTTTGGAACACAATTTGGGGACAGAATTTGGGGACAACATTTGGGGACAGATATTGGGTACACAATTTGGGGACAGAATTTGGGGACACAATTTGGGGACAGAATTTGTGTACAGAATTTGGGGACAGAATTTGGGGACAGAATTTTGCGACAGAATTTGGGGACAGAGTTTGGGGACCAAATTTAGGGACAGAATTTGGGGACAGAATTTTGCGACAGAATTTGAGGACAGAATTTGGGGACAAAATTTGGGGACAGAATTTGGGGACAGAATTTGGGGACAGAATTTGTGGACAGAATTTAAGAACAGAATTTGGGGACAGAATTTGTTGACAAAATTTGGGGACAGAATTTGGGGACAGAATTTGGGGACACAATTTGGGGACAGAATTTGGAGACAGAATTTGGGGACAGAATTTGGGGACAGAATTTGGGTACACAATTTGGAGACACAATTTAAGAGCAGAACTTGGGGACAGAATTTGAGGACAGAATTTGGGGACAGAATTGTGGGACCCAATTTGGGGACCGAATTTGGGGACAGAATTTGGGTACAGAATTTGGGGACAGGAATTTGGGGACAGGAATTAGGGACAGAACTTGGGGACAGAATTTGGGGACAGAATTTAGGGACAAAATTTAGGGACAGAATTTGAGGACAGAATTTGGGGACAGAATTTTGGGACAGAATTTGGGGACTGAATTTGGGGACAGAATTTGGGAACAGAATTTGGGGACAAAATTTGGGGACATTTGGGAACAGAAGTTGGGGACAAAATTTGGGGACAAAATTTGGGG
Organism: Nephrotoma flavescens; assembly: GCA_932526605.1. Lineage (NCBI taxonomy): Eukaryota > Metazoa > Arthropoda > Insecta > Diptera > Tipulidae > Nephrotoma > Nephrotoma flavescens. Next base: position 155,508,059 of record OW052222.1, on the reverse strand, counting down.
AAAAAATTTGGGGACAGAATTTGGGGACAGAATTTGGGGACAGACTTTGTGGACAAAATTCGGGGACAGAATTTGGGGAAAGTATTTGGGGACACAATTTGGGGACAGAATTTTGGGACAGAATTTGGGGACACAATTTGGGGACAGAATTTGGGGACAGCATTTGGAGACAAAATTTGGGGACAGAATTTGGGGACAGAATTTAGGGACACAATATGGGGACAGAATTTGGGGACAGAATTTGGGGACAGAATTTGGGGACAGAATTTAGGGACAGAATTTGGGGTACACAATTTGGGGACAGAATTTGTAGACAAAATTTGGGGACAGAATTTGGGGACAGAAATTGGGGCAGAATTTGGGGGCAGAATTTGGGGACAGAATTTGGGGAAAGAATTTGGGAACAGAATTTGGGGGCAAAATTTGGGGACAGACTTTGGGGACAAAATTTGGGGGCAGAATTTTGGAACAGAATTTGGAGACAGAATTTGGGGACAGAATTTGGGGACACAATTGAGGGACAGGATTCTGCGACAGAATTTTGGGATACAATTTGTGTACAGAATTTGGGGCCAAAATTTGGGTACACAATTTGGGGACAGAATTTGGGTACACAATTTGGGGACAGAATTTGTGTACAGAATTTGGGGACAGAATTTGGGGACAGAATTTTGCGACAAAATTTAGGGACAGAGTTTGGGGACCAAATTTAGGGACAGAATTTGGAGACAGAATTTTGCGACAGAATTTGAGGACAGAATTTGGGGACAAAATTTGGGGACAGAATTTGGGGACAGAATTTGTGGACAGAATTTAAGAACAGAATTTGGGGACAGAATTTGTTGACAAAATTTGGGGACAGAATTTGGGGACAGAATTTGGGGACACAATTTGGGGACAGAATTTGGAGACAGAATTTGGGGACAGAATTTGGGGACAGAATTTGGGTACACAATTTGGAGACACAATTTAAGGGCAGAACTTGGGGACAGAATTTGGGGACACAATTTGGGGACAGAATTGTGGGACCCAATTTGGGGACCGCATTTGGGGACAGAATTTGGGTACAGAATTTTGGGACTCAATTTGGGGACAGAACTTGGGGACAGAATTTGGGGACAGAATTTGGGGACAGAATTTGAGGACAAAATTTAGGGGCAGAATTTGAGGACAGAATTTGGGGACAGAATTTGGGGACAGAATTTGGGAACAGAATTTGGGAACAAAATTTGGGGACATTTGGGAACAGAATTTGGGGACAAAATTTGGGGACAAAATTTGGGGACAAAATTTGGGGACAGAATTTGGGGACAGAATTTGGGGACAGACTTTGTGGACAAAATTCGGGGACAGAATTTGTGGAAAGTATTTGGGGACACAATTTGGGGACAGAATTTTGGGACAGAATTTGGGGACACAATTTGGGGACAGAATTTGGGGACAGCATTTGGAGACAAAATTTGGGGATAGAATTTGGGGAAAGAATTTAGGTACACAATATGGGGACAGAATTTGGGGACAGAATTTGGGGACAGAATTTAGGGACAGAATTTGGGGACAGAATTTGGAGACATAATTTGGGGACACAATTTGGGGACAGAATTTCGGACAACATTTGGAGACAGAATTTGGGGACAGAATTTGGGGACAGAATATAGTGACAGAATTTGGGGACAGAATTTTGAGGACAGAATTTGGGGACAGAATTTGGGGACAGACTTTAGGGACGGAATTTGTAGACAGAATTTGGGGACAGAAATTGGGGACAGAATTTGGGGACAGAATATGGAGACAGAATTTGGGGACAGAACCCAACAAACAATTTTTCCAAATTTTGGTGACTCTAAGTCACAGACCGTTTTATAAGGGGTATTTATTGGTTTCCGTGTTATATAAAAATTTTAGTGGTTATATAAGAGTATTATAGCAATACCATCAGAAACGAAGTTATTTAAAAGTTCTTTAGAGTTACTTAAAGCTATCAAAAGACGAGATTTACTTTAAGTTTTATTAGTTGATGATGAAACTGTTTCTATCACCGTTCTATAAAACTTTAAGTAGCTGTTACCATTTGATGCATTAGAAAGTTTTATAATGGTTAAGGTTACCGTCGTTATACAACTTACTGATACCAAATTTTATACAGGTATGGATGGTTACTTTTACAAACCCCGATTACTATTAGAACCGTCAGTGACTTTAATAAAAATCGCGAACATTTAGTAATAAATAATACCATTATAAAATGTATATAATAAATGGCTCCGTTTTAAAACTGCATCAAAATTCACGTTGTCCAATCTGTCGCAACTATGCACAAATTCGGAAGTTACCATTATTAAAATAATATTATATAAAGGTAATAATACCAAACAATTTTATGATTTAACTTTCGAAGTGGAACCTAACCTTACATTTTAATAATATTTTTTAAAGTTTTAAAAAGGTAATACAGTTTCCTTAATATAAACACAGTTTATATTAAACCTAATAAAGTTTATAATGGTAATTTTTATAATGCGCATGTCAACAATGAACTTTTTCGTTACTAATAGTTATGTAACGTACAAAGAGTAATAAAACGTCACAACTAGTTATATAGTAGCACAGCTAAAGCGTGGATGTTACTATTAATTATATAACGCGACTACAGATAACAACATTTTCCAAAAGGTATATAAGAGCACAATTTCGAGGCACTGACGGTGCCTTCAATGTTTTTAATATTTCTAGATGTTTTATATGAGTAACTCCGTTTATATAATGAACTAACAGTTTATATTGCACTACATTAGTTTTTATAGAGGTATTCGATTCATTCGGCCATTTTTTAATTTTTTACCAATGTCCATTATAAAATGTAGGCTAGACGCAAATTTTTAAAATGCAAATATCTCTTTCAAATTAATTAATCATGCAAAGAGAACAACTATTTTGATGTGTTTAGTGTACCAGAACAATAAAAAATTAATTTTAAGATGTAATATCTTCTAATTAAATTTTGTTTTATTTATCGTAATTAATTAAAATTTTTAAATATTGTTTACTTTTCATGCGCGTTGTTGTTTTTAGTCCTATCAGCAACAACAATCACAGTGAAATTTAAATCGCAGTTGATTTCCATCATATAGGCCCATAAATCGCAGTCATAATGTACATAATTATGCGTAATTAATGTAAAATGTTAAATTAAATTATAAAAAGATGTAGAACCATTTTAGCATTTTTTGTTTGTTTATAAAACTTGTACAAAATAAATGTATTGTAGTATTTATGAAATATTTTTTAGAAAAGTAACAATAGTGAAAACAAAAGTAAAATTTGACAATTATGAGAGTTTATGGAAACGTTTCTAATGCCATTATAAAGAATATTTTAAAGTTATATTAAGGTAATAAGAATGTTTTCGTTACTTTAATTAAAAAACCAGAATTTATATAAAGTTACCATAATCAAGTGTCGGCAACCCTTATAAACTCCTCCATTTAAGCTCTTTAAGGGGTTTATAGAGGTAACGATCAAGTTTCGAACACTAACCTATACAACTTTGGTTATATAATTTGGTGATGGAAATATTACAATTACTACTATAAAATAAAAATTGTTTGTTGGGAATTTGGGGACAGAATTTGGGGACAGAATTTGGGGACAGAATTTTGGGGACAGAATTTGGCGACAAAATTTGTAGACAAAATTTGGGGACAGAATTTGGGGACAGAATTTGGGGCAGAATTTGGGGCAGAATTTGGAGATAGAATTTGGGGACACAATTTGGGGACAGAATTTGGGGACAGAATTTGGGGACCCAATTTGGGGACCGAATTTGGGGACAGAATTTGGGTACAGAATTTGGGGACAGAAATTGGGGACAGGAATTGTGGACAGAACTTGGGGACAGAATTTGGGGACAGAATTTGGAGACAAAATTTGGGGACAGAATTTGAGGACAGAATTTGGGGACAGAATTTGGGGACAGAATTTTGGGACAGAATATGGGGACAGAATTTGGGGACAGATTTTAGGGACAGAATTTGGGGACAGAATTTAGGGACAAAATTTGGGGACATTTGGGAACAGAATTTGGGGACAAAATTTGGGGACAAAATTTGGGGACAAAATTTGGGGACAGAATTTGGGGACAGAATTTGGGGACAGACTTTGTGGACAAAATTCGGGGACAGAATTTGGGGAAAGTACTTGGAGACACAATTTGGGGACAGAATATTGGGACAGAATTTTGGGACAGAATATGGGGACAGAATTTGGGGACAGAATTTGGGGACAGAATTTAGGGACAAAATTTGGGGACATTTGGGAACAGAATTTGGGGACAAAATTTGGGGACTAAATTTGGGGACAAAATTTGGGGACAGAATTTGGGGACAGAATTTGGGGACAGACTGTGGACAAAATTCGGGGACAGAATTTGGGGAAAGTATTTGGGGACACAATTTGGGGACAGAATATTGGGACAGAATTTGGGTACACAATTTGGGGACAGAATTTGGGGACAGCATTTGGAGACAAAATTTGGGGACAGAATTTGGGGACAGAATTTAGGGACACAATATGGGGACAGAATTTGGGGACAGAATTTGGGGACAGAATTTAAAGACAGAATTTGGGGACAGAATTTGAAGACATAATTTGGGGACACAATTTGGGGACAGAATTTCGGACAACATTTGGAGACAGAATTTGGGGACAGAATTTGGGGACAGAATTTAGGGACAGAATTTGGGGACAGAATTTTGAGGACAGAATTTGGGGACAGAATTTGGGGACAGAATTTAGGGACAAAATTTTGGGACAGAACTTGGGGACAAAATTTGGGGACAGAATTTGGGGACAGACTTTCAGGACGGAATTTGTAGACAGAATTTGGGGACAGAAATTGGGGACAGAATTTGGGGACAGAATTTGGGGACAGAATTTGGGGACAGAATTTGGGGACAGAATTTTGGGGACAGAATTTGGGGCAGAATTTGGAGACAGAATTTGGAGACAGAATTTGGGGACACAATTTGGGGACACAATTTAGGGACAGAATTCTGCGACAGAATTTTGGGACAGAATTTGTGTACACAATTTGGGGCTACAATTTAGGTACACAATTTATGGACAGAATTTGTGTACAGAATTTGTGTACAGAATTTGGGGACAGAATTTGGGGACTAAACTTGGGGACAGACTTTGGGGACAAAATTTGGGGGCAGAATTTGGGAACAGAATTTGGAGACAGAATTTGGGGACAGAATTTGGGGACACAATTTAAAAACAGGATTCTGCGACAGAATTTTGGGACAGAATTTGTGTACAGAATTTGGGGCCAAAATTTGGGTACACAATTTGGGGACAGAATTTGGGTACACAATTTGGGGACAGAATTTGTGTACAGAATTTGGGGACAGAATTTGGGGACAGAATTTGGCGACAAAAATTGGGTACAGAGTTTGGGGAAAAAATTTAGGGACAGAAATTGGGTACAAGATTTGGGGACAGAATTTGGGGACAAAATTTGGGTACAGAATTTGGGACAGAATTTGGGGACACAATTTTAGGACAGAATTTGGGGACAAAATTTGGGGACAAAATTTGGGGACAGAATTTGGGACAAAATTTGGGGACAGAAGTTGGGGACAGAATTTGGGGACAGAATTTGGGGACAGAATTTTGCGACAGAATTTGAGGACAGAATTTGGGGACAAAATTTGGGGACAGAATTTGGGGACAGAATTTGGGGACAGAAATTAAGAACAGAATTTGGGGACAGAATTTGTTGACAACATTTGGGGACAGAATTTGGGGACAGAATTTGGGGACACAATTTGGGGACAGAATTTGGGGACAGAATTTGGGGACAGAATTTGGGGACAGAATTTGGGAACAGAATTTGGGTACACAATTTGGAGACACAATTTAAGGACAGAACTTGGGGACAGAATTTGAGGACAGAATTTGGGCACAGAATTTGGGGACCCAATTTGGGGACCGAATTTGTGGACACAATTTGGGTACTGAATTTGGGGACAGAATTTGGGGACAGAATTTGGGGACAGAATTTGGAGACAGAATTTGGGGACAGAATTTGGGGACAGAATTTAGGGACAGAATTTGAGGACAGAATTTGGGGACAGAATTTGGGGACAGAATTTGGGGACAGAATTTGGGGACAGAATTTGGGGACAGAATTTCAGGACAGAATTTGGGGACAGAATTTGGGGACAGAATTTGGGGATAGAATTTGGGGACAATATTTGGGAACAGAATTTGGGGACAAAATTTGGGGACAAAATTTGGGGACAGAATTTGGGGACAGAATTTGGGGACAGACTTTTTGGTCCAAATTCGGGGACAGAATTTGGGGAAAGTATTTGGGGACACAATTTGGGGACAGAATTTCTGGAAAGAATTTGGGGACAAAATTTGTAGACAAAATTTGGGGACAGAATTTGGGGACACAATTTGGGGACAGAATTTGGGGACAGCATTTGGAGACAAAATTTGGGGACAGAATTTGGGGACAGAATTTAGGGACAGAATTTAGGGGCAGAATTTGGGGACAGAATTTGGGGACAGAATTTAGGGACAGAATTTGGGGACAAAATTTGGAGACAAAATTTGGGGACCCAATTTGGGGACAGAATTTGGGACAACATTTGGAGACAGAATTTGGGGATAGAATTTGGGGACAGAATTTAGGGACAAAATTTTGGTACACAACTTGGGGACAGAATTTGTGTACAGAATTTTGGGACACAATTTGGGGACAGAATTTGGCGACCGAAATTGGGGACAGAGCTTGGGGACAAAATTTAGGGACAGAAATTGGGCACAAGATTTGGGGACAGAATTTGGGGACACAATTTGGGAACAGAATTTGTGGACAGAATTTTAGGACAGAATTTTGGGACAAAATTTGTTGACAAAATTTGGGGACAGAATTTAGGGACAAAATTTGGGGACAGAATTTGGGGACAGAATTTGGGGACAAAACTTAGAGACAGAATTTAGTAACAGAATTTGGGGACACAATTTGGGACAAAATTTAGGTACAGAATTTGGGGACAGAATTTGGGGACAGAATTTGTAGACAAAATTTGGGGACAGAATTTAGGGACATAATTTAGGAACAAAATTTAGGTACACAATTTAGGGACAGAATTTGGGGACACAATTTTGGGACAGAATTTAGGTACAGAATTTGGGGACAGAATTTGGGGACAGAATTTGTAGACAAAATTTGGGGACAGAATTTAGGGACATAATTTGGGAACAAAATTTGGGGACAGAATTTGGGGACAGAATTTGGGGACAGAATTTGGGGAATGAATTTGGGGACAGAATTTGGGGACAGAATTTGGGTACACAATTTGGGAACAGAATTTAAGGACAGAATTTGGGGACGGAATTTAGGGACAGAATTTGGGGACAGAATTTGGGGACACAATTTGGGGACAGAATTTGGAGACAGAGGTTGGGGACAGAATTTGGAGACAAAATTAGGGGACACAATTTGGGGACAGTATTTGGGGACACAATTTGTGGACAGAATTTTAGGACAAAATTCGGGGACAAAATTTGGGGACAAAATTTGGGGACACAATTTGGGGACACAATTTGGGGACAAAATTTGGGGACAGTATTTGGGGACAGAATTTGGAGACAGATTTTTGGGAGAAAATTTGGGTACACAGTTTAGGGACACAATTTGGGGACACAATTTGGTGCCAGAATTTGTGGACAGAATTTAGGGACAGAATTTGGACCCAGCATTGAGGGACAGAATTTGGGGACAGAAATTGGGGACAGAATTTGGGGACAGAATTTGGGGACAGAATTTGGGTACACAATTTGGGGACAGAATTTGTAAACAAAATTTGGGGACAGAATTTGGGGACAGAAATTGGGGACAGAATTTGGGGACAGAATTTGGGGACAGAATTTGGGGACAGAATTTGGGAACAGAATTTGGGGGAAAAATTTGGGGACATAATTTAGGGACACAAATTTGGGGACAGAATTTGGGGACAGAATTTGGGGACAGACTTTGGGGACAAAATTAAGGGGCAGAATTTGTAGACAGAATTTGGGGATAGAATTTGGGCACAGAATTTTGGGGACAGAATTTGGGGACAAAATTTTTGTACAAAATTTGGGGACAGAATTTGGGAACAGAATTTGGGGCAGAATTTGGAGACAGAATTTGGAGACAGAATTTGGGGACAGCATTTGGGGACAGAATTTGGGGACTAAATTTGGGGACACAATTTAGGGACAGAATTCTGGGACAGAATTTTGGGACCGGATTTGTGTACACAATTTGGGGCCACAATTTGGGTACACAATTTGGGGACAGAATTTGTGTACAGAATTTGGGGACAGAATTTGGGGACAGAATTTGGGGACAAAATTTGGGGACAGACTTTGGGGACAAAATTTGGGGGCAGAATTTGGGAGCAGAATTTGGAGACAGAATTTGGGGACAGAATTTGGGGACACAATTTAGGGACAGGATTCTGCGACAGAATTTTGGGACAGAATTTGGGGACAGAATTTGGGGCCAAAATTTTTGGACACAATTTGAGGACACAATTTGGGTACACAATTTGGGGACAGAATTTGTGTACAGAATTTGGGGACAGAATTTTGGGACAGAATTTGGCGACAGAATTTGGGGACAGAATTTGGGGACAGAATTTAGGGACAGAATTTGAGGACAGAATTTGGGGACAGAATTTTGGGACAGAATTTGGGGACAGAATTTGGGGACAGAATTTCGGGACAGAATTTGGGGACAGAATTTGGGGACAAAATTTGGGGACAACATTTGGGACAGAATTTGGGGACACAATTTGGGGACAGAATTTGGGGCCACAATTTGGGTACACAATTTGGGGACAGAATTTGTGTACAGAATTTGGGGACAGAATTTTGGGACAGAATTTGGGGACAAAATTTGGGGACAAAATTTGGGGACAGAATTTGGGGACAGAATTTGGGGACACAATTTGGGGACAGAATTTGGGGACAGCATTTGGAGACAACATTTAGGGAAAGAATTTGGGGACAGAATTTAGGGACACAATATGGGGACAGAATTTGGGGACAGAATTTGGGGACGGAATTTGGCGACAGAAATTGGGGACAGAGTTTGGGGACAAAATTTAGGGACAGAAATTGGGTACAAGATTTGGGGACAGAATTTGGGGACACAATTTTGGGACAGAATTTGGGGACAGAATTTGAGGACAGAATTTTGGGACAAAATTTGTTGACAAAGTTTGGGGATAGAATTTAGGGACATAATTTGGGGACAGAATTTGGGGACAGAATTTGGGGACAGAATTTGTAGACAGAATTTGGGGACACAATTTGGGGACAGTATTTGGGGACAGAATTTGGGGACAGAATTTTGGGGCAAAATTTGGGTACACAATTTAGGGACAGAATTTGGGGACACAATTTGGGGACAGAATTTAGGTATAGAATTTGGGGACAGAATTTGGGGACAGAATTTGTAGACAAAATTTGGGGACAGAATTTGGGGACACAATTTGGGGACACAATTTGGGGACAGAATTTGGGGACAGCATTTGGGGACAGAATTTTGGGCAGAATTTGGAGACAGAATTTGGGGACAGAATTTGAGGACAGAATTTGGGGACAGAATTTGGGGACCCAATTTGGGGACCGAATTTGGGGACAGAATTTGGGGACAGAATTTGGGGACAGAAATTGGGGACAGGAATTGGGGACAGATTTGGGGACAGAATTTGGGGACAGAATTTTGGGACAAAATTTAGGGACAGAATTTGAGGACAGAATTTGGGGACAGAATTTGGGGACAGAATTTTGGGACAGAATATGGGGACAGAATTTGGGGACAGATTTTAGGGACAGAATTTGGGGACAGAATTTAGGGACAGAATTTGGGGACAGAATTTGGGGACAGAATTTGGGGACAGAAATTAAGAACAGAATTTGGGGACAGAATTTGTTGACAACATTTGGGGACAGAATTTGGGGACAGAATTTGGGGACACAATTTGGGGACAGAATTTGGGGACAGAATTTGGGGACAGAATTTGGGGACAGAATTTGGGAACAGAATTTGGGTACACAATTTGGAGACACAATTTAAGGACAGAACTTGGGGACAGAATTTGAGGACAGAATTTGGGCACAGAATTTGGGGACCCAATTTGGGGACCGAATTTGTGGACACAATTTGGGTACTGAATTTGGGGACAGAATTTGGGGACAGAATTTGGGGACAGAATTTGGAGACAGAATTTGGGGACAGAATTTGGGGACAGAATTTAGGGACAGAATTTGAGGACAGAATTTGGGGACAGAATTTGGGGACAGAATTTGGGGACAGAATTTGGGGACAGAATTTGGGGACAGAATTTCAGGACAGAATTTGGGGACAGAATTTGGGGACAGAATTTGGGGATAGAATTTGGGGACAATATTTGGGAACAGAATTTGGGGACAAAATTTGGGGACAAAATTTGGGGACAGAATTTGGGGACAGAATTTGGGGACAGACTTTTTGGTCCAAATTCGGGGACAGAATTTGGGGAAAGTATTTGGGGACACAATTTGGGGACAGAATTTCTGGAAAGAATTTGGGGACAAAATTTGTAGACAAAATTTGGGGACAGAATTTGGGGACACAATTTGGGGACAGAATTTGGGGACAGCATTTGGAGACAAAATTTGGGGACAGAATTTGGGGACAGAATTTAGGGACAGAATTTAGGGGCAGAATTTGGGGACAGAATTTGGGGACAGAATTTAGGGACAGAATTTGGGGACAAAATTTGGAGACAAAATTTGGGGACCCAATTTGGGGACAGAATTTGGGACAACATTTGGAGACAGAATTTGGGGATAGAATTTGGGGACAGAATTTAGGGACAAAATTTTGGTACACAACTTGGGGACAGAATTTGTGTACAGAATTTTGGGACACAATTTGGGGACAGAATTTGGCGACCGAAATTGGGGACAGAGCTTGGGGACAAAATTTAGGGACAGAAATTGGGCACAAGATTTGGGGACAGAATTTGGGGACACAATTTGGGAACAGAATTTGTGGACAGAATTTTAGGACAGAATTTTGGGACAAAATTTGTTGACAAAATTTGGGGACAGAATTTAGGGACAAAATTTGGGGACAGAATTTGGGGACAGAATTTGGGGACAAAACTTAGAGACAGAATTTAGTAACAGAATTTGGGGACACAATTTGGGACAAAATTTAGGTACAGAATTTGGGGACAGAATTTGGGGACAGAATTTGTAGACAAAATTTGGGGACAGAATTTAGGGACATAATTTAGGAACAAAATTTAGGTACACAATTTAGGGACAGAATTTGGGGACACAATTTTGGGACAGAATTTAGGTACAGAATTTGGGGACAGAATTTGGGGACAGAATTTGTAGACAAAATTTGGGGACAGAATTTAGGGACATAATTTGGGAACAAAATTTGGGGACAGAATTTGGGGACCGAATTTGGGGACAGAATTTGGGGAATGAATTTGGGGACAGAATTTGGGGACAGAATTTGGGTACACAATTTGGGAACAGAATTTAAGGACAGAATTTGGGGACGGAATTTAGGGACAGAATTTGGGGACAGAATTTGGGGACACAATTTGGGGACAGAATTTGGAGACAGAGGTTGGGGACAGAATTTGGAGACAAAATTAGGGGACACAATTTGGGGACAGTATTTGGGGACACAATTTGTGGACAGAATTTTAGGACAAAATTCGGGGACAAAATTTGGGGACAAAATTTGGGGACACAATTTGGGGACACAATTTGGGGACAAAATTTGGGGACAGTATTTGGGGACAGAATTTGGAGACAGATTTTTGGGAGAAAATTTGGGTACACAGTTTAGGGACACAATTTGGGGACACAATTTGGTGCCAGAATTTGTGGACAGAATTTAGGGACAGAATTTGGACCCAGCATTGAGGGACAGAATTTGGGGACAGAAATTGGGGACAGAATTTGGGGACAGAATTTGGGGACAGAATTTGGGTACACAATTTGGGGACAGAATTTGTAAACAAAATTTGGGGACAGAATTTGGGGACAGAAATTGGGGACAGAATTTGGGGACAGAATTTGGGGACAGAATTTGGGGACAGAATTTGGGAACAGAATTTGGGGGAAAAATTTGGGGACATAATTTAGGGACACAAATTTGGGGACAGAATTTGGGGACAGAATTTGGGGACAGACTTTGGGGACAAAATTAAGGGGCAGAATTTGTAGACAGAATTTGGGGATAGAATTTGGGCACAGAATTTTGGGGACAGAATTTGGGTGGGGACAAAATTTTTGTACAAAATTTGGGGACAGAATTTGGGAACAGAATTTGGGGCAGAATTTGGAGACAGAATTTGGAGACAGAATTTGGGGACAGCATTTGGGGACAGAATTTGGGGACTAAATTTGGGGACACAATTTAGGGACAGAATTCTGGGACAGAATTTTGGGACCGGATTTGTGTACACAATTTGGGGCCACAATTTGGGTACACAATTTGGGGACAGAATTTGTGTACAGAATTTGGGGACAGAATTTGGGGACAGAATTTGGGGACAGAATTTGGGGACAAAATTTGGGGACAGACTTTGGGGACAAAATTTGGGGGCAGAATTTGGGAGCAGAATTTGGAGACAGAATTTGGGGACAGAATTTGGGGACACAATTTAGGGACAGGATTCTGCGACAGAATTTTGGGACAGAATTTGGGGACAGAATTTGGGGCCAAAATTTTTGGACACAATTTGAGGACACAATTTGGGTACACAATTTGGGGACAGAATTTGTGTACAGAATTTGGGGACAGAATTTTGGGACAGAATTTGGCGACAGAATTTGGGGACAGAATTTGGGGACAGAATTTAGGGACAGAATTTGAGGACAGAATTTGGGGACAGAATTTTGGGACAGAATTTGGGGACAGAATTTGGGGACAGAATTTCGGGACAGAATTTGGGGACAGAATTTGGGGACAAAATTTGGGGACAACATTTGGGACAGAATTTGGGGACACAATTTGGGGACAGAATTTGGGGCCACAATTTGGGTACACAATTTGGGGACAGAATTTGTGTACAGAATTTGGGGACAGAATTTTGGGACAGAATTTGGGGACAAAATTTGGGGACAAAATTTGGGGACAGAATTTGGGGACAGAATTTGGGGACACAATTTGGGGACAGAATTTGGGGACAGCATTTGGAGACAACATTTAGGGAAAGAATTTGGGGACAGAATTTAGGGACACAATATGGGGACAGAATTTGGGGACAGAATTTGGGGACGGAATTTGGCGACAGAAATTGGGGACAGAGTTTGGGGACAAAATTTAGGGACAGAAATTGGGTACAAGATTTGGGGACAGAATTTGGGGACACAATTTTGGGACAGAATTTGGGGACAGAATTTGAGGACAGAATTTTGGGACAAAATTTGTTGACAAAGTTTGGGGATAGAATTTAGGGACATAATTTGGGGACAGAATTTGGGGACAGAATTTGGGGACAGAATTTGGGGACAGAATTTGGGGACACAATTTGGGGACAGTATTTGGGGACAGAATTTGGGGACAGAATTTTGGGGCAAAATTTGGGTACACAATTTAGGGACAGAATTTGGGGACACAATTTGGGGACAGAATTTAGGTATAGAATTTGGGGACAGAATTTGGGGACAGAATTTGTAGACAAAATTTGGGGACAGAATTTGGGGACACAATTTGGGGACACAATTTGGGGACAGAATTTGGGGACAGCATTTGGGGACAGAATTTTGGGCAGAATTTGGAGACAGAATTTGGGGACAGAATTTGAGGACAGAATTTGGGGACAGAATTTGGGGACCCAATTTGGGGACCGAATTTGGGGACAGAATTTGGGGACAGAATTTGGGGACAGAAATTGGGGACAGGAATTGGGGACAGATTTGGGGACAGAATTTGGGGACAGAATTTTGGGACAAAATTTAGGGACAGAATTTGAGGACAGAATTTGGGGACAGAATTTGGGGACAGAATTTTGGGACAGAATATGGGGACAGAATTTGGGGACAGATTTTAGGGACAGAATTTGGGGACAGAATTTAGGGACAAAATTTGGGGACATTTGGGAACAGAATTTGGGGACAAAATTTGGGGACAAAATTTGGGGACAAAATTTGGGGACAGAATTTGGGGACAGAATTTGGGGATAGACTTTGTGGACAAAATTCGGGGACAGAATTTGGGGAAAGTATTTGGGGACACAATTTGGGGACAGAATTTTGGGACAGAATTTGGGGACACAATTTGGGGACAGAATTTGGGGACAGCATTTGGAGACAAAATTTGGGGACAGAATTTGGGGACAGAATTTAGGGACACAATATGGGGACAGAATTTGGGGACAGAATTTAGGGACAGAATTTGGGGACAGAATTTAGGGACAACATTTTGGGACAGAACTTGGGGACAAAATTTGGGGACAGAATTTGGGGACAGATTTTCAGGACGGAATTTGTAGACAGAATTTAGGGACAGAATTTGGGGACAGAATATGGGGACAGAATTTGGGGACAGAATTTGGGGACAGAATTTTGGGGACAGAATTTGGGGACAAAATTTGTAGACTTTATTTGGGGACAGAATTTGGGGACAGAATTTGGGGCAGAATTTGGAGACAGAATTTGGAGACAGAATTTGGGGACAGAATTTGGGGACAGAATTTCGGACAACGTTTGGAGACAGAATTTGGGGACAGAATTTGGGGACAGAATTTAGGGACAGAATTTGGGGACAGAATTTTGAGGACAGAATTTGGGGACAGAATTTGGGAACAGAATTTAGGGACAAAATTTTGGGACAGAACTTGGGGACAAAATTTGGGCACAGAATTTGGGGACAGATTTTCAGGACGGAATTTGTAGACAGAATTTGGGGACAGAATTTGGGGACAGAATATGGGGACAGAATTTGGGGACAGAATTTGGGGACAGAATTTTGGGGACAGAATTTGGGGACAAAATTTGTAGACAAAATTTGGGGACAGAATTTGGGGACAGAATTTGGGGCGGAATTTGGAGACAGAATTTGGAGACAGAATTTGGGGACAGAATTTGGGGACAGAATTTGGGGACAGAATTTGGGGACACAATTTAGGGACAGAATTCTGCGACAGAATTTTGGGACAGAATTTGTGTACACAATTTGGGGCCACAATTTAGGTACACAATTTGGGGACAGAATTTGTGTACAGAATTTGGGGACAGAATTTGGGGACAGAATTTGGGGACTAAACTTGGGGACAGACTTTGGGGACAAAATTTGGGGGCAGAATTTGGGAACAGAATTTGGAGACAGAATTTGGGGACAGAATTTGGGGACACAATTTAGGGAAAGGGTTCTGCGACAGACTTTTGGGACAGAATTTGTGTACAGAATTTGGGGCCAAAATTTGGGTACACAATTTGGGGACAGAATTTGGGTACACAATTTGGGGACAGAATTTGTGTACAGAATTTGGGGACAGAATTTGGGGACAGAATTTGGCGACAGAAATTGGGGACAGAATTTGGCGACAGAAATTGGGGACAGAGTTTGGGGACAAAATTTGGGGACAGAAATTGGGTACAAGATTTGGGGACACAATTTGGGGACAAAATTTGGGTACAGAATTTGGGGACAGAATTTGGGGACACAATTTTAGGACAGAATTTGGGGACAAAATTTGGGGACAAAATTTGGGGACAGAATTTGGGGACAAAATTTGGGGACAGAAGTTGGGGACAGAATTTGGGGACAGAATTTGGGGACAGAATTTTGCGACAGAATTTGAGGACGGAATTTGGGGACAAAATTTGGGGACAGAATTTGGGGACAGAAATTAAGAACAGAATTTGGGGACAGAATTTGTTGACAAAATTTGGGGACAGAATTTGGGGACAGAATTTGGGGACAGAATTTGGGGATACAATTTGGGGACACAATTTGGGGACACAATTTGGGGACAGAATTTGGGGACAGAATTTGGGGACAGAATTTGGTACACAATTTGGAGACACAATTTAAGGACAGAACTTGGGGACAGAATTTGAGGACAGAATTTGGGCACAGAATTTGGGGACCCAATTTGGGGACCGAATTTGTGGACAGAATTTGGGTACTGAATTTTGGGACAGAATTTGGGGAAAAAATTTTGGGACAGAATTTGGAGACAGAATTTGGGGACAGAATTTGGGGACACAATTTGGGGACAGAATTTGAGGACAGAATTTGGGGACAGAATTTTGGGACAGAATTTGGGGACAGAATTTGGGGACAGAATTTGGGGACAAAATTTGGGGACAAAATTTGGGGACAAAATTTGGGGAAAGAATTTGGGGACAGAATTTGGGGACAGAATTTGGGGACAGACTTTGTGGGCCAAATTCGGGGACAGAATTTGGGGAAAGTATTTGGGGACACAATTCTGGGACAGAATTTTGGGACAGAATTTGGGGACAAAATTTGTAGACAAAATTTGGGGACAGAATTTGGGGACAGAATTTGGGGACACAATTTGGGGACAGCATTTGGAGACAAAATTTGGGGACAGAATTTGGGGACAGAATTTAGGGACAGAATTTGGGGACAGAATTTGGGGACAGAATTTGGGGACAGAATTTAGGGACAGAATTTGGGGACAAAATTTGGAGACAAAATTTGGGGACACAATTTGGGGACAGAATTTGGGACAACATTTGGAGACAGAATTTGGGGACAGAATTTGGGGACAGAATTTAGGGACAAAATTTTGGTACACAACTTGGGGACAGAATTTGTGTACAGAATTTGGGGACAGAATTTGGCGACAGAAATTGGGGACAGAGTTTGGGGACAAAATTTAGGGACAGAAATTGGGTACAAGATTTGGGGACAGAATTTGGGGACACAATTTGGGAACAGAATTTGGGGACAGAATTTTACGACAGAATTTTGGGACAAAATTTGTTGACAAAATTTGGGGACAGAATTTAGGGACAAAATTTGGGGACAGAATTTGGGGACAGAATTTGGGGACAAAACTTAGAGACAGAATTTGGGGACACAATTTGGGGACAGTATTTGGGGACAGAATTTGGGGACAGAATTTTGGGGCAGAATTTGGGTACACAATTTAGGGACAGAATTTGGGGACACAATTTTTGACAGAATTTAGGTACAGAATTTGGGGACAGAATTTGGGGACAGAATTTGTAGACAAAATTTGGGAACAGAATTTAGGGACATAATTTAGGAACAAACTTTGGGGACAGAATTTGGGGACAGAATTTTGGGAAGAATTTGGGGACAGAATTTGGGGAATGAATTTGGGGACAGAATTTGGGGACAGAATTTGGGTACACAATTTGGGAACAGAATTTAAGGACAGAATTTGGGGACAGAATTTTGGGACAGAATTTGGGGACAGAATTTGGGGACACAATTTGGGGACACAATTTGCAGACAGAGGTTGGGGACAGAATTTGGAGACCAAATTAGGGGACACAATTTGGGGACAGTATTTGGGGACACAATTTGTGGACAGAATTTTAGGACAAAATTCGGGGACAAAATTTGGGGACAAAATTTGGGGACAGAATTTGGGGACACAATTTGAGGACACAATTTGGGGACAATATTTGGGGACAGAATTTGGAGACAGAATTTTGGGAGAAAATTTGGGTACACAGTTTAGGGACACAATTTGGGGACACAATTTGGTGCCAGAATTTGTGGACAGAATTTGGGGACAGAATTTGGACCCACCATTTAGGGACAGAATTTGGGGACAGAAATTGGGGACACAATTTGGGGACAGAATTTGGGGACAGAATTTGGGGACACAATTTGGGGACAGAATTTGTAGACAAAATTTGGGGACAGAATTTGGGGACAGAAATTGGGGAAAGAATTTGGGGACAGAATTTGGGGACAGAATTTGGGGTAAGAATTTGGGAACAGAATTTGGGGGCAAAATTTGGGGACATAATTTAGGGACACAATTTGGGGACAGAATTTGGGGACAGAATTTGGGGACAGACTTTGGGGACAAAATTTGGGGGCAGAATTTAGGGACAGAATTTGGAGACAGAATTTGGGGACAGAATTTGGGGACACAATTTAGGGACAGGATTCTGCGACAGAATTTTGGGATAGAATTTGTGTACAGAATTTGGGGCCAAAATTTGGGTACATAATTTGGGGATAGAAATTGGGTACACAATTTGGGGACAGAATTTGTGTACAGAATTTGGGGACAGAATTTGGGGACAGAATTTGGGGACAGAATTTTGCGACAGAATTTGAGGACATAATTTGGGGACAAAATTTGGGGACAGAATTTGGGGACAGAATTTGTGGACAGAATTTAAGAACAGAATTTGGGGACAGAATTTGTTGACAAAATTTGGAGACAGAATTTGGGGACAGAATTTGGAGACAGAATTTGGGGACAGAATTTGGGGACAGAATTTGGGTACACAATTTGGAGACACAATTTAAGGGCAGAACTTGGGGACAGAATTTGAGGACAGAATTTGGGGACAGAATTTGTTGACCCAATTTGGGGACCGAATTTGGGGACAGAATTTGGGTACAGAATTTGGGGACAGATTTTGGGGACAGAAATGGGGGACAGAACTTGGGGACAGAATTTGGGGACAGAATTTGGGGACAGAATTTAGGGACAGAATTTGAGGACAGAATTTGGGGACAGAATTTGGGGACAGAATTTGGGGACAGAATTTGGGGACAGAATTTGGGGACAGAATTTGGGGACACAATTTGGGGACATTTGGGAACAGAATTTGGGGACAAAATTTGGGGACAAAATTTGGGGACAGAATTTGGGGACAGAATTTGGGGACAGACTTTGTGGACAACATTTGGGGACAGAATTTGGGGAAAGTATTTGGGGACTCAATTTGGGGACAGAATTTTGGAACAGAATTTGGGGACAGAATTTGTAGACAAAATTTGGGGACAGAATTTGGGGACAGAATTTGGGGACAGAATTTGGGGACAGAATTTGGGGACAGCATTTGGAGACAAAATTTGGGGACAGAATTTGGGGACAGAATTTAGGGACACAATATGTGGACAGAATTTGGGGACAGAATTTGGGGACAGAATTTAGGGACAGAATTTGGGGACAGAATTTGGAGACATAATTTGGGGACACAATTTGGGGACAGAATTTCGAACAACATTTGGAGACAGAATTTGGGGACAGAATTTGGGGACAGAATTTGGGGACAGAATTTTGAGGACAGAATTTGGGGACAGAATTTGGGGACAGAATTTAGGTACAAAATTTTGGGACAGAACTTGGGGCCAAATTTGGGGACAGAATTTGGGGACAGACTTTAGGGACGGAATTTGTAGACAGAATTTGGGGACAGAAATTGGGGACAGAATTTGGGGACAGAATATGGGGACAGAATTTGGGGACAGAATTTGGGGATAGAATTTGGGGACAGAATTTGGGGACAAAATTTGTGTACAAAATTTGGGGACAGAATTTGGGGACAGAATTTGGGGCAGAATTTGGAGACAGAATTTGGGGACAGAATTTGGGGACACAATTTAGGGACAGGATTCTGCGACAGAATTTTGGGATAGAATTTGTGTACAGAATTTGGGACCAAAATTTGGGTACACAATTTGGGGATAGAATTTGGGTACACAATTTGGGGACAGAATTTGTGTACAGAATTTGGGGACAGAATTTGGGGACAGAATTTTGCGACAGAATTCGAGGACAGAATTTGGGGACAAAATTTGGGGACAGAATTTGGGGACAGAATTTGTGGACAGAATTTAAGAACAGAATTTCGGGACAGAATTTGTTGACAAAATTTGGGGACAGAATTTGGGGACAGAATTTGGGGACACAATTTGGGGACAGAATTTGGAGACAGAATTTGGGGACAGAATTTGGGGACAGAATTTGGGTACACAATTTGGAGACACAATTTAAGGGTAGAACTTGGGGACAGAATTTGAGGACAGAATTTGGGGACAGAATTTGGGGACCCAATTTGGGGACCGAATTTGGGGACAGAATTTGGGTACAGAATTTGGGGACAGATTTTGGGGACAGAAATGGGGGACAGAACTTGGGGACAGAATTTGGGGACAGAATTTGGGGACAGAATTTAGGGACAGAATTTGAAGACAGAATTTGGGGACAGAATTTGGGGACACAATTTGGGGACAGAATTTGGGGACACAATTTGGGGACATTTGGGAACAGAATTTGGGTGGGGACAAAATTTGGGGACAGAATTTGGGGACAGAATTTGGGGACAGACTTTGTGGACAACATTTGGGGACAGAATTTGGGGAAAGTATTTGGGGACTCAATTTGGGGACAGAATTTTGGAACAGAATTTGGGGACAGAATTTGTAGACAAAATTTGGGGACAGAATTTGGGGACAGAATTTGGGGACAGAATTTGGGGACAGCATTTGGAGACAAAATTTGGGGACAGAATTTGGGGACAGAATTTAGGGACACAATATGGGGACAGAATTTGGGGACAGAATTTGGGGACAGAATTTAGGGACAGAATTTGGGGACAGAATTTGGAGACATAATTTGGGGACACAATTTGGGGACAGAATTTCGGACAACATTTGGAGACAGAATTTGGGGACAGAATTTGGGGACAGAATTTGGGGACAGAATTTTGAGGACAGAATTTGGGGACAGAATTTGGGGACAGAATTTAGGTTCAAAATTTTCGGACAGAACTTGGGGACAAAATTTGGGGACAGAATTTGGGGACAGACTTTAGGGACGGAATTTGTAGACAGAATTTGGGGACAGAAATTGGGGACAGAATTTGGGGACAGAATATGGGGACAGAATTTGGGGACAGAATTTGGGGATAGAATTTGGGGACAGAATTTTGGGGACAGAATTTGGGGACAAAATTTGTGTACAAAATTTGGGGACAGAATTTGGGGACAGAATTTGGGGCAGAATTTGGAGACAGAATTTGGAGACAGAATTTGGGGACAGAATTTGTGGACAGAATTTGGGGACAGAATTTGGGGACTAAATTTGGGGACACAATTTAGGGACAGAATTCTGGGACAGAATTTTTGGACCGGATTTGTGTACACAATTTGGGGCCACAATTTGGTTACACAATTTGGGGACAGAATTTGGGGACAGAATTTGGGGACAGAATGTAGGGACAGAATTTGGGGACAGAATTTGGGGACAGAATTTGGGGACAAAATTTGGGGACAGACTTTGGGGACAAAATTTGGGGGCAGAATTTGGGAGCAGAATTTGGAGACAGAATTTGGGGACAGAATTTGGGGACACAATTTAGGGACAGGATTCTGCGACAGAATTTTGGGACAGAATTTGGGGACAGAATTTGGGGCCAAAATTTGGGGACACAATTTGGGGACAGAATTTGGGTACACAATTTGGGGACAGAATTTGTTTACAGAATTTGGGGACAGAATTTGGGGACAGAATTGCGTGGACAGACTTTAGGGACAGAATTTGAGGACAGAATTTGGGGACAGAATTTTGGGACAGAATTTGGGGACAGAATTTGGGGACAGAATTTCGGGACAGAATTTTGGACAGAATTTGGGGACAAAATTTGGGGACAACATTTGGGAACAGAATTTGGGGACAAAATTTGTGGACAAAATTTGGGGCCAAAATTTGGGGACAAAATTTGGGGACAAAATTTGGGGACAGAATTTGGGGACAGAATTTGGGGACAGACTTTGTGGGCAAAATTGGGGGACAGAATTTGGGGAAAGTATTTGGGGACACAATTTGGGGACAGAATTTTGGGACAGAATTTGGGGACAAAATTTGTAGACAAAATTTGGGGACAGAATTTGGGAACAGAATTTGGGGACACAATTTGGGGACAGAATTTGGGGACAGCATTTGGAGACAACATTTGGGGAAAGAATTTGGGGACAGAATTTAGGGACACAATATGGGGACAGAATTTGGGGACAGAATTTGGGGACGGAATTTGGCGACAGAAATTGGGGACAGAGTTTGGGGACAAAATTTAGGGACAGAAATTGGGTACAAGATTTGGGGACAGAATTTGGGGACACAATTTTGGGACAGAATTTGGGGACAGAATTTGAGGACAGAATTTGGGGACAAAATTTGTTGACAAAATTTGGGGACAGAATTTAGGGACAGAATTTGGGGACAGAATTTGGGGACAGAATTTGGGGACAGAATTTGGGGACACAATTTGGGGACAGTATTTGGGGACAGAATTTGGGGACAGAAGTTTGGGGCAAAATTTGGGTACACAATTTAGGGACAGAATTTGGGGACACAATTTGGGGACAGAATTTAGGTACAGAATTTGGGGACAGAATTTGGGGACAGAATTTGTAGACAAAATTTGGGGACAGAATTTGGGGACACAATTTGGGGACACAATTTGGGGACAGAATTTGGGGACAGCATTTGGGGACATAATTTGGGGACAGAATTTGGGGACAGAATTTGGGGACACAATTTGAGGACAGAATTTGAGGACAGAATTTGGTGACAGAATTTGGGGACAGAATTTGGGGACAGAATTTGGGTACACAATTTTAAGACAAAATTTGGGGACACAATTTGTCGACAGAATTTGAGGACAACATTTGGGAACAGAATTTGGGGACAGAATTTGGGGATAGAATTTGGGGATAGAATTTGGGGACAGAATTTTGGGACAGAATTTGGCGACAGAATTTGGGGACAGAATTTAGGGACAAAATTTGGGGACAGAATTTGGGGACAGAATTTTGGGACGGAATTTGGGGACAAAACTTAGAGACAGAATTTCATAACAGAATTTGGGGACAGAATTTGGGGACAGAATTTGGGGACAGAATTTTCGGTCAGAATTTGGGGACAAAATTTGGGTACACAATTTGGGGACAGAATTTGGGTACAGAATTTGGGGATAGAATTTGGGGACAGAATTTGGGGACAGAATTTGGGGACAGAGTTTGGGGACAAAATTTGGTGACAGAATTTTGGTACACAATTTGAGGACAGAATTTGGGGACACAATTTTTGTACACAATTTGGGGACAGAATTTGGGGACAGAATTTGGATACACAATTTTAAGACAAAATTTGGGGACACAATTTGTCAACAGAATTTGAGGACAACATTTGGGAACAGAATTTGAGGACAGAATTTGGGGATAGAATTTGGTGACGGAATTTGGGGAAAAAATTTTGGGACAGAATTTGAAGACAGAATTTGGGGACTGAATTTGAAGACAGAATTGGGGGCAAAATTTGGGGACAGAATTTGGGGACACAATTTGGGGACACAATTTGGGGACAGAATTTGGGGACAGCATTTGGGGACAGAATTTGGGGACAGAATTTTAGGACAGAATTTGGGGACACAATTTGGGGACAGAATTTGGAGACAGAATTTGGTGACAGAATTTGGGGACAGAATTTGGGTACACAATTTTAAGACAAAATTTGGGGACACAATTTGTCGACAGAATTTGAGGACAACATTTTGAACAGAATTTGGGGACAGAATTTTGGGATAGAATTTGGGGATAGAATTTGGGGAAAGAATTTTGGGACAGAATTTGTGGACAGAATTTGGGGACAGAATTTAGGGACAAAATTTGGGGACAGAATTTGGGGACAGGATTTTGGGACAGCATTTGGGAACAAAACTTAGAGACAGAATTTCGTAACAGAATTTGGGGACAGAATTTTGGGACAGAATTTGGGGACAGAATTTGGGGATAGAATTTGGGGACAGAATTTGGGGACAGAATTTGGGGATAGAATTTGGGGATAGAATTTGGGGACAGAATTTGGGGACAGAGTTTGGGGACAAAATTTTGGGACAGAATTTTGGTACACAATTTGAGGACAGAATTTGGGGACACAATTTTTGTACACAATTTGGGGACAGTATTTGGGGACAGAATTTGGGGACAGAATTTTGGGGCAAAATTTGGGTACACAATTTAGGGACAGAATTTGGGGACACAATTTGGGGACAGAATTTAGGTACAGAATTTGGGGACAGAATTTGTAGACAAAATTTGGGGACAGAATTTAGGGACACAATTTGGGGACACAATTTGGGGACAGAATTTGGGGACAGCATTTGGGGACATAATTTGGGGACAGAATTCGGGGACAGAATTTGGGGACACAATTTGAGGACAGAATTTGAGGACAGAATTTGGTGACAGAATTTGGGGACAGAATTTGTGGACAGAATTTGGGGACAGAATTTGGGTACACAATTTTAAGACAAAATTTGGGGACACAATTTGTCGACAGAATTTGAGGACAACATTTGGGAACAGAATTTGGGGACAGAATTTGGGGATAGAATTTGGGGATAGAATTTGGGGACAGAATTTTGGGACAGAATTTGGCGACAGAATTTGGGGACAGAATTTAGGGACAAAATTTGGGGACAGAATTTGGGGACAGAATTTTGGGACGGAATTTGGGGACAAAACTTAGAGACAGAATTTCGTAACAGAATTTGGGGACAGAATTTGGGGACAGAATTTGGGGACAGAATTTGGGGACAGAATTTTCGGACAGAATTTGGGGACAAAATTTGGGTACACAATTTGGGGACAGAATTTGGGTACAGAATTTAGGGATAGAATTTGGGGCAGAATTTGGGGACAGAATTTGGGGACAGAATTTGGGGACAAAATTTGGTGACAGAATTTTGGTACACAATTTGAGGACAGAATTTGGGGACACAATTTTTGTACACAATTTGGGGACAGAATTTGGGAACAGAATTTGGATACACAATTTTAAGACAAAATTTGGGGACACAATTTGTCAACAGAATTTGAGGACAACATTTGGGAACAGAATTTGGGGACAGAATTTGGGGATAGAATTTGAGGACAGAATTTGGGGAAAAAATTTTGGGACAGAATTTGGAGACAGAATTTGGGGACAGAATTGGGGGCAAAATTTGGGGACAGAATTTGGGGACACAATTTGGGGACACAATTTGGGGACAGAATTTGGGGACAGCATTTGGGGACAGAATTTGGGGACAGAATTTTAGGACAGAATTTGGGGACACAATTTGGGGACAGAATTTGGAGACAGAATTTGGTGACAGAATTTGGGGACAGAATTTGGGTACACAATTTTAAGACAAAATTTGGGGACACAATTTGTCGACAGAATTTGAGGACAACATTTTGAACAGAATTTGGGGACAGAATTTTGGGATAGAATTTGGGGACAGAATTTGGGGAAAGAATTTTGGGACAGAATTTGTGGACAGAATTTGGGGACAGAATTTAGGGACAAAATTTGGGGACAGAATTTGGGGACAGAATTTTGGGACAGAATTTGGGGACAAAACTTAGAGACAGAATTTCGTAACAGAATTTGGGGACAGAATTTTGGGACAGAATTTGGGGACAGAATTTGGGGACAGAATTTGTTGACAGAATTTGGGTACAGAATTTGGGGATAGAATTTGGGGACGGAATTTGGGGACAGAATTTGGGGATAGAATTTGGGGATAGAATTTGGGGACAGAATTTGGGGACAGAGTTTGGGGACAAAATTTTGGGACAGAATTTTGGTACACAATTTGAGGACAGAATTTGGGGACACAATTTTTGTACACAATTTGGGGACAGAATTTGGGGACAGAATTTTGGGACAGAATTTGGGGACAAAATTTGTAGACAAAATTTGGGACAGAATTTGGGAACAGAATTTGGGGACACAATTTGGGGACAGAATTTGGGGACAGCATTTGGAGACAACATTTGGGGAAAGAATTTGGGGACAGAATTTAGGGACACAATATGGGGACAGAATTTGGGGACAGAATTTGGGGACGGAATTTGGCGACAGAAATTGGGGACAGAGTTTTGGGGACAAAATTTAGGGACAGAAATTGGGTACAAGATTTGGGGACAGAATTTGGGGACACAATTTTGGGACAGAATTTGGGGACAGAATTTGAGGACAGAATTTTGGGACAAAATTTGTTGACAAAATTTGGGGACAGAATTTGGGGACAGAATTTGGGGACAGAATTTGGGGACACAATTTGGGGACAGTATTTGGGGACAGAATTTGGGGACAGAATTTTGGGGCAAAATTTTGGTACACAATTTAGGGACAGAATTTGGGGACACAATTTGGGGACAGAATTTAGGTACAGAATTTGGGGACAGAATTTGGGGACAGAATTTGGGGACACAATTTGGGGACAGAATTTGGGGACACAATTTGGGGACACAATTTGGGGACAGAATTTGGGGACAGCATTTGGGGACATAATTTGGGGACAGAATTAGGGGACAGAATTTGGGGACACAATTTGAGGACAGAATTTGAGGACAGAATTTGGTGACAGAATTTGGGGACAGAATTTGGGTACACAATTTTAAGACAAAATTTGGGGGCACAATTTGTCGACAGAATTTGAGGACAACATTTGGGAACAGAATTTGGGGACAGAATTTGGGGATAGAATTTGGGGACAGAATTTGGGGACAGAATTTTAGGACAGAATTTGTGGACAGAATTTGGGGACAGAATTTAGGGACAAAATTTGGGGACAGAATTTGGGGACAGAATTTGGGGACAAAACTTAGAGACAGAATTTCGTAACAGAATTTGGGGACAGAATTTTGGGACAGAATTTGGGGACAGAATTTGGGGACAGAATTTTCGGACAGAATTTGGGGACAAAATTTGGGTACACAATTTGGGGACAGAATTTGGGTACAGAATTTGGTGACAGAGTTTGGGGACAAAATTTGGTGACAGAATTTTGGTACACAATTTGAGGACAGAATTTGGGGACACAATTTTTGTACACAATTTGGGGACAGAATTTGGGGACAGAATTTGGGTACACAATTTTAAGACAAAATTTGGGGACACAATTTGTCGACAGAATTTGAGGACAACATTTGGGAACAGAATTTGGGGACAGAATTTGGGGATAGAATTTGGGGACAGAATTTGGAGAAAAAATTTTGGGACAGAATTTGGAGACAGAATTTGGGGACAGAATTTGGGGACAAAATTTGGGGACAGAATTTGGGGACACAATTTGGGGACACAATTTGGGGACAGAGTTTGGGGACAGCATTTGGGGACAGAATTTTTGGACCGGATTTGTGTACACAATTTGGGGCCACAATTTGGGTACACAATTTGGGGACAGAATTTGTGTACAGAATTTGGGGACAGAATTTGGGGACAGAATTTGGGGACAAAATTTGGGGACAGACTTTGGGGACAAAATTTGGGGGCAGAATTTGGGGACAGAATTTGGGGACAGAATTTGGGGACAGAATTGCGTGGACAGAATTTAGGGACAGAATTTGAGGACAGAATTTGGGGACAGAATTTTGGGACAGAATTTGGGGACAGAATTTGGGGACAGAATTTCGGGACAGAATTTGGGGACAGAATTTTGGGACAAAATTTGGGGACAACATTTGGGAACAGAATTTGGGGACAAAATTTGTGGACAAAATTTGGGGACAAAATTTGGGGACAAAATTTGGGGACAAAATTTGGGGACACAATTTGGGGACAGAATTTGGGGACAGCATTTGGAGACAACATTTGGGGAAAGAATTTGGGGACAGAATTTAGGGACACAATATGGGGATAGAATTTGGTGACAGAATTTGGGGACGGAATTTGGCGACAGAAATTGGGGACAGAGTTTGGGGACAAAATTTAGGGACAGAAATTGGGTACAAGATTTGGGGACAGAATTTGGGGACACAATTTTGGGACAGAATTTGGGGACAGAATTTGAGGACAGAATTTTGGGACAAAATTTGTTGACAAAATTTGAGGACAGAATTTAGGGACAGAATTTGGGGACAGAATTTGGGGACAGAATTTGGGGACAGAATTTGGGGACACAATTTGGGGACAGTATTTGGGGACAGAATTTGGGGACAGAATTTTGGGGCAAAATTTGGGTACACAATTTAGGGACAGAATTTGGGGACACAATTTGGGGACAGAATTTAGGTACAGAATTTGGGGACAGAATTTGGGGACAGAATTTGTAGACAAAATTTGGGGACAGAATTTGGGGACACAATTTGGGGACACAATTTGGGGACAGAATTTGGGGACAGCATTTGGGGACATAATTTGGGGACAGAATTTGGGGACAGAATTTGGGGACACAATTTGAGGACAGAATTTGAGGACAGAATTTGGTGACAGAATTTGGGGACAGAATTTGGGGACAGAATTTGGGTACACAATTTTAAGACAAAATTTGGGGACACAATTTGTCGACAGAATTTGAGGACAACAATTTGGGGATTGTACAACAATTTGGGGATAGAATTTGGGGATAGAATTTGGGGACATAATTTTGGGACAGAATTTGGCGACAGAATTTGGGGACAGAATTTAGGGACAAAATTTGGGGACAGAATTTGGGGACAGAATTTTGGGACGGAATTTGGGGACAAAACTTAGAGACAGAATTTCGTAACAGAATTTGGGGACAGAATTTTGGGACAGAATTTGGGGACAGAATTTGGGGACAGAATTTTCGGACAGAATTTGGGGACAAAATTTGGGTACATAATTTGGGGACAGAATTTGGGTACAGAATTTGGGGATAGAATTTGGGGACAGAATTTGGGGACAGAATTTGGGGACAGAGTTTGGGGACAAAATTTGGTGACAGAATTTTGGTACACAATTTGAGGACAGAATTTGGGGACACAATTTTTGTACACAATTTGGGGACAGAATTTGGGGACAGAATTTGGGTACACAATTTTAAGACAAAATTTGGGGACACAATTTGTCAACAGAATTTGAGGACAACATTTGGGAACAGAATTTGGGGACAGAATTTGGGGATAGAATTTGGGGACAGAATTTGGGGAAAAAATTTTGGGACAGAATTTGGAGACAGAATTTGGGGACAGAATTGGGGGCAAAATTTGGGGACAGAATTTGGGGACACAATTTGGGGACACAATTTGGGGACAGAATTTGGGGACAGCATTTGGGGACAGAATTTGGGGACAGAATTTTAGGACAGAATTTGGGGACACAATTTGGGGACAGAATTTGGAGACAGAATTTGGTGACAGAATTTGGGGACAGAATTTGGGTACACAATTTTAAGACAAAATTTGGGGACACAATTTGTCGACAGAATTTGAGGACAACATTTTGAACAGAATTTGGGGACAGTATTTGGGGATAGAATTTGGGGACAGAATTTGGGGACAGAATTTTGGGACAGAATTTGTGGACAGAATTTGGGGACAGAATTTAGGGACAAAATTTGGGGACAGAATTTGGGGACAGAATTTTGGGACAGAATTTGGGGACAAAACTTAGAGACAGAATTTCGTAACAGAATTTGGGGACAGAATTTTGGGACAGAATTTGGGGACAGAATTTGTTGACAGAATTTGGGTACAGAATTTGGGGATAGAATTTGGGGACAGAATTTGGGGACAGAATTTGGGGATAGAATTTGGGGATAGAATTTGGGGACAGAATTTGGGGACAGAGTTTGGGGACAAAATTTTGGGACAGAATTTTGGTACACAATTTGAGGACAGAATTTGGGGACACAATTTTTGTACACAATTTGGGGACAGAATTTGGGGACAGAATTTTGGGACAGAATTTGGGGACAAAATTTGTAGACAAAATTTGGGGACAGAATTTGGGAACAGAATTTGGGGACACAATTTGGGGACAGAATTTGGGGACAGCATTTGGAGACAACATTTGGGGAAAGAATTTGGGGACAGAATTTAGGGACACAATATGGGGACAGAATTTGGGGACAGAATTTGGGGACGGAATTTGGCGACAGAAATTGGGGACAGAGTTTGGGGACAAAATTTAGGGACAGAAATTGGGTACAAGATTTGGGGACAGAATTTGGGGACACAATTTTGGGACAGAATTTGGGGACAGAATTTGAGGACAGAATTTTGGGACAAAATTTGTTGACAAAATTTGGGGACAGAATTTGGGGACAGAATTTGGGGACAGAATTTGGGGACACAATTTGGGGACAGTATTTGGGGACAGAATTTGGGGACAGAATTTTGGGGCAAAATTTGGGTACACAATTTAGGGACAGAATTTGGGGACACAATTTGGGGACAGAATTTAGGTACAGAATTTGGGGACAGAATTTGGGGACAGAATTTGTAGACAAAATTTGGGGACAGAATTTGGGGACACAATTTGGGGACACAATTTGGGGACAGAATTTGGGGACAGCATTTGGGGACATAATTTGGGGACAGAATTAGGGGACAGAATTTGGGGACACAATTTGGGGACAGAATTTGAGGACAGAATTTGGTGACAGAATTTGGGGACAGAATTTGGGGACAGAATTTGGGTACACAATTTTAAGACAAAATTTGGGGGCACAATTTGTCAACAGAATTTGAGGACAACATTTTGAACAGAATTTGGGGACAGAATTTGGGGATAGAATTTGGGGACAGAATTTGGGGAAAGAATTTTGGGACAGAATTTGTGGACAGAATTTGGGGACAGAATTTAGGGACAAAATTTGGGGACAGAATTTGGGGACAGAATTTGGGGACAAAACTTAGAGACAGAATTTCGTAACAGAATTTTGGGACAGAATTTTGGGACAGAATTTGGGGACAGAATTTGGGGACAGAATTTGTTGACAGAATTTGGGTACAGAATTTGGGGATAGAATTTGGGGACAGAATTTGGGGACAGAATTTGGGGATAGAATTTGGGGATAGAATTTGGGGACAGAATTTGGGGACAGAGTTTGGGGACAAAATTTTGGGACAGAATTTTGGTACACAATTTGAGGACAGAATTTGGGGACACAATTTTTGTACACAATTTGGGGACAGAATTTGGGGACAGAATTTTGGGACAGAATTTGGGGACAAAATTTGTAGACAAAATTTGGGGACACAATTTGTAGACAAAATTTGGAGACAGATTTTTGGGACAGAATTTGGGGACAGAATTTGGGGACAGAATTTGGGGACAGAATTTGGGAACAAAATTTGGGGACAGAATTTGGGGACAGAATTTGGGGACAGAATTTGGGGACAGAATTTGGGGAATGAATTTGGGGTCAGAATTTGGGGACAGATTTTGGGTACACAATTTGGGAACAGAATTTAAGGACAGAATTTGGGGACAGAATTTAGGGACAGAATTTGGGGACAGAATTTGGTGACAGAATTTAGAAAGCCTTTTCGGTTGGATTATCGCGGGGTCTTTTGACAACAATATTAAATCTGTTACTCGTTGCTACACAGTTCAAACAAGTTCTGACGATGTTTGTAAACTGTTACGTCGTTTTTGGGAAGTGGATGAAATTCCAGATGAAATTCCATCTAATGATGATGTGTGTGAAGAACGCTTTCTGCGAACTCATCAATTCAGAAATGGCCATTATACTGTGGAATTACCACTCAAAGGAAACTTCGAAACGTTGGGTAGCAGTTTAAAAGCCGCAACATCCAGAATGTTTGCGATGGAACGTAAATTTAATCGAGATTCATATTTAAGAGAAGAATACCGAAAATTCATGCGAGATTATCAGATGCTTGGACATATGGAGAGAATTCCCGAACCAGCCGTATCCATTGCCAATTCATTTTACTTACCTCACCATGCTGTTATAAAACAAACCAGTGCAACAACAAAGCTGCGTGTGGTTTTCAATGAGTCGTGCAAATCAAGTTCCGGGGTGTCACTAAACGATGTCTTAGAAACAGGTCGAAGAATTCAAGATAATCTTTTCTCCATTTTAACCAGGTTTCGCCGTCATAAGGTAGCGTTCGCGTCCGATATAGAAAAGATGTATCGACAAGTGCAAGTTCATCCGAAACACCAACATTTTCAGCGAATTGTTTGGCGTGAACACCCCAAGGAGGAAATGCAACACTTTAAATTAAAAACGGTTACTTACGGTTTAACTTGCTCGGCGTATCTCGCTATTCGTTCACTTCAACAAATTATTGCGAACAGAATCGTCAAATATCTAAGAAAGTGGCCGACATGATCAAATCTGATTTCTACGTTGACGATTTGCTGTCGGGTTGTAACTCCGTCGATGAAACGGTTGCAGTATACAACGAGATGTCAACCAATTTATCAAATTCCTGATTTCCATTAAGGCAGTGGAGCTCAAACAGCCAGGAGTTTCTCGAAAACGTACCCACAGAGAATCTTGGAAGAGATTCGATTTCATTTGAAGATCCAGATGTATATGTGAAGACATTGGGAATTTGCTGGTTAACAAAGGAAGATGTATTTACGTTCAACGTTCCAGAAATATAACCGACGTTTACTATCCGAATGCAGTAAATTATTCGACCCGTTATTCTGGATTGCTCCAGTAACCATCAACTTCAAAAATTTGCTGCAAAGTTTCCGGCTGTCAGAGATAGAATGGGATGATCCACTTCCAGAAGGCGTAAATCGAACTTGGTGTTCAATCCGCAACGAGTTTTCCAGTCTTACTGCTGTGCGTATTCCGCAATATCTACTAACGCAACCACCAACAAATATCACTCAGTACCATGGTTCCTGCGATGTTTCGGAAAGGACATATTTAGCTGTGGTATACATAAGAGCTACGAACACTGATGGAGAATGTTTCGTTCTCATAATCGCTTCTAACACAAAAATTGCTCCTCTAAAGCAATTATTCGTTCCACGTTCGGAACTCCGCGGTGCTGTACTACTAACTAAATTGTTTTATAAAATTTAAGGCATTTTTCAAGTTTCAAGAGGCTCATTATACGCAGGGACTGATTCTAGCAGTATTCTATTATGGCTTTCATCAAATGTCCCAAAGAAATGGAATTGTTTCGTAGCAAATCGTACGAGCTATATCATCGAAAAATTACCAAACAATCACTGGCATCATGTGCCTAACAGTCTCAATCCAGCTGATGGCGCCAGTCGAGGACTTTTACCGAGTGTACTTCTAAAACACGAAATTTGGTGGAATGGTCCAGAGTTTTTGAAGATGTCACAAACTAAATGGTCCAGTTACAAGAAGATTCCAATAGGGTATACAATTGCTGAAAGAAGAAAAACGGTGCTAATTACCAAAATTGAGAAGGCAAATACAACATCATCCATAGAATATCTCATAGGTATACTACGAGTGGGTGGCCGTCTTCAAAATTCGAACATCCCATATTCCATGAAACATCCTACTGTATCATCTAAATCTCACCGGTTAATGGAGAAAATCGTGAGACACTTACATTACAAGCAATCGCATCCAAATCACTTAACGTTGTTCTTCACGACACATTATATGCAAGCTGACAATGGACTTTAAGCGAATCTTCGCTTAACAGGAGGAGTATGTTGCTGCGCAGCATGTGCAACATTTTCGACAACATACAAACTCAACCTGAAAATTACACAACACAAAACAACACGTCATAATGTTGCAGTAAAACACTTATTTATATATATGTATAAACACTGTATTTGTTCACAAAAAAACTTTGTTGTTGTCCAGTATTTGCTGTATGTATTTTGTTGTCCAGTTTGTATATTCCTAGAATAGAAATTATATTATTAGAATTTATTAATTTATTAATTATCTAGACACAAATACTTATCTGTAATATATACAACATTCAGGATAATTATCTATAACAATTAATAATAATTATTAGTTTAGAATTTAACTAAATTTAACTCAAATAAATAAAATTTACTTACCTTGTTTACAATGTCGAGACGATGACACTTCCATCATTCGGTTTGACATTTACGTACACTCATACCAAAATATACCCATTAAACCTATTTGGCTCCGAATATAGGTAAAGTGGATTGTACTCTGCATGTCAAATTAATTTAATTCCGAATTGTATTTCGGTGTATCAAAATAAGTAAACAGTATATATTTTGGGACAGTTGTTTGTAGGTTGAGTTACGTAATTCCGAAACTCGAAAATTATGTCAAACTTAAAAAAAACATTTTGTAATCTCGCTCTCTTGTAATTCATCTTTGGAAGCATCAACATGTATCAATAAAATAAATTTGTATATATATTTTTATACTGTATAATATATTGCATTTTTATTCTAAAATTATCAACTATAATATTTCAAAGGGAATAAACTTGGGCACAATCATACATCGTACAATATAAGTATTTATCACTTTGGACGACAGTCCAAACGAGTGACGAAAGCACCTACTGTGCTGGAAGTCGAACGAAGTATATTATACAGCAAGTTTCGAACTTTTTCCCTTTGAGGCCGCCAGGATCATGTTATATACCATTGGAAAGGTCTTGAAAAATAAACCTAAATAATGTATAAAAACATGAATTTCTACCAACATTGAGTGGAGATATGACCTTCCGAAAATTGCCCCAAAAAATCAGTTTTTCGGGTATAACTGCCCCAAAAATTGCCTCAATTATTTTCTAACTGGCAAATTATGATTGTAGACGTCAATACCAATTCAACGACACCTCAAACGTCCAAAACGGATGATTTTGACCAAAGTTATGACAATTTTAAATTTTTCTATGACGTCACCAAATAATCTTGCTTTGGTATATATGTTTGTTTGTCCGTACCTCTTTTATTTGATCTCATATTTTCAGGGGTTGTAGTACTTAAAAAACTAAGCAACTTTTGTTCTACAACTTTTTGATTTGGCCGCCATGTTGGCCGCGGCCGGCCTCTGAACGGCCATTTTTGGCCATTTTGCCACGTCCACAGTGCTGAATCTATTCGATATACCCTGAACATCTGCATATCGTTGGAAAGGTATTGACGCCAGCTATCAAATAGCAAAAAAAAAGAATTCATAAAATTATGTTAGAGGGTCATTTTGGCCAAAAAACTGAAAAATGCGAAATCGGCCGGCCACATTCGGCCAAATTGCTAAAAAACGAGCCCAAGACTTTTGGTTCATATTTTCAGGATTATTAGCCACAAATCTCACCTACAATATGACATCAACCGTTTGTCCCAGAAAACTCGTATATTTTAGATATTGACCTCCATAACTTAAAAGCCACCTTAATTTTTTGCAAAATTTCATTTTTTGGCTCAAATGCACCCTAATATCGGTCCGTTGCGGTAGTGAATCAACGTATTACAATGAAACAAATATAAATACATCATATTATTATCATTGCTAAGAGAATTTTTTCCAGTGACTCTTTTTTCATAACAAAAAAAAAGAAAAAACTGACAAATTGATGTGATCGAAAAAATCACCAAAAACATTGAATCTCCTTGCATAAAATCGATACTTTTTTAATCTTTATGATGATTTCTTTAAAAAAAATAGATCTTACCACCCCTCCCATCGCATGAAGATGGAATATCAGCGAGAGGGTAGGTTAGGTTTCAGTGGTTGACACTTAGGCCATTTTTGGCCCATTGTGATACCACGCATTCACGCCACATCATTAACCCATTCACCTATTCACCTACTCACACAACTACAGTATACCACCTGCACATTGCAAGCTCCATGTCAACCTGTACATTGACATGGAAGGTGGGTCGGCGTTGAGTTCTGCACTCCATCAGAGGGTCTTAGTTGTGTTTATTAACATCACCGATTGTAATCGATGATGAAAATTCGATTTGCATCTAGCCTCTGATGGGATTCGAACCCAGTACCTCCCGGTCCAAGTGCCGAAGCTTTAACCACTACACCACTTGTCCGGTAGCGAGAGGGTAGCTACCATTAATTTTTGTTTTCAACTAACAAACTAAAATATGTATATTTTATTGTATTGTTTAAGGGATCAAAAATGAATGGTATCCGCATGCGGTTAGTGACAAAACAGCAAGAAACATGCAAAAAAATTGTTGAATTACTCAATCGAATTTCTGCCAAAAACAGATGCATCTGATCTAAATTTTTACTACTCTGTAACATGCACTAAAACCTAAACTACATTTGTTCAGTCGATAGCCTACGAGAACCGGTTGTGTAATAAGATCACACCCGGCATGACCTGTTTGTGGCATGTGGTAAAGGATTCTGAAATAAAATCTACTAAAATACTACAAAATGAAGATTGAAAAAATGCATGCAAAATAATGAAATAGAATCGTCTACCACACACCAGAAACCGTACACCAGACCGTAGGCTACTATATAGGCAACAAAAATGCTTATAGAGTTCGGTTCCGACCTTTCCCGTCTTTTTTATTTCATTTCTGTTTGTGTTAGTGTGATTTCACCGAAAATTTGTTTAAGCCGCAATTAAAATCAGTATCATAGGTAAACGGGGAAAGAATAGAAGAAAGTTATGATTTCTGTGACATCAAGTGTGGAATAGAGCATTGTGCCTCATACACAGACGCACGCCACTGGAGTGACGAATATCGAGAGAAGAAGAACGAATCATGCACGAACGAATCCGTAACACATAGCCGAAAGCTGTGTGAAAGTATGCGTAATTCTCGGATTTTTCTATCCCAGATTTTTTTTTCAACTTTTTTGTATGAAAAAAGCGTGTCTGTTGTATAATTTACGTGATGTAATTGGTTAGAACGATGGAATAGAAAAATCCCGGATTTTTATCCGTCGTATGAATATGACTTAAGGTACAATAACACGTAGCGGCCACTTGTGTGCTATCGAGTGTGTATGAACTGTTTTGACTGACAACAATAAAACGAATCGCAATTCAATTCATTTTCAATTTGCCGTGCCAAAATCATTGATATCAAATAAAAAACCTCTTAACGAGGTAAATGTTCGAGTGACGAAAGCCGAATTCAATTCACAAAATTTCTGATATCAAATTTGTGCCGAAAAAAACAATTGCATTCGATTTGTCAACGATTTTTCGGAATGTTAATGCATTCAGCGCGTTGTTGTTGAACATTCCGAAAAATCGTTAGCAATCGTTATTCTTGACAGCTAGAAAGCAAAATGTAAACAAACGCGCCGAATGCACTAACATTCCAAAAAATCGTTGACAAATCGAATGCAATTGTTTTTTTCGGCACAAATTTGATATCAGAAATTTTGTGAATTGAATTCGGCTTTCGTCACTCGAACATTTACCTCGTTAAGAGGTTTTTTATTTGATTTGCGGAAGTACACGCACATTTCCCAATTATTCAGTTTTGAACACTCATTAATATCTTACAATATCTGAATTTGACAAGACGTGTTTTTAAATTGAGGCAAGCAGAAAATTTTCATTAATAAGACAGGCAAGTAAACTTTTATTTATCAATTTGAAATGTATAGTTAGTTGACATCTGTGTTCTGTAAGTGCCAGCTTCCATAAGATCTTATTCAATTTTTGTAGTGAAGGTTAAACTTTCAACAGGGTTGACTTTGATGGTTTCCTGAAATTTAAGCAGGAATAATGATCTTTTATTACGCAAGTCAGTTTTTATCAAAAATTTGAAATCAATTTTTCGATTTAGAAATTATGTGTGGTATTTTCGAAATCTATGTACGTTTGTCGTAAAAGAAAGTCGAGTGTTAGCAACAACATTATTCAACACTCCAATTTTTTCGAAGATTATAAAATCTTAATTAATACGTAGTCCTATTACATTTTATAAAGATAGCAAGATCTAAGAGATTAATCTAAAACTCAGCATACATCCTATTGGCTCAATGGACTAACAGAAAATCTTAGTTAGATTGTGAGATGGTTTGAAAAATCATTTTTTATGTTTTTTGTAGGTCAAGCTTTTATCACATCAACATCATGTGTATTGAGTTTTAAGACCTGAGATGCCTTGGACTTTGACTCCCTTATGACATGTACAACTTCAATCCACTGAGTGCTGAGTTTTAGCGTAATTTATTGAATTTTGTTACCCTTATGGCGTGTAAAACAAAGATCAGGAAGTAACTATAATTTAATGGTTAACGAAAAGAAATTAGAAAAGATTTTAGATGATTGAGTCTAAAAACGTGTGCTGAGTTTTATGAGAATATTTCGATTTTGCTACTCGTATGGCATGTATAGTTAAGACCACGTATTTTGCCATTCAGCCCTTAATCTCACTACGATTTTTTGTTAGTCCATTGAGTCGACATCATGAGTGCTGAGTTTTAGGAATCACTTTGATTTTGTTACCCACTTATGTACAACCGAGATCTCGTCATGATCTACGACGAGTTCAATAGGTTAAATTCACTTTGTTATTTTCTACACAAAATGCGCGATTTACATTCTTTGCACAAAATGTTGTTATACTGCCTCCGTTATAAAATGCTAATTAAAAAATAAATTATTATTTGATGGCGTACAATAAAATAATATTTTCAATTCAATATGTTGGAATTAGTGTTATATTGATAAACACGATACCACCCTAATGCACCATTTAACAATCCGAAGTAATTACCACTAATTACCAAATTTGTACGATTTACTTATGGATACCCAAAATAACATCCGAGTATAGATAATATATTTGAATAAAAATAATAATAAACCGAGTTAAATTATTCTACATCATACCCTAAAACCACACAGCCATATAATTACTCGCATGTTTATCCATTGAAATGATAAAATATGCTATAGCTGGATACTAAATATTATTGCTTTTATCGATTTTAGTAGTGTAAATATTATAATAACCAAAATTAAATAGGATCACAATTTTGTATTTTATGTCCACATTATTTTTATAACAATAACTATTCATTGTAGTATGCAAAGCTATACATACCTATATGCTAATTAGATAAACAACAATTTAAATAACATATTTATTTTCCAAAATTTAGATTAAAATATCTAGTGACAAATTTACCTCGGCAATTTAAAATACCTTTAACCATACCAAAACTCAGAAAATCCATTTTTCTACCAAATAAGTAAGCTTTCCGAATATACAACAATAAAAATACATACGTATAAAGCAAACCATACAAAAAACTTTGCAACAAAAAGTTTTATGGGAATTCCACAAAAATGGAATTGAATCCCAACGCAAACTAATAGTAAAAAAAAACACCAAACAACATAAAACAATTTCTGTTTAGAAATACATTTGAGAATAAAATTTTTAATATCATTTTATACCGAGTCAGTTACTTTATAGGTATCCATCATAACATTTTCGCTGTGTACACTGGGCACCTACCTATACCTGGTGTACAAAATGTATATGCTTTTGAATTATGATAAAAATAAACTTTTC
Organism: Nephrotoma flavescens; assembly: GCA_932526605.1. Classification (NCBI taxonomy): domain Eukaryota; kingdom Metazoa; phylum Arthropoda; class Insecta; order Diptera; family Tipulidae; genus Nephrotoma; species Nephrotoma flavescens. The sequence continues at coordinate 155,468,772 of OW052222.1, read as the reverse complement.
TGCTTTTTAATTTCCCCGAACTCGTAATCAGGGTAACAATTTTCTCGCTAATCCGAATAAATTTACGTTTTTAATAATTATGGGGGCTGGATCTGCTGAAATATATTTTTGGAAGAGAAAATTTGATAATTTAGATGAAAATCAATCGGATAAGTAGTTCAACGTATTCATATTCCACTTAATAAAAATTATTTTGAGTTTTTTCGGAAGTGTGTAAACATAAAGATTTTTCGGCGTTCCAACTCTGGAGCAAGCAACATACAAATAACAGTGCGAAAAACGTGATTTTTTTTCGAACGACAAATCGGTTGAAATCTTTGGAATTTGTGGTATCAGCACATCTTCTTCTTTACATTTGCCGTTGATGATTGTGGCTTCGACTAAATTCGGCAATAGTTTTTTAACAGCAAGTCTTGTTCCGTTGCACAAATTCGGTGGATCTAAGTTGCGAATGGTGAAACAAATTTTAAAGTTTATATGTGTGGTGGCATTCCGCAGATGACAGCTTGTTTCTCATCTGTAACTGTTTCAATCGATTTGCACTTTACAACTTCACCGGGTAGCTTCAATTGAATTTGATTGTTTATTTTGTTAACATCGTCATTCTTCGGAGCCAAAATTGCTCGTTTGCAAAACAAATCATGATTTTTGAAAAGCTTTTAAAAATCAGGAAAAACTTTCTGCACAACATTTTGAATTGATGCAACTGCATTTAGTAAAAGTTTGGTGGAAAAGATATTTCATGTGTAGTCGGATCAATCGAAAGTTTTCCATCGCTTATATCCAAAAGCTGTTTGAGGAATATTTGCGCAGCAGCATCTGGAAGTAAATGTACCCGCATATTTGTCGACAATGTAAGTTTCTCTACATGTCTCTAAAGATATGACGCTCGGTTCATCGGCTGGTGTTGATATTGGAATCACTGGCAAAGTTTGTCAAAAATCACCAACAAGAAGAAATAGAGCTCCAGAAAACCATCCAGATTTTCTCTGAAATCTTTGAGAGCACGTTCAAGAGCTTCAAAAGATTACTTGTATTGAATTTTTGGGAGTGTACGAAATAGTCCTTTAATTTGTTTATGGCTATATGCGTCATGAACTTAAGTCCTTAACACTTACTCAATTTTGTTCCTCCTACTATAAAACGTTCAATAAAATCAAACATAACTTTAGCTCGCTGGTAATCATTGTTTCGATTCAATTACTGGGACATGCCAGAAGCAACATAGTAAGGCAACATTGAGTGTTGATCGCCATCTCTTTATTGATAAGTTAATCATCTCGTCCTGCCAAATCGCGTCATAAAGGCCGATATTTTTAAGCACTATTTATTGAATAGTTTCGAGAAGATTTCCTTCGGCGTTGGCAATTAGTCCTATATTTGGAAATCTTTAACTGGACGTGAATTGATGAAAAATAATAAAAGCTCTAAATTTATTGCTAGGAAAGTTCTCTAAATATATTACTAGGAATAGTGTCGGAACTGGTTGCTTGATCCCTTCATTGTTGCGTGGTTAAAATAAAAATCATTTCAAAACAACAAAAAAACATTTGATTGCCAATTTTATGGACACGCCATAGACTTAAGTATACAAATGTCAGATGGTCCGTCCCTTGGTTCGGTCATATAAATAACAAGCAGTAATTGCAACAATTGTTACTTGAAACTACACTATAGGAGTCAAAAGTCTCTCATGAGTATTTATGATGGCCTTGGTATGTACTTTAATCTAAAAATACAAAATAGTCGGTTCCTGTATTCAGCCATATGATTATCAAGCAATAACTGCAAGTTATAAAGTTGAGTTTGAAATGTCCTACAACAAAATTGTGGCAGTTATTTCTGGTTAATTATGTGACCGAACCAGAGACCGGCCAATTACCATTTTTGTACTATCTAGTATATACAGGGTGTTTGGCAGGTGGACCGACACAATTTTTTAGCAGGTTGGGGGTCATTTGGAAGCTTTTACCCCATGGCACTGATGTCTTAAGTGTCACGGTAACTGAGATGATACTTCTAAGTTTTTTTAAATTACCCAAAATCTCACCTTTAAATGGTCATAAATTTCTTGTCTGTAGTCGTTAGGGCACGAAATAACTTTTATTGTAATCTGCAGTGTGACTTTATTCTAAATAAATCATTTTTTAATACAATTGGTAACAAAATTGAGTTATGGGCTTCCAAATCCTAAAAAATGTGTAAAAGTATAAAAAATGTCTACCTTCTAAATGCATTAAAAAAAGTAGAAGTTGTTTTGAAATTACCGTTGTTTTAGAAACTTCTCTATTTTATGCCCTTTCTAACGGTATGCAACATGTCGTAAAATCATTCATTTTGTGGTCAAAATAAGAGATACTATGTTATTTTGCCGGGGTCAGGTTTAAGAATCTAACTTTTTGTTTCACCACAACCGATATGTGTTAAACAAAACTGTCGCACTTGGGGAAGCAAAAACCTTTATGTTATTCATTAACAACCAATTCATACCAAAAAATTTACTGTTTGGTGTGAATTGTTAACCCTTCTGGGTAACTGAGATTTACATTTAGCTGATAGATGCGTCATTTCTATTTATTTCACTGAAGTAATATTGCCTGAATATTTACCAAGCCTTCGGTCAAACTTTCGCGTTTTAAGGGATTGTGAACAATTTGCCGATCATTCCGTTTTCCAACCATAATTAATTACAAGTTCGTCATTACCAAGTAAAAACAAGGACTTAATTTTGTTAAATGTGTAGTAAAAATGAAGCACTCTTCATTTATTGGTGGTAATAACAAGTTTTGAGGTATTTTATAACTTCGAAAATTTATTTACAGAAATTTGGCACAATCCATTTTATTCAACTTTTATTCGACTTTTCCCATCTTTCAGGGAGCACACGAATTCCGCGTCGGAAAAATTCCTGTTTTTGGTTCGATCCAAGTATATCGACCCAATTTATGGCTTCTTCGTAAGCAGTGAAGTGCTGCTCGGCCAGGCAATGAGTCGGAAGGGGCAATGTCTGGTGAATCTGGGTGGGGTAGGACATCAAATGAAGCGCCTTAAAAGTTTGCTTGATGACTCTCGCAACATGTGGCCGAGCCGTCGTGCTGAAACATCACTTGGTCATGTTGTGGTCACGATTTTTTGCGCTTTGGATTACCGTAGTGGATCTACTTTCCGTTCCTCGTCACGATTCGATCCTAATTTTGTCTTTGGAGAAGTCTTGAGTTCATATGGAACCCAATTTCCTTGTTTTTGCACCATACCCATGTTCTTGAGATGGTTTTGAATTGCTTGTCAAATCACTTCTAAAGTCTCAGCGAGCTCCTCTGAGTTCGGCATCAATATTCTCTCACGGTCTCCTCTCACGTTCTTTGTCATTGGTGTCAATATCCCCAATTTTAAAACGGCAGAACCAGTATTCACTTATCAGGTGCATTTTTCTTCAAATTAGAACAATAAAATGTCGCTTCCCGCAAATTGTGTTTTTTCGGCACAAACGTGGACTTGGTTAAAGCATAAAAAATATGTTTACACTTTAGTGAAATGACACTTACTGAGTTTTAAAGGGAAATGATGACGCTTTAACATGAATATTTATTTACAAAATGGTCCGATGCGACTTAATACTAGTAACGCCATCTTTTGTAAATACGTCAAAACTCGTTTGTACCAATAAATCAATTAACAAAGAAATCAGAATTTTCTGATTGCTAACAGAAACATCAATTTTCAACGTTATCGAATATTTTCTACATTCCCTACATTGTCGACACAAATTTTAAATTCTCTTCACACGGCAGTTACACAATATGTAGAATATTAATTAACTACGCGAGGTAGAATGTACGGCGCAACACTGAGAAACCAACTCCATAGTAACACGCTAGCATATCTCGTGAATAATTGGAAAAGGCAGAGTTGAGCTTTCGTCTAAAAATTTTAGGCAATTACCTACAATTTAAGGGTATATTCAAAATGTTTATAGACAATTTTCTATACCATAAGCGCATTATAAATTCACCTTAAAATAATAATTTATGAAAATTAAAATTGAATAATTTAAATTTAGCTTAATCAAAAAAAAGTGCAAAAAATAATTCACCAACAAACAGCGCTTAATAAAATAATTTACATATTTTTGTAGAATTAAAAATTCCGGAAAAAATTTATACATTTTTTATAGAAAATTTAATTAATGGTGGCCTCCACCTTTTTGTTTTGTTTATTTTTTTCGGATCAAAATTAATGATATAAGACGAGTGAAAATCTGCTGAATATTTAAATTTATAATTCGATTTAGTAGGTCGACGATTTTAATACAAACTCAATGTATTTTTTATTTCATTTGAGAGATGAGTAGAAATTTGTAAAATAATAAATTAATTTCCTATGCGTAGGAAAATTATCTTGAATGTGTTCCTTACCATTAGATAAAAAATATTATTGATTATAAATATAAGAGATTGTTGAATTTAATATACGTATTGGGAATATGAATATGGGCGAAAAAAATCGAATGAAATCCGATAGGGCATAATAATTATTCGAGTTAATTAAATTGAAAAACACTCTTTGACTTTAACAGAAATAAATATATAAATTATCTTGGATACTTTCAATCTAATTAGAAATCTAATATGATCAAATTTCGCAATTAAATAAATATATCATCTTTCGAGAAATAATTAAACGTTCTTGAAGTTTTTATTTTAACAAAAATATGATACCGTAATTTAGTTTACCATAACATAATTTTATCGATGGCAATTAAATTAATAGAGGACATGTGCCACTACAAAACCCGTACCCATGTTGTAGTTTAAACTAAGTACATAATTGTAATTTGATTTATTCTGGTTAATACTCCACATAATGTATTATGAGCAGATGGTGCAAAGCATATATTTATGGATTTAACACGTATGCCATTTTTATAATTTTCCCATTTTTTGTCATAAATTTTTATTTATGGGCCACTCTATTTTTTTAATATAATATTGTACACCCCAATATGAAAATCAATATCATACTGGAAATATATTATTACATTTCACGAATATTAAAAAATAGAAACCTAATATTTTATTATTCTGAATTACATAAAATACATACGTAACGGATCTATCAATGAGCAGTGCGGTTGATTTCATAATTTATGTATTTAATAATGACTGACCAATAATATAAATGCTTATAAATTAATTAAATTAAAATTAAAACCAAATAATTTCCATAAACGTATCAGGTTGTTAATTTGCAAAAAATATTAAATATAATTTTTAATGTTAATAATTTCTAATGCGCCATAATAAATATTTATGTTGCATAATAAATCAAAAATATTGCAAATGTTACATACATCACTCATTATACACTTATTGTGGATATACGTTATATATTGCGGATTGTACGCCTTATCTTCTATTAATCTTTTCTTCTATTCTTCTATTATTTCAAAAGTCACTATATATTTATTTCAAAAGTTTTATTTAAATTTATAGCATTATTTAAATGCTTCGAGTTTTCCTAGTAAAAATAGGTTCACAAAGGTTCACATTGAATCGACACAATTAGTCGAGAATCTTTTATCAACTGATTATTAAAGTACTTATACTATTTTAAATTGATTATTAAAGTTTTGTGAACACGATTTTCGAACATGTGTGCTGCGCCGGTCACTGAAAGCTTTTCGAAACAATGCATATAAATTTTGCTGCACCACTTTTCAACAAAATGTTATCAACTCGTGTTGGTTCATTTTCAAAGTATATGATGAAAATGAGCAATATTACGTAAACGACAACAATCATGGATTTACAAAATACCGCTTCAATGGAAGTGATACTTGAAACAATTGTATCTGACAATCGATGAAAAAAATTCACTTTGCATCTAGCCTCTGGGGAGATACATACCCAGTGCCCCCCGGCCCAAGTGCCAAAGCTGTTACCACTGCACCACTTGTACGGTAAATTCATTTGACAACCGTATACTTTGAAAACACTATATACGGTTGTCAAATGAATTATTGAGTTTAGCTATAAAAAAATCTTCGGACACAGTGGAAACGAGTTTAATCAAAGTATACGGTTGTCAAATGAATTTACCGTACAAGTGGTGCAGTGGTTAAAGCTTTGGCACTTGGGCCGGGAGACACTGGGTTTGAATCTCACCAGTTGCTGGATGCAAAGTGAATTTTTCTCATCGATTACAATCGGTGATTTTAATAAACACAACTAAAACCCTCTGTTGGAGTGCAGAATTAAGCGCTGACTCACTGTTATGTATTACCAGTGTAGCCAATTTTTGTTGTACACCTTGTAAACTTATTTAATTTTTATTTATTATTTAAAGTCTTTTTTTTTTTTTAATATTTATAAAGTATTTTTAATTTATTAAGTTCAATCATTTTATTTATTATTTAATTATTTCACAAATTTACAATTTCTGGGCATTATGCTATAGTCCGATTCCGATATAATAACTTTTAATTTTAAAAAAATACTTCCTCTCTATTTTCAAATCTTTATATAGCCTTTGAGTATATAATAGGTTTACTAATACAAAATAAGAAGTAGGAAGTATATAAAAATATTATACAAGCAATAAAGAATAACTAATAAATACAGTGCTACACTGGTAATAATAACACCTTTCCCCTAAGATTTAAATAATTCTATTAATTATTTAACAACTTATATAAATTAACTAATAAAATTTAACTAATTAGCAATAGATACATAATTTTATATTAAAATTTTTAATTTTTTTTTTTTTTTTTTTTTTTTTTTTTTTATAATAGTTAATAAAAATTTTATTTAAAGTACATAATAATAAATTTTAGGCTATATAAAATTAAAAATATAATAATTAGAATATAAGTTAATATTCAAAGCATTTGATTACTCTCAACATGAAAATTATTTAATATTTATCTATTAACATTATGAATTTAGTTTTGGAACAGTTTAATTCGATTGTTGTGAACCTGTTTTAATTTATTATTAATAAGTAAAGTGGTATTTACGGGTGAATTTATTTCTTTGATTTCGAAGGGTCCAAGCCATAGAGGTGAAAATTTATTTTTTCGTAATTCATTTTTTAATAATACAAAATCACCAATATTAAGATTTTTAGCTTCGGTCTTCCAATCATAATTAGCTTTAGATCTCTGTTTCTGATTGATAAGATTTGTTCTGGCAACATCGAACGAATTTTGCATTCGATTTTTCACTTCAAACATATAATCATCGTAGTTATAAACCATCTCAGGCTCGCGCGTTAAAGAAATAGGCATAGTTGGTTTATATCCGAACAGTAATTCGTACAACATAAAGTTCGTTGCTGTGTGCGGTGTTGTATTAAATGTGAAAATAGCAAATGGAAGCCAAGTGTCCCAATTTTGATTATCGGCCTGAGTGTAAATTCTAAGATATTCAGCCCATGTACGGTGAGAACGCTCTAAAGCCCCATTTGTTTCAGGGTGATACGCAGATGAATTTAATTTTTTTATTTTTAACAATTTGCAGACGTTGGCAAATATCAATTGTTATGTATAACCAGTGTAGCACTGTATTTATTAGTTATTCTTTATTGCTTGTATAATATTTTTATATAATTCCTACTTCTTATTTTGTATTAGTAAACCTATTATATACTCAAAGGCTATATAAAGGTTTGAAAATAGAGAGGAAGTATTTTTTTAAAATTAAAAGTTATTATATCGGAATCGGACTATAGCATAATGTCCAGAAATTGTAAATTTGTTAAATAATTAAATAATAAATAAAATGGTTGAACTTAGTAAATTAAAAATACTTTATAAATATTAAAAAAAAGACTTTAAATAATAAATAAAAACTAAATAAGTTTACAAGGTGTACAACAAAGATTGGTGGCAGCGGTGGGATTTTTGCTCAGCAAATCGAGCAAAATCTTAAATCTTATTCACCTTGTAAATTCTTGTTCCACTTTAATAAAAAATATAAATAGTAAATATAAAAATCAAAATAAAATCTCAATTGTGACTGATAATCAGCAACCCTTACGTTTGCTAAAAAGTAATTTCTAAAAAAAGTTTTGTGAATGTGAAAAGTGGTGTAATGTGAAACCCCTTAAAATATAAAAAACTATTCCTTGCTATATGGTAAAAATAAATAATATTACCAATAATGTAGTCTACTGAATTAAAAAACGCCAGTAGTTATAATTGAAACTATCCTAAGTTATGTATAAATATGTAACTGTAAAATATGTGAAACTGTTAAAAATATTTCGCTGAAATAAAAATGTGCTTAGTGAATCATCAGGTTTCTTAAGTTGCAATGCAATTTTATGTACGGTGCATCAAAAACCATCAATTATAACGTTGTATTTAAACAACATCAGTTACCCAAATATCCACATGTAATTTTAAAATATTAAAATTACCCACTTAACGTAACTGGCAACCGTTTTATATTTTGCCATTTCATCAATTTAACAACACGATTCATCATCATAAAAAAAAAATTTATTTGATTAAATCTTATTACATTTTTAAACCTCAACTGGAACTTCATCAGTATTATAATATGTACTATGCATTATCAACGCGATTGTAAAAATATTATCCACTGGAATCAACATACATCGCTTCAACTCATATAATTGATCCAGATCATTCGAATCAGTTATAATTAAAACCAGTCTACATTTTCAACAACTTTAATATATATTAAAACGTCAGCCTACAACAAATCACACAAAAATGGTCATAAAATGGAGCAGCAGTACATCCAAATCTTTATTTCTCTCAAATTTAATTAAAATAAAAAAAAATTTTATTACTATATAGAGTATGAATGAAAATTTGGAATTTTGGTTGTTTGTTCTATTTTTATTATTTTATTGCCTTTAAATTTTACTATCAACCTAACAAAATATATATATTATGGTTAAAACTTATTATCTCTCGTTCAATGTCATTGGAAAATATAAATCAAATAGCCAATATTAACGAATTAAATGTCTCTAAATTCGGGCGAACAATTAAAAACTATTGAACCCATAGATACAAAATTAATTCACTCTGACGGCGTGGAAAATCACTTCATAAATATGTCTAAATTAAACGTTGAAGTAGCTCTTAAATTAATTCCTGATTTTGACGGTAACTCTGATCGCTTACATAAATTTCTATCCTGTTGTGACGTAGTTTGTAAGCAATTAGCAGCTACCGAAAGTGAAAATTTTTTAAACTTGCTTAAAACCAAACTTTATTCTAAAGCATACGACATTATAAAATATACAAAATTTGACTCCTGGGAAAATTTGAAACTTGAATTGAAAAATAAATTCCAGTACTCGCGGTCTAGTGAACAATTACAAATTGAAATGATAAATATTCATCAACAACGAAATGAAAGCGTAACTGCATATGAACGAGGTGTGCATAGACCAAGAAGGAGAAAAAGCATCGGCCACTACTTAAATTTAAATTCAAAAACGGCTCTTAAAGCATTTCAAGAGGGTCTTAATGAGTCTATAAAAATTATTATTAAAGCTTGTCGATTCAATATAGTTCAAGGCGCAATAAATCAAGCGTGTGAACAGGAGTTAATTATTAATAGTCGAAGCCACATTAGCTTTAATCAAACAAATACTCGTGTTAGATGTCAACTTTGTAAAAAGAATGGTCATACTGCTGAAGGATGTTACAACTTACACCAATTCAAATCAAACTTTAATCAGATCAGTAGAACTCTTCCTACTTACAACAATGTGTCAAATAAAATAAACGAAGTTAAACCTATGTCTTCAAATATACGTGTTGCTCAAGGACGGGTTTTTTCGCTTATTGCAAAATACCTGGGCATCATATCAATTCATGTCGGAAACGTCAATACGTAAACTCACGAAACAAAATTTACCAATCTACTTTGAGAAATGAACAATCACCTTCTTCGGGAAATGGTCCAGGATCCGATCCGATAAACTCAACGAGCGCTCCTGTTCGGATCCAAGAAATTCCAAGGTAGAGTGTTCGAAATCAAACATTAATATTCTCGCAACTGAATCGAATTTCAATCTTCCTCTTGATTCTAAATTAGATCATAATTCAAATTCTTCTTATACTAATTCTTCTAATTCTATACTAGAATCAAACGGTAATCCATATTCATTAAATTCAAATCTTTATTCAATTAATTTCAGTTCTGATAATCACGATAAAAAATACGTTCAGTTAGACTTAGATATATTAATATCTTAATAAACACATTTTTATTAATCACTTGTTTTTTGTTTCGCAGAATATTTTGAATATTTTTCAAAAAGTTTAAAAAATCACTCGATCGATTTCGACTTGTTAGGTCATCATCAGGAGTATCTACTGATTTGTATTAGTAAAAATTTTGTTATATAGTAGAAAAAAGCAAAATATAAATAAAAATAAAAGGAGGGAAAAAATAAGGAATAAAAAATTAATCTACGGATCGCGCAGGTAGGCGATGAGTCATAGGTTGAGTAACAAAATTCAAGGTATATTATTGCGTACGTGAGAATAGAAAAGGGCGGGGTCTGTAATTGGTGAGAACCGGATTTCTCTCTGTTCGTTAAGGATATTTTGGTTAAGAAATATTGATTTTCGAATTTCGTAAGATTCTAAGGTATCTAAACGTCTGCCTTTGGGTTGTATATGTAATATGTCTAAATTGTTCAAGCTAGCTGTATGATTTTCTGAAGTTAAATGGTTATGGAAAGTTGATTGATTGCAACCAGATAAATGTTCTTTAGCTCTAACTCCAAAATTGCGCCCAGTCTGACCAATATAGGAGAAACTACAATCATTGCAATTAATCCTATAAACGCCAGACTTGGAAAGGCGATCAACTCTAGGTTTATTGTTAAAAATCATTTTCTTTATTGTGTTATTATTATAAAAAGCAAAACTAATATTGGTATAATTGGACACGATGTTGCTAATCCGTTGGCTCGTTTTTCCTATATACTCTAAGCGACGCCAATTTTCCCGCGTTGGACTATCCGGTGGATAAATTTTAGTTTTTTATTTAATAACTTTAATATAGTCCTAGTTGCATATCCGTTATTCGTTGCTATTTGAAGAATTATGTTAAGCTCAGTGTTATAATTTGAATTTGGCAGAGGGATGTTTATTAGTCTGTCTATGAGTGAGTGGAAAGCTGACATTTTAATATTATGGGGATGGTTTGAAGAACTAGGGATAACAGCGTCTGTATACGTGGGTTTCCGATAAATTTTGAAGTCTAAAGTAGAATTAATCCTGGTTATTGTTATATCTAGAAAATTAATACGTAGTTCTTTCTACGGTCACGTAGTTTTTTCTTTATCGCACCAATCACTTTGAAGTTAGTATTATTAGAAGCAGCAGAAGAAGAGAATGGTGGAGTAGAAGAGTTATCAATACCTTTCTTTATTTGTAACGCACACACTGATTTTATTTGGGTTATCTGGCCAGATAAGGCTGTTTCGGCATCTAAGAAATTCTAAGAAATTAGTATGACAATTTTTCAATTGTCATACTAATTTCTTTTCGGCTTACTCGGTTAAGAACTCGGTAGAATTGATTAACAAAATTCAAGACGTCGACATTCCGTTACATTCAAAACTAGTTTCATTTGACGTTGCCAGTATTTTCACTTCTATTCCAATTAATACTTTGTCCCAAATAGTTTGTAATTACTTAGATAGGGATGTTGTAGATGAGGGCTTACGTCGTGAACTGAAGTTAGTGTTTGAGACTTGTATTAAACAAAATTATTTCTGTTTTGATAATAAATATTTCAAATTTGCTGATGGTCTACCCATGGGCTCCCCTCTGTCACCTTTGTTGGCTGAAATTTTCATGAATTTCTTCGAACAAATGATCATATCAAATAACAATCCTTATTTTCGTCATATAATCTTTTGGTATAGATATGTTGATGACATATTATGTCTATGGAATGGAACTGATAGACTGTTAGACTCTTTCCTTACTTGGTTAAATTCTCAATATCCCACCATTGATTTTACGTTAGAAAAAGAAGAAAATAAATGTATTAACTTTCTAGATATAACAATAACCAGGATTAATTCTACTTTAGACTTCAAAATTTATCGGAAACCCACGTATACAGACGCTGTTATCCCTAGTTCTTCAAACCATCCCCATAATATTAAAATGTCAGCTTTCCACTCACTCATAGACAGACTAATAAACATCCCTCTGTCAAATTCAAATTATAACACTGAGCTTAACATAATTCTTCAAATAGCAACGAATAACGGATATGCAACTAGGACTATATTAAAGTTATTAAATAAAAAGCTAAAGCGTAAAACTCTAACGGGTATTTATCCACCGGATAGTCCAACGCGGGAAAATTGGCGTCGCTTAGAGTATATAGGAAAAACGAGCCAACGGATTAGCAACATCGTGTCCAATTATACCAATATTAGTTTTGCTTTTTATAATAATAACACAATAAAGAAAATGATTTTTAACAATAAACCTAGAGTTGATCGCCTTTCCAAGTCTGGCGTTTATAGGATTAATTGCAATGATTGTAGTTTCTCCTATATTGGTCAGACTGGGCGCAATTTTGGAGTTAGAGCTAAAGAACATTTATCTGGTTGCAATCAATCAACTTTCCATAACCATTTAACTTCAGAAAATCATACAGCTAGCTTGAACAATTTAGACATATTACATATACAACCCAAAGGCAGACGTTGAGATACCTTAGAATCTTACGAAATTCGAAAATCAATATTTCTTAACCAAAATATCCTTAACGAACAGAGAGAAATCCGGTTCTCACCAATTACAGACCCCGCCCTTTTCTATTCTCACGTACGCAATAATATACCTTGAATTTTGTTACTCAACCTATGACTCATCGCCTACCTGCGCGATCCGTAGATTAATTTTTTATTGCTTATTTTTTCCTTCCTTTTATTTTTATTTATATTTTACTTTTTTCTACTATATAACAAAATTTTTACTAATACAAATCAGTAGATACTCCTGATGATGACCTACCAAGTCGAAATCGATCGAGTGATTTTTTAAACTTTTTGAAAAATATTCAAAATATTCTGCGAAACAAAAAACAAGTGATTAATAAAAATGTGTTTATTAAGTATAAGTGTGTTTCGCCAAGTGCCTACGGCAAATAGCGTAAAAAGTATATTAATATCAACATCTTATTTTTTTCTGGTAGATACTGGTGCTGATATCAGTATAGTTAAACGAGATTTCATCAAGGAAAACACATTATGCTATCCCGATCAGAAGTGCAAAGTGAAAGGCATTACTACAGGAACAATTGAAACCTTAGCAAGTTGTGAGGCAAGTATAAACATTTCAAATTCATTAATTATCCCACATTCATTTCAAATTGTTTCTAACTGTTTCCCTATTCCTTGCGCTGGTATTATCGGAAAGGATTTCTTATCCAAACATAAATGTAAGATTGATTATTCTAATTACAATCTCAAAATCCCAACCAAAAACGAAATAATTGTATTAAAACTTACTACGAATTCTTATGTATCATTGCATGCTCGAGTTCATATTGCCAACTCTATTGTAAATTCTAAAAATAATTTAACTACTCTAAGTCTTGTTAATACCAACGATTACGACGTGAAAATAGAAAATTTAGGGTTATCGCTTCAAAATTTAGAGGAATTTGAAGTTTTTCATTTACGATCATGGTCTAATAATATTAGTAACCGGTTGGAAATAATTCAATCATCGCTTAGTCTAGATCACCTTAACTCGGAGGAAAAGAATTCAATCTTAAACATTTGTCGCAAGTACAACGATATTTTTTATTTGCCGGGTGATAAACTTACCGCAACCAATGTTACGTGTCATAAAATTCGAGTTGAACCTAATCAACATCCTTAATATATTAAGCAATATCGGTTGCCTGAATCAACCAAAACTGAAATCAATAATCAGATTGCTCAAATGCTATAGATGACGCAATAATAGAAACTAGCAAAAGCCCGTGGAATTTTCCTCTCATAGTAGTACCTAAGAAACGAATTGTTGTTGACTTTCGGAGGCTAAACTATGTCACAGTAAACGACGTTTTTCCGTTACCTAATATCTCAGACATTTTGGATCATCTGGGTAAATCAAAATATTTTTCTACGATAGATCTAGCTAATGGGTATCACCAGATATACCTAGATGAATCTGATAAGGAAAAGACTGCATTTAGCACATCTTGAGGCCACTTCCAGTTCAAGCGAATGCCATTCGGATTAAAAGACGCGCCGGCAACGTTTCAACGCTGTATGAACCATATACTAAGTGGATTAAATGGTATTAAATGTTTAGTGTATTTAGACGACGTTATAGTGACAGGCCATAATCTAAGAGATCACAATTCTAAACTAGAATCTGTCTTTGCTTGTTTTAAAGATAACAATTTCAAAATTAATGTAGAGAAATGTCAATTTTTGTCTAAGGAAATTGTTTATCTTGGACACCATATAACCGACAGAGAATTAAACCTGATTCATCGAAGGTTACTGCCATTCGACAGTATCCTCAACCTGAAAATCAAAAACACATTAGATCCTTTTTGGGTTTAACTGGATATAACAGGCGTTTTATCAATAGGTACTCAGAAATGACAAAACCATTGACCAATTTATTAAAAAAGGGGCAACTTTTTATTTGGGATGCTTTTTGTGAAGGATCCTTTTTTAAATTAAAAAATGCATTAATAAATCCGCCAATACTCCAGTACCCAGATTTTGCCGAACAATTTGTTATAACTACGGATGCAAGCGATACGGCCATAGAGGCTGTGCTTTCCCAACAAAAAAATAATTTCGACTTTCCTATTGCGTATGCCAGTAGGGTGCTGAACAAGGCAGAAAATATCTATCCGACAATTGAAAAGGAACGTTTGGCGATGGTATGGGCTGTTGAACATTTCCGGCCATACGTTTACGGTCGACCGTTCACAATTGTCACGGACCATAAACCATTAATATGGCTTAATAGTTTAAAAAATCCATCATCCCGCTTGATGAGGTGGCGTATTAGGTTAGATGATTTCGATTACAAGATAATCCATAAACCTGGGAATCAGAATCTAAATAACGTAAGTAATGCGGACGCGCTCAGTAGAATTAAAATGAATAAAAGCGATCCAGAATTACATGTTGTTACTCGATCACAACATCACCGTCCATGTCAGTGTACAGGTTGACATGAAGCTTGCAATTTGCCTGTGGTATTGCTGTAATTGTGTGAATTGATGGTGTGTGCGTGAATGAAAGTGGATTGACCTTCAAAGGATATTAAATCCATTGCACAATTAATACTTTCTTTAAAAAAAAAATCATAAAAAAATAAGAAATAAACTGTCAAACGGTTAATAATTGCAACAATATTCGAGATGTCACTTTCGAAAATATCACAAACCTACTCGCAGTAATGCTACCACATAAACACAATTAATTCACTAATGATCCTCAGAGTAGTGTTGTATTTTCTACACCACGTATTCAATTAAATTCGACACGTGCATAATTACGTAATTCACGTAATTAATGCACGTATTCGACACGTTTTATTGTACAACTTTTTGATTTGGCCGCCATGTTAGCCGCGGCCGGCCTCTGAACGGCTATTTTTGGCCATTTTGGCCACGCCACCTGCGCTGAACCTATTTGACATACTCCGGACATATGCATTTCGTTGGAAAGGTATTGATGCCAGCTATCAAATAGCATATAAAAAAATTCAAAAAATTAGGGTGGAGGGTCATTTTGGCCAAAAAACTGAAAATTGCCAAATTGGCCGGCCACATTCGGTCAAATTGCTAAAAAATTATCCCAAAACTTTCGGTTCATATTTTCAGGATTATTAGCCACATACCTCACCTACAATATGAAAAACCGTTTGTCCCAGAAAACTCGTATATTTTAGATATTGATCTCCATAACTTAAAAGCCACCCTAATTTTTTGCAAAATTTTATTTTTTGGCTCAAATGCACCCTAATATCGGTCCGTTGCGGTTCATAATGATAGTGAATCAACGTAAAGGGTGATTTTTTAAGAGCTTGAGAACTTTTTTTTAAAAAAAAACGCATAAAATTTGCAAAATCTCATCGTTTCTTTATTTGAAACGTTAGATTGGTCCATGACATTTACTTTTTGAAGATAATTTCATTTAAATGTTGACCGCGGCTGCGTCTTAGGTGGTCCATTCGGAAAGTCCAATTTTGGGCAACTTTTTCGAGCATTTCGGCCGGAATAGCCCGAATTTCTTCGGAAATGTTGTCTTCCAAAACT
Source organism: Nephrotoma flavescens (assembly GCA_932526605.1). Taxonomy (NCBI): domain Eukaryota; kingdom Metazoa; phylum Arthropoda; class Insecta; order Diptera; family Tipulidae; genus Nephrotoma; species Nephrotoma flavescens. Next base: position 155,452,453 of record OW052222.1, on the reverse strand, counting down.
GGAATAGTTGCTGGCTTATTTCTGTAGACTTTAGACTTGACGTAGCCCCACAAAAAATAGTCTAAAGGCGTCAAATCGCATGATCTTGGTGGCCAACTTACCGGACCATTTCTTGAGATGAATTGTTCTCCGAAGTTTTCCCTCAAAATGGCCATAGAATCGCGAGCTGTGTGGCATGTAGCGCCATCTTGTTGAAACCACATGTCAACTAAGTTCAGTTCTTCCATTTTTGGCAACAAAAAGTTTGTTAGCATCGAACGATAGCGATCGCCATTCACCGTAACGTTGCGTCCAACAGCATCTTTGAAAAAATACGGTCCAATGATTCCACCAGCGTACAAACCACACCAAACAGTGCATTTTTCGGGATGCATGGGCAGTTCTTGAACGGCTTCTGGTTGCTCTTCACTCCAAATGCGGCAATTTTGCTTATTTACGTAGCCATTCAACCAGAAATGAGCCTCATCGCTGAACAAAATTTGTCGATAAAAAAGCGGATTTTCTGCCAACTTTTCTAGGGCCCATTCACTGAAAATTCGACGTTGTGGCAGATCGTTCGGCTTCAGTTCTTGCAGGAGCTGTATTTTATACGGTTTTACACCAAGATCTTTGCGTAAAATCTTCCATGTCGTCGAATAACACAAACCCAATTGCTGCGAACGGCGACGAATCGACATTTCACGGTCTTCAGCAACACTCTCAGAAACAGACGCAATATTCTCTTCTGTACACACTGTACGCATTCGTGTGGTTGGTTTAATGTCCAATAAAGTAAACTGAGTGCGAAACTTGGTCACAATCGCATTAATTGTTTGCTCACTTGGTCGATTATGTAGACCATAAATCGGACGTAAATCGCGAAACACTTTTCGAACCGAACACTGATTTTTGTAATATAATTCAATTATTTGCAAGCGTTGCTCGTTAGTAAGTCTATTCATTATGAAATGTCAAAGCATACTGAGCATCTTTCTCTTTGACACCTTGTCTGAAATCCCGCGTGATCTGTCAAATACTAATGCATGAAAATCCTAACCACAAAAAAATCACCCGTTATTATAATGAAACAAATATAAATACATCATATTATTATCATTGCTAAGAGAATTTTTACCAGTGACCCTTTTTTCATAACAAAAAAAAATGAAAAAACTGACAAATTGATGTGGTCGAAAAAATCACCAAATACATTGAACATTTAACAGTCTCCTTGCATAAAATCGATTTTTTTTATCATTATGATGATTTCTTTGAAAAATAGATCTTATCTCCTCTCCTATGGCATGAAGATGGAATATGAGCGAGAGGCTAGCTACCATTAACTTTTGTTTCCAACTAACACACTAAAATATGTATATTTTATTGTATTGTTTAAGGAATCAAAAATGAATGGTAGCCGCATGCGGTTAGTGACAAAACAGCAAGAAACATGCAAAAAAAATTGTTGAATTACTCAATCGAATTTCTACCAAAAACACATGCATCTGATCTAAATTTTTGATGTGTAAACATCTTTACGCGCGCCTACCAAAATTTTTTGTATTAGAGTAAACTTGTAAACGAAACGAACGGAAATGACGTATACCTACTTCGTTTGAAAAAAAGCAAGAAACTCAACAAAAACAATTTTTACTATACATGGCATGCTTTTATGTATATGTATAATAGTAGGGAAAATGAAAAAATTAATTTAATGAATGAAATAGAAACCATCGACATTTCCATCGATCAGAAAAATCAAAAAAAAAATTACGATACGAAATACGAATTACGATTACGAAATTGCATACTCATACGATTAAAAACACAGTCAACAACTGCTGTATATTGCTTTATCACGAGTGACGAGCCTCTAGGCGCTGTTCATCACGTCGGCTATCAATGATCATGTCTTCTACTGAATGGGGTTATAATGACATCTCGTTTTTAACATTGAACTGCCAGAGTCTCAGGTCACAGTCACGCAGGTATGCTCAATTCATTTGGTTTTCGAGACCTGGCTGCGCAATGACGAACTTGTTAATATTCCTACGTTTGAATGCTGTTTTCAGTTCAATAGAGATGGTCAGTGGGCTGCCGGGGTAGCAATTCCGTCAAAAGATCCATAAAATGAGCATAGTGGACACAAATAATTTGCCGTACTTTTTCAAAACCAATATTGACGTAACAAATGGACTGGCGAATGGAACTATGGGCTGTCTAAAGTATATCGAATGCATAGGCATCCTAACCAGGACAACGAGAACGATGAAAACGTCGACAGTAAAAAATGTCAAACGACTCTGGATGGATTTCGGTTGAAATTCACAAGTTGGCAAGAAGGTCAGGTGGCTTGAAGCTGGATGGGCGCAGAAAACGAATATCGATCGATGTTTGGTGCCCATTTCTAGAAAAAGCTCAACTATTAATCGAAACAACAATTAATGTTAAGCATAAACAACAATTAATGTAAAGCGTCGTACCTTCGTGTGCCACCACAATTCATGCATCACACGGTGGTACCTACAACGAGATAGTCAGTATATACTCTTATGATAAAAGACACAGTTAACAAATTGTGTATATTGCTTTAGCACGAGTAACGAGTCTCGAAGGACTGTTCATCACGTCGGCTATCGATGATCATGTCGTCTACCATGGACGTTAAAATGGGACCTCAATGGGTCTTCTTCAAAATTAGCTATCGCGCCTCACCACAAATCACCACAAATAATGACGTCTGGTTTTTAACATTGAACTGTCAGAGTCTTAGGTCATACACATCACCTCGACCTAACTAACACAGTCACGCAAGGATGCTCAATTTTCCTGCTTTTCCAGATCTGCGTTCAGTTCAAGAGAGACGATGAGTGAGCTGCCGGAGTAACAATATATAAAAATTCAAATAGAATACTCATACCATACAGTCACCTCGCATTAAGAAATCATCGTTGGACAAACGACTGGTATGAGCGTAACAACACAACTCATTGATGATATATATACGGCTGAACTTCAGCTTCTCAATGAGAATAAGATGCTTTCTGTAGTTGTATTAAGCTCACCGAATAAATCTTTCGAAGACATAATGAAGTTCATACATTTCGTCCTTGCCCCATATCCTAAAGAATTTCAAAAATTCTCCAAGGAGACTATCATCTTTTGCCGGTGATTATGAGCGGGGATTTCAATATTAATGTTGCTGTTCCTCAAGCTGAACCACTTATAAACTTCCTGCGAGACGAATTCGATTTGCACATGAACTCAGATCGAAATATATTTACTACTAGATATGGGACGACCATATTGTGCAGTTTTTCAATGAAAATTTTTAAAGTTAGAGCTGACAGTATATAATATATCTTATTTTAGCTACCAAAACCCAATTGCGTCGATTATACCGAAAGAGTAATAGACCAATTTAACGATAATAAACAAATGAAAAACTCTGGTTAGTAAAATTGCATTCCTTCTTCCTTCAAAGTAAACTGTACCCACGTACTATACACACGCCATGTTTACACATCTCCTTGAGAGTACTAATGGGCTCACTCATATTTTTTTACTACTCTGTAACATGCACTAAAAACTAAACTACAAATGTTCAGCCGATAGCCTACGAGAACCGGGTGTGTAATAAGATCACACCCAGCATGACCTGTTTGTGGCATGTGGTAAAGGATTCTGAAATAGAATCTACTTAAATAATACAAAATGAAGATTGAAAAAATGAATGCAAAATAGAGAAATGGGATCGTCTACCACACACCAGAAACAGTACACCAGAACGTAGGCTATCGTGCTGAACACAATAAAAAACTACCTATCTGAACCTAATGATGAGACCAGATCCTAATTTTCAACATACAAAAGATGATATGTCTTTACTATTTCGAGGCCATGGTGAGATGGCGCCATCGGCTCTAAAAAATTTCCATTCTTTCTCAAAATTGCTGTGTAATGGCCTTCTTTTTATTCTGTGCCATGATGGAAAATGGCACTTGACAAAACATATTTTTATTTCCAAAGCTTAATTCTGTCTGAGGTCCAGAAAAAAGTTGTAGACTATTAATTTTTACGTAGTATTGATCAGCAATGACAAGTGAAAATATGAGAATGCGACGCGTATTCTCAAGATAACACTGACTTTTCAGTGCCAAAATTGTTGATATCAAATTAAAAACCTCTTAACGAGGTAAATGTTCGAGTGACGAAAGCCGAATTCAATTCACAAAATTTCTGATATCTAATTTGTGCCGAAAAAAAACGATTGCATTCGATTTGTCAACGATTTTTCGGAATGTTAGTGCATTCGGCGCGTTTGTTTACATTTTTCTTTCTAGCTGTCAAAAACAACAACTTGTCAACGATTTTTCGGAATGTTAAACAAAAACGCCCTGAATGCACTAAAATTCCGAAAAATTCCGGCTTTCGTCACTCGAACATTTACCTCGTTAAGAGGTTTTTTATTTGATTTCTTATTCGCTCAATCATATTCTCACGTGTTGTTGGTATACTTTGTTTTACGCTAAAAGTGTTACGCTAAAAGTAGTTTTTTTTAAATTTAAGAAATACAATTTATTTAAAACTAATTTCAATTATTTACATTGAAAACGTGTTAATTTTAATGCAAACATATTGCAGACTCATATGCATAATGTTCTCAGTAGGAGAAATCGAAAAAAATTTAATGCCATCTATCATGAATCGAAAAAATGTTTCAAGAAAATCCTACGTATTTTAGCCGTAGAATCCGAATCTCCAACAAAAAATAGGGGTTCCTATTTTAGTTTCCAAGTTTCCCCCCCACTTCCTTACAAACAGGAGCGGGGGTCCTAATTTTAGCACTAATGTATTTCCCCTCTAGAATGATTTAATTTTGATCCTGGTCATTTTTATAGTAGATGGCTTATTTTCCGAGATATTTGAAAGTTTCAGCTTAAAAACTCACCCGGTATGTATATGTTAAAAGCAAAAATTCGTTCTAAAGTGTCTAATTTATTTTAGCACAACTGTAACTTTGGTTGATAATTATTTACTAGTTAGGCGTTTAACAAATACGTGCATTAATTTACCATTTTTTTATTGATTCACAAGTTAATTTTTAGTGATTTTCACTATATTAACCGTGAATTAAAAATAGATTTAAAGCTCTAAATCAAGGGGTGAATTGCAAATATCTAAATTTTTTATTTCTAAAATGTTGACGGAATCGATACGCTGTAATAAAATAACACTTCATACTATATGAAATTATTATCCATTAGTAATTTCTTAATTACTCAAATTAATAAAATTGTTATTAAAACCTCTCGTAGATTGCTTATCTGACGAATATCAAAAATTTTATGGATCCGTTTTTATTTTAATATACTTAAAAGCACCCTAAGGCGTATTCAACCGCATAACAACTTACGAATACTAAGTTTTAGTATTAAAGTATGTAATGGATGTCATAAACCAAATTTATTTGCTATAAAAACCATAAACACTTAATAACACTAAAGGATTCGTAATAAAGTAATCTGAATTTGATGACTGCATATTATTATGAGAACCGAAACATTAGCTGCGTGTTTTGTAATGTTATATCGATTAAATATCGTTATATACCAAAACTATCTATATACCATAATAAAGTAAATATTATTACAAATTTTATTTTGAAAATATTATCTTACCGACAACGTGATTGGTTATGCTGGGACAATATATAAATTTAATGCTAAACGTGTACCACATTTTATAGGTTTGTACAGCTTTTGATATCCAATATTTTACGAGTATATGTGACCTCGTTTCTCAATTAGATTATTAATAACTTTTTAATTAAATTTATGCAAGAGACGTGAGACAACATAATGTGATGTACACATCAGACGACATTCTTTACATTTTTAGTATTAAATAAGTAACCCTACTTATGTAATAAACCCATATTCAAATGAGATGTACACAAGATAAATTTTCAAAATAACATTTTATTTTCGTACCATAAGGTTATTTAACCTTGTAGTTTATCACATTAACCTTTTCGCTTGTCGTGTATTAAATACGATGTTTATGTGAAGCCCTCTTGTGTTAAGATTTCAAAACCATATTTTGATATCTATCGAAGCACGAATCAAACGCTTGCACAAAAACATACCAAATTTCACACATAGTTAATTTTATTACGCTTGATTCTGTTAGAATCGTACACATATGATTATGGCAGATCAGATAACTAAAAGTTGAACAACATATTTCCTTAACATAAAAACAGAAAATCATTTTGAACAAATTTGTAACACAAAACCAAACAGCAAATGTACACAAAAATCTAATCAATTCTAAATCATCACCCCGTGTGTTCAACGTACAGCAGCAGCATATCGTATAATATGTACCCAACACAAATCAATGAAATGGATAAAATGGTTTTGAATGTTGATTCTCATTTCGACTTAGCGTGTTATAATGGCAACAAAATACGACTCGTAATAATAGTAATAATAAAAGTAATTGTCGACGAAAAAAAAAACCATATTCTGCCTATCATCGTATAACACCAGAAAAATCCAATTCCTTTTTTGTCTTCGAAATAATATTCAGCATCATCATCATCAACATCATGGCAAAGAAGCACAAAATGGAAATTGTACGTACCACCTACATAACTATGTACAGCACAACAAAAAAAAAAAATCAAATTACGAACATAAAAATGTTTGTTTGAGTTTCTTTAATTCGTCTTTATAGTATTTAAATTTGAATTGAACGTAAACATTAAAGAAATTGTTACCAGTAATAATGGCACAAAAAATCGTTTAGTTTTTTTTTTTTTGCTCAACTCGTATTATATTTTTTTATGTTATTCAGAGCTTTTGTACGAAGCTTTTCTATACGTGTATTTATTCATACATTACATTGTATATCTTTTGATATGAACATATTTTTAAAAGGTTTTTTTTCTGCAATACCTAGAATGCAGGCAACGAATGAATGAAGAATTATTATAAACGAAAATAAGCAAAGATACATGAAATTCAATTTTGATTGAAGAAAAACAGGTTTTTCGTGTTTAATGGGGAATAGCATACTGTAAACCGGGTTCCAGGGATGAGTGAGGAGATTGCGCAATGTGAGCTCCGTGGATGTCGACACAAAATCTACTACGTTGATTACATCGAGATTTTTTACATCGCTGACGTCAACAATGTAAACAACGTCGACAACCTAGAAAATGAAGAGTGCGTAAATAAGTCCTTAAGTGATCGCAATTAGTTTAATGCCAGTGCGCTAAAAGGTTGGTGATATTTGTCAAAATAGCACAATAACGTGCCTAATTAATAAAGAATGTATAATGTTTAACTGAGAAAATAGGGGAGCACTTGCAGTGTAAATTCAAACTAGCAAAAATACTCAATATTAACCATCCATTTTCAGGAAATATGTACATTAAAATTTTGACCTCTTGAATTGGAAGAAGAAGAAGATGCTTAAGAAGATAATTATTTTACCTAATACCACAGTAGGATTACATAGGACGATCACAAAATCCCTCCTCTTTTCAGTAATTCTTGAACAAACACATATGTATAATAGATTTAAATTGTTATTTTAAAAGCAGTTCTTAGATTTAATGTCAAAATTTCTCGAAAATTCAAAACAGCAATAAAATTGTACGAGACAAGAGATTTTCAATTTCTATCTTTGAGAAAGTAATAACTTAGTCGGGGTATAATTTTCAGATACAGAGAATAACCGGAATTAATGCTATGTTATGTACCTCAGGTCGATTTTTTGGCTAAGTTACGAACTAAACTTTTTAAAGTGACATATCGCTATTCGCCGCCAGGTTACAAACGAAAACTCTTCTCGCGAGGTAGCTTTTCAATTTAGTTGTCAAATGTCATTATTTGGTATTTAATGCAAATCTGTGATTGTGCACATATTTTAAGTTTATAATAACATTTGCAAATAATGCAACTTTCATATCACTGTCATTTCAACTTAAAATTTCATATTTCCTTTATCCACGAAAAGTCAACAATTTAGTATTTCAAATAGTCAGGCACACTTTGTTTTGTTGATGTTACTGCCACCTATGAATTTTTATTGTTACTGAGCCATTTAGTTTAGCTCATGTCCAAATACTGCAACCTCTATGACGATAACACCGCTCAACTTCATCAAATGGTGCTAGACAACCGTCGAATTAAAGTCAAAGAGATAGAAGCCAAAGAAATTTTCATGAATATGTGTAAAGAACGTGTTTGTCACATATTGAATTAAGATTTAGGTTTGAGAAGGCTGACCGCACATTGGGTGCCGCATTTGCTTACTTTCGACCAGAAACGTATTCAAATAAATATTTTCAAGATTCTGTTGGTGGACTAATTACTGTTGGTGAAACTTGGTTACGCACCATTACACTCCAAAATCAAAATTACAGTCAAAACAATGAACTGCCAAGGGGGAATTGGTTCCAAAAAATAAAATGCTGTTCCTTTGGCTGAAACAGTGTGATGGCGACTGTTTTCTGGGACAGTCATGGAGTTATCTTAATCGATTATCTTTAAAAAGGGAAAACCATTAAAGTAGCATACTACGCATCATTATTTACCAAGCTGAAGTCAGTAATTGTGGAAAAACGGCCATATTTACAGAAATAAAAATCTTGCTCCATTAAGAGAGCGCGCCGATGACTATTTGGGCGGTTTGTGTGTTTGATAGTCTAGCTAACATGTAAACTATATAGAGAAATAAAAATAAATTTGAAGAAAAAATGTTGTATCTTTGTTAGGTCGGAACTTTTCAGCAAAGGAAAGCTCTTGCTAGATGATCAAACGTTAACGCAGAATTCAATTTCGTTCATTTGGCGCCTTGTATCTAACTGGTTGCCTATAAGGTCTTCTAGATGTTTCTTCGTCGATCGCTGTAGAATTTATTTTGTTCCATAAAAATATTTAGCTTGCGAATAAATGGCCAATTTTGTTGCAATAATTTGTTAATTAAACTTAAAAAAAATTTAACAGAAAAAGCTAATTTAATCGATATTACGATGCAATTTTTCACTGGACGAGACACTTTTATTTGCAAATTGTAATTTTGTTCGTGTGTACCTATATGTTCATTAAAATTTTGTGTAACAAATTTATTATTTTGCTGTACAATTACCTTTATCGTGTGCTGTTAGGAGCGATGACGATAACGTTTGTTTTAATTTTACAAAAGTTCCTGTATTTTCTGGTGAATTTTGCGTTGTAGTCTCATCTGTTGCCACCATCTGTAAATACAAAATGTAAATAAAACTATTATAGTATATGGATAATGTATTGAAATAAATGTATAAGAATGTTTGCTCGTTTGTCTTAAGGCGACTGCTCTAACAACAATACATAATACAAATCTGTAAGTAAATATGTATACATATACGAGTACTATTGGAAAAATGTTTTTCAAATATCTGCAGAACTAAAAAATATTAAATTCTACATTCATAGAACACAGTACAGTTCGATGTAAGAATGTAATTGTTAGTATTGACTAGTTCTAATAAATATGTTTGATTTATTTTTACAAACTGAGTAAAATCGCACAAAGATCACAAAAACTTTCCTGTTTTCGCGTATAAACGGATTTATAAATTTAAAGTTTTGGGTGCGGAAGGATACTTGGATTAATTATTTACTGCATGTCGATTCTGGCTACCATAGGAATTCGGAATTTTTTTCCTACATAGGAATAAAAAAATATTGCAATTTTTTCCTACACAATATTTCTTATAGTTTATTCTGGCATACTCAGGAAAAAAAATTTAGGAATTTTTATTTTTAGTTTTAGTACTCAACGACGAGGCGCTAATATCATTTAAAAGTGGGCGAACGTTTTCTATTATGATTTTATTTGCCAAAGTAATTTGCGTTAATATAATATATAGTAACAACAAACGGCAAATAATATATTAGAGTTATACAACGAAGGTGATTGAGAGCAAGCAAAACATTACGGATTTAGCAATAGCGTTTACGGAACGGATCAACTCTATTTTAAAAAATAATCTGATACGTTAGTGGTGCAAAGCTTTTCAAATGAAGCTGTATAATACGCAATTATGTTATATAGCGTTTTAAGGTAGAAGTTTATACTGTTATTAATAATTTCATAATTCTTAAGTCGTTTTTGCATTTTTGAATATAAATGTTCTAGGCGGATAAAATCTTAAGCGACGGCTGCATTTTCATGGGAGTTTACGAAACACTTGGTTTTTTAATAATATTTCAGTTAACTTTAAGTTTTTTATTTAAATTATTAATTTTTAAATATCATGTAACAGTTATTTTAATTTATTAAACAGTTTTAATAAAAATCACATTTTAACATTATTTAAATCTGAAAATTACTAATTCAAATATTATCTCGGTAACTCTTGCAATAATTGAATAGGAATTTAATTCTGTACCTCAAATAGGTACGGAATTTTAAATGTCAAAACTGCTATAAATAGGAAAAATAAAATTCCTATTCCGTATTGCCAGAATAAACATTTAGGAAAAAATTCAAAACTGCTAGAAAAATGTCAAATATTTTTTCCTTTTCCTATTCCTAAGGAAAACCAGAATCGACATGCTGTTGGTGAAATGAATTTAAAAAAAAATCCGATCAGTTGGTTAGAATTTTTTTCCCCGGGATGTTACCCGCATCATTTGTATTTTAATTAGCTTTGATCTTTCAGAATATGGGCGAAGTTTATGTTTCTATTCCACAGGTTTAAATAAAAAACATAAATGAATAAAGGCATACGTGTTCATTGAGGTAAGCTCCACTAATTCAGTTTCACTTATTTCAGCTTTTTCAAAGTAAACCGAGGAGTTGTTATCTCAAAACATAGCTCACTTCGCTAAAAAATACATAGCTCAAATGTGCAACGGGCATTAGTAGAAATACAAATATTGCCAACAAATTTGAAAAAAAATGGTTAAAGTAGCGGTAGCCTAAAATGCGGTTTTCATTATTACAGTACTGTCTCCAACATTTCGCAACAACTTTTTTAATGTATACAAATTCAGAACTTCGCTTCTTTAGGAAATAAAATCACATTGAGTACCAAATATTCACATAATTCTTAAAATACAACTATAATATATGTATATCTATAATCACCTCTAATAATTAATTTGTTGTTTATTTTCACTTTTAAACTGTGTTTTCAAATTTTTTGCTGGAAAGTTATAACTACTAGAGCTAGGTGGCAGTAATTTCAAAACCCAAATAAGGAGTTTTAGGGAGCCATATTTTCTCAATTTGTATAGGTATAAGTGTAAACTTTCCCCTTACCTATGCCTTTTCGAACTGAAAAAGATCCTAACTAGAGAACCGTGTAGCACGGTCATCCAACTACATTCCAGCAGTTGTATTATGAAATATTTTCTGCGATTTTCCCATCCGGTAGGTTTCCTCTAGGCACATAAACTTTGCTGAGCATCACCGTTAAGATTGATTTAATATTATTTTCAAATTGCTGTGATTTTTTCTATGACATCTACATATCTGGCATCATAATCATAACCTTAAAAATTATCACTTCCTCCTCTCTTATATTTGACAATAATTCTACATCCAGTTGGTCATTTAAAACCCATGCATAGTTCTACTTCTTTTTCCTAAACTGCGAAAATATCCCAAAGAGAATTTTTGATCTTCTTCCAGTTGGATCAGTCGTTTTTCTATACCTGTGGCCCCTACTCTCATTCAATGAGCTTCTTAATCCTATTACAGCATTACCTATACTAGCCATTTTCATCATCTGCTCCCCACCATTATCCGATTCCTCGACTTTCTATCGATATCATTATTCCCCTTACCAAATATTTTGTCACTCGACCGTTTCTGGTGACTTCTCGATAAATCATTGCCTGTTTTCATTTTTTTCACACTTATTGCTTATTTATTACAAATTTGCAAGAACGTTATGCAAAATTAAATTTGGTTTGATTATTTTATTTTCATCTACGGTTTTGTTGTACCGATTTTTGAAAACTTATTGTTATTTTCATGTTTGAAAGATTCAATAAATAAATAAAATTGTTTATTTAAATTTTATTTTCGAGAGAACTGAATCAAACAATACAAAAAAAATTGGGGTTTTAATATAAAATAAAGGTTTAAATTAACAATAAAAATCTATAACGACTTAGGTTCTTTACGCGATATAAAAATCTATAACGACTTAGGTTCTTTACATCTTTACGCGCGCCTACCAAAATTTTTTGTATTAGAGTAAACTTGTAAATGAAACGAACGGAAATGACGTATACCTACTTCGTTTGAAAAAAAGCAAGAAACTCAACAAAAACTATTTTTACTATACATGGCATGCTTTTATGTATATGTATAATAGTAGGGAAAATGAAAAAATTAATTTAATGAATGAAATAGAAACCATCGACATTTCCATCGATCAGAAAAATCAAAAAAAAAAAAAAATTACGATACGAAATACGAATTACGATTACGAAATTGCATACTCATACGATTAAAAACACAGTCCAGTAATACAAATCAGCGCACAATGAGCGCATAAACAGCTTAAAAACTCGGCTTTATTTCCCCTACAAATTAATTTATCTCTCTTTCACTTTGATTTGAGTATAATATCTAACTGTTGTTAACCGTTGGTTTACCAGAGAATATTATTTTTTAATGTATTTTGTTGTATCAAAACCAAACACAATCATATATTATTGATTGTGTTTGGTTTTGGTTGTATGTACCAAATGTGTATTGTCATTCAGATACAACTACACATTTTTTTAATTTTGTATAATTACTTTATATGTTATCCATGTATTTCCACCTGAAAAACATTTACAAACATCTATTACCTTCAGCTGAAATCTGGAGACTGATAGAAATGAAATAACAATTTTTGAAATGAAATTGATAAACAAGAGATTCGGTGGGGGTACAAATGCAGTGCATAGAAGAAACCGAAGTAAATTTATTTGTTTTCTCGCTTCGACGTGTGCAAATGTTTCCATCTATTTCATTCTGCTATCAGCGTTTGTTTGCTGGGAGTCAACAACTGCTGTATATTGCTTTATCACGAGTGACGAGTCTCTAGGCGCTGTTCATCACTTCGGCTATCAAAGAGCATGTCTTCTACTGATTGGGGTTATAATGACATCTCGTTTTTAACATTGAACTGCCAGAGTCTCAGGTCACAGTCACGCAGGTATGGTCAATTCATTTGGTTTTCGAGACCTGGCTGCGCAATGACGAACTTGTTAATATTCCTACGTTTGAATGCTGTTTTCAGTTCAATAGAGATGGTCAGTGGGCTGCCGGAGTAGCAATTAAGTCAAAAGATCCATAAAATGAGCATAGTGGACACAAATAGTTTGCCGTACTTTTTCAAAACCAATATTGACGTAACAAATGGACTGGCGAATGGAACTATGGGCTGTCTAAAGTATATCGAATGCATAGGCATCCTAACCAGGACAACGAGAACGATGAAAACGTCGACAGTAAAAAATGTCAAACGACTCTGGATGGATTTCGGTTCAAATTCACAAGTTGGCAAGAAGGTCAGGTGGCTTGAAGCTGGATGGGGAAAACGAATATCGACAGATGTTTGGTGCCCATTTCTAGAAAAAGCTCAACTATTAATCGAAACAACAATTAATGTTAAGCATAAACAACAATTAATGTAAAGCTTCGTGCCTTCATGTGCCACCACAATTCATGCATCACACGGTGGTACCTACAACGAGATAGTCAGTATATACTCTTACGATAAAAGACACAGTTAACAAATTGTGTATATTGCTTTAGCACGAGTAACGAGTCTCGAAGGACTGTTCATCACGTCGGCTATCGATGATCATGTCGTCTACCATGGACGTAAAAATGTTATGAATGGGTCTTCTTCAAAATTAGCTATCGCGCCTCACCACAAATCCGCTTTATCCGTTGTAATGGCGAATTTTGTACGAGATAATAATGACGTCTGGTTTTTAACATTGAACTGTCAGAGTCTTAGGTCATACACATCACCTCGACCTAACTGACACAGTCACGCAACGATGCTCAATTTTCTTGCTTTTCCAGATCTGCGTTCAGTTCAAGAGAGACGGTGAGTGAGCTGCCGGAGTAATAATATATAAAAATTCAAATAGAATACTCATACCATACAGTCACCTCGCATAAAGAAATCATCGTTGGACAAACAATTGGTATGAGCGTAACAACACAACTCATTGATGGTATATATACGGCTGAACTTCAGCTTCTCAATGGGAATAAGATGCTTTCTCTAGTTGTATTAACCTCGCCGAATAAATCTTTTGAAGACATAATGAAGTTCATACATTTCGTCCTTGCCCCATATCCCAAAGAATTTCAAAATTCTCCAAGGAGACTATCATCTTTTGCCGGTGATTATGAACAGAGATTTCAATATTAATGTTGCTGTTCCTCAAGCTGAACCACTTATAAACTTCCTGCGAGACGAATTCGATTTGCACATGAACTCAGATCGAAATATATTTACTACTAGATATGGGACGACCATATTGTGCAGTTTTTCAATGAAAATTTTTAAAGTTAGAGTCGACAGATATCTTATTTTAGCTACCAAAATCCAATTGCGTCGATTATACCGAAAGAGTAATAGACCAATTTAACGATAATAAACAAATGAAAAACTCTGGTTAGTAAAATTGCATTCCTTCTTCCTTCAAAGTAAACTGTACCCACGTACTATACACACGCCATGTTTACACATCTCCTTGAGAGTACTAATGGACTCACTCATTTTTTTTTTTATTTTGAGTAGTCGAACACATTTTATACAGCCATGCTATACACAATTTTGGTTTCTGGATTCAAACTAGTACGCAACAGATTTTAATTTTTAATTTAAACCCTTATTTAAACACCTAATTTTTGTAATTTTTTATATATAGGTAACACTTTGCTCAGCTTATGTTTTTATTATAATTTAACTTATTTTTTCGCCATCATTGCATCATCAGAATAATATTTTTGAGAAATTTTAATTAATGAATTGTTTTGAAAAAACAACCATGATTCGTGACTATGTTAAAAACTCCGGTTGCACATTTAAAATATTAATAAACAATGATAAATATGTAATAAATAACATAAGAAATACAAAACGTAAACACATTATATTATTTTAATTTATTTTAATTTTATTTAGTACGGTAGTGTAAGAACAATGAATTAAAATAATATAATATTTTTACGTTTTGTATCTCTTATGTTATTTATTACATATTTATCATTGTTTATTAATATTTTTAATATTTTAAATGTGCAATCGAAGTTTTTACCATAGTGACGAATCACGATTGTTTTTTCAAAACAATTCATTAATTAAAATTTCTCAAAAATATTATTCTGATGATGCAATGATGGCGACAAAATAAGTTAAATTATAATAAAAACAGAAGCAAAGTGTTATATATAAAAAATTACAAATATTATATTGTTTAAGAACTTTTTTGACTTTTCGGACAAAATATTATTTTAATGGACATCCATACAATGTTTACGACTGTTTTAGTCGCAGAAAACAAAGAGGCCATTTATTAACAATATCTCTACCACAAAAGTAGAAAAAATGCACTCCCCTCATAAATGGCCTCTTTGTTTTCTGCGACTAAAACAGTCGTAAACATTGTATGGATGTCCATTAAAATAATATTTTGTCCGAAAAGCCGAAAAGTTCTTAAACAATTTGAATTCACGGACGTTTATAAAATTCTTCTTAATTATATATGTGTTGGCTGTATTA
Source organism: Nephrotoma flavescens (assembly GCA_932526605.1). Taxonomy (NCBI): domain Eukaryota; kingdom Metazoa; phylum Arthropoda; class Insecta; order Diptera; family Tipulidae; genus Nephrotoma; species Nephrotoma flavescens. The sequence continues at coordinate 155,436,666 of OW052222.1, read as the reverse complement.
CACGTACATAATGAGAATTTCCTGTGGTTTCTGATTTAGTGATATACCGGGTGTTTCTTTTAAACTGACGATCAAATATCTCGAAAAATTGCCACTCTACGGAAAAAATGTCCATAATCAAAACTTAATCATACCGCGGGGGAAATACATTAGTGCAAAAAAATAGTGCCCCACCCTCCACTTTGTAGGTGGGGCGGGAGTAACTTTTAAACTAAGATAGGAAGCCATACTTTTTATTGCAGATACGGATTCTACGACTAAAAGTACGTATGATTTGAATGAAATATTTTGTTCGGTTCATGATAGATGGCGTTGTAATCGACGAAATTCAATTTTTTCAATTTCTTCTTCTTAGAACACACGCATTCGATTCTGCAATACGTTTGAAATAAAAAACATCACGTTTCCATTGGGAATACTCGAAATTCGTCATCAAAACAATTTATTATATATAAGGGAGTTTTCTATAAGGGAGTTTTCATTTTTGTAAGGGTTTGTGTATCTTTGTGTACACAAGTGTGTGAGATATTGTTAATAAATGGCCTAAGGTCGTAAACATTGTATGGATGTGCCCATTAAAATAATATTTTGTCCGAAAAGCCGAAAAAGTTCTTAAACAATTTAAATTCACGGACGTTTATAAAATTCTTCTTAATTACAAATATTATATTTTACATTCCAGTGGCCCTATTCTGGTTTTCCCCGGGAATTGGGAATTAGTGACGTATTTCTAGCAGTTGGGAATTTTTTATTCCCCAAAGTGTATTCTGGCGTTTGGGAAACCTTTTTATTGGGAAAAAATAATTCCATTTGCAGTTTTGACGTTAATTTTTCCCCATTATTTTTTTAGGGAATTGTAATTCGTACTTTTTCGAGTTTTTAAACATTATTTTTTCTGATAAATATATATCTCAAAATAAATTAAACTTGTAATAAGGTCGCAACATGCGTTTCAGTTTATAAAAACCAAAATAAAAAATTTTTCTCCGGAAAATTATTCCCAATCCACCAGAATATACATTTGGGAACGGGAAATAAAAATTTGGGAATTATTTCAATTTGTAATTACAGCAAAATATTTTGCCAATTCCCAATTCCCTGGGAAAACCAGAATAGGGCCACAGATGTGTGATTCAGACGGCGATGATGGCGAAGTTTTGCTTATCAGAAAGCGAAAAAATGTGTCTTGTCTTTTGACATCTGACGAAAACAATAGTCAGAAAAGGATTTTTAGCAAAAGTGAAGCAGAAGAGAATTTTTCCAGTGCAAGTGAGCTTGAAGATAACCTTTACAGTGACAGTGGGCTAGAAGAAAAGGTTCTAACTGAAATTTCTCAATGTCTTAAGCTAGAAACTATTAGAGACCATTTGATTTTTGTATAGAAATGCTGTAAGTGATCATAGTTGTGGAACAACCGAACAAGTGAATTTGTATGCAGCACTTTATTCAATATATTATTATGAAAGTCACAATTTGGCCACAATTTGAAGGAACTATCAAGAACGAGGAAATAGTATTCGACAAATTATACAGAAATAAGATGTTTTATTGCATTGTTAGCATTGCAAGGAATTGTTATAAAGCCAACACTTCAACTGTTTTTCTCGAAAAGGGAAAATATATCTGCTCCTTTCTCCAGCAAAGTGTTGTCTGCAGAAAATTTTTTGTTACTTTACAAATTTCTACATTTTGAAGACAATAGAAATGTGACCACTGGGAGCAAAATTTATAAAATTGAAAAATTCTTAAATAATGTGCAATATAAATGCAGAACTTCATATATTCCAACAGAAGAAATTTGTATTGATGAGTGCTCGGTGTTATGGAAAGGGCGTTTATCTTGGAAGCACTATATTCCTTCTAAAAGAAGCCTTTTTGAAATAAAGTTTTTTGTATTATGTGAAAGCCAATGAAATGTCTGCATATAATACACTGGAAAATGTACAAATTATGGTCAAAATTATCCTCAATATAAGACCACAAATTGCATCGTTTAAGAACTCTGTCATAACCTATTACACCAGGGGTATAAATTATATGTGGATAACTGGTACACCAGCATAGAACTCGTAAAGAAACTTTGTACCTGTAAGACAGATATTGTTTTTACAATATGACAGCAGAGACTTGGTGTTCCCTTAGACATAAAAATAACTTCATTAAAAAGGGTCAGTATATTGCAAGGTACATATAACAACACAATCATGATGGCGAGATAAAAGAGATATACTGTTTCTTAGTACAATCCAAGGTGCTAATATGGTTGAAAGAAAAAAACGATGCGGTATAGTAAGGAAACCAGAAATAGTCTTTGATTATAGTTAGAAAATGGGCGTTGTGGACCGAAGCGATAGAAAAACTGCATCACATAAGAAAAGGATGAAGAAGTACTAGTTATAAGAAAATAATTCTCCACCTCATAGACGTTATGTGCTTGAACTCTTATACATATTATATAAAAAAGATAACGGAAATCTAAATCGATTATATTTTTTGCTCGAATAATTTGTCAAACTTCAAAAGATGGTCGATCGAGTACAGCTGCAAAACCTACTCATCTAATCGGAAAACATTTCCCAAACTTTATACCAACTACACCATCAAAAGCACATCCACTTCGAAGATGTACCGTCTGCTCAAAAAATGGAATCCGTAAGGAATCACGTTACTTGTGCTCAACCTGCGAAGTGCCACTTTGTGTGGTACGTTGCTTTGGAAAATACCACACTTAAATCAACTGAATTTCATAAATTTTTTCTTTAACTTTTTCTGTTTATGAATTTTATATTTTTTGACAATTTTTAAGTTTTCGGCAATATATTGTTAGTTTTTATTCAATAAAAATGTAATTCTTATCGTTTTACTTTGATTTTTTTGTAAAATTTGTTATGGGACCGTTTGTATTGCATTCGACGTGTATACTCGTCTTCGCTTCAATTAACTACGCACACCATAAGAGATTTTTAAAAATTAATTCCGCAGTTAACTAGTTTAATGTCAGTTTCCATTATGTTGTTAGAACCGTTACAACAGAAAAACCTTAGTTGTTTCAATCATGCTTGTCAAAACGCTTAATTTCAAATTTGGAAAAATGGTAACCAGACCACATCCACTGACACAGAAACATCTGGCAAACAATTTTGACACAAAAGTTGGGGTATATTGTATGAATACTCTAAAAAAGGAATTAGAACTAAGACTTACGAAGAAGCCAAAGTTTCACAATACGTCTGCGCAAACAATCAATCTAGCCAGTTTTGACACAACTGTACAACTTTCCATTGAACCAGGCGCTATGATTAATGCACATTACTACATAAGCAACTGTTTAACACCACTTCTCAAAGATTCTAAATACTTAGACCCAGATGGTAACAGGATATTCAACTTAGACTCAGCTCCATCACACACGGCAAAGTAAAAACTCATGCATTGCTTCAATAAAATAACGTATCATTTATTCATCCTAATTTATGGACTCCTTCATCACCCGGATTATTCCTTGTGGGACTACTTAAAGTCAAAAATGGCTAAATCTAAAGTTGGCAATATTGCGCAACTATGTAAAAAGATTGATAAAGCGAGAGATCGAGAACATTCCTCTGGCGTTGATTCAACAAGCACTTAAACCATAGTCAAGTTGAAGTTTCACTGTTTATAAAAACCAAGGTTTATATATAAAATAAATTTACATTAAAAACTGTAACTGTATTTTTATTATTTCAATTCAAAATCGTTCATTATGATTTTTGATGTACCTGTAATTTTGGTTTGCGCCGCTAGTATAAGTCTTGTTTCGTTTTAAATCTTTGGAATCCAATGATTTATTTTAACTCTAAGGCTATTTACCCTCGGTTTGGTAAGTTTAAACGAGGATTATTTGATCCATGGTTATTTTAAAAATCCACCGATTTCGATGTATTATTTTTCTATGATTTTTTCGTCCGAATTTTTATTCGAATGTTCGAATTGTCATTGTCAAATTAACTTGATTTTATTTACTTTTTGTAATTTTTTTTTATTTTATTTTACAAAATGTTATTGTTTTTCTCGAGGAAGCACCTAAATTTTACGATGTGCAATTCTTTATGTCAAATTTACTATTTTATTTACATAATTTTAGGAAGGCCACGTTTCATGGCCGTTCGATTGGAAATGTATGTCCCAATAATATAAATTGGGGGTGCGGGAATCGTAGTTTCCGTGAATTGGATTATGATAAATTTGTTCGAAGAGCAAAAATGTTTATCTTTTGAATTGTGGGATAAAATTAATACAAAGCTTTGTTGGTTTTGGTCAATTATATGTCTACCTAGATTTCCGTTGAGCGATACCTGTTTATATAATGAAATTTGCTCATCCAGAGAGCACAAAATAAAATAACCAAAGAAAAATAAGTTCTTTTTCTTTCAGTGTAGTTTTATTAATTGTCTTACTTTATAAAAAATACAAATTTTAAAATACATATTTTACTTTTACTATTTGATTCGTCCAAATATCGTAATCGATCGTATTTGTTTGATCGATAATGGTGGCCCATCTTCAATTACTTCGCGAGTAAAATCTTGAATAGCTTGAAATAGTCGTGGAGATCGTCCCCCTCTTTGTAAACGTAAATCTGTTGGCTTATCTAGTCGTAAATTTAATCCTTTTAATCCTTTCGGGACAAAAACCGCGCCGCTAATCCCGCGTATGCAATCAGAATTAATTCGTCAACAGTGAATTACATTATTTTACTGGTTGCTCCTGGCTCGACGTCTTCTTGGAAAAATTCACCATCGTGTAGCGTTGATATGAGACGGTATACGGGAACAGAATGTTACAAAGATTGGTATATCTTGATTGAAATTTACTGGCGGCACAAAATAATTTTATTAATAAATTGTTTCGACAATTATCCAATTTTACTTACAAATTGCAAATCCTTTGGCCAGCATCGAGATTGGAGACGAAAATTCATTTTGATCAAAATGTTTTGATGAAGGTTGGCTTGACTGTCAACATAAATAGTAATCTAAAGTAAAACGAAAAAAAACTTTACCATTTGTTTATTGAAAGACTTACTTGTATTCATAAACCACCTCTCGATCGTATCATCAAATTATGACAAATCCTACACAGGCTATGCATGGAATCCGGTTCCACCTTAAAACCAGTCGAAATTCTGATTCGCATCGTCTGCCAGTATCATTTCCATTCTGCTCGAACAACAGAGCCCCGCCTCTGCACGAACATTTATTAAAGCGGCATCGTTAAAATTATCCGGCAATTTAACAATGGCTTCATAATTAATTTCACCATGTTTGACGATAGGTTGGACATGAATTTTTAAAACGTGCCTGTTCATTAGGAAGCAGAATTTCCATTTTACGTTCTAAGCGTTCGGGATGTAATAATGCCGGATCTAGCGTATCCGGACAGTTTATAGCCATAATCATAGACGACCTCCAATTGCATCAATTTCATTCATAAATATAATGCACGGTTGATGATCACGAGCGTAGTTTTTCACACATTTAACATTTCACGTATTACAAACGAGCACTTCATATATCAGGAGCTACCCTAGTTCGTGCCTTTAATTTTGTCTTCTCTAATTGACGTCGACATCCAATAACATATTCTGGCCCGTTTGTTGCATTCACAATAACTGATTGATTGATTGATTGATTGGACTGTAGAACCAAGTGCTAGCCAAGAGTCCCGGATAACGCCGGGCCTATTCCTACAGCCTGTTTACACATAACAATAGGAAGGATAGGAAAGGTTTTTTTTTTTTGGGACGGAACGATCCGGTTGCAGACACCTAGCGATCGTACAGCACAACACAATTCTAATCTACTTCTAATCTACTAGTGGAAGGATAAAGGCTTAATAGGTTTAATGGATAACGATGGTATTGCTTTAATCTTCAACAATTGCCTCACTAAATCAACCACCTGAGAAAAAATAATATTATTTCACGTGCATCTGGAAGTTTTCTGTAATATAATTCTACATTAATACTTTTCAGCTACCTTAACAAAATTGATTAATTAGATCAGCCTGGTTACAAATACCTAGGTAAAGCCAATAGTTAGTAACATAGTGACAGCACAATTCTAATCTACACCACCAGCAATTAATATTTCAAAGAAATATTAATTCATACCACCTAAAGATTCCTGAAATTAATTCTTAATTAATCTACTGGTTTCCTAAATAATATAAATATTTATTAATTTAATCCACTACAACTTACAATATAGTTTCCTGAAACCATAGTTATTTGAATTATATTAACAATTAATATTAAACTATTAATAATTTCTCTAAAACCCTTAGCACTTAATAAATCCACTGCAAACGGGTCGTTAAAATAACTCAGTAAACATATATTAATTATTAAACCTGAAAACAAACTGTATGATTATTATTGATTACTTAATTGTATTCAATATATTCAACCTTATTACCTTATTACATAAGTTATTATGAAACATAAAAACAAGATACTAAAACATGTATTTCACGCGCAAAATGACAGAAAATAAAAATTTAGTTAAAATCATTAAAAATTTGAATTTTACTCGATCAAGAAAGATATACAGAAAAGAGTTTGTTTACGCCGCAATGACAATTAAATTCGGCAATCTTAACTGACCCTAGCAAATACTTTATAATTAATGTGTATCAAATAAGTGATCATTAATTCATTATAGTCATGAAAATTAAAAGATTTACTAATTAACTTAAAAATAATATAAGTAAGGTCCGGAAAGACAACACAAAACTAATCTACTAGGAGAAGGATAGAGCTTCAATATGTTAAATGGATAATGATGGTATTGGTCATCAACAATTGCTTCTTTAAAACAGTAACCTAAGAAAAAATGTTATTATTTCATATGTATCTGGAAATCACCTGAAATTGAATACTATATTAATACTTTTCGACTTCCTAAACAAACCTAGATAAAGACAATAGTTAGTAACACAAAGGCAATACAACTCTAAACTACACAATCAACAATTAATATTACAAAGAAATATTATTTTCACAAGCCTATGTATATTACTAGAAAACTAATAATAAATTAATATATTGCTGCTTATCTAAACCTAAATAATATGAACATTTATTAATTAAATAAAAAACAAAGAAAAAAAAGTAATAATAATATATAATAATAAAAAAAAAAAATATAATAAACTAAAATAATTATAAATAAAAACATTCAATTGTGCATCTAATATATACATGTATACATACATATGTAAACACTTGCATACATATATATTCATACATATACATATACACACATACAGTCAGAAACATTCAGTTGTACACGGCACGTCTCTTCTATCAAAGTGTTGAAATTTAATAAGAAAACGAAAATCTCCCCAGACCCTCCCTACAATCCTAGTCCATCCACCATCCTAGACAACAATAACAAAAAAGGATTCACCCCTTAATACCAATCAGAAGATCACAAAAGCTACAAACATTGAGCCATGCTACACACGGTTTCATAAGACCGGCTTCACCTTTTTCCGCTAGAACAGAACAAAACAATACAAAACAATTTGGTGTTTCAATATAAAATAAGGGTTCCAATTAACAATAAAAATCTATTACGACTTAGTTTGAAATCAGAAGCTGAAATCGTGTGTAGCTTGGCTGATTCAGTCGTATACGACTTCACGGAAAAACACTTGAGCTATAATTTTTTAGTGCGTATTTTCTTTACTTTGCTTTTTGTTTATTATTCAATCAGTGCAATTCCATATCTAATTTATTTCACACCCGTAATTTAATTGATTGTGGTCTTTCAAAATGGTTAAGAGTACGTAGGTTAATATTAGATCGTTAGTTAGATCGTCCACAGAAGAAAAGGGAAATCATTGAGTGAAATCGCGATAATACTTAACAATTTGTAAATCAAAAGTACAAAAATTTATGATCGATATTTTAAAGAAGGCCGGAAACAAAATACACCCAGCACAAAAGGTCCGAGACAAATATCACCATCAAAAGAAAAGTTCATTAATCGCAAAATAAGACAAAATCCTAAGTTAACTGCAGTGGAATTAACTAAAATTATAAGAAAAAATTGTTATTTTCACGTATAGCAAGGAAAAAGCCTTTTATTAGTAAAGAAAATAAAAGAAGAGTAGATTTTGCCTTAAAATACAAAAACTAAAGTATTGAATTTTGGAAAAATTTGATTTTCATCGATGACAGTCAATTTACCATGTTTCAAAGTGGTAAAAGGCAAGAAAAAGTTTTGAGAAAACGCAGTGAAGAGTGTTATGTTAGAAATGTTTGTCCAACGTTTAAACACGGTTGAAATAGTGTAATGTTCTGGGGAGCTATGGGTCATAAAGGAGTTGGTCATTTAGAATTTATTGATGGGATTATCGTCAAGGTAAAATATTTAAACATTTAAAGAAAAATTTATAAGAATCAGCTCGACAGCTAGATATAGAAAATAATTTTCATTTTTATCAGGACAATTATCCTAAACATAAAGCATGGATTGTAGGATATGGTGTCTTTTCAAGGGTCCAAAAGTGTTTGGGACTTGAAAATCAGAAAATAATTAAGAAATGTGTGGGTAAGGCAAAAGAATCATGTAAAAAAATTATTTTTATATGTTTTTGAACCAACTTACGCAATCAAGCGAAATTATTTATCAAAAACGCCATTACATACTATGATTTTTTCACTCACACATTTGTGTGGTTTGGACTTTAATAGTGCCATTTTTTTTTGGTAGAAAAAGGGATATCGTAGATCATACATTTATATATCCATACACACGTTTGCTTTGTATACTTTTGTTTAAGACAATCATCGTTGTGTGTAAATACAAAATGAATAGAGAGAGCGAAGAGAGCTTCAAGAAAAAGAAATTTATAATTTACATATAAACAACATCCATGCGCACACAAACACCTTTTAATTCTTCCTACTTAACTTATACAGTAAAACTTCTACAAGTTGATCCATTTAGTTGCCAAAATAATATGCTTAAGATAGAGAAAATTCGAGTAAAAGAATCAAAAACCAGTTTCGATCGAACTACCCGAGCATATATACAAATATTAGATATTATACATATATGTATATATGTATGTATTATTTAAACAGGAAATTTTGATGAAAAATGTCCCTACCATAAATGGAAATTCGATTTAAGTAATAATTCGACTTACAGAAGCCTCACTGTATTTACACACACACCCACAACATATAAACATTCATAAATATATACAAAATTTATGTATGTATATAATAAAATATATAAAAAAGAAACTTCTCTGAATTGCACTTCCATATGCAGATATATACATATACAAATATCGAAAAATTAAAACGACATATAACGGGTGATTTTTTAAGAGCTTGAGAACTTTTTTTTAAAAAAAAACGCATAAAATTTGCAAAATCTCATCGGTTCTTTATTTGAAACGTTAGATTGGTCCATGACATTTACTTTTTGAAGATAATTTCATTTAAATGTTGACCGCGGCTGCGTCTTAGGTGGTCCATTCGGAAAGTCCAATTTTGGGCAACTTTTTCGAGCATTTCGGCCGGAATAGCCCGAATTTCTTCGGAAATGTTGTCTTCCAAAACTGGAATAGTTGCTGGCTTATTTCTGTAGACTTTAGACTTGACGTAGCCCCACAAAAAATAGTCTAAAGGCGTCAAATCGCATGATCTTGGTGGCCAACTTACCGGGCCATTTCTTGAGATGAATTGTTCTCCGAAGTTTTCCCTCAAAATGGCCATAGAATCGCGAGCTGTGTGGCATGTAGCGCCATCTTGTTGAAACCACATGTCAACTAAGTTCAGTTCTTCCATTTTTGGCAACAAAAAGTTTGTTAGCATCGAACGATAGCGATCGCCATTCACCGTAACGTTGCGTCCAACAGCATCTTTGAAAAAATACGGTCCAATGATTCCACCAGCGTACAAACCACACCAAACAGTGCATTTTTCGGGATGCATGGGCAGTTCTTGAACGGCTTCTGGTTGCTCTTCACTAAAAATGCGGCAATTTTGCTTATTTACGTAGCCATTCAACCAGAAATGAGCCTCATCGCTGAACAAAATTTGTCGATAAAAAAGCGGATTTTCTGCCAACTTTTCTAGGGCCCATTCACTGAAAATTCGACGTTGTGGCAGATCGTTCGGCTTCAGTTCTTGCAGGAGCTGTATTTTATACGGTTTTACACCAAGATCTTTGCGTAAAATCTTCCATGTCGTCGAATAACACAAACCCAATTGCTGCGAACGGCGACGAATCGACATTTCACGGTCTTCAGCAACACTCTCAGAAACAGACGCAATATTCTCTTCTGTACGCACTGTACGCATTCGTGTGGTTGGTTTAATGTCCAATAAAGTAAACTGAGTGCGAAACTTGGTCACAATCGCATTAATTGTTTGCTCACTTGGTCGATTATGTAGACCATAAATCGGACGTAAATCGCGAAACACTTTTCGAACCGAACACTGATTTTTGTAATATAATTCAATTATTTGCAAGCGTTGCTCGTTAGTAAGTCTATTCATTATGAAATGTCAAAGCATACTGAGCATCTTTCTCTTTGACACCTTGTCTGAAATCCCGCGTGATCTGTCAAATACTAATGCATGAAAATCCTAACCACAAAAAAACCACCCGTTACTTCGCGTAGAAATATATCCCGTTACAAATATTTCAACACAGTTTAATGTATATAAAAACATTTGATCCACTGGACACCACTTTTTAATTATTTTTATATGATTATTTTTGAAAATAGTTAACTGTTATAATCAAAAAACTAGATTAAACTTAAAATTAAAAACAACGCGTACACACATTTCAAAGTGTAAATGATCGATCATTTACACTTTACTTATTAATTATTAAGAACACACAAATTATTATTATTAATTTTAATATTAATATTAATATTTATTTGAACACATATATATTATTAGTTAATTAATTTATTTATTAAAACACATTTAAATTATTTCTTTATTTATTTATTAATTTAGAGGAGAGACAAAAAACACATCTTTCCTCTACGACGTTCAATCGCCCTTTCGTTTGTTGCATTCACAATAACTGTAAAAATATAGATAAACATAAATTATCGTTTCACTGAATCACTGACATATTTGAGGTACTTACATTTATCCTCAGTCAATTGTTTGAGTATCTCCCCGATAATTTATCCAACACTTTTAAATCATTTTCTGATTTATCAATTTTTTTCGGTAGATCTTTTAACTGCTCTCGCAGTGAAAATAAACATATAAAATACCAATTTAGGTACATTGGCTTACAGTCGGAATGATTCTGCTATTTTCCATTTCACTGTTGTTATTATCCGGTTCGATACACATTTTACAAATATTTTGATACAAATATTTTGACGACTGGTTTTTATATTAGAATTTTTTTTATTTATTATTCATAAAATAGAGGTTATCCGCTTTTCCCTATTGAAAACACAATTATTTACAATTATAGCTTTTGTTTTACGTATATCAAAATGAAATCAGAAATTTAGTAACTTTTTCTTTTTTCGAGCATTTGTTGGTAACCATGTGTGCGATGTTCGAAAAAAACATCGCCGATTAATCGTCGTTTAAACTTACCAATTTAAACCATGGAAAAATCCATGGATTTTTTTACAAACGGATTTTTCGAAAAATTTTCCTTGTTCAAATTTACGGCCCTAAGTTTCATAATAGATTTGTGATTTTATCCTCTATAATCTCAAACTCTGTGTCCAAACTGGAAAACACTATTATAGACATTTTGAACACTTTAAAAATATTGTGCGATATAAATTGTTGCTTGAACAAATTTTGATGTCAAGATTCTAAAAATAATTTAGAAAATTTTTTAATACACTTTATTGTAAAGGTTTACCGTATTTGTGTACTAGATATAACATTACAAACAAGCATGACGTCAATATAAATTTTACTTTGAATATCGAACCATTTTTGTTGATGTATAATATTTAATACATTTCGAAAGAAGCGACTTTCATTATTCCTATTTTATTGTTCTTGGTATAGCGTTAAAAATATTACTTGGAAGATGATGATGTTTTCTTTCTAGGAGACTATACTTCAATTTTTATTAATACTTATTATTGGTTATTAAACAGCACAACGATGCAAACTTAAAAACCATTATATCAGTACACAGCTTCATACTGGCTAAATATTTATAATTTTTTGTTTCATTACCGTTTCAATAATACACGGCTGAAGCAAATCCTGATTAGCAGTAGCATGACGTATTATGTACACGAAAAAATATACAATTATAATAAAATTAACACTAAACCGTTCGTGCTTAATATTTAAAAGTTTATGGATAAAACACGTTACAGTTGCTGACAAAATTTTATTCTTTATATTTTTTCATTCGTACCATAAATTTATTAGAACGCAAAAAATTACTTTCATTACATTATTTGACAAATTATGGCACGGTATCAAAGATTAATTTCAAACTTAACGATTCATAAAATTAAGAATTTTTAGTTCATTTTTTATTTCTTTTTATTTGAAAATTTTTGTGTCTTGAAGTCGATAGAAATACCGAGAACTGTTTTTGTTTTTTTATACCATGTAGAAGGAAAAAGCTTTTCATGTTGCTTTTATACATAATATACCTTGGATGAATTGAAATACAATTTGTTTGTATCGTAAATTTTTTATAATGCTGATGGTTTTTATCCGGAAAAATTTGTGAATAATGGATTTTTCTGATTTTCCTTTTTTTTAGAAAGAAATGCGATTGATTTTGTAAAATTTACAATCAAGCAAATACATATACATATAGGTAGATTTTTGATAGGTGAATTCCAATTGAATTAGAAATAAATACGCGGTCTTGATATTTAGAGACAGTATATGTCCTGATCACGGCTTTTTCAAAAAGAGCTTCTCGGAGCCTAGTGAAATAAGGAAAATTAGAGAAGTTTGGTTCTTAAAAATAGCGTTCTCTTAAAAATTATATAAAACATTTAATTTTAGTAAAGACTCGATTCTATAGCACTGACTGACCATATTGTGAGGGTAAAGAAATAAACTGAAACGATCATCACAATTTATTAGATTAGTCCATACCGGGCCTAAAATTATTCGATTGTCAATAGATCTTGTTTTGAGTTGTAATTTCGGTTTTGGTCCGATTATCGATTTGTGTTCTGCTATAGCTTTGGATTAAATGACCTGAAGTTTGGTCATAAATGGATGGAGCCCAAAATTTTTTAATGGAGCATTTGATTGGCCTATATCGAGCCTAAAATTATTCGATTGTCAATAGATCTTGTTTTGAATTCTAATTTCGGTTTTGGTCCGATTTTCGATTTGGGTTCTGCTAGCTTTAGATTAAATAACCCGAAGTTTGGTCAAAAACGGATGGAGCCCAACATTTTTTAATGGAGCATTTGATTAGCCCATACCGGGCCTTAAATTATTCGATTGTCAATAGATCTTGTTTTGAGTTGTAATTTCGGTTTTGGTCCGATTTTCGATTTGGGTTCTGCTAGCTTTGAAATGATAAAGCCTTTTGCATTTTCTTGATCGACCCGAATTAAAAAATTTAAGTAGGGCATTTAATTAGCCTAAAATTCACCTTTATTTTTCCAATTGTTTTTAAATCATTTTTTGATATAGGTTCTGCTAACTTTTTCTAAAGCTAGCAGAACCCACGCTTTAGTTGGTAGGGATGGAGCCCAAAATTTTTTAATGGGGCATTTAATTAGCCCATAATTAGCCTATAATTATCCATACTATCTTGTAATGTTCTGCTGTATGGGTTCTGCTAGCTTAAGAGACGTTTTCCTAGGCTGTTTTAGTTTGAAATGAGCTCCCCTATAACCCTGTTTTCATAAGCAGTAGTTATTATTACTCTTCAAAAATTATTTTAAGTGTTTAATTTTAAGTTATATGAATTTAATGTCAATAAAATGTAATAATCAGTGCAAATGAAGTATAAAACATCCATAATTTTTGTGTTTTTTTGTGAATGTTTATAAATCTTCATGAATTAATATTATTCTATATTAATCTTATATGAATCTTTGCGAATCTTTATGAATACGATATGAATGTTATGAATGCTATGTTGTAAGCAAATTTATATAAAAAACCTTTTTTCTAGAAAACACTGTTCCTTCTTTCAAATATATATTTGATAAATAAATTTTTTGCACTGTCTTATACTTTTCAATTAATGGAAATTGCCAAACTAATATCATTTTTGCCTAAAGATTATTAAAGAGTCTTTTGTACGGAAACTATAGTTTGTTTTCCATGTCCTTAGAGAATCATTTAAATGTTGGCAAAATAAAATTGAAATTTGAAATTAATTTTTTAGTTATTACTCTTATTTTGTAAATATGTATGTTACTTTAAACTAGCCAATATTTTGATTATTACGCCTATTATGGTTTTCACCTCGCCGAGTGACTCCATACAAATCTAGACACAATTGTATAGTAATTTTAGGTGGTTTGATAATTATAATAGGGGCCTATAGCAAAGAATGATAATCACATATGCAAACGGTTGGATTGCAAACAAGAAACTGCTGAATTTTGTTTTTCAAATACAACTTAAAAAAAATCGTTTATTTACACAAAAGCTTTACAATAGTAAGCTACCAAAATTGTATCATCCGTTACTTATTTTTAAGTTATTAGGTCAAGGTCATATTTTAATTTATATTCAAGAATGCCGGTTTGTTAATTTCGTTATTATTTCTGAGACATCGTTTGCATGAATTCACAAATAAAATATAAATACTATGAATACTAAACTTTTGAAACACGTTAAATGTAAAATGTTTTTTTTTTGTAGTTCTCCCTTTCACTTAGGTAATCATAATAATGGTCATCTCGTATGTATTCACTTGTTGATCTAATTTTCCTAAAAAAAATTATTTGCCGGAGATTCAGTTTTGTATAATTATTATAATTGTTTGTCTTCGAGAGTCAAACCAGTAACCAGACAAAATATGTGCTGAATATTAATTTGAGATGGTTTTGTCGTCTGTATTTCATACACAAAATGTTTTATAAATTTCGAAGTGTAGACGCACTTGTGAATTGTGATATGTATTTGTTTTGAATTAATAATAAATAATATATAAGCAGCATTTTGAATCCCTTAACCTTAAGTACCAGTTGATATTCGAATAAATTAACCCTAAAGAAAATCCCACTTTCATTGGTTGTATAATTAATTCCGAACACAATGTTCATGTTAGCATATTTCAAAGTGGAAAACATCCAAATATATTAATTATCACATCTCCATCATAATTAAGCACAAAAATATAAATGAAATTCCACTTAAAAATGAATAATTTTCTTATGATGTTTTCATGTCTCATACCACTCGTATACGAGTACTTTCGTAGAATATAGCAGTGTCGTCATACACAAAACAAATTCAAGCAAGTACCAAAAGAACCGATTGTAGTGTGTGCTGTGTAATTATCATTATTAAATCACGTATCATCTTCATTAAAAATAAATTTTAATTAATTTTTCTGGTTCGTATGTCAATTTTTATTATAATTTTTAAAAATTACAATTTTCATCTAATTATCTCCTCATGTACATCTAAAATGTACCGATACTGTGTTTTGACATTTTCCTTCGAGTCATGAAAATAATATTAGTCTGGAACATTCTTTGGTACTGACTATATAAAATAATTAGGTTATGCTATTCCGAGTTTTCGAAGAAAAATCAACTGACATTTCCACTATCGGTTTTAACCACATAGATCTGTGTTGTTTATTGTTTGTTTCCTTATCGTGTACGGATGTTATTTTGTGTTTTAAGGAAAATGAGTAGAGATAAATTTTAATAGTCATTATATCAAACACAGAAAACTGTGGTTATATGTTTGGAACATAAATAATAATATTCGGAAATGTTTGGTATATAATTTTGGGTGTGTTTTTATAAAAACACTTCCCAATTCGAAACAATGATTGGAATATCGATATTGTAAATTAAATATTTATTATACGCGTGTGCACAAACATTCATATGTGGCAACATGTAATTAACTCAAAGAAAATATATTCTCTTTAATGGTTTCCTGAATGTTATGTAAGAGTGATTGGCAGTGTTGTGAGCAGAATGCGTACCATCGACAGCCTGGATAATGTGTTTTTACCGATGATTGGGGATTTGATAATATTTTGTCTTTTCGTAGCAGTTCACTCGATTTTAGAGTTTCTTTTCTAGAAAATGTTAATGCAAATTCATCTAGAAAATTTTTTCTCTTCAAGAAAATGTTAACGCAGCAAACAAGTTGCAACATTTAAAAAAAAAATAAAAAATTAATTTAGATGTTATGACTGTGAGTAGTTGAAGTTGAAATTACATAGCTTTATCTTGTTCTGTGTTGAGCTGAAGTATTGGCAAATTTAAACGGTAATTTATTTTGCTTTTATTCATTCTCAGATTATGAAGGTTATCTCAGAATCTAAACGTATATTCATCAAAGGTCTTCAGTTAGGAACTATTGTAAAGGCTTCAAAATTCGAGATGTGCGAGATATGGATGCGAATAGTTTAATACCAGACGAACTAAATTAAGAGCTTTAGTTGCGAAGACTTCGTCTTTGTGCCTGAGACCGATTTTTTCAACTAAATTTCCCACTAAACTAATTTAATGTCTGACTTATAAATATCATTCTTTCAAAGACGGCACTAGTATCTTTTAAATATGCTGTGCCTCCGATTGTAAACTAAATTGAAAACTAAACTAAATTATGACTTTTCATACGTCAAATTGTTTTCAACAACACCAATTTGTTAATATTTAAAATCAAGGAAGACGCAAAAATAAAACAAATATGGATATGGAATCGCATTATAAATTACAATCGAAATTTACGAATGAGAATATTTTCTTTTATGCTTACGATAAAAAAAATGATAAAAACAAGAAATGAAAATGACAACTAAATAGTCAAGCAACCTTAGCAGGAGTCTAAATGATAAAACCTGGTAGCTAATAGCATAACTACTCATTAATTTAGTTTAGTCGGAAATTTATTGGAAAAAATCGCTCTCAGGCACACAGTCTTAGAAAATCAGTTGATGTGGAAGCAATTAACCACAGTATTATAAGAACTGTTTAGATTACACCTCTATTGATAGAGAATCACCGAAAAGAGATTAGGTGCTGAATATGCGATATGTAGGGCAAATTTATGAAACTCACTAAAATACTCCTTGCACAGATGAAGGGCGATCAGTCTTGTTTTGGATTATGGATTCTGCATGTTTTGGGTAGCTTAGATAGGTTATAAGTTCTAACATACAAATAACTATATGCAAATCATTTTGTTGGCGTTTTGACACAGTTTGACACCAAAGGCTTGAATTTAAACTGCATCGAGACCTGCCTAAGCATTTTTATCAAGTTCTTAAATCCTTCATAGCTAATCGACACTTTAAAGTCAAATTTGAAACTGAGTATACTTTGAAATAAAAAGAATGTCAGCAGGTATACCACAAGGTAGCGAATTTGGACATATTCTGTCTATTATTTATTAGAAAAGATATTTCGGAAGCAACCAACAAACAAACTTCAAAATGCAGTTAACACAGTGAGCACCGGGGCTAATAAATAAGGTATCTTATTAAATAAAGCCAAATCAGTACACATCAATTTTACAAATCAAAATGTAAAATGTATTCCCGTGGTTCTCAACTCAAACAAAATTCCATATGCAAATACAGCTACATACCTTGACAAGATTCTCCAAGAAGAAAAAAGAAGAATTAAACATCAAATATATAAAAATGTACTGCCTCAAGGGTAGAAATTCTGAGCACTCAATACACAACAAATTACTTCTATACAGGCTATACCAGCACGGACCTATGGTATTCAACTTCGGGGTTGTGCCAAGAAGGCCAATGTACAAATGATACAAAGCTTCCAAAATAAAGTGCTACGAAGGATTGTGACTGCCCCAGGGTACATTAGGAACGACAACCTTCATAGACACTTGAAGATGGAAAACGCCACTAATGTAATAAAGAACCAAGCAAGGAAACACGTATACAGCGCTTATCTCTACATGGAAATGCAGACATCCGTCGTATGTTGGACACCACGAATGGAGTGAGGAGACTCCAAAGGCAGAAACCGCTGAAGCTGGGCAGTTCGAATTAGAATAAGAAAGTATTGTAAAATGAGTAAGTTACTCAACTTAATTCGAGAAACTAATTTAAGAAAGATAAAAAATTATAGATGATCTCTGAACCAGTTGTAGTAATGTATAAATAAATAAATAAATAAATTTATTTAATAAAAAAAAAGTTAATTGACGTGACTCAACGTGAAAGTTTCGACGAGTAACGATAATGAGGGAAGACGCAGAACACTGTTGCTTTAAATAAGAATTTAACGGAATTGTTGAGACTTTCTTATTTTGATTTAAAAGAGATCCGTGAAGCAGAGCTTTTATAATCAGTATATCATTTATTTTCGGACCAAGATATAGAGATTGGTTTAAGTCTTTGAAACATTTAGTGTGCACACTTTGTAAAGGATTTCTTTCATTGGATTACCATTACTGGTTGACAAATGTTTGTCACAATCCTGATAAAATGCGCGTTACACTTGAAAGACGAAAAACTCTAAAACCATCACTTCAATATTCTTAAGCAAATTTTTAAGAAATTACAAGCTTAAACAATCCATCCTTTCAACGTAATCTGGGTTTTTGAAATTTATTTGCGGTTAGGATTGATGGGGAGATTCGTCCCAAGATTGATCATAATATCCCAGAATATTGTTTTGTTGTTACAAATGTGGGGTGCGAGCATGTTACTTTTTGTTGCCCTACTTGCAATCCTTGCAGTAGTACAGAGGTAAAAGCGAAATCAAAAAGTAGTTGCAAGCCGAACTTCTCCCAAGTAGGGGGTTATATCCCTTTTGTGATTTACTAACACAATTGTGCGAGTTCGGCAAAAGTACCATGTCAAAAATTTATTTTTGTATGTGTTTTGATCCAACTTACACATTTGCATTCCTTTCAAACTTATTTCGTCCGAAAAAAAACACTATAACTATACATACAATTGAGTTGGTTGTACTTCAAATCAAGCGAAATTTTTTATTAAAAACGCCATTACATACTTTGATTTTCTACTCACACATTTGTGTGGTTTGGACTTTAATTAAGCCATTTTTTTATTTTTTTTGGTTGAAAAAGGGATATCTACGGAGAAGGCATTAATACTCTACTACCTCACATTACGGTTAACGTCCTTGGAAGCATATTAAGTCGCAATACAATTTTGTTTATAATTTTTGTTGGAAGTGCTAAGAATCTGTGGGCGAATTACTAAACAATTGTTTTGTTAAACATGTTGTATAACCGGATACATCAAAAAATTAATTCCTCTCGCTTTATATAGGGTAAACATCTATGGTTTGAATTTAAGGTTAGGTTAAGAAAATATTTGATGATTCTGAACTATTTTAAGTCATTTTGGAACTTTCTCTCCTCATTACTCTAATCGTATTAAAGTAAACAAGGAGTGCGGAAAGGGTTGGAGTAATCTTCTAATTTGTATTTTTTACTTTAAATTAGACAATAAATCGCGTAATGAAGAATTTTGATTAAGATTTGATGTTTTTATAGGATGTCAATTCCTTATTTTTTTATTTTACAAATATTTTTTGTGAGTGGCTGGAGAGTAGTTTTTTTAAATTTATATATTAATTTTCTATGGGGTGGGCCATTTAAAAATTTGTTTCAACTTTTTTACTGTGTAGGTTGGAGTCTCTAAAACTATTTCGTTCATGTGACTCCCTTTGCTGACCTTAAAGCAAGCCATCCTGTGAGTCCTGTTTTAAAGAAATTTTTAGATGATTTTGGGACCTATTTAGCGAATAACTGTCACAATGTTATGTTTTAAACCTGAAATTGTCTCTGGATTATCTATCTTTAACGAAAGCCCATAGAAAAAAGTTCAACGGCGTCAAATTGCAGCTCCACGGAGGCCAATTGACATCTCCAAATCGACTGATAATTCGGTTGTCAAATTTCTCACGCAAGAGATCTATTCTCGGTCGGTAGTCCCATCTTGTTGAAACCAAAGATTGTTCACATTCAACAAGTCGATTTGAGGCCAAAAAGTTGGTCAGCATAGCTCTGTAACGGTCGCCATTGACGGTAACTGCGTTTCCAGCAGCGTTTTTCATTAAAAATTATGTCACCACTCAAAAATCCACACCAAACAGTTACTCTTTGGGGATGTATTGGCCTATCTAAGACTACGTGTGGCTGTTCTGAACCGCCAAATTCAGCAAAGCTGCTTGTTAACATAGCCCCCAACATCGTAACGGATGGTAATTTTCTTTCAAATGAGTGGACCCTGTTGACGAATAATCCGAGGTCTTTGTCCAGTATTCTCCCCAGGGGTGGTGCGACTAATAGCCAGTTGAAATATTTTCGGGCATACGCACTGCCCGAGCTCGAGGACCACTTCTGTCATCCACTAGCATGTTTTTCCAAGAAGTTTCATGACCAATTTCACTACAGCGGTTCCGCTTGGCGCTTTTTTACGACCCATATTTCTTTTCAAAATTTGCAGGATTTCGGCTACGCAGCACTGACTTTGAAAATAAGTTTTCAATATTTCGAAAATACAAAATTTTTATTGTGAACTTTTTATTGTTTAGATAAATAATATCGCAAATATGACAAATAGTTAACTTTTCTGAACGCTACGAGTCTAAACATTCCTTAAAAAAATATTTACTGAGGTAGATTAATTGTTAAGAATTCGATGGTTCAGAAACAAATAATTTTCTTAAAAAAACTAGAATTTTGTAGAATAGAAAGTTATGTTTAAAGATAGAAAGTTTTGTTTAAATTTCAAATAATTTTTAACTAGATAGTCATAATTTTCATACCTTATTTAAAAGAGAATGTTATCAGCTTTAAATGAAATTAGTATACTTGGAAATAAAAATGGTTATTTCTCAATATATTGAAGTTTGTTTAATACGAGGTGCTATGTTGGAAGGCTCCTCTTTAAACGTCTATAACTTGCTATGTGTAACCTCACCTACGTTTTGATCAAGGAATCCAACAGTACTAGTTGAGTTGGTCCCTTTGAGGACATCTTATATAATGACGTGAACTGTTTCTATATATAATGGTCAATGGTGTTTTGTTGGATTGAGAAGAATACAAATAGTGCTACTGTTTTTTTTTTGAGTGGACATAGATTTGTTGTGTCTCTAGTAAATATGTCGGCAACGAACCCTCGTATTTTCACTGAGATCTACCCGCCTCAAAAAGTGTCAGTCGCCCATACAGAGGCCCGTTACCATAGGTGCAACAGCTTTAGCACAAGAACTGGCACAGAAGGATGTAGATGACGAAATGGCACATTTTAATGAAATTTAATTTGGCGAAAATTTACAAACAACAACTTTACGTGTAGATGAAACTCCCACAACAGCAGAATCGTATGACAGAAGAACATTGAGAAGCCTGTTTAATACACCTAATATCTTCAGTTTCTCAATAATATAAAAAATCGCCATTCATTGCGTCTGTTCATTCACATAGTAAAATAAATTACATATAGAAATCATGCAACTATTTTTACCCCCAGATTTTTGCAAATGTACCATATCGCCGAAATAAAAAAAAGTAGTTCTGAAAAATCTGTCTCGGGCGGACTAAATGTTGAAGTTCTCTACAGTCCAGATGGATTGGATTCGATGTGAATTATGACATTTAAGCTTTTTCCATAAATTGGAAAATCACTGGTTTTGGTTGAAACTAGACTACTGAATGTGTAAGCTTCCATAAGAACTTTTCCGTTTTTGCAAATATTTTGAAAAGCATATGATTTTACAGAAAAATGACTATGAACTTAAAGATTGTAAATTATTTTGGCAATAACACCGGTCCAGCCAGTTTCCCAAAATTTAACAGAATGAAAATTTTTGACCAACATTTTCAGTAAAAATTTGGTCTCTATACATTGATCGCGATAAAACTTCACGTTTAAGATTATTTTTTTACAAATTTGGAAATCCCAGTGAATTTTGGCTGGAAATTTTTGCCAAAAGTTTGGTAAGTTTAATTTTTCGATTTAGAAATCGTGTGAAGTGCGTGGTAAAAAAATGTCGGGTGTTGGCCACAATATATTCACCCTTCTATTTTTTGTGTCGTATTATTAAATAATAAAAAGCTGTAAATATTGCAATTAAATATATTTATAATTTAAATACAGAGGATGAGTACTTCTGACTTTAAGGTTTCCAATTGTTTTCATTGTGTATTTTATGTAGTCTTAAGATAGAACTAAAACGCAAAACATGGGTGAAACTTTATTTTACCGGATATACGATGTTTCAGTATAGCTCAAAACGTAGACATGTATACTGTGTTATACGTAAACATTATATTACGTCAAATCATTCCGTAATTTTTTCATAAAATTTCTTTGTAACTTTTCAAATGCACGTCGCTTTGAGATTTGTATTGTATCTTTTAGTTTCATTAACATCAGCCGTCGAGACAGTATTCGTTTTTCTGATTATGCGAAGTTTTAAATTTACGTCAATCAATATAAGCAAAGTCTAATTAATGAGCAACAAAATTGTTATTGTGCCTATTATATTCTGTAATGTAATTAAATTAAAAACTTCAACATTTTTTTAGCAGACAGATTATGATTTTTTTTTTATTGCAGTATTTTGCTTTTCTTTTCTGTCCTCATACCATCTCCCTTTCGAAATCCTAAAATATTTAATATATCTTAAAAGATAGCAACAAAATATAAAAATTAAATTACTTTTTAATAAAAAATAAAATAATAAAGAAAATTAATACAACAGAAAGAATTAAGCACTGCACGAAATAAATTTATTAATTAAACGACAATAAAAAATTTAGGACGTGGAAGTTTTTCGAATTATTCAGAATGGTTTTTAAAACAGTGTTTTATACAGTCCTGTTGTGGGACTGCAAGTGTAAAATATCCATATTAGATTAAAATTATTTTAGGCAAACAATTTGGCATATGAAGAACTCCAAACAATATTTAAGGAATGATTAATACCACAGTCTGGATAATAAAACTTAGCTTAATTGTAACTTCCCATTTCATATTTAGTACAAAGAAATTCTCGAATCTAAGCACTAACATAAGATGAAAATATCTGAGTCAACACCAAAAATAGAAAAGCAAATAAATAAAGTCGCATTAAAATTTATTCAACAGTAAGTAAATACATATATAGTTACATATATTTCTAATTTTCTTTTGTGCCTTTCCTCTTTTAAAGATACAGATACACTTTTATATTGTAAATAATGAAAACCTCGAACAACAGGCTGTTAAAGAAAAGAAAAAGAAAATTATTTCTTGAACGTTGATTTTTTATTATGCCGAATACAGTAACAAAAAGAATATATAAAATTCCAAATACTAAAATCCTTCAACCTTTCATAATCTTCTGAAGGAAGAAAAACATTCTCAAATGAAAATTTATTTTAACTTGTATTTTCCTTCGTTCTAAATTAGACAACAAAGTACAGAAAATTTAAAGATAAAGTTTCAATCTTTAATATAATAAATATTAAGAAAAGCTCGACCTTCATTATAGTGAATATTATGTATGTTGGACATTTTGAAACATTAAGGTGTGGATTGTTATTACAATATTTTATTCTTCATCTTCTAATTAAAATATACAGCGTTGGTCCAGCAGAAAATTAAATATAAGAGATGAGTATTTTTTTTCATTTGAATTACAATTTCCACAAAATAAATATAAGCTTTAAAATAATGTAGGTACGTGGAAAGAGATTCTTTTTTGACCAATATAAAATTTACATGGTGAAACAAAAAGCATTTAAAAGGAAAATTCAGGAAAGATTAAACAACTTCATTTTGCATTTCATGTGTTTATCTTAAAAACATGTTACGTAATGTATGTTATGTGTAATGAATCATATAAACACTTTTCGGTTTAAGCACACAAGGTAAAAACATAAAAAATATGTAAATTTTATGTGTATTTATCGTGGACGGTGGTATGTATATTCATACTACATATACATTGTACTGTACATACAAACGAAATTTATTTTATATAAGCAAAATAAGCTTGAAGTTTATATACCAAATACCCATCATCCCATGTCTTTCATTCTCATTTATGAATTTAATTAACTTTATTCAGAAAACCAATACAAAAATTTGTTAGAAAAAAATTCTTTGTAAGAAAGTTTTCCAATATATAATGTATATAAAAAAAATATTTAATTTATTAAATTCCAATGAAAAAAAAAATCGTTACTTAAACGATACGTTAAACACAAATTTATATTTTCTAAAATAAGAAATAAATATTATTATGTATAGGGTTTTCCAATAAGAGTGATATGATTTCTTAAAAAAAAACACACTAATTGTTATGGAAATTGAAATGTTTTTTATTTGATGTGAACTGCAATCGATAGAATTAAGTTCTGAATAAAACGGCATTCAAATGGTCTCCACGACTTCTTCTGCAAGGACGAATTCGATGAACCAAATTTTCGAGCACTTTTTCCACTAAATCAAGCCGTATGTCATGAATAGCACGTTCAATATTGACTTGTAAAGCTTGAAAAGAGTTTGGTTTATTGCCAAAGACCAATGACTTCAAATACTCCATAAGAAATAGTCTAATGGTGTTAAATCACAACTTCTTAGAGGCCAACCAATATCACAATTTCTTGAAATAATCGAATCTCCAAACTATTCTCGCAATAATTCAATTGTTGCACTTGCTGTGTGGCACGTAGCCCCGTCTTGTTGGAACAAAATGTTGTCAAGATCAACTTTTTCCAATTTCGACCATAAAAAGTTGGTTATCATCGATCTATACCGATCTCCATTGACAGTAACGGTGTTACCAGCTTCATTTCGAAAAAAATACGGACCGATAATTCCACTAGACCAAAAACCACACCAAATGTCAATTTAGGTGAATCTAATGGTTTTTCATGAATAATTTGTGCATTTTCTTCGCACCAGAATCGACAGTTCTGTTTATTTAACGCACCACTCAGATGAAAGTGAGCCTCATCGGAGAAGATGATTTTCTTAAAAAAATCGTTATCGTTTTCATGTTGTTCCAAGGCAAAATCACAAATTCACGACGTTTACGGTGTACCAATGGCTTCAGTTCTTGAGTGAGAACATTTTTATACGGATGCAAACCCAAATCCTTTCTCAAAATCTGCCAGGTTGCGGTTTGAGACGGTCCCAATTTTTTGTCTTAGACATTTTTTTGTCTTATTGGCACTTGATCATTATGTGAGGAAGAAACGCTCAAAATTTGCAATGATTCGACGAATAGCAAGCACACTTGGACTATTATTACGAATATAAAATGGCAAAAGCACACGAAAAGTTGCAATTGGAGAACGATTATTTTGATAATAAAACTGAATAATTTGTAAACGTTGTTCTTGCGTATATCTCACCATGATGAAATTGTAAACATTACTGAATACAATGAAACAAAAAATAACAGTTCAAGGCATTTTACAAATGGCCGAAACGTCACTTAAAAATCATATCATTCCTATTGGAAAACCCTATATTTTGAAAGGACTGCAATAAATAAGGAATCGGTAAAGAGGAATGTGTATGAAATGTAAAAACAAATTCATTTTGAAAGAACTTATTCTCGTGACATAGTAAAAATATTACCCAATATGTATTACCAAAAAAAAGTCCTTTGATCTCGGCGTCTAGTGTTTAATGTATCAAATTTTCTATTATCGTTTATTTAAATAGTTTTGAGAGTACCAAAACTTAGCGTCGATTGGAAGGACACAAAATCATTTAAAACTAGTAAAAGTTTAAATCAAAAATCTTATTTTTTAGAAATCTCACCTTCTCGCGTACAAAACATTGTGGTCTGTTTTATCCGGAAGAATCGTATCTTCCAAAATTTATGTCGATTTCACATTTTAATAAAAACCATTCCAAAATTTTAAAAATTTTACACAGGGTGACCCAAAAGCAAAGCAGCTGTTTTCAAACCAAAATAGCCAAATCTTCGAATACACCAAACTTGATGAAAAATACAACTCATCAGACTTTTGGTAAAATGTCTTGTATAATCACAAAACATTATTCCTGCTTAAATTTCAGAAAACCAAGAAGGTCAATCCTTGTTGCTTGAAAATTTAATTTTTAAATTTATTTCATTGTTTAATTCTTTATCCTTTTTTCTAAATAATAGTCATTACAAAAATTTATAGAGCTTTTATTGAAGCTACCACTTCCAATATTCACAGATTTCCATCAAATATCGCAAGGATCTGCCAATTAGTAAAAAAGGGGTTTGTCTGAAATTTTATTTCGAATAGCAGATAGGGCAACAGATGTGAGAAATCTACTAAAATAATTTCAAATACGTTTTTTCTAGTCAATAATACAACCATTATATGCAATCATAGCTATTGAAATTTTGATATTTAAATTTTATTTTTATTGTTGGCTAAAATAATTTTTTGTTTTTCACGGATTTTGGAATTTTTTTAAATGCATGTATTAGTGTTAACACATTCTCGCTAAAATTCTAATTGAGTGATTCTTATTTTTTTTAAATTAGAAAAACAGTCGTAAATAAATCATTCAGCGTTATTCCAACATCAATAAAACCATACCACACAATCTACCTGATGAATTCAGCGTTTCATAATGAGAAAAATTTTCGATTCTAAATAATTTTTTTTTAAGGACATCGAGATTCTAAAATAATTATTCCACCGCCACGTAATAACTATTTAGCGCTTTATATATCCCTGTTACTTATTTATTACAACTGATTTACAAATCATCTAGTAATTTATCTTTCATAATTTATATTTTCGTTTCGAGGGTTGTAGCCCATTTTTAATACATTTTTAGTAGATCCAGTTTGGATCTAGCAGATCAAATGGTTTCCTTGGTTTTCCTTCGTAGCTGCTGGATATGGCGTCTAAAAACATTTTGTTTCATTAAGTTTTAATCGCCATCTCTTAGCCCAGGTACTGGCATATTTGTACCTCTTTGCAATTAGCTTGTAACGGGTGATTTTTTAAGAGCTTGATAACTTTTTTTTAAAAAAAAACGCATAAAATTTGCAAAATCTCATCGGTTCTTTATTTGAAACGTTAGATTGGTCCATGACATTTACTTTTTGAAGATAATTTCATTTAAATGTTGACCGCGGCTGCGTCTTAGGTGGTCCATTCGGAAAGTCCAATTTTGGGCAACTTTTTCGAGCATTTCGGCCGGAATAGCCCGAATTTCTTCGGAAATGTTGTCTTCCAAAACTGGAATAGTTGCTGGCTTATTTCTGTAGACTTTAGACTTGACGTAGCCCCACAAAAAATAGTCTAAAGGCGTCAAATCGCATGATCTTGGTGGCCAACTTACCGGGCCATTTCTTGAGATGAATTGTTCTCCGAAGTTTTCCCTCAAAATGGCCATAGAATCGCGAGCTGTGTGGCATGTAGCGCCATCTTGTTGAAACCACATGTCAACTAAGTTCAGTTCTTCCATTTTTGGCAACAAAAAGTTTGTTAGCATCGAACGATAGCGATCGCCATTCACCGTAACGTTGCGTCCAACAGCATCTTTGAAAAAATACGGTCCAATGATTCCACCAGCGTACAAACCACACCAAACAGTGCATTTTTCGGGATGCATGGGCAGTTCTTGAACGGCTTCTGGTTGCTCTTCACTCCAAATGCGGCAATTTTGCTTATTTACGTAGCCATTCAACCAGAAATGAGCCTCATCGCTGAACAAAATTTGTCGATAAAAAAGCGGATTTTCTGCCAACTTTTCTAGGGCCCATTCACTGAAAATTCGACGTTGTGGCAGATCGTTCGGCTTCAGTTCTTGCAGGAGCTGTATTTTATACGGTTTTACACCAAGATCTTTGCGTAAAATCTTCCATGTCGTCGAATAACACAAACCCAATTGCTGCGAACGGCGACGAATCGACATTTCACGGTCTTCAGCAACACTCTCAGAAACAGACGCAATATTCTCTTCTGTACGCACTATACGCATTCGTGTGGTTGGTTTAATGTCCAATAAAGTAAACTGAGTGCGAAACTTGGTCACAATCGCATTAATTGTTTGCTCACTTGGTCGATTATGTAGACCATAAATCGGACGTAAATCGCGAAACACTTTTCGAACCGAACACTGATTTTTGTAATATAATTCAATTATTTGCAAGCGTTGCTCGTTAGTAAGTCTATTCATTATGAAATGTCAAAGCATACTGAGCATCTTTCTCTTTGACACCTTGTCTGAAATCCCGCGTGATCTGTCAAATACTAATGCATGAAAATCCTAACCACAAAAAAATCACCCTTTACATTGGTTTTCTTGGCACAACCCCAAAGCTGGATACCATAGGTCCATACTGGTTTTAGCATTTGCCTGTATAGAAGCAATTTGTTGTGTATTGAGAGCTCAGAGTTTCTACCCATGAGCCAGTACATTTTTCTATATTTGATGTTTAACTCTTCTTTTTTCTTCTTGATGTGTTCTTTCCATCTTAGCTTAGCATCGAGGGTCATGCCAAGGTATTTAGCTGTATTTGCATATGGAATTTGGTTTGAGTTGAGAACCACGGGAATACAGTTTACATTTTGATTTGTAAAGTTGACGTGTACTGATTTGGCTTCATTTAATGAGATGCGCCATTTTTTAGTCCAGTTGCTCACCGTGTTAACTGCACTTTGAAGTTTGCTTGTTGCTTCCGAAATATCTTTTCCAACTGCTGGAATAGCTGTATCGTCTGCAAATGTTGCTACTGTGGTACCTTCAATATTCGGTAAGTCTCTCGTGTAAAGAATAAACAGAATAGGTCCAATTACGCTACCTTGTGGTATACCTGCTGATATTCTTTTTATTTCAGAGTACTCATTATCAAATTTGACTCTAAAGTGTCGATCAGCTATGTACGATTTAAGAATTTGATAAAATTGCTTAGGCAGGTCTCGATGCAGTTTAAATTCAAGCCCTTGGTGCCAAACTTTGTCGAAAGCTTGAGCTACATCTAAGAAAATACTGGAGCATATTTTCTTATTCTCGAGTGCATCCTCAATGACATCCGTTATTATGTGAACTTGTTCAACTGTAGAGTGGTTTTCTCTAAACCCAAATTGGTGTGGTGGAATTAGGCATCTCTCTTCTATTATAGGTTTGAGTCTTTTCAGCAACAGTTTTTCAAATATTTTTGATATGATTGGAAGTAGTGATATCGGTCTATACGATTTTTTATCGTTTCCTGGTTTGCCTGGTTTAGGAATCATTATTACTTCGGCCACCTTCCATTGTCGTGGAACATATTTCAATCTGAAAGCTGCATTAATTATTTGATTTAATTTACGCAAACCTTTCTCGGGAATGGCTTTCACAATTTGCCCAGTTATTAAATCATAACCTGGAGCTTTTCTGATACTTAAGTTACTATTGATTTCAGTTTTAAGCTCCAATAAAGTCACAAGCCTTATGTCAAGATCATCTGCTTTGCTTACGACTGTTGTATTTTCATTTGCTGTTTGCCTCGGCAACGGTTGAAAAGTCTCTTCTAAATAAGCAGCAAATAGAGAGACTTTCTGTTTGTCACTTTTAGCCCATGAACCGTCATCGCATTTGATAGGCGGCACATGCATTTTGGATCTTTTTAGTCCCTTCGTTGCTTTCCAAAGCGAGTAATCGTCATCCTTTAATTCAGAAAGACCTCGTAGTCGCTTAGTTATGCTTTCGTTCTTTATTTCTTTTATTAGTTGTTTTAATTTGTTGCACAAAAAATTTAGAATAGTTTTGTGTTGCGGTGCACGAGAGTGCTGCCAGATTTTGCGAGCTTTCCGTTTCTCCCTAAGTAGCTCTCTGACTTCAAGAGGATAGTTATGTTTCATTATAGCGTTGGTATGAGAAATCGGTGAACTTTCCCAAGCCGCTTGTTGGATGATGTTATTAAATATTTCTAGTTGATCTTCCAACTGCACCTTCGTTCTAATTGGTTCGCCGAGATTTGTTCGACCTTCTACTAATTTCTTGAATAGATACCAATTGGTTTTATTGTTTGTTAACTTAGGTGAATTATCTTTTTTTATTATCATTGTACTCAGTGTCATGATCACAGGTGAGTGGTCAGATGATAGTCCTTCACTATTTTCAATGCATGTGTAGTCCTCTAAAACTCCTTTTGTTACAAAGAAGTCAAGAAGATCTGGAATTTTATGTATGTCAGCAGGCCAATATGTTGGTTTATCGCCAGAGAGGAATTCACAGTTGTTCTCGCGAGCTGCATTAAATAACTCTTTCCCTTTAGAGGTTGTAAGTCTAGATCCCCAATAGGTGTTCTTTGCATTAAAATCACCGCCTATGATAAAATTTGATCCTAGTGATTTAAAAAGTCGACTGTATTCTTCTTTTTTTAATTGATGGCGTAGGGGACAGTAAATAGAGGAGATACTGAGTTCCCTATTATATATTGTTTCAACTATTATGGTTTTAACCTGCATAATTTCTTCCTCAATGCCGGGCACTTCGTAATGTTTAATCTTATTTTTAACAATTACGGTAGACCCGCCTCTAGCGTTTCCTCCTGGATGAAAAGCATGGTAGCATTGATAGTTACGTATTTTAATAAATGAAGTTTCTGTTAAATGAGTTTCCGAGACAAGACATATATCTATTTTTTCTAAGTTTAGAAAAATTTCTAGTTCTGGAACATGCTGTGGTAATCCATTCGCGTTCCAAATAACAATTCTAAATGATCTATTCATTTGATTAGTATAGCATTGATGTAAGCTCATTGGTAGCTTCTTGTCTATCCAGCCGCTTATATATAGCTTCTAGACCACGTTCTTGTTTTGCTAGGCGTGCATTTATCGTTTCTATACTTCGAAATATCCTTTCTAGTGGATTTTCTTCAATAGTATTTTGTTGCGTTATCTGAGAGTAGGATCTCCTCTCTGGCCCTATGGGCTCTGGTTGAGTCGGCGTTCTAGTTGTAGTTGGAATCCTTTCTCTTCTAACATTACTGTTTTGAGTCGATTGGCGTGTTTTATTTCTTAACCTTTGCAGTTGTACCGCTACTTCGCATCCTCTATAGTTGGCTGGGTGTTGTCCTTTACAGTTTATACACCTTGCAGGTTCGGTTCGACTAAGAGAACAGTCTTTCGCGTTGTGTCTGCCGGCACATTTTACACACCTAACATCTCTCCCGCAATATCTTTGGGTGTGGTTATAAGCTTGACATTTCTTGCATTGAGGTATTAATCTCGTGTTCTTTTTCAGTGGTTCTATTTTAACCCTCATATTAAGTATTGCTTTGATATATACGAAATCAAGTGATAAAAAAATGATATCGGATTTTTTGTTTTTATCCGTAAGCCTAAAAGTTAGTTTATCTCCAGAGTAAAACTCGCAACTGCTTTGGCGCCCTTCTGGTATGCGATACACGACTGTTTTTAGTTTAAATTTTAATATTCAATGTGGCTTACTAACATCGCGAATATGCAGAAATGCTTTTCATTTATGGTATTTGAAATGGCTACACCCGAGCTTTCAAAGTCCTTGCTTATCTGAGGAGAGCTGAGAGGTCTAGGGAACTGGATAAAGGCAAAGAATATATTATGGAAATGGCGATATACGAGCCATATACGAGTATTCTTCGTAACGTTAGACGTTCGGGAATGCCACGCAGTTATTTTCTGCATATATTTGGAGTAAACATGGCGGCTACGTTTAGAGTCAAAGGACAAATTAATTATTCATATAAAAATATATTTTTAACATAAAAAGTAAAATAGTTTAAAATTAGATTTGGAAATTAGTGTGCTAAACTAGAATTTCCGCTCGAGATAAATTACGTCGAACAGATTATGTTTTCCATGTTTGTGCTTCCATATTGTTGTAAAAGTAATAATTTACATCTCGTAGCAATCATGTAATCGACCATTGTTTGGTAGCTCCTACGAGTAGTGGGAAGGAGGATACAGAGCATAAAGCTAAAAGAGCTAAGATTTAACTTAATATTTTCCTGAAGATTCGTTCTTTATTTAGTAAGTACTCAAGTACCAGACATAAACTGTTGAATAAAGATTATTTGCGAGTTACCCGATGCGGCGGTTTTCAAGAGATTGAAAATGAATGAGTTTCAAATGTTCAATGCAGGGTGGTAAATTAAACCCATTCAGAAAACCACGAAGAGCAAACAGTCACTTGGAAAGATGACCACACCTAACTTGCATATTCTACCAAGGATCTAGGGACCATGTAAAGCGCTCTTCTAGTCAACGGAATTGAGAATTCTTTATATGAATGTTTGATAAAGCCGAGACCATAATTTTTTTCTATTTACTATGGTCACGTAGTGTTGTCTAAAATTTAGTGTACTTACTGAATATATTCAAAATCATGGAAGCAAAAAATTGATTGATAGTTCACATGTTCAGTTCAAGTAAGCTTTGTTTCACTATTTGTACCAAATCCAGCTGCGCGCGCATCCATAGTGGGTGAAATTTCCTTAAAGATCTCCATGTGATTTGAATAGGCAGAAATATTAGTGTTTTGCAGTATATGTTCAAGATCATTAATAGCATGGCGATTTAATGTTTGCCTACTTAGCAACCTTGCTTGCTCGAAATGTCACAGTAAACGTTTAAGATGTTGAAGATTTAAACTTTATGCGGAATTTGTAAAATTTTTGGTAAATTTATAGCCAAAGCAGGAAATCAGGAGGAAATTCTTGAGCTTTCCACAAAATTACTGTGTGTGTGAATTTTTTCAAAAGCCTTACAGACGTCCATTGCAATTACTCAAACTCCTAATCGTTTTTAGAGAATTACTTAGTAGTAAGTGGTATGAATTCAAATAGTTAAAGTGAATTTCCTTTTTAAAAAGTAATTAATCAGAAAAGCTGCTTGCAGGAGAAGGATAAAGACGTCTATCGTGATTTTTAAATAACATTGTGTGGTTACCAAACCATTGACACCATGGAAGACCAGCAGCTGGTTATTATGCTGGCTTAAACACCTCTGACCTTCTAGCTCGTTTAAAAAATATATTGACAAGCCTTAGAGAGAACGTTCTCACCTACCCTTTAGTAATTTAATAACTTTTATATTATGTAAACAATCTGTCCCTCTTACTCAATTTATAGATCACATTGCTCTGATTTACGTCTTATTTGAGAACCAATTAATGGTACTAAAAATATAAGAAACTAAACTAGCCGGAATCTGTATATCTCAATCTAATTGAGCTCAAGGTATATGTATGGTGAAAATTCAAAATTCAAAAATTATCTGCGTTAAGATGAACTATAGATGAATAAGCATGTTCCTTCTAAAGAGTGTTCCAATTTGACGTTAATTTTTAAATTGTTAATATAAAACATAAATTACAAAGGTTCTGGATTTAGTAATGAAAAATAATGTAAATATTTACAAACCTCTGCCTCTGTACGGCAAGCTACCATTATTTTACCAAAATATTCGATAACATTCTCGATAATTGCTCATCAATTATTTGTGGAACGTTGGCATATCTTTGCCTTCAAATAGCACCAAAATCGCGGTAGCCATGGGATGATCATTTCTTTAAGATAACCATTCCATGGCTAGTGCAATTTTCTTATCTAACTTCTTTATCCATTTTTCTGTTATAGGTTCTTATGAAGAGCTGATTTATGGAAAATCCAGACCGAGCAGAAAATGCAGCAATAAATATGCAACTTAACGGATTAGACACATTTTTTACGTCTAGCCGATACTGATAATGAATTTGGCAAATGTAACAAAACTACTTAACAAAAAAATTGATATTTGCGATCATTTTGTATTAAATTTACGAGTGTGAAATTGAGCCGATTGTGCCATTTACGGATGTGAAGTATGTCCTATCATTTTATCGTTAGTGTATTAGTTAAACTCTCAATATAATGAATTTTAAAATTCGTAATAAATGTAAAGGTTAATAAAATACACAGGAGCTGTTATGGAACGTAAATTAACAATACAATTTTCCGAAATAAATTAAACAAAATATAGCGGTTTGTAAAGAATAAAACTGACGACTAGTCGCTAGTCGTGGGTTAGTAAAATTCTTGTACATCTAAACTAATTTTTCTAGATTTGAGTAATACCTATTAAGTGATTCACAAGTGCCTCAAAATTCCAATTTTAAAAGCGATTAACGGGCACTTGTCATATGTCGTTGGGTTCGTTCAAGTGTTAGTAAGTATTTGTACAACTATCAAGAAAATTATATGACGTTGAAAGGAAGTATGATGATTGCAGACAACTTCAAGAACTGTAAATTTTAGAAATCCGCGGATTAAGGGTGTCGCTTAGCACAAAGTGGCTTGCAGAGTCTCACAGAGAGCAATTTCAAGTCGGTGCAATGTTTTGTATTGTAAAATAATTACAATGTTCTTATACGTGTTTACCATAGTTACTCGAGAAATAAAGCACACTTAAACGGTTGGTAGTCAGCTTAACAAAAAACGGAAGCGGTGCTATAATATTTCGAGGAAAGGTTCTGAAATCATTTCCACTCCATTTGGAACATATTGCATTGTTTCACAACGATAAACAGTATCTTCAGAGGAAATTCCGGCATCAGGTTCTCATTCCTGGACCATTCATAGATCATTTGTTAACTCTTGATTCGACAAATTTATGAACTTCTTGCAATACGATCTCATTAGGAATTTTAAAATTTTTTAGTCAGCTTTTGAAATGCTTGGTACCTGGTCATTCCAAGCAACTGATTCTAACAACCACCACACACAGAAAAATGTTCACGTAATGTAGAAGAAAATGTACGTGAGGTCCCTATGGTTTTTAGTCAATAGGATGGTCACGTTAAAATAACATGAGTTTTCACGTAAGTTTTCTAATCAATTTTTCAATGTGAATTCACGTACATATTATTTACGTGAGATCGAGTAAAATTTAAAATGTGTTTTCACGTGTTTTTATAGGATATCACATTAATTTATTATAAGATATCTAATGATTTTAAAGTGCCTTCTTATTAATTTTCAATATTTTCATCGTGTTGAATTAATCGGGTATAACGTAAAATTAAGAAGACGTCTTTTTGTATTTTTAGGATTTTGAGGGGCTTTAAATTTTAGTTTAAAATTGAACTTGAAAATTTAAGCTGTAACTTTGGAAAACTAAATAAAACATTATAATTTGTTTAGATCATTTAATTTTATTTATTAAATTAGATTTCAAAATAATTCACTATATGGACTCGTTTATACAAAGAAATATAAATACATTGTTATTAAATAAATATAAAATAGTTCTACGAGTTTTGTATTTAGTTTTAATTTTATTCTATTTATTGTTAAAAAAATAACGCTTTAGTCTAATAATTTTGGTTCCATTATTTAAAACATAAAAATGTATCGGTGGACCATCGAATGCCAATACGTTATATAAGTAACACACTTGATCTTCGCAGATATCAATAATATATGATTGTAAATGTTCGGAAAATCGACTAATTTTCCATTCTTTGCATACGAAATAGCATTGATTTTGATCTATAAAAATATCAATTACCTCAAATGATCGAGGGCAATTATTTTCGCAAGTTATGGTAACCACGTATCCTATTTTATAAACAGTTCCTCTAAATATAATATCTGTAGTCTGCTCACAGGTAAAATTACTTACTTCACACATAATATTGAGTGGAGAAAAACATTTAGTTAGTTTAA
Source organism: Nephrotoma flavescens (assembly GCA_932526605.1). Taxonomy (NCBI): domain Eukaryota; kingdom Metazoa; phylum Arthropoda; class Insecta; order Diptera; family Tipulidae; genus Nephrotoma; species Nephrotoma flavescens. Next base: position 155,400,828 of record OW052222.1, on the reverse strand, counting down.
TGTCAGTGGTAATTGTCGGTTTGCTTAAGACAATTTCTTTTTGAAAAAATGAAGATGTCATTAGATTATGTGAAAATCTCAGGGCTGCTTTTATTCCCAATGTAAGCGGCACATGAACTCTAGAATTAATGGCTGCGGCATACTACTTCCAAAATTAAAGGTTTATGTCTCTTATTTAAACTTTTGGGATAAAGGATTGCGTTCAATAACAGAGACACAATACAATCTATAGTATCTGCAAAATTAAATTGAAATTTATATTTAAATATCTATAGATTTCTAAAAGAAGGAATTATTAAATATACTTACTCGAATCAATCCCGTAATAAATGTGGCGTTTTATCCAATTCCACATTATAAAATTTTAATGGCGGAATCTATACACGCGAATATTTTAAGTTTACCACTTTCATCTACAGATACAGGTTATTATTAAATCCATCATTATTACCCTTAACCATTTAATCGTTATTAAGCACATTACAATCCACAAGCACTTCACCATTGTCAAGCTCATTATCGTCTAATATCGCACCACCGTTATCAACCGAATTATTATCCATTATTACATAACCTTACTATTACAATAGATTTTTTTGTTATCACTGCAATTTATATTGAACTTTGCACACTATAATAGTAATTTCACTTCATACGCTCGTGCATGTAACAGATGTTTGATAATACTTAACTAATTACAAATATCACGCTAAATTTCCCCTTCGAATCAAAAAAATTAACTTGCAGCCTTTTACATCTAAACGCACAATCAGAATGTAGTTATACACTCTATAAAAATTAGTATAAATTTCTTACATGTTTAAACAGGATTTCATAAATTTACGTGAAATCCCATCAAAACAATGGCAACTCACATAAATCTCACGTAATGTACTGTTAAGAATTTAAAGTGAATTTTCATATTGATTTTAGATGATATCACTTGGAAAATGAATAAGAAATCGTCTTATTTGATAGTTTTTTTACGTGAAAACACATAATATTGATTTACGTGGGGATCCTATTAAAAATACGTGACTTTTTTTTCTGTGTGCACCGACCACAAAATTTTAATAAAATTGAAAATATTATAAATTTGTTATTTCAATCTGAAATCTTTTTAGGAAATATTTTTCATAATTGTCATAATGGCCTGCAAATGGTAATATATCGCCAAAATTTCTTCAATCTGATTATTGAAAATAATTACCTAAACATATTTCAAAATTTATAGTGATAGAAATTTTGTTAGTAAATGGCCTCTTTGTTTTCTATGACGTGTATGATTGTATGGGTGTCCTTTAAAAATAATATTTTGTCCGAAAAGCCGAAAGAAAATCTGAAATAAATAATTTACCTTTATACAGTCTTGTTTGTAGGATTTAGAACAAATTTCACGGAATTGTAGAGAAACGTTTGTCCTAAATTTGTCGTAATTTTTTTTTTATTTGTAATTTTAGGATGAACTTGGGACATACTTCAAAAGAAATGCCATTTACACTTGCAGCAAACGGAAATTTCAAAATATTTACATTCGTCAGTTGCTAACGACTCCATTATGGAAGACATTAAAAACTTGATGCCGATATTGAATTTAAACACATTCCGTGCATATCCAAGGGATGCTTAATGGTTGGACTACTGAATCTGATAGAGCTGCCAGATTTGTAACATTATGTTATTCACAAACTTACCAACTATTAATTTTAGTTAATAAATTCATTCTTGATTAAATTAAAAAAAAAAAAAACATTTAATTGTTGCAACTTTATCGCTTAGTCTGAATTTATTTATAGAGACGCTATCACCAGTAAATTTATAGTTTATACAGAAGAATGTAATCAACACAACAAGTTTATTTTTCACTTGGCAAACAAAAGTTTTTCAATAATAATTTAATTATTTTTTGTTTATACTGTTGAACGGTAAATAACTATGAAAAAGTTAAGTTTTTCTTTTGTTTTGTGTTTTTTCAAAACTCTATACATTTTTATTATTTTCATTGTTTTATATAATTAAAAGACATACAACGAAAAAAACAATAAAGTTTCTTTAAACTATTGAAATTTTATTCAAATAATTTGTAGTTTATTCTTTAACTTTAGTTTTAAAGGAAAGAGTAGTAAAAAATTTAAATTAAGATAAATTAAACAATAAAACATTTTCAAGCTTTTACGTAATATGACAAGAGACTTTTTATGTATACCCTGTTTTGTATATACCCCTATTCGATAGTTTCGAAAATATTTTGTAATTTTGCATTCACCCCGGAGGTATTCAAATAGTTTTGATTTTAATATAAATCTTCTTAACTTGCTTTTGTCCTTGTTTAACCCCTTTAAAAAAATTGCAATGCCTGGGTCCATTTTCAATTTTCCTTTTTAATTATTTATTTGTATTATTAGTTAGGTATGGAAAATGAAGCAGAATTATATTGAAAATATAATTGATACTTAGAGAGATAATAAAAGGATTAAATTTAATTAAAGGCGAAAACATAAATGAAAATAAAAGGGAAATGGATAATTAATTAACAATAAAATGAAAACTCTTAATTGGAAAATTATACGTTTATTCTCAATTTTAATACTAAGAATTTAACTAGGATCCATTAAATAAATCCTCAAGGTGTTATTCATTAGCACAATGCACGGAAATGGAAATAAAAAGAGAACTTTGAATTGTGCGCACGTGTTTTCTGCAATAATTGAGTTACATACCTATCCAAAAAAGGAAAAATGTTTTCATGAAATTAAGTTAATAGCAGTTAGGCAATTTAGAAAAGTGGGTTTATTAATTATTAAAGTTTGGTATTAAATTTGCCCCAAAACTACAATTATATAAACATATTTTAAAACTATTGCTAAAAGTATGTCATGATGAAATTACATGATTTTTATCCTTAATGATGAGGCACACAAAAAATGGAACAACCACACAAAGAACAAAAAAATCACGTACAGTTTTCGTTGACTTCTCAAGGAAAAGCCAAAATTATCACAATATTCAAAGTTTAAAAATTTGAGGTCAGTATTCCTTCACAATTAGATAAGTTTTACAGCACCCTAGAACTCCAGGTTATTCAAAAATTATGATTTAACTATGGAACAATTTCTGCTATCTTCAACAGTTTGCAAAGGAAAGTTGTAGCTAACTGTAATAAGATATTTCATTATCTGATACAACTAATTATTTTCATTCAAATTGGCCAACGAATGGTGGGACCTACTTAATACCACAAATAATAATGAATAAACAATTTTTTTATGGCAGTTTAATGACAATTGAAATAGACTGAAATTATTTCTGTATCGTCAACTGTGGCCCTTTACGAGACTGACAGTTAGGAGCTTGGTGAAATGATGGCCGGGTCAGTCTTCATTTATATTTAGAAATGCGCGTCGAAAATAACTGTGCACCGCAGGCGATGACGAAGGAAATGAGATAGTAATGATCATAATTGGTAGTCCTCAAACAATAAACGAGACAGTATCTTGATCAGAATGTGAAATAATAATGCCTACAATGAAAATAACTATCGCAGGCAGACAAAAACAAAATTCTAGAATGCCGAATGCGCGTCATTGGCTTATTTATATAATTAGGACGTGACAGTACAAATATAAAATTAAAAATATTGCAAATAAAATAATCAATTCAAATATAATGCGGATTTAAATCAATAATTTTTTAAATGTTCAAGTATAAAAGGTACCAGAATATAAGATACCAGAACATAGTAGTTGTTCTTTTAAAGCTGTTTTTGATCAGTTCAACCAAAAGAACATTCTACCAAGTTGATCAGGAATAACAAAGCCGATTATATTCCAATCGTGTTGGATTGCATTACGTTCCAGATCCCTCTCACTTTCTCAATTCATTACAGCAATTTTAAACTTTTGTAAATCTCAGAGACGCATAGTAAAAATGGCCTTGAAATATTTTTTATTTCATTTATGTTTGTGTAGTGTGGTTTCATCGAAAATATGTTTAAGTCGCATTAAAACCTGTATCATAGGCAAACGGGGAAAGAAACGAAGAAAGAATCGGTTTCTGTGATACCTCGTGTGAAATGGAGCTATAATATAGAAAAAATATATATAGAGGGGCAATCCACTTGTTGACTTAAATGTTGATGTGAACAAGCGACCTTGCGAGTCTTCCCTGTTTATAATGGTGGATACAACAACTTTAATGACTTAACACTTTTTGCCTTTTGTTAATTTTAAGTTTTAATTTTAATTATATTTTAATTTACAATTTTGTTGTTATTTGTTGAATCGCACCGACATGACTGACTAAAAGAAATTTACATTTTACCCATTTTTCCAAAAATGTCATGTTGGTACGACTTTGTACCAAATTACGAACACATCCTACATCGAGCATAAATGTACGCAACCAATATTTGGTACATCTTGTTTCAGTGTGTTTAAACAAAAGTGACATTATTCGTGAAAAATGGATGAATGTTTACATTTGTGCCGTGGTTACATTTGTTTGCTATGGTAAGTACAACTTATAAATTACATTTGAATTGATAAATAATTGATTACATAAATTATTTAACTTTAGGAGTACATTCAGTTGTACAAAAAAGGGTAAGTTGATATTGCAATAAATACATAAAATTAATCTTATTTCTAATTTTAGTTTGTTCCAGTTTTTGTTTGTTTACTAATGTGTTGCAGGGTGAGACAGCAGGATGTAGCTGGGTATATATTTTTTATGTATACAGAATCTCGAACAACATATGTATATAAAATATATCACACGGACGATTTTTTTTGGTCACCCTGTGCGTTCTTTAGTGAGTAAGTGACATAGATGTTATAATAAAGAGAAAAAAAATTCTTTGGACACCCTGTGCGTTCTCAAGTGAGTTAGTCAGTGACATAGAAGTCTATATTATGACTTTCCAATTTTCCAGTTTTTCAATTTTCAAATTTTCCAATTTACCAACTTTCCAAAATTCCTATTTTCATATTTTTTTATTTTCCTATTTTCATATTTTTCAATTTTCCAATTTCCAATTTACCAGTGTTCCAATTTGCCAATTTTCCAAATTACTAATTTTCATATTTTCCTATTTTCCAATTTTCCATTAACCTATTTTTCAATTTTATAATTTTCCAATTGTCCAATTTACAAATTTTCAAATTTTGCAAATTTCGAAATTTCCAATTTTTCCAATTTTCCAATTTTCCATTTACCAATTTTCCAATTTCCCTATTTTCTGATTTTCCAATTTTTTTAACCAATTATTAAAATAAAATGGTATCAACCAATGTTCCACCTAGGGAATTATGAACTGTCATGGCACATCCTGATACTAAAAGAAAATGATTTCGTTTTGCGTTTATTGTTTCGTTCGCCTCGTTCGATTACACTTTTCGTAATGCATTTGCCAGTTTAGTCCCCAAGTCAAGCGTGCCTAAAGAAGTTTTACTTCAAAAATATACATAGCAAAGCAGATAAATCATTTTCTTTCAACACAATAATTGAACAACCGAATGTGCAAGGTAAACGATAAAAATAAGTCATCCACAAATTTTTCATCATGTTACTAAAATCCAACGGGATTCCTCCCCGTGGTTATGCATCAAACATTAATAATTGTGTCAAGATATTCAAAATCACTTGAATATTTTAAATGAAAAAGATCTATAGAAACCGTTTCCCCAAAAAACTCGACAACCGAGGGCGCAGGACAATCAAAACAAAACTAACGCTACTTGTAACCACGAAAGTTACACGACACAACCAACAAATCTTAACGTTCACACACAACCACATACAACTGTACTGCAAAACTTCAATAGCATAATGAAGTTCACGAATAATAAACAAACAAAACCCTAGTTCAATTGTCCGCACTACCCGTTCAAATATCAAACTGCGCTTTCTCGACGCTAGAAAAAAAATTCTCTAATCGTGACACTTCAAAATAAACACTCTCCAAAAAAAACCTCGACCATAGAACATCTACTTTTTTATAGATGAGTGCCATCTGTGAGCAGCCTGCAAAAATTTAAATAGCTCAGAAAAGAACCAATGAAATTGTAGAAAATGCAACAGAATAAAAATAACAAAATTTACGGCCTACTTCAGCATAACATGAAAAATGACGTCAACAAATGGCATAACGACGTAGAGTAGTGTAAAAAATTGTAAAAAAATTTAAAAATCAAATTGAAAATTTATTATACCTTAGCATAGTTTTCCATTTCGCAGCTAAAATGAAATGAAATTTTCGCCGGTGAAATTTAATTATGTGATACGCAGTTTAGCTAGTAAAATTAGTGTCTTCCGTATTAGAATACATGGTGTCCCAAAATTAGCAGATGAAACGAAGCCGGGTGATAGAGGAGCTCATTCTCAACAAAAACAGCCAAGTAAAATTGTTTCGAATTGTTGATGGTGCAACACTTTTAGTGTTTTTTAGTAGAATCGTATGCGCGCCCACCTAAAACTTAATTTAAAAAAAAACAAGAGTTCTTTTGTTTAACTTTCTTTTTTAATATGAACTAGAAGAGTGTGCCTTGCCAATCAAATCATTTTTATAAGCTGCATTATCTTCTGTCAAAAAAAAACTTTGGTTTTGTAATTTTTTTTCTATAATGGTATCATTATAGATTCTATAATGGTATCATACACTGGGCTATTTACAGTAGAATGTTTTTCATCAATTGTTTATACAAAGTAAGTCGTGTTTATTAAAAAACGCACTTAACAAAATTTCGAGTTCCAAAATAGATGCTTTGTCAGAAATAAAACAAAATGAACAAAACAATTCTTGTTCATTAATTTTTAATATTAATATTTGGATTTCCTTTGAACTTCCCGGATTTTCCTGGATTTTCCAATTTTCTGTCGGATTTTTTTCAGATTTTGTTCCGGATTTCCGCCAAATTTCTCCCGGATTTTTCGAGTTTCACCCGAATTTCCTAGGATTTCCCCCGGTTTTCCTTCGGATTGTTCTGAATTTTTTGGTTTCCGGATTTCCAAGATTCCGCGGGAAACCCGGTGGAGATCCAGTGGAAATCTGGAGGAAATCCAAATCAGGGGAAAATCCAGGAAATTCGCATAAAATCCGAATAATAATATTTAAAATTAATAAAAAAAAAATATGTTTTTTCATTTTATTTTATTTCTGACAAAGCATCTATTTTGAAACTCGAAATTGTTTTTAAGCCCGTTTTATAATAAACACAACTTACTTTGTGTAAAAAAAATTAAAAAAAAACATTCTATTGTAGCAGCTCAGTATGTGATACGACTTTGAAACCTGCATTAGCGTCGCATATTTTTCTTATAGTGGGACAATCATCTGAAGTACAATATTTCCCGCTGGCGTCACTTAAACATCAACAAAAAATTTTGAGAAACAGAAAAATTTTACAAAACCAAAATTTTTATTTGACAGAAAATAATGCAGCTCATAAAAATGATTATATTGGAAAGGCACACTCTTCTATTTCGTATTAAAAAAAAACAAGTTAAACAAAAGAACTCTTGGTTTTTTTAAATTAATTTTTTGGTGAGCGCGCATGCGATTTTACTAAAAAACACAAAAAGTGGAATTACTTTTGTACCATCAATAATTCGAAAAAACTTTACATGGCTGTTTTTGTTGGAAATGTGCTCCCCTATCACCCAGACTTATTTGATCTGCGAATTTTGGGACACACTGTATAGTTAGATATCTCTGTTTAGCTCTACGTTAAAAGTAAGCTAAACTTTTGAATTATTTTGATTTGTTGTGAAAAAAAAACTCACAATATAAAATATTTTGGCATTAAGTTATAAAAAGATAATATTTCAACCTGAAACTATCTGCGTAAAAAATTTATGGAAATCGACAAATTAATGTTTCATGGAATAATTTATCTGGTTAATTTTGGAGACTAAACGTCAGCTGCATAATAGCCTTTAGTTTTAAAATTTAAAAACATTAAAATAAGAAATACTTTTACTATTTACTGGGAAAAAGAACGAAAATACGAAAAAGCTCCAATGGAAGCTATCACTGTTAGTGCAAAAACTAAAAATCTCCTATGGAACCAGCCACGTCATTGAATTAATTTCGGTCAAAATTCACTAAAATTTCCCAATTTGTGAAAAAAAAACTTAGGTATGGACTTTCATTCTGATCAATCAGTACATCTGGGGGCTACAGAGGGACCGAATTTTTGTTGAAAAAAGGCTTTTGTCAATAATCATTATTTCCTCTCGAATTTTAGGAACTGATCTGGACCAATATTGTTACAAAATAAATGAAGAATCTTTTAGTGCACATCCGTTTTTGTCGGAAATGATAAACTTTTTGAAATAATTGTGAAAATGAAAAATCTCTTACGCAAGCTATCACTTACGGTAAACCGGGTTTAGGCCTCTAATTTTTAGAAAAAAACAAAAGTTTCATCTCAATCATTCAATCCGCCTGTGACGCCACCGTACGAACTTTTGTTGAAACACCGTTTTTTGTCAAAATATTTGTTAAAATTTTACTTTTCAAAATATTTGTAAGTAAACGAAAAAGCTCTAATAATGGCGAAATACTCTGATTTTACAAGCATATTTTATTTGTCAACCATTCTTGATTGTTAACGGCTTCTGTTATTCGGTTTAGTACTAAAGCTTTTATTTCAGATTTAATTTTTATGCAAATTAAATTAAAATTTTTATGCAAATGCAAATTTATACAAGCAAAAACAACAGTTTTTAGTTTTAAGTTGTCGGCTGAGAGAAGACAATGGTAGCTATGTACAAAAAAAAAATTATTTTGTTAAATTTTGTTTTCGAGTTTAATTTGGAATAATTTATATTACAATGAAAATTGCCAACTGTATGAAATACCGTGTAATTGAGTATATTTTAAGTGTTTTTTATGCTACAGACACATTACCAGTTTCGTAACCATGATTTCGGGATCATGATTTCCGAAATGAGAACACAAGATACACTACAATTTCATTTGGCTTCTCATTTGGGTTTAAATAGTAATTGAGTAGGCTTTGATAAAAACGTCAAGATTGACAATTAATTGACTTTTAAATTGTCAAAAATGACTTTTATATTGACAGAACAGAAAAAAAAATTGTTCACGCCAACTAAATATCTCAATAACAAATAGAAAAATCAAAGGAAACTAGATTGGCTTGGTAAACTATTAGTGCCCGGCATCTCCATTTTTGATGTATTCGGCTCAAAAATGCCTCGGGATGAGAAAAAATATCTCATTCCGAAACTATGTATAAATCTTGTTGTAGATCATGGCTAGGCATGACACATTACAATGAAATCATGGTTAAATCGAAACTGAAAGCAGTATAGTCTGAAGGAATCCTTTTCAATTTGTGTGAATATTTGGTAATACTTTGTTGGCATCCAATACTTTGTCGTTAGCATCATAAGTTGACATCCACTTGTGTTTGTCACTTTAAAAATGGCTGCGCAAAACTTTCGTAGTGAATGAATGAGCGATGTCTGGGTAGCACTTTTATAATTTAATGTGTTGTTCTTTAATGTGTAATTGGAGTTTACTCCTTAAGAATCGATTTTCATATAAGGCAGTGAGTCCATTAGTACTCTCAAGGAGATGTGTAAACATGGCGTGTGTATAGTGCATCCGTACACGTACAGTTTATTTTGAAGGAAGAAGGGATCTAATTTTACGAACCATAGTTTTTCATTTGTTTATTATAGTTTAATTTCGACTCTAATACCGTAGACAAACTAGATAAGATATCTAGATTATTAAGTTATTTCTGCCTGTCTGTCTGTACACGATTTTTTCAAAACAGAATTATTAAGTTTTCTTAACTTGATAAATGCAATCTATCCTGATAAATTAGGCACACTCGCAAAAATCGGGTTACTGTCGGTCACCACAATTTGTTTACCACGATTTTTATAATTTTATTTTCAATCTAGATAACTGAAAATCGCGATAAATTTTGTGTCTGTATAAATTTTCTAATTTTCATTGAAAAACTGCACAATGGTCGTTCCATATCTCGTAGTAGATATATTTCGATCTGAGTTCATGTGCAAATCGAATTCGTCTCACAGGAAGTTTATAAGTGGTTCAGCTTTAGGAACAGCACAATTAGTATTAAAATCCCCGCTCATAATCATCGGCTAAAGATGGTAGTCTCCTTGGAGAATTTTTGAAATTCTTTTAGAATATGGAGCAATGACGAAATGTATGAACTTCATTATGTCTTCGACAGATTTTTACAACTACAGAAAGCATCTTATTCCCATTGAGAAGCTGAAGTTCAGCCGTGTATATATTATCAATGGGTTGTGTTGTTACCCTCATATCATTTGTTAGTCCAACGATGATTTCCTTATGCGAGTTGACTGTATAAGTTTAACTTGTATTTTTATTTATTGCTACTCCGGCAGCCCACTAACCATTTATCTTGAACTGAATGCATCATTCAAAATTAATAATATTAACATGCTCGTCTTTGCGTATCCAGATCTCGGGAAGCAAGAAATTTCAGCATCCCTGCGTGACTGTATCAGTTAGGTCGAGGTGATGTGACCTGAGACTCTGGCAGCTCAATGTTAAAAACCAGACGTCATTATTATCTCGTACAAAATTTGCCATTACAACCTGATCTATAGTTAGCGGATTTGTAGTGAGGCGCGATAGCTCATTCTGAAGAAACCCTTTGAGGTCCCATTTTTACGTCCTTAGTAGAAGGCATGATCATCGATAGCCGACGTGATGAACAGTGCTTCGAGACTCGTTACTAGTAATAAAGCAATATACACAAGTTGTGGACTGTGTCTTTTATCGTAAGAGTATATACTGACTATCCCGTTATAGGTACCACCCTGTGATGCATAAATTGTGGTGGCACATGCAGGTACGACTGGAAAATGATTACGCTTAACATTTATTGTCAGATTGTTGTTTCGATTAACAGTTGAGCTTTTTTCTAGAAACGGGCACCAAACATCGGTCGATATTCGTTTTCTGTGCCCATCCAGCTTTAAGCCGCCTCACCTTCTTGCCTTGTGAATTTGTACCGAAATCCATCCAGAGTCGTTTGACATTTTTTACTGTTGACGTTTTCATTGTTCTCGTTTTCCGGTCAGGATGGCTGCATTCGATATACCTCAGACAGCCCATAGTTTCATTCGCCAGTCAATCTGTTACGTCAATATTGGTTTTGAGAAAGTAAGTCCGACCTATGACAAATGGAAGTTCGTATATGGCAAAATATTTGTGTCCACTATACTCATTTCATGGATCTTTTGACGAAATTGCTACTCCTTCAGCCCACTGATCATCTCTCTTGAACTGAACGCGGCATTCAAACGTAGGAATATTAACATACTCGTCATTGCGCAGAGAGGTCTCGGAAAGCAAATGAATTGGTCTTATCTGCGTAACTGCCACCTGAGACTCTGGCAGTTCAATGTTAAAAATGAGACGTCATTATAACCCCATTTAGTAGAAGACATGATCATTGATAGCCGACGTGATGAACAGATCCTAGAGACTCGTTACTCGTGATAAAGCAACATACACAAGTGTTGACTGTGTTTTTAATCGGTAGATTATGTTATATCGTAATTCGTATTTTGTATCGTAATTTTTTTTTTTTTTTTGATTTTTCTGATCGATGGAAATGTTGATGGTTTTTATTTCATTTTTTAAATTAGTTTTTTTGTCTTCCCTATACATATATACATACAAGCAAGCCATGTATAGTACACAATTCTTTTATTGAGTTTGTTGCTTTTTTCGAACGAAGTAGGTACATACGTCATTTCCGTTCGTTTCATTTACAAGTTTACTCTAATACAAAAATATTTGGTAGGCGCGAGCAAAGATGTTTACACATCAAAAATATTAGTAGTAAAATCTATTGAACGAATGACCTCGTTACGTTTTTTGTGCGCAACCTATTCTGCGCAACTTTCATTTTTTATTTAATTTTCGTGTGATTTCTATGTTCGGCGTTGGTTCGTTAGTCAATAACTCGATAAATTGCATAGTAAGCGGAGAAGTATTATTGTTTGCTACCGGAACATTGTTTCTAGATTTACGTAATTACGTAAATTGTAATGTCACTGGATAAAAAAAAAGTAATTGTATTGTGCGTAATACGCTAATCGGTGGTGGAGGTTGGGGGCAGAGGAGCCGGAAGAAAATGCGATCGATCCATCAAATTTAAATCCAATTGTACCGGGTGAAATCTTCAAAGTGACAATTTTAGTGGCAGACGATCGATTCCATATTGGAATTAATGTTGCTCCATTTTGCATCTATCCATTCCATACGACATTGGAAGAGGTGCGTGCCCTCGTCGTCAATAAGGATGTATCGGTTATCACCAACGTTGATCATCGATGAATTTCATCCCATGTCGATGGTGTATTCGATTTTAGTTACGGTTTTCCGAAAGCACTCAAACCCGGTAAAGTGTTTGTGTTGATTGCCGTCCCATTCGGAAATTCGAGTAGTACATTCACTATTCGACTACCGGAAAACGATAATTTACACAAATCAGCATTGTTTTTCAATGTACGATTCAACCAAAGCCTAGTTATTTGCAACGCAACTAATGCTGATGGTGGCTTTGGATTTGAGGAACGTAACGGTGATTTTCCCTTCCAATAAGACAGCCAGTTTAAACTTGCGATCGGTGTTACTTACAGCTCATTTAAAATAGCAGTAATTGGAACCTTTTTAACCGAATTTCATTATCAGTTTCTAAAATCAGAAATTAATTTAGACATTATTTCTGATAGAACATTGGGGACAACGAAATATGATACAACCATTGATGCGATATTTTCAAGATTTTTGAACCACATATCTACCAACGTTCATGTGTCGTATTTCAGTTACCATAAGCCTCTTGCCACAGTAATTAATAACGACAGCACTATTGATCTAATTACTATGTAAAATAGTAATAATAACTTAGATGATAATAAAAATAATTTATCAACCTTCCTAATGATATATTCATGTATAATATTTAAAATCTATTTTTGTAAAATGTTTGATGTATTATACTACTTTACCGTATAGTCATAATAAATAGAAATAGAATAAAAATACTTTATTTAGGTGTTCTCATTGATTCGTTTATTTACCATTTGATATGGTAATAATCTTTATCTTAGACAGGCTTACTAGTCTGTACAGTGCGTATTTAGACAGTCGAGCTGAAGTCGTATACATACGTCGGATAAAGATCCGGGATTTTTCTATCCCATCATTTTAACCAATTACATCACGTAAATTAAACAACAGACACGCCTCTTTTCATACAAAAGAGTTGAAAAAATTGAAAAAAAATCTCGGATGTAAAAATCCCGGATTTCCATCCGACGTATGTATACAGCTTGAAGGAGTAAACTCCAATCGTGCGTCGGAGCTGACACACAGTTTTTTTTTTAGTTCCATAAAACACTCCTAGGGATCGTAGCAATATCATTAAATATGATGCTATGATAGTATTGACTTAGAAGGTATGTGTTGGATTTTATTAGCAAGCAACATTTGTTCATTTTCGCCTGAACGTTTACTCTCATAATTAGTTTATCGTGTTTTTTTTGGAGAAATATTGATTTAACTTTATCACAAGATTTGTTAGTTGGCCAATTATTTCGATATTATGGATACGCTTAAAATAATATTAGGTACGAATATAACTTATCATTAAAATCTAAACCTATAAGTACATTTTTATTTAGTTTAGTCTTCTAACTACCATATTTTCCAAATAAAAATATCCTTATGAATGGTACTAAAATAACAAAACCTTCTATTCCTCCTCTTTAACGAATTTTATTATTTCATCAAATAACGTTTCTGGTGAAAGATTCCGGATTTTATATTCATATAAATTCCAGCAAACTAAAAATAAAACTTAATATGGGGTATACGGACTGTTTGTGATAACAACGAGAAATGAACGCAAAAACATCCGACGCTGTCTATAAAAATACCAAAAAAATTTCGTTCTGTTTTGTTATCAGAAACGAACATTCTTACAATGGAAATAAATACATGTTGCGTTCGATTGTATAAAGAACAAACTAACCTTTTTTGTGCAAAACCTTTGGTATGTCCTTATATTTTATATACATGTAGAATAGATAAAAGAATGCAAATAAATCAGACCAGCAAAAATATATTAAAAACCTTTAAGTTCTTGGTAATGATAATCTCACAAAACTGCTTTAAAATTAAAGGACTCAACCTCAAGTATTAGGAGTATTTGTTATTTGATTTCTGATTTATAACATAATGGATAGACATAACAAAATAATAGTGCTTATACTCAATAAAACAATAAATAATATTTTGTAAGTGTGTTAATTAAAAAATCAATTTAGTACCCTAATAACCAATTGATAAACTTTTGGGCGCTAAGTTTATAATTAATTATAATTTATAATGTGTTGTTCTTCTGTAGTCTGTATTGGCTCTAATTCACAACTCTATAACTATTATTTGTTTTGATTTATTCAACAAATCAATTGAACTTTATGGCAGTATCAGACAGGATGATGAACATTAACGCCTGAATGCTGTTTGCCCTGTATTAAAGTTTGCAAGCTGAATAATTACGTACTTGAATGGTGATGTACTTAATTATACTGCCCTTATTAAACTCCACTATAAAACATTATATACTATAAAAAATGCTGACATAGTGTCTACATTAGTATAATGAACAAATTTAAATTCAGTACTGTACACCGGAAACACCGTAGAAAATGCTCTGTCTAATCTAAATGAATTAACCTAATAAAAATCATTTGCTGAGTCGGCATTTCCCATGACAGTGACTTGTACATATAGTTCTATTAATTATATCTAGAGTAATATTACATTAATGCACAATCAGCTTTCTATCTAGGTCGACCCTAGTTGTTCAGTTGAACACAAGCAAAACGTTGTTCTGCTGAACCTTGCAACTTATGAAATTTTAAGGTGAACCTTTAATTACGCCAAACGTGTGCTATCAAGTCAGATGTCCTTGGAGCTTCATCCGTTTTGTGGGCTAGATATATCTCAAAGGAGGTATTTTTCGATAAAAATCAAACCAATATGGGTGCCTAACCGCACTACCTTTACACCAGCAATAAAAGATGGGATAGAGTTAGTCTTCCATAAATAGTTTCAACAGTTGACTCAATTTTGGTAGTGGTAAATAATTTTGCACAAGATTATTTAGAGGCATGGTCTTACAAATTTTCAAAGTTAATTTGCTTTACCTAAATCGTGGAACTGCAGTCAAAGAAATCCTAGTTAAGATTTTTATAACTAATTTTATAACTAATTTTATTTTAAAACAATTATTGTACAAATGACACGTATTTGGAGCAAAATTGAATCTTTCTAACTTCATTAGCCGTACATAATTTCTTTAAAATGTTTTATCCTTGATACTATATCTCGCTATCTAACAATTCATTTCAGAAACAATTATAGAAATTGGCTGTGAATTCTCCTCCAAGTTTGTCATCCATTTTCATCCCCCAACTTTGTCCCCCAAATGTGTCTCCCAACTTTGTCTACCAACTATGTCCCCCAACTTTGCCCCAAACTTTGTCTCCCAACTTTGTCCCCCAACTTTGTCCCCCAACTTTGTTCCAAACTTTGTCCCCCAACTTTGTCCCACAAACTTTGTCCCCATTTTTGTCCCCCAATTTTGTCCCGTTACTTCGTCACTCAACTTTGTCCCTTAACTTCTCCCCCCACTTTTGTCCCCCAACTTTGTCTTCCAACTTTGTCCCGCAATTTTGTCCCCCCGAATTTGTCCCCCAACTTTGTCCCCAAATTTTGTTCCCTAACTCTGTCCTCCAACTTTGTCCCTTAACTTCGTCATTCAGCTTTGTCCCCCATTTTTGTGCCCCAATTTTGTCCAACAAATTTGTTCCCCAACTTTGTTCCCCAACTTTGTCCCCCAACTATATCTCCTTACTTCGTCACTCAACTTTATCCCCCAACTTTGCCACTAGATTTGTCCCCAAACTTTGTGCCCAAATTTTGTTCCCCAACTTTGTCCACCAGTTTTGTCCCGCACTTTTGTCCTTCAACTTTATCCCCCATTTTTGTCGCCCAATTTTGTCAATCAACTTTGATCTCCAACTTTGTCCCCTAACTTTGTCCCCCAACTTTGTCCCCCAACTTTGTCCTCCAACTTTGTTCCCCAACTTTGTCTACCAACTATGTTCCAAACTTTGTCCCCAAACTTTGTCGCCCAACTTTATCCCCCAACTTTAACCCCTCATTTTGTCAACCACTTTTGTCCCCCCTTTTGTCTCCCCCAACTTTGTTTCCCAACTATGTCCCTCAACTTTTTCCCCCATTTTTCTCCTTCAACTTTATCCCTTAACTTCGTCACTCAACTTTGTTCCCTAATTTTGCCACCCAGTCTTTTCCCCAAAATTTGTTCTCCAACTTTGTCCCTCAACTTTGTCACACAAATTTATAATAAAACATTTAATTGGGGAACAAACCGGCCGTTAGTCATTTTTCTGTGCAACCGGCCATTAATTGAATTAATTAACTAGAACTAGAGATATCTATCGGAAAATATGAATATGGCTAGTAATATAAACTTTAATAAACTATTTGCTACGAGCTCTGTCTCTCATCAAATATGGTAAAATAAAAATGGAAGATTTCTATTGACCGATGAAGAAATCCTTTTAAATGGTGGTTAAATTTTAAGGGCCGACGTTGAATGTGAACCACACCTAAACGTCAAGTTTTTTTCTGCATATTATAAAAATGGGCGTTCAAATCAAAATGCATGGGTCTGTAGGAGATCTTTAAAACACCAGTGCATGCTCGTACAGCTCGTACTGCAGAAAATATTGCTGCTGTTTGCGATAATGTGGCTGAAGAGCCGTCCACCTCAACTCGTTGTCGTGCCCAACAATTGCACCTCTCACGCTCGTCGTTGATGAACATGCATAAAGACTTGCATTTACACGCTTATAAGGTGCAATTGACTCAAGAACTAAAGCCTCTTGACCATTCCAAATGTCATCAATGGTCAGAATGGTGGCAAGAAATGACAATAGTTGATAATCAATCTTCAAAGAAAATCCTCTTCAGTGATGAGGCACATTTTCTCCTCAGTGGATTCGTCAATAACCAGAATTGGCGCATTTGGGCGAATCATAATCCAAAAGTGATTGTCGAAAAAACAATGCACCCACAAAGAGTGACTGTTTGGTGCGGTTTATGGGCTGGCGGCATCATCGGGCCGTATTTTTTCAAAATGAGGCCGGTTAGGCAGTTTCTGTTAATGGTGTACGCTATCGTGAGATGATAACGAACTTTTTATGGCCCAAATT
The DNA here is from genome assembly GCA_932526605.1 of Nephrotoma flavescens. NCBI lineage: Eukaryota > Metazoa > Arthropoda > Insecta > Diptera > Tipulidae > Nephrotoma > Nephrotoma flavescens. Next base: position 155,383,473 of record OW052222.1, on the reverse strand, counting down.
GGAAGAACTGGATGTGGACGATATGTGGTTTCAACAGGATGGTGCCAGTTGATACACAGCTAACGAAACAATGGCTCTTTTGCGCAACAAATTTAATGGCCGTGTTATCTCACGTGGTGGCGATGTCAATTTGCCGCCAAGATCATGTAATTTGACACCGTTGGACTTCTTTCTTTGGGGTTATTTGAAAGAAAAGGTGTACGTCAATAAGCCAGCAACAATATTCAAGAGCTAAAGGATGAGATAATTCGGCACATTAACGGCATAGAACCTCGATTATGCCCAAGCGTCATCGAAAATTTGGACCATCGGGTGGAGGTGTGCCGCCGAGGTCGCAGCTGCCATTTGGCCGATATTTTGTTCCATACATAATTGAACCATACCATATTATCATAATAAAAAGAATTGGCAATAATTTGTGTTTTATTAAAAACTAGCTGAGTTACCCGGCGTTGCACGGGAGGTATATATTTCAAATATCTTGATTGTTATGCAAGAATTCTCTCTTTACATCGCTGTAGTTGCAATCACATATGAAAAGAAAATTATAAGTAGCTGTATTCAGTAACGCGTGCCTCCGTTAATGCATCCAGGCGAACTTTTGTAATGATATTATTGGACATCCTGTTTGTGGGGATAGTTAATTAATTTTGGTTTGGTATTTGTTACCAGTTGCCAAATAATTATACTCCATTTTTACAAACCTTCAACCAGATCAAAGTAAATAATAAAGATATTTTAGTTAATAATTTTTATTATAAAGCCTTTTGATAAACAATATTTTTGGTTTTTCCATTTGGTGTGTAAATAAATAAATTTTTTGGCATTCCCACTCTGGAGCAAGCAACATACAGTTGGCCATGTGAAAAGCATGAATTTTCCAAAATAACACCAGCTATTTTCAATGATTGCCCCTGGGCTTTGTTGATAGTCATTGCAAAAGCAAGGCGTAATGGGAATTGTAGTCGCTTGAATTCAAACGGCAAATCGGTGGGAATCATAGGAATGCGTGGAATTAGCACATCTTCTCCTTTACTTTTACCGGTAATAATCGTTGCTTCAATCACATTCGGCATCAATTTCTTCACACAAAGCCGTGTTCCGTTGCACAATTTCTTTGGATCTAAATTTGGGAGCAGTATTATTGGTGAACTCTCTTTTAAAAATAGTATGTGTGGTGGAATACCAGGTGGCTCCAAAGAATTAAGAAACTATTGGATAATTGACGGATTGATTCACATCAGTAACCGAATTTCATTATTTAATTTATTAACTCCGTCATTTTTGGGACATAAAGATTGTCTTAAATTTAAATTAATAAAATTAATTTGAATAATTAAATCAATTATAGTAGAGGTATGATTTGTGTATAACAATCGCACGCTAGATTTCCTTTTTGGTGTCTAAATTTTTTCGACTAAGGCGCTATTTCGGAACATTTAAATAATTGTATCTATACATACATGTAAAAATGAATTCTTGATCCAGGGCAGACTTCCGGATTGGAACATGTCATTAATTTCATATAACCCCTTTCCTAAAGTCATTCCTTTCAAAAAATCTTAAAAAAATTGAAATTTGATAAAAAATTTGTACCGCAGCCCCTTGACCCCGGGGTCCAACCCCTTCAAAAGTATCATGGTCTTAGTCCTGAACATGCAACATATACATGGTAAAAATTTCATGACGATCGGTAAAGCGGCTAATACGTTATTTCAGAACAATCGAATAATTGTATAACATGTAAAAATGAATTTTTGATCCAGGGGCGGACCCTCCGAATTCGAACATGTCTCTTATTTCATATAACCCCTTTCCAAAACTCATTCTCGTAAAAAAATTTAATTTTTTGAAATAATTTGTACCATGACCCCTAGACCCCGCGGTCCAGCCTCTTTCACAATATCGTAAGATTGGTCCTGAACATGCAACAAACATTTCATGGCGATCGGTTGAGCGACTGAGAAGTCATTTTGGAATAATCAAATATTTGTATCTATATAAGTACATGTACAAATTAATTTTTGATCCAGTGCTGGGCCCCTCGGAGTCGAACATGTCAGTAATTTCATATAACCAGCCCCATAAACTCATTTTCATGGAAAAATTTAAAGAAAGCTAAAATTTTCGAAAAAAATTGTACCGCAGCCAATAGACCCCGGGGTCCAGCCCCTTCCAAAATATCATAAGGTTGGTTCTGGATATGCAACTTGTACATGGTAAAAATTTCATGGCGATCGGTTGAGCGGCTGAGACGCCAATTCGGAACAAACAAACAAACATACAAACAAACAGGAATTCATTTTTATATATATAGATATATGCATAGATGTAAAAATTAATTTTTGATCCTGGGCTGGGCCCCTCGGATTCGAACATGTCAGTAATTTCATATAACCAACCCAGTAAACTCATTTTCGTGGAAAAATTTAAAGAAAATTAAAATTTTTGAAAAAAATTGTACCATGGCCCCTAGACCCCGGGGTCCAGCCCCTTTCACAATATCGTAAGATTGGTCCTGAACTTGCAATATTTGCATGGTAAACATTTCATGGCGGTCGGTGAGCGACTGAGAAGTCATTTTGGAATAATGAAATATTTGTATCTACATATATAATGTCATTTTTACATGTCTACATGTCATTTTTGAATAATCAATTATTTGGATCTATACATGTAAAAGTTAATTTTTGATCCAGTGCTGGGCCCCTCGGATTCGAACATGTCAGTAATTTCATATAACCAGCCTCATAAACTAATTTTCATGGAAAAATTTAAAGAAAGTTAAAATTTTCGAAAAAAATTGTACCGCAGCCCCTAGACCTCGGGGTCCAGCCCCTTCCAAAATATCATAAAGTTGGTTCTGGATATGCAACTTGTACATGGTAAAAATTTCATGACGATCGGTTGAGCGGCTGAGACGCCCATTCGGAACAAACAAACATACAAACAAACAGGAATTCATTTTTATATATGTAGATCAACATCGGCCCTTAAAATTTAACCACCCTTTACATCACCATATTAAAGTAAGAAAGACATCAGCTGACATCTAAGCAATTTGACAATGTTGTTTTTGATTTGACATTTAACTGCACTATTTAACTAATTTATGCGTTTTCTTAATACTATTCCTATTATTTTTAGTTTGGCGAAATTCCAGTAGATGTCAACAAACATTTTTTGGAACTGTGAATTCTCAATTATGGTTTTCAAACGAACAACCTTTGCTGTGAGAGTGATACCGGTTGTTTCGACTAAATTGTCGATTTTTTTAAATTGTTAGTTAATGAGGACCTCTCACTAATAGAAATCTAAAATATTAATATATAATTATACTGACGTTAAATACAAGTAGTTGTCGACGCGATCATGTAAAAATTATTAGATCACAGGTAAATGCCCATTTCTGGTTTCCGTCTGTTATATTGGATCTGTGAACTCAAATCTTTGAGAGATGATTGAGTAGAATTTTTAGAAAATCGCGTTCATTTTTGTCACTAAACTAATCCCCTCAGTAGATATTTTCTAAGTAATATTGCCATAGTGATTATTCTGTGCCATCTCCTGTACTGGCCTATTACACACCACATTCTAATACACTGAAAAAATTGAGCACCCACCCATTCCCATTTGGCCTATTATTAATTTAGATTACAGCTAAGCAGTAAGCCAACAAATTAATGCTTGTGGGGTACTTTATTGCATGGTAAATAGCGAAATAATAGATCATCAAAATCAAAAGTCCATTCGCTCAAATCATCACAATGTCTGACAATTCCCCTATATGTTGAATATAGTAGAAATTTGGATAAATTTAGAAATATTTGTTTATTAGTGATTGGAATTTCCAAGTATAGATAAGATTTTTTTTCTCATTAATTATCACAATTACGACATACATAGTTTACAATCTAATATACATTGTTGGCGTGTCTCGAACGAGCGACTGTGTAGTGTAATGTAGTACGCTTCAAAGTCCGAATATTAAATAATATCGCTCTATTCTTGAAATTCATAGCTAGCTAGAAAAGGTTTTTTATTATTCAAACATCAATGTTTGTGTTTCAATCATAATGACATATTTTATAATTTTAAGCATTTATATCAAAATGTTTTAGCATATTTTATTATTGGAAACAGGATAGACAAATAAGGTTATTGAGCTCCTGCTATGTATACTTGAAATACATATATACACAATACATAATATTGAAATAATGAATTTAAATTGGGTTATACAACAATAAATCTCCGATCGATACATGCTAATCCGAATATATATATTATAACACCTTTTATAATCTAATTTCTTGAACTTGAAGCGAGACTTTCCAAGGCACAATGCAATTGTAATATAAAATACACAAACTATTATCAAATAAGAAGTCCATACGTGGCGTGGGTAAAAATGAAGATAAAATACAAACAATCCAGCTTATGATGCAATTTAAATTTTTATGAAGTTTAAATTGATTTTTTCTTTATTATTTAGTAACAATTGAGCGTATGCAATACATAACAAAACATACACATAGATAGACACACATACACAGTAAAATATGGATTTTAATAATAAAATATAATAAACTGTTATTATAATATTATAAATTTATAACTTTCCCATATGTGAAAGTCGCAGAAAATAAAACAACTTAACAAAATTCAGAAAATTTCGATGGAATATAAACAACACAATGGATTTGCTTGAACATAAAATATATTTTTTGGTACCGAAAGATCCAATAATAATAAAATAAAAGTTCAAAAATAGCGATATAAAAATATTTATGGTATATGTATATTGATTGGAAAAAACCTCGCAACATAAAATATTAAATATTTTGGCTGCTTCGCAAGAAAATTTCCAATTTTGCTTTCGTATACCCGATTGACCGAATATTCCAGACAAAGTCCATTCAAGAGTATTTTCTGTTATCATAAAAAGGCGAACTGAAAAACAATAAACCCTTTTAAGAAGATAGAAAATCAAATAAAATTTGATTTAAATTTCCCGGGTTTCTTTTCCAATGAACATGGTGTAACACTATAGCTGTGCAGCCATTTGGAAAATATAAAGAAAATTATTAAATAGCCCATAGCTATTTGAGACATTTATATTTTTAGTGTTAAACAATTTCCATTATGCTTTTACTTTGTATTTGAAAGTTTAAAAACTTAAAATAAAATTACAGGATAACACGACTTGTGTTGATTAAATATTTAACTTTAGTTTATTAAATATTTAATTAACACAAACCATGTAATCGAATAATAAAATATGCCGATGTGAGATAGCCCATAAATTTACAATTATCCGTATAAAATAAATACGATATGTATATAATTCGGTATTTTAAATATACAGGATGATTTTTTTTTAAATGACAAGCTTTTATCTCGGGAACGATGCTAGATAAGAGAAAATTAGTTATATTAAAATTTGTTATGACCTTGAAACTCGATTCGGAGATATAGAATAAAGTTAGTTTTTTTTAAATCAGAATCTATGCTTTTGAGTGTTTTTTTTGTTAAGCGGTTAAAAGTGTCTCATATTTTCTGCAGTGGTAGGCCAATTAAAATAGGTTTAGTATTTCACTTTTCATCATAAATTAAAATCCATACATGTTAGATCGAATGTTCGTAATCGAAAAGAATTAGAGCCACTTCTTTAACCTTAAATTTACAGGGTAGGCCAAAGTCACGCCTGTTGTTATTTTTTGATGTGTAAACATCTTTACGCGCGCCTCCCAAAATTTTTTGTATTAGAGTAAACTTGTAAATGAAACGAACGGAAATGACGTATACCTACTTCGTTTGAAAAAAAGCAAGAAACTCAACAAAAACAATTTTTACTATACATGGCATGCTTTTATGTATATGTATAATAGTAGGGAAAATGAAAAAAATAATTTAATGAATGAAATAGAAACCATCGACATTTCCATCGATCAGAGAAATCAAAAAAAAAATTACGATACGAAATACGAATTACGATTACGAAATTGCATACTCATACGATTAAAAACACAGTCAACAACTGCTGTATATTGCTTTATCACGAGTGACGAGTCTCTAGGCGCTGTTCATCACGTCGGCTATCAATGATCATGTCTTCTACTGAATGGGGTTATAATGACATCTCGTTTTTAACATTGAACTGCCAGAGTCTCAGGTCACAGTCACGCAGGTATGCTCAATTCATTTGGATTTCGAGACCTGGCTGCGCAATGACGAACTTGTTAATATTCCTACGTTTGAATGCTGTTTTCAGTTCAATAGAGATGGTTAGTGGGCTGCCGGAGTAACAATTCCGTCAAAAGATCCATAAAATGAGCATAGTGGACACAAATAATTTGCCGTACTTTTTCAAAACCAATATTGACGTAACAAATGGACTGGCGAATGGAACTATGGGCTGTCTAAAGTATATCGAATGCATAGGCATCCTAACCAGGACAACGAGAACGATGAAAACGTCGACAGTAAAAAATGTCAAACGACTCTGGATGGATTTCGGTTCAAATTCACAAGTTGGCAAGAAGGTCGGGTGGCTTGAAGCTGGATGGGCGCAGAAAACGAATATCGACCGATGTTTGGTGCCCATTTCTAGAAAAAGCTCAACTATTAATCGAAACAACAATTAATGTTAAGCATAAACAATAATTAATGTAAAGCGTCGTACCTTCATGTGCCATCACAATTCATGCATCACACGGTGGTACCTACAACGAGATAGTCAGTATATACTCTTACGATAAAAGACACAGTTCACAAATTGTGTATATTGCTTTAGCACGAGTAACGAGTCTCGAAGGACTGTTCATCACGTCGGCTATCGATGATCATGTCGTCTACCATGGACGTAAAAATGGGACCTCAATGGGTCTTCTTCAAAATTAGCTATCGCGCCTCACCACAAATCCGCTTTATCCGTTGTAATGGCGAATTTTGTACGAGATAATAATGACGTCTGGTTTTTAACATTGAACTGTCAGAGTCTTAGGTCATACACATCACCTCGACCTAACTGACACAGTCACGCAAGGATGCTCAATTTTCTTGCTTTTCCAGATCTGCGTTCAGTTCAAGAGAGACGGTGAGTGAGCTGCCGGAGTAACAATATATAAAAATTCAAATAGAATACTCATACCATACAGTCACCTAGCATAAAGAAATCATCGTTGGACAAACAATTGGTATGAGCGTAACAACACAACTCATTGATGATATATATACGGCTGAACTTCAATTTCTCAATGGGAATAAGATGCTTTCTGTAGTTGTATTAACCTCGCCGAATAAATCTTTCGAAGACATAATGAAGTTCATACATTTCGTCCTTGCCCCATATCCTAAAGAATTTCAAAAATTCTCCAAGGAGACTATCATCTTTTGCCGGTGATTATGAGCGGGGATTTCAATATTAATGTTGCTGTTCCTCAAGCTGAACCACTTATAAACTTCCTGCGAGACGAATTCGATTTGCACATGAACTCAGATCGAAATATATTTACTACTAGATATGGGACGACCATATTGTGCAGTTTTTCAATGAAAATTTTTAAAGTTAGAGTCGACAGTATATAATATATCTTATTTTAGCTACCAAAATCCAATTGCGCCGATTATACCGAAAGAGTAATAGACCAATTTAACGATAATAAACAAATGAAAAACTCTGGTTAGTAAAATTGCATTCCTTCTTCCTTCAAAGTAAACTGTACCCACGTGCTATACACACGCCATGTTTACACATCTCCTTGAGAGTACTAATGGACTCACTCATTTTTTTCAGATTATGTTTATGGAAACCTGTTACACCAATATGCAAAATTACACGAATGAGTAACGGACGTGGTAGAATTTTACTTTTCCAATGTCTATCCAATTTTACTTACGCAACGAGGCTATCGAAATTATTTCAAGACCAGAAATGCGCCTAACCAAACAGCAATTAATCGTTTAATTGCACGCTTCCGAACACAAAGTATACTTGCCACGAACACGAAGGCCGAAAATAGTGCAGACCCAGGTGAACATGGATGGTGTACGGGACAGTGTTGAAGAATATCCAGAAACATCAACGCGAAGACGTTCTGGACAAATAGGCAGGTCTAGAATATCATTTCGGCGGATATTATCTCAGCATTTACACATGTATCCGCATACAAGGTCCAATTGGCCCAAAAAAAATTACCAGTTGACTATCAGCAACGACTAATTTTAGTAAAACGCTTCCTGGTGCACTGAAAATATCGAGTTTCTTAACAATTTAATTATGAGTGATGAAGCACATTACCATGTGAATACGCAAATTATGCAATTTTGGGCTACTGCAAGCCCTAGAATTGTTCACCAGCTCAAGTGTACAGTATCGTGTGGAGTGACGTCACCAATGGTTATAGAGCCCTACTTCGTTGCGAGTGAAAATGGTAATGCAGTGATGGTGAATGGAGAGTAACAGCACCCAAGGCCCGTGCCACAATTATTCTTCTAAGTGAAATTTTTGATGACCGAATTATGTCAAGAAATTCAGAATTCAATTGGCCAGCACGTTCCCCAGATCTAACTGCGCCTGATTATTTGTTATGGATTAAAATTAGTGGCACATATTCGTAAGCGGTTTTGAATCTTTAAATGGCATCAAGCCGTGATCAACCTCATTTACCAATGTATCGAATAGTATCGGAACAATCTTGAGCCCTCTGCCGTCATCAGACAGCACTATCCGTGAACATTTACAGGAATCGACGGTAAATATAATAATCTATGAGCCAGCATTCGATATACCCGACTATTAATGTTATAACCGATAAATTTACACTTTAAATGACCAAAGACAAAGCACTTCGGCGGAGTTTATTTCAGGTGAATATTTTGTAGCCTACATCCGACATTTTTCGGTTAAACTGTATTGCATAATCAAAAAACATTATCACTGCTTTTATTTCAAAAAACCAACAAGATCAACGCTTGTTAAAAATTTAATCTTCATTGCAAAAATTTAAAAAGCTGAAAAATTGAAAAAGGTACACAGATGTTCACCACATTTCGCGTGGATCTCCCAATTTTAAGGAAAAACTTTAGTATGTACTTTAATTCCGAATCATATTGCCTGAACTGTAGAGGTACTAAATTTTTGGTAAAATAAAGTTTCATTGGACAAAAGTCTTCATTTGTGGTAAAATTGTAAAATAGTATCTTAACAGTATTTGAAACTTAATCTAGGAGTGCATTGGTTTTTTTATAAAAATATCTATTTGCAAAAAACGAAAAAGCTCCAATGGAAGCTTCCACTCCCGGTTGACTGATATCGGCCACAAATCACTAGCATCTGCCAATTTAGAGAAAAACTTAAGAATAAAGTTCCATCCTTATTAATCGATAAGCCTGAGCTGTAAGGAACCAATAATGTTTGTCTACCCGCACCACAAACGCACAACGTCAAGGTCGTTCATGATTGTTTTAACATTGGTTGGATTTGGAGAAGGATGTGGTGGTGATGGTATTTCTGCTTCATATTTGAAAAGTTCTAGAAGTTTGGCAATTCTTCTAAGAATTTTATTTATACAATCATTAAAATTGGCAACTTTTCTAAAAGTGTGAAAAATAACTAGAGTGACGCCTATTTTCAAAGCTCAATCTAGAAATGATGTTTTTTGCTGCAGAGGTATTATGGCATCTACAATACTAACATGGTTTTATAACTAAAAGATCAGTATCGACCAATCTTATAGATTTTACCAGCTCTTCTATTAAAGGAGTTAAGTAGCATAAACAAGTTGATGTAATATACACCGACTTTCAAAAGCTTTCGACTCCTTTAGCCATTTCAAAATTTTAGAACACTTTCTAGAGCGAGTGCATTAGTGCATTGCTAGAGCGAGCTCTATGCTCGGTTTTACCAAGCGTTGCGGATGGGTGACATTTTTGCTTTGAAGACAATTAAGTTCTTATACTGCGCTTACGTTATATCTCAGCTGGATATGCTGTAGAGTGCGATGCTATGAAGAACATATGATATGTGAGGAACTGGATTGCGTTGCGTGAGTTTAACAGGAATATACTCATTTTTGAGAAAAATTTACAAGATATATAAGGCTTATAAATCTTTTTTATGATTCAATCTCAGCAATCTGTTCTGGCGCCGAAGCACTCCCTACTTTTTCGCAGTTCGCTTGCTCCCGTCCTACCTTACGCAGTTACAATCCAAATTAAAACGGGCAACAAACAGGACGGGACGAGCGAAACATTTTGGATTTGGTGAGAGAAGAACCAATAATAAGCGCTCCAAAACTAGCTTCAGAAATAAAGAAAATATTAACATTTCATTCCCAAAATATTTCAAGGGTTTTGTGGAAACATGGAAGCCATTAATTTCGAATGACAATTCCAAAAAAAAAATTGAATTTGCAAAAAATTTAAAAGAAACGACTTTAACTTATGGCAGATGGTTCTTTTTACGCATGAAAGTAAATTCAACATTTTCGGTAGCCGACATAAGAGGTAAAATTTAAAAAAATCCTCCTACAGCGCTGGAGACAAAACACATCATCCCAACTATTAAACATGATGGTGGTTCAGTTATGGTATGGGGTTCAATGTCGACGAGTGGGGTAGGTAAGTTTGTTTTTATAAAAGGAAATGTATATTGCAGGAAATACTTAGGTATTCTAAAGGACGTGGAACAATTGGGGCTCGGGCCATCATGAATCTTCCAGCAAGACAACGATCCTAAGCGCAAAGCACACGTTGTGAAACAATGGATTCTGAATAACGTTCCAAACCAGATACATTCATTACCCCAATCGCTCGATTGCAACCCCAATGGACATTTATGGGATCACCTGGAACGTAAAATTAGAAAAAACTGGATTACCACCAAAAAAATGATGAAAGAAACAATAATGATCGTTTGGGATAAAATTTCACCATAAGGTACCAAGAAGTTGTACAATCAATGCCTACAAGACTGAAGGAGTTTATAAAAAATAAAGGAGGACCAAAATAGGCCCTATTAGTGTATGATCATTTCGTTTGCAAAAAGTTCGTGATTCTTTTTATTACAAACGAGGAAATGAATTTTTATTTTGTATTTTTGGGTTTGTTAATTTGTAAAATAATGTAATCTAATAAAAAACTGTAAAATTAGTTCTAAAATCCTTATATTTTGTAAATTTTTCTCAAAAATGATCACTTTCGTTAAATATTATGCAAGAATAAATGAAAAGTTGATAAAATCTATCCGCAAGGCGAAAAAGGAATGTTGAAAGGACTTTGTGTTAGAAATGATGTCAACAAAGAATGTATGGAATATGTTTAACAAGTAGGAAGAAAATATTGTAAAAATTCAAATTTGGTAGCGATATATGTGATAATTTTAAATGTCGAAAATAACCTATACAGTAGCGTGAATATCCTGATAATTTGTTTAATCCAGTTAATCCTTTATTCTTGTTAACCTCCAAAATTGCGTATATCTAATTTGTTTTAAACTTTATTTTAAAATAGCTGATTTACTTCCTTTTAATAAAAGAGATAGGATGATAAACGAACTGTACCAATTGCGAACAGAATGAATGGTTTTTTTAATGTAATGATGAAATGGTTATGATTAAGAGGGGGGGCTTTAAACCAGTGTACGAATTTTATATTCGAATTGTCAGAAATTTTATTTTTCAATGGCCATTCAATGGATTTTTCCACACAGAAATATCTTTGGAAATGAAAGGGTCGCTGCTTTTACAAACGTACTCCGAAAGATTCGTGTGACTGTGTGGAATAAATGAAAGACTAAATATGAGGCCTTGATTAGAATAAAACTAAATAATTATCATAAATTGTGTGAAAAGCGGGCTCAACAATGTACAGCGAAGCCATCAATTTGACTTGAAAATGCCACTTCTTGCCAATGATCTACATAGATTATGCCAATCTATTGGTTGGGGTGGGTTCAGTTATAACATAAACTTTTGATTGCGTTTTCTGGCGTACAAACAGTGTGTCAATGTTCGATTACAGAATGAGATCAGAAGTTCAAAGAACAAAGTTAAATTACATCACACTTTTAATTTTAATAATTTCTTGTATATATAATAGCGCACTTTTCAACTGGAAAACCCATTAAACAATAAAATTATTATGTTACATAGCTGAAAATATAGCAAACTTTTATTGAAATCTTACAATTTGCAATCTTAATTTTTTATATATTGTACAAAAATAAAACGGATATTTTTGTTGATTTTGCCAACAACAACAAACGACAAGTATAACATGAGACGATGACTATAAAAAACCCATATATTTTATCGTTTTGTTCGGTTATCAGAAGGAAAAATATTTTTGTTCCATAAACTTGACCTTCTTACAATGGAAAATATAACATGTTGCGTTCGATTGAACATAAAAAAAAATTATATCCCTTATTTTTGTGTAACTTTTCATGTCCTTATACGAGTATTATTTTATTATACAAACGAGTATATTCCGTATAGTGGAAAATGAAAACAAATCATTTTACTCAAAAAGCTAAATTTATTAGAAGCATTCGAGTCAGATTAAAATCTGTTCTGTGCAATAAAATCTACTTAAGGAAAAATATTGAGATGGTACTCAGTTTTTTGCTTGTACAGTAGAATTCGCTTATAATGAACGGTCAAAGGACCAAAATTTTTGTTCATTATAAACGTATGTTCATTATAACCAAATATTTGGTTAAATGAACAGTACCGTATTGTACATACATACGTAATAAGAATATAGTTCCAATATTTTGTGTACATTGTGAACTACACATCGTATTAAACTTTTATGAAAAGGATTATAAGCCTAGGTGAACGGTTTTTTGTTTAAATTGGAATACGGATTGTCGATACGATACGCTTGTCGAATAAATTCACAAATATAAACAATTCGGTTGGATTAGTTGGGGTGACCTATCTATGGGGAAGGAAAGTCTAATTTAACCCAGCGTGAAAAATAAATCAATTACTAAAACTTTGCTAATTTTTGACATACAGCGTATTCACACAGTTTTTAAATTAATTTGAAAACATATACATTAAAATAATTCATTTAAACTTGAAATAAAAAAGTTTAATATCTTTCAAAATGCTGAACGTTATTTAATTAAATCACACACAGCTTTATGTAGTCCAAGCGAGAAAATTTTAAATTACAGCTTAGACCTACAAACCGCTTTCAGTTATTTGTATATTAAATGCTTGTGGAGGCATAAAATAGACATTGATATTGGGTAGAAAAATATTTTTAGCCGAATCAGCATCTGCAATTTGTAATAAAATTCTTTGGTAATTTTCGTGTTATTTTTATGTTCAATTTTTCACCGTAAATATTTTTTTACACTGCAGAGTTTTGATTAATTTTTAAAAGTCTAAGCAAATTTTTAAAAGCTGGTGAAGAAGCTCACACGTCACATTTATTGTCGCAAGTTGTTAAGAATAGTGAAATGTCGGCTTACGCGAAAGCCGTATTTGGTCATGTTTTTATAAAATTGTTTCCAAAAGTTGCATAAAACTTTTTTACATGAGCAAAATAGGCAAACGTAGGGAAAATTGAATCTAATAGGTTTTGATTCTCAATTATTTCTGGAGGAATTTGAATGGTGATCACGTACTGTAGAACATTTTTGCAATCCAACCCCTCAGCATATGTCTTAAGAACCATTGGTTTATTTAAGGCTTTTTCATCAGTAGAAGATAAACGCATAGGGAACGGATGTATCGGGTAGTGGCATTTTAATTTGTGTGTTCATTTATGTCCGAGGCGCATGGACCTTGAAATAACTCTCTCATGGTGTGCTTTTGGCGTGCGAGTTTCACAGTATGCCCAGCAAGATCAGATTCTCAATCTAATCCAGCACGCCCAAGAATTTTAGAGAGCTAAGAGGCGGAATAAAGTCTCTCGAGGTAAAAGCTTATGGTAAAGCATCTGCTGATTTGTTAAACGGGGCAACAGTGGACGCGTTAATCAGTGTTGCCAAATACGATCATCTGAAATTTCACTTGTGAACCAATATTAGAGGTAAAACCATGAATGAGGTTTTTGCGTGGGTTTTAAAAATGAGGCGGCCCGAGCAAGTTTATAGCAACTGCTTCTGTAAAGTTATGCAAGCAAAACTCAAATGACATCACGAAAATAATGACATTAATAAAACTTCGATGGGGTGTTTTCGTCCTGATCCAGAACACATTGATGATATTATCTGTAATAACTTGCTAACAACGACAGGTGAGTCTTAGTGACGAATAAGGAAAAATTGATGTTGTGCAACATAGAATCGACACACGAAACGCTACTCCGTTCGGCAAGCCCTAAGACGATTACCACTTCTGAAACACCAAGATGACCGAACTTACTGAGAATGGAAAAACAACAGAACGGCTGGTAACGTTTTTGTCTAGGAAAATTAAGGCACAATAAAAATTTGTGTTGGTTGTCGGGAATTAAAGGAAGTAACGAAGAAGGACAGTTTTCCAGAATTTTCAGTATATTGGATCTACAGCGTATAGTGGCAAGTGTAGAAATGCACCCTGATGATATAGCGAAGACGTCGCTTTTCGCAGAAAACGGTCTTTATCGATTTTCAGCAATGCCATAATGGAGCAAATTCTTCTTATTTGAAAAACAGATCTGGTTAACCTATAGGTGATATCATTTTACTACGCACGATAGCAATGGTTTGCGTATCCGAAAGCAGAGGCTTTATCATTTCTTTTTTTTTCTTTATCATCACATTATTACATTATAATTACAGATTTACAAGATTATTCCGGTTGTCGAAAGAAGGATTTTGTTTCCTTTTGGACAATATTTCGAATAAACTCCAGAGAAGGGTTGTGCGCAGTGTTTCGCCTATCATTAAATTAACAGCAACTCTCCATTTTTTGCAGAGGGTAGTTACCAGCAAGCTATCGATTGTGATGTTAACGTTTGCAGTCATACTGTTTCAACAATTCTTAACGAAACGATAAATGTATTGGAAGAAGAGCTTTGTGCTAACCTCATCCCCTTCAAACAATCTGAAGAAGAAAACAAAAAGAAAAGATGCATTGCTACACTAATTTTGGAATACCGGGCGTCATAAGCTACATAAGTTTTTTTAAACAATATTAGGTAAAATTTAGATATATTTACTATTCTTTGTTTTTAATAGTGATCACAAATTAAATATTTTAGCAGTAAAGGCAAAGTATGGTAGTTTATGTCATGATGCGTCAAGTATGATAGTTTATGTCATGACCATACAAGTCGATGAGCCAAGAAAAGAAATACTTGGAGAATTTAAAATTTAGTCGTGGAGAAAAGTAGTGGCCTCTAGGTAAAAATATTGATATCTATAAAAGAATATTAAATTTAATATTTCTAATTTTTAGGCGATTCCGGATATCCATTAGAGCCTTGGCTCATATAAGCCAGGAAATACTGTCAAAATAATAAATGTTTGTACCATGCTGCATAATGTATGAATAAAATATAAATTAAATTTTGAAAAAGATAAAATAATCGATGAAGATAATTTTACTGTGGATTTATTTTTTAATGCACCTACTCTAGTAATATTAAAAGAGAAGGAAATATTGTAAGAGATGAAATAAAAATGCAATTATAATTTAAAATAAAACTACTTTAATTATACCGGGTGTTTCTTTTAAACTGAGACGATCAAGTATCTCGAAAAATAGCCACTCTACTGAAAAAATGTCCATAATCAAAATTTAATCATACCGCGGAGGAAATACATTAGTGCAAAAAAATATTCCCCCACCCTCCGCTTTATAGGTGGGGCGGGGGTAACTTTTAAACTAAGAGAGGAGCAATATTCTTTATTGCAGATACGGATTCTATGACTAAAAGTACGTATGATTTGAATGAAATATTTTGTTCGGTTTATGATAGAAGGCGTTGTAATCGACGAAATTCAATTTTTTCAATTTCTTCTTCTTAGAACACACGCAGTCGATTCTGCAATACGTTTGAAATAAAAAACATCACGTTTTCATTGGAAGTACTCGAAATTTGTCATCAAACAATTTATTCAGTTTTGTAAATCACATTTAACGTTTGTGTTATTTCTTATTTTCATGTTTTTCGTAATTGCAAAATAAACGATAAAATACTTTAGAATGGAGCGTTTAACTTTGCCAGAGAAAATTGAAATGGTTCTGGTTTATGGAGAAGCTGGCAGAAATCTTGAAAATGCTGTTGCTATTTACGCTCAACGTTTTCCGGATAGGATTCGTTCACGTGCTTCATTTGGCCGTACTATCAAACAATTTATTACTGATGGAAATGTTCAACCGAAAAAGAGGACCCGTAGAGCAACAGTCACTGGAGAAAACAATGAAATTGTTGTATTGGCAGCAGTGGCTCATAATCCTCATGTTAGTACACGAGAAATAGTTCGCGATTCCGGATTGTCCCTCACCAGTGTTTAGAGAATTTTAAAACGGCATAAGTATCATCCATATCATGTGTCTTTACACCAAGATCTTCATGGCGCTGATTTCCAAAATCGGGTAACTTTTTGTCAATGGGCACGTGAACAAATACAACAAAACCCCAATTTTTTTCGTTGAATAATGTTTTCTGACGAATTGTCTTTTACAAACCATGGAACGGTTAATCGACACAACATGCATTATTTTAGTGTTACAAATCCGCACTGGCTTCGTCAAGTTGAACATCAGCGTCCTTGGACTGTCAACGTGTGGTGTGGAATAATAGGCAACAAACTCATAGGCCCCCACATTATTGAAGGCTACTTGAATGGTCAAATGTACCGAGACATTTTGGAAAATGAACTGCCAATATTACTTGAAAATTTGAACTTAGAAGTGAGACGGAACATGTGGTTTCAACAAGATGGTTGTCCTGCACACTATTCGGTGGTGGCACGTGAAATACTTGATCGTGATTTCAACGGTCGCTGGATCGGTTGAGCTGGTCTGATAAATTGGCCCGCCAGATCACCAGATCTTACTTCGCCAGATTTCTTTTTGTGAGGCTATCTTAAAGACAAAGTTTACAAACAAGAACCAACAACACGTGAGAACATGATTGAGCGAATCAGAAATGCGTGTGCTGAAATTCAACCAAACACACTTCTCAGTTGTGTACAATCATTGGAAATGCGTATTAATAAGTGCATTGAAGTCGCAGGTCATCATTTTGAACACTTATTTTAAGCTAAAATTATTTTATTCACATGCCATTTACATTAACAAATTGTTTTGATGATGAATTTCGAGTATTTCCAATGAAAACGTGATGTTTTTTATTTCAAACGTATTGCAGAATCGACTGCGTGTGTTCTAAGAAGAAGAAATTGAAAAAATTGAATTTCGTTGATTACAACGCCATCTATCATAAACCGAACAAAATATTTCATTCAAATCATACGTACTTTTAGTCATAGAATCCGTACCTGCAATAAAAAATATGGCTACCTATCTTAGTTTAAAAGTTACCCCCGCCCCACCTACAAAGCGGCGGGGGTGGGGTACTATTTTTTTGCACTAATGTATTTCCCCCGCGGTATGATTAAATTTTGATTATGGACATTTTTTCCGTAGAGTGGCTATTTTTCGAGATATTTGATCGTCTCAGTTTAAAAGAAACACCTGGTATATATAAGTTTGAACACTTGAGTTCAGGTAATTTTTTCATCGCTACTTTGAACCAGACTTCTTTTTAAAATTATAATCTAACTAGCGGACCCAACCAACCTGGCTATAAGCGGGTTCAGCAAAACTATACTAAGTGACATTTTACATTGAGTTAGACATTTCAATCTTTTCGTTTCGTCATTGTATGATTTGCTGTTGCTCAAAGTAAAATAAAGAATAAGTGCAATTTATCGTTATTGTGCGCCGTTCAATTTGCGTGTCACAGCAGGACATTATTTGGTGCTTATGCAAAAAATACAAATAAAAAATAAAAAAATTCTAGAACAAGATTACAGTGCCACCTACCGGGTTCTATTGTGAATCTAAACTGTCCAGGGATCCAATCAAGCACACACACAACATTTCAATAAAATCGGTTCAGCCGTTTAGGAGGAGTTTAATTACAAAAAATTGTACAAAAGAATTATATCTATAAAGATGGTGGAGTGGTAGGGGTGGTAAAATTTTATGGTTATATGTTCTGATATGTGAAAAACACAAAAAAAAAATTCAAAAATATTTCGTCAAAAAACAAAATTTCTAGAAGCCGATTGCAGTGCGACCTACCAATTGTGAATCTAAACCATTGAGGGAGAAACTCAAATACACACACAAAATTTCATTAAAATCGGTCCAGCCGCTTAGGAGGAGTACAGTTACATACACACGTACAGAAAATTTTGGGGTGGTGAAATTTTGGGGTTATATGTTCTGATACGTAAATAATACAAAAAAAAAATAAAACAAATACATACTTCGTTAAAAAACAAAACACTTTCCTAAACCCCGATTATAGTGCCACCTACCGGGTCCAATTGTGAATCTAAACCATCCAGGGACCCACTCAAATACACACACACACACACACACACACACACACACACACACACACACACACACACACACACACACACACACACACACACACACACACACACACACACACACACACACACACACACACACACACACACACACACACACACACACACACACACACACACACACACACACACACACACACACACACACATACGAAATTTCATTAAAATCGGTTAAGTCGTTTAGGCGGAGCTCAATTACATTCACACGTACAGACAATTTTTGGGTGGTGGGGTGGTAAAATTTTGGGGTTTTATGTTCTGATATACGAAAAATACAAAAAAAATCCTAGAACCCGATTACAGTGCCACCTACTAATTGTGAATCTAAACTATCCAGGGATCTACTCAAACACACACACAAAATTTCATTAAAATCGGTTCAGCCGTTTAGGAGGACAACAATTACATACAGGTACAGGAAATTTTGTGGTGGTGGGGGTGGTGAAATTTTGTATGATCTGATATGTGAAAAACATAAAAAAAATATAAAAAAAATATTTCGTCAAAAACAAAAAAAAATCCTAGAATGCGATTGCAGTGCCACTAATCGGGTCCAATTGTAAATCTTAAACCATCATGGGACCCACACAAAAATTTCATTAAAATCGTTCCAGCCGTTTGAGGAGTTCAATTACATACAGACGACGTACAGAAGAATTATATACAGGGTTTTCCAATAAGGTATAAATTAAATTTCGATTCATAAAATATTTGGTCTAGTTAAACTTCTGCAATTTTTATAATTCCAATTGTTTAATTTTTATGCAGTTCCTCTGCCCGTTCATTTTCTCGCCGTTTAAATTTTAAGGTTTCGGTTACTTCTTTTTCTTTCAACTTCCGAATAAACATTAATTCTTTTCTTACATCTTTTAAAATCTTTAATTTTTCTTTGCAGAAAATTTTGAAGCTCTCGTTAAATTCGCTTTGGCGTTCTACTTGTTTTACTAACAAGCTATTTGATGTGTTTTGCTTTCTATTCGGAGGATTCCACTGAAATAACACCGTTTTAGCATTATCAATTTCGTGTGAAGTTACAGGAGCAGTTTCCATTGCAGAGTTAAATGTAGTAATATTTTTTTCTATGCCATCAATATTTTCTTCTAAATTTGGGATGGTAGTAACTATGGTATTTTTTACTTCGGATGGAGATATATGGCTGGAACCTTGATTTGGATTCCACAACTGGTACCAGAATTTACACCAAGTGCGTTGGTTTTTAGTTTACATATCCCAATAATCCCGTGGCGAGCTGCAGCTATCGGGGGGTCACAGGTGGTGGATCGTGAACGGCCTATCGATAGGTAGGTTAGCGGTGAATTAAATAAGCCGTCCCCAACCGCAGCTCTGCTGGAAGGAGAGTCTCAGAGAACGGGGGAGTGGTTAACCTCTGTTCACTAAATTCTGAGTGCCTATGATACCCAGTAGGGAAAGGCGAACTGATTGCGCCATAAAACCATCGACCACAACCACGGTGAACTGAGCGTCACGCCTCCTTGCGCTTCCGGGCTTCCAGGTAGTGAATGGGGAACCCTATAAACGGGTATCCCATGAATGAAGTGGGTCCCATTTGTTTGGGATATCCATATGAATGGTGAATGAGTGAGTGAATGTGGGAGGAGGTCGGGGCGCGGCGGACGGGGTGCTCGGTAAGCCAATGGGCTGGATTAAGGTGTTACGCGACCCGTGCTGATGATCGACTAGACTGGGGGCCCATTTAACAAAGCCCAGTCGTGAACGGAGCCCTCTGGATACCTGGCGACCTCCAGTTGTATTTAGCCTTACCTGCGTATACGGATCTCTGCGCAGGTGGACGTATTTCTCCGATACTCGTGGGAATAAATGGAAGATTTAAAAAAAAATAATAAAAACAAGGGGACCGGTACCCACCAAAAACCGGAAAGTACTATAGAGGGGAGTAACTCTAACCAGAAAGGTGCGGTTCCCTCATCTGAGGCAGGGGCAAGCAACACCATGGCATCGAAGCCAGGTGAAAGCGGAACCGCCAAACAGAAGAGTGGGGGACCGAAAGAGATCCCCCCAGCAAAGCGACGGTACAGAGAGAGACGGTCGGCGTTTAGAATTCTGGAGAAACTGGCTGCGACCCCTGAGGGGCAGCTTACAGTTGCGCAGAAGGAATCTGTAGCATGGGCTAAGAAAACTGTCGGCTGCAATAGCTCGGAGAGGGTCCTTGTGTCTAAAAGACAGAGGTCCCAGGATGAGCTTGAAGCAGAAGGCAGTAAGCGGGCCAAAGTGCAAGCAGACATGACGTCGGGGGCTCCTAAGGAGCAGAAACTGAAATTATTCAGTGAAACCCTGAAGGAGCACGTGCTGGTGCTAGCCGTCATTGACAAAGGTCAGAAAGATGGGAGCATCACATCGGAAAAGTGGAGGATAGTGTATAATGCACTAAATTCCATTTTCTTGAGGATCCTGAGAGAAAATCCGGGATCCCCCCCGTCCTGCAGAGATGCGGGATGGCACCAAGGGCGCGTTAAGCTAACTGCGTGCTCGGACCAGAGATCGGTCGATCTCTATAAAAGGGCAGTGGCCGAGGTAGGCGAGGTGTGGCCGGGCGCGAGGCTTGAAGCAGTCAGCAGAGGGGAAATCCCGAGCAGGCCGAGGGCACGCGTCTGGTTACCAACTGAGCCGGATAAGCCAGAGGAGATCATTGAGATTATCCGGGCCAGTAATCCCGATCTTCCAACGGAAGGATGGAGGATTGTGAAGCAGGAGGAGGCCAGGGGGGGCTTTAGATTGGCAATCATGCTGATCAATAAGGAATCCTTGGCTTCCCTTGCTAGATCTAAGGGAGTGATCAACTTCGGTTTCGGATCGATCACTCTTAAAGTTTATAAGAAAGACGAGGTCGATAAGGGCGCGGAAGACCAGCCTGGGGGCGACGGCGAACGGACCCGACAGGAAATGGTCAAGCGGACTGAGGACGACCAGGGTAGCCGTTCCGATATTTCGGACGAAGGGAAGTTGGTGATGGGAGGCAGCCTCCTCTCTCTGGAGCCTGATGGGGACATCCTGTCAGGCTCTCGACGAGAGGAAGACAGCGTCCGGAACAATGAGGTAAATTGCACTATCCTGATGCAGGGAGTGCAGGAAGAGGTGAGTAAGGTCCATTACAATGATTAGCATTGTACAAATAAACCTACATCACACGAAGGCTGCCTCGGCAGCTCTCGTGCTCAGACTGACTATGTCAGATGAGGACTTGGTGTTAATCCAAGAACCTTGGATTAACAATAACAGGATCTGTGGCCTCAGAATGAAAGGGTATAAAGTATTATACTCAAGCAATTCTGAAAAGATCAGATCGTGTATCTTAGCGAAAAATAATTTGAATATTTTTCTTCTTCCACAATTTAGTAGCGGGGACGTTACAGCGGTGAGCGCTGAGGTAGGCTGTGAAAAACTATGGCTAGCCTCAGCCTATATGGATCGTGAAAAGGAGGTTCCACCGGATAATCTGGGGGAACTGATCCGGGAAGCAGGTCTGAAAAAGGTAGGTGTGATACTTGGATGTGATGCAAACGCGCATCACACAATCTGGGGAAGCACAGACATTAACGAAAGAGGTGAGTTATTTTTTGATTACTTATTAAATACTAACCTCGTAGTTTGCAATATTGGGTGTGAACCAACATTCATTGTTAGAAATCGACAGGAGGTTCTAGATGTAACCTGTGCGTCAGAAACAATTTTTGATATGATCAGTGGGTGGAGAGTGGCGAAGGAGCACTCATTCTCTGATCACCGATATATTACATATAACCTCAACATCAAACCTGTTGCCCGGAAAGCCTTTAGGAATCCCAGAAGGACAAACTGGAACAAATATGGGGAGGTGTTGAAGGAACTATTGCCGCTGGAGGTTCCTGGACTTCCGGCGACAGTAGAGGAATTAGATGACATGGTTGATATGGTCACAAAAGCATGCAATCTGTCATTTAACGCTGCGTGTCCCCTGATAAAACCTAGGGGCAGGCAGAAACCGACATGGTGAACCACGGAGTTGGGAACCTATCGGAGAGTGTGTAGGACAGCCTTTAATAAGGCTAAGAACACCAGGGAAAATCGGGATTGGGATTCCTATAAGGAAGACCTGAGAAAATACAAAAAGGAGTTGAGGAAGGCACAAAGGGGGTCTTGGAGACTCTTCTGTTGTAGAATGGAGGAAGTCTCTGAGACTTCTCGCCTTAGGAAAATTCTATCTACCAACCCAACCAGTCCTAGTTACTTAATTAGGCCGGACGGGTTATGGACAGCTTCAAGTGCGGAATCATTGGAGCTTCTCATTGAGACCCATTTTCCGGGAAGCATTGATGACTTGATGGAGCCTGAAGCTCATCGAGGAACACCTTCGCGGACATCGTGGACAGGAAACGAATCCTGTGGGCGCTGAACGGTTTTAAGCCTTATAAATCGGCGGGCCCGGATCGAATTATACCAGCAGAGATCCAAAGAAACTCTGCAGTTATCCTCCCCTGGCTGGAGGTTATCTACAGAGGATGTCTGCAATTGGTCTATATTCCCAGGAAATGGACGGAGGTCAGAGTGGTTTTTATCCCGAAATCGGGAAAAAGCTCACAGGCTTATCCAAAGGACCTGAGGCCTATAACTCTATCATCCTTTATGTTGAAAACCTTGGAAAGATTGATAGACGTACTTATTCGAACAAAAGTTGAGCCAAGGAATTGGGCAATGTCGCAGCATGCGTACTGTAAGGGAAAGTCGGTGGACACAGCTCTGCACGATCTAGTACGCATGATTGAGAAGTCAATTTACTCGCAAGAGTATTGTATGGTAGCATTTCTCGACATTGAGGGTGCCTTTAATAATGTAAAAACGGAGGCGATCATGGAAGGATTGTCATTTCTGAAGGTGGATTATCCTATAAGTAGGTTGATAAATCAGATGCTGGTAAGAGGGATTATTATCTCGGAACTGGGAGAGTCAACCATTAGAAGGCGGGTGGTTAGAGGAACTCCGCAGGGAGGAGTAATGTCCCCCTTTCTTTGGAGTGCAGTGGTGAATGGATTGCTGTTGGAACTGGAGAAAGAGGGTATAGGGGTTGTAGCGTATGCAGATGATGTAGCAATAGCTGTCTCAGGCAAATATCTGGATACGATTAGGGATGTTATGCAGAATGCACTCCTGATCGTTACGAAATGGGCCAGCAAATGTGGATTAGGGATCAACCCCTCCAAGACAGAGCTGGTACTATTTACTAAGAAATATAAAATTCCGGTAGTTAGCCCTCCTACCGTGAACGGCATTAGACTGGCTTTTGCTGACAGAGCGAGATTTTTGGGCATAATCTTGGACAGTAAGCTCAGCTGGAAGCCTAACATTGTAGAAAGGGTGAATAAGGCTAATGTAGCCATTTACTCGTGTAGAAACGCCATAGGGAAGAAATGGGGTTTGAAACAAGAGCTGGTACACTGGCTCTATACCGCAGTGGTAAGGCCTGTGCTGATGTACGGGGTGGGCGTGTGGTGGCCAGCTCTGGAAAAGGTAACCTATATAAGGATGTTGGAGAAGGTGCAAAGAACGGCCTGTATGCTTATAAGCGGGGCGCTTAGGACAACACCTACACGCACTTTAGAGGTTATGTTCCATCTTATTCCAATCGAATTTTTTGGTAAGCAGATGGCAGCCAATGTGGCTACAAGGCTCTCGGCTGTCTCTCAGTGGAAGTGTCTTCAGGCGGGACACTCGACGATAGTTAGATCACTAGGGGAAGAACTGGTGAATCTAGATTATATTAAACCAACGTTGTACTTCGATATAGGTTTCCGGATCATCTGTCCTTCTAGGGAATCCTGGAGGAACGGATCAATAATGGAAAACGAGGCACTGCAATTTTTCACGGACGGCTCTAAGCTAGACGGCAAAGTAGGAGCCGGAGTCTTCTGTGAGAAGCTTAATGTTAATATTTCTGTTCGTCTCCCTGACTACTGCAGCGTGTACCAGGCTGAAGTGGTGGCGATAGGGGAAGTCGTGACATGGTTGAAGCATAACGTGGTATCTGTTAGGGATATCGCGATTTATGTGGACAGTCAAGCGGCACTCAGGTCACTAGAGGCGGTTTCTCTGAAGTCACGGGTGGCGCTGGATTGCCGATCATCTCTTAATGAGATGAGCGAGTATTTCAGTATCCAGATAATCTGGGTCCCTGGTCACTCGGACGTCACGGGAAACTGCAGGGCAGACGAACTAGCTAGTTACGGTACGACTCTCCAGATGCAACCGGAAAGGGCAGGTCTGGGGAGGCCTATAGCAGCGCTTAAATTGACGCTCAGTAAAAAGGCAATCGCCTTGACAGATGAGAGGTGGACCAACACTCTCACGTGGAGGGTAGCAAAACAGGTTTGGCCAAAACTGGACCTGCGGCGCTCCAAGGCACTTATATCCCTGGGAAAACGAGATTTAGGATTGGTCGTAGGGATACTGACAGGACACTGCCTTTTTGGGGAACATGCGAGAAGGCTGGGTCTAGAGACGAATGACTTTGGTAGAAGTTGTATGGACGAAGAGGAGGAAGAGACGTTAGTTCACTTCCTATGCTCGTGTCCAGCACTATCCTACAAAAGACATAGGTACTTGGGTGTGTACAACATGGACAGCCTTTCTGAACTCGCGGACTTTGGGGTGCGAGATATTTTACGCTACATCAGTAGCTCTGGTTGGTTTCAGCGGGAGTAAGGGGAGATTGGATCCTGTGGTATCACAATGGGCCATTATTGGCCTAAGTGTGCGATAGCAGCCACTCTAACCTAACCTAACCTAACCTATCCCAATAATGCGTTCTTCGAGTGTTGCAATTTATTTTTCTTTAACTTTTCCACAATGGGTTGCATTTTTGCCGTCAATATTACACGTTAATTTAGTACTGGCATAATATTTTATATCCTTCCACACTTTTTTCTACCCATCTGAATATCGCACTGAGAGACCCTCAGCATTTAATTGAGTTGCCAGTTCATTCCACAAAGAGTTTTTCTTTGTACTGTGTACTTGCTAATTTATTTGTAGCCAAATCTCTGTGCCTCTCCATAAAGTCGACCATAACCCCGAACGGCTTAGGGCTGCATTTAGTAACTTTTTCTACCATACACAAATTTCAAAAATAATTTATCATAGAAACCTGAACATCTACTATAAATAAATCAATTCTTTTCTTATTATTACTTACATTGTTAATTCTAAAGTTTTATTATTTGAAAGTGCAAAACACAATAAACAATTGGCAAAACAATAAAGAATTGTCAATGGAAAAAATATCTGCCACCTTTTTGATAGGGCCTCAGGTTCGATGTTCATCTTGAATACAGATGCAAGCGACACGAGAATAGGTGAAGGATTATGACAGAAGCGAAAAGTAAAGGGTGTTGTGGATTATTGTAGTCGAGCCCCCTCTAAATGAAGGAAAACTGGTGGATGTAACCAACAGTGCACATTTCCAGAAATATCTGTACGAGCAGAAATTTGTTCTTCGAACAGATCATTTGCGACTCGTAAATGAATGATGCAATTTAAGGAACCAAAGGGGCAAATATTTAGATGACTATAGAACGACTATAGGCCTACACTTTCAAGACTGAACATCGATAAGGAATATTGCACAAAATGCAGATGAATCATCCGGAAGCTTCTGTATAGCTTCTGTTCCACAGTTTGAAGAAAAAATGCGACAAGGAACATTTGAGAAAAGACCGGGTGACTGTTAATATTTATTTGGCAGTGAAGTGCCACTGTTAATATTTATTTGGCGCGATGGTACTCAAAACTCTGGAAAGGTGAGCTGGATTGACCGAACGGCTAATGCACGGAGGGTAATCGATGCGAAGGTAATGGACCGCGGAGAAGGGGTAATTGGCCGGTGGCCAATTTTAACGGGAATAGGAAAATAACAAAAGCAGTTGTAAATGGCAGGGTTAGTTCAATTGAATGAATGAAGAATGTTCGCGAACTTAACTGAATAATGTAAGTTAGAAGAAGTCATTGGTGAACAGTGCAAAAAATAAAAGTAAAATAGTCAACAGTGATAAACAGTGAACTAGTGAATTGTTGAAGATGTTATAGGTATCATTGTAAATAATTTGTACTTTGATGTAAGATGCCGTTTGAGAGGGTTAGTGAACGAAAAATAAAGACCTATGAAATTCCTCAAAATCTGATTGTGAAAGGCAATAATAATTGTTACCACTAATTAAGAAAGGTATAACTTTTAATAATGATTCATAATAACATGATTTATGGCAAACATTAGTTGGTTTATTATGATGTTGGCATTAATTATTTACAATCTGTCAGTTTTCTTTACGTTTATTTTCCCTTTTCTCATTTAATTGTGTAGGACACATTTGAAAATCGATGAAATTTAATATTTTTCGATATCATTTATAAAAGTCTATGTTTTAAATCGAAAATATTAAAATAAAAAATAATAAATATGATTTGGGCGAAAAATTTAAAATTTATGCTAAATACACGAAACAAATAAGGAAAAGTTTTATAATTTCGTTATGCAGGAATGTTTAACGTATTTTTATAGGTGTAAATTATTTCCGTCGAATTTACTTCTAAGCGATCGCGGACATTGGAATGCAGACGAATGTTATAAATTACCTATCAAATCTTATATATGTGTACATAAAAAATATATTTTGTGATTATTTTATTACAAAAAAGACGTTTGTATACTTCTTACCATGCTCGAATCAACTTGAAATCTTATAAAAAAAATTCGTATATTTTCATAAAATTATGATGTGCGCAGTCATGAAAATTCCCAGAAAATCCTTCACATAAAGGACTATATACACAATTTATTTATACTTCTCTCCATGTACATTTCTTCTTATACAGCTACGTACTTATAAATAAAGACGTTATTTACCTGAAACGAAACACAAAAAAACATAAATCGTTAGAAATATTAAAATAAAGCATTAAATATATTGATTATGTCTTAAGATAAACATGTAAATATCGTATACAATATACGTGGGTACGTAAGAGCAAACTAAGCTAAAAAACTAAATTGACTGAAAATCTGGATATTGCTCGTTTCATATATTTTGCATAATGTATACGACGTGGTATGGAGAAATTAAGTAACTATACACCATAATCCTTAATGCGATCGCATAAAACTATACATACTACGTACTTTAAGTGGGTGTATAATGTAAAAGCATAATAAAACTACAAGTATTAAATCGAAAATGTATAATTGTAAAAAATTAAAAAACACATACAAGTTCAGGTACTACAAACGCGAACAAAGCTTCCTTTGTGCTTTTACATTAAAATATTGTATTTTTATCTCCCGTACTTTTTACTCATATTCACAACCACCGCACCGACGGATGAAAAATGAAGCAAAAAGTTGTCCTGAATGTCACAGAATAAAAATGTATATAGTCGAATTTACAAACTAAAAATCACTTGAACAGTAATAATAAAAAAAGAAAATGCTATTATCTCATATTTTTGCAATAAAAAAAATAAAAAAGCTTTCGTTAGGGCGATGTAGCTAACAGCATTCGAACATTCGTTCGAGTGAATTTTAAAATTTTATTGATTTTATATTTTGTTGCTTCTGTAAACCTAATAAAAATCCATCCAGTAAATTTGAAACATAAAAATGAATGTGCTTTCTGTTTTTATTTGTTCGTATAACAAAATGTAACATGTTATACTAAATGTAACTTTGTATAATGCTTTAATCTTTTTTACATTCGTATCCCATATACACAAATACATAATACGAGTACCTATGTAGAGTATATGAAATAGAAATTAAAGTAGCAAATCGATTTATACAAAAAAAAAATAATTTCGACTTGAATTTTCTTATATCATGTAATTTTACCACAAGGAGCAGCTAACCTAGCAGCCCACATAATTCATGTTTAACACAAACAACGATGTATATTTCCTCTTATGTTTAGCTACACCATGAATGAATAAACATGTTTAACATTATTCCTGTTTGGCATGATATATATTTTTCTGTTTGATTGAAGTAATTTTCTGGAGTCGTGGGTAACATCACCAGAATGATGAACCATGATTTGTAACTGAATGTGCGTGTTTCAAAACAATATCAATTGCCGTTTGAAGTTCAATTTATTCCCAATTCTCATTTCACAGCCCATAGTAGATCAAGCCGAACTGATCTTACCAGATGCACAGCAGTAGCTTCTTGCCATGAATATTCGGTTTAAAAGATGAAGTTGATGGATAGCTGGGCTTACCTCACGATTTTTTGCACTTTGGGATTCGATGTAAAAAAAACCCTTTCGATTTTATCTTTGGAGCAGTTGTTCGCACGTGAAAAACGGCGTTGGACGACTTTTGGCTTGAGTTTATACGGAACCAAATTTCCTTGTTTTTGCACCGCATACCCATGGTGTTAAGACGGTTTTGAATCGCTTGCTGAGTCACTTGCAAAGTTTCAGCGATCTCCTTTTGAGTTGGACATGAATCTTGGTCCAATAACACCTCCAACTGAGCGTTTTCAAATTTGACTTGTCTCCCTTCGTGTTCTTTGTCACTGGTGTCAAAAGCGCCATATTTTTAACATGATTTTGTTGATTGAACATGGTCCACATATGCTTCACACAGCAATCGATGTCCATCAGCTACAATTTTCTTCAACTTAAAACAAAAAGCAGCGCTTCCCGTAAATTGTGTTTGTTGGCACAGGTTGGCAAGGTTGACTTGGTTAGAGCACAAAAATTATGTTGTTTACACTTCAGCGAAATGGCATATAATGATTTTTAGAGGAAAATGATGACGCTTTAACATGAATATAGTTACAAGGTGGGTGGATGCGATTTAATACTAGTTACGCTATCTTTTGTAAATCCCTCAAAACTTATGTGTACCCCCAATACAATCAAATATTTAAATTTAATTTAACAAAGGTCTGTAAAGCACATTCTAATTTAAGGTAAAATTTTAATGAAACTTAACACGTTAATCATGCCATTTAGGAAAAATTACACTATAATGGTCATCGTTATAAATAAGCTCGCTTTAAATAAGTCAGATAATGCGTGAAATGTCATCACTAAAGGCTTCTTAATTTCCGGTAAGAAAAGTTTGCACAAGTCGCTTTCAATAACGCTTTAATATACAAATTTGTCTTATTGAAAGCCATATGACTGATTTCCTTCTCTTTATTTCAAAAACCTTAAGAATTTTTTTTGATATGACAGTATATTTTGTGTTTGCCTAACTTCTTCAAAATTTTACCTTGGGTTAAGGTTAGTAGTTTTACGTACTTTAATTGTAGCAACGAACAAAGAGATTTACAGACCTCTGTTAAATTAAATTTAAACAATAGATTGTATAGTGTGTCAATTTTCATTTTTCACGTTCTCCGGAAAGAAGATTCTGGAAAAAACTTGTAAACATCCTCAAAAATGCCGAAAGCTCTATCCAGCGAACTATAACCAGCGATTTATTTTAATTTTTAGTTGACTAAAGATCCAGGAACCTCATTGTTTTGTAAAAAACTCAAGAACCTTTTTATTTATTTGTATACCTGAACAATTTCGCTCCATTATGAGCACAGACACAATACTGAAATAAATCGAAAACTAGTTTTGTTGCGTTGTTCTTGCTTTATTTATTACAACTCACAAAATTCCTAAAGTATCACTGATCCAAAATTTCATCCTTGGTTCGAGTAAATTTTGTTGTTAATTCTGGCACCGATTGTAGTTATTTAGCTCCGGCTAATTTCTGAAATAATCAATATTACAAGTACATACATACTCATACCTATTACTGCTCTCCGTAGTATGGAATGGTCCCGCCACGCCCATAGCAATTTCACAAATTGTTTGCTTTATGTACAGGCTTTTTCGTCACTGGTTCACATAAATTTTGACACTAGTTCACTTTCTACTGTAGAAATTCGGATCATTAACGAATAATCACATTAACCTATTCTCTAAAATATGGAAGTTCATTAATGCGTTCATTTACTCTCGATCTTCTTCCTTAAAACGCTATTGATTAATGTGAGACTAACAAGTGCTTTTCCGGTTTGATGCATCTACTCATTCCTTATCTGGGTGTACTTCCATAAGCCGTAAATCAATTATGCCCTCTTTCTTTCCCTTCATCTGCAATATCTATACATTCAACTTGTCGCATGGGCACCTTGGTAATGCATCAGCATGACCATGTGCTCTTTTTTTATTCTCGATAAAGTGCCGCCTATCCTTTCGGATTCTTGAATAGCAGCAACCATCGTGCTTCTCGATAGTCTCTTCAACATAATTTTTTACGCATTTTTTTATAACCAATAATTTTGGTCTCGTCCCGCACCAGTTACATTCCTGATTCGACAGGATTTTAGAGTAATATGTCATAACTCGCTTGCCGTCATCGATTTCTTCGGAAAATACTACTCCTTTATAATCATTGCTTGCATCGGTATCCAAAGTAAATTGCTCCTTGGCTGTAGGCTGCGCTTGAATTTGTACTATGCAGGGCCATTCCCACAAAACATCCATTTTGTGTCTTTCCATATATTTGGCGGGCATATTTTAATATGCTAGGTGCGCTAGCCGCTCAATATCTGATGCGTACCCCGGAAGAGCTTCTCCAACCTTCTGGTAGCGTTATTTCATTTCGATGCGATTTATTTCTCGCTTGTGCTCATTTCCGTATTTTCTGTTGTGATCATTTTCGGAAATAGTTTGCATTGCCTTGGATGGCCCACCTTTACCAGCTATATACATACTACTAGTTTTGTGGCACAACTCACTTAACCACATGCTTTTCTATTTCCAGCCATTCTAAACTGGAATTTCAAAATTCTTAACGATATTGTCCCTTCAAATGTCAAGTCTACCGTTTGGACCACTGAAATATTGTTTAATTTGTTTTCAAGTAGGAAACATCTTTCTGAAGTTGTTTAATAGCAGACTGCAATTTCTGTTCAATCTCGTGAACATTCGACTTGGTCTGTTGCATGCCTGTTTGTACTGTTCCCACTTTGTCTCGCACCCCTAGAAATTTTAGGCCCATTTGCTACTCGAATCTTTCCTTTCCTATTTTTATTTATTCAATTTCTTGTTTCATCTTTCCATTGTTCTGTTTTTGATAATCAAATTTTAAATTCATTTCTTGCCTAAAATCTTGCTTTGTTTGTTGTGTCTCTTTACTTTGTTGATCAAACTTTTGATTTATCCTCGTTGGTTTTGTTGTGTAAAATTTTTGTTTCAATTCCAACATAATCCATTGTATAGAAACTAACATTTGCGCACTATTGAAATGTCTAGATGATCCAACAACTCTTTCCACAACCTCTCGTTTATCCTACAATATTTCTAGGAAAATTTCCGAGCTTATAATTACTTCTTCGAACTAACTATCCGGGCTTAACTGTTGTTTTTCTATAGCTAAACGACGTTATCGCAGTATTAATTAAATTGTGTGACCATTCGTCGTATTTTTGAAATTTTGGAGATTCTGGATTTTGAAAAAAAAATAGTATTTCTTTTTAAAGGATTTCAACAATTTGTCGAATTGGATTTTAAATTTTCAACCCCAAATAAATGACGAAGCAAATATTTGAATAAATTAATTTAATTAACTGAAAAACAATAGATGTTCAAAGTTAGATGACCAATTTTTTTTTAAATATTTATTACAAAAATAATAATTGTGATAAAAATGACGAAAAAGGGTAGAACTTGATATGGGTTTGGTAAATTTTGAAGAATATAGAAATTTCTGTTTATTTTGATGTTTTCTAGAATTCTCTAAGAACGCTCCTTGAGATGTATACTGTTATACGACGTGTACTGGCCTATAACTTCTGTTATCCATAGCAAGTTTCTTTATTATGACGAATGGGTTACATTTCTTAGGATTTAATATTTCGAAACTAAATTATTACAGAAAAGAATAGTAAATGAAAAAATTCCATAGCCCATGCTTTCGTACCTGGACACGAACTAGATTATTAGAACTCGAACGTAAATATCCAAAATAACACAAGTTTGGTAAAAATGAAGCGATAGTATGTTGAAATACTAAATGACAATGTTGCCAGATGTAAAACAACAGTTGAGTAGTTGTCAGATGGAAAACAACCCAAGTTTCATCAAAATTATCCTAAAAAGTCAAGTTATAGCCGATGTGTCGACAAAAATAATCTGAGAAAAATTTGAGGAGATTCATTCTCAGGAGAGTCAGTTTGTCAGTACTGTTAAATGATGGAACCAATACTGATAATCAGAGGATGTAACCGCAATAGTAAAAGCATAATACCAAGACTGCAACCAGCATGCCTGGTTACCAAGAATTACATAATGAAACCATGGAGGATTGGAGCTGAAACTTGGTAGAAAATTGTGAATACGACTGTAAATCAAAAATAAAAAAAAAAAATAAGGGAAGAAACGATAAAAGATATGAAGATATTCTCAAAACTGCTGAGGCAGAAGCATCAAATAAAAACATGCACGCATTACACTGATGTGCTTAAAGTGTTACTGGAAAATTTAAAATCTTATCATCAATAAACGATACGAAATAATGATGGCAACTACAACGAATCAATCAATATCATCTACTAATGGAGCGGGAAGTTAAAAGAGCTATCCAGAAGCCGAAGTACAGCAAGGGTCGGTGAAGCTTCTATAATTACAGGAAATCTAACGACACTACTACCAAAAAAACTTAAAGCAGATCCCACAGAAATGGGAAGAGGGCTTAACCATAACAAAACCGATGAAAGATAACCTTAGAGAATGTATAAGCATTGGCGAGGGATCTCCTTTCTCAATACTGTATAATGCAGTTAGTACTGATCATTCTGGCTCGAAAATCACCAACACTCATCAAGTCATAGAAAACGTTCGGCAAATAGAGCGCGTTCAATACAGTGGGAAGCAGGGTGAGGAAATATGGTAATAGGTGACGAGTCAGTCAATACTATCTTCACTACAGCTCCTAATAATACTGAACAAAGAAATTCATCAAGTAAAAGTAGCGCGGCACCCAGTAAACAGACTAAATAATCTTTATTACGCCAACGATATTATGTCTTTTTAATTTTTGGAATGCGTCCGACCTGTAAAGAAACAAGAAGCTACAAAGGGTCAATCCGTGCTTAAAATTACTACGAGCACAGCTGTTAGGCTGTGAAACATGGAACCACTAGCAATATTTCCAAACAAAGGAATTAAACGCTTTACAAGATGCTATTCGAAAAACAAGATAACCAACAAAGAACTTCTACGGCAAACGAGACGGATCAAAATTTAGGGTTGTCTGCATTCGTAAATATTTGTAAAAAACATCAAAATAAAGAGAAATATCTAAATTCTTTAAAAATCGTCTAGCCCCGTAGAGCACTACATATCTTTGCCAATTTCCATCAGAGGTAGGATGCAAAAGCGAATTTTCTTCATCGATTACGATCGGTGAAGTTAATAAACACAACTAAGACCCTCTGTTGGAGTGCATAACTCAACGCCGACCCACCGTCCATGTCAATGTACAGGTTGACATGGAGCTTGCAATGTGCAGGTGGTACACTGTAGTTGTGTGAGTAGGTGAATGGGTGGGTGTGTGCGTGAATGAAAAGGGGGGGGGGGTATTAATTGACCTTAAAAGGACATAAATCCATTGGATATTTAATACTTTCTTTTTATAAAAATTAAAATTAAAAAAATAAAAAATTAACAGAACCTAGTTAGTTTAGTTTTTAATTAATTAAATAAATTGATCCATATATGGGTTCGCCATTTGCTTGGGAAAGCCGATTTAAAATCTAATTGGAGAAGAAAATAGTAATAGTTTTTCCAAAATCACCAAATTCTAGATTCTAAAAATCATTTTTCCGCTAATTGTTCTGCTAATTCCATTTGAAATTTTAAAATCTTCCTATGTAGTTGTGTGGAGTAAACTGTTATGATTTTTAATTTGCGAAATTGGCAATGAAAAATAAAATTTTATGTTTGATTTTACATTATTTTAATTAGTTTAGAAAGCATAGAACACATTTTTAAATAAATTACAGAATTTTTACATATTTTTAATTTAAAACGTGGAAATAAAATAAAAGTGAGATAGAAACAAGAGGCAGATATATACATATATTCATTGAATTGACGATATTTCAAAACAAGCACATCAAGATAAGTTTAACGAAATTGAGCAAATTTTATCTTATATATTAATACGCTTAATTTTTAGTTTGTACACCCTTTTTAACCTATTTCCCGTGCGCGTATCTTAATGAAACATATATCAGGTGAAAGGTATTTTTCCATAGATGTGCAGAATATATGTTTTATTAAGGTACGAGAACGGGAAATAGGTGTAAAAGCCAAGAAACGTTTTTCCTATACTGTACCTCTTATAAATTAATCAGGACGCCAGAATGCCATGACAAAATATGTTTGTATTGAACCGTCATTACACCGTGACAATACAGAACAAAACAGAAACCATAAAATGATTCTACATACATACAAACATTTTGGTGTTCTGTCAGTGTAAAAAGACAATTTTGTCATGGCACTCTATCGTCATGACAAAATTTTGCGAGTGAAGATTGACCATAGTACTTACACAAACATAATATCTATGGAAAGTTTGGAATAATCATTTTCGTCCGATTTCAGGCAAAAGTCATTGGATCTCTTAATTTATGCGAAAAGGTTAAGCGGGAAGTTTCGTCCCGATATGCGGTTGATTTGTGCCCAAAGTATATTTCGTAACTGGATAATTTATTAAGCTCTTAATTTCATGCTTGAACTAGCGTGAAGTGTTTCTGCTTTTTGTGTGGTCGTAAGTCGACTATATAATCTACATAAATGCATTACTTTTGGTTACGTTGTTAATACGAGATATGCTTTGGACAACGTCAAAATTATTCATATACAAAAGATCCGCGGTCCTTTTGTACATTCCTTATTAAATATTTAGATTAAAGTTGAGCGCCTCGGTAATTGTGTGCTTTTCCCTTTTGAGATTTTAATATTTAGAAATGGCGCGTTTCGACAACATGTATGCGAGTGCAAATGAAGACCAGAAGCGCGTAATTAATGAGGTCCAAAGCGCGCTCGAATTTGAAACCTTGTCAGCAAAGGTGTAGCAAAACATTTGTATTGCAATCACTCATTGCATTTACCAAGGGGCGTGGATTGGAGTCCATTTGCTCCGCTTTCACTGGAATCGCCACGAGCTTGATGGAAGGTTAGAGTACGCTGCATAATATTTTGAAACTGCCGGTTCCAATGGATGAGTCATCAGTTTCATCAATGAAGCCAAACTCCTGGCGCGCTGAGCTGAGACCAGCATCATGCCAGGGGCAGTGCTCACAAACATAGACAGACTATTATGAGATTTGTACAGAGGAAAGCCGGAAGTGGGTGTTCTATTCACTTGAAAAAACATCCTCATGTGTGGTGACTTCCGAAAGTGCTTGCCTGTAGTACCAAAAGCGAAGCGCGCGAACTTGCGAATCAAGCATCAAGTTGAGCCTGCTTTGGAAATTGGTAAACAAGTTTACACTCACCAAGAACATGCGCATAGATGAAGATGAGGACGAGTTTACGCAATACTTGCTTTCTGTTGGAAACGGCAATGCTCGAACCGAATCGATCACACTTCCGGTGTGCTTTTCCAGTTCTCAAAGTGTGATCGATTTCGTGTATGGTAACATAAACACAACATTAGCCGAGGGAACCATCGAGGAGCGCGCCATCATTATACCCAAGAATGATGATTGCGCGCTAATCAATCAGCAGGTGTTTGACCTCCTGCCCAGAGGACAAGAAGTCAAACTTAGTGTTGATAAAGTTGAGAGTGACGACATGAATGAGGAACTCCGCCTACCCGTCGAGTTTCTCAACAAGATTGAAGGGTCCATCCCACTAAAGGTAAACAAGATCGTTCTTTTGATGAGGAATCTAAACACTAGCAAGGGTCTTATCAATGGAAAACGCATGCGAGCCGCAAAAATAAACCGCTACAGTCTGGAATTTGGCAGACTGGCTTCTCAAAAGGCGAGCGCATTCTCATCCCACGCATGAAGCTCTCACCCTCGGAAGGCACCTTTTCATTTAAAATGTCTCGCCTCCAATTTCCGGTCTAGCTCGCGTTCGACATAACCATCAACAAGAGTCAGGGCCAAAGCTTGAAGAAGGTAGGAGTGTACTTGCCGGCCCCCGTATTTACACACGGTCAGCTGTATGTGGTTTTTTCACGATACCGCTCATTTGACGGACTCAAGGTTTTTTTG
This sequence comes from Nephrotoma flavescens, assembly GCA_932526605.1. Lineage (NCBI taxonomy): Eukaryota > Metazoa > Arthropoda > Insecta > Diptera > Tipulidae > Nephrotoma > Nephrotoma flavescens. Next base: position 155,346,598 of record OW052222.1, on the reverse strand, counting down.
GTTGAGACAAGCGATCAATCAGCTGATCGAGACGGGCGCATCATAACAAAGAATGTTGTTTTTGTAAAGATTCTACGCATGTAAATTGTAATGTAAATTCATATTTTATTATCCTTTTGTACATTTCTTATTAAATATTTAATAGCGGATATGAATTTACTTTATTTTTGATAAAAGTGCATCAAATTTACATCTTAAAAATCTTCGTAATCATTTCTTAACCAAAAATTCAATAAAATGTAATCATGTGACTAATTATTCAGTCACAGGTCAGCTAGTTATTATTTAATAGACATATGTCGAATTGTCTTAATTAAAATTGCAGAAAACTACTGTATCTTAGACTAAAGTAAAAATTAAAATTTTAATTGATAAACCATAGAGAAAAAATATTATAGTACAATACCATAAATTTATTACCAACCAACAGTCGGGATGCAGACCAAATATACTGAACTCAAACCATTTATGAATTTGCTACTAATTTCTAATAAGAATTTTTTAAATTTCATATGGATTAACAAAAATTCCAGAAATTTTTCCAGAGATTAAAAAAATATACCGAATCAACTTAAGCATTTTTACTTTTACAAGCAATTCTTTTACACCAGTAAAACTTGATGATTCGTAGCAATAAATCTGAAGCAGTGCATTATTAAAATTTAATGGGTTTAGGTAGGTGTTCAATCAAGTACTTCACGTATTAGCGAGAATAGAATCACAATCTCCAGATATGGTCGTCAATGGCCATCAAAATTTAGTATACAAAATCAAAAATTCTCCTAACTACTGATGGCTCTGACCTGAATCACAAACATCGGAAATAGCTAATATTGGCCATCTAAATTTGAGTAAAAATAAAATCAATGCACCTAAAATATCAAAATTCGTATACATAGCAATATATCCGAAATTGTGCATTATAGGCACCAGGTGATTTAGTTAGGTGACTCAATATGACCAACTATGTGTACTATCTTGTACTGATGTTTTTTTTACTTAAATTTGGATGGCCATTATCGGCCATTCCTAGAGATCGTGATTCAAGTTTGGCTAAAACCACGTAGTGCTAATAATGCACGACTTCGGGTTTATTGCTACGAATTTTGATATTCTAGATGTACCAATCAAATAATTTTTCTTTATTATTTCAGTATCAAATTTAATTTCAAAAGATAATTTAAATTTTTTATCCAAAAATAAATTTATTGTAACCCCCCACTGATGCCATTTTTACTCAAAGACATTCCCAGAGATCGTGATTCAAGTCTGGCTAGTACACGAAGTTGGTCATTGAGTCACCTAAATAAACCATTTGGTTTTTGCAATGCTTGATTTCGGGTTTTTTGATACGAAGTTGTATTTTCTAGGTGTTCTTATGTCATTTTAAATCAAGTTTGAGTTTAAACCTTTTTCTTATTTAATTAAATATTTATTCTAAACGTTTTAAAGTTCTAATCTGTTTAAATAAAAGTCTCAATAATTTCTACACAAAACGTAGTTGAGTTTGTTTATAAATTTTTATTTTAGAAAATACCATATATTTTTTATTTAAATTGAGGTTTGAGTCATTTTCTAAAAAAAAACTACTTATATGATTGTACTAAACGTTTCAGTACGATTAATTTTTTCTCTAGATAAATTTGAAGTAATAGTGTGATACTCATCCATACCATCTATGGAAAATCTGGAAAAATTCACACCCGTTTGTTTCGGCTTTTATAAAACATGAACTATTCATCGGAAGTTACTACAACCCTCTAGTGAAAGAAGCAGCATATTAGGTGATCTTGGCCATGGATATATCTAGACGAGGCTGGATTATGGTTTAAACCCCGTTAAAAATGCATAATTTCAAAATATAAGTTTTAGTAGAACGAATCCCAAAAACACTTTATTTAGACTACAGAAATACAAATAAGTGTATGATTTATCTTCCCTAAAGTGTCAGCTATAATCTATAGGTATTTCTAGATTCGACGGCACAACATTTAGAATCTTTTCCAATATCATAATTTTCTTTTGAAAATCAAATCAAATTGGAAAAATAATAATTTTAACAGTGTTTGTTTTACATTGACGTGGAGCTGGGCTCTCACACAAAATAACCCAAAATTTTTGTGTAATTTTAATATTTTTAATACAAATATTAACATTAATATTTTTAGTACAAATTTCCTTATCACATATACATTTATTTTCATTATTGACTAGCTTCTATTGAACATATTCAATATAAATGTACGTCACATTTATTCAATAGAACAGTTATTATTAGTAATTCGAGTATTTTAATAAAATAGTTACCATATATCGTAATCTGATATTATCTGTCGCCATTCTAAGTAATTGAAAAATTGATTGCAAATTTCAATCTCAACATTAATTCATTGATAATATGAGCACAACACATTTTCATTTCCTTAAAAAAAAACTGGCGCCAGACAAATCAAATGGATTGAAGTTAATTTGTCCAATCCCTCACCACGGCAAATAGAATAAAATAGCCAAGCCGTTTTTAATCCTTGAAATATATTGTTTCGACGTGTGAAAGCTACTGTTATAATGTTAAAATTATCTTTCATCTAGTCTTGTATATGTGCTCCAAACAAAAAAGCTGGTATGTGGTTTTATCCTAAAACCGCATTTGATGTACATATTCTCTGTTTAGTTTTCTCTGTTTATTATTTAAAACTATCTATGGATATGTTACGGTGAAAATCCGAAATCGGTAAATGTGCTTTACTAACTCTCACGGAGTCGGGGGAGCTAATTGTGCCTCTCATTACCATCGGACCTCTGGACAACCGGTTTTTAATCGTGTAAACGATTTTAAAAATTAAAATTTTGGACATTTACCGATTTCGTACTTTAACCGTAACATATATACCACATAGATAGAATAGCATATATTCGAACACATTAAAAAATTTTAAATTTTCCATTTTTGTATACAACAAAACAGCGACAGGGACGTATGAGTAAATAGAAAATGTAAATATACTACATTATGATATAGATTTGTTGCTGTTTGTTTTTCCATTTGCCCTACCCAAAATATAATAAAGCCAAAAGAGTTAAATAAAAAAATACAGGATGAAAACATGAAAAATGCTGAGGAAATAAAATACGGGAATGGAAAACTAATATGTATTTCGAAATTATAATGGTTGAGAGGATATACAATTTTCCATAGTTTTTGTTGTTGGTATTTGTATTTTATGTTCATTTCCATATTTTATTTTTACAGCATATCAAACGAATGACGATAACATTTTTTCGGTTTGGATATGTACGGTTGTATAGCAGCCATATGCTAAAGTATATAGAGGATGATTTCTATAGTGAATAGTTAGATTTTATAAAGTAACATTAAAGTTGGATAATGAAGACAGTTTGAGGAAAGAGAACTTTATATTGGTCTAAATGTACATAAAAATTTTATGTAGTTTCCATATCATCAAATAAGAGTTGTATATGTTTAATTTAAAATAAAGATAAAACGGTATAAGACGTCAATACAATTTTTTATTTACTTAACACATTGGTTCATGATATTTTTATTTAAAATTAGAACACCATTTTTGGCCACGTTTCTTCACAAATGGCTTTTTTCACCAATAACACGAATAATGTTGCTTTTAAGGTCATTAATTAATTTGTGGTTTATTGGAATAAACCAATGATTTAACATAACAGCAAAGAAAAAAGTCCAGTGGTGTTATATCGCATTACAATTTTTGGAGATTACACGGTCAATAAACCTTTCTCCCAATAAATTGATTGTGTCATGAGGTGAGACTTATGGCATGTATCGCACATACCATTCAAGCCGCATTTATCTAATTCATAACATAACAAATCAGTAATCATTTGTCTATATAACTTTCTATACTGAGGGTAGCTGCAGTGCCATTTTCATTTTGAAAAAATATAGTCCAGTTACACCTCCAAACCAAAAACCATATAAAACTGGTAATTTTTGTAGATGTAAACGTGTTTCATGAACATCATGCTGGTTTTTCGCTCCAAATTTGACAATTATTGTGCTTACTTATGAAGCAATTTAACCAGAGATGAGCTTCAACGCTAAAGATGATTTTTTCGTAAAATAATGTATCTGTTTCAAGTTGCTCTAAGGCCCAAGTAAACGCTAAGCAACAAATACTTAACACAAATGTCAATTTTGATGGGAATGTGAAAAAATTATAATTTCCACAAAACAAAATTTGATATCAAAAATATCAAAATTAATGTTTTCTAACAAATATTTAAATTTCTTTTTTAAATTTATTAAATAATCAATATTGTTTAATAATACGCGCACGAATAAAATATAACAACAAAATATAAATTAAATAAAAGATAAATTCAAATTAAATGCATATCATATATATAATTAATAATCAAATAAATATGAAATATAATAAAATTTAGAAATACAAAAATACACTAAATATTAGTTGAATATAAATAGAATATAAAATAATCTTAATTAAATTTCAACTAAACTTAAATTAAAAATAAAAATAATTTAAATTTTTAAAATGGATTAAATAAAAAAAATATTTTAAATTCAATTTGTGAAAAATTAATCATAATGTAACGGTAAATAAAATAAAAATTAAGCATAAGACAAAAAACTAGTTAATCATAAATTAAACAAAAATTCAATCTAAATTAATTAGGAAATAATTATAAAGTAAATACAAATTAGTATTTATCAGTTATAAACAAAATACAAATTAATTAAAGATAAATTGAATATAAATTATACATAAATTAAATATTTTTCAATTGTAAATTAAAATAAGAGTTGAATAAAAAGAATCTAATTAAATTACGAATCAACTTAAATTGATAATAGTTTAATTTATATGAAATTTGTAGTTATTCTGGATAATAGCCAGATAGCATTTTTAATCAAGGTGGTTACCAAGACATTGGAGGTTTGTTTTCGAACTAATGAAACATTGAATTTTGTGTATTAAATTCGTAGCGGATCATTAGAATTCGCTACGGTAATGTGATTATACTTTGATTAGTTCAAAATATTTTCAAAATTTTTGTAGTTTGGTCATTGCGGTCTGATGAGACAACTGAATTTTTTAATACAAAAAATTCAATGTTTCATTAGTTCGAAACCAAACCTCCAAAGTCATGGTAACCTCACCTTAGTTAAATGTATATTATACATAAATTAAATTAAAATTAATTATAATTTAAATATAAACTTAACGTAGATTAACGTTTTTCTAACGTTAAATTTCTTCATTAAATTTAATTTTGTTAAATAATACGCGCACAAATAAAATAACAACTGCAACAACTAAATAAAATAGATTTATAATAAATTAAAATTAAATGCATATTAAATATAAATTATAATCAAATAAAAATAAATATGAAATATATTGAAATTTAGAAATTTAAAAACACACCATATATTAGTTGAATATAAAATAATCTTAAATAAAATTTAATTAATCCTAAATTAAAAATAAAAATTAATTTAAATTTTTTAATAAATTAAATAAAAAAACATTTTAAATTCGATTTGAAATACATTAATCTTAATGTAATGGTAAATAATATATAAACTAAACATAAGATACAAAATTAAATAATCATAAATTAAACAGAGATTTATTATAAATCAACTATAAATTACATGTAAAATAAAATTGAAATAAATATAAATTAAATGCGAAATAATCATGAAATAGCTACTAACAAATTGACTATAAAAAATATTAATCATTTATAAATAAAATATAAATTAATTAAAGATAATTTTAATATAAATTATACATAAACTATATATTATAAAGAAAATGTAAATATAAAAATAATTTAACTATGAATTAAATATAATTCAATTGTAACAAATTAACAATTGAATAAATCGAATCTACAATAAGAATGGAGTAAGTTAAACTCAAATCTAAATTAAAAACTAATTAAATTTATATTATACATAAATTAAATTAAAATCAATTATAATTTAAATAAAAACGAAAATTAACGTTTTTCTAAAAGACGTTTAAATTTCTTCATTAAATTTATTAAAAAAAAATTATAATAATTCAAATTAAATAAAAGATAATTTTAAATTAAAAGCAAATTAAATAAAAATTATAATCAAATAAATATAAATACGAAATATTTAAAATTTAGAAATATACAAATGCACTAAATATTAATTGAATTTAAACAGAATATAAAATAATCTTAATTGAATTTTAATTAAACGTAAATTAAAAATAATTTAAAATATTAAAATAAATTAAATAAAACAATATTTTACATAATGTAATGGTAAACATAATATAAACTAAACTTTAATAATATAAAAAATTAATTAATCAAAAATTAAACAAAAATTTAATATAAATTAAATATAAATAAACATAAAATATAAATGAAATAAATATAAATTAAACATGAAATAGTTATAAAATTGTTAGAAATTAATTATAAATTAATATTAATCAATTATAAATAAAATACGAGTTAGTTAAAAAAAATTAATTATAAATTATCAGTTGAATAGGTCGAATCTAGAATAAGAATTGAGTAAACAAATCTAAATTAAATATAAATAAATGTTAAATAAACCTAAGATAAAAATTAAATAAATCTACATTATACATAAATTAAATTAAAATTAATTATAATTTAAATATAAACTTAACGAAAATTAACGTTTTCCTAAAACACATTTAAATTTCTTCATTAAATTTATTAAATAATCAATATTGTTCCATTTCCATAAAACGAGCGCAAATTAAATAACAGCTAAATATAAATGCAATCTAAATTAAATAAGGCAAGAAATTTGAATTAAATGCATATTAAATATAAATTGTAATCAAATAAAAATAAATATGAAATATACTAAAATTTAGAAATTTAAAATTACATTAAAAATTAGTTGTATATAAATAGAATATAAAATAATATTAATTAAATTTTAAGTAAACATGAATTAAAAATAAAAATCAATGAAAATTTTAAAATAAGTTAAATAAAAAATATGTTGAATTCAATTTGAAATAAATTAATCATAATGATTGTAATAGTAACTAAAATATAAACTAAATGTAAGATTATCATAAATTAAACAAAAATTTAATATAAACTAAAAATAAAATAAAAATGAAATAAATATAAATTAAATATCAAATATGTAATTATAAAATAGTTACAAATTGTCTATAAAATTATTCTTAATCAATTATTGTAAATAAAATTCAAATTAAATAAAGATAAATTTAATATAAATTAGACATAAATTATATATAAAGTAAATATAAATGAAAACATAATTAACCTTTAGATTAAACAGAATTTTATTGTAAATTAAAAATTTAATAAGTCGAATCTAAAGTAAGAATTGAATAAAACGAATCTAAATTAATTATAATTTAAATTTAAAATCAACTTAAATTAAAAATTAATTAAATTTATATTATACGTAAATTAAATTAAAACTAATTATAATTTAAATATAAACTAAACGAAAATTTTAAATAAAAGGATTTTTAGGAATGTCATTGAAAACTGTCATGATATAGGTAATTTGGTCACAGACTGGATACTGATACTCAAAAATCACAGACCTATTTTTTTGGTTTTCGAGTTTTACAAAATTCTAACACTTAAACCATTTTATATTGGTTTTCAATAAAGCAATTATAGTTAAATTCAGTTTAGTAAATATTATAAAGAAAATATAGCATTCCTCAAGAAATTAGAGTTGACCAGCTAGGGAAGTAGAGGAGAGGAATCCATTTTTGATAGTACTATTTTTTTCTCCATGTTACAGCTCAAAGAAACAAAAGAAGCAAAGTGAACAAGTAAAGAGGAACATAGAGAAGCATAAAAAATAGATAAAATTAGAGAATAGTATGAGAAGCAGAAATTTCAGGTTTGCAAAACGCATCAACTCTGGAGTGGTAACTTTCTGTTATTTTTAATGTTTCATATTACTCGTAGCATACATACTCAATTAAATACTGTTTAGAAATCATTAACCATGGCCATAATAATTCAAATCTCGCGTGTATCATGTCAATTGAAATTGAGCAACACTACGGCAAAATTTTATGGGTATAACCGAAATCATGTGGGAACATCCATTCTGAGCTTATTTGTATAAAATAATGTAAATCCATTAAACAATAAAATAAAATAAAATAAATATTTGTTAAAAATATCATTAAAAAAATACAAACATTACACAAAATCAATAAATTTATGTTATATCCCTAAACATGTTATTTGATAAATAACGTAAATTTCAACCAAATTATAGCTCTCATGGGTGATTATTCCACACAAAAAAGAAATATAAAAGCAACATTCCACCAAAGTGAAACGAATATCTACTGAGCAAAATATAAAAATTTATAGTTTACCATTTTCACCGTACCTAAACCACTCTAAAATTAATAACAAACATTGGCACAAAACCTGATAAAACCATTTCATTCAGACGTGAAAATTACAATTCGTATTATATCAAATCGATGTATTGACCTCTAATGTCTACTTTAAGTCGAATTAATTTCGTTTTCGTGTATGTTATTATATAGATGTCGGTTTCGCTGGTATACTAGTGTGAGTTTGTATAATATACGTAACACACACTGAATTTCGAACTGCAAATTATATTATTTTTGTGCTGATTTAACGTTTGTATAACGTTTAGAAAATGTTCGAGAATATTTCTTGTACAAATTTAGACATCCTATTCTAAACGCGGTGAGAAGAAATAAGATATCCAATTTATGAATATGATATAAATCTAGCACAACCCCATTGGGGGATGTATCCATTTCTATCGTTTACTGATATGTACCGTATAAAATGAAAACGTTGCAAAATATTCTTCTCGTTGAACCGAAAATGGATGTTCTAATTTTATTTTATTGTTTTAAATGTACACATCAATACACAACCAGGTATGTTAAACCAATATGTAAATGTTACCTTATTTAATCTATATATGATACAGATGAGAAACGGTTCTAAAAAAAAATGTTTTACGACATTACCACATCACGTAATATGATCAATCGCTATAAAGAGAAAATGCGAAATATGTAAATCAAAAATCCATTTAGCCCGCATGACGTCTATTTCAAATATCTGTTATAGGCAGTCGACATACACCATCGCAGATAAATTTGTCCGTTTATTTTGAAAAAAAAAACGAGAAATGTTTAATCTAAATAAATAAACTTTGGTATTTCAACCATCTCTAAAAAATTTCAAAGGTAAAATTAAATTTTATATTTTCAGTTCAAATAAAATGAATATTTGAATTTTTTGTTGTTGTTGTTGGTCAGGGGTAGGATTTTACCTTCGCCAGGGTTAACTAGGATAAAAATATAACACACTTGCATGCACACACCCTAAAAAGGATTATTCTTCGTTTTGATTTTTTTGATAAATAGGATTCATAGTTTTAATATATGGTTTCCAAATTTACGGTTTTTTGTTTTATATCGGTTCACTTAACTTTATAGATTTCAGCTGGAATTCATAGATCAATATTCAATTTAAATTTTTTCATTTTTAACTTGTTATATAGAAAAACCTTATATTTCGGATTTTCAAAATCAAAATATGACAATTGAAAAATAATACAGATGATGTAGTCATTAGTCTTTATTATTATCGGTGCCGCAATTCAGATAAAATATTCTGCTGAACTAAAGCCTGTATAATTTTTAAATTATGGTTGGATATACCACAATACCACAGAAAATCTCTATACACTATGTACAACCGTTTATTAGAAACAAAATATGATTGTTTTGCTGGCTCGAAATCTTTTACATCATGAAAAACCACAACTTCAAACCTATGTTCTTATTTAACCTAAGTCTAGACCAATATTCTACATTACCTCTAGATTTTACTCTTTTAAAATATATCATAATCTAAAAGTACTTGGGGCTTGGGGTAATTAGAACAGCAAACTCCAAAAATTTACTGAAAATTGGAAAACACCGCAAATTTACTGTTAGAAAATTTATATTCAAATGACTCAGGCAAATATGCTTTTAATGCTCAGTTTTAACAATTTTTCATGATACCTAATGAATCAAAAAATTAAAGCCGCTCTGAAAAACCTGAAAAAGTCATTTGTGTCCTATTAAAAAATGTTCACAAAACGAAATTCGAAATTACTTTTGAATATTCATTGATTGTGTAAAAATATATTTTTTTTAAATATCATGTTAAATTATAAATATTTTGCTTCCCCAAGAACTCTCCTAAACCATGAATGATTTATATCTATGTTATATGATTTTATTGATATGAGCTAGATGTATTTATTACCTCCTTCCTTTGCTACAACGGTCGTTTTGAGCATTTACTTATATTAACTTATTTTGTGATTATTTAAGACCATTTCTTTCATATGAGATACGTATATATTCTATACCAAATGAATAATTTCCCACCAGCGTCAAAACGAATTTGTGAAATGATAAAAAAAAATTTCGATCGTTAAGAATTTTAAAAAAGGATATGCCGCAAATGATCGTAACAGAACCAAAAAATGAACTTATAATCAGCACCACGATGGTAATTTGGAGTATTAATATGCTTCAGCTAAATTTATGACATTTTCAAGAATTTTTTATTGACATATCACACTTATAAATTCTATAATAAATCATTGATTATCTACCAGCGCCAAAAGGGGGATTTATTAACTAAAGCGCTAATTACAAAATTCTTAGTTTCCAAGATCTTATAAATGAACTGTTATTATTATTCTTTTGAGAATGGTACCGAAAAGGTTCCGAAAGATTAAAAAGTAATTAAGATTCAAAAAGGAGCTAAATAACTGCTATTTAAATTTTATAAATGATACATTTATTACACACATGGGAATGAGAAAATTGTAACTACTTGCAGCGGTACAACGGTAGTTTTAAGTACTAATGACATACGACACGTCATATAATATAATAGTTATTAAATAATTAGGTACGAGAGCCAAAGCGGTGGATATGAGAGTTAAATCACCGATTATAAAAATGGTTGTTCTTTCCAGCACCTTTAAAATGATGTACAAAACGGTTATGGGAATAATAAAATTTGTAACTGCTTGCAGCGCCACAACGGTAGTTTTGAGCATCAATGTGCTCAGAAAATTAGTTCTTTACGGCATTTTTCAAGGCCTTTTCAACGATCCGAACAACGGTATATGGTGTAAATGTAAAGCAATGTTGTGGTATTGGGTGTTTTTCGTGTTTGTTTTTATTTTTGCTTTTTAAGGTCCTTCTTAACATCGAGAAAATTGTTTTTGGGTCAGGTTCATTTCTCAGAAGTTAATATCCAAAATCACTGACTACAGAATTACCATCCATAATTTGTTATGTTTGTACCGTATATTTTATTTCTTTGCCATATGATTGATTAAGTTTCCTAGAATACATATTTCGTGGTTTATGATATTTTGAGATCTATTTTTAAAAACTATTTAAAAAAAAACTTTAATTTGAAAGAAATATTTTATAAATTTAATGAATAGCTTTCAAAACTAACATCTTGTTAAAATCAATGTAAACATATTTCGTTTTACCTAAACGTGTACATATTTTGTCAAAATTAAAAAATTCGCTAGTTTAATATGCGGTTCCGAAATATATAAATCTAGATAAAATATTTTAGCATTTCCTTATTTAATATTTATATTATTGTAAGGTCTAATTTAAAATTTAAGTACGAAAGTTAAAATAAATTTGTTGTACTGTTACGACTTTTTTTTGTGTCAAAACAATCATTTCCCTGCCTACGATCATTCTTAGTATTTTATTTCTATGGTAAATTTTGTGATGTGACTGATAGCAATGCCACCTATGTACGAACACGTGTCATTTGCTGTACTAAGACATTTTTCACCATGTGGACGTTTTTCTCTCTAAATTCTCGTGTTTCTCCCTACCATAAGGCCGCGCGTTTATCGATTAAAAGAGAGAGAGCGAGACCAATGTGAATCGCGTGTGCGGGAAGCAATGTGCTCTAGAAGAATATTTTTTCTTATATGTTTCTCAATTCGCATTGATGCAAACGAAAAACAGAGAAGGAAGAAGATTCTTCTAGAACGTTTTGGCTGTCGTTTTGGAGTCAGTCACGTTTTGAAGTGAATACACTAAAAATTAGTTTGTTTTATTTTTGTGAAAAAAATTTAAATACAAAATTACATAAGCGTAGTCTAATTTTTTTGATTTGTATAAAAAAAAAAAATCTGATTGGGAATTTGATAAAGTCTAGTAACGTCTAGTTTTTTTTATTGGTAGTATGAAAAATAAGTCTCGTTGTGGAATATTGTGTTAAAAGTGTAGTTGTTGAAAATTAAAACAGCCATTTTTTGGGTTTTAGTTTTCATGTTAAGATATATATTTGATTTTGTAAAGTTATGATAAAAATATTTTCAATTAGTTAAAGTTAAATATGCAAAGTATTTTGTATGAGTCATTTTAAAAATTGTATAAAGGAATAAAGTGAGAAAAAACCAATAATAAATACACATAAGTTTTATTCAGTTTTGTTGGTGCGTTAAATTTTGAGAGTAAGAAGGATCGGTGGCTTAGTGGACAGTTTTAAATATCTAAGAGGAAATAATTTTAAATAGAGTATTTTCTATAGTGTTCGTGTATTAGTAAAAACGAAGCGTTATTCCACGGACGCCACCACACCGTACGGGTGGTCTTCGCGTGGCTTTTAAATTATATTTCGGTAATTTGGTGCACCAAACGTCACTGCGTGGCTAGAGACCACTTGATTATACAACAGTATCCAATTGTTTGCCAGCGGACGTACCGCTACGTTGAATTTGTTTACGAGTGGTAAGGTGATGCCACATCCTTTTTTGTGACGGTTCAACAGCGGAAGGACGCCCAACGATTTGGTTTGATTATAAAATGGTGGAAGTGCCGCAACAGTTACGCCGCCCGATTTTATTTAAGGGCAGTCAAGTCAGGCCATCCAACTTAATTTACAAGGCAAAAGGTCGCCCCACAGCAAAATATATACGGGTTTTGGCAAGCCCCCACCCAACCCAAGACGCCTAACCCAAGATCGACCTCCCGGAGGCCCAATGTTTTTTTTGATGTGTAAACATCTTTACGCGCGTATGCCAAAAATTTTTGTATGGTAGAAAACTTTCAAATGAAACGAACGGAAATGACGTACTACGTTTAAATATCTTCATTGAAAAAAGAAACAAAATATAAAATAATAAAAAAAGAACAAAAATAACAAAATACATATATAAATTTTGTACTATACACATAGTCTGAGTGTATGTGTATATATAAATAGTATGGAAAGAAAACAAAGAAACATTTATTAAATTAAATAAAAACGACGAATCGACATTTTCAGCGAACAGAAAAAATAAAAAAATTTAAAATAGCGTGTGCCACCACAATTTATGCACTATAGAGAGGGGTATCCTATAGTATCCCTATAACGAGATAGTATACTCTTACGGTAAAAAACACAGTCAACAACTTGTGTTTGAGGCTTTATCACGATCTCGTAGAACAGTTCATCACGTCGGCTAACAATTATTATTAACTATAACGATTATGTCTTCTACCATGAACGTAATAATGCAACCTCTATTGGTCCTCTTCAAAATGAGTTAACGCGCCTCACCATAAATCTGCTAAGTATAGTTCAGGATGTAATGGCGAATTTTGTACGAGATAATAATGACGTCTGGTTTTTAACATTGAACTGCCAGAATCTCAGGTCGCTTCACCTCGACCTAACTGATACAGTGACGCAGGGATGCTAAATTCTTTTGCTCTCCTAGAATGACCTGAATGTTCAATTTTCCTAATTTTCAATGCCGCGTTCAGTTCAAGAGAAATAGTCAGCGGGCGGTTGGAGTAGCAGTATACGAGTATAAAAATTCAAATAGAACTCATACAGTCACCTCGCATAAGGAAATCATCGTTGGACAAACAACTGGTATGAGCATAACAACACAACCCATTGGCGATATAAGATGCTTTTGGTAGTTGTATACACCTCGCCGAATGAAGCTGTCGACGACATAATCCAGTACATACATTTCGTCCTTGCTCCATATTCTGAAAGAATTTCAAAAATTCTTCAAGGAGACTAACATCTTTTGCCGATGATTATGAGCAGGGATTTCATTTTGCTGCTCCCTAAGATCAGTGATGAATCACTTATAAACTTCCTGCGATACGAATTCGATTTGCACATGAACTCAGATCGAAATATATCTTCTACGAGATATGTGAGAAATATAAGATATATGTACTACGAGATATGGGACCACGTCTATGATGCTTGCAGCTACCATAAGCCAATTGCGTTGATTATACCGAAAGAGTGATAGACCAATTTGATGGTAGTAAACGAATGAAAAAATCTGGTTAGTAAAATTTTATTTCTTCTTCCTTCAAAGTAAACCATACACACGCACTATACATATGCCATGTTTACACATCTCCTTGAGAGTACTAATGGACTCACTCTTTTTTTTTTATTTCTATTTTATTTTTTTTATCTTTTTATATATTTCGATTTTTTTTTTAAAGTAAAACTTCTTTAGGCACGCTTGACTTGGGGACTAAGCTGGCAAATGCGTTACGAAAAATGTAATCGAACGAGGCGAACGAAACAATAAACGCAAAACGAAATCATTTTCCTTTAGTATCAGGATGTGCCATGACAATTCATAAATCCCCAGGTGGAACATTAGTTGATACCATTTTATTTTAATAATTGGTTAAAAAAATTGGAAAACAAGAAAATTGGAAAATTGGTAAATGGAAAATTGGAAAATTGAAAAAATTGGAAATTCAGAAATTTGCAAAATTGGAAAATTTGTAAATTGGAAAATTATAAAATTGGAAAATTAGAAAATTGGAAAATAGGTAAATGGAAAATTGGAAAAAATAGGAAAATATAAAAATATGAAAATTGGAAATTTGGAAAATTGGTAAATTGGAAAAATGGTAAATTGGAAAATTGAAAAATAGGAAAATAAAAAAAAAGAGTGAGTCCATTAGTACTCTCAAAGATATGTGTAAACATGGCATATGTATAGTGCGTGTGTATGGTTTACTTTGAAGGAAGAAGAAATGAAATTTTACTAACCAGATTTTTTCATTCGTTTACTACCATCAAATTGGTCTATCACTCTTTCGGTATAATCAACGCAATTGGCTTATGGTAGCTGCAAGCATCAAAGACGTGGTCCCATATCTCGTAGTACATATATCTTATATTTCTCACATATCTCGTAGAAGATATATTTCGATCTGAGTTCTTGTGCAAATCGAATTCGTATCGCAGGAAGTTTATAAGTGATTCATCACTGATCTTAAGGAGCAGCAAAATGAAATCCTTGCTCATAATCATCGGCAAAAGATGTTAGTCTCATTGAAGAATTTTCTAAATTCTTTCAGAATATGGAGCAAGGACGAAATGTATGTACTTGATTATGTCTTCGACAGCTTTATTCGGCGAGGTGTATACAACTACCAAAAGCATCTTATATCGCCAATGGGTTGTGTTGTTACGCTCATACCAGTTGTTTGTTCAACGATGATTTCCTTATGCGAGGTGACAGTATGAGTTCTACTTGAATTTTTATATACTGCTACTCCAGCCGCCCGCTGACTATTTCTCTTGAACTGAACGCGGCATTGAAAATTAGGAAAATTGAACATGCAGGTCGAGAGCAAAAGAATTGATCATCCCTGCGTGACCGTATCAGTTAGGTCGAGGTGAAGCTTCTGGCAGTTCAATGTTAAAAACCAGACGTCATTATTATCTCGTACAAAATTCGCCATTACATCCAAAGCTATACTTAGCAGTTTTGTGGTGAGGCGCGTTAACTCATTTTGAAGAGGACCAATAGAGGTTGCATTTTTACGTTTGACAGACACAATCATTGTTAGCCGACATGATGAACTGCTCTGCGAGATCGTGATAAAGCCACATACACAAGTTGTTGACTGTGTTTTTTATCGTAAGAGTGTACTATCTAGGTACCACTTTCTATAGTGCATAAATTGTGATGGCACACGCTATTTAAAAGTTTTTTATTTTTTCTGTTCGCTGAAAATGTCGATTCGTCGATTCGTCGTTTCTATTAAATTTTATAAATGTTTCTTTGTTTTCTTTCCATACTATTTATATATACACATACACTCAGACTATGTGTATAGTACAAAATTTATATATGTATTTTGTTGTTTTTGTTCTTTTTTTATTATTTTATATTTTGTTTCTTTTTTTCAATGAAGATATTTAAACGTAGTACGTCATTTCCGTTCGTTTCATTTGAAAGTTTACTACCATACAAAAATTTTTGGCATACGCGCGTAAAGATGTTTACACATCAAAAATATGAAAATAGGAGATTTGGAAAGTTTGAAAATTTGAAAATTGAAAACTGGAAAGTTGAAAAGTCATAATATAGACTTCTATGTCACTGACTGACTCACTCGAGAACGCATAGGGTGGCCAAATTTTTTTTTCTACATTATAACATCTATGTCACTCACTCCCTTACTCACTCCAGAATGCACAGGGTGACCAAAAAAATTCATCCATGTGATATATTTTATAAATGTATTTTTTAATATGTTAAAGCTGCTTTCCACACGAGGTATTACAGAAACCGATTATTTCTTCGTTTCATTCGACGTTTGCCTATGATACAGGTTTTAATGCGACTTAAACAAATTTTCGATGAAACCACATTACACAAACATAAATGAAATAAAAAATATTTCAAGACCATTTTTACTATGCGAAGAGATTTTAAAAATGACTTTTTTGTCCATTTTGTTAGACATACATAAACATTATATACTACGACTAATAGGCCTTGAAAAAGTTACCAAGTTACAAGGTTACCTCTTGTGGCATCTGACATAAACGGCTAGGTGACTCTCGCACAGGGTGACCTACTTTTTTTCAATATTATAATTTTTCTATATTATATTATAAATATTAAATAGATATTAGAAGTTTTACTTCAGTAGTGTGGTCTAAAGCACACTTAATTTTTTTTTTTAATTTTTAAAAATATTGTTGTAATCGAGAGCGGAACATCCGGGTTTTATTTATTATTTGCGTTTATTTTTTTTAAAGTTTCTGTAACCACGGTATAGGCCAAGAACATCGTAAGCCTCCATCCACACAATCCTTCGCACTTCTCCCTGAGAAAGTAGTCTGCAAAAAAATCACCGTGTGAGGGCCCTACGATGTTTAGTGAAATCTGCGGGTCGTCGGTAACAGTATATTGAATGAATTTAAATGTTTTGATTTAATTTTTTTAATGAAATGATTTATGACCCCAAAAACTATAGACAAAATGGTATAACGTCCAATGATTGAGGGATTTATGCTAATATGTGGCATATTACGAAAATATGTTAAAAATTAATTTTATTTCAGTGACAGCTTCCATACGGGGATTTCGTTTCTTGCTACTAAAAGTATATAATTTCAGAGAAACTATGCGACTATGTACTTCAAGGCTCTAAATTAATTTTGCAACAATACCGATATATATCAGTTTTCCGAATTCACGATTTTTGACAGTAACTTCCAGCAAAAATTCTGCACCCTTCCATTTTTTTGTTAATTTTTTCTATTGAAAATTTAATGGACTGGTTCGCGAAGTTAAAATTTAGTATTTATGCAAATCTTTGTTTCACCCGGTATAACTTCAACATGATAAAAATATCGATACGATTGAAAATGAGAATGTTCCTTCATCTCAATTTTGTGAAACAATCATCAGTTTTTGGTGAATTACACAAATGTTTGATTGTGTTCCAATTTTTTCTATTGTAAACTAAACTTAAAATTTAAGAACCCCCGTTAGTTTGGAAGTACTTCAGAACCCTGCAGAAAAACAGTCAAATCGGAGTAATAGTCTAGGAAAAAATGGTTTTACCTTTTTGTACACGGTAATTTTTCGGTCCAATGTAATTAAATTCTAAGCCAACCATTTATGCAGAGTAATTTACTTTCATGCAATTCGTTTTCAAAATTTTGTAGCTCACATGACTAAGCAAACCGGTACACTCTGATTTTGTATCCGATTTTTATGTTTAATCAACTTGATTGGTAGTAAAAAAGAAACACATTAGATATGCGCTATCCATGTGTAAAAGTTATATCAAAATTTTTCCAACAAAACCACACAGTTTTTCATTTATTTAATACTTCTTGGTAATATACGTTCTTTTGACGATAAAACTAAATCGTGAATATCTTCCAGTAAATTTAGCTTATCAATTTTTTCTATGTAACACGAATTTTCAAAACAACATAAACAAAACAATTACTTTGCTTCTTGGAATCAAAAAAAACGTAAAGCTTCGTTACCAAAACTAACTTTATAGTTTTTTTTGCTTTAAATCAAATCCATTCATTAAAATAAATATTTCTTTTATAGTTACAACCTTATTTTCTTTAAACTATGTTATTTAGTTTGAAAAAGTTTTGGAAAAATTAAAAAAAGAAACTATTTTTATTAAAACTAATATTTAGTTGAAACTTTTTTTTATGAAACGCTAGTAGGTACTTTCTCTTGTGGTTTAGTTCGGTTTTGTTAAGAAATTTTATTACGTGATATTCAAAACGAGAATACTTTTTGGTCTGGACGTTTACGATGGTGCAACAGAATTACATAGAATTAAGCACATTTTTTCAAAAAGTTATAACTTTTATGTAATACGTGGGATTTAAGGTTTGTTTGATTTATATTTATTTTTGTTTGAACCTGCGAACCAGCAAGTAAACATATAGAAATTTGAGAGAATATACCGATATAATTTTTGTCTTCTAAATATATGTATATTTATGTATAAAAAAAACGTATATACGACCTTTTCAGTATGTGTATGCGTTCGCGATCACCAAAACTGACTGTGATGGTTCTTGATTTCGGCAAAATTCATTAAGGGTCATCCGGTGAGAGTCGGAGGGCTTTATTAAAACCTTTTATTGAAGATGTTGATAAAATTTAGCAGGACAGGGTTTCGAATGCTAGGCCGTCAAATTGAACTACGTTGTATGACGTTGCATCATGTTGCAATATAATGCGCCAAGTTGCGAGATTTTTCAAAATGTTGCATGTTTTGGGAGCTGTAGTGGAATTTTACATCATGTTTGGTCATACTGCACCTCATTGCGTGATGTTGCACTATATTACTGGATGTTGCATATTGTTGAGGGATATTGTGTGGTATTCCACTATGTTGTGCAATGTTGGTTGCAAAGCCCTCCGACTCTCACCGGATGACCCTAAATGAATTTTGCCGAAATCAAGAACCATCACAGTCAGTTTTGGTGATCGCGAACGCATCTCCATCATTTATTATAAAAATTATACATTTGAAAAAAAATTAAGAAGGAAACCGAGCTGCACCAAACGACCCTCTGAACAGATTTTCCCGCAATTATCTTTCATCGCAAACGACTCCTGATACTCAAAAACTTTTCCTCGCTTACTTTTAGGGAACACCGACAGAACACCGGGCGAATTTAGCAGAAATCTGGAATAGTCGCAATCGATTCACCCTTCAGTCATCAATTTGCATTAAAACCATGCGAGTCAAAAATAGTTAACAACTGGGACCCAGACACTACCAGATTACCCCCAAAATGAATTTTCTGAATTCAGAAGCGATCGTGATCGGGCATGTAATTAAAAATGGCTCCTTTAGAATTTTTTATAAAAATCGCTCAAGCCGCAAATATTAAAAGAAGGGAATTTGAGCTCCACCATCTGAACGCCCAGAAAAAAGCGGCCTTTACCATCAATTCCCGGTACTTGAAAAACCTCTATCATCAATATTCATTAAAATCGTCTGTACTGAGAAAACAATTGAAAAGGTATCCGGCCCCGTTGGAAGACATTCTAACCGAATTCTAATGAAAGCAAAACTAATCGCAGTCGTATGCTGCTACTTGAGAACCCCTCTTTTACGAATTTTCATGAAAGTAGTTCGAACCGTTTCCGAAACTCCTGATACGTTCAATCGTTTTGTGAGGCAATTCCTGAGCTAAGTGGCCATATAGGCCACATCCACGGAACAATTCTGTGAGCTGGTCTAAATTTTGCTGCAGTTTAACTCGTTATTAAATTTCCATTTTATTTACAAAGCTTTTTCCAGCAAAAATAACAATATACGCCAAAAATATTTATCAACTTAAAAACATTCAAATACAGCCGGTGCCACATAAAATAAACTCCTGATACACTAACTTAGGCTCTACCCGTATTAAGTTAATAATCTAATTTAACCAACTGACATAAACTTGTTTCGATTGCATAAACACATATAGAAAGGATATTTCCAGCTAAGTATGTTGGATATCGAGCAGTTTATTTTGTTAAGATGTTATGCAAAGTATGCACGTACATTGAATTTCAAAATTTTGTACAAAAATATTCTGAAAACGTATACGGTTGTCTACACATACTGAAAAGGTCGTATATACGTTTTTTTTATACATAAATATACATATATTTAGAAGACAAAAATTATATCGGTATATTCTCTCAAATTTCTATATGTTTACTTGCTGGTTCGCAGGTTCAAACAAAAATAAATATAAATCAAACAAACCTTAAATCCCACGTATTACATAAAAGTTATAACTTTTTGAAAAAATGTGCTTAATTCTATGTAATTCTGTTGCACCATCGTAAACGTCCAGACCAAAAAGTATTCTCGTTTTGAATATCACGTAATAAAATTTCTTAACAAAACCGAACTAAACCACAAGAGAAAGTACCTACTAGCGTTTCATAAAAAAAAGTTTCAACTAAATATTAGTTTTAATAAAAATAGTTTCTTTTTTTAATTTTTCCAAAACTTTTTCAAACTAAATAACATAGTTTAAAGAAAATAAGGTTGTAACTATAAAAGAAATATTTATTTTAATGAATGGATTTGATTTAAAGCAAAAAAAACTATAAAGTTAGTTTTGGTAACGAAGCTTTACGTTTTTTTTGATTCCAAGAAGCAAAGTAATTGTTTTGTTTATGTTGTTTTGAAAATTCGTGTTACATAGAAAAAATTGATAAGCTAAATTTACTGGAAGATATTCACGATTTAGTTTTATCGTCAAAAGAACGTATATTACCAAGAAGTATTAAATAAATGAAAAACTGTGTGGTTTTGTTGGAAAAATTTTGATATAACTTTTACACATGGATAGCGCATATCTAATGTGTTTCTTTTTTACTACCAATCAAGTTGATTAAACATAAAAATCGGATACAAAATCAGAGTGTACCGGTTTGCTTAGTCATGTGAGCTACAAAATTTTGAAAACGAATTGCATGAAAGTAAATTACTCTGCATAAATGGTTGGCTTAGAATTTAATTACATTGGACCGAAAAATTACCGTGTACAAAAAGGTAAAACCATTTTTTCCTAGACTATTACTCCGATTTGACTGTTTTTCTGCAGGGTTCTGAAGTACTTCCAAACTAACGGGGGTTCTTAAATTTTAAGTTTAGTTTACAATAGAAAAAATTGGAACACAATCAAACATTTGTGTAATTCACCAAAAACTGATGATTGTTTCACAAAATTGAGATGAAGGAACATTCTCATTTTCAATCGTATCGATATTTTTATCATGTTGAAGTTATACCGGGTGAAACAAAGATTTGCATAAATACTAAATTTTAACTTCGCGAACCAGTCCATTAAATTTTCAATAGAAAAAATTAACAAAAAAATGGAAGGGTGCAGAATTTTTGCTGGAAGTTACTGTCAAAAATCGTGAATTCGGAAAACTGATATATATCGGTATTGTTGCAAAATTAATTTAGAGCCTTGAAGTACATAGTCGCATAGTTTCTCTGAAATTATATACTTTTAGTAGCAAGAAACGAAATCCCCGTATGGAAGCTGTCACTGAAATAAAATTAATTTTTAACATATTTTCGTAATATGCCACATATTAGCATAAATCCCTCAATCATTGGACGTTATACCATTTTGTCTATAGTTTTTGGGGTCATAAATCATTTCATTAAAAAAATTAAATCAAAACATTTAAATTCATTCAATATACTGTTACCGACGACCCGCAGATTTCACTAAACATCGTAGGGCCCTCACACGGTGATTTTTTTGCAGACTACTTTCTCAGGGAGAAGTGCGAAGGATTGTGTGGATGGAGGCTTACGATGTTCTTGGCCTATACCGTGGTTACAGAAACTTTAAAAAAAATAAACGCAAATAATAAATAAAACCCGGATGTTCCGCTCTCGATTACAACAATATTTTTAAAAATTAAAAAAAAAAATTAAGTGTGCTTTAGACCACACTACTGAAGTAAAACTTCTAATATCTATTTAATATTTATAATATAATATAGAAAAATTATAATATTGAAAAAAAGTAGGTCACCCTGTGCGAGAGTCACCTAGCCGTTTATGTCAGATGCCACAAGAGGTAACCTTGTAACTTGGTAACTTTTTCAAGGCCTATTAGTCGTAGTATATAATGTTTATGTATGTCTAACAAAATGGACAAAAAAGTCATTTTTAAAATCTCTTCGCATAGTAAAAATGGTCTTGAAATATTTTTTATTTCATTTATGTTTGTGTAATGTGGTTTCATCGAAAATTTGTTTAAGTCGCATTAAAACCTGTATCATAGGCAAACGTCGAATGAAACGAAGAAATAATCGGTTTCTGTAATACCTCGTGTGGAAAGCAGCTTTAACATATTAAAAAATACATTTATAAAATATATCACATGGATGAATTTTTTTGGTCACCCTGTGCATTCTGGAGTGAGTAAGGGAGTGAGTGACATAGATGTTATAATGTAGAAAAAAAAAATTGGCCACCCTATGCGTTCTCGAGTGAGTCAGTCAGTGACATAGAAGTCTATATTATGACTTTTCAACTTTCCAGTTTTTCAATTTTCAAATTTTCAAACTTTCCAAATCTCCTATTTTCATATTTTTGATGTGTAAACATCTTTACGCGCGTATGCCAAAAATTTTTGTATGGTAGTAAACTTTCAAATGAAACGAACGGAAATGACGTACTACGTTTAAATATCTTCATTGAAAAAAAGAAACAAAATATAAAATAATAAAAAAAGAACAAAAACAACAAAATACATATATAAATTTTGTACTATACACATAGTCTGAGTGTATGTGTATATATAAATAGTATGGAAAGAAAACAAAGAAACATTTATAAAATTTAATAGAAACGACGAATCGACTAATCGACATTTTCAGCGAACAGAAAAAATAAAAAACTTTTAAATAGCGTGTGCCATCACAATTTATGCACTATAGAAAGTGGTACCTAGATAGTACACTCTTACGATAAAAAACACAGTCAACAACTTGTGTATGTGGCTTTATCACGATCTCGCAGAGCAGTTCATCATGTCGGCTAACAATGATTGTGTCTGTCAAACGTAAAAATGCAACCTCTATTGGTCCTCTTCAAAATGAGTTAACGCGCCTCACCACAAAACTGCTAAGTATAGCTTTGGATGTAATGGCGAATTTTGTACGAGATAATAATGACGTCTGGTTTTTAACATTGAACTGCCAGAAGCTTCACCTCGACCTAACTGATACGGTCACGCAGGGATGATCAATTCTTTTGCTCTCGACCTGCATGTTCAATTTTCCTAATTTTCAATGCCGCGTTCAGTTCAAGAGAAATAGTCAGCGGGCGGCTGGAGTAGCAGTATATAAAAATTCAAGTAGAACTCATACTGTCACCTCGCATAAGGAAATCATCGTTGAACAAACAACTGGTATGAGCGTAACAACACAACCCATTGGCGATATAAGATGCTTTTGGTAGTTGTATACACCTCGCCGAATAAAGCTGTCGAAGACATAATCAAGTACATACATTTCGTCCTTGCTCCATATTCTGAAAGAATTTAGAAAATTCTTCAATGAGACTAACATCTTTTGCCGATGATTATGAGCAAGGATTTCATTTTGCTGCTCCTTAAGATCAGTGATGAATCACTTATAAACTTCCTGCGATACGAATTCGATTTGCACAAGAACTCAGATCGAAATATATCTTCTACGAGATATGTGAGAAATATAAGATATATGTACTACGAGATATGGGACCACGTCTTTGATGCTTGCAGCTACCATAAGCCAATTGCGTTGATTATACCGAAAGAGTGATAGACCAATTTGATGGTAGTAAACGAATGAAAAAATCTGGTTAGTAAAATTTCATTTCTTCTTCCTTCAAAGTAAACCATACACACGCACTATACATATGCCATGTTTACACATATCTTTGAGAGTACTAATGGACTCACTCTTTTTTTTTATTTTCCTATTTTTCAATTTTCCAATTTACCATTTTTCCAATTTACCAATTTTCCAAATTTCCAATTTTCATATTTTTATATTTTCCTATTTTTTCCAATTTTCCATTTACCTATTTTCCAATTTTCTAATTTTCCAATTTTATAATTTTCCAATTTACAAATTTTCCAATTTTGCAAATTTCTGAATTTCCAATTTTTTCAATTTTCCAATTTTCCATTTACCAATTTTCCAATTTCCTTGTTTTCCAATTTTTTTAACCAATTATTAAAATAAAATGGTATCAACTAATGTTCCACCTGGGGATTTATGAATTGTCATGGCACATCCTGATACTAAAGGAAAATGATTTCGTTTTGCGTTTATTGTTTCGTTCGCCTCGTTCGATTACATTTTTCGTAACGCATTTGCCAGCTTAGTCCCCAAGTCAAGCGTGCCTAAAGAAGTTTTACTTTAAAAAAAAAATCGAAATATATAAAAAGATAAAAAAAATAAAATAGAAATAAAAAAAAAAGAGTGAGTCCATTAGTACTCTCAAGGAGATGTGTAAACATGGCATATGTATAGTGCGTGTGTATGGTTTACTTTGAAGGAAGAAGAAATGAAATTTTACTAACCAGATTTTTTCATTCGTTTACTACCATCAAATTGGTCTATCACTCTTTCGGTATAATCAACGCAATTGGCTTATGGTAGCTGCAAGCATCATAGACGTGGTCCCATATCTCGTAGTACATATATCTTATATTTCTCACATATCTCGTAGAAGATATATTTCGATCTGAGTTCATGTGCAAATCGAATTCGTATCGCAGGAAGTTTATAAGTGATTCATCACTGATCTTAGGGAGCAGCAAAATGAAATCCCTGCTCATAATCATCGGCAAAAGATGTTAGTCTCCTTGAAGAATTTTTGAAATTCTTTCAGAATATGGAGCAAGGACGAAATGTATGTACTGGATTATGTCGTCGACAGCTTCATTCGGCGAGGTGTATACAACTACCAAAAGCATCTTATATCGCCAATGGGTTGTGTTGTTATGCTCATACCAGTTGTTTGTCCAACGATGATTTCCTTATGCGAGGTAACTGTATGAGTTCTATTTGAATTTTTATACTCGTATACTGCTACTCCAACCGCCCGCTGACTATTTCTCTTGAACTGAACGCGGCATTGAAAATTAGGAAAATTGAACATGCAGGTCATTCTAGGAGAGCAAAAGAATTTAGCATCCCTGCGTCACTGTATCAGTTAGGTCGAGGTGAAGCGACCTGAGATTCTGGCAGTTCAATGTTAAAAACCAGACGTCATTATTATCTCGTACAAAATTCGCCATTACATCCTGAACTATACTTAGCAGATTTATGGTGAGGCGCGTTAACTCATTTTGAAGAGGACCAATAGAGGTTGCATTTTTACGTTCATGGTAGAAGACATAATCGTTATAGTTAATAATAATTGTTAGCCGACGTGATGAACTGTTCTACGAGATCGTGATAAAGCCTCACACACAAGTTGTTGACTGTGTTTTTTACCGTAAGAGTATACTATCTCGTTATAGGGATACTATAGGATACCCCTCTCTATAGTGCATAAATTGTGGTGGCACACGCTATTTAAAAGTTTTTTATTTTTTCTGTTCGCTGAAAATGTCGATTCGTCGTTTTTATTTAATTTAATAAATGTTTCTTTGTTTTCTTTCCATACTATTTATATATACACATACACTCAGACTATGTGTATAGTACAAAATTTATATATGTATTTTGTTATTTTTGTTCTTTTTTTATTATTTTATATTTTGTTTCTTTTTTCAATGAAGATATTTAAACGTAGTACGTCATTTCCGTTCGTTTCATTTGAAAGTTTTCTACCATACAAAAATTTTTGGCATACGCGCGTAAAGATGTTTACACATCAAAACCTTTTATTGAAGATGTTGATAAAATTTAGCAGGACAGGGTTTCGAATGCTAGGCCGTCAAATTGAACTACGTTGTATGACGTTGCATCATGTTGCAATATAATGCGAAAAGTTGCGAGATTTTTCAAAATGTTGCATGTTTTGGGAGCTGTAGTGGAATTTTACATCATGTTTGGTCATACTGCACCTCATTGCGTGATGTTGCACTATATTACTGGATGTTGCATATTGTTGAGGGATATTGTGTGGTATTCCACTATGTTGTGCAATGTTGGTTGGCCATGTATTACTATGCTGCGTAATGTTGTTCTGTGTTGCGCGATTTTGTACTGTTTTGCATCATGTTGTTTCGTGTTGGTCTTTTGTCCATCATATTGCGGAATGTGGCACTATGTTGAGTTACGGTGACATTATATGGTTGTACAAATTGCGTATTTTTTAAAATTTGGATTGTTATGAAAAACCATATTGATTTGTAGCATTCGCCATTTAATTAATATTTCGCCTCGCCTTGGACCCTTTTTCACATTTTTCCACCTCAAACGATTTTGATGTCATCTGGTTTGGCCCGGGTTTGTTTATTTTTTTCCGCTATCATGATTTTAATAAAAATTGGTGAAGGGAATATGCCGAAAAATTAAATAACATGAGCAGTAGATTACTCGAATGATTAAATAGCAGAAACGAATTATATCTTATAACAGGAGTCTTTATCGTCATTAATCATTGCTTCTGTAATAATTAGTACGTTTTATTTCTGACAAAGCATCTATTTTAGAACTCGAAATTTTGCTTAGTGCATTTTTTGATAAACACGACTTACTCTGTGAAAAAAGTTGTTAAATACATTTTGTTGTGAATAGCCCGGTGTGTGATACCATTTTAAAATCTGCATTAGTGTCGCATATCTTTCTATAGTACATTGTTTTCCCACTGGCGTTACTTAAACATGAACAAAAATTTTTGGAAAACAAAAAGACTTTACAAAACAATTGTTTTTATTTAACAGAACAATTCGAAAAACTTTAATTAATTTTTTTTTGTTGAAAATGCGCCTATCTATGCCCCTGCTTCGTATGGTCCTATTAGGGAACACCCTGTACATTTCTTACCAAATTTTAAACAGATTAGGAATAGTTTAATTTTTTGATTCATTGTTTATCATGAAAACTTGATAATATGTATATAATGGTTTGATTTTCAAAATATGGATATTGATAACCGTATATTAAGAGCATGTTTTCCTGTGTCACTTTGCAACCAATTTTCTTTCGTACGTTTCCATACGATGTTTCCCAATTTCCAGTGAATTTTACGGGTTTGTTATAATTTCCAGACCGAAGTTCTCATTACCTTGTAAGGTTTCAGCCCTTAACAATTTTTTTTGCTTTTAATTTGCAAAACACAAAATGAGGGACTGAGTTGAACTCACTAGAGCCAAGCATTTCAACTTATTAAGATATTTAGTAAGTTCAAATGCTTGCCAATGCATAGAAATGTGTATATGTATCTTAGTTAAAATGGAGCTCTCGTATAAGCAGCTTCGTATGGTCCTTAAAGCTAAAGTAGTCAAACATCACAAATGCGAATCAGCTTGAGCTCAATGTGGATGGTATTTATATAAACTGGATATATTTATGAAAAAGTCGCCGGTTTTGACGCTAAATGAAAGTAATCATTTGTTTTTTGTTGATATTCGTTTAATAATCCTGTCATACCTGCTTTTCCTCGGACTTAATTGTAATGTTAATAAATAAATAAATTTATATTATTTTAGTCTCCTTGGATCATTTGTAGTAATATTTTAACTAGTAAACCATTTGGAACAATCATTGTGTCAGATTTTAAATTTCGCGGTTTGGAGCAATGAAGCGTTTAAACCTCGTTTTCGAAATCGTTTAATAAACTAAAAAATAGTGAACACGTTCCATATTAATACAAATCATCATGTTATATTCCATTCCAATACATTTACTCGTGTAACATCATAAAAATTGTCATTTAATTTTATTTCCGGCTCGATAATTCTTCAAAATATGTACTACGACTATATGGCAAACAGTTAAAAATCAACAATTTTTCGGAATAAATATGACAAACTGTTGAATGTACTCGTTCGTAGACACTAAATAAAATAATAATTATTTTTATGATTCCATATAACTTGAATCGACAGTAGTTTAAACATATAAAGGCAAAATAAAAATTGCTAAAATGTAAAATGGCGATCAACAAGTTTTAAAATATAAATAAAAATAATAAATACGAATTATATTTAAATTAAGTTTATTTATAAGATGGTTATTGCTGTATTTAAGTGTCAGACATGTATATGAAATATAAAATGCCATAACCATAAAGTTCGTTTATACATATAAAGTGGACGACCAGAATAATAATGATAATAATGGGCTGCCATAAAAATATATAATTTTTTGTGCTGCCTTGTACTCTCTTAAACATGTCATGCGGTTTATCATGTATTTATATTACATATATTCATACTATGTGGGGTATAAAATTGTACACGTATAGAAAAATAGAATAATTTTTACCATTCGTCCAAATTCTTGATGTATAGCTTAAAACATTTATATGGATTATGAAATTAATTTATGTTTTGTACATAAATCTAAATTTTTGGTATTCTGTACATCCTAATCCATTTATGAGTGTGATTAAGGCATTCGATCAATCATTTAGTATGTGTCAGGGGGTTAAACATTATTTATTGGGAATATGAAAACACTTAACTCCCAGGCGATTATTCTAAATTCATAATATGTGTTTCAAAATAAGGTAGGTGAAATACTGCTTATTTTGGGTCCCCTGCGACACCTCGTTTTCATATATATATTTATAACTTTAATTGGTACTTAATTAGAACCCTTCAGGAAACTAAACACTCATCGGTATTCCCATACAAAATTTTTTATTTCAAAGCTTATATCATGAAAATCGGTGTCCCTCTTTTTGAGAAAAACCTTACCCCAAAATAAAAAATTTTAAATGAATTTTGTTTTTTTACCATACATCTACATTTTCAGATAATACGAGTATCTACATTATGTATAATATTTAATATGTCACGGTCACATTTTTTGGGCAAATAAAACATAAAATATTTTTAGATTGTAATCCATAAAATGGTTCCAAAATATAAATGCCACTTCATCTACACCGTATCAAGTGAAGAATTTAATTCTGAAGGGAAAGCGATAGAAGCCATATACCTCATGAGGTAATCACAACTTTGATGCGAATGTTGACTATCATGAAAAGTAATGAGCAAAATATTGAGTAAAATTATTTCTTCAAATACACATATTTCAACAAAATGAATATTTAGTAAAATTATTTCTTCAAATACACATATTTCAACAAAACTAGGCCAGATAATGTTTTGTGTCATCACGTTTACTAAAGAAGTGGCTTTTGATTTTAAGGCCAATTTCGGGATGATGGTGATTCAATACGTTTTGAAGCATTTCTCAAGACATTTCCAATGAAATTCAATTGAATTTGCAGTCAGAGAAATAGAGAAAAAGTCACAAGGGGAACAGCTCAGAATAACACTTGACGGAATAACACTTTTTTCTTCTTCAAATGTTGCCAATTTTCTTTAATTTTTTCATTAAAAATGGTTAATAATTATGCGTAATATTCACGATGGTTTTACTCATCTCAAGATAGTCGATGAATATTATGCCTAATGCATCTTAAAAGACTACCCATTATTTTGACTGTTGTTTTCATTCTGGCGTGTAGAGCTGAATCCATGTTTTGTCAACCGTTATGAATTGATGCCAAAATTTAATTGAATTTGATCACTGAATGACAGTCATTTTTCATAGTATTTAAAAAAATTAAAGGTGCACTGGCTTATAAAAAGTGCAATAAAAAACGTAACCCGTGATAAGGACAAGAACAACAAAACAGATAGAGAAAACACAATCTTTCAAATGGCATGTACATTTTGTTGGTGAACAAACATTTTGTGTACCAATAAAATTACTTGGAACGATTATCAAATCACTTGAAATAGTTTTAAAATAAAATATTTTTGTTGAATACACATAAAAATATTCGTTTTGCCTATAATTTATAATTGCAACATAACTCTAAACTGCTATAAAATTGCCAGTTGGGTGTCTTTTTTGCTCAATTTTGGTACAAAATTTCTGTTATATTGTATGCACTCATGCTTATTAATATTTTGTATACATTTTAATTCTCTCACTTCATTTGTATTTTTCAGACGTTGAAAATTAGCAAGTGTCATAATGCCATAAGGAAATATTCCATCGAATGTCATAAAACTTTGACAACTTTCGTTTAAAAACATACTTCACGACAAATTAAAGATGTTGTTACTTGTGACGCACTGATTGCGTTATTTTAAATAACGGTGGATGCATCTTAACGGTGGATGCATCAAAACTCCACAGCCATCTATCTCAGTTTTTTCCAAGTAATCAAAGATGTGTGTGAGCTGGCGTAGTCATGATGGTAGATTGATAAATTCTAGTCATTTTTTCATTGCTTGCTGCAAACTGGTTAATTGCTTTTCGAATTTTATCGTTTGTTTATAGGTTCCAGAACCTCATAATGTGCGATTCCGTTCCAATCCCACCATGAACACAGCATAACTTTATGGGACGTCAACCCTGGGTTTGAAGCTGCTTGTGGTGGGTCATCTTTCTTTGACCATGAGCTCTCCTAAAAAATCAAAAATCAATTTATGGAAAAAGCTTAGGTTCATATGGAGTTTCTTTCCGAACAATCAGTCCGTATGAACTGGGCTGCAGAGACAGACATCTTTCTGAAAAAAAGTTTTTTGTCAAAATAGTCATTGTCGTTTAAATGTTGGAAATCAGAACTGAACTTGTATTGTTGTAAATTTAATTTAGAATCTTCTTTACTCAACGATATACTTTTGAAAATGTTTACAAAAAAACCGATTTTATGGAGGCTGCCACTTTCGGTAGACCGATTACGACTAAAAATCATTGGGATCTCAAAAGCTTAAGAATTGCGTTTTATCCCGATCAGTCAATCCATCCAAAGTTTGTGATAAACTACAATACAAAAAAAAGGCATCATAATTGTTGCTGATCTGCTTTACAATACATATTGTTTTTAATTGGGTCCATCATAATTAAATTTTGAGCTGTGACATCAAACAACAAATCTTACTCAGAACATAGAACTGGAACATCAACTAAAACATACACAAAAAGGCAACACCATCTTTCAAGAAATGTTTTCCAAACTGGAGTTTGAAGTTAAATATCTACATGAAAAGGAAAATGACACTTGATATTTTGAAAATCATAAACTCAAATGTGCGAATAGAATAAATTGACGGTGCATAACACATTGCCAAATTTAAGCCTCAGTCAGAAAATAACACACAGTCAGTGCATTTTCCTTAATTTTCAGTGGACTTATTCTTGTGAAACTCAGATATTGACTACAAAAGAAAGTATACAAAAAGTATACAGAAAGTATACAAAAGAAGGCATTCAAAATTCTGGTATCGGATCAGATTGGATTCGGAGGTAAGCATATCAAGTAAATTTTTCTGCGAGATCATCTTACTGTAAAGCAATTTCAACTATTTCCTGCTGTTCGGCAGTTCAAAATATATATGCATGTCCTGCCTCCTAAATTGATACCTTTTAAAATGTTTTGGAAACTATAAATCTCAAAGTTGGGATATACTAAGATATATTTAGCATTGAGCAGAAGATCTATGATAGAATAAAATGTAATATGTGTAGCTTGGACTGGGATTGCTGCAAGGCTGTCGGCAATGGTAACCAAATATCTGCCGAAATAAATAAAAATAAAAAACAAAATATTCGTGTGAAATGCCAAATAAATACATGCCACAGGATTTAATTGCAGATGTTTTAGGGGAAACGTTCACAACCATTAATATTTCGTCAATATTGCAGTACGCTATATTGTGTCCAAAAAATGATGAAGTGCGAGATCTCAATGAAGAGGTTTTTGAAAAATTGGTATCCGAAAAAGCATCCTAGTCATCCATTAGCACAGTAAAACCTAATGATGGGACATGTGACTCTGACTTGCAAATAAATTTCACAGTCAAATACGTAATTTTTTGGACTTTTCTGGTTTGTGTTCCCACATTTTAAGTTAGAAAGAAAAGTTGCATGATTATGCTCCTAAAAAATCTTGAAATTGTATTAAAGCGGAAATTATTACTGGGACACATTCCGACACTGTTCACTTTATCCCAAAAATTTCTCTAGACACAGCTAATTATTTATCACTAACCTTCAATTTTGAACGTCATCAGTTCCCTGTTCGGCTTTCTTACGCTATAACTATAAATAAATCACAGGCCCAATCTTTCAAAAAGTCGGCTAATTTCTTCCTTAGTCATGTTTTACTCATGGACAACTGTTTACATCATTTTTGCGAGTACTTGATTCTGATGCAGTCCGAGTTAAAGTTTCGGAAACCCCACGACAAGGGAAACATCGGTGGAATTTTAAAAGACTCAAAAAAAAATTTAAACTAAATACGAAACACAGTAAACACAAAAAAAAAATTAAATTGTAATTGAATTTTTGTTTCATATAAATAATAAAAATTAATTAGCATCCTGAGATACCGGGTTCGTATCCCAATAGAGAAGAGATTCTTAAATAAAATTATGTTCATGTGATTAGGATCGGTGACGGCGAGGAACACATCTATGACCCTTTATTGTAGATGCTAGTGAAGTTTATCGAAACTAATCCAAAAAATACAACAACAAAAAACTTATTGAAATAGGAATGGTGTAAGTAAACATTCAGGCGAATTTATATTGTTTAATTTAGACGAGATGTGATTTTTAATTGGCCTCCCTCCAGGCGCAAAAATTTATACACTAAAAATGTACTTGTTGCGAACAGTTTATGAACGGTTTTTATACTTCCCACCAACACATATGTATATGTATAGTAAGCATTGTAAAAAAACTATTCGCAAAGTATTCGCAACATGTACATTTTTGATGTAGACATTTTCATTGTATGTTAATAACAATTGCGTATTATCAAAAAATCATTGTCCGTTGTTTTTTCAAAGAAATCGGTGCTGTTTTAAGAAACTGGGTTTTGTGCGATATTTTGTTGTAAAAATTTGATCAAGTAAGTATTTAAAATTTCGTATGTACATATTTAAAATCTATAGATTACATTTATAAACATTTTGGTGTAGTTAAATTATTTTGTTTAGAAATGTCGAAAACAACTAAATGTAATATGTACAGGTCTGTGCGAAATGAAATAAATATTCTCGTTGATTGTGCAAAAATAAACATTTCTGAGAGCATTTGTGAGAATTCTTCGCAACAGGAATATTTAGAATATCTAGTGGCCCTATTCTGGTAATTCCCTGGGAATATGGAATAATTTTTTTTTGTAGCAGTTATTGCCAAAGATTTTTCCCAAATTTTTTATTCCGAATTTGCTGAAAGTTTATTCTGGTGAATTAGGAATACATTTAGGGAAAAAATAATTTAGTTTGTGTGTTTGCCACGGGATTTTTATTAAATCGAGTAAGCTGTCAAAAACAATATATTCTTCCGTGTTTTCGATTAGATATTATATAGTTGTACACAAAATAATATCCTAAAAATTATAAAAGTAAATTACAAAATAATATTAAAATGTCGCGAAGATTATTGCCGTTCATTGAAGACGACGAGGATGATCGCCGATACAATTTATTTATTCAGCGGAAACGTTTACGGTGCTCTACTCATCCTTTCGACCTATATGAGGAGGAGTTTATAAAATTATACAGAGTGCCACAAGAACTGGCTTTAATATTAAAAAGTATGATAGAGCCCTACATGGAGGTCACATTGATACCAAAGAGATTGCGAATGTTGGTAGCGCTGAGCTTTTTAGCCGAAGGTATTTATTTATGTTAAAAAGATTCCATTGTTTTTATAATTTTAGGTAGTTTTCAAAAGAAGATAGGCGTTAACTACTTAACGTGCATGTCGCAATCTACCGTGTGTCGATGCATTAAGGAAGTTTACGCGATTATGAATGACCATTTTCTGAATGTATACATCCAATTCTCTCAATCTTCCTCCTAAATTAATCGTATTAAATTACAGTATGTTCGTATGCCATTTAATTTAAAATACTTATTATTGTAAACTAATATATTACAGGTTTTATGAAAAATTCAACGTTCCCGGGATAATAGGATGCATTGATTGTACCCACGTCTCAATGTTTAGACCGGCTTAGCATATAGAACATGTCTACCTAAATCGTCATTACTATCACTCTAAAAATATACAGTTGGTCAGTAGTGCCAAGTAATACTGTATTACTTTTATCTTTATACAATGAGTATTTTGTACTTATTTATTTTAATTATATGAAATACACATAACAATACTTGCATATGCTTAATTTTTTACAGATTTGTGATTATAATTTAAAAATATTAAATGATAATGCATCATACGCTGGTTCAAATCATGATGCTACCATTTAGCGGAAATCGTTGGCCAAAGCTCTACTATACAACAAGTATGACGCAACGGAGTTATCAAACACATGGTTGTTAGGTAAATATTTCATTTATTTGTTTTTTTTTAATTCACAGCTAATTATTACAAAATTCATTATACAAAATTCATTTTACAAAATTCATCATACAAAATTCCTTATACATAATTCACAGCCTCCACAATATATTTTAATAATTTGTCTTAATTTAGAAAATCTGAATCCAATTACTCCGGCGCACTGTAATGCTCTGGATTTCCGTAACTAAAAATAAAAATCTACTGAAAAAATTTAATTTTTTTTTTATTTTTTTTTCAATTTAAGGTGATAGTGGTTATCCATTACAGCCATGGTTGTTAACACCGATTGAGAACCCAACGGAAGGATCGGAAAAGAGATATAATGTAGCTCACAGATCGGCTCGCAATTGCGTAGAGAGTTGCAATGGAGTGTTAAAATCTAGATTCAGGTGTTTGGCCAAAGATCGCTGTCTTAAATATTCTCCGTTCATGGTAGGGCAAATGACTAACACTTGTGCGATTTTGCACAACTTTTTAAGGTAGCACAATTATAATGATGAACTCGATAGGGCACAGCCGAAATCCAATGAATCTGAACCAGATGCAAATGAAGAAGAAATAACTGACAATGATCCAACGATTGAACGCCTACTCACGGTAGCCCGAGAAATAAGAACTTCACTAGTTCAAATTTACTTTAATAGCGAATAAATGTAAAGTAAATGTTAAAACTTTTATACTCACTTGTTGTTTAAAATTTCATTTAAAATGTCATTTTTTAACATCGAAGATGTTTTTGGCGTCGCATTATATAGAAAAATGCAACGAAATTTTGTCCCAAGAATATGCAACGAA
The DNA here is from genome assembly GCA_932526605.1 of Nephrotoma flavescens. Taxonomy (NCBI): domain Eukaryota; kingdom Metazoa; phylum Arthropoda; class Insecta; order Diptera; family Tipulidae; genus Nephrotoma; species Nephrotoma flavescens. The sequence goes on along the minus strand of OW052222.1, from coordinate 155,310,850 downwards.
ATAGAAAAAAATAAAAAAAAAATAAAGTAAATACGAGAGAACCAAAACACGCTGGTGCGCCAATTATGTTTTGTGCTCTCTCTATGCACCTATTTCTCATCTACGATATCAGTTAGTGAGCGTAATATAACGGGTGTTTTTTAAGCCTAATAGAACTTGAAATTGTTGAAAATAAAACAAAAAATTTAATTTTTATGAAAAATATTTTCTGGCAGATATCAGTGTGAGTATACTCTGGCAAATCATCGTGAATAAACTGACGCTTGAACAACGATACGAAATTATTAAAATTTATTTTGAAAATCAATCGTCGATACTCGCAACTTATAGACGACGTCAATGGAGATCATTACCTCACCATGATCAATGATTTTTTGTTTGAAAATATGGATGACATTGATCCGGACGAGATGTGGTTACAACAGGATGGCGCTACGTACCATACGGCGACGCAATTAGTTGATTTCGGGAAATACACCTGTCCAAGGTCGTGCGATTTGACACCCCTTGATTATTTCTTGTGGGGCTACGTGAAGTCACTTTTTTATGCTGATAAACCAACAACTATTGAAGCGTTGGAGGCCAGCATTGTACGTGTTATTCGTGACATACGGCAGCAGTGCTCGAAAAAGTGGCTCAGAATGCGCTTCGTCAAGAACAGCCACGGTGCCCATGTGCCCGAAATCATTTTCATATTAATGCCATGTATTGATCTTTCAAATAATAATTCAATGGATTACAATTTAATTTTTTGTGTTATTTTTTACAATTTCAAGTTCTATCGAGCTTAAAATACACCGGTTACAAATAAAAATAAAAAACCAAAAAATAAAGTAAATGCGAGAACCAAAACACGCTGGTGCGCCGAAAATCAATTTTTGGGCTCAAACTTTTTTATTTTTACTATATAAATACAAGTACTATAGCCCAAAACAAATGACTAGGCTTAAGCTTTTTTATTTAGGCATTAAACAACATTTCGAGCCCCATCTTCGATGTTTAAATTTTTAGCTTAGGCTCAAACTTGGGATTTTTTCTCCATCGCCGCAGCAATTCTATTAAAAGCAGCCACCTTTTCTTTTTGAATTTTATGTGCTTCTTCCAAGATTTTGTCTCTCGTGTATGCCGAACCATGGACTCGCTTTGATCGTATTGGTCTGCTGGTTTGGTCTCCATTGCTCGTTGCTGTTGCCCCGTCAGTTCCTCCAATTAGATTCATGGGCAAGCCAATTACAGTACTTGTAGTAGGCTGTAATTAAAATTGTCCATATAAAAATATTTTGCTCCCAAGCATAAAAATACTTTATTACTTAATAAACATATTTCAGTAACACTTTATTTTATGCGCAAATTTTTATTTTTATTTTTGCGAAGTAAAAAACAAATATTAAGTGAAATGTGTTAATTAAGTGTTAATGTATTTCGCTAAGTGTCTACGGCAAATAGTGTTAAAAGCACTTCTACTTACAAATTTAATCATTATAATTACCGCTGAGATGATAAAATAGTTATATTTTTTTAAATGAATTAAGATTACCTCGGACGATTGTAGTGGGATTCCACCCTCAACGTTTCCTGCCCCTGCACACGCATCTTCTGGATGATGTCTAAAATTCTTTGGTCCAATATAGTCAATTGACTAGGTCTCCTTGACGTCTCCTCTTGCCCAAGTGCATTTCTGTTGTCGAACTCTTTCAACGTAGTCCATTGGGCCCGTACCTATTTTCTAAAAAAAATAATTTTTCTATAAGTATGTATTATGATAAAAGGTAAAAACTGTAACTACTTCATATCCATCCAGGCTCTCCGCCATTTCTCCCCATCTTTATTTGCTCCTCCTAAGGAATTTAATTTAACCGCTATCTCGTTCCACTGCCCCCTGTTGGTTTCTTTCCCATTACTAGTCCCGAAGCTACAATTATATTTAGAATATAAATTATTATAAGATAACATTGAACGTATGTGTGATTACTAAGTACGTACCGGTCATTCGCTAATTCAATTTGTTCTTCTAGTAATGATACTAAAAGCAACTTCTGTTCCTTTGAAACACTTTTTCCCTAAATGATATTAAAACAAATTTGTGTTAGGTATGAATGATTCATTTATACATATACTTACCGTGCGATTCTGATGTTAAGACTATTAAGAGGCTAACAGTAAAGAGGTTTTTCATTAATAGATTTTTGTAAGAGAATCTCTTAATTGGTATTCTGTTAGTAATACTCTTAAAATTTCTATTAAAAACTCTACAAATATTTTTGGAGACCTGTCAATTGTCATTTTTATTAATGCGCGCCATTGAAATTGTATTTTTGTTGTCAAATAAACGATAAAATACGACAAATTTTTGTGAAAACTAATGTTTCATATTTTTGTATAAATATAAATTAGACAAATTAAATAATAATACAAAAAATTGATTATATGGGTTATGCATAAAATAATCAACAATAAAATATTTACATCCGCACGAAATGCTAATGTCGGAATATTTTTTTTATAAAAATATTACATCTAAAATCCAGTTTGTGTATTGTAAAATATAATTTAATTAATTATTTATTTACACAATCGTCATTTTTATTAGTTTTCATGCAACATAGTAAAAATTGTAGCATTTATGATGTTTAAGACCACCTATTTGGCAGGTATTAAGCTAAGAGGTTTTTAAGAGAACCTTTTAACTCAGTACGTGCAGAATCGCAAAATAGTCATACGTACTTATTTTTATTTATTTATTTATTTATTATACAATTTTGTGAATCTACAAATCCCATTTTGAGCAACATGCTCATTTGCAATAAAAAATGTAGTTCAGTAATTTTCTAATAGTTTTAATCGTCCTTTATGTTCCATATGTTGCCATCTTCAAGCCATATTTTTACCCCATCGAATTAACAAGTTCAGCGGCAATCATTAAAATGGTTTGACACTCTTTAATTAGAAACTTGATAGGCAACATGCAATTCATCTCCATCCCTTTTTAGGCGGCACAAACTTGATATTTATATTATCACAATATGTATTTAAATAAAAATCAAATAAAATAATAAAATAATAATAATTCATCAAACTGAGTAAAAGATAACTTGCCGACAGGAAAGTCAAGGCACGACTAAGAGAACCATGAATCATAAGTAAGAGAAATCTCTTAGTTTGTAAAATGAAGATCATAAGTAAGAGACATCTCTTAGTTATGTAAAATATTGTAGTAAAGAGCTCTGTGACTATACGTCAGAATCGCACGGTTAATGTATAAATTAATCATTCCCTCAATTACTTACTCTCGTCGTAGTCGTAGTCATTTTATTTTCAAAAATTCCTATATAACTGTTTTATTTAAATATTATTTATTATTCTGCACAACAGTTTCCGTTAAAATTCTTTCCCAAATATAATTCTTGTGTAAAATTCTCTCTTATTCTCTGGCACTATATCCCTTCAAGGGATTTGGCCGCCTTAAATGAGGTTTCATAATCATATTTTCATTTCGGATAATGAGTGATTAATTCATTGATCCTAAACCAGCCGTGAAAAATATTTCTTGCCACCACAGGGAATCGAACCCGGGACCTCCGGTCGCTGGAGCAAGCATGCTGACCACTTTGCCACCGGGGCGGCCCGGTTTCTTGTGTAAAATAGGTAAGGAAAAATAAACGTCAAAACTGCAATAATTGGGAATAATTTTTTCCCAATAATCACTTTTCCCAATCGCCAGAATACACTTCAAGGAAAAAATATAAAAACTACTAGAAAATTTAAAATTTCTATTCCCCGGGAATTACCAGAATAGGGCCACATGCGAACATAAATATACACTCGCAAGAAAAAGTCTGCGTACACCGGCCATTAAAAAATGTTCTCACAAAAATAAACAAACAACGTAACTTTTTGACATATATTTATTTTATTTTATATTCATTGACCTATTCTATTTCAAAATATATCAATATAACAAAAATCCAAAAACAGGTACACAAAAAAAATTAACTAAACAAAAGTAAGTAACAAAAATTAGACACGCGTACAGCAAATCAAGGTGTACATAGTTTATTTATTTAACATCTTCAAAAAGTAAATTAATAATTGGTAGGGTATCCTTTTCTCTGAATAACTTCTTTTAACATTTTACTCATCGATCGGACAAGATTTGAGGTTTCCGCCTCACTGATTTTGGACCACTCGCTTTGTAGTACATCCCTCAACATATTTTTGGACGTTATGTTATGTTGGCGAATTCTACGTTCTAATAAATCCCATAGATGTTCTATGGGAATTAAATCAGGTGATTGTGGAAGTGTGTGCAGTTGTTTTGGTACGTTCTATAACAACCATAACTTTACAATCCAAACTGAGTGTTTTGGGTCATTGTCATGTTGAAATATGTATTTGGCATGCAAGCCCCAATTTTCAGCACTTTGTTTTAAATTTTATTTTAAAATATTTAAATAGCCCTCTTTAATCATAGTAGATTCAATAAATTGTAAATGTCTTACACCTCTACTCGCCACACACCCCAAACCATTACTCCACCACCGCCATATTTTATAGTTGGTATTAAATTTTCTTTATTTACTGCTAAACCTATTTTTCTTCATATAATATTCCGTTCTTTTATACCTAAAATGCAAAATTTGCTCTCATCTGAAAAAATGACTTTCTCCCAGACCTGGTTTGCCTTATTAATATGTTCATTTGCAAATTTAATTCTTTTTCACCGATTGATTTCTGATATAAATGGTTTTTTTCATGCAACACGGCTATGATACCCCTCCTTTCTTAGAATTTTTTGAACGGTATCAGGACAAATTTTTTTATTTTATTTTGTTATTGAACTTTATTTCAATTCTTGCAATTTGGGAAGCTGTTGTTCGTAGATTTTCTCATCCGTTCTTTTTATAACCCATTTTTTACGACATGATCATTTCGATGGATGGCCACACCGATGTAAGATCTCCAGTTTTTTAAATTATACACTACTCTCTGAGTAGATGAAGGTGTTCTTTTCACTAATTTTCCAATTTCCCGAAAACTTTTGCCTTTCCATAAATTTGTAATTGTTTTAAGCTCACTTACGGCAATTTCCTTCCATTTTGGTTCCATAATGCACAGCTTTCACTGGAAATAATTAAATTGATTCCACCCGCTTTCAAATCGAGACTTTAAGCATGTTTAATTAGCGAGTAAAACAATATTATTTACGAGTCAAAATGTGATGGAAATTTCCTAATTGTATAATCGTACGCAGACTTTTTCCGCTCAAATTTCGTAGTTTTCTTCTATTTTATTGATTTTCATTTGTTTTTAATGTTTTTATTTTTGTTTAACTGCGTATTTTAAAAGAGTATAGAACAATAAACGAACGCAAAATAAATTTAAGCAAATATATTTTTGTTTTAGATTTTTCTTTAAAAAAGATATAAATATTGTAAAGTGTACGCAGACTTTTTCTTGCGAGTGTATGTCATATGAAAGTGATTCAGAGATAAGCGAATTAGACGAGGAAAGTGATGACTTTATTGAGGTAGACAATATTAAGGACGACCTTTGTGAATGGAGTGTAACTCATAACGTGTCTAGAGAGTGCTTAAATTCATTATTACTGAGTATACGGAAATACCACCCAAATTTACCTAAAGATGGTAGATCACTAAAAAAAAACACCTCGCTGGAACACAAATATAATACAAATGGGTAGTGGATTGTATTCCCATATTGGTTTCGAACACCAGATGCGGTTATTTTTAGATAAGACAGAGTTAAAAACCAGCGAATTGTTAGTCGATATTGGAATTCCTCTCACAAAAAGTTCTAGAAGCCAGCTCTGGCCTATTCTCTGTACTGTGGTCTCCCATAATGATATATTTATTGTTGGTATTTACCACGGGTACAAAAAACCGCACTCTGTAGACGAATATTTAGATGCATTTGTTGAAGAAGTCAATAACCTATTCGAGAATAATATTGTGCATAATAATCGGGTGTTTACTTTATCATCACGTAATGAAACATCGTGTGAAGCCGATTATTCAAATTCACAAGTTGATTTGGTATTATTAGTAAAGTCTGTTCTACGGGAAGTGAAATTATTAGGAAGAGAATTCAACGACAATGAATGTAGTTGCAAGTCATCATGACATTCTACTCCTCCAGTCATTCCAAATGATCAAATTTTAAATTTGCATATACCGGCTACGACCATTGAAGAATTCCGAAAATTAGAACAGGACATAAAACAAGAGAGCAATAAGGAGAAAATGCTTGTAAGTTCCTACTAAACTATATTTCCAATTCATTGATTTTTCGACTTATTTGGTTATTTTTATAGTTACAACATCTCAGAACTACAATTGATGCAACACATGAGAAATATATTAGAGAATGCCTAAAGAAAATAATAACAGACTAGGCAGCCTGCTACTTTTTCTGGCACGGACAGCACAATAATATATCCGTTAAATCGTATGCCATTATGAATATTTTGAAAGGTAAACTATTTGTACTTAGAATTTAACATACATATGTTATAATCATTATTTTATTGCAGAAGAAGCATTAGCAAAATTTCCCACTGCACGTGCGCTACTGATGCTGAATACGTAATAAAAACGTGGTTTCAATACGCGAAAGATCGTCAACGTAAGCAACTGCATTAAAAATATTTAAATCAACACCACAATATGTAACAAATATCAGTTTGGACGGCAGTCCAAACGAGTGACGAAAGCACCTACTGTGCTGGAAGTCGAACTTGTATATATACAGCTACTTTCAAACTTTTTCCCTTTGAGGCCGCCAGGTTCATGTATTTCCAATGAAAATGTGATGTTTTTTATTTCAAATGTATTGCAGAATGGAATGCGTGTGTTCTAAGAAGAAAAAATTGAAAAAATTGAATTTCGTCGATTACAACGCCATCTATCATGAACCGAACAAAATATTTCATTCAAATCATACGTACTTTTAGTCGTAGAATCCGTATCTGCAATAAAAAATATGGCTTCCTATCTTAGTTTAAAAGTTACCCCCACCCCATCTACAAAGCGAGGGTGGGGGACTATTTTTTTGCACTAATGTATTTCCCCCGAGGTATGATTAAATTTTGATTATGGACATTTTTTCCGTAGAGTGGCTATTTTTCGAGATATTTGATCGTCTCAGTTAAAAAGAAATACCCGGTATATCATTGGAAATGTGTTGAAAAGTAGACCCAAATATGGTGTAAAAGCATGAATTTCTACCAACATTGAGTGGAGATATGACCTTCTGAAAATTGCCCAAAAAAATCAGTTTTTCGGCTATAACTGCCCCAAAAAGTGCCCCAATTATTTTTTAACTAGCAAATTATGATTGTAGACAATACCAATTCAACGACACCTCAAACGTGCAAAACGGATGATTTTAACTAAAGTTATGACATTTTTAAATTTTTCTATGACGTCACCAAATAATCTTGCTTTGGTATATATGCTTGTCCGTACTTTTTTCATTTTCATCTCATATCTTCAGGGTTTGTACTACTTGAAAAACTAAGCAACTTTTGTTGTACAACTTTTTGATTTGGATGCCATGTTGGCCGCGGCCGGCCTCTGAACGGCTATTTTTGGCCATTTTGGCCACGCCATATGCATATTGTTGCAAAGGTATTGACGCCAGCTATCAAATAGCATATAAAAGAATTTCAAAAAATTAGGGTGGAGGGTCACTTTGGGCAAAAAACTGAAATGCCAAATCGGCCGGCAACATTCGGCCAAATTGCTAAAGCATTAGCCAAAACTTTTGGTTCATATTTTCAGGATTATTAGCCACAAACCTCACCTACAATATGACATCAACCGTTTGTCCCAGAAAACTCGTATATTTTAGATATTAACCCCCATAACTTAAAAGCCACCCTAATTTTTTGCAAAATTTCATTTTTTGGCTCAAATGCACCCTAATATCGATCCGTTGCGGTTCATAATGATAGTGAATCAACGTATTATAATGAAACAAATATAAATACATCATATTATTATCATTGCTAAGAGAATTTTTACCAGTGACTCTTTTTTCATAACAAAAAAAATGAAAAAAACTGACAAATTGATGTGATCGAAAAAATCACCAAATACATTTAACTCCTTGCATAAAATCGATATTTTTTTATCATTATGATGATTTCTTTGAAAAATAGATCTTATCTGTCCTCCCATCGCATGAAGATGGAATATCAGCGAGAGGCTAGCTACCATTAACTTTTGTTTCCAACTAACACACTAAAATATGTATATTTTATTGTATTGTTTAAGGAATCAAAAATGAATGGTAGCCGCATGCAGTTAGTGACAAAACACCAAGAAACATGCAAAAAAAATTGTTGAATTACTCAATCGAATTTCTACCAAAAACACATGCATCAGTTCTAAATTTTTACTACTCTGTAACATACACTAAAAACTATACTACAAATGTCCAGCCGATAGCCTACGAGAACCGGGTGTGTAATAAGATCACACCCGGCATGATCTGTTTGTGGCATGTGGTAAAGTATTCTGAAATAAGATCTACTAAAATACTACAAAATGAAGATTGAAAAATTGCATGCAAAATAAAGAAATAGAATCGTCTACCACACACTAGAAACAGTACACCAGATCGTAGGTTATCGTGCTGAACATAATAAAAAAAACTACCTACCTGAACCTAATGATGAGACCTGACCCTACTTTTCAACATGAAAAAGATAATATAAGTCTTTACTATTTCGAGGCCAAGAGCATATACTTTCTAAACATAAATCGTATTGAACCATTCGTCAATCAGCCTCGCCGATTCTTTCGTCGTGATCCAATGATTTCAAAAAATCAATCGCCGTTCACATTTGATTTCTTTGTGCGTTTCTTTTTTATGTATGTGCGCAAATTTATGTTTTTTGATTTATTCGTATTGTAAAAAATGTTTATTATTTGCTGCGAAAACTGCTTCCTTGGTTGAAAAATATATTTTTTGCACTGGAAGTGCAAATTAAACTAAAATTAACCCAAAAATGACAAATAAACAAAGTGTCCTCGAAAAATTTATTTTTGTTGTTGTGCGAGAATCAGTTGAATCAAAAAATATTTTTGCTGAAAAAAGAATCAAGAATTTCCCCGCCAAAAAATTTGTTTATAGATGAAGGGGAAGGAAACGAGGAAAGAGTCACGACCAAAGAATCAAAGAGTGGAACCACGGAATAGAAACAATTTTGTTTTATTGTTTTCTATTTTTTTATTGAAACAGTTTCGTTCTATTGTTTTACGTTCTATTGTGCCTTATACACAGATGAAGACCACTGGAGTGACGAATATCGAGAGAAGAAGAATGAATCATTCACACTCCGTAACACACAGCCGACAGATGTGTGAGAGTACGCGTAATTCGTTCTTCGCGAAACGAACAACAATTAAGCTCTGAACAAAGTCTGGAACGCTGATGCCAATATTCAACAAGCTACAGAAGATTGTATTGGTTACACTAACAATCCCATGTTAATTTTTTTCTTTCGTACCACTACTTTAGTTAAACCACTTTTCATTAAACTAGTGCGCACATACGATGTACACATATATTCTAATACAACTATCTCTGGTGTAGTTTTTTCTGTATTTGTTGCATTAGCATGGCTTTATATTGTTGTTAGTTTTGGTCATTTCAATGCCGCGCGTCTGTGTATGAGGCACAATAAGACGTAGCGGCCACTTAGTTGTGTGCTATCGTGTGTGTGTGAACTCAAAGTCGAAGTCAAAACGACCGACAACAATAAAACGAATCGCAATTCAATTCATTTTCAATTTGCTTTGCCAAAATCATTGATATCAAATAAAAAACCTCTTAACGAGGTAAATGTTCAAGTGAAGAAAGCCGAATTCAATTCACAAAATTTCTGATATCAAATTTGTGCCGAAAAAAAACAATTGTATTCGATTTGTCAACGATTTTTCGGAATGTTAGTGCATTCGGCGCGTTTGTTTACATTTTTCTTTCTAGCTGTCAAAAACAACAACTTGTCAACGATTTTTCGAATGTTAAACAACAACAAAATTCAAGACGTCGACATTCCGTTACATTCAAAACTAGTTTCATTTGACGTTGCCAGTCTTTTCATTTCTATTCCAAGTAATACTTTGTCCCAAATAGTTTGTAGTTACTTAGATAGGGATGTTGTAGATGAGAGCTTACGTCGTGAACTGAAGTTAGTTTTTGAGACTTGTATGAAACAAAATTATTTCTGTTTTAATAATACATATTTCAAATTCGCTGATGGTCTACCCATGGGCTCCCTTCTGTCACCTTTGTTGGCTGAAATTTTCATGAATTTCTTCGAACAAATGATCATTTCAAATAACAATCCTTATTTTCGTCATATAATCTTTTGGTATAGATATGTTGATGACATATTATGTCTATGGAATGGAACTGATAGACTATTAGACTCTTTCCTTACTATGTTAAATTCTCAATATCCCACCATTGATTTTACGTTAGAAAAAGAAGAAAATAAATGTATTAATTTTCTAGATATAACAATAACCAGGATTAATTCTACTTTAGACTTCAAAATTTATCGAAAACCTACGTATACAGACGCTGTTATCCCTAGTTCTTCAAACCATCCCCATAATATTAAAATGTCAGCTTTCCACTCACTCATAGATAGACTAATAAACATCCCTCTGTCAAATTCAAATTATAACACTGAGCTTAACATAATTCTTCAAATAGCAATGAATAACGGATATGGAACTAGGACTATATTAAAGTTATTGAATAAAAAGCTAAAGCGTAAAACTCTAACGGGTATTTATCCACCGGATAGTCCAATGCAGGAAAATTGGCGTCGCTTAGAGTATATAGGAAAAACGAGCCAACAAATTAGCAACATCGTGTCCAATTATACCAATATTAGTTTTGCTTTTTATAATAATAACACAATAAAGAAAATGATTTTTAACAATAAACCTAGAGTTGATCGCCTTTCCAAATCTGGTGTCTATAGGATCAATTGCAATGATTGAAGTTTCTCCTGTATTGGTCAGACTGGGCGCAATTTTGGAGTTAGAGCTAAAGAACATTTATCTGGTTGCAATCAATCAACTTTCCATAACCATTTAACTTCAGAAAATCATACAGCTAGCTTGAACAATTTAGACATATTACATATACAACCCAAAGGCAGACGTTTAGATACCTTAGAATCTTACGAAATTCGAAAATCAATATTTCTTAACCATAATATCCTTAACGAACAGAGAGAAATCCGGTTCTCACCAATTACAGACCCCGCCCTTTTCTATTCTCACGTACGCAATAATATACCTTGAATTTTGTTACACAACCTATGACTCATCGCCTACCTGCGCGATCCGTAGATTAATTTTTATTGCTTATTTTTTCCCTCCTTCTTTTATTTATATTTTGCTTTTTTCTACTATATAACAAAATTTTTACTAATACAAATCAGTAGATACTCCTGATGATGACCTAACAAGTCGAAATCGATCGAGTGATTTTTTTAAATTTTTGAAAAATATTCAAAATATTCTGCGAAACAAAAAACAAGTGATTAATAAAAATGTGTTTATTAAGTATTAGGCTGTGTTTCGCCAAGTGCCTACGGCAAATAGCGTAAAACGTGCCAATGCTATTACAAAAAAGTTTGTAGTTGTTGGATTTATTTGATTAGTTTGAAACTTCACTACCATTGTTGTAGTGCCGAAATGGGCCAATATAGGTCGGCATCTAGCTATACAATGTGCAGGCGGTCTACATAAAATGGAAAAATAGCCGTACGTCTTCGGTTAGGCTACTGAGTAAGATAGGACGTCCAAATAAAACTGCGAAAGAGTTCGGAGTGCTTTGAGCCCCAGAAAGATTGCATATAGGAATAAACAAACAAACTGTGCAATTGCACAAGGTTCCCATAGTTCGAACATATTATTTTATACGATTAATTTCCAGGAGGAAATAATAATCCCAAAATCTTGGCGACTATATACAGTGTAATGAGAATAAAATATAGAAAATCACAAATAATATGATTGTATTTTCGTTCAGAAAAGTTTTGTATAGAGAAGTAATTGTATCTGATCTTGAGATCATGGGCCAACTGAAATTTTCAGTGATTGTTTATCGAAACAAACAGCAACAAAAACCAACTAGCACTTGTAGGGAACATCAAGGTAACCATCACAACATTGCTGGGCGAAATCACGTGTTATTTTTCTTCGACAATGACAGTATTTTTTAATTATATACTTCCATATCAAGCTTTTTTGAATTGTTCGCCTTTTTAAGTCCATATTAGCCGCAATAGGTTATTTATTGAGACAACAAACTCGACTGGCCAACCTCATCAATTAAAATTTTCGGGTAATCATAATCAATAATATTTCGATAATTAAAATGTCACATAAGCCACAAAAGTCAGAATTTTACTATTAAAGAGGTAATCTTATTTAACATTATTTATAAATACCATAAATATGCTTAGCTATACCAAGAACAGACAAAGAAAGTACAACGTTTTAAATAGCCCACACATTTAGCAACAAACCACAATATTTCATGTGTACTATAATATTAATGTAGCGTCATTAACCCATGTATACCAAACACAGACACAAATATATACAAAAAATGTCATTTATGATATCATGTTTATTAATACCGATACTTCTAACGTTCTATAAAGGATGTAATACACAATGAAAATAACATCACCTGTTAGGCAACCATAAATTTTCATATAATAAACATACACACATACATTTACAAGAAACTAAATTATCTAATCCTGATTATAAAATAAAGTTCGATGTGTTGTTGTGTTGATGATTGTTGGTATTTGGTTCATTCAATATACTCACATTTCCCATTATGGCGCTATATTGTCTTTTGTAATAACGAACCGTCCATCCGATATCGACATAAAAATAATAAAAGCACAACAACACGAAAATGTGTCGATGGAACATGATAACACAAATTAAACCACAAAATATACACAAAACATATTTTTTTTTTTTTAGATTGATTTATCCGAAAAACTAATTTTCTTTAATCTAAATTTGATACATCAATTAAGTAACTTTTTGTGGGGTGGGTAGGTGCTTGTTGCCTATCTACTTCTATATACATACTCAATATACACATATACATACATCTAGACACAAGTATTGAACAAACAAATCATAAAACAAAGTAAAAGTTAAAATTTCAGCGTATAAAAAGCACACAAAAACAAAATAACCGAAAAATTGTTGATGTTCTATTTTCGGAGCTTTTTGATATTGAAGCTTAAATTTATGATGTAGATATTTTTTGTAATATTTGCATATTCGTTTCTCGGTTATTTTTGTTTTTAGACACAAAACGGAAAACTTTCACGTTGATTTTACCCATTTCTTTGTTTTCATTGCAAACAATTGCTTTTGAAAGGTATCCAAATATTAGCATCTGGGTTGTTTCGAAAAGTGTATTATTTATAACCATCATAAAAGAGTATAAAGCAGTTTTAACTTTTTGCGGGGAGAATACAACTTGGTTAAAAATATTTATTATTTTGCTTTGGTGAGGAAATTTTTAAAATTCTATTGGGGAATTATTTTTTGCCATATAAAAATATTTTAGAGTTTGCAAATTCGAACAAATCAAACAAATTTTCGTAATATGATCAAATATTGCTGACTTTTAGACAAATAAAATATTACTCTTTTTTTAGAAGTTCGAAAACTTGTAATGAATATGTGCAGCCGATCGTACAAAGGAAAACTCTCTACTCCAATATTTCAGTATGAACATTGTGCTTCGTAAATTTGTTTATTACGACCAATACAATAAATCATAAATTATTACAAATTTCAAAATGTTATACATGCTTGACAATAGAAGAAAGAACTCCTAATGACAAGCCATCAACAAAATTATAATCCATGGTAGCTTCGTTCGTGAACCATGTGATTTTTGGTTCGTCATCATTTTTGATCTTTGCATACACATATTTTAATATTTTATTTGTTTGCATCTCGAGAAGTTGTTTGTGTTGCCATAGCCGATGATTTAGCAAAAAGCCAATAGATTGGTGGGCCAGCTATAGGCTTGACATATAAATTTCAAACAGACTTACCAAAGCAGTTTTATGAACTGCTAAAATCTATCATTGCCTACAGGCACTTTCGTATTAAATTAAATGGCGAATACCCAGAAATAAAGAACATTTAAGCAGAAATACCACAAGGTAGCTTTCTGAGACCAACTCTATCTACTGGATACAATCTTGATCAATAAAATGATAATACAACTGTAAATGGGATTAGTCAAAGGGCTACAACCTTCCAAACTGGAATATAAAAAAAATCAATAAAAATTCCAAAGGAGAGTGCTTTGGGTTGAAACCTTCCCAAGTAACAAGAACTTCGGTTTGAAAACTGACCAGCCAACAAATTGTTGGAAATTGGAAAACATCGACAATTTCCAGTATAAAAATTAGTAGCAAAATGCCACAAGTAAACAAGCTCTTAATATGCGATAGTTATTGAATTTGAAAATTAAGCCTGTTTTATTAGTTTTTCATGATGCATATTGAATCGAAAAATTAAAACAAATTTGATAAAAAATAATTATGAAGAAATTTTTTCCTAAAATATATTTACCATTGCACGCACTCGGAAAATTCACATAAAATGAAAAGCGAAAATTTTCTATAAAAACTATTCACAAAACGACTCAGAATTGGGTTTTGATTCTAAATTGATTTTGTAAACATTGGTTTTTCAAAATATCTTGGTATAATATAGTAAGTATACTGTGTGGATTTTTTAAGCTGAAACTTTCAAATATCTCGGAAAATAAGCACTCTACGAAAAAAATGTCCATTATCAAAATTTAATCATTCCGGGGGGACATACATTATAGTGCTAAAATTAGTACCCCTCCTCCTCCCTTTGTAGGTGGGCGGAAGTAACTTTGAAATTAAAATAGGAGCCCCTATTTTTTATTGCAGATTCGGATCTACGTATGATTTCTTTGAAACATTAGAAAAAAAAAATATTTATTTTTATTTTTTTATTTATTTTTTTTCCTAATTTATGAAATACAATTTGTTTAAGACTAATTTCAAGTGCTTACATAGAAAACGTGTTAATTTTAATTCAAACGTATTGCAGAATCGTATTTAAATTTAAAATCGTTATTACAGCGCCATCTATCGTAAAAAATATTTCAAAGAAATTCTTTCTTTTTTCCAATTTTCCGAGATATTTAAAAGTTTCAGTGCTTTTCCAGGACCTTTCATACCATGAAAGGATGTATGTACATCAATATGTCATACTATTTTCCTGGAATGAGCTAAATCTATTTGCTTCCAGCGTCACTGCGGTTGTTTTGCGTACTAACATGCTTCAATTTATTTTGTTATATTTTTCAAGACCTTTTCATGGATATGAGATACGTATAGATGCTATACCAAAGGAATAATTTGACGCAGGCACCAAAACGCTGAATTTATAAAATAAATTGCTGAAGAAAAATGTATCTCCTCCAAAATTTTAAAATCAATATGATGCATGATCATATCAAAACGGGAAAAAAATGTTTCTGTAATCAGGACTACAATGGTAATTTGGAGTACTAATATACTTTAGATGCACATATAAATATATTCTATAATACACCATTAATTAACCACCAACGCTAAAATGGTGGATTTATCAACTAAAGCTCCGATAAAAAAACTTTGCTTTTCCCAAAATCTAAAAATAGTTGTTTTGAATATATGTTCTACAATAAACTAAAAACTTATCTTTAGCGCCAAAACGGTAGATTTATGAACTAACTTAATATCAAAATTGCCTTCGGACCCAAGAGCTATCAAAAAATATACTACACCAGATTCTAGGAAAAATTTATAGCTGTATCGTGCTGTTGAGTGTTATTTTGGGTGATTTTGTATAGCATGTATCCGATCCTTTTGATTTTGAGCTAGAGATCCGTTCCTGAGATATCATCGGAACAGACGTCTAACGATCCAGACATCCTGGGGTCACATTTATGTTCATTTCCAACACCGATCGTAATCATATGATGGAAACACCCTTTTGCAGTCTGTCCCATAGAGATTCGAACTCAGTACCTCTCGATCCAAACGTCGAAGCCTTAAACACTGCGCCGTTTGGTCGGTAATGCCATGTTACTGAAATACTTGTAAGATATGTGTAAAAATAAGATAATTTGCCCGTCTTTCTGGACCTATGGATGGATAGATGGATCAATGTCTGTACCTATGATATCTTAAGAATGGTTTATGGTCGATATTTTTTTGCTAATTATTAAATTATTTTGGGACATATACGAGTCGCATATCTTTGAAAAGGTCTTGAAGAATGTCACAAATTTAGGTAATGCAACATAATACTCAAAACCACCGTTGTTACGCTTGGAACTTTTGCGTTTTCTCATTCCAATATAATCCTTTGGCTTATTGTAAAGGCTTAGAACAAAGGAGAAATATCTTCGGTGTTTAAGACCAAGTTAAAAATACATGATGAAACTTGACCCTGGTCCAAAAACACCTATCTTGACGTGTTGAGGACCACTGATAAAAAAAAATCAAAGTTTGTCTGCCCTTCTGGATATCTAGATATCTGGATGACTGTACCGATGAGAAACAACAACAAAAAAACACCATACGCGATTAGTATTGTTTTTCGTCAATCTTCTTTTATTTTTATTTATGAGAATTGAAGAGCTTTTGGAATCTCTACCGCGATGGGGTATCTGCAATAGGAAATCGCCGAAAATAGCACTATAATATTTAGTCTATTGTAGAATATAAACTTTTCATAATATTGTTGAAAAGATCTCGAAGAACGGCTCGAATTTTATTGAACAGGTAAAGAACTCACAACTACGGCATATAACTTCAATTCATTTTTTTTATCAAAAAATGTATTTGACAAAGTCAGCGTTTTGGCGCTGGTAGCAAATTATTCCTTTGGTTTAGAACTCATAGGTATCTCATATTATTTAAAAGGTCTTGAAGAATTACAAAAAATAAGTTGAAGCATGTTAGTACTCAAAACGTCATTATGACGTTGGCAGTTACATTTAGCTCACTGTAATAAAATAATGTGACATATAAATCATTCATGGTTGGAAAGTCTTGGAAAAGTAAGAATTTTATTACCAGCACTTTAAATTACAAGTTCACCGATTCAGTGCTGGTGAAAAATTATTGCTTTGGTGTAGAATATTTAATAATACATACTTTAATATAACGTAATATTTTTAAAAACAAATGATTTGTAAACATCAATGAATGATCAAAAAACTCGATACGTTTTTTTAATTTTTCGGGTTTTTCAATTTTCAAACTGGTTTTCTAATTACCTCGTGAAGTGTCAGTCCCTAGTATTTATAAATTTAATTTCACAATCAGCTTTTAGTGCATTATAATATATCCAGCGTTTTTATTTTAAAGAATAGATCTACTTACACTTTCGAAGCACTAAATTTAGTCACAAAATGCAAGGCAGAGTGTTTTAATAATAATAATGCACAACACTATTACTTTTAGTGTATCTATTTATGCCAAAAATTAAAGACATCCGCTACTCAAAAAAGAATAGTCTGTTTTGTTGTTAGGGAACATACAAAAATATTATAACTTACTTAAAATGAACAATATTGGTATACCAGATACCTACACGTATTCGTTGATAAGCCATAAACAAACAAGAAACATAAAAAAGTCTAATCAAAATCCCAAATTAAATAGAAAATTTTGCAAGAAACACCCCCAAAAATTGTTATGTAACTTTAAACCAAAAATACCAGAAATTTGTATCCAAAATCAAATCAAATTCACGCAAATTTGTGGAAAACCAATTGCAGAATGAGAGAGCAGAGCGCACATTACAATTTCTTCAAATCCTATATTAAACTCCCATGAGATTAGTACATAAGAAAATTATTTCTAAATAGAATTTCTTCTTAAACGACGATGCAAAATAATGATTTAAAAATAAAAAAAAAATTTTAAATAAATAGATTTACGTATAATTCGTGATGAAAATAATGGAAAACTTGAAAGAAAATTCCCACAGTAATTTTTAAGCATAAAAGTTTTTATTTCAAAATAAGCAATAATTTTGATATATTCATACAAAAGCGTCACATATTCAATAATAAATAATCATTCTACAAGAGAACAATGTACATACTAGTATATAAATTCGAATTATTTGATCAGGACCGAAATAGATATGTAATCATGTTGAATTGGTCTATAATATTATAATGGGTCGTCCCTTTTTCCATAATCCTAATGGGTGTAACAGTATATTACACATCCCAAACAATCGAGATGTGGATACATTTTATAGTGGTATAATATACATTATGGGGGTTTAGATTGAAAAATCTTTGCAAAACGGATATTTTACTTTAATGTAATTTAATATTCTGTATGATTGATTAATTTAGAACGAGGAATGGTTTTATATAACAAAATGACATATTATGGTGCATTACTACTTATTTATTTACGAGTTATTATTGTTGCGAATAGGAACGTAGACATTTCTAATAGAGAAGGATTAGCTTTATAATTGTCCTGAGATGATTTGACTATACAGCTATTATTGACAATGAGTAAGTAAATTAATAGTCGGTCGAACTTTGTTAGTACCTTAACTTATTCCAAGAAGAAAGTAAAATTGAAAAAATTGTGTCAGGTGCTAGTAAACAATTTTATTAATCGACCAATTGAGGCGGTTTGCAAAATATCAGTGAAGCAAACGAACAGAAATATAACCATCCATACTAATGGAATTTTAAAATGATTTAGTAGTAAAATTCTGAAATATGGCTAACTATACACTATACAGAGATATTTAAATTGAACCACGGAAATAATTAAGAAATCAACAACTCAATATGAAAAATAGAAGGGGTATGAATATGTTGTGGTCATCACGCTTTGTTTAAAGCGAAAAATTAAACTTAGTTTTAGTTAAATTGTCTTGTGTAGTCAGAAAACTTTAATGTTGTACAAATTTCAGAAAACCAACAAGGACAACCATTGTTGATTGAAAATTAAATCTTTAAATTTATTAAAAAAATTTCTTTCTTTCTCGTTTTTAGAACAGGTTAAATTTTTCAACATCATTGCAAAAACTGAAAAACCTAAATAATGAATAATTTTTTTTTTTCTAAAAACTTGAAATTTCCGGTAAAATTTAAATTTGTGTAAATACTAAATAACATAACTGTGACTTAACAATTTATTGAAAATACGTAAGTATAAAGTTTAATCACAATCAGTCGCAAGGGATTGGGCTGAACAGTGGCCGAGCTTTTCTTAAAAAAAAAGTTAATGTTAAAAATCGTAATTTCATTTGAAATTATGAAAAACTGATGTGAACCACTATTGTTGCACAATTAATTAGATTTTTATTTTGGTCCAAATTCGCTTTTCCAAAAATGATGTACTTTTCAAAATATTTTCAATTAACGAGAAAGTTCAGAGGTCCCGGGTTCGATTCCCGGTGGTGACAAGGAAACAATTTCACGACTGAGTCAGTTCTGGTGAACCGATGTCGGCCAAAATTCATTGGAATCTGCTACTTTATAGAAAAATTTTACCTTATCAATCAATCCGTATTGGATGTACCATGGGCCGATTTTCTACTGAGAAACAGATTTTTGTCCAAAATCCAGATTTGGCTAGGTATTGTTGCAAATTTAGTTTCGAATTTTTTAGTTTCTACTTTCTCTAAATGGTACACTTTTCAAAATATTTGTAAAAAACTGAAAGGTCTTATGGAATCTGTCACTTCCAAAAACTGCTTTTGTTATGGCAAATTAGTCATTTTCGCTTACATTTTGGAAAACTGTTCTGGATATGTATTGCTGCAAAATTTATTTAAAATTTTTTATTTCATTTTTCGATCAAAATATTTTCAAAAAACGAAAATGCCGTTATGAAAGCTGTCACTTTTGGTAAACCGATTTCGGTTAAAAAACAGTAGGATCTCCCAATTTGTGAAAAAAGCTTAAGCATTTCGATCAGTTGGTCTGTCTGGTCTTGTGGAGAACAAACAACATTGAAACACGCACGCGCGACCATATAAAAATTTACTAAAAAGTAAGAGAAGCGTTATTGTTGTGGCCAACGCCCGACTTTATTTTACGCAAATGCAAATAAATCTCGAATACATCACACTTAATTTCTAAACCGAAAAATTAACCCTTCCAGGTTTTCGGTAAAACTGTCTTGTAAAGGGGATTTTTTAAGCGTTTGTTTCATAATTTTCAGAAAAAAAAACACATTGAAACTGCAAAAATATATGAAATTTTCATTAGAATAGATAAATCAATGTTTACCATTTATTTTTTAAAGATTATTTCATGTAAATGTTGGCCACGGCTACGTTTAAAGTGGTCCATGCAGACGGATGTCAAATTTTCCACTATTTTTGAAGCATTTCCGCCATGGTATCTTGCTGACATTTTTAATGTTGTCTTCCAGTCCTCTAATTGTTGTTGGTTTATTGGCATAAACGAAAGACTTTACGCTTCTCCATAAAACGTCAAAAGGCGTCAAATCGCATGATCTGTTCAAAATCGTCAAACGATAGGGAACTTAAATGGCGGTTAAGTTGCGGCCATCATCATCTTTGAACAAACACGGACCGCTGAATCCGCCAGCCCATAAACCAAACAGTGGTTTTTTCGGGTGCATTGTCAGTTGTTGCATTACCTGTGGCTGCTCATGACAAAATTCGACAATTTTGCTTATTAACGTCCCCATTTAGCCAAAAATGAGCTTCGTCACTGAAAACAATTTTTCGTTAAAAAGAAGTTTTCCTCGAGATGTTCTAAGGTCCAGTCAACAAAACTTCGACGTTGTGGCAAATCGTTTGGGCAGTTGTTATACGAGCTGTATTCTATATGTATTCATACCAAGATCCATTGGTATAACCTTCCTTTTAGTCGAATAACACAATCCTAATTGCTGTGCCCTGCGACGGATGGGCATTTTGTCATCTTCACCAACACTAGTTGCTACACCAGCAATATTTTCCTCTGTATACACTCCACTCGTGCGATTTGGTGGAATGATGTCCAATAACTTGGAATCGTTGCTAAATTTTGTCATAATGGCTTGAATTGCTTCCTAAGTAGGACGATTATGATGACCATAAGAAGAAGTGCGTGAAACTCATTTTTCACTGAACATGAAATTTGATAATAAAATTTAATAGTTTTGATGCGTTGTTCGGATGTTTCTATGATCAAATGGCAATGCCAACTGAGAACAATTGACTTTGACAGATATCGCTAATAACGCGAAATTAAAATAAATAAAAAATACACGAGAAACCAAAATGAGAAAAACCATCATAATAACAAAATCAGGAGTTGTCAAGTACCAACACTTGTTAAAATTTAATCTACAAATTTAAAAAGTTTCTACGGAAACTGCCACTTCTGGTACATATATGTCTGTCAGAGATGTTGGGTTTTGGTGAAATAATTTTATTTTATTAAAGCTCGTCTTTTCGGGAAAAGTGAACTTATTTTTTTGATATTTAACTTACAATCATATGGTTTTTAATCTTTTTTCGTAAAAGCTAGATACTTTTCAAAATATTTGCAAAAACGAAAACGCCTCTATGGACGTTGCCATTTACCAATTTAAGAAAAACGCTTTAGTATGAAGTTACATTCCGATCAGTTATCATCTGTACAAGGGCGAAATTTTTACTGAAAAAAATCTTTTGACAAAAATCGTCATTTCCGCTTAAATTTTGGAATGACTGATCTGAACCGCTATTGTTGCAAAACAAACTTAGAATCTGTTCGTTCACACCCGTTTTCCTCGCAAATGGTACGCTTTTCATATATGCAAGAGATGAAAAAGCTTTTACTATCGGTGGAGCAATTTCGGCCAAAATACACTGGGATCTCCCAATTAGTGATCAATCAGTTCATCTACAGCCCAGAATTTCTGTAGAAAAACGTTTTTTTTTTTCAAAAGTCATTTCCGCTTAAATTTTGGAAATTGGTCTAGAACGACTATATATAGAATGTTTTAGTTCAGAATCGTTTTTCAAGTTAATTGTAGTCTTAATTTGGGAAATATTATTCCTATTCGAATAGGAATGAAATATGTGCCCAAAGTAACAGCCAAGCTATTTTTTTATATTTTTATCAGTTGGTATAAAAATTTAGTAAAATCAATCTAAGCATGCGATTTACCTTTATGTCATAACAAATATTTATGAACATATCAAATGCGTTTTCGACGTAAATATGGTTTATTTTTCAGATTAATTTAGTATCGATGTTCATTTTTTGTATCGTTGATTTATGTCATTTGGCTATTTTTTATCCTGTATGAGATAAAAATACTACAATACTCCCAGAGTGAGAACTCATAAAAATAAAATTATTTTATTTATTAACCGGGCGGTGAACATTTGAACTACACGAAGAATGGAATAATTCTAATCCTTATACTTTTAGGTGGAATGAAATTATTCATTCCGGATTGAAATTTATATGGAACTATTGTTGTAAAATTTCCAAAGTAAAACGCTAATTAATAATAAAGGGTGATTTTTTAAGAGCTTGAGAACTTTTTTTTAAAAAAAAACGCATAAAATTTGCAAAATCTCATCGGTTCTTTATTTGAAACGTTAGATTAGTCCATGACATTTACTTTTTGAAGATAGTTTCATTTAAATGTTGACCGCGGCTGCGTCTTAGGTGGTCCATTCGGAAAGTCCAATTTTGGGCAACTTTTTCGAGCATTTCGGCCGGAATAGCCCGAATTTCTTCGGAAATGTTGTCTTCCAAAACTGGAATAGTTGCTGGCTTATTTCTGTAGACTTTAGACTTGACGTAGCCCCACAAAAAATAGTCTAAAGGCGTCAAATCGCATGATCTTGGTGGCCAACTTACCGGGCCATTTCTTGAGATGAATTGTTCTCCGAAGTTTTCCCTCAAAATGGCCATAGAATCGCGAGCTGTGTGGCATGTAGCGCCATCTTGTTGAAACCACATGTCAACTAAGTTCAGTTCTTCCATTTTTGGCAACAAAAAGTTTGTTAGCATCGAACGATAGCGATCGCCATTCACCGTAACGTTGCGTCCAACAGCATCTTTGAAAAAATACGGTCCAATGATTCCACCAGCGTACAAACCACACCAAACAGTGCATTTTTCGGGATGCATGGGCAGTTATTGAACGGCTTCTGGTTGCTCTTCACTCCAAATGCGGCAATTTTGCTTATTTACGTAGCCATTCAACCAGAAATGAGCCTCATCGCTGAACAAAATTTGTCGATAAAAAAGCGGATTTTCTGCCAACTTTTCTAGGGCCCATTCACTGAAAATTCGACGTTGTGGCAGATCGTTCGGCTTCAGTTCTTGAAATGTCAAAGCATACTGAGCATCTTTCTCTTTGACACCTTGTCTGAAATCCCGCGTGATCTGTCAAATACTAATGCATGAAAATCCTAACCACAAAAAAATCACCCGTTA
Source organism: Nephrotoma flavescens (assembly GCA_932526605.1). NCBI lineage: Eukaryota > Metazoa > Arthropoda > Insecta > Diptera > Tipulidae > Nephrotoma > Nephrotoma flavescens. Next base: position 155,287,279 of record OW052222.1, on the reverse strand, counting down.
TTTATATTTCTCAAAATATTAGCAAAAACAAAACAGCTCCTATGAAATCTGTCACTTCTTGTGGACTGGTGTCGGCCAAATTGCTTTGAGATCTCCCCATTTGTGAAAAAGGCTTAACTATGAAATTTCATCCCAACCAATAATTGCGCGAATTGCAAGTAGAATATTAACACATAATCAAAAGCTTACCGACCAAAAGGAACAGTGGTTAAAGCTTTGGCGTTTGGATCGAGAGGTACCGGGTTCAAATCCCGCTATAGGTAGAGGATACAAAAGGGAATTTTCAGCAACAAATGTATGATCTGTGATGAAAAGTAACACAACTATGACGCCTTGTCGGAGTGTAAAACTCATGGGCCGCAGATACTAACGTAAATCGGGCCTATAGTACGTCTACGATTTGGCAGGCAACTGCGTAAGGTAGGATGGGAAAAACGAACCACGAAAGTGTTGGGAGTGCTTCGGCCCTAGAACAGATTGCAAGGATTAAATCATATAAAAAAAATAAAATAAAAATAAAAAGCTACAGAAAAAACGCATCCTCTAGTCTAATACCACTAGAAAACGTACACAAAGAATTATTTTAATAGAAATTGTTAAATAATTAGAATCAAGGATTCCGAAGAGGAAAACGCGGACTTAAACCGCATGAATGTTACCGAACCGGTAAATAGCCAGAAAGTATATGCGATGAGTGCATACAAATTGAATATACAAGTCGGCTGGATGTTGCAGAGAAATAAATGAGGAAAAGATTATAAAAAATCGTTCCGTGGGAACATTGCAAAATTGGCCTGGGCCAGATATATCAACCCAACTCGTATTTAAACTAAAATAACGTAAAGTTTTGGTACGTTAAAAGTATAAATATATCAGATTAAGGCTTTGTGGTTCTAATATGGTTATATCCACGCATTTAAGGCAAATTAGAAATAATCCGTTGAATTGAAAATCGATAAAGATAATCTTGAAAGTCATATAGACACATTGCCAGGAAAGTTATTTTGTTGTACATTTTACATATATTACATTTGAGTTTGGCCAGGCAAGAGTTTTTTTTGAAATTCTAAAAAATTAAATGATCTATAATTGTCACTCATATATTTGTTCTTTATTCTTTCAACGGCTCCATAATAAGTGATATTTATTAATCACATCAAAAGTCAAGTCAAGATAATGTATGAAGTCTCAGTCGAAAAAAACTTCGAATGACTTATAGAAAGCGAATAAGGAGATACCGGACCAGACAGGAACAAAGCAAACTTCGGAATGGTTATAAGCTTCCAAGAGAGATGGAAGCAGAGTAGGCTCAGCTCTATGCCATCGATATAGAATACACGCTATAAATTTACGAGTTAAACATCCAGCAAATGAGCTATTAAATCCTGGAATCTTGGATGAAATTGGCCGAGTTTTAGACACGACAATTGAAGAAGTGTTTCGGAGAAGCAGGTGAAGATGTTCAAATGGTTAATTTGTGATTTCGTAAAAATCGTCGTTCTGACTTACAACGATTTAACCCAGTTACTGGAAATAAATTCGCAGTGACTGTTGTTAACACCGATGTGAAACCGCCATTCGACCGTGAAATTATGGTTTGGTTCCATTTTTTCTACTACTGTGTAACTTTTGTCACTTTAAAATTTAAAGCACTTTGTAATTATTTCTACCTTATAGTACCATAGGCTATTCAAGAGTATGCTAAGTGCCTCAAACTCCACAAAATTATGTACATGTTCGCAACAGTTTTGAACGCCGTAATCGAAGTTCCACCAAAGTAGACTCGCACAGATACTTAATGACTGTACGAAATGAGGGCCATTTCTATCTGTACACGTTATTGGTTCACGTTAGAGGCAATGAAAGTTTTAAGTAATTGAGAAACTTTGAGAGAACTGTCCATGTCTTTTCCAAGGCTGTTGCATTACTGCGTGGTTTACTGGAGTCTGAGTTCGAGTGTCTTCGATGTATAAATGAAACAGTCACTTATCACATGTCCCGACAACCACGGGGCACCATTGCTTTCATCCTTTGCTTTGATCAGCCAGCACCTCTAAGGACGTATGGCAGCAATTTAAAGAAGAATATTTCAACCGATTTACGTTCAATGCGTTATGTTTAGGTATTCAATAACGCATTATGTCCCATTGAAAACACTCTCAAGCAACATGGCTTAAAAGGAGCTGTTTTTGGTTTCCGTACTCACTAAGAAAATCCACTACCCGAAAGCGATCTCTAATAACGTAGCTGATGGAGCATACTTGGATCATTTGAACTTCGAAAAGCTCAATGGGAAGCAGTGTGAGGCAGTTGAGGACATCCGTCGAGCTCTCGACTATGACGGTCAAATTTATCAATGCTTCTACTTGGACGGCCATGGTTATTAGCATCGAATTAAAATTATTATTGATGAGGTAACGATGTTTAAAAAGGATGGCCTGAATTGCATTGAGTAATTACTGCTCGAAATCCTGAAAAATTCAAGATCATTTGACAGCAAAGTTTTCGTCATCGGCGGTGTGATTTGCGGCAGACATTTCTAGTAGAACCTTAAAGTAATCGAGCAGAAATTACAAAGTGTTACAGCCAATCCTTTATCGACAACAAATTTCCTGACTGCCAAAATGTTCTACACTACGTCATTCGTTCATTTAAACTCCTCTAGAAACGATTGAGAATGCAAATTATTTAGGATTTCTGGAAAGGGTTCTCTGTTTCTTAAGCAACCTCGTTACATCATATCCCATACATATTGAATGGGATTGGTTCGGTTTTTGTAATTTTTTCGGAATTTTTCTATGACTTGGAGTTGAGATGTAGTTCTTCGAATTCAGAAACTATTCGTTGGCCGGGCTATCAGAGAATTTTTACAGGAAATTTTTATGAGGTGTAGTTGAAATTTAGTTAATCGAACTTAAGAACTAGAGCAAGATTATAAGTAATTTTTGTGATTTAAAAAAAAAAAATCTGCGAGGTGGAGTTGAGATGTCGTTCCCCCGATCAAAGAATATAGATGTTGGTCGTACTATAGGATTATGCCTATTAGTGATAGACGAAGATTTAAAGTAATTTCAAAAATGTACTAAATTTACACCAGACAAAAGACGATATTCCGGTCAACGAACAGATTCTAAATACGTCGGCTTTACAGTACTATAACCATATTTGGAGAGAAAAAAATCGAGGATGCGAACTCCGAATCTTTTTCTATCTTGATAGTTTCCAAGTATCAACAAAATGTCCTGTTTTTACTCCCACTGCCGAAAAAATTATTGTATCGTGATAGTTTTACCTGTCATAACAGTAAATATTTTCGAGGCTGAATAAAAATGTACCATATTTCGGGGCTGGCATTAAAAATTAACATGCGTTTAATAATTTTTGTTGCCATCGTATGTTGAGATGTAGAAAATTACGTTATCTTCACATACACTTTGGAGATCAGTTATACATATATAAAACGATGGCGGCATACTCTAGCAGACAAGAAAAATTTAATGCGACATTTAAATTTTACAATATTGTCGATATGCACACATATATACTTTTCATTAAACCAAATGTACACGAATGCAAAAATTAGATGAATCCTATAATAAATGGAATATTTTTAAGAATTAGCCATATTCTAAGAAGAACAGAATTTTAAAAACTATGAGCCTCCAACACCAGCCAAGTTTCGTTTCAAATTCTCAGAGTGGTGTCGCTATATACTCTCTCGTATTACTCCTAAAAAAATCCACTAATTTTTAATTTCCCTAGTATGTGCACTAGTAACAAAATAAATGTTTACCCATTTTGAAGCAAATATTTCTAGCACGAGCTTTTACTTTTCTCGTAGCTTTTGATTTACTTAAATCTTAAAATATTTGCTTAATTTTTATTCACTGAGCTCACGATCTGGTTCATATCGTGAAAACAACAAAAAGTCAGCTTCTATAGATTCGAAACCAAAATATGCGATCTTAACAAAATTTAGTTAAAGTTTTCCATTAAAAATTTGAACTGATTCGGATCAAAGCGTGTCATGAATTGCAACAATTTAGGTTTTTTCATTAAGATCACGCTGATTAATCTCGTATTAATTAGTATTTGAGAAGAATCCTCAAGAGCTAGAGATGTTGTTTCGTTTACCGAGCATGCAATTGATTGTCTGATGTGAGAGACTTCGTATTCAAAAAATGCGGAGAAACCACACCCAGTTGAAGCCATAGATAGAGCGCTTGCTCAATTTTATAAAATCAATTAAAATATGTACAAATCAGAATCAGATAACAGAAGAAAATCAGACAAGATATCTGATGGGTTTGGAAGGTTCCATTTTCTATTTAGTTGTTAAAATAAATATCAAAGTAATTTTTTCTGTATTTTATTTTATTAGACAAGGCGTAATATAAAAAACTTCTGACAAATACTTGTTTTGCGGAAAAAAAAAGATGAAAGAAAACTTTAGTAAAGGAAACTAAAAATAACTGTAACAAATATAGAAAAGAAAACGGATTTTAAATTTCTTTTAGACAGGAACATCACAAACCAAATTAATTTAATGATTGATACTGATGTTTTCAGTTTCTTGTTTTTGTCTTTTATGTACCGAGGATATAATACACAACTAACATTGATTTTATGAGATACATGCGGGTGTAATGTAGCGATAGAAACAAAATTCGGCTGAAAGACTTTTCATTTAACGATTTTGTTTTCGACCTTTTGTCCAATTACGTTGGATTATTTTTGTATCAAAGTCAAATATTAGCTGTGTTCAATTAAAAGTGAAGTTTCGAAAAATTTTGCTCTTTTATAATCCGTATTATATGGACGGACGGTTGATTAGTTTTACCTGGAATCAATATTATTATTAAATTCTAGTATGTTATGTTTCGTCATTAAAAATTATAGAATTGCCTTGGACTCTACATTTTGTACACATTTATCCTGTTCAATTAGGAGCTGACCCCCAGTTATTCAATAATTAACCACAGTTTATACATTTTGCTCCAAGCAAAAAAACATATTTTTTTTTTTGTTATAAATAGTTGTGGTATTAAATATTTCCGTTATAATAAACATTAATTGTATTAACGTATTTTGGCATACAACAGCTGTAGGCGTACAAAATTACGAAAAAATGCATAATCGACAATTAAAAATTTAAACAAAAATAACATCACATAGCACGAACAAATATTGTGTGAATTAAAGCTGAAATTATTAAATTGTTGCATCAATGTTGTACAATGTTCAATTTTTAAGTTTTTTGTTTTGGTTTTGGGAAAACATTCACATCAGCCTTAATATGCGAAATGTTACAATCAATATAAGTGAAATTATTAATTTTTTTGTCGATTTACTGAAATCTCAAAGTTTTTGACTAGTACTAGTATGTAATATAATAACCCGACACTTTTGAGGTATAGATCTCAAATACTCAATTTTACGACGAACTAAAAACAAAAGAAGATTGGTGAAAAAACGAGCCGCATAAGCCGTTCTTACATCGGTACCGGCATCCATCCATCCAGGCATCCAGACGAACGGCCACGGTGGAATTATCAACAAAAACGCTCATAACAAAATAATTGCTTTTCTTTAGCGCTAGTTAAAAAATTAATTTTTTTTTCAAAGACCTATCAAATGATATTCCTTGCGATTGTAGAAAAATGAGACAAAGTGTAACTGCTTCCAGGGCGGGAATAGCTGTATTCAGAACAAAGGCGCATTAGCAAAATCTACGGCATTCTTTAAAACCTTCTACGATATACGACAATGTATTATATTAACCGAACAATATATATTTATTTGTATTTTTTTCTGAAAAAACAATCTAGATAGACTTCGGGGAAATTCGTTTAGGGTCTTAATTTTGGAAAAATATTTTTCATATGAATGACGTCACAAATACTTGGAATAGTTATAAGATAAATTTTGCGGTCGATATAAATATGCAAAAAAGTTTGAATCCCATCTTACATCAAAATTATTCTCCGCAGATTCAAAATCGTTAGTCTCCGAAAGCTGGTCAAAAGCTTGCATTTATGTGCAAAATCAAGGTCTGTCATGTTAAAATAAAAGTTTTATTATAAAACAAACATGAAGACAAAATATTTCTTGCACTAAATTTGACATTTAGGTTTTCATTGGAAATTATACTAACTTGGTACCGTTAAAATTGATATCTGATCCAAAACTTCGATAGCGTGGTTTTTGTGTGGTTCTTTTGGGTGAATTACTATTTCATATATTGGACCTCTTTGAAATAGAGATTCCAAAACATACAGAGGGTTTTAATTGTTGTGACCAACACCCAACTTTATTTTACGACAAAAGTGCATAAATCTCAAATTCACCACACATATAATTGCGAAAGCGAAATGTAGAACTAACTGGATTTTTGATCAATATTGTCTTGTATAATCAAAAATCATTATTTTTAGCTTAAATTTAAGAAAACCAACAATCAACCCTTGTTGAAAATTTAATTGTTATTGCAAAAAACGTAAAAGCTCATACGAAAGCTGCTACTTCTAGTAGCCAGATCTACGTCAAAAATCTGTGGGATCCGGATGTAAAGATGCCAAATTTTTTGGCAAACATTGTTATTTCCCTTTAAACCTGAACCGGTAGTGTTGTAAAATTAATTTAGAATCTGTTGATTATTACCGTTTTTCTCGTAATTGAAAACTATTCAAAATACAGACATAAATCGTAATATTTCCTAATGAAGCTGTCACTAGCGGTGCAAAAATGTAAAGCTTCTATGAAAGCTGTCACATCCGGTGGACCGATGTTGCCCAAAATCCACTGGATCTCATAATTTGTGGAAAAAGCTTAGATATGAAGTTTCATTCCGATCAATAAGTCCATCTCGGCCGTACAGGGGCCGAATTTTTGCTAGAAAAATGGTTTGGAAAACTGGCCTAGAACGATATTTTGCAAAATTAATTTAAAATTGTTTAGTATTATCTTTTTGTAAATGTTATACTCTTCAAAATATTTGCAAAAAACAAAACGTTGAATATTCGGTAAGTCTTCTGTCTAAAAAATGAACGGAATAGGTACGCGACCTTGTGGTATAACTGCTGATATTCATTTTAGTCCAGAATTCTCGTTTTCAAGTTAGACTCTAAAGTGTCGATTTGTTATGTAGGACTTAAGAATTTGATAAAACTGCATAATAATAGGTCTCGATGATGTTTCAATTCAAGCCCTTGGAGCCAAGCCTTGTCGAAAACTTGTGCTAGATGTAATAAAATGCTGAAGCATATCTTCTTATTCTCAAGTGCATATACTGGTGGTCAATTACATCTGTTATTCTGTGAACTTGTTGAACTCTAGAGTGAGTTTCTCTAAATCCAAATTGATGTGGTGGAATTAAACATTTCTCGGATTGAGTCTTTTGAAAACAGTTTTTCAAATATTTTTTATATGACCAGGAGTTGGTTTGCAGATTCTCCTAGTTTAAGAAGTTTACTAGTTACTTCAGCCAACCTGGAACATAATTCAATCTGAATGCTGCATTAATTATTTGAACTAACTTCCTCAAACCTTTCTCAGGAATTGCTTTTACAATTTGCCCAGTAATTAAGTCATAACCTGGAACTTTTCTGATACTTTAGTTAGTTTTGATTTCAGTTTTCAGGTCTAATAAGGTTGCATTATACAGATCATTTACTTTTGATTACGACAGTTGAATTTTCATTACCCGAAAAAATATAACCATCTCTAGGATTAAAATCTGTAATATAACAGGATTGCCACTCCTTATATCTTTTACTTTCACATACTCGGGAAAGAAATGTTGAAAGAGATGAAGAATCGGACATGATCGTACCTCCCGTGAAAAATCTAAACGAAAAGCCAGTAAAATTCAATCCTGTTTTGAAATAATTTCAGAATAATTATGTTATAGCTTTTTAGTAAGATTATTTGAAATAAAATCTTCCTTTTACTCTTAATTTAAAAATGTCTAGTATGTAACATAAAATTATATGCAATACCTTTGCTTTTTCTTGCGGCAACAAAATCTTTTTATGAAAAAACCGACTGGTTTATTTTCCATAAATAAACCAATCATGAATAAAGTTATTCTAGCGCCGGGCAATCTAAATTTGATCGGTTTTTTTGGTTCTCCTGGTTCTGTTATCAGATCGATGGTGATCTAATCTCACTTATTTGATTTTTAAAAATAAAATACTTTCTACGCTATTTGCCGTAGATACTTCGCCAAGACACACTTATACTTAATAAACACATTTTATTAAACACTTGTTTTTTATTTCGCAAAATTTGATTTTTTTGAATCTTTTAACTAAAAAATTTGTTCAAAAAGTTTAAAAAATCACTCGATCAATTTCTACTTGTTAGGTCGGGGAAGAGAAAAGGTCGGGGTCTGTAATTGGTGAGAAACGAATTTCTCTCTGTTGCTGTTCGTTAAGGATATTTTGGTTAAGAAATATTGATTTTCGAATTTCGTAAGACTCTAAGGGTCATATCGACAGACGTGACTACGACTTTTAGCCGTAGTCGCGATTTTTTTCGAAAATGCGGTTCAGAAGCTGTATTTTAAAACGCGGCTAAAATCGCGAATTAATTCGCGAAATTATTGTTATTTTTAAACGCAAATACAAGTACAGCTTTTCGAAAACAAGAAACCAACCTAATAAAAAAATTCAATTATCTGTTTCAGTTTTTAAAAAATCTTTATTTTTCGTTATGTCGACAAATATATTAGTTTTTATTAACCCGTTAATCAGCTCGTCATTGAAAAATATTTACGCTGTTTGTCACATTCTTTACCGCACAATAAAATTGATTTTTGTTACATAGCCAAAGAATTTGCCATTATAGATTCAATTAAGTTTAATATAAAAATACAGTAGCATTTTTCGGGAAGTACCATTTTTTTAATAGGAAAATAGAAAAAAATAAAAATGAGCCGTTTAAGCGAGGAGGTTAAAGATATTATATTAAAATAATTACAAAATATACATCTGTAGAAAATAAAAAGTCGGATTCTACATCAAATAAAGAAAAAAATAGCTGTTGGGTCACAATATGCCGCGAGTATAATGCGGAAAGCATTACAGGAGACAAAACTTGGCAACAGCTAAAATCAGCCTATAAAAATATGAAGGGCAAGTTGAGAAAAGATATTGCCAATAAAAAACATCAAGTATCAGGTACAGGTGGTGATCCAGCATCACTTCCTCTAAAGGAAGATGATAGTCTGCTATATAATTTATTAGCGCCTACAATAACACCACATCCTAATCGGTTTGACGATGATGGCAGCGATGATGTAAGTAAAAAAATCAAATAATTTTTTATGACATTCATATAAATTATTTTATGAAATTTCTTAATCTTTCAGAATGTAACGGAAAACATCGAGAGTATCCCCGATTATATAGAAGAAGATAATGATGACGATAACTGCCTAACACCGTACAACTACTTCGATCCCCCATCAGATCTTAATCAAAATAATGAAAATCCAACTCAAAAATCTACAGTTCGAAATATCCCAACCGTTCAGCGAAATTCACAAACAGATAGTCCTCATGCTACTACGACGTTACCGAATTCATCGAGTAATGTTCGTACTAATTTTCCTCGTTCTAGATACCGTGGGACCAAGAAAATAGACAGTTTAATAAAAGAAGCTCAACTAGAACCAGAAGGCAGTAAAAGTGATCTTTTTTTTTTTTTTTTTTTTTTTTTTTTTTTTTTTTAAGTTCATTACCAATTTTTATTTACAAGAATTATACAATAATAAGAATATATACATTGGTAAGAAAAGTGTACCTTTGGTTCAAAAGAACACGGGCCAGGTACACTGATTCCCTTTTAACGAAATTATAAGATACGTACAAAAAAAAAAAAAAAATTAACATAACAATACAATTTACAGTATAGAATAAACTTATAATTTAATTAATTAATAATTTACGGTATAAAATACGAATGAAATATATAAATATAATAGATAATAATAATAATATAATCTCTAGACAAAAATTTATGGCAGATTAATCCAATTATTATAATATAAACATCACGAAAGTATAATTCTACTCGTACTAGTGTTAAATATGGAAACTGAAGAGCTCCTCAATATTCTTGGTTGTACTAAGCCAATGTTTTAGTTCTTTTGAAAATAATGATAAGGTGCAACACCTACGAATCTTGCAAGGTAACTTGTTAAAGATAATAGGTGAAATTACATTGAAAAAACTTCTTCTGAGATGTGAATTATATTTTGGGATATTTTTTTTGAATTGGAGACTAGAACGAAGACTATAGTCTGAATAGTTAATAAATGAGTTTCCGCTAATATTGTAAAAAATTCTTAATACCTTGAAGACAAACATGTGACGCAGTGGCAAGATATCGAGAGTTTGGAATATGGGCCAGGAGGGTGAACACGATTCTTTAAAACACATGATTCTTTATTTAAAACACATGATTCGAGCAATGAGTTTCTGCCTATTAAATAATGGTATTAACGTGGTTTTGCATGCACTACCCCAACAGGAGAGACCGTATTGCAGAATTGAATCAGCTAGTGCGAAATACACCATTCTTAATAAATATAATGGACAATATGAACGCAAAACGTACAGTTTCCTTGATACCAATAAAAGCTTAGATTTCAACCCTTCAATATGCGCCTTCCAGTTTAATTGTTCGTCTATTAAAATGCCAAGATAACGATAAACATGAACCAAGTCAACCATGAAACAACCGGAATTACAGATCTTATTGCAACCATACTCATGGTACTTAATGGCTGATGGTGATGACAATCCTTGTCGAAAATGTAATATTTTCGTCTTATCGCTTAGATGAAGATTGTGAGCCTTGAGCCAAACCGAGAGCATATTCAAATCACTATCAATATACTTAATGTTATCTTGTAAGCTAAGACTACTGTAAGCAAACGAAAAATCATCAGCAAATGCAATGGGGGAGCCACAGAATGGTTGGCTAAAAATTCCGTTTACATAAATGAGGAACAGTAGAGGCCCAAGGACTGAACCTTGAGGAACCCCTACACTAATCGGCAGAACATGGCTAAAATGACCATTTATTTTGACTACCTGAGTGCGACCATTTAAATATGAATCTAATCACTTGTGGATCGTATCGCGAAAGCCAATGCGGTAAAGCTTCATTACAAGAGTAGAATGAAAAAAAAAAAAAAAAAAAAAAAAAAAAAAGTGATCTATCGGCATTATAAACAAATGCATAAAACAACCAATGAACAGCATCCAAGATTAGTTTAATGAAATTCATTTTTATTTAAATGATAATAAATTAAAAATAACTTGACATTGAAAACACAAAATGATTTTTTCTATTTTAAAAATTTTGGGTGATTCTTCTGCAAACATCAGTGTATAAATTGCATTCCACTGGAATAGGTGCTATTATTGTTGGCACATTATTACTATCATTATCCTGATAATTCTCGTCATCTAAAATTTGATCCCCAAGATCAATGGCAATGTTGTGTAGCACTGCTGTGGCTATAATCACCGTTAGAAAATTTTCAAATCGAATTTGTGATGCTATAATTATATAAATGCTTAAATTATTCAAAATTTATTCTTTTTATTTTAGTTTTTTCATACCTTTGGCTAAAACAGCGAATCGTCGTTTCCACATTCCAAACATTCGCTCGATACAAGATCAAATAGAGCATAAAGCTTTATTGTAAGCTATCTCTTGCCTAGTTTTTGGATTTCGGTATGGTGTAATTATGAATTTGGTGCCCATATCCGCCATCACCAACCAATAAAAAATTTCCAAATTCTCCAGCCTCAAATCGCCTTTGAAGTTTTGAGAAATTGTATATCGTCTGATCGTGTGCTGACCCATGCCATCTGGAATTTAATAATAATTTTTGGTAATTTTGATTTTAAATTATTAAGATAGGGATACACTAACCTAGCACCAATTGCGGTAAATCTCGGCATTTTCTCCTACTGGCGTCAATGCATCCAATACACCGAAGAATTTTTTTTTAAATTATAAAATTCCTGCTGTAATTTAGACTGCTCTATTTTAATAAATTTCCTGGATAGGCTTGCAAATGTTTTCGTCATTTCGTGTATTGTAACACATGAGGTAGCTTGTGTTACTCAAATTAGGTCGCCAGAAACCATTTGGATACAACCTGTAGCATAATAATGCAATGTTACCATTATTTTCTGCTTCACTGTTAGTGGAAGCCCTCGGTTGTCAACGTGAGTTAAATCGCGTTCGACCAGCTTTTCCAAAAAGTTTAAATTTTGTTTGGAAAAACGAAAGCGTTTACGAAACTCGTCTTCAGAGTAATAATTTTTGTAAAACCTTGCTTGAAAACGGCGCTCTGTTTTATGTTTTCTAAAAAATCTAAGTCATCAGACGACGATGATGATAAAAATAGAAATTCCATATTAATTTTTAAAAATTAATAAAATGCAGTCAAACATTAGTTGTAACCGCGGCTGAAACTATCGATACCTACGATTTTAATCCCGGCTACTTATTAAATCTCGGGTTCATTTTGACGTTTTAACCTGGTCTAAAAATAATAAAAGAGAGGCTTTATTCGCAGTCGCGATTAAAGCTTCGTCTGTCGATACGACCCTAAGTTATCTAAGCGTCTGCCTTTAGGTTGTACATGTAATATGTCTAAATTGTTCAAGCTAGCTGTATGATTTTCTAAAGTTTAATGGTTATGGAAAGTTGATTGGTTGCAACCAGATAAATGTTCTTTAGCTGTAACTCCAAAAGATACCTTAGAATCGTAGTTTAGATACCTTAGAGTCATTATCCGTCGTGGTCAACATTTACGTTAAATTTACATTAATTCTTATACCTAGGTATAACCTTAAACTAAGAATTTTTAAATATGTATCAGGTCACAAGCATCATTTTGCAGTAATTGCATTGTTAATAAATTAGCAAGTTCGCTGATAATAGTGCTAGGTACAGTTTAGCCGTACAATTCAAAAATTGTATCGTTACCATCCCTAGTCGCTTGGAGACATGTACCGTCCGGTTACCCGGTCTACTCTAGCGCACTGTTACGTTCTTTTAAGACGCTGATCAGTTCGGCGCAATATGCCCGAAACTGTGGGAGTACTTCGGCACTCAGTAATTTTGGCAGTGATAATTCATGTATGTTTGAATTACCAAGCCACTTTTGCTTTATTGACTTGACCGTCACCTCGTTACATTCGAAAAGTAGGTGGTTTACATCTTCAACTTCCGAACCGCATGGACATCGACAATGGTTTATTATTTTGAATCTCTGGAGGTAGGCCTTAAACTTACCATGCCCAGAGATTACCTGACTAACCAAGCTTGTTATTTGTGGCTTCATTTTTAGACGAACTTTTACGTCTGGAATGAATGCAAATGTGTGTCTTCCATTTGCTGATTCATTCCATCTTCTTTGCCACAGGTCAACCGCCATTTGCGCGATTTCATTTTTGTTTCTATATTGAATTCGTTCACTATCTGCGACATGTATATGGTCACATGATTCATTCATAGCGTTTCTTCTAAGGTGATACATGAGCGCTCGTTTTTTGATTAGAATATCCACTGGGAGCACGCCGGCCAGAACTACAACAGCGTCTTTAGACACCGTTCGGTAGGCCTTTGTTACTCCTAGTAGTACATATATTCCTCTGAGCACTTTCAAGTGATCTAATGTGGTGACAGTTTAACCTGTCATACCAACCAGCTGCGGCATACGTGAATTGCGCCTCCGCCACACCTTTGTATATTATTACAAGTGTTTTGTGATTCAGTCCCCATCCCTCTCTTGACACTCTCGCCAATGAGTGGAATAGTTTCTTAGCGTTTTCACAGACTCTAAGAACGTGAGATGTTACTCCCATTCGTTCATCTAGGTCAACTCCTAAATGTCGAACGCACTTGACCATTTTCATGTTTCGACCGTTTAGTGATATTGTTGGTGGTCGACTAGAGTCAAATTTGCCTTTTAGTTGCAGCATCACTGTTTTTTCCACAGATAGTGACATTTTATTCGTTTCGCACCATCGTATCGTGTTATTTATGGCGGTTTGACCCTGGCGTTGAAGTTCAAGCCTCGAGTTGCCGTGCACCAGGATGACTTTGTCATCTGCGAATGCTATTTCATCCTGGTCATTCATCATACTCGTATTAAATACGATATTCCAGATCAGGGGTCCTAGGATTGAGCCCTGAGGACATCCTTTTGTAACTTGTTTTGTTACTGAACCATATTTGTCTCTAATTTCTGCGGTTCGGTTGCCGAAGTAACTCTTGAAAACATTTATGATGTTTCCAGGTAGATTGTAAACTGATAAACTTGCAATGACACTAGGCCACGTTAAGTTATCAAATGCTCCAGCTATATCCAAGAAAATACCCATAACATATTTCGAACTTTGGGTCACACTTTGGGTCACACAAACACTGTCAAGTTTGTTAGGCGGACTATCGCGTCCTCAGTAGACATGCTACGTCGGAAGCCGAATTGTTTGTCCGAGTTAAGTCCGCTCTGTTCGATTCTTGGAGAGATACGAACCGCTAGTAGCCTTTCCAATAATTTCCCCATAACAGGTAGCAGCATGATTGGTCTATAAGACTTAGGAGAAAGTGGATCTCTATCCCCAGGTTTCCTGATTATAATCATTTCACCCTTTTTCCACGCCTTCGGAAAGTAGCCAAATTTTAAGCAGCTGTTTAATAATCTTACTATGGAAGTCCCTATAATGGGCCAAGCCAGTTGGATTATTTCAGCGTTCAAGTTGTCAAGTCCGGGAGACTTGTTACGCTTAAAGCAAGTAAGGGCACTGTTGACCTCCTCCCACGTAAATGGGGGGTCTTCAGCATCAGATATCCAACTATTGTTGGTGGCGATCTCGCGCATTTCTGCTTGAGGCCCAGTAACGTCAGGTGTTTCGTCCGGCAGAAGCGAGTTTAATAACTCCAAGCGTGTGCCATGCCACGTATCAGTGACGACTCCACTTGTCTTCCTGATGGTGTTTAAGACTTCAGGTGGTCTTGCTTTGCCGGCGGCACATTTATAAACAAGTCCCCATGGGTCATTGTTGCCATGTTCGGTGACGTACCTTTGAAAACTACTTTGCTTAGCTATAAATACTTCATGGAAATATTTATTCCTTGCCGCTCTAAAGAGAGACAATTTCAACTCTTTTGCTATTTGGTTTCTTTCCTTCTAGTATGCTCTTCTGAGCTTGTGCATTGAGGATCTAAGTTTTCTTAGATTAGAGTTCCACCAACTATTTTGTCTCTTTGCCACTCTCTTCTTTGGAATTGAGTTGTTGCAGACACTGGTTAACTGCGTTGTGATCAGCTCCACACGATCATCAATTTCATCAATCGAGTTAATTTTAGGAAGTGCTTCTACACTGTCCCAAGAGCTGACCAGTTGTCTAGCAAATAGACCCCAATCAGCTATCTTTATGGCAAATCTTGGAATTTTGTAACTTGCAAGAGGACTATTCTGTGGTGCATTTGATAGTTCGAACGTGATGACTCTATGGTCACTAGAGGTCCAATTTTCTCTTACACGCCACCCAACTATCGAGCCCAGCAAGGCTCCGTTGACTATTGTTAGGTCAATATTAGAGTTCCCATTAGACGAGAACGTCGTTGGGTGTCCCTGCAAGTTCATTATGAAGAGGTCATTTCTAGACACGAAGTCCTCTACTTTTCTTCCGTTTTCATCAGTTAAACGGTCATGCCACATTTTACTTCTGGCATTGAAGTCTCCGACGATCATTACCTTTTTTTGTTGACCCGATAAAGAGCCTAGGATCGTTTCGATTTTGCACAGATGGTACTCGATCGGTTCACTATATTGGGCGTAAATTGAAAGCAGGTAGAATGAACCAGCTTCCGATGATATTTCAACACATGTGCAGTGGCTATCACAAGCCTGAGTTAGCTTCATCATGTCCATGCCGACACTATGAATGCTAATTGCAGTCTTGGGATTCTCAGAGCATCCTGTTGCTACTCTGGCTGTAGAAGGCATGCCGCTGATTTGACCATTGACAGAGTGTGGCTCTTGCATACATAGAATATCTATGTCGTGGGTAAAAATGCTTTCACATATTTCGGATCCGACTATCTTGGCACCTTGCATGTTGAGGTGGGCGATTAGTAGGTTGCTGTTACAATTCCTTTGATTGTGACTAATCATCATGCTTAGTATTAAATCTTAGGCGTTGCACAGCGCTTTTGTATGCGTTACATGAAACGCGACCTACTTGGTGGTCATTTGGTTTTTGCATTTCTTTGCAGCTTGCGCAGCTGGCAGGTTTGTCTTTGTTAGGACATCCCTTGAAGCCATGACCATGATGTGCACAGTGAGAGCAGGTCTCTGTGCGGGCCCTACAATTCTTTGCAATATGACCGTATCGCTGGCACCTAAAGCACCTAGTTGGAGTCACGTAATCTCTCGGGGTGCTAGTTGACAGCCTCCATGTGGCGCATCCTGGGCAATGTACTGTAGATCGAACGGTTGTGGTATCCAATCCCTACGTAGTAGAGAAACAGTATAGCAAATAGTCAACAAAAAGATGAGATGTCGGGTATAAACAATAACATACTCCAGGTGGGTCAGAACTTAGATTCTAAATCCCACCCCGATCTATCGGGCTGCTCCACGGATTCTGGAGGGAGCAACGCGACATTGCAAAGGAAATTATCGGTAGGCAAACAGGCTGATCCTTTTCCTAGTACCACTGGAAGCACAGAACAAGCGACAATGAATGGCCCTTTGGTAAAAGAAGTACGGCACTTCCTAGAACACCACCAACCACTCCACCGCCAGAGATCACCACACTGAGTGAACTTAACAATGAGAAGGAAAATACCTCTACTATGAAGCATAACCCAATAGCTATCAAACAAGCTTATGAAGCCATGCCCAGTGCAAAATCAGTTATAATAAATAACGCGGAGTTAATAAATATGTTTGAAAAAATGGAGAAATTAATTGCGCAGCTGAATAATGAAGTTGCCGTGCTAAAAAAAGAAAACCTTATGCTAAAGGAAACTGTAAATAAAAATAACAACGCGGGAAACTTAGCAATAATGAACAACCAATTTGAAGTACTCACAGATCAAGTCGAGTATCACACTGATGAAGATGAGCTTGAAAGAGAAACCAATTGGATACTACAGAAATCCAAGAAAGCAAATAAGAAACCAAGAAAAGAAACCAACCTAAGCAAGAGGAAAGCTGAATCATCACCAGAAGTTGAGCCAATTCAAACTCACACTAAAACTGTCATTGCAACTAATGCATTAAAAGTGCACGAGCCAGAAAAGAAGAAACAGGCCCCACCCCCGATCAATATTCTAGGAATTACAAACCACGGTAGTATTCAGAAACTGATGAAAGAAGTAGTACGTAATGACTACAAGATAATATCGCTCAGTAGTAATACTTGGAAAATAAATACAACAGAGCCTGAAGATTATAAAGCTCTAGCTAATAAATTAAATTCTGATGGTCACCAGTGGTATACCTACGAGGATAAAAATGATCGACCAATTAAAGTAATGGCAAGAGGTCTTCATCCAACTTGTTCAAAAGATGAAATTATTGAGGGCCTGCAAAACAAAGGTCTGAAAATAATCGATGCAGTCAACATCATCAGAAAAGAGAGACGAGAAAACAGAGAGGGAAATGTTGAAATCATGAGAAGAGGTCTCCCACTATTCATGCTAACCTTCAACAACCAAGAAAAAATCGAAAATATCTATAATATTAAGGCTATCCTCAACCTCAGAGTTAAAATAGAAACACCGAGAAAGGTCACTCGACTAATACCGCAATGTAAAAACTGTCAAGATTATAATCATACACAAAAGTACTGCCATCGTGAAGCAAGATGTGTTAAATGTGCAGGAAAACACGCAGGAAACGATTGCACAGTTCCCCGAATTACAACACCGAAGTGTATCAACTGTAATGGCCAGCATCCAGCCAACTACAGAGGATGTGAAGTAGCAGTAGAGCTACAAAAAATGAGAGATAAATCACGCAAACCAGATACACCAAGAAATGTACAATCTATAAAAAAAACCACGGAGCTTAAATCGTCAACTCCTAATTTTAACATACAAAGAGAGCGAGTAAATGAAAACGTTACTTATGCACAAATAGTTCGGCAATCAGAGCAGAAACAGTTAAAAGTGGATCTCGTTTTACAGGACATACTGAAAAATCTAGAGAACCTCAACAAAAGACTCATTTCACAGGAAATGAGTCTGCAGAACACACTAGAAGAAATGAAATCACAAACAAGTTTCAATAAAAAAGTAGAGGAAAACCTTGATCGAGTGTATCAAAATATAAATTATATAAAATCGAATTATAAACCAAAGAAATGAATAAAACATTGCGAATCGTAACCTGGAATGCGAATGGGCTATTGCACCACATTCAAGAACTAGATATATTTTTAAACATGCATAATATAGATATATGTCTCATATCAGAAACCCATTTCACCAAAATTTCATTCTGTAAAATAAAAGGATATAATTGCTACCATTCATTACATCCAGAGAACAAAGCTAGAGGTGGATCAGCTATCATCATAAAAGATTATATAAAACATAACGAAGAACTTAAAGTCGAGAAACTTTCCATGCAAGTCACAACAATCAAAATACAATTAAACAATAGTAAAACTTGTAGTATATCAGCAATATACTGCCCTCCAAGATACAATCTCAAACAAGTAGATTAAACTAATCTTCTCAAAACACTAGGAAGTGTCTTTTTAATTGGAGGGGACTATAATGCAAAAAACACCTATTGGGGATCACGGTTAACGACTGCTAAGGGAAAAGAACTGTTCGCAGCAGGAAAACAACTAAAATGCGAATTTCACTCAGGCGGTACACCAACCTATTGGCCTACGGATATCAGTAAGACTCCAGATCTTATAGACTTCTTTATTACAAGAGGGATTTCAGATAATTATATACATATAGAGAGCAGTGAAAGTCTATCATCAGATCATTCACCAGTTATTATGATACTTAGCCAAACAATAATTATGAAAGAAAGCAACCCGAAATTAACGAGCTTCAAAACCAATTGGGATCTCTTCAAAACACAATTAACAGAAAGAATTAGTCTGCAAAACCCAATACAGGGACCAGCCCAAATAGAAGACGAACTAGATAAACTCATCCATAATATCCAAAGTGCTGCGTGGGAAAGCACTCCAAATAATAGTAAAAAAATGAAGCGCAATATCAGCTATCCAGAGGAAGTTAGAGAACTTCTTAAAAATAAAAGAAAAGCACGGAAGAATTGGCAAAAAAATCGAAATTCGGAAAATAAGAGGGTATTTAACCATTTGTGTAACCAACTAAAATACCTCATAAAAGACATTAAAAATCAATCAGTTAATAAATACCTCAGCACTCTAACTGGGCTAAAAGATACTGATTATTCATTATGGAAAGCAACTAAGAATCTTAAAAGACCCAAACTTCAGGTTCCTCCAATTAAAAATAAAGAAAATTGGGCCCGAAATGCTAAACAGAAAGCAGATTTGTTTGCAAATCACCTTGAAGAAACATTCCAACCTTACCCCAAACAAACGGAAGAGGAAAATATCATCCCGATAAATAAACAGGATGAACTAAAAATTACACCTGTAACGTTGCAAGAACTAAAATGGGAAATCAAGAATAATCTGAATGCATATAAGGCTCCAGGATATGATCTTATAACGGGCCAGATAATAAAAGTGTTACCTGATAAAGCGTTGAGGAAGCTAGTGCATATAATTAATGCAGCATTTCGACTAATGTATGTACCAAGACAATGGAAAGTTGCAGAAGTAATTATGATACTTAAACCGAACAAACCTCCGAATGATAAAGCTTCATATAGGCCAATCTCGCTGCTACCAACATTATCGAAACTATTTGAAAAGGTTCTTCTTAAAAGACTAAAACCAATTATCGAAGAAAGGAAACTTATCCCCTCACATCAGTTTGGATTTAGGGAAAACCATTCTACGATAGAACAAGTACATCGAATTACTGATAACTATAATCGAGAAATCACTAGAAAGCAAACAAATATGCTCAACCATATTCCTTGACGTAGCGCAAGCATTCGACAAAGTATGGCACCAGGGGTTAGAATTCAAACTTCATCGAGATCTTCCGGAGCAATTTTTTCAAATTTTAAAATCATACATATCAGAGAGGCACTTTCGAGTAAAGTATGAGAATGAATACTCCCAACTAAAAAGAATAACAGCAGGAGTACCACAAGGAAGTGTTCTTGGGCCAATCCTCTATCTCCTATATACTAGAGATATACCAACTACAGAAGCAACAATGGCGACTTTTGCCGATGACACCGCAATACTTGCAACAGCAAAGAACATCCATGACTCCACTAGTAAATTACAGAAAGCTACTACCCAAATATGTAATTGGACAAAGAAATGGCGAATCAAATTAAATGAAGCAAAATCAATTCAAGTCAACTTTACAAATCTAAAAGTTGATCATATACCAATAATGATAAACTCGATAGTAGTACCGCATGCAAACACTGCTAAATATCTCGGCATGACCTTAGATGCTAAACTTAGATGGAAGGAACACATAAAAAAGAAGAGAGAAGAACTAAACATAAAATTTAGAAAAATGCATTGGCTCTTAGGGAGACAATCTGAACTTGCGATCCATAACAAACTGCTGCTGTACAAACAAATCCTGAAACCTGTATGGACATATGGTAGCCAACTCTGGGGTTGTGCCAAGAAAATAAATATCAAAATCATACAAACAGTTCAAAATAAAATCCTGCGATGTATAGTTAATGCACCGTGGTACATTCGAAACGACAACCTCCATCGAGATCTAAAGATCGAGCTTGTCGCGGATGAAATTAAGCATCATGCAACAAAACACCTACAACGTCTGCACCAGCATGAAAATCTGGACATACGCTATATGCTGACTACTACAACAACAAGAAGACTGCAAAGAACCAAACCACTGGACTTATCCCGACCAGGAGGTCAGTAGACTTACTGTGGCGAAAAATCTGAGGAGTTACATGAAACTGGGGATAATCACTTGATTACGCCGACTAATCAAAATACTTTATTATGCAATGTAAATTACTAAATGGGTGCAAGACTCAGTCGTAATATAAATAAATAAATAAAATTTTATTAATAAAAAAAAAAAAAAAAAAAAACGTAATCTCTCACATAGCATCGAACCCAGTCCACGTGCAGTCTACCACACTTTAGCAACATGTTTCTGGTTGCTGGTTCTACTTCTACCACCCAGTGAGCGGTCTCTTTGTTTTTCGCACCAGTTCTAAATAGAACCTTAAAATCTTTTTGATCCAGGCAGTTTTGTTTAATTAGACAGTTACCTTAGAGTCGTACGAAATTCGAAAATCAATATTTCTTAACCAAAATATCCTTAACGAAGAGAGAGAAATTCGTTTCTCACCAATAACAGACCCCGCCCCTTTTCAATAATTTGACTAATACGTCGGGTAATTAAATGTACTTCTTACTTTTTACGCTATTTGCCGTAGGCACTTGGCGAAACACACTTATACTTAATAAACACATTTTTATTAATCACTTGTTTTTGTTTCGCAGAATATTTTTCAAAAAGTTTAAAAAATCACTCGATCGATTTCGACTTGTTAGGTCATCATCAGGAGTATCTACAGTAGATACTCCTGATGATGACCTAACAAGTCGAAATCGATCGAGTGATTTTTTAAACTTTTTGAAAAATATTCTGCGAAACAAAAACAAGTGATTAATAAAAATGTGTTTATTAAGTGTAAATGTACTTCAATATACCTTGAATTTTGTTACTCAAAACGTCTAATCGCACACCTGCGCGATCAATAGATTAATTTTTATTGCTTTTCATTACTTATTTTTCTCCCTCCTTTTGCTTATTTTTTCCTTTTTTCTTCTATACAAAAAAATTTTACTTTTACAAATCAGTAGATACTAGATACTCCTGATGATGAGGTAACAAGTCGAAATAGATCGAGTGATTTTTTAAACTTTTTGAACAAATTTTTTAATTAAAATATTCAAAAAATATAATTTTGCGAAATAAAAAACAACTGTTTAATAAAATGTGTTTATTAAGTAAAAATAAAATTATAACTCTACGAATAATCGACACTGTACGCCAAAATGAATTATCTACACTATTTACGACATCAACACGTCGATAATCACGAAGTACGCGTAGATGCAAAACACTGTTTGTAGCACAAAAAATTTAGGATTAGCTATGTGTTGCGGGGCATGAGCCTGCTGTCAGATTCTAAGAGCATTCCATTTTTCGTTAACTATAGTTTTGAGTAAATCGCAAATGTTTTGAATTTGGGCAAGTAAAAGAATGTTACAAAAGAAAGGATAAAAATGTCAAATCACGTAAGCCGTTCTTGATATAGCATTGGTACAGATATTCATCCATCCAGATGTCCAGACGGACGGACTCAGTCAGTTTTTTGCATTATTTTGATCAGGGGCTTTAAACGTTAAGAAATGGGATTTTGGGGTAGGGTCATTTATCATCATGTTTATCAGGATTTCAAAAACATGGTCAAATAAACCTAAGTTAAAAAAAAGTATTTTATTATCAACGCGAATTGCGTAATCGTTTCCTTCGTAAACTCCTGAGCTAAAGGATTAAGATCCGAGTCATATAAAAATTTCGAAGAGATTTTTAACTCAACTTCGGCCATTATATGGATTTTTGTACATCATCTTAGTATGCTGGTACGCCGTTGATATTGCCTCATTGAATTCTTGAATCAAGAAAAACTATTTGAACGTATTGTATTGTATGTACGTTTTCATTAAAAATTCCAAAAGCGGTGAAGGCGCTTTTGAGTGCCACAAGTGGATAAACTTGAAACGAGTCAGTAAGATTAACTTCATATAGTGGAATGGTGCATCTCTTGAACTTTTTCTGCTCTTTTTGAGAAACGTTTAAAGTGATACAGAAAAAGGGTTTAAGGAATTGAATTTATAACACTTTTTGAAATTCTGAAAGTTCTTTTATTAGACCCGGAACAAAAAATGTCCCAGAATATCCCAGACCAGTGTTTGCAAAATTTTGAAACGACATAAGTATCATCCATTTCATACGAGTTTACACCAAGATCTTCATGGCATTTATTTTAAGAATCGGGTAACATTTTGTCAGTGGGCAGTAGAACAAATACAGCAAAATCCCAATTTTTTTCGCTAAGAATTTTAATATCGCCCATTAAAGCGCCATCTATCATGAATCGAAACAAATGTTTCAAGGCAATCCTACGTACTTTTAGCCGTACGATCCGAACCTGCAATAAAAACAGGGGTTCCTAATTTTAGCACTAATGTATTTCCCCTCCATAATGATTTAATTTTGATAATGGTCATTTTTATTGTAGAGTGCTTATTTTCCGAGATATTTGAAAGTTTCAGCTTAAAAAACTCACCCGGTATATATACAGTATTCCAATGTAAATAATACAACGTCAGTAGTCGCGACCTGGTGAGAAGGCTGATTTCTTCAAATCAGTAATCTCATCCGTTCGAAACTGATTGTTGAGATTCTTACACATTTTCCATCTATAAAATAAAAATTCAAATATTTGAAATGCTACTAGTTTCGAACTCGAGTTGAAATTGTTTTAACTTTGTTGTTGTTTTAATACATTTTGTGTGTTACCATAGTATTTTCTCCGAATTAACTCACTATGTCATGGACGCACTATAAACGCTAATGGGTTGGCAGAAATTAGACTCTTTTTTTCGGGAAACCTGCGAATCAGAGCCAAAGTGTTCAGTTTCATAGTCGTTTTCTAGAGATCACGAGGTAATGTTTGATCTTGCCTTTTTTTGAAGCACCACCAGTATCCTCAGAGGTGGATTATGGGTGTCTTAGTGAGCACCTTTCTGCACCCCAATTGCGGAGCATCAGTGATTGTGTCATAATGCGGTGGTGTGACATCGTTTTCTGAAAATTTTGTTGTTTTTTCCAAATTTGCATTATTAAGAGATGCCCGCAGTGGCATAACTTCGATATATTTTTCCAGATTTACTTAGAGAATTAATCTAATTCAGTAAAACCGAGGTCACTTCAAGTAGGATGTGGTGTCGCACCACTAATCATGATCTGACATTGACACACATTGGAGGAATAACCCAAATTGCGCTTAACCGGCAGCTAAAACATTTCAATTAAGGCTCCTTTAACCTGTTTTCAGCTCGAAAGCTTGGTATCATTTACAAGAGTTTATCAACAAAAACCTTAATTTTTGGTTATTTTTAGGTCTGAACATGTAAGGTTATGGCCGTAAGCGCCAAATATTTTGTATATACAAGATTTTATACCATCGTCCATAATTCTTCAAATCTTTAGTAATGCAATAAAAACCAAAACATTCTAAGTTTGTAACAATAGGGTTACTTTATTTGGCCTAAGATGATGTAGTATACTTGCACTAACAATTCATCTGTTCAAAAATATACAATTTATTATGTTTTGTAAGGTTTGTCCCGAAACCCATATGGCGACTTCATATTTATGTACAAACAATAATAATAAAAATATGATTTTTTACGACTGGCCAGAAAATATGTTACCATCATCGGTTCTATGTACACTATGGACGTATGTACAGAGGAGTTGTGTAATAATAAAAACTTGGGTATAAAAGCATAAGAAAAAAAAATCGTCTCTAATCTACCCAAAGGACATAGAAATAACGGAAAATACAATAGCGCATATTATACTAGAAAGATGGATGGAAAATCTAATACTCGTACTTATAGTAATAAAAGGAAATTTTTATAAAGTGAAATCAAAAAACCCATGAAAAAGACGATTTGTTGTTTTTGTACTATTTGAAGATTCCATTGTATAGAATATAGAGTACTTGCTGTTGTGAATTTGTGATCCATTTACACTGGGTATTCCGCTATATACCGCATACACTCTCGTATATCTTACAAAAATCTCGTCATCTTTTTTTATTGTTGCTTTGTTATGATTTTACAATATTCACTACTACTTGTTGATGGAGAAGACAAGAAAATTTATGTGATTCCGGAATGATCTAGATAATGTATATTATGCTGCTATGTGACATGAAAAATTTATATTAAAAACCATATTCACTTCTGGTTGAGCTTTTTTTTGGTATTTCATTGTGATTATCTTATTTTCATGATCTGTTGATGGAATATCAATTTATATAAAGGAAAAAGTTAACACCCTCTTAAAATCATCTTCACCTTTTCGGTGTTTTTGTTGTATTTCATTATGTTTGATCAAGATTAGACACTTCAAAAAATTATGTTGGTTGTTTTAGATATCATAATAAAAGCTTACATGCGTTGGTATTGGGCGTACGCATTTTATTTAAAAGGTTTTTATAGAAATTGTCCAAACCAACTTCTTTAAAATGTGTTATCATAAACATCTCAGAGTGATGTACCCAAATCAAATTGGATCAATTTCCGGAGCTCTTGGCTTCGAAAAGGCAAAAAATAATGATCAAATTTAAAAGAGATAAACAATATTGTTTATCATTAATGATTGTAAAAGAAGACTTGTCATTCTTTTGAAAGATAAACTTTCATTTCTAGATGCATTCAATTGTGAAACAAAATCAATTTTATTTACGAGCAGTTGGGTGGCGAATTGTATATCTTTCCTTATGAAATGATTTGTGTGGTATTCTATTTTTAGGGCGTTTAAAACATATGTATAAAGCTTTTTATTATTGAATACGCCTTCGCAATGCTCGAAATACCTTAGTCAGAAATATCATCAAATGTTATATTATCTTGCAGCACAGAATTTTTGATAGGAGTGATATGTGTCCAAAATAACAGAAATAAACAAGTTTTAGTAAACAGATTGCTAAATAAATTCTTATGAGAGTTTTAAGTAAAAACTAAAAAAAACGCAACAAAATTAATTTTGCACTCATCATAATAACCAGAACAATTTTCATTTTTAAGTAGTTTTACAGAAAATAATTAGCTGTTCAATATCTCTAAAATGTGGAAATTGTTGTTATAATACGGTAAGACAATCAAGTGAGCTAAAGAAATTTCCATAAAAATGAGATATTTCTGAATTTTGTTTTGGTAAACTAAGTCAATTCGAGCGGAATGAGTAATTTTAGTTATAATAAATTACGCAAATTAAGTGCATTTCCAAATTGAGAATAGTTGTTCCCTTTTTAGTTCTAGCAAATCAAATCGATTTTATTGGTCTACGATCAAGCATGTCAAACACATTTCAGTGTAAGGCCAAATTCTTTGTAAATTGTATTCCAAATCCTTTTGCGGACCACATCTACTTAGTTTTATTAAAAATCCAAATTTTGAGTGTAAATTGAAATAAATTTACCATCTAAATAAAATAAGCAAATAATTTATAGAAATACATTTATTAATAAAAACAATATAAATTATTTTTTGATCGATATAATGCACCGCTTCTCATTTTTCAAATCATCAAAATCTAGTATTAGATTTTGGCTTGATGCAATTTTTAATATCGTAGCTAAATGTTAATCTGATTCGCTGCACAGTTTTATTCATCTTCATTTGTGAACAAAGCTGTTCACAAATATATGTGCTACCAAACATGGATGATATGCGTATTACAAAATATCGAATTCCTGCAAAACGATCTGCAGGTACCCGTAAAATTCTGGAACACCAATTTCCTAATATTTCTGTTTCAATAAGGTGTCACATCGCAGTTCCATAAACTCCATTTGCAAATTTTCATCAATATTTTCAATGTCTGTTGGTTGACATTTTGGAGAGCAAAAAAAATTTAAATAAGACGCGGTATTTTAAAAATCCGAAAACCTCTTTTCGAAATCTTCTTCCAAAATTTTTAGTTGTTTCTCATATTTTTCAAATTTTAGTTCTCGATATTTAAGCAAAAGAGTCTTACAACTAGAAATATTTAATAAATTTTTTTTATTTGTATTTTCCACAGGGATATCTTTTTTCAAATGAATTTATTTGGTCATACAATGAAGTTATGAGCATGTCTCTACCCTGCAGGTTAATATTGAGTTGACTGAGATGCCCATTAATGTCAACTGAGAAAGCCAAATCTTGCATCCAATTAACATTCTTCAGTTTATAGCACTCATAATTTTTAATTTCTAAAAAAGTACAATTTCGCCCAACAGTTGTAAAAATGTTCTTAAAGCTTTATGACAAATCTTTCTGGCGAATCTTGGTGATCAGACTCCACATCTTTTAGCGTAAATTCCTAATGGTTTAATTCGCATGCTCGAATAAAATTAACAATTTTACTAACTTTCTTATACATTATTAATTTTAATTACTTTTGAACATAAGAGTTGCTGGTGGATAATGCAATGGAGGAAGTGTTGAACAGATTTATAATGTTGGGTTTTAACATAAGCTCTTAGTCTATCTAAATTTGGTCTAAAATTATTTGGTTGTTTTGAAACTTTACTTATTTTTTACTTTAATATTTTATTTTTGTATTTTTGTTAAATATTTTTTTTTTTGATTTTTTTTTTGAATTTTTTAATGAAAACAGTATAGTTGTAGAAAAATTTTGAGAGCCGCAGAAAATCATGCGGCGGGCCGCGACTTTGACATGCCCGGTCTATGTACTTCTTGTTGAGATAAATTCAAGATGTCATAAAATTTGTTTAAACAGTCTGCTGGTTGGAAATGCTAACTTTAGGTTACCACAAGCAGATGAGCAAGGAGCCTTTTCCAAAACGAACGGACGGATATCCTTTTTTGTTCTCGTTATTCAAGTCGATTTTATTGGTTTGAGTAGTTTTAGTTTAGATATCGTATCACCCAGAAAAAAAAAACGTTTTTAATTCAATAACTTTGACTTATTGAATCGTATTTTTCGAAAATCAGCAATAAAATTGTTTAATGAATAACTTAGTTTTAAGTTTAACAAAAACATGTATTCTATCAATAAAATAAAATAGTTTTACTAATAAATACACTTATTGTAATGACAATGTATTAGCTATCAAGTCTACACTTACTAAATTTATTGAGCGGATAATGTTCGTTGTTAAAATAAACATTAGGACTTGATTAAATTATTAATTCAATAACTAAAGTTATTACATTTACAACGTGACTGTTCTCGTTAATCATTAAAATTCGCTAAAGCATTATACTTATACTTTATATGTAAGTTCAAAAATTATCAATATTTTTGTAGTTTGGTCAATGCAGTCTGATGAGACGACCGAATTTTTAATGTAAAGAATTCAGTGTTTCCATTAGTGCGAAACCAAGTTTCTATTGCTTGGTTTCACACTAATGGAAAATCGGAAACATTGAATTCTAGAGAGTCGTGTTGCTGATATTGCAGCTGTAACTTGGTGGTAAACTCCATCCACCAAGTTAGTGCCGCAATATCAGCAACACGAGAACACGACACGATATCTTCTTAAGCAAGATGATAGTCTCTACTCTACTCTACGGGCCTCGCATCGTCTATGGTTAAATGCGAGATGGTCTTGAAATTCAAAATGCGTTCCACTTCCAAGTTGCAACGTCTTGGTATTGGTAACCTCACCTCAACCTCACCCTATCATGGTAGGTACCCGTACCATCACCCCCATATTATCCACAATATCCTTTATTATGATTATTACGCTCTTTGTACATATTAATAATTTAATTTTTTGGAATAATAACTAAAGAACGTCCAATTTAAAAAGTCAAGTTATTGATCGGAACTAAATTCTTATTGGTATAACAATTATTGTGTCGATTTAAAGGTAGTAAAATCAATAACTATAAAATTGTTACGGCAATAACTTCATTTATTGGCCAAAAGCAACCTATGTTTTTTATTGATTTTGCATATGAAAATTGTTATTTCAACAACTTTTTTCTCTGAGTGTAGGGTTTGTCGGGAAATTCCACTATGTGGAACTGATATGCTTAGGTTGACAAAGACAACTGAGTAAACAGCTATTTCCATACGATTGGGATAGTAATCTTATTTCGTTCGCATATAATAAAGTTTTGCCACAAGATTCCACTATCTGCAAATGTTATCTTTAGTTGACAAAAACAACTGAACCAAGAGTGTTTACGATCGGTGATGGAAATGAAGACAAATGTGACTGCAGAATACGTTATCCTATACGGTGACGTAAGCAGATTAGTCAAGAATCATTTGCAAAAAAAGGAAACAGGTATCCTTTTCTGTTCTTGTAAGTGTAATCGATTTTAATGGTTTACGTAGTTTTAGTTTAGATAAATTCTGGATATCGTAGTGTTTGCCAGAAACCTCCACTGTGTGCAAATGGTAGTATTAGGTTAAAACTATCAAATAAATCAAGAGCCATTTCCAACAGGAGAGGACGCAAATCAAATCAAATTTTCAATATGATATTCAGAATTTATCTAAACTTATTTATCACTAATTTATCTAAAACAACTCAAACCAATAAAATCGAATAAATTTACGAGAATGAAATAGGATACCTGGCTCCTCTTTTTGGAATTGGCTCTTGACTCATTAGATTGTTTCAACCAACAGCTGACATTTATAAAGAAAAATTATATTTGAATAAATATTTCTTATTGTTTTGGAAACGTTTACAACAAAAGGTGGTTAAGTGCCATTTATGTATGTGTTTTGTTTATCATTTATATATTCTGGCCATTTAAATATGAGTTACCGAATTTGAATGTGCCTCCTCCTCGTTATCGCTTAAATCAGTGTTTTCAACCTTATTTTTTACACCTTAATTTCATATTTGTATTAGTAATAAATAAAATTACAATTAAAAGAACTATTCCCATGGCAACATTTAATGACTTGTTTGAAATTAGCATATGGCTCCTCAGATATATGGTATGCCTTCTTAGAGGGCCATATATAGCCTCCGTTGTGAAACAATGGATGACACAAGAAATATAGAGTAAATTTCACGCAACGTAACATATGGTGCAGACAACTACAAATCTATGGAACTGCAACATCGGACTACTAAGTCTTCTAGGAGCTCAAGCTGGAAAGTGAATAAGTGATGAGCGCTTGCTATGCTGATGATGATTTTAGTCCGATAATGACAGGTAAATACGATTGTTTAACTATTGTTAAAGCTAAAGATCAAAATCGGCTAATTATGTGTACTTTAAAAGTGTATTTTGAAGAATACATTCGACACGGCATGTGTTTTCCTAATTTTCAATGCTTCGTCCTAAATACTGTGTGCAACCAGGTAATAGTGAAACGCATACCGTCTGCGTATATAAAAGGGTGTCTTGACAAGAGCGCCGGATTTAATTTCGGATTTAATTTCCACCAATTGAACCTTGTACGCGTGCAAATGCAGATTTTTTACCAAAATTCGTTGCATCGTGCTTCTGGAAATGTTTAATTCTTGACCACGATGCCGAATGGAAGTTCCTGGATTCTCGGCCACAGATTCCCTTACTATGGCTATATTTGCGAGTGACCGACAAGGACGACGACGAACAATGATCTTCTGATCCATCAGCGTAAATTTGGTTTCAAATTTTGTGGTTAAAAGACCTCACTGTCGATTCATTTGGCGCATTATTGCGATAGAAAAACTTTCACAATTTTTGAAATGTTTTTTTACAATAATTAAACGTTGTTGGTTTGAACATTTCTCCATATTCTAAAATCACGTGGTCTGTACGTGACAAACGTCAAACAAAAAAAACCGTACAATTCGTATTAACAAAATGGCGTCAAATTTAAATCCGGTGCTCTTGTAGAGACACCCTTTACAATCCACACATCAAAATGTAAATTTAATGATTTATGGCACCAGAACTGATACTGCTACTAATGGAAAGATATAACGAGCACTACCAGCAGCACCAACATGCGAAAGCTGCAAAAGACTGAATAACTTTAAAGAATATTTGAAAAATGCATTTGACAAACAGGATTGTGAGTTTAGTCAATGGCTAATCGTTAGATCAATTTTTAAATTACTTCATAAAAAGCATCAGAATATGTTACCTTAATGCTCTATTTTATTTCAGCTTCGTTGACACTGAAGTCTACGCAAAGGTGGTAGTTTCATGTAATTTTGCAAAAAAATATGCATTTATAATGTAAAATGTAGCACACAGGTTTCATTGGAATAATAAACAAGCAATTCATGTATTTGTAATTTGTCAAAATTTAGAGGACACGTTGCATTACTATACATTAATTATAATAACGGATTGTATTCACTATGATACTGTAGCGGTTCATTTGTTCATTGAAAAATTGATCCAGTTCTTGAAAATTATTGGGTATACAAATAAGTCCCCGCCGTTTTTATAAAAATTGGGCATTCATTGTGA
This sequence comes from Nephrotoma flavescens, assembly GCA_932526605.1. Taxonomy (NCBI): domain Eukaryota; kingdom Metazoa; phylum Arthropoda; class Insecta; order Diptera; family Tipulidae; genus Nephrotoma; species Nephrotoma flavescens. The sequence continues at coordinate 155,255,849 of OW052222.1, read as the reverse complement.
AAAAACGGAAAATTATGTTTTATTCAAAGTTTATTGTCCATTGCTAGCCACTAATTTGTCCCATCTTCCTGACGGCATACAAATACCACATCGGAAGAGCGCTTAATCTTTTGAGGCTATCCGTGAATCAACCTTACTTTTGGTATCTTCATATGATGTGAAGTGCAGCTGAGACAGGCCACTCGTCATCGATCGTAACAAGAGGTAATCAGACACAGTTCTATTGAATACGGCGGGTGGGGCAAAACTTCCCAATTGAGGGTTTCCAAGTTTTGACCGCCGCTGCAACATGTGGACGACCTTTATCATGCGGGAGAATAATTTTGTCGGGTCTGGAGTAGTGCTGGGCAGCGTCACTCTGTATATATTAAGGGTTTCGGAAACGGCTCGAACGGTTTTCATGAAAACCGAAAAGGGGGTCGAGTGTCAGAAAACGATTGCGATGAGCCCTGCTTCCAGTGGTGCCCGTGTCCCGCTTTAAATTTTTGTTTTACTAACATAATTTTGATAATAGTTGGTTTCAATTACCAGGAAACGATTGCGATTGGTCCAGGTTTTGGAAAATTCATTTAGGAGGTCCATTCAGGAAAATCCATTCATATTGTCGTTCGGTGGGGAACCCGGGTCCCTTCATTAATTTTTTATGCTTCCACGATTTTTATAATTATTGTTGGAGGAGCATTTTCGAAAAAAATCATTTGAAGGGTTATCCGGTCGAGACCGGAGGTTTGGCGCTTTCTTTTAACATTTTGTTTGCTTGGACGCATTTAATTATTTGTAGCGGGACATGGGTTTCGAATGCATGATAACGATTTCAAGATCTGATTTCTGAATAATTCATTTGGAATTTTATGTATAGGCCGCCATGTTCCATCGCATTATGTTGCATGATGTTGCTTCATGTTGCAAGATCTCGCATGGTGTAGTAATATATTGCATGATGCTTCGCTATGTTACAGTATGTTGCATGATGCATCCTGTTGCCGGATGATGTTTTACTATGTGGCGTCATTTGGCTTGGGGCCTTCATTTAACATTTTATTTTTCTGGCAATATTTTGAAAAAATTTGGTGATAGAATGTTTTCAATTGCTATGGATCGATTGCGATTGGTCCAGGTTTCGGAAAAACATTGTTTAGAAGGCCGACTAGCTCGAACAATTTTTATAAAATTGTAGAGGGTGGAAATCCATTTATATTGTGCTTGAACGATTTTTATAATTATTATTGGAGGAGCGTTTTCGAGTACCAAAAACCGATTACGGGCAAATTTAATTGGTGGGTGATCCTGTAGGGGCTCGGGCTTGGCGCTTACTTTAAACATTTTATTTGCTTGGACTTTTTTAATAAAATTTAGCGGGACAGGATTTTCGTATACATGGAAACGATTACAAGTTTTGATTTCTGGATAATTTACTAAAAATTTTCTGTTCTGCGACATGTTGCGTGATGTTGCAATATGTCGGATGATATTGTGCTATGCTGCATTATATTACACGATGCTGCACCATAACGCGTAATATTGCGTGATGTTGCACCATGTTCTATTGGAATACGTTGTCGGGACAACAATTCTGTTGATGAATGATGTGCTTAGGGCCTTTATTAAACATTTTATTTTTCTTGAAAGATTTTGTTAAAATTTTGCACGACAGGGTTTTCGGATGCAAGGATAATCTTGATCGAGGCATTCGCTTTCTAATAAATGTTTTGGCTTTAGCTCTTTTTTCACATATTTTCCGCCCAAAACAATTTTGATGTCATCTGATATGGTTCTTGTTTCTTTATTAATTTTTTTTGGGATAGCACGGTTTTGGTAAAAATTGGTGAACGTATTGCCATCGAATCAAACTTCAGGAATCAGTTGCAATGGTGCTAGATTCTGAAAAGGTCCTTTAGGCGTTCCTTAGGTGGGCCCGGAAAATTTTTTTAAAAAATGTTCGGCCCAAACGGTTTAGGTAAAAAACTGTGGGAATCGAGGTTTTGTAATGCCAGGAATCAACTGCTTTGAGTCCCAATTTTTAGGAAATTCATTTAGGGGTTTAGGGGTCAAACGATTTAAATAAAAATGGGTGAGATTTGCTTTCGAGTGCTAAGAATCGATTGTGATTTCTTAATTCTGGAAAATTTCACAAATGGTATCTGGGCCTTATTTAAAAAATCGACTAAAGCGATTTTGACGAAAAATTGGCGAAAGGATATTTTTGGATGTCAGAAAATAATTGCAATGAATCATGACTGGAGGTGCTCCGGTTAAGCCGCTATGTCGCGTTCCACAAAAGAACTATGTGATTTCAATCGAAGAAGATTGAACTCAAATTTATGATAAAAATGGTAATCTAATATAAATTTTGGACATGCCTCTAGAAAATTGTCAATTTAAAATAGCCACTTCTTAACCCATTAGGATACAACACCCTTTGTAAATTAAAATTAGGGTCGGATTCCAAAATGATTGAATGTGGTTTTGAAAATGAGGAAAGTGGATGGAACGAATGCCTTTCTCAAAACGAATAGTAAATGGAACGCGGTTGGTACTAGGAAAATAAACAACATGATGAAAACAAAACCACGGGATCTTTAAAATGGACAGAACTAAGCCGTTATTTAACCAAGTGTTGCGGTAGTTCAAAAAGTAATGTCGATTCCATAGGTTGAACCATAGAACACCATGGTTCGTCCAAATACAGGGTGGCTGAGACCAAGTGTTGCCAAATGAAAACGCTGTAATTTTTTTAATTTTGATTATTTTTTATTGAAATTTCGTGGAACATGTTGAAAACATATTACATTTTATGAAAAACATGTTACTGCTCGATATGACCTCCTTTGGCTCTGATTATTTGATTCAGTCTTCCATAGAAAGCATTGCATGCTGACCGAACGTGATGAGATTCCAAAAATTGCCTTTTCTGATGAGAAAATTTTGACCATTCAACAGTATGTGAATAAACAAAATGATCGTGTTTGGGTAGAGCACAAGTCCAACGATAATTGGGACACAAGAGTTACCATGCGCAAGCAATCACTAGCTTATGTTATGGTTTGGGCTGCAGTGACTGTAGATGGACGCACTCATCTGGTTTTCATCGAACATGGAGTCAAGGTAAACCAAGAGGTGTACCGCCAAAAGATCCTAAACGATGGGCACGTAAACACTTTGGTACGAAGCGTTGGACATTCCAACAGGACTCGGCACCATCACACAAAGCTCGAGCGACACAGCAATTTTTACAAAATAGCGTTCCGCGGCTGATTCCGTCGAAAGAATGGCCACCATATTCACCAGACTTGAATCCCATGGATTTCTCCATATGGTCCATTTTGGAGAGTAAGGTGTCCACTAAAAAATACGAAAGTGTTGATGCATTGAAGTCAGCTCTTGTTCGAGAATGGAATAAAACGGTTAGCATGCAATGCTTTCTATGGAAGACTGAATCAAATAATCAGAGCCAAAGGAGGTCATATCGAGCAGTAACATGTTTTTCATAAATTGTAATATGTTTTCAACATATTCCACGAAATAAAAAATAATCAAAATTAAAAAAATTACAGCGTTTTCATTTGGTAACACTTAGACTCAGCCACCCTGTAGAAGTAATCTGTTTACTTTTTTGGAAATATGCTAATTTATCATAATTCTTTTGTATTAAAAATTAAGGAAACAACTAACATAGGGTTTTCCAATAGGAATGATCTGATTTTTAAGTGACGTTTCAGCCATTTGTAATATGTCATGATCTGTCATTTTTTGTTTCATTGTATTCAATAATGTTTACAATTTCATCATGGTGAGATATACGCAAGAACAACGTTTACAAATTATTCAGCTTTATTATCAAAATAATCGTTCTCCAATTGCAACTTTTCGTGCGCTTTTGCCATTTTATAGTCGTAATAATCGTTCAAGTGTGCTCGCTATTCGTCGAATTGTTGAAAATTTTGAGCGTACATTTTCTTTATATAATATTCAAGTGCCAATAAGACAAAGAAACACTGGAAGTAATGCAAATATTGCTGCCGTTCAGGCAAGTGTTGCTAAAGACCGCAATTTGTCGATTCCAAGACGTTCTCAAGAATTAAGACTGTCTCAAACCACAACCTGGAGGATTTTGAGAAGGGATTTGGGTTTGCATCCTCATAAAATTGTTCTCACTCAAGAACTGAAGCCATTGGACCACCGTAAACGTCGTAAATTTGCTGGTTTTGCGTTGGAACAACTTTGTTTTAAGAAAATCATCTTCTCCGATGAGGTTTACTTTCATCTGAGTGGTGCGGTAAATAAACAAAACTGTCGATTCTGGTGCTAAGAAAACCACAAATTATTCATGAAAAACCATTACATTTACCTAAATTGACAGTTTGGTGTGGTTTTTGGTCTAGTGGAATCATCGGTTCGTATTTTTTCGAAAATAAGCTGGTGACACCGTTACTGTCAATGGAGATCGGTATAGATCGATGATAACCAACTTTTTATGGTCGAAATTGGAAGCAGTTGATCTTGACAACATTTGGTTCCAACAAGACGGGGCTACGTGCCTGCACACAGCAAGTGCAACAATTGAATTATTGTGAGAAAAGTTTGGAAATTCGATTATTTCAAGAAATTGTGACATTGAACGGCCTCCAAGAAGTTGTGATTTAACAACATTAGGCTATTTCTTGTGGGGTTATTTGAAATCATTTTTCTTTAGCAATAAACCAAACACTCTTCAAGCTTTAAAAGTCAATATTAACCGTGCTATTCATGACATATGACTTGATTTAGTGGAAAAAGTGCTGGAAAATTGGGTTCAGCGAATTCATTCCTGTTTTATTCAGAACCTGATTGTGTCGATTCTACTTCACATTAAATAAAAAACATTTCAATTTCCTTAACAATGAGTGCGTTTTTTTAAAGAAATCATATCACTCTTATTGGAAAACCCTATATTTGTTCCGATTTAGCATAATGTATAAAATATAGTCCTTATTTTTACGCGGTACTACAATTAAAAATCAACGTTCTAATTTTAAATTTTTTTACTTAATGTCACAATAAATTTCCAATTCAACCAACTTTGGCCGAGCAAGGCTTGGTGCTTCAGCGACTATTTATTAATGTGAAAAAATGTAATATCTGGAGGAAATATAGTGTCCGGTTTTTTACGAGCAGGGTAAATGTTGTATAGCTTTACTATTATCGATATTCAAAACGCCTTAAATACATATAACCCATATAAAAGCGAAGTGTTAATCGATATGTTTATTGATGTCCAATTTTATAATCTCAAAATTTATCTTCTCTTAGGAAGATTTGATAAAACGAAAATAGGGAACGGTGCTGTTCAGTCCCTTCATTGCCTTGTACGATGAAATATTTAACTGCGGAAAATATTCAAAGTATTGTTGAGAGCTTGTAACATCATGCAACGGACCAGAAGACAATCTGGCAAATCATCATGAATAAACTCACGCTTGAACAACGCTATGAAATTATTGGGCTCGAGAGAAGTTGGCAAATGGCCAATTTAGCGTCAAATTGTGTTCAGCGATGAGGCTTATTTTTGGCTTAACGGATTTGTTAATAAACAAAATTGCCGCATATGGAATGAGACCAATCCACATACTCCATTACATCCAGAGAAATGCACCGTTTGATGCGGTTTACACGCTGGTGGCATCATTGGACCTTTTTTCTTCAAAAATGAGGCCGAGGATCGCGTTACGGTCAATGGAGATCGTTACAGCACCATGGTCAATGATTTTTTGTTTGAAAATATGAATGACATTGATCCGAACGAGATGTGTTTTCAACAGGATGGCGCTACGTGCCATATGGTGACCGCAACCATCGACTTATTAAAATCAAAATTTGGCGATAAGTTAATTTCGAGAAATGGACTGTCAATTGGATTCCAAGGTCGCGCGATTTGACACCTTTCGATTATTTCCTGCGGGGCTGCGTGAAGTCACTGGTTTATGCTGATAAACGAGCAACAAATGACGCCTTGGAGGCTAGCATTGTTCGTGTTATTCGTGACACCAGCAGTGCTCGAAAAAATGCCGCAGTGCTCATATGCACGAGATCATTTTCAAATATTGATGACATGTATTGATCTTTCGAATAAAAACAATTTTTGATTACAATAAAACACCCTTTTTAAAAGGTCGGTATGGAGCGCAAGTCTAAAGTGAAAATTATTACCAGCATTATTCTAACCAGTAATTATTTCTAACACAACCGGTATTTACGATATCCGTGCATCCTTTATAAGATGATTATATTTATAAATGGGTTTGCATACTTTATATTATTATAATGAGACTGTTTAAAATTTAATTTTTATGTATTCACTATGTGCTTTTCTGGGATTTCCTTTTTTTCTGTTAGCTCTTATTTTTAGAAAATATAATTTTGAGCAGGACTGTTTTCGGTTATGGGATTAACGAGCAACCGGGATTATTAATATGGATGGGATGGATGTATTATACAATAAATTTTTATAAATAAATTAGTTTAAAAATTGTTATTTTGCTGGATTAGGTAGGTAAAGTCGATTTAATGGCTTTTTGTTACTTTTCGAAATAAGATGCGCACATCAAATTATATAATATTATGGAGATAACATGTATGTTTATCGGAAATTAACAAATATATCGCTTGCGTGATTACATTTAATTGGAATACATTTCGAAAATGTGGGAATTCAAAATTTAATTTTAGATAGAGCAGCAAACAGTATAAAATCAAATTTGTATACCGTTTATTCCAAAACGTTAATCAATTAATTATTTTTATGGCGCAGTAAGGTGTTTTAGTTTATTGGAGTTAATTTACTCAAAACTAATAAATTATTGATACATAAATTCACATAACACAAATTTTATGTACTGTGAAACAGATTTCCCGTTGTGTTCAACAACAAAGGAAACCTAAATAATTAAAGATGTCAATTATTACAAATAGTTGTTGTAATAGGCATATTAATTTTTGTAATTAAATTCCTTTCAATGTAATTGCTTGTTAAAGTCTACGTACATAAATAAAATATTTATAAATGTGTCGAAATGTCGACAAGACGACCCAAAAATCAATAGTAAACATTTACAAAATAACTTGTCACTCACCTTTTTCATAAATGACATAACATTCGTCGGCAGCATGATGATCGATTTATATTGTAACCGTTTTTTTTTTATTAACACAACACTATATTATTATAATTATTTATTAATAATCAATAAATCAATATTAATTATTATTTTATATTACACTATACTATTTTATTGGTAAACTAATTATGTTCGCAACAAAGAAATTGAATTGAACATAAAATTAAAATATTTATGATTATACAAAAAAAAAATAATAAAAATTTATAATTTTAACCAAACAACAAAATTATAATAATAAAAAGCTAAATTAAAATAAATTCATATAAATAACCAAATTACAAAATTTCAGTCATAACAACAAAATAATATTAAATGTTTTTTTCTTTTTAGTTTTGTTATTTAAATGCTTTTTTATGGTTTTGTTTTATTTTGTTATGTGAATGAAATTAAATTTTACGTTACAGTTTTAATTCAAACCATTTTTAAAAGGAATTTAATTAAATTTTCATGAGCTTATATAATTTGTATTTATTTCATCAGAATATGTTTACATTTTGTGGTATTTTAGTTATTAATTTATATCGAAACATAAATTAAATATTCATTTTATATTCAGAAACTATTTGATAAAAAACGTATTAAACATTAAATTGATTTATTAACATTAACCACACTAACGATCACCGCCACGTTTCATTTTTTCTGAAAAGATAAAAATAATTGAAATTAATAAACTTATTGCACGGAATATATAAGTAATGTGTGAATAAAAAATTTTAAATACTAGAGCTAAAACAGAAATAAGTTGGCCATCAAAATATTTTACCACAGTGGCCATTGGGAATTGGGAAAATATTTTACTGTAATTACAAATTGCACTAATTCCCAAACATATATTTCCTGTTCCCAAATGTATACATATGGGCAGACAGCGAATAATTTTTTGAGGATTTTTTTATGTAAATATTTATAAACTAAATCTCGTATTGCGATGAAATAAGTTTAATTTATTTATAAATAACCGGGTGAGTTTTTAAGCTGAAACTTTCAAATATCTCGGATAATAAGCATTCTACGAAAAAAATGACCATGATCAAAATTAAATCATTCTGGAGGGGAAATACATTAGAGCTCAAATAAGGCCCCCCGCCCCTGTTTGTAAGGAGGATGGGGGGCAACTTGGAATCTAAGATAGGAATCCCTATTTTTTATTGCAGATTCGGATTATACGGCTTAAAGTACGTAGGATTTCTCTGAAACATTTTTTTCGATTCATGATAGATGGCACTGTAATAGGCGATATTAAATTATTTTCGATTTCTCCTACTGAGAACATTATACATACGATTCTGCAATATGTTTGCATTAAAATTAACACGTTTTCAATGTAAATACTTGACATTAGTTTTAAACAAATTGTATTTCTTAAATTAAAAAAAAAACTACTTTTAGCGTAACACACTAACAATGACGTGGACATCATCTTTTAACTAATTAATTAAATATTTTGTTTTAAAAATATCGATTCAGTTCAAAGATTATTTCGAAAACAAAAAGACCTGTTTGCGTAAGGCTATTACAATTCAAAATGGAACTAGCGAATCCGGATTATCCCAGACCAGTGTTTGCAAAATTTTGAAACTACATAAGTATCATCCGTTTCATATGAGTTTACACCAAGATCTTCAGGGCGTTGATTTTGAAAATTGGGTAACATTTTGTCAGTGGGCAGTAGAACAAATACAGCAAAATCCCAATTTTTTCGCTATTTATTGTTCTCCGATGAGACGTCTTTTACAAACCATGGAACGGTTAATCGACACAACATGCATTACTGGAGTGTTGAAAATCCACACTGGCTCCGCCAATTTAAACATCAGCGCCCTTGGACAGTCAACGTGTGGTGTGGAATAAAGTGCAACCAACCCATCGGCCCCCATATTTGAATGGTCAATTTGAATGGTCAAATGTACCGAGACATTTTGGAAAATGAACTGCCAACATTATTTGAAAACTTGAGCATAGAATTGCGACAGAACATGTGGTTTCAACATGATGGATATCCAGCGCACTATTCGTCAGTAGCACGTGAAGCACTTGATCATGATTTCAATGGTCGCTGGATTGGTACAGCTGATCCGGTAAACTGGCCTGCCAGATCACCAGCTCTTACTTCGCCAGATTTCTTTTTGTGGAGCTATCTCAAAGACAAAATATACCGACAAGTACCAAAACACGTGAGAATATGATTGAGCGAATAAGAAATGCTTGTGCCGAAATTCCAGCATACACGCTTCTAAGTTGTGTACATTCATTTGAAATGCGGATTAATAAGTGCATTCAAGTCGAAGGCCATCATGTTGAGCACTTAATTGAGTGTTGTTCCTGTGTTACGTAAAAAGTAGTTTTTTTTAAAGTTAAGTAATTCAATTTGTTTAAAACTAATTTCAAGTATTTATATTGAAAACGTGTTAATTTTAATGCAAACATATTGCAGAATCGTATGCATAATATTCTCAGTAGGAGAAATCGAAAAAAATTAATATCGCCAATTACAGTGCCATCTATCATGAATCGAAAAAAATGTTTCAAGGAAATCCTACGTACTTTTAGCTGTAGAATCCGAATCTGCAATAAAAAATAGGGGTTCCTATCATAGTTTCTAAGTTGCCTCCCATCCCGCTTGCAAACAGGGACGGAGGTCCTAATTTCAGCTCTAATGTATTTTCCCGCCAGAATGATTTAATTTTTATCATGGTCATTCTTATCGTAGAGTGCTTATTTTCCGAGATATTTGAAAGTTTCAGCTTAAAAAACTCACCCGGTATATTTATTAGCGAAATAATGTTTCAAAATTCAAAAAGGTACGAATTACAATTACCAAAAAAATAATGGGGGAAAATTAACGTCAGAACTGCTATAAAATACAATTATTTTTTCCCAATAAAAGAAATTCTTAAATGCCAGAATACACTTTGGGGAATAAAAATTCCCAACTGCTAGAAAAACGTCACTACTTTCATATTCCCTATTCCCAGGGAACACCAGAATAGGGTCACAGTTGTACTCGTAACGCAACCATTATTATAAAAATAACGAACGCAAAACAACGGATCGTTCCAGCAATATTAATAAAAATCGTACCGATGTTGTTTTATTTCGACATACTGTTACAATTAATAAATTGTGTCAACCGTATTTAAATTGATATAATGATAGGTATCACCATGTAACGGGTTTCCAATAAGAGGTTTCATTTTGATATTAAAAAAACTAGTATTTTTTAAGAGAAATCAATGAATGTTTATTTCATTGTAAAGAGGAAGGTGTGACTTCATGAAATTTTCCATGACCAATTCGCACATTTGCGAACCGTCATTTGCGTCCTTGATAACTTTACGAATTCCATCTTTAAGGTCTTGAATCAATTGTGAATCATTGGCATAGACCTTATTTTTTACGTATTACCAAAGAAAAAAGTCGAAAGATGTTAAATCACAAGATCTCGGTGGGTTGGGTACGCTAGTGTTCTTAAAGAGCCAACAAATGTAATCGAAATCGATATTCCGCAACATTTACGATACCTTGAAGAGGAATTATTCATATTATCAGAAAAGGATATCCAAAACGACAAAATTATCATACAGGGTGGCGCACGAATCGTGCTACAAAAACAAAACGTAATAACTTTTTTTCTGTGTGACTAATCGGCTTTATTTTTTTTATTGTATAGATAATTCAATTTTATTTTTATTTAACTAATTAGTTTTGAAAATGATAGACCGTAAATGACCTCCATGCTCATTCACGCATGTGCGACACCTGATCAGAAAATTATTCATTGCGCACTGAAGGGTTGAAGTCGGGATCGCCTCAATTATTGTTGTAATGGACTGCTTCAATTCAGTCAAATTCCTTGGTTTCGTTTTAAACACCTCTTGTTTGACATAACCCCATAAAAAAAAATCTGGTGCAGTGAGGTCAGGTGACCTTGGGGGCCAGCGGAAAGTGGAGTTTCTGGATATTAATTTATTTGGAAATTTTCGTTGGAGCTCCTCCATAACCGGTCTGGCTATATGTGCAGTTGCTCCATCTTGCTGGAACCAAATGCTGTTAAAAGGGATACGTCTTCGCCGCAGTTCTGGGTAAAAAAAATCTTTCAACATGTTTAAATAACGGTCCCCATTTACAGTTACTGTTTCACCGTTTACTTCAAAGAAGTATGGCCCGACAATGCATTTTGATGAAACTGCGCACCACACTGTCACTCGTTCTGGGTGCAGTTCCGTCTCATGGAGTATTTCTGGATTAGTTTCACTCCATATACGGCAATTTTGCTTGTTTACATTGCCGTTTAGATCAAAATGGGCCTCATCAGACATAAACAAGCAATTTATGAAGTTGTTGTCTTCTTCGGCCATTTCAATAATTTTCCGGCAAAATTCCAGGCGAATAGGCAAATCCAGAGGTTTTAATTTGCTTGTAATTTGGATTTTGTACGGAAACAAGTTTAAGTCATCATGAATTATCCGTTGTAATGACCGTCTGCTAACTCCAATTTGCGCCGATAACTCTCGAGTCGAAACACTTGGATTTGCCTGAATTGATGATGCTACAGCTGCGATTGTGGCTTCGACCCGAACATAGGGATCTCGATTGTACGGTCTACGTGCGATGCTTCCAGATTCAGCAAACATGCGTACCAACCTCATAATGGTCCATCTACTCGGGGGAGTGCCGCCAAACTCCCGCCTAAATTCCCTCTGGACGGAAATAATGGACTGCAAAGCATGGTAGCGCTGCACTATCCAAATCCTCGTTTCGGTATTCCAAGCATCCATTTTAGTAAATTTAAATAATAATCTGCAAAATAAAAAAAATAAAAAACAGATTAGTCACACAGAAAAATAGTTATTACGTTTTGTTTTTGTAGCACGATTCGTGCGCCACCCTGTACTTGGAATTATTTCAAGTATAAAAATTTTATCTGAGTCATCTTGCTGGCTAATAGATGGTACTTTTTATGTATAGTACCGACAATTAAGGCGCAACTATTTAGTATCCACGGAAAAATTGGAAACTAAATAATACCGCTACTATTTTGCTTAATGAGCAAGAAAAATAAAAAATGCTATGCAGAATTTTTTTTAAACTTCATCGTATAGCGGCGGACCACAATATTTCATTAAAACTAAAACGGATTATTTCAAACTTTAAAAAAACCATTCATTCGGCAGCGCGTGAGTTTTTTCCGTCGACGGAGTTTAATGGATGTCTTTTTGATTTTGGGCAAATCATATGGCGTGAGGTCCAAAAATCGAAAGTAGCAGCTTAATATGGAAGCAGCGAAGCTTTTAGTTTAGAGATAAAGATGATCAAAGCCTTGCTTTTTACAGAAATAAAAACTTATCATAAAGAGTTCTATAAGCATTTAGAAGATACCGATTCCAAAAAAATTGCATAGTGGTTAAAAACCAATTATATTGCAGGAATAAACAACACTGCTCCAAAATACGATTCCAAATTTTGATCAATTGAAGATGCGAATTGAGGAAGCAAAATTTTCCGAGTACCCAGAATAGCGTAGAGGCGCAAAGTTGTTGTGGGGAAACGAAACAGTGGGCTATATACAATTATAGATGATTTAAAAATAGAATTAACCCCTAGCTAAGACAAATTATCAAAAAATTAACAGCGGCGAACATTTTCTACAAGACAAAAAAAATGTAAAAAAATATAAACAAATACCTAAAATAGAATATTTAAAAAATATAGCCTACAATTTTCATCACATGAACTAAACGACCTTTTCTAGAATTTATTATAAATTTATTAGTTTGAAAATAATAATTATTCTATTTTTCCTTCACTGTTTTTACCAATTTTTGTGATTAACAATTACCACGTTTAGCAGTAATGAAATAAATTAGTACCTTTTTTGATTTATAACATGATATTTTTTTGGGATTTTTATTTTATTTTGGGGTTTTACTAAAATAAATTTTGTGTTTGGACAAAAAAATCGTTTTGGGATTTTGCCTACTTGATATTGTTTTTGGATTCAGTACCCCTCTGGTAGCCAATTGTGATCACCTCTATGAGAAATAACACGGTCATGAAACTTTTCTTTCAAAATTGCGATTACTTCGTTGCTTGTGTGGCACGTAGCGCCGTCTTCCTGAAACTAAACGTCGACCACATCAATATCTTCCAATTCCGGCCATTAAAAAATCATCAATCATCATAGCTCGGTAGCTCAATCCATTCACCGTAACAGTTGCACCAGGCTCATTTTTGAATAAGTAAGGTCCAATCACACCGCCAGCTCAAAAACCGCACCAACCAGTGACACGTTGAGGATGGAGAGGCTTTTCAACAATCATTCATGGATTTTCTGAGCCTCAAATGCGACAATTCTGCTTATTAACGTAGGGTCCGAAATGAAAATGGGCCTCATCACTGAAGATGATTTTTTGTTGAAAATCTGGATCATTTTGATGCGTTTATGGTGATCGACTGGCTTCAGTTCTTATGTTAACTTAACTTTAAAAGCCTTAAGGCCTAAGCCTTTATGCAAACTATGGTGTAATGTCGTTTGTGGAATCGTTACCAAAGATCAACGAGGAATCGACAAACATGGGTTTTCGTCAACACTACGTGCTATAGAAGCAATGTTCTCAGTTGTTCTTGAGCGACACACACAGTTTCGATTCTTCACATCACTAACTTATTCCAACAACTCAAAAATTTTCACCAGTTTCACTGTTTAAGGCCGGGAAGGTGCTTCACGACGACCCAAAAGTGCATCAGTTTTACGAACTGTGATTGCAAAATTTTCACCATTTTTGTGCGTGTATCGTACCATTTTTATTAATGGTGTAGATTTTACTTGTCAAATATCAAAAGATGACAGCTTCAAAATTGACAGCTGCTCAAATAGCTGGCTTTTCAAAATGAAACCTCTTATTAGAAAACCCTGTACCATCAAAACTCGACTAAACAGTATTTTTCGTCTTTTTCATACACATTTAGAAAAAAGGTAAAAAGAGCAACGTACGCTTTTAGTAAAAAAGTATTCACATGCTTGTTGACCAATTTCCAACTGGGAGTATGTTAGTTTTAAAATTTTAAATTTACTTGGTGAATTAAGTCAAAATCGCACCCGGTGGACCGATCAATTATTCCATCTGACAAGTAAAAAGATTGAGTTTTCAGTTCACAATTGTTTTTCTCGTGCATACTATACTTTTCAAAATATTTGCAAAGAAACAGAAAGGTCCTATGGAAGCTGTTTCTTCCAGCGGATTGATTCCGGCCAACAATCACTGGCACCGATTAGTTTATAAAAAAACGAAAGACTTATGTTTTGACTATAGGGATGACATACGCTCGTGGACAAAATTAACGCTTATATTTTTATAAAAAAAATCCTGCTGGTCAATTTTAATACTTCTAGTGACAAATGACAACACATTTATATTTTTATCAGAAACCACCTAGAATAAAGCCTACCACAAACCAATCAATTAAATTTTTCAAAAATACCTAAACCAATCAAGAGTGCATGACGTTTGGAATTCAATTCAACCATCGGCTGTTGTACCATTGCATATCAATTATTTGTAAATACAGTACCACTAGTTCTTCTAAATGTGTTCTAAGGCAAACACCTAATATAAGACCCATTGTAGTATTGATTTCACACTTTCATGAGCTGGAGCCGGTTAACTTCGTCACATGGTACTCTAGTACAAATCGCACGAAAATTAGGAATGAACCAGTCTTCGGTTTTACGAATACTTAAGCGATATCGAGAGAACGGAGCATATGAAAAAAACCTAGACAAGGACGTAAAAGGTGTGCAACCGAACATGACAACTAACTTTTTGAAATTAATTCGTGACGAGATCGAAAGCGTACTGCTACTCAACTGAAAAATGAGTTGCTTATAGTGCCCGTCAAGTGAATATTAGTGCCAAAACAATTAGACGACGATTAAAAGAAGTAAAAGTTTTACGGCTTCTTGCTCGTCACAAATTCAGCTGTTTAGAATTTGGTCATACTCATGCAAATTGATCAATGGGACACTGTTCTCTTTTCAGATGAGACTAAAATCCATAGCAACATAGTGCAAAATGTAATCATTGGAGTAGGTTCAATAATGTTTTGGGGCGGAATCAGTTGGGAGGGCTGTACGGAGCTAGTGGAGATTGGTTTAAGGATGAATGCAGACTGGTATGGTCACAACATTCCTGGCGATCACGATTTGCCATTTATGTGCTTTATAGGTTATGTCAGTTTTGTGTTAACGCTGCAGTTCACGTAGTTGCAAGGGTACATTAAAATCGCCAAGACATCGGCATTCGTGCATTTAAGTGGCCAATAATGAGGCCGGATCTAAATTTGATCGCACACGTATTGGACATTCTAAAACGCCGTGTTAGAGCTACAAATTCTGCACCAGATTTGGTAGCGGAGCTGAATGTTGCAGCGTAAGGAGAGTGGAATCCCATTTAGCTAGAAATGATACAAAGAATTATACTAAGTATACCCAGAAGGATGGAAGCTGTAATAGGGGCACGGGGGGAAATACTCATTACTAAATTAATCAAGCTAAACTGTAATAAAGCTATTTTTAATGTATATAAAACGCTTTTGAAAATTAAACAAACGAAATAGTTCGACACATTTTAACATTTTGCAATTACAAATAGCCACTATAATTCCATAAGAAAAATATAAATTTGGGATTATTTGACACCAGTTCCACTGAACCGATCGGCCAGCGGAATTTGTTTATATTGCAAAAAAAAATATGCGATAATTTTGTCCACGAGTGTATAAAAATAGTGCTTTACTTCAGCATTATGTGTTGTGTAATTTTTCAGGTGGAAAATTTTATGTTGTGCAAAATGTTGCCCGTGTTGCGCGGCGATAGTATGTAATCATGAAAAATTTAGACCTCGAGATTTTGCAGACATATACCATTCTCTATCTAGCCGAAGTAAAAAAAGTACTCAAAAAAAAATCTCTGTAAGTGCGTTTGTGGGTTCTGACTAAATGTCTATGTCCTTTTTAAAGCCCAGACCCGGTGTGTCTAATCATAGCGAAATTTCATACATAAGCTTTTTCATAAATTGGAAGATCTTAGTGAATTTTAGCCGAAATCGGTCTACCACAATTAGCAACTCCAATAGTATAGGAGCTTTTGCAAATATTTTGAAAAGTTTATTTTTTATTAGAAAAATGATTTTAAACTGAAACACTCTAAATTAAACGTGCAACAATGTCGGTTCAGAACAGCTTTTCCATAATTTCAGCCAAAAGTACAATTTTCAATTAAAATAAAATTGATGTGGCCAACATGCAACTTTCTTTTCCTAGGACAAAGACCTTTGTTAAAATTTCTTTGTTAAAATCTTCATTGCAAAAATCGAAAAGCTCCTACGGAAGCTGCTACTTTAGGTACGCAGATATCTACCAAATCTTGCTTAGCTCGGCCAATTTATGGAAAAAAATCTATATGAAGCTTTACTCCGAAAAGTCAGTCCGCCTGGTCTGTAGAAATGCCAAATTTGAATTATTCTCGTGTAATAATTTTGGATGAAATTTAAATTAAAATGTTTTTATTTTATTTTTTTTGTAAATAATATTCAATTTTCACAATATTTGCGAAAAAATAAAACGGTTCCTATGGAAACTATCAGTTCCGGTGGACCGATTTCGTCAAATTTTACTGCGATCTTCCAATTTATGGAAAAAGATTAAATATGAAGTTTTATTGAAAACTGATATGAACCAATATTGTTGAAAGTTTAATTTATAATCTGTTTCTCTCGCAAATGTTAAATATTTAAAAATACATACAGAAAACGAAAAAGTTAACTTGAACTGTTACTGTCGGTCGAAAAACAAAAAAGCTACTATGGAAGCTGTCTCTTTTGGTAAACCAATTTCAGGAAACATTGAACTCTCTCAATTTGTGAAAAAATATTACGTTTGATGTTTCATCCCGATCAATTGGGTCCATCTATGCTGTAAAGTGGCTGAATTTTTGGAACGGTATTATTGAAAATTTTATTTAGATTTTTTTAGTTTATAGTCGTTTTTCTCATAAAAGCTTCTATGGAAGTTGTCATTCCCAGTGGACTGTTTTCGGTTAGAAATCACTAGCAAGTCCTTATTTTTTGACAAAGTTTAAATTTGAAGTTTCTGCTTGATCAATCAATCTGTCTGGGCTGAACGCGGATCGATTTTGATTGAAAGTGTCTTTTTGTCAAACATTGACATTTAATCGGAAATGTTGATTTTTAACAAATAAAAAAAAATTAAAAAAATAATCTGCATACGAAGGTTGTCCGAAAACCGCGACTTTAGAGTTGGAAGTTCTTATGTTGTTTCATCAGCACAATATATGTAAATATAAAATTTAATTACTTTTAACATTAACCAACAAAAATATTAATGTTGTGCATAGTACGTTAGTGAAACAGCAAAAAAACTTCCAACTCTCATGTCTCAGTTTTCGAAAAAAAAATCGAACTGATCTTCTGATTTAATTTATAATCTTTTAGTATATAATAGCTTCTCTCGTAAATGTTATACTTTTCTAATTATTCTGCAAAAAAAGACAAAAACTCTTATGAAAGCTGCCTCTTCCAATGGACTGGACATATCTCGTCCAAAAACCACTGGGATCCGTTAATTTTAGAAAAAAACTTATGTGTAAAAGAAATTAAACTGGGTTTTAGCAAAAATTCGACCCAGACTGATCTTGAGAAAATTTCATACTTAAATTAGGATGACTCGATGACATTGAGAGGCGTTTTGCCTTTTGCAAATATTTTGAAAACTTTATCAAACAAATGACTATGAGCTATGCCTCTTAACAGCCCAAAAGGATTGACTGATCATGCTGAAACCCATACTAAAGATTTTTTCATAGATTCAGTGATTTAGAAATAAGTGGAGGAAATCTGTGAACCCGAATTGGCAGCTCCTAAAGAAAGCTCTCTAGTTTTTATAATTTTTTCACAAATATTTAAAAAAAAAACACAATCCAAAAATATTATAAATAAAATTCGCCATGAAATTGGCCAAAGATTTAAGCGGAAATATTTTTCAGGCGAATTGACTGATTTAGGAGGTCCTAGTGAAATTTTGCGAATATCGGTTCAACTGAAGTAACATCTTTTTAAATTTTTTCACTGCTTTTTTCAACGAAAAACATTTACACAAACCTACCAAGAGTTAAAAGATTCTAATAAATTTAAAGATTTTTTCAGAATTGTTCTCAATGTAGGTTTCCTGAAAATAAAATGGGAATAAAAATGTTTGGACAATGCGGTTTTTACCAAAATTCAGGTAAGTTGTTTCGCCTAAGAAATTAAGTGTGGTGTATTCGAGATGCAACATACGTACATGTGTGGTAAAAGAAAATGGAATGGGGAGAGGCGGGGGTACTGGTGTTGACCACAACATAAATTTCACTTCGTTTTTTTAATGCAGTAAATATTCTGATCATTTGATCAAATTTAGATAACTGATCTGGACATATATCGTTTCATTTTAGTTTAGAACTTTTTAATTCAAAATTAATTTTCATTAAAAAATTTTTTTTTTCAAAATACAGCACAAAAAAATTTGCTTTCGTAAAATCGGACATTTGTTAAATCAGATATTTTTTAAAAAGGTTTTGAATCATAAATTTCTAGGAAATATCTATCATTAATTTCGAATTTATTAAAATAAAACTATGATATGACTAAATTTTTACAGATTTTTCAACAAATTTATTTTATATCAAAAAATAGACAACGAACTTAAACTTGGAATAATATTGTCCATCGTTTTTATGACCTTGCGCTATCTCTCATATAACATACGAATGCCTTCTCGAAAAAAAACTCGACGCATATCATCCGACGCATAAGATGTGCTGCATTGACTGGAACAAATGGGACTCGGGAGAACTTCCCATCCCAAATTTAAAAGAGTCTTCTAAACCATGCGAGGAATATGAAGTCGAGCGTTGTCATGCAGCAGTGTGACTTGCTTGCTTCATTGCCTAGTAAATGGTTTTTTCTGACTAAGTTTTTCGCTCAATTTGTTCAATTGTCCGCCGAAGCTTTCCACAGTCACCATCCGAGCAGTTGCAAGGAGTTGTTTCGGCGTCGATTTATGGGTTTCTCGGGCTCTGTCCACGACTTTTAACGTTTGGGGTTCTCGTAAAAATATACTTTTCATCTCCAGCCACAATTTTCCATAATAACTCCTTTTTTATTACCGGGCAAGCAGTGAAATGCACGTGTTCATACGCTGACCTAGATTGTGATTGGTCAACACAAGCGGGACTCATCTTCCAAGTTTTTAAATTTTTCCCTTTCGGTGCAAACGATTGAAAATAGCTGTTTGGGTAACTTTAAGCTGAACCTAACCTCTTGTTGCAGTTGCGTTAAGTCTTCATCAAGTAAAGCTTGCAAATCCGCATCTTCAAAATTGTATGGTTGTCCAAGGCACGGCTGGTCACTAAGATCGAAAAAACCACTTCTTAAGCGTTTGTACAAATAATTACGCGTTTCATAAGCATCGTCAGTACCAAGAACACTACAAATTTAGTCCCGTGCTTTAAAAGATTTTTTTCCTTGTTAGAATTCATTAAGAATGCAGTGCCGACTGTGTTATTTATCACTTGTCACCATAAACTCTGCCATTCTGAGGGGTTATGTAACTCATGGTGACTTGACACGCAATAAACTATCAATTTTTTAGCTATCGTAAAATCGGATACTTTTCTTTCGTACAATCGGATGTGGGAAAATTGGGTATCGTCTAATCGGAGATTCGTAAAATCGAGTTAGACCTGTATTTGCAAAAAACGAAAACGCGTCAAATGAACCTCCCACAACTTTAGTTTCACCCAGATCATTCTCCTCGTTTGAACAGTAAAGAGGCCTCAAACTATTATGAAGCACAACTCACACAAATACACTCAAATAGATTTTACTGTTAGAAACCACATTTTCACTTTGTTGATATAGCGAATGATCAATTCAACAATCTCAAGGTCAAAATTGTCATAATGAGCACGTGAATTATCGCCAAGTTGTACCCTCATGTTCACTCAATTTTTGAATCTTAGACCATTGAAAGAATCATTTCAATGAGGAATTCAACTCGTAGGCCAAGGTACCGGTTACCCATAACCTAGTTATTTTTGAGAGTATCCTGTATGGTTCGGTTTACAACCACAAATTGTAAATGACGCTGCAAGGGCTGTTTTGTGTTGTATCTTACCACTGCCGGGATAGTTGTAACAAGGAAAGCTTTTCCAGTCGCACCAGGAGCATCCACAAAAATATTTTTTCTTCAGGTTAATTCACACTTTGGTGAACGGTGTCAGAGATCTGACTTTGATCAGATTTGAACTTCTAGATACAGTCGTTAACATTGTTAGTAACCGTGTCTGAACTGTTATTTTTTCAGTTCAATAACGATTTACGTAAAGTTCTTCAAGCAGTTATTCTGGAGTCGGCAATTCGTATACTCACTTAAAAATTGCCACCAATTGAAATGAGAACTGTAACGGCTAAAAACCTTTTCACTTCATGGCACTCCTCGTAGCAAAACTATTTATACACTGCGTCGCTTAATTACGAAGCACCGCTCGTTTTGCTCAATATAGCTATTTCGCCACCTACAATCTAATTCCGCGATCGATAAACATCGAGATATTTATGGACAATTCCAAAACAAAACCAAGAAACGAAAAAGAAGTTAGTCGCGTTTACAAGTTCGAGAGTCACGGTCTCAAATAGTAATGAAAAGTGAAAAGTGCAGCGAACAATCGTTCACACAAAACAACCATCTTCAAATCTTCTTACAAATGATCATGCTAATGGGCCAGTCCCCGGCGCTGGCCTCCACGAGCATTTTGTTCATGCGACAACGTCCCATACATAGTATAAAGGTTCAAACAGAATAGATCCGCTCCGGTCCGTTCATTTCGTTTCCGCTCCGTCCGTTTGATTTCCTAAAACACAACATATCCGTTCCGGTTGTCAAAAATAGATGTTAATTATATCAAATAAAAAACCTCTTAACGAGGTAAATGTTCGAGTGACGAAAGCCGAATTCAATTCACAAAATTTCTGATATCAAATTTGTGCCGAAAAAAACAATTGCATTTGATTTGTCAACGATTTTTCGGAATGTTAATGCATTCAGCGCGTTGTTGTTGAACATTCCGAAAAATCGTTAGCAATCGTTATTCTTGACAGCTAGAATAGAAGATCAGAAGATCATCATTAGAGATAGAAGATCATCATGCATTGCGTTAGCAATCGTTATTCTTGACAGCTAGAAAGCAAAATGTAAACAAACGCGCCGAATGCACTAATATTCCGAAAAATCGTTGACAAATCGAATGCAATTGTTTTTTTCGGCACAAATTTGATATCAGAAATTTTGTGAATTGAATTCGGCTTTCGTCACTCGAACATTTACCTCGTTAAGAGGTTTTTTATTTGATATCAATGATTTTGGCACGGCAAATTGAAAATGAATTGAATGTCGATTCGTTTTATTGTTGTTAGTCAAAACAGTTCATACACACTCTCGATAGCACACAAGTGGCCGATACGTGTTATTGTGCCTTAAGTCATATTCATACGACGGATAAAATCCGGTATAATTCAACAATTTTTTTGCATGTTTCTTGCATGGGAGGAGTGGTAAGATCAATTTTTTTAAAGAAACCATCATAAAGATTAAAAAAGTATCGATTTTATGCAAGGAGATTGTTCAATGTTTTTGGTGATTTTTTCGATCACATCAATTTGTTAGTTTTTTCAGTTTTTTTGTTATGAAAAAAGAGTCGCTGGTAAAAATTCTCTTAGCAATGATAATAATATGATGTATTTGTATTTGTTTCATTGTAATACGTTGATTCACTATCATTATGGACCGCAACGGACCGATATTAGGGTGCATTTGAGCCAAAAAATGAAATTTTGCAAAAAATTAAGGTGGCTTTTAAGTTATGGAGGTCAATATCTAAAATATACGAGTTTTCTGGGACAAACGGTTGATGTCATATTGTAGGTGAGATTTGTCGCTAATAATCCTGAAAATATTAACCAAAAGTCTTGGGCTCATTTTTTATCAATTCGGCCGAATGTGGCCGGCCGATTTCGCATTTTTCAGTTTTTTGGCCAAAATGACCCTCCAACCTAATTTTCTGAATTCTTTTTTTTTGCTATTTGATAGCTGGCGTCAATACCTTTCCAACGATATGCATATGTCTAGGATATGTCGAATAGATTCAGCACTGTGGGCGTGGCAAAATGGCCAAAAATGGCCGTTCAGAGGCCGGCCGCGGCCAACATGGCGGCCAAATCAAAAAGTTGTAGAACAAAAGTTGCTTAGTTTTTTAAGTACTACAACCCCTGAAAATATGAGATCAAATAAAAGAGGTACGGACAAACAAACATAAATATATACCAAAGCAAGGTTATATGGTGACGTCATAGAAAAACTTAGAATTGTCATAACTTTGGTCAAAATCATCCGTTTTGGACGTTTGAGGTGTCGTTGAATTGGTATTGACGTCTACAATCATAATTTGCCAGTTAGAAAATAATTGGGGCCTTTTTTGGGGCGGTTATACCCGAAAAACTGATTTTTTGGGGCAATTTTCGGAAGGTCATATCTCCACTCAATGTTGGTAGAAATTCATGTTTTTATACATTATTTAGGTTTATTTTTCAAGGCCTTTCCAATGGTATATAACATAATCCAGGCGGCCTCAAAGGGAAAAAGTTCGAAACTTGCTCTATAATATACTTCGTTCGACTTCCAGCACAGTAGGTGCTTTCGTCACTCGTTTGGACTGCCGTCCAAAGTGATATTATATTTTGGGAATTTTAATTTGTTGGAGATTATTAGAAGAGATTAATAGAATTAATACAATTTAGTACGTCTTTTATTGCAAAAACTTCTCGTTTAAGATTTTCTCTGATATGTCAAATACTATGTGAGGTTATGTCATCCTCAAAAATTTGAAATTGGGTTTAGTGTCCGCTACGGTTTTTTCTCCTCCGTTCATTGTGTTCATATTTTGGTTTTTTCATATAAATTGACAGTTCTCATAAAATGTAGCGGACGGAACGGATACATTCTGGTTGAACCTTAAATATAGCGTCGTCGCTACCTTTATTAACGTACTTGCATTAAGTACCTTAATTGACTTGACGCTGGTCTACGTTAATATGGGTTTGGAATGTTCTACAAAGTATTGGCGTTGTCGCAAGCCTTTTTGAGTACCATCTATCTTTCATGCAAATTGTGTTCAACGGGCCACTGGGACCCCAAGTCATGTGACTTTCAATAATTGAAAGAAGAACAGAGTCATGTTCAGGGTCTGACAACTCTAATATTATCATTCCACCTAAGTTTTGTGGATCTAATTCCTGCTGCATAACTTTCTTTAAGTCAATATGGCTTTCACCTGGTAGCTGCTTTGACGGGTTTGAATAAATATCAAACGCTCTGATTCAAATTTAGCATATTGTTTCACTGAAAACTGGTTCAAAAGTGTATGGTAGCAATGAAAATGGGGATTATCACTCCTCTTGGAATATTCATAAAGCTGAATAATGGATATTTTCTTATTATGATTTGAAACACAAGTATGATCAACACTGTACGCTGCGAAATTTTAGACATCCTTTCCGCGACAAAATATGAGTAGGTATTATCGGGCATCGTAAGATCGACGTGTCTCACTAATAATTTTGAAGACGATCATCATGCATGTGCAAAACAAAATCAATTTATCACATTTCTGGTTGTGCTATTAAAAAGCTAATAATTATTGCCCTCATCATCAGACACACATTCAAACTCAGCTTTGATGCTCATAATAAGAGGATTAACGTCATGCAAAATTCTCGGTAATCCAACAATGGCACCAGTATTAGAACAGTTAGCTATGGTTCATCGTAATCGGGTATAAAATAAACTTGAAAATAATTTGCCTTCAATAACTTGATTTGCTCCAAACAAAGGCATTTTAAAGGGACATTTCTTTAATTTTGAATAGTCCTCATTTAACACTGCATCCAATACTTGTGCTAGTTTCTGAATTGGATGCCATTAACCTTTTCTGATGTACAACAAGTTCCGTTTGATTTCACTTTCTATTTCTGAACATGCCAATACTAATATATTTCCATTGATTTTTGGCCGAGATCGGTTCAAATCAAGTACCAGCTTCAACAAGAGCTCTATCGATTTTTCAACATATTTTGAAATGTTTACTATTTACAAGAAAAATGACTGCAAACAAAAAGCTCATTTTCTAAAATTTAACCATTAACAAAAATATGGCCCTGTACAGCTCAGACGGATTGATTAATTGGAATGAAACTTCATACCTAAGCTTTTTTCATAAACTAAGAGATGCCAGCGAATTTTGGCCGAGATAGGCCCAGAGGAATAAACAGATTTGATAAAAGCTTTCTCGTTTTTATTTTTCAAATATTTTTAAAAGTTTTACAAAACATTTACAAGAAAAACAGCTATGCGGATATAACAATTTTTTGCCCCTGCATAGCCCAAATGGTCTGATTATTTAGGATGAAACTTTTTACCTAAGCTTTTTCCACAAATTGGGAGTTTTCAGTGAGTTGTGGCCAAAATCGGTCCACTGCAAGTTACAGCTTCCATAAAAGCTTTCTCATATTTCCACCGGAACATCAATAAGAGTTTTTACGTTTTCTGCTATTTTGAAAAGCCTATCTTTTACGAGAAAAACTGTTATAAACTAACCGACTTTAATTTAAATTTGCAACAATGCTGGTCCAGATAAGTTTTCCAAAAATTTTTGCGAAAACGACGATTTTTGACATACAATTATTTTCCCATAGCTCTTATGAATTGATTAAACGGGATGAAACCTCAGCCATAAGCATGTTTCACAAATTGAGAGACCCCAGATATTTTTGGTATTTTTCCTTTTAGTTGAAAATTGTGTATAAGTTATGCAATTTTTTGAATTTTTCGAACCATCTATATATTACTGGTGGAAAATTCGATTGTCGAGGTAGTATGGGGATCCATTCTTTTATTTGAATTAAAAGTTGAAGCCCTGTGTTTAATAGAATTACTATCTACCGCTACTCTCTTTTTTCCGTTATATTCTATACAAATAATTAAATCTTTTTCAATAACTTCCAGGATATGGTCCTGTTCATAAGTTGTACTACTCCCACACTTTTACGAATAGACTATCTAACCAAACAAATTACATGCCGTTTGCTAAGATTCGTTTTCTATCCTGTTATCGAAAGGTTTTTCAAAATTGTATGGGTTAATATACTTAAAAAAAATTTACATATTAAAAAATTTACTAATTCATATTACAACATTTTCTTATCTTTTGTTGTGAAATAAGAAATAAAGAAATTTCGCCAACTAAAGGGAATCTCGATTCCAACCATTTTAAGTCTTGACCTTCCTCAAGTGCTTTTCATGAAGTAAAATACCAAAGTAAAATGACAGCGTTTAAAGCACATTGAACAATTGAACATCGAAATATTAGTACCGAGTTAATCGAGTGATGAGTGTATATGTTAAACTTTAAAATCACCTGGTCTGATTAGAGATCCTTGCGAAATTTGATTATTCGGAATTAAAAACTTCATACTAAAATGTTTTTCATTAATTAGAATATCTTTATTAGAATAATTTGATAAAAATTTACGTACCGGAAGTGGTAGCTTATATGGGATCTTTTTTCGAAATCGATAAAATATTAAAAGATTCAAAAAATTTAAAAATTAATTTTTCAACAAGGGTTGACCTGGTTTATTTTTCGAAATTTATTTTAAAATATTTATTTTAAACAGTTTTACCAAAAAGCCCGGTAAGTTTGATTTTTTACTAAGAAATCATGTGTGATGTTTTTGAAACTTATGTATTCATTCGTGCTTAAAAAACACCATTTTGTTGCAATTTGATATAACATAATTTGCACCAGTTCATGAAATGGTGAACATTAGTGTCTAGTCAGCTGAAGAGCTTTTGCGTGTTACAAATGATTTAGATTGAACCACACCTACATATATAAAATTGATAGATTGAAAACTTGTTTTCATACTAATAAATTTCCGGTTCAGACTTGATTGATACGAAAGCACTAATTTTGATACAATTTTTACATCCTATCTAATATTATAATATTACTATTTTCCAAACATTCCTTGGAATAAACTTAAACTCTATAATTTTATAATATAGTTTACGTTTTATGAACACAAATTGTACAGGACCGTCTATTTAGTGGCTGGGATGCCCTCCCCCATAAGAAAAACAATTTATTAAACCTTTACTTGTATATAAAATATATGTAATTTACTGTAATAATATATTGAGTTATTGAAGTTAGACATATAAATCTAATTTATGTCTTGAACAAGACTTTCGCCTAAAATTGTATATTAACGTCGATATAATTGATAATCAAAAGAAAATTCCTGTATATTAAAATCATAATTTTCAAACGACTATAAATCAAAATTATATAATTTTCTACGTCGTTTAATGATGGCACAAAATTCGTGGGAGTTTCCCCAAATATGTTTTTATACTCGTGTTGTGTATATAGCTGCTAGCTATATATAGCGGAAACATAAATTTTCCAAGATGATGGTGGCATCCCATTCGTGATTATACGAAATATGTTTTCATGACTACCCTTTTACAACAAAAAAAAACATAATGTTACAAAACCTAAATTAATTAACGTTAAATTATTAACTGTTATAAATATTTAATAAAAGTCGAAAAACATAAAATAAATAATAAGCTTTACCAAATTTACAGCCAAATTAGTAAATTTTCATTGTGATGGTTATGGCACATAAATTTGTTCTCCTTCGTCGAGTATTTAACGGAAATGAAAAATAAAACAATTTTCCAGCGCACTACTAACCTTTTCGTTTTGCACACCATGTATATAGGACACTATATACATATACATACAAAAAGGAAAATTCAACAAATTAAATTTTTAAATGCGGGAAACTAATAGAAAATTAGTTTTAATCATGAACCAGAATACATAAGTTATCGAAAGTACCTTTTAAAGAATTGTTTTTATAGATACTTTAAGGGTAAAAGGTTTTAAATTTTTTTTCTAATGTTGGCATGATTGAATGTAATTCAAAATTAAATATAAAAAATTACTTGTTGGTTGGTTTTATTATGAATATAATAGAAATTTAATGGAATGTTATTGTTGGTTGGTAATGCTTTTTTCGGTTTGTATGGTTTGTTGGTTTATGCGGCTGTTCCAAAGAGTATTTTTATTATGTTTTTTAACAATTTGTGGTTTCTGTTGAATTAATAAAAGTTTTAATGTTCCTTCTTATAGCACATGTGTACATAACAGTATATGTTACCTGTTAGAAACATCTTACTTTGTTCCTTTGAGTCAGCATTTCATCAAAGGCATACCTATACTACACCTATATATTCATGCATGTGTGATAACAGCCTGTAACGGAAATTTAAGAAATTAATAAAATAAAATATTTTATAGATATTTTATTTTTAAAATTTATTTAATTTACTATAATTGGGGGAAATATTGTTGTCATAATGGCTTGTTAATTGTGGGTACATGGGAGTTTGATTTTAAAAAAACACCAATAAACCAACCAAGCCGTAAATGATGTCTAGCAACATTTCCATGGATTTATCACTGACTGGCCAAACACGCAAACTCGGCAAAGCACGAGGATATCGGCAAACTTTCAACATTCTGTGCAATAGAAAATCTGCTTTTCCTTTCGAAGCTCAATAGTCATCGGGGAATTTTTAGACATCTTCAAATTCCGTAATCCGCTGGCCTTTTAAAGTGGTAATCAGAGGGAACCAAATCTGGAGAATACATGGCATGCTGTAAATCTTCCCAATCTGAGGAGGAGATGAGTTCCTGGGTTGATTTTGCTGTATGTGGACGAGCGCCTTCTTCGGCCCGTAAATGGTCATTTCCCCCCAGAAAATCACTTAATTTGATCAATTGAGCGTGGTTGGTAACGTTCAGCTGAATATTCATTTTTGCAACTGAAGTTGATGGCTGGGCTGAACATCCGCATGGTTTTCTGTGTTAAGGATTATCTAAAAACACCCATGTTTCATCACCCGTAATGATTTTGTACAAAAACATCTTTTGTACCGATAAAACAAATTCATGTAAATGCCAACTTTTCAGTTTTTGTTTTTTTCTTTCAGTTTATGAGGAACCCATTTTCCTTCCTTCTGCATTTTCCCATTGCATGCCATCGAAGTGATATTGCTTGGTGAGTAACTTCTAACTCTTTTGCAAACTGTTTTTGAAGTTGATACGTATTTTCATCCAGTAAAGCTTCTTCATCTTTAAATCGTTTTACTGTACCTGGACGTAGATCGTCCTCAAGACTAAAATTGCCATCACGAAATCTTGCAAACCACTTTTTTACTGTTGAATAATTCACAGAATGTTCGCTCAAAGTCGAATTAATTAATTCCATAGCTTGAGCAGCATTTTTTTATTTGAGACCCATCTGCACAGCAACAGCAATGACTAAGTTTAATATATCCAAAATGACGGGCGGTTTGGATGCGTTCAAGTATATTTTAATAACAAACTTCAGAAACGAGCTTCTACTTGCACACCAAATATTTTCACAGTGTAATCTCAATAAAAATGGTAATATAATCTAACCATATTTACTTTGCTATCATCTACTAGCATTTTAATAAATTGAATGCATTTTACTGATGGCATTGCCATCTACCCTATGGCATTGACATTAATGTTTTTAAATGTGCACGGACCTTAATATTCTATTTTACGGTTTACCTACTTCTACTGTATAGCGTAAACGATGAATAATTTTGAGAGCGTGACCAATGTGCACCTGTGCGTGTGTGGGACAAGTAAGAATATAGCAGAGTACTTTTGTGGTACGTTTTCGTTTTGGCGTGTGGATTGATGTGCGATGTGGAAGGGTAGGCGAGTGACGCGTACGAAAGAACGAAAATATTCTTCTACATTTTTGTTTCGGTGCGAGAAATTTTTTAGTCTAGTATTGAATTTCGATAAGTCAAGTGTGGAATTTTGTTTTATATAGTCGAGTGCAGTATTTTTTGACTTGGCTTTAATAACGAGAATTGTAAATTTGTTTTGAGTTGGCTTTTGGTTACAAATAAAAAAAATGTTTAAAAAAAGTATATTTGATGATTGAGTTATTTTTTGTAAACATTTAAAAGATAAAAATGAAATTTTGGTTCGCCCTCATAATTATTATTCACATTCGGCGAGCACATTTTAGTTCAATTATATATTTGTTTTTCTATCTCGACTATTTTCAGCTTGATTTATGGTTGTTTCGATTCGAAATTTGTCACGTTTAACCCTTTCAGTTGGATTTATTTTCCCGTTGGACAAAACTTTGTTTTAGTGGAATAAAAAAAAACAGCACTGCGTATGATTCTTCAGGGTCGGAGTGACGAGTCCAGAGGGTACTACTGTTACTAGTTTCGGTATTACTGCTTTCCATTATCAAAACAATTTTACTACCAAAATTATTTAAGTGTTGTCGGAGTAATATTTTGAATTTAGTACATTTTTTATATCAAAAAAATTGTTTTAGATTTTCGTTGTTGTTTTATTAATTTTAAATAATAAATTACAAAATAATTATTTACAATTAAAATTAAAATAATAATAAGTGCGATGTATTCAATCGTTCCATATGTATTTAGTGGTAGTAGTGATAGCGATTGCAGCGTGAACTTAAAAAGAAAAAATATTAGAAATAAGTCCAATATTTTATCTTTAAATGAAACTGAGTAAGTTAAATTTGTGTACCAATAATATATGTACATTTCATGCTAAAAATATTACTAAAAAAACCTCTTATATTAAAATTTTTACTACAATTCCTATTACTCTAGATTAGAAAAATTTGATTAGATTATTTCTAAAGAAGCATTTAAGCATGTATTTTGAAAAATAAGAAAGAATTATTTAAATAAACAACAACAGCTGGAATCTCTGAAATAATAAAATGGTAATAAAAGCCAATAATAAAATGGGTGACACTTTCACATAGGGCTCTCACAACAAAGTACGAGCAATGTAATTGCAGAAACTTTGACCATACTGCAAGAAAATGTTCGGAATGGATCTCGTTGGTAATGACTGAGGAAGAAGAAAGAGAGAGTAAAATGAGTGGTTCAAAAGAATATTTAAAAAGAGTGGTTTTCGAGGTGTGGTTGCCTGTATTGATGGATCCCAAATTAAAATGGTAAAACCTAAAGATAGTGAACATATTTTTTCTGTCGAAAAGAGCACCATTCAATGAATGTTATGTTTGTAAGTGTAACGATTTAAATTTTTTTAAGACTAAACAAGTAAGACAATTTTTCATTCATTAGATTTGCGATTATAAACTGCAAATCAGAGCAGTGAATGCTCGTTATGGGGGTTCATGTCACGATTCAATGATATGGAATCTAAGCGCTGAAAGGGCTTAAACGCAAGTTGGTTAAATGACAAAACATTTTGGTTACTCGGTACGTATATTAAGTTCCAATTTGCCTTTTACCACTAATTTCATTCATATTTAAATTAAATTTTCAAATAATTATCAGTAGAGAAAAAGAGGAATAATTGTATATGTATATTCCTATAGGGATAGTGGATATCCACTAGAACCATGGATGATGACTCCTTATAGAGTTGCCGGTGAAGATACTGCGGAATCAAGATACAATACCTGCCTTTCAAAAGATGCATTGAACTATCAATTCCGCTGCCATTTAGCCTTGAGGAAATTGCATTATAGTCCTGAGAAAATTTGCCAGATTGTTAAAGTCTGCAGCATGCTTCATAATGTTTGCATTCATTTTAATATTGACTATGATGAGCTTTTAGAATATGGAACAGAGGATAAGGAAGATTTCGTAGTACATAATATTACCAATGAAGCAAACACAAATGAAGCGAGCAGAATCAGAAATCAAATAAGAGTAATTTTTTAGTTATATCAACTATTAATACTCCATTATTTAATAATTCACAATATTTTGTATATTAAGTATACTTCTTTAAAATACAAATAAAATGATGTTACAGCAATTCAATATAATTTTAGATTTTTAATTGTTACTGGATTACCAGCCATTCTTCTCCTTTTGTATTTCAATCCCCTGTCATTTAGTTTTAACTTCGCTTTTGTTAATCTTAAATTTGTCAAAAAATGTTCATCTTGCTTCTTGTCCCTCTCTTTCTGATACCTAAATTTAACTTCTTCCAATTCTAATATTTTTTTCTTATATTTTAAGTTTTCCTTGTTAATTTGGTATAACTTATCTAGTTTCTTTTCAATATTTTGATGAAAAGTTTCTTGCATTTTTTTTGCTTCATAATTAAACACTTTTTGGAATAATTTTTTTTTCTTGGCCGTATTGCCTGCGAAACTTCCCCTCGGCCTAAAACCCTGAGATCTAGTTGGCAAAAACACCGTGAGAGAAGCATCTGCATGTTTAGTTGAAGTCTTCAGTTAGCTTGCCATCCGTAACACATCTACCTACTCATCGACACGCACGGAAAGGATAAAACTTTTTCTTTATTTAATAAAAAATATTTTTGATTACTTTAAAAACCAAATTTCGTTGTCCATACCAGTTTTTCTAGTTATAAAAATAGTTTTCTTATGAAGAGAATTATTTCTTGACGGAAATTTTAACATTAAATTCTATCTTGAGAATTATTTTTCTTGCATTTATCGTTGCCATAAATTCTTCATAATAACAGAAAAAATTTAGTTTGAAGAGAAATCCTTTTAATTTAATCTTACTTTTTCTTAAAACGAGAAATTTAACCTTTTCTTAAAACAAAACGTATATTTTATGAAATATCACATTCTAAACTAGAAAACGTAATTTCTCTTTCTGATAAACTAATGAATTCTAGAATTTCAAAAAACTTATCTTGTTTGAAGAAATAATAAATCTTTAGTCATTCTCAGTTTTCCTTAATCAAGTTAAAAATTTCAAATACTGTATATTTATTTTACTATATTATTTCAAGAAAAAAATTTCTTATCACAAAAAAGTAATTTTATAAACTTCAACATTATATTTCTTGTTTTAATACGTCTCAAGCTGAGAGAATACCTTTAATTATAGAAAAGGATTTTTCAATGCATACTCTACATTTTTTAAAACAAGAAAAGGAGTGAAACATTTGAGAATATATAAAATAAATAATATTCATTATCTTGTGAACAGTTTAATATTAACAACGTGTGTTTTTGAGATTGTCAAATAAAATTATTTTAAAGTGGCTTTTGAAAAATAATTAAAGTGGAATTAAGTAATTGAATGTAAGTTACATATGTATTACATATATTTTTATTTTGAATTAACAAGTGATCGCTCTATTATGTGTGTTTTATGTGAGTTATTTGTGCATAATGATTTAATAGTTGTATTTTAATTTTTTTAATTACAGAAATTGGTGACAAAAATGCTAACTTTAAATAGCAACATTAACTATGGTTCTGTAAATTCATCGTTGTCTCAGGACATATCATCAATCAGCTCCTTCTTCTCAATCAAGTGGACAAACGTCATCAGCAGAATTTTTTAGAACTGTCTAACTAGAGTAAGTAATGCTACTATTGATTTTGATTTTATTTCACAGAATTTTGAACAGTTTCTCGAATCAACCAAAAAAGGGTACAAAATCGTAAATATTTTTTAAGCAGAATCTCCAACCGCAGCTCGACGAAAGGACCCGCAATCTACTAGTATCTACAGTTGCGGATATATTGGTCGAAACCCCTGTGTTAGCTGATTTATTTAAAACAATTGCGTGATTGAAGTGATATTGAGCATTTTTTTCCTGGAGAAATAAAAGTAAATAAGAATGAACTATATTTAAAAATGATTGCTAATTATTGTCGTAATTTCAGGAATTAGAGGGGGTAAAAAACCAACAAGCTTATGCAACAAGCATAAAAACCACTAATGTAAGCTCCGGAAGGTCGGCTATTTGAAAAATAAATTTAAAAATAGGAATCTTACTGAGAATTACGTCTTACACTTAAAACCTTTAGTTTTTCATACACTTCCAAACACAACCAAAATATTGAAGCAAATTTGTGTCTTCTGTTTAACTAGCTGGCCTGTGACTGAATAATCAGTCACGTGATTACATTTTATTAAATTTTTGGTTAAGAAATGATTAAGAAGATTTATTAAGATGTAAATTTGGTGCACTTTTATCAAAAATAAAGTAAATTCATATACGCTATTAAATATTTAATAAGAAATGTACAAAAGGATAATAAAATATGAATTTACATGCGGAAAATCTCTACAAAACAACATTCTTTGTTGTAATGCGCCCGTCCCGATCAGCTGATTGATCGCTGGTCTCAACCATAAACACTATGAGTCCGTCAAATGAGAGGCATCGTGAAAAGGCCACAAATACGGGGGCCGGAAAGTACACTTCTACCTTCTTCAAGCTTTGGCCCTAACTCTTGTTGATGGTTATGGCGAACGCGAGCTGGACGGTAAATTGGAGGCGAGACATTCTAAATGAGAAGGTGCCTTCCGAGGGTGAGAGCTTTATATGTGGCAAGAGAACGCGCTCGCCTTTTGAGAAGCCCGTCAGCAAATCACGTTCCAGACTGTAACGGTTTATTTTTGAGACTCGCATGCGTGTTCCATTGATAAGACTCTTGCTAGTGTTTAAATTCCTCATCAAAAGAATGATGGCGTTTACCTTTAGCGGGATAACATGGCGCGGATGTCCGGATCCTTCAATCTTGTTGAGAAACTCGACATGTAGGCGGAGTTCCTCATTCATGTCGTCACTCTCAACTTTATCAATACTAAGTTTGACTTCTTGTCCGCCGGGCAGGAGGTCAAGCACCTGCTGATTGATTAGCGCACAATCATCATTCTTTGGTGCAAGGGTGGCGTGCTCCTCGATGGTGCCCTCGGCTAGTGTTGTGTTGATGTCACCATACACGAAATCGATTACACGTCTGTCTTTGATTATGAGCGCGACCCCTGGCATAATGCTGGCCTCATTTATCATGATGAGTCGCGCGCTTCTCAACTTGGTAGCATGAGAGAAGTTTGGCTTCATTGATGAACCGGCAGTTTGAAAATGTTGGGAATATTGGAAAAATATTGGAACCGGCAGTTTGAAAATGTTGTGTAGCGTACATCCACCTTCCATCAAGCTCGTATGGCAAATCCAGTAAGACGGAGCAAATGGACTCCAAGCCACGCCTCTTGGCAAATGCAATCAGTGATTGCAATACACATGTCTTGCCACACCCATCGGGAGCGTCAACGTAAAACACCTTTGCTGACAGGGCTTCATTTGCACTCGCATACATGTTGTCGAAAGCACCATTGCTAAATATTAAAATCTCAAAAGGGAAAAGCGCACAATTGCCGTAGCGCGCAACTTTATATCTAAATATTTAATAAGAAATGTACAAAAGGACCGCTGTATTTGTGTGTTATTTTCATTTGTATATGAATAATTGTGACGTACTAAACTAATGTACTTATGTAGATTATATAGTCGATAGTCGATTAACCACCACACAAAAAGCAGAAACACTTCACGCTAGTTCAAGCATGAAATTAAGAGCTTAATAAATTATCCGGTTACGAAATATACTTTGGACACAAATCAACCGCATATCGGGACGAAACTTCCCGCTTAACCTTTTCGCATAAATTAAGAGATCCAATGACTTTTGCCTGAAATCGGACGAAAATGATTATTCCAAACTTTCCATAGATATTATGTTTGTGTAAGTACTATGGTCAATCTTCACTCGCAAAATTTTGTCATGACGATAGAGTGCCATGACAAAATTGTCTTTTTACACTGACAGAACACCAAAATGTTTGTATGTATGTAGAATCATTTTATGTTTTCTGTTTTGTTCTGTATTGTCACGGTGTAATGACGGTTCAATACAAACATATTTTGTCATGGCATTCTGGCGTCCTGATTAATTTATAAGAGGTACAGTATAGGAAAAACGTTTCTTGGCTTTTACACCTATTTCCCGTTCACGTACCTTGATAAAACATATATTCTGCACATCTATGAAAAAATACCTTTCACCTGATATATGTTTCATTAAGATACGCGCACGGGAAATAGGTTAAAAAGGGTGTACAAACTAAAAATTAAGCGTATTAATATATAAGATTATATTTGTATTTTATTATTGTAGTTTGTATGACATAGCTAATTAATATTAAATTGATTCTTTATATTTCTTATAATAAAATAAAATAATAGAATACAATTTATATTGTTATTATTTTGGAAATTATATAAAATGTTGCTCAAATAAACAGGAAAATAGATGAAAACAAGAAATACTATTAAAGCTTTCAAGAAGTTACTTTCTGCAATCTAGAAAATCAAAAGCTTTTCCAAGAAAGGCGTTTGAAGTATTTAAGCAATTTCTTCTCTACAACTTATAAATTCGTTCTTCTATCAAGAAAAAAAATGATTTCTGACAGAAAATGCATTTTAATTATTAGAAAATGAATCTTAACGAAAGAAATGTAGATCATACAATTATATGCAATCATACAATTATATGCATTAAAACAAGCCTCGATTTATTGCATTTTGAGATACGATTACCTTAAAACAAGAATTTGTTATCTTTAATGAAGAAATAGATATTAAAAATTAAGAAAAGCGATTTGCTCTACAAAATAATATTTTCTTATTTTAAGAAATTGAATTTCTTTCAACAATAAAAAAAATGTTATTTTAATACTTAAATAAAAACATCAAATGAAGAAATTTGAAGTTTACATTATGAAAAAGTTATCTTAGCTGAAAATCAAGTGCTCATTTTTCTTAAATTATTCAGTTTTTCTTCGTTGTCCAGTATTTTTTTCTGCGCGTTTAACAGCGACTGCTGTAAAATTGCGATATTTTCTACCAGTTGAGAATAAGTTTAGGTCACTGTAAAAGTAGGCTCATACACTAACATATAACCCATGTGATTCAGTATCAAAATGAAAATTTATTTGGCCCCAATTATAAAAAGACAATTAATATCTAGACAGCAACCTTTCAGACCTCTTAACGGAAAACAAAGAAAACAATGGTTGTCGATTTTTTCTACATGGTTGACGTCAGAGAAGAAATAAAATCGCTAAGTAAATAGATAGACGTAATAGATTACCCAACGCTCACCGCTATTCATTTGCATTGCTTTTGAAAATTGGTTGCTTGACGTTGATTGTTACTAATTGTCGCATTACTTCTCTTTATACCACCAGTAACTCTTATAAAAACTGTCAGTAACTTGTGTGTGTAAAATAAAAGACCTCAATAGATTTGCTACAATTTTAAAGGGGCACACACGCACCTTTTATATTCAAATATAAGATGTAGAAATATATTGCATATGTATATCGAATTTTTCACAATGAAAACTTGGGTGCAATTAAAAAATTATCCGGTAAATGAAAATAAATAAATAAAACTATAACTTTTCAAAACACGCTTTTATATCGAAAAGATTTAAACGAGTAAAATATGTTTTTTTCTGTTTCCCGGAAACATTAGAATTTTTTTATGACTAAATATAAAATCATTGGGCGTTAGGAGATATTTTATAAACTTTTACGACTAATAGTATTTATGTAGATATGCAGTACAATATGGGTGCCAACTCCCCCCCCCCTAGCAGAAAACAATTATTATGATCATTTGGAAATTTTGCGTGTTTTAAAAAGTTTATTTTTTATTTTTTTTTTTACTTTTTAGAAAATATTTAATCAATATTTATTCTCGTTGAAATTCAACTGGTATTCCCATATATGTGAATTTTATATAATTTATAATATTCAGTATCATCTTATTTTTTCAAAAAGGTAGGTTTACCTACCTTAATTGTGAATTTTACATTTTATACAGCGATCCGAAAGCACTTGTCACTATATTTTTTTAATCTATATCATTGTATTGCTATATAATTCTGTGTTGTTTGTTATAATAGGAAGATATGTGGTTACCCCTGGAGTTGCCACAAGCACTTCATCTCTTGCAATCTGTTGTTGGTGTACTGCTTCTTAGTGATTGATCAATCGAGCTCTTCTATCCTAATCTATTTAGTGATCTAACTATGCTTAGTGCGACATGTTCCAGGCTATCCGGGATTGCATACACTAAATGACCTGATGCTTTAATATTCAATATTTCAGCATGCAGATTTTTGTTGAGTCTTAATTCAGATTCGTTGTAGTTGTGGAGTTACTGGTTGGTTAAATAGATTCTTGTTGCCTTATCTATCGCAAGCCTGCTTTCTAATGTTCAACTGCAATTCAACCAGTTCGGAGAGTTTCAATTTGTTGATGCTTATCTTACTGGTTGACTAGGACTTGATTTTATCGAACTGGCGGTTGCTAGGTCGGGTCTCCGAAAAATCGCACATTCATTTTTCCGAAGACCATTGTTGTTTTCGTACGAGTTCGTTGCAGTTCGTACGAGACCATTGAGATTTTGCCTATATTTTTCAATTCAGTCTCATAATTGTTAGGGTTACCAGTCAGTACCAGACAAGCCACTGTTAACGAACCTTTTATCCTTCTGAAATGATAACTATTTTTTTATCTCTGCAATCTGTTCTGAGGCCAAGGCTCTCCCAACTCGTTCGCGCTTTGCTTTTTCCGTCCTTACTTTTTCGCCGTTGCCAGTCGATTCGAAGACGCACTCCGACAGGGGGTCATAGATGTGTTCCATGTCATTACAGATCGTAATCTGTTGATGAAAATTTCCTTTGCATCCTGCCCCTATCGGAATTCGAACCCGGTATCTACCGATCCAAACGCATTTAGTAATTCCATTTATCAGGTTGGGGAAAAAATTCAATTATTGTTACATTTATTTCTAGGCTTTATTTAACATGGCTTCAATTATTTGTTTTGCCTCAACTATGCGTCTTTTTTTCGATAGCTCGTTGCCATTTAAAATGCAATTTCATTATGCCACTATCCCAAAACGCCTTGTCCCTATTAGCAAAAAACTGAGACGGTCAGTTTTCACAAGCCTCTCTGATCCAACCTTCATGGCGTTCAACCTATGTGTCTCAATTTTGTAGGAAAAGCGACAAGCGCGACGTGAGCAAATAGGGAAAATATAGTGTTGAGCATCTTGTTTGTATTAGTAGGCGAGACGCATGCGCATGATCTTGTTTTTGATTTTTGTTTTTTATTGACGTTTCTATCCGTAAAAACATTTCACAATTTTAGAACGAATTCGAATTATCCTCATATTTTTGAATTAAATTGAAAATAATTCACACATTTGAATATGAAAAATCATAAAATATTACTTCCTTCCACCGCTCAAAAGCAAGCGAATAGAAGAGGTGAGTAGACGTCAGTAACAAAATAACCAAACCGATTCAACCGGAACCATTTATTTTGGTACCTACTATCGTAAGAATGACAAATAGAATGCACATATACAAGAGATCAAAAAACACAATACAAATATAAAATTGTGTATTATACACTGTATATGTACACAAAATTTTTCCTCATCTCGTCAACTCGCGTTGTCGTTTTGCGTACAAAATTGATACACTGGTTTGACAACCGTTTGGGCCGCTTCGCCAGCCTTCGACCATGATCGTTTCCGTTTGGCATTTTTGTATGTAATCCATTTGGCTATGACAGTCTCGGGAATTATAGTTTTCACGTCGAAAACTCTTTATTTTTTATAGCTCTGGAATTTATCCAGAGCAATTAATAATTTATTTTCAACTTATTTTTTAAAACAATTTTATTTATGAAAAACTATAACGTTAGTGGAATGAGTACACGAATAATAATGAATTTAAAAATATTTTATAAAGATAATTTAATGTTGGCGATGTGGTATCATGTTGCTCATTGCGTTTCTAAGAATTGTTTGTTTGGCAGTATCAGCTAAAATGAAGACGACATACAATGTGATTTGCTTGTTGATGCATTATGGCATGATGTTGTATTATGCCTGATCAGCTAGATTATCGTGGGATACGTAACTTTAGTTAAATACTGATGTTGTTGTTGTTGCTGTTGATGACCCGCTACATTGTGGCATATGTAACTTATGGCATGTTGTTGTATTATGCCTGATCAGCTATATTATCGTGGGATACGTAACTTTAGTTAAATACTGATGTTGTTGTTGTTGCTGTTGATGACCCGCTACATTGTGGCATATGTAACTCGGGATCATATAGACACCATTCACAATTTCAGCCTCATATCTTGCGTTTTCACCTTTATCGAAGCAAAATTATAAAATATAGCTAATTTTCTCATTGTTTTTTTTAAATTTCATTATTAGTCGTAGTCAAGATTCCGGGAAAAATTTTCGTCAATTCTTATGCCTAGGTACCTTATACTGAGAATTAGTTAAAATTTATATCGGTTTTCATAACATTAAGCTATGTCAACCGATATAGTGCTAGTACTTTTAGCCGTTACAATTCAAAAATTGTATCGTTTCCGTCCCCAGCCGCGTGGAGGCAAGTACCGTCCGGGTACCCGGTCCACTATTGTGCACTATTCCTTTGTTTTGATTAGTTGATGATTAGTTCGGCACAATATGGCCGAAACTGTGGGAGTACTTCGTCGCTTAGTAGTGCAGGCAGTGGTAACTCGTGTAGGTTTATGTTACCCAGTCACTTTTGTTTTAGTGACAAGACTAGCACCTCGTTACATTCGAAAAGTAGGTGATTCACGTCTTCTACTTCTGAACCGCATGAACATTGACATTGGTTTGTTATCTTAAATCTCTGAAGGTAGGCTTTACACTTACCATGACCAGAGATTACTTGGCTCATAGAGCTCATCAGTTGTAATTTCATTTTTATTCGTGCTTTGATATCTGGAAAGAAGCTAAATGTATGCCTTCCATTGGCTGATTCATTCCACCTTCTTTGCCATAGGTCAATCGCCATATCCTCGATTTCTCATTTGTTATTAAATTGATCGTTAAAATGATCATGCCTACTATCTGCAGCATGTACTAAGTCACCTATATTATTATGGGATCTTCTTCTTATGTGGTACATAAGCGCTCGCTTTTTGATTAGAATATCTGCAGGGAGCACGCCGGCTATAACAACAACGGCGTTTTTAGACAGTGTTCGGTACGCCTTTGTTGCTTCTAGCAGAATATTCCTCTGAGCACTTTCCAATGATCTGATATGGTGACAGTTTAACCTGTTGTACCACCAAGCCGCTGCATACGGGAAGACCGGATCCGCCACACCTTTGTAAATTAATACAAGTGTTTTATGGTTAAGTCCCCATCCCTCTTTTGACACTCTCTTCAAGGAATGGAATAGTTTCTTGGCGCTTTCACCGACTCTCGAGACGTGAGATGCTACTCCCATACGTTCATCGCTGCCAAGTCCTAGGTATCTAACGCACTTAACCATTTTCATATTTCTACCGTTTAATGATATCGTAGGAGACGACTTGAGTCAAATTTGCCTTTAAGCACTCACTGTTTTCTCTGCAGATAGTGACATTTTATTTGTATCGCACCATTTAACCATATTATTAATGGTGATTTGACCCTGGCACTGAAATTCAAGCCTCGAATTGCCGTGCACCAGAACGACTTTATCATCTGTAAACGCTATTTTGCCCATGTTATCTATTATGCTCGTGTTAAACACGATGTTCCTGACAAGGGGACCTAGGATTGATCCCTGAGGACATCATTTTGTTATTTCTTTAGAAACAGAACCATATATGTCTCTGATTACTGCGGATCGTTCACTGAAGTAGCTCTTAAAACATTAATAATGTTTCTAGGGAGATTATAGACTGATAAACTTGCGATGACACTAGGCCACTTTAAATTATCAAGTGCTCCGGCAATGTTCAAGAATATGCCCATAACATATTTTGAACTTTGGGTTTTGACAGTGTCTGTTAGGCGGACTATCGCATCCTCAGTAGACATGCTACGTCGAAAGCCGAATTGTTTGTCGGAAAACAGTCCGTCCGTTCTGTTCGATTCTAGGAGAAATACGAACTGCAAATAACCTTTCTAGGAGTTTCCCCATAACAGGCAGAAACATGATTGGTCTATAAGACTTCGGAGAAAGTGGATCTTTATACCCATGTTTCCTGATTATAATCATTTCACCCCTTTTCCACACCTACGGGAAGTAGCCAAATTTCAGGCAGCTGCTTAATAATGTTGTTAGTCCCTATGTTAGTCCCTATGAATGATGGACCAAGCCAGTTGGATTATTTCAGCGTTCAAGTTGTCAAGTCCAGGAGACTTGTTACGCTTAAAGCAAGTAAGGACACTGGTG
The DNA here is from genome assembly GCA_932526605.1 of Nephrotoma flavescens. Classification (NCBI taxonomy): domain Eukaryota; kingdom Metazoa; phylum Arthropoda; class Insecta; order Diptera; family Tipulidae; genus Nephrotoma; species Nephrotoma flavescens. The sequence continues at coordinate 155,214,298 of OW052222.1, read as the reverse complement.
ACCTCCTCCCACGTGAATGGGGGTCTTCAGCATCTGTTATCCAACTGCTGTTGGTTACAATCTCGCGCATTTCTGTTTGAGGCCCAGTAACGTCAGGTGTTTCGTCCGGCAGAAGCGAGTTTAATAACTCCAAGCGTGTGTCATGCCACGTATCAGTGACGACTCCATTTGTCTTCCTGATGGTGTTCAAGACTTCAGGGGGCCTTGGTTTGCCAGAGGCAACCTTTTATTCAAGTCCTCATGGGTCTTTATTCCGATGTTCCGTGATGTACCTTTGGAAACTACTTTGCCTAGCTAAAAATACTTCATGAAAGTATTTATTTCTTACCGCTCTGAAGATAGACAATTTCAACTCTTTTGCTGTTTGGTTACTTTCCTTTTGGCATGCTCTTGTGCATAGAGCATCTAAGTTTCCTTAGACTAGAGTGCCACCAACTATTTAGCCCCTTTGCCGCTCTCTTCTTAGGAATTGAGCTGTTGCAGACACCAGTCAGCTGCGCTGAGATCAGCTCCACACGATCATCAATTTGGTCTATCGAGTTAATTTCAGGAAGTGCGTCTACACTGTCCCAAGAGCCGAACAGGTGTCTAGCAAATAGACCCCAATCAGCTATGTTTATGGCAAATCTTGGAGTTTTGATACTAGCAAGCGGACTATTCTGTAGCGCGTTTGATAAATCAAATGACTCTATGGCCACTAGACGTCCAACTTTCTCTTATACACCACCCAACTATCGAGCCCAACAAGGCTCCATTATCCAATCACAACAATAACAAAATAAGTATTTTAGTTCATGAATCCCGCCAACGAGTATAAGTATGGCCTACCGCGACAAACACATTACGAAATATGTGTCACTAAACCCATCTAGCGAAAAAATAATCGATTTAGTTTTCCACCTTGTAAGCATGAAAGATTTATAATGGGTTGGCCATTATAAATCATTCATGCTTGTGAGGTCTTGGAAAATCAACAATTTTATTATTATTTTGAATTTTAGACGAAACAACATTACTATCGTAAACCTAAAGTAAATTTTGTAAAGAAATTTTAATAGAAATTATCGATTTTAATTTCATTTAAATTTTCCAGGTGGTACAATGGTAATTATATTCTTAGAAAAGTTTTTCTTAGTATTCTAGTTTTAAGCAAATCGAACAATTGAAACAGCTCTAGTTTTAATTGTTGCTTCATTGTGTATTATGAAAAACTAGCTCAAAATAACTGGTCTAAAATAAATGATTATCGTATATCAAAAGCTAGTTTTCCTTATTGAAGATTTGCGATGTTTCCCAATTTCCAGTTCGCCTTTGACAAATTTCAGACCAAAGTTCTGATTACCTCGTAATGTTTCAGCCCCTAGCGCTTTTTTACTAATGATTTATTTATTTTTATCGATTGAAGATGACAATTCAAAATTTTAGCTCAAGTAAACATCTAGAAGTTTACGCGAAAAATCGAAACAATATCATTTAAAAACGCTGAAAAGCACCATTTGAAGATCCGAAATGGGAAAAGCTCCCGTGGATCGATTTCGGTAAAAAACAGGGTTCAAGCTCCACCTGAACCGTAAATGTTTGGTAAAATATGAGGTCTTCACAATTGGACGATGGAAAAGCTTGCGTTGAGGCGATTTATTACAAAAATATTCCGCCGTCTTTTATCAAATGATCTAATTACTCATAATTAATTTAGTAAATTTATAGAATTGTAATAAAATGAAATGAAAAGAACAGAAAAACGTGTTGTGTTGATGTTGCCTCTCTAAAAGCATACAAGTCAAAATCTGATATTAGATAAAAAACAAACTTCGTTCTAATTTTATTATTATTTTAAAAATTACCAAAATTTATTGTTTTTGGTTGAAACTTGGATACGAAGAACGACTTTATTTTTTCTTTGTTATTTTAATAATTTAAACTAGCACAACGATTCATATTATAAAAATTACAAGATTTTAGTTCTGATCTTAATTCGCAGGCGTTACCGTGCTCTAAACTGAATGTTGAATCGACTGAATATCCAACATTTCGAAGTGACAGGTGAGATTGTATGCAAATTAATTAAAAATAAGCTAATAAACAATTAATAATTCTAGATACCTATAGTATTTTATCTTGCTTTATTACACAATTCCATATTTTCAGCTTTTCTATTTTGTGTAGGTGTAGCAGAGCGATAATAAATTATTTATATTTTTTTTTGGCGTTGACAATATTGATTGATTTTCATTTCATTATTAAAATAAATTGAAATTTTATTATGAAAAAAGAAATAAACTGTGCAAAGGTTGTTAATCCAGGTCGTATAACCTAATATCCTGCCAAATATTTTACTCTCTAAATCGATGTTTTATGTGATGTAGGAAGGATGACATCGTGGTTATAAGAATCATAATTTCCTAGTCATGGATGGCAAAATATCGATAAAGTCTGTTTTAATAAGATTAGAAATAGAAAGTTTTAGGTTAGCCTAATTCACGAATATAGTTTTTTTGGCCTAAAATTTCCCGAAAAGGTCACACATTCCACTACTGTTAATTTATAGAGAAATACGATGTTTCATCGATAAGTACTCGTGTTTGAAAACGGGTGGCGTGCTTGAAGAAATTTGACAATACCATCGTAATCTGTCATCTGACAAACGACATCATACTAAATTGCAGTCTAGTTCACAGGTTAATTTTTATTTGGCAGCCAGTTGTATCACTCGTGTTTCGTATTTCTCATTAAAACAGAAAAATAGCAATATCAATCAGTAATTCGCTTTTTATTTTTTGGATGTGAAAACATGCGAAGGAATAAAAGCGAAATTGGATCTTTCTATGGAGACCCTTCATCATTTATAACAATCGTGAGATATTGGTTCACCGAGTTGGCGTGTTGTACGGAACGGCAATTAATATTATAAATGATAAGTGCGAGAAAGGTGTTCGAAATTACACAAGACAGTTTATATCAGGATTATTGGAAAGTGGGAAATGGAACGTTTTATCTAATTTCCTTTGTTAAATTTAAGTGCTATATTCGAAATGGTTATTTCAAAAAAGCTTTTATTCATATTTATTTTTATTTTATTTTTATTTATTTTACATATAGCTGGGCAGCAAACAGGATAACCCATTAACATATGCTGCCTCTCGAAAATTAAGAAATAAATATGTACAGTAAAATATTGCGATACTGAACGACTCGAAACGATACCATTCCTTTAAAAGGACCAATAAACCCCAGTATAATACAATGAAAAAAATGAAATTTTGTATAAAAATTGCAATAAAAGTTCAATAAGATTGATTATGATTACTTTTATTGATTTTACAATTTTTAACACAATTACTATCTTGTGTGATTTATTTACATGTACGGTTACCTAGTTGTTAATTTATTCAGCGCTTAAAATAGTTAATATTACAAGCTTTACTCGACAATGTGTATGTTATCTTCTTTTTATGGTAAAACTCAACAAATAATTTTCAATTCGCTTCACCAGTAAACAAAGGCATTAAAACACTTTATGCTATGCATTCGTCTATTTCCAAAAGCTTTTAAGCACAACATGAAAATGTTAAGTTTTTCAGTTTCAAATAAAATTGATTTTGTTTTGTTCAAAACAAAATAAGCTTTTTACGATATATTATGATGTTTACAAAATAGCAAAGCTTTTAAAAATCATATTAAAACGATCACAAAAATATTTTTCGTGCAATTAAATTTATTATCTTTACAAAAATTGATTTTGTAAATATATAAAGGTATGAGCGGAGGGGGGGGGGGGGGGACAACAACCATACACCAAATGGCTTATGTTTTAATAAGCAATTAACCTTAATACGTTACATTTAATAAATTTCATATTAAATTATAAAAAAAATATTATTTTCGTTGTTTATTTTTTATCTAATCAATCATCTTGTTGTACGTAAAAACGCGCCTCACATAAGACATAATATAATGTTCTTATCAAAATAAAATGTAATAAATTGAACCAAAAAAAGCTTGTTTGTCTTATTTTTGACAAACAAACATAAAAAAATAATTAGATAATGCTTTATTCGGCGTTATCTATTTATAGCTTGTCAGAATTGCTTGTATTTTCTTTATTAATTGATTTTAAATAAACGTTGTACGTAGAAATATTCTGTATGTGGAGGAGGAAAATCTGTATGTTGCTATATACGAGAAAACGCAAGACGATCGATAAAATATAATTTAATTTTCCACATCATTAGATTTGTCCAACTTGTTGAATTTTTTTTGGATTCTATTTTGCTGTGTTCTTGAAAAATTTATAGACTTGATTTTAGTCTGAATTCTTATTTGCAAATGTATTTGCAAATATAGCAGAGATGTTTGCTTATCGGTTTATTTAAATTTAATCTTAAATGAAGACAACTTGAAATGTTTGAATGCTGTGTTGCAAATGTTTTATCGGTTTTTGGTGACGAATAAATATAGATTAAGTAAATGCTGTGTTGTACTTTGTGCTTTACAGCAGTATATTTAATTCACTTTAGCTATGCCCTGGAATAAATTTTTGTTTTGTTTTAATAAATCATAGATTTTTTATTGTTGTTATTGTCGAGCACAAAACCGTTGAAGTAGTTGAATTTTATTTACATACAGGTCCGTTATACTATTTGAACATAACTTCATTGTGGAAAAATTATTTAGATCTGTAAATCGCTCTCTTAGGAAGGGATTTAACTTCCCTATATAAATAAAGATGTTTAAGCATATTTGCCAACAGTTCTGAAATCCACCACATGATTTCGAAAGCGAACCTTTTGATTCACGATTTTTAACGTTTCAATTAACGTTTCTTTCGTGGAGCCTAAACTGGATGATATGGATAACAACGACATGTGGTTCCAACAGGACGGCGCTACAAGCGATTTGAAGACAAATGGTTATCTCGCGCGGCGTAATCGCGAACTAGCCACCGAGATCATTCGATTTAACGCCTGTAGACTTCTTTCTTTGAAGCTATCTTAAGTATCAGGCATATGCAAATAAACCGAAAACAAATAATGCCCTGAAATTCAACATAACAAACGCCATTCAGAAAAAATTATATCACTCTATACATCAATTGATTGAGAGTTCCATAATAAGATTTGTATGTGCCGGATAGCCAAACCATCATGAATAAGTTCGTTTAAGAAGTAAAGCCGCATTTATGTGCAATTCATTAGAAACTTAATGAGAAGTTAGGTGAAAATAAAACCCATGTTGAAGAAATCTATAAACCCATGTTGAATTAATTATGTTACAGCCATCTTATATAGCAAAGAAACCACAAGGAAACCAAAGAAGGCATCGTAAGTCAGATTGATTCGAAAAGCATTCCTTTAATGAGATACCGGATTCGAAAGCAAAAAAAAAAAGCAAAAGCAAATTGCCAAAGGCTGATATTGATTATTGTTACCGGAAAATCAATAAAAATAAATCACTTATGGCACAAAATTGTCCGCCAGTTTACTTTACATTTACATTGAGAACAGGGGCTCGATCCTGTGTCAAATTTGATGTCACGAAAGATGGTTTGCCGATCAAGAGCGGGATTTACACCAATGAAAGTCTAAGCAGTAGCAAGCGGAAGTTGTTTTACGATGCAAAAAATTTGAAACTACAGCTTAAATTTAAATATGTTTGGATCCGCAATAGGAATATTTTATGAGGCAAAGTGAGGGATCTAAATTATTAAAAGTTAATTGTTCAAACGATCTTGAAAAGATTACAGAAAAGCATAAATAAAATTTAATCTTATGAGTCTTAATTTATCTAATATACTGTTACGTTCAACGCCCCTTTGCTCACATTATCCACCGCATTTATAACTTTCTTTCCGGCATGCGGCTGCTTTGGTACGCAACAGTAAGGTTTCATACGGCAATACTTTTATGTTGGGCAAACAACAATTTTTTTTTGTTTTCTGTTGAGATAGAGGGGAAAATTGTAGATATAAAAAGGCGAAATTTGAGCTGCTCGGGGAGAAGAAAAATTGTTTTTGTTGAGATGAGACATTCAGTTTAGTTATACATATTGTGATCGAAGTTATAATTGTGATTTGAGTGAGAGAACACTAAAATAACAAAAATTATTATAATTAATTAATGCATATTTTTTTTTGAATCGGGTATGCAAATTGTTGATACGAAAAAGTGTTTTTTTTTAAATCAAAATCATAAAGTATAGAATTAAATTCATGTATAACTAATAGGATAATTATGTTTATTGAGAATTTATTGTAATAACATTAATAATTATAATGATTATTATACTTAGAGATAGTGAAATTGTGCAAATTTTATCAATTTAAAATGGTGGACATTATGCCAAGTAAGTGACGGTGCAACTTTGGAAAAAAAAAAAAAAATAAAAATAAATAAATTCCAAGTTCTTAATTTAAAAATCATGGACGTTACTGAATGAAACGGTCTGGTTAAACTCGTGAACTGATGTTAATAAGTTCTACCGGTTAGAACATTAAAAAAAAAAAAAAAAAAAACAAAAAAAAAACTGTTTAGTGAAATAACCTTGTGCGTAGTTCGATCGTAAAAATCATAAGACGCTATTTTGTCGATATAATTAATTTTTGGTTTCCTGTTATAATAAAATCTATAAGGTAATCTAAATTTACCGTAAAACGAAAAATACTACATAAGTAAATAATCATAATAATCATTACAAATAAAATAATATAATAATAACTAATAATAATACTTGTGAAGTCGTACCCTGCTTGGATACGAAAATGCGCTAAAACGCCACTCTACGAATGCTTGAAACAAACGAATTTTTACGAATTTTGTTTCCAAATTCAAAAGTGAATTGTTTTAAAGTGGAATTAGCAAGCATAATACATACGAAAAATAATTTGTTATCAATTTATACAAAACAAAATATTATACCTAACCTATCACTGAATTATATTATATTATATATTGACAGGTTTTATTCGGAAAAAGTGAAATTTTTTTGTTACTTATTAATAATTGTAAATATATGATTTAATTTTTTACTTTGTTTAGTATTTAGAAAGAGTTGAAGTTCCTGAAATTATAATTTTGATTCTAATTATACCACGTTTATACCAGTAGTGTAAGAGTATGTATCATAAAAGTATGACGATGTAAACTTTGCTACTTTATTACATACTTTTTTGCAATTAAAGTGTTCTACGTATCTAATAAGTATTGGTATAATGTTTGCGGTGAGAACGATACTATATAATATTTTTTAGATACGAAATGTCATTTTAGTCATTCTTCTAATTTTTCTTGTTTATTGTGATAAAAGATAACTTTCTTTTTTTAAATTTTAATGAAATATATGAGTAATAAACTATTATAATGTGTTCACACTACTATGGTGTAAACTGAACGAGAGAAATACTTTATTAGTAAAATACTATTATACTATTAAAGGAGCTATGGTGTAAATGTGGTTTTAGTCTTTATATTTAGATTTTAGTTGGATTTTCAGATGACGGCAGTGACGAGTACTATTATATTGTACTAATTGTTTGGTAGTTTGAATTCAATTTTATTTTATTTAATTTATTTTATTTAATATTTATCAGGATAATTGAGTTGGATTAATTAGGTAATACGAATCATTACATTTAACTACTTTAATTTTATTATTCAAACTTCAATATTTTATCACTTTTTATTAGTATTCCTAATAGTAAAAACAATCACTGGAAATAGTATAAGTTATATTTCCGATAATTTAATATATTTTTATGATTCTGATTGCTGGGTATTATTCCATAATATATTAAATAATTGTGTTGTCTTGTACTAACCGTCTTACATTACATTTCAACTAACAATTTACTAACTATTGACTACTTAGGTGTCTGAAACCGGGTCAATTTACATAATAATTAATTCACCTTTCCTGTTACATTATCTTGTTTTATGTACAAGAGCGTGAAGTTGTGTCCGGCGTCAAGCGGGAATCTTACTTAGGTTTGGTCACATATTCCAATCAGTTAATCAATCAGTTGAAATGAAATGGAATTGGTTGAAAATCCAGCTAACACTCCGGATATTTTAATTGGCCTTAGAATTCTTAATATATTTGGTCAGAATACAGAATTCTATAAATTGTCCCCACCTCTTGATGGGAAGCGCTGATTAGTTTTTCTAGCTGACATAGTTCTCAACAAATTCACCAAATTTTCTTTAGATCACCCATTTTTCTCAGAATTGAATTATGTCCACTGCGGTTATCTCATTTGATTTCAATAATTCAACCTAATTAAGGTTTCACCCTTTTCAAAATTTATAAACCGGCACCGAGGTAAAAGTAATAAACGCGTCGTTTCCCTTAATTATTATTATTTTTATTTTTTATTATTATTTAATCTTTGCAATCCGTTCTGGGACCGAAACTCTCTCGCAGTTCGCTTTTCACGTCACGGGAACGTACTGCTAATAGGCTTTCGTAACCATGTGCACATTGCATAGCTCCATGCCACCCTATAGTACTGGCATGTAATATGGTTCGGCCCATCTGTTCTGCACTTCGACAGGGGCTCATAATTGTATTCATTTTCTTCACCCAATGTAATTTAAGTTCATGTGTGAGATAGAGATATATAATGTGTACATATATTTATAGGCGTTATTATTATTTATTATTATAATGTTTATAATTGGTAGATAATTTATGTAATTAAAATCGAACTCTAGAACTTCTTTTAAATCTGTTTCGGGATTTTGACGTGTCTTTTTGGTGGGATTCTGCAGTTGTACATTCTGATTGGACCTTGGCCGTTTCCCTGCTACGGCTATTGCCGGGTCACGTATGTGGAACTTGGTGGAGGTTTAACTAATTTCTGCGTGCGTGATTTGGCGGTGGCTGGGGTGGGGGTATGACCGGGTTCGGCTCGGGGTTGTCGGGCTGTGGGGCTTCATCGGAGGGACGCGTTGGGGTACCGATGCAGGTTGATGGGTTCTTAGTTTATTAGAACCCTAGTCCAGCTCTACAAACTAAATTTGAGATAACGGCATGATTCCTAACCGATAACGGCATGATTCCATTCATTATTGCCGAATCCCAAAATTTCGTTAAAATACAGCTTCGCACACCGAATTTTGCCATCATTTGTTGATAGATGGCCTAGTTTAATTGAGCATTATGCTGGAGTGGCAACCCAATTCTGCATACCCTGTTTCATGGTGATTGGTTGAGGAATGTTAAAGTTCCTTTGAGTATGGGATAAATATGTCCTATGTAGACTTGGTAATTAATCGAATATTCTTTGGTAACCAAATTAGTAACGCATTTGAAATTTTTACGAAATCAGCTAAATTTATTTGAAATATAAACATTAGTAGTTTTCTAGGAAGCATTACCTTCGGGATGCCTCACTTATTCGATGCAACTTTTTGAGTTTTTTGTTTTTTTTTTTTGTTTTTTTTCTTTACTATTTTGTGGTTGCTCAATTCAAGGGTTAAATACTAATGGATGTTAGAGTAATTGTAAATACATATATTGTAGTTCAAATAACTACATATATGGTTTACAAAAATTCTATTGTAAGTTGAGGAGTTAAATTAATAAATGTTTATATTATTTAGGAAGCCGGAAAATTTTAATTTGGAATTAAATTTCAGGAAATCTACAGATGCTTGTAAAATAATAATATGTTTTTGAAATATTAATTGCTGATTTTGTAGACTAGAATTGTGTTGTGATTGTAGGCGTCTATAAACAGAACAGGCCGATTCAATCAATCAATTTTTGTTTCGGAAGCCGAAAAATATTAATGTAGAATAATATTTCAGGAAATTCCACATGCACGTGAAATAATAATATTTTTTCTCAGGTTGCTGCACCTATTAAGCCTTTATCCTTCCTCTAGTAGAATAGAAGTAGATTAGAATTGTGTTGTGCCGTACGATCGCTGGGTGTCTCAAACCGGGTCGTTCCGTCTCAAAAAAAAAAAAAAAACCTTTCCTATCCTTCCTATTGTTATATGAGTGAAATTATTAATAATTTAATATTAATTAAATAATTAATTATTAATATAATTCAATTTATTATTAATATAATTCAAATAACTATGGTTTCAGGAAATTATATTGTAAGTTGTGGAGTTGTAGAGGATTAAATTAATAAATATTTATATTATTTAGGAAACCGGTAGATTAATTTAGAATTTAATTCAGGAATCTTTAGATGTTATGAAATAATATTTCTTTGAAATATTAATTGCCGGTTGTGTAGATTAGAATTGTGTTGTCATTAGTTCATGAACTATTGGCTTTACCTAGGTATTTGTAACCGAGCTGATCTAATTAATCAATTTTGTTTAGGTAGCTGAAAAGTATTAATGTAGAATTATATTACAGGAAATTTCCAGATGCACGTGAAATAATAAATTTATTTCCTCAGGTTGCTGATTTAGAGAAGCAATTGTTGAAGACCAATACCATCGATATCCATTTAACCTATTAAGCCTTTATCCTTCCTCTAGTAGATTAGAAGTAGATTAGAATTGTGTTGTACGATCGCTAGGTGTCTGAAACCGGATCGTTCCGTCCCAAAAAAAAAAAAAAAAAAAAAAAATACCTTTCCTATCCTTCCTATTGTTATGTGTAAACAGGCTGTAGGAATAGGCCCGGCGTTATCCGGGACTCTTGGCTAGCACTTGGTTCTACAGTCAAATCAATCAATCAATCAATTTATACAAAACAAAATATTATGCATTGCGTTAGTGCGTTTCACTCCGGCTGATGATTTGTGTAAATGGATACACTATAAACGGTATATACCTCAACATTTTCAACAATCAACTTCGATGGATACTTCAATCAACAAACCATCAAGTATGTTTTTTTTTATTTTGTAATTTTTTTTATATCTCGATTTCGCACAATTTGTTTTATGAATAATTTTCAATTTTTTTATTTATTCCAAATTAATATCTTTTGCTAATAACTTATGAAAAATTATTAATTCTTACTTAGACTTAAGGTTAATTTAGATATAGGAGATAGTAGGTTAGCTAGGGTTTATTGGGGCTTATTAGTTAAGAATTTTCTTTTCATTTATATTTTATGATTTACCTGATTTTGAAATACAAATTCATTTTAATAATTTTGTTAAATTTAAATATTTATGGGTTTTATATTCGATTTTTTTTTGTTAACGAATTAAATTTCAATTTGAGAATGAGGCAGTAATTTCGTAAGTGATATCAAGGAAGGTGCGGTTAGTGTGGCTCTATATTAGCTTTGTGACTTAGGTGAGTATTCTTTGTCTGCTTCTTTTTTTTTATTAGTTCTTCACCCTTGTTCCCTAACTATTCCTATCATGCGGTCTATCAAGATTTTTTCACCCTCCAAGAACACCCACCCCATAGCTCTGAGCTCTAGCTGCGCTTAGCTGACCGCCTTGGAGGCTCTGGATTAATAATTATAAAAATTTGGTTACGGCAGATGTTATACGAGCTATGTTTCTGCATAGTCATCCACTCACAGTCTCAAAACCGTAACAGATGGCGCCCAAGAAAATTCGGTCTTATTGTAAACCTTTATTCCTTATCCTTCATTTTTTTTTGATGCCTCAAATGGAACAAAAGAAAATCTTAACTTTTGTTTTATTTTATGCATCAACTCCCATTCCTAATAATTTTACCCAGGTCATCGTGTTGCGTTCCACTATTTAAACGTGTTGATTCCAATGTTCGGTTAAAGCCTTATGGTAAAACGTTTCCACATATTAGCTAAATTTTTTTTTACTGTAATGCAAATGGTTCTAGCACATTCGTTTGCTGTAGATAAATTTGTCTGGTGTTACAGATGCTCTAGATTATGTTAGTTTTTTTTGTTGAATTTTTATATTTTTTTTTTGTATCAATTGCATCCAGTTTTGAATATTGTTGATTAATTGTCATTGAAAATTTCCTTTCGAAACAAAAAGAAATAATAATAATAATTTACTTTAGTTATTAGCAGACCAAGGATACTTACTGAATCAATCATTTAACCATTATGTCAGTAATTCACGAAAGCCACACTGATCTCACCTACTCCTATGATATCCAGATAGTTTGTTGACGAATTCTACCAATTTTCTCTTTATATATTATTTTTAAAGCATTTAAGTGATTATATTTTTTTTTGATTATCTCAAATCATTATTATTTCGATATACAAGCTTCAAAATTTATGAATTATTTTAATTATTATTTTCATACAATCAGCCAAATTGACCTGTGAGTAGCTATAATTCTTCCAAATTTTATTTGTATACTTAATTACGGCTTGTTCTTAACTAACATAAAGGTATACGTATTACGAAATTATAAATCGTACCAACCGAGTTAAACATACAACGATTGTCATTTAATTTTTTTTCTGTTGTGGGTGAGCAAATAGATATCAAAATGGCTTTGGTATTCAGTACAGACGTTATGAAATCGGAGCATTTAGAAACGGACGAATTTCGCATTGAATGTGAAATCCGAGGAATTTCGGGCTCTTTAGGCACCATTATTATACCCTATTTAAAAATCTAGATGCGTGTTTAGCAGCAGAACATCAGAACGCTGAGGTCATCCCTAAGAAAGTTCATTATCATGCCTCGCAGTTCCCCAACAGCGAGATTTCATTGTGTGCTTTGAAAATTCAGAATTTTCAAATGCAACTAATGAAAATTCTTCAAAAACCAAATATTGAGGAAGATGAATACTACACCTTGACATCGCGACTACTTCATGTAGAAGGACGGTTGTCTCGAATTCTTTTAATAGAAAAAGGAAAGAAAGCCGCCTCAACATTAATTGAACTTGCAAAAAATTTTCGGAAAATTTGCGAGAACGTAGTAGGAAACCATGATTTAATTAACGAGTCCCTAGTTAAAGTAAATAATGTACAAGTTGATACCAGTGATTTAGTAGATTGTTTCGAACAACCTGAAAATCTCGCCAATGACCAAATTTCCACGCCCAAGAGACCCGAAAATATAGTCCCTTGTGATCGTGATGAACCAATAAATCACACCGTACCAAGTTCGAATGAGAATAAAAGTAGGGAACAGGCCGCTACAACTTCACATGTGGATCACGCTATTCTACCTAGAGAACCAATGGCTTTGCCCGAGGTTGTTCCTATAAACCATAACCATTTAATTTTTCCGCGCCCCCCACCATTTAGTAGTTTTCAAACTGCTTTGGGTTATAATCCAGTATAACATCCAGTTGTTCAATCAAACTACCTACCAAGCTATATGCCTGTAAACCAGAATTTCAACCCACCTTTACAAACTCAGCCCCGCCCGTCTATCACTAATCGGCTCCCTGAATCCATTTCGGAGCCGTTACAAGGATATATGGAAAACTCCACCAAGCACAGCAGTTTCACCATCGGAACCCCTGTTCATAAGTGGAATTTGAAATTCAATGGACTATCAGGCGGAATGGCGGTGGAGAAATTCATTTTTCGGGTGGAATTCTTGGCTAAAACTAATAATATCAGTAATGAACAATTAGTTAAAGATATCAGTTTTCTGCTGGATGGTACTGCTAAAGAGCATTACTGGATGTCGCTAGAGAGAAATCCTCATTGTACCTGGATGGAGATACGGACACTATTCTTGCACCGCTTTCAAGATAGAAGAACAGATAGTGATATTCGGCAGCTAATAGAGGCTCGCCGGCAAAAACCTGGGGAAACATTTATGGATTTTTATTACGAAATCCTCAACTTAGCCATACCACTATCAGTTCCTCTTATGGAGCGTGAAGTAATCGAGCTCTTGCGTAAAAACATGCGAGCGGGTCTTAAGGCACATCTCGCTGGACAGCTATTTGCTTCTTTACCAACGTTAGTAAGCGCTTGTATATCTACCGAAGACGCATGGAAAAATATAAATTATATACCCGAACTTAATATGCGTTCCAGTGTCCCTCGAATGCATGAATTAAATTGGCGAGACAATTCGCAAATGCTGTTTTATGATGAAGAAAGTAAATACATTAATGCAATGAATTATTCCTCGCAGAATCAAGTACCAGTCCCGTCGAAAAATGAAAATAATAGCTCAAAACTACCACGTGGTTGGAATAGCGGTCATACAGAACATTTCTATACCCACTGCAATTTGCCGAATAATACTAGCTCAAAAATACCGCGCTGTTGGAATTGTGATCATCCAGGGCATTTCTATACCCAGTGCGATTTGCCAACGAAAACATTTTGCTATGGTTGCGGAGAGGCTGGAGTAAAACTGCCCCACTGCTTACGTTGTAGTCGTAGATCGGAAAACCGGCAAATGGAAATGGGAGCTACTGGGACCTCTCATTTCCAACCTCGTGTGATGCCTCCACCCAGACTAAACCAGAACGGGAATTCGACCAATCCGAACCTGAAGCCTCCTATAGCATAAGACAACCTATTAACACTAGTCCAAACCAGTTCATTAATAATTCTAATTTCAGTCATTCTAGTATTTCACCACATATATTTCGGTCGTTGTCTTACTTTCGGGAAAAACGTAAACTTTTAGCTGCTATTGCTCAAACAACTATTGAAGAAGTTAACGTAGACGTCGATCAGCGTCCCTATGCTACAATTAAATTGCAGGGAATTGATATCAAAGGTCTTCTCGATAGTGGGGCAAGTGTAAGTGCGTTGGGGAAGGGATCCGTTAAGTTTATTCAGAAACACAATTTATTTTTACACTCACTCGCAAGTTGTATTCAAACCGCTGACGGCACCGCACAGGAGGTTTTAGGTTATATAAGAGCACCGATTTACTATAACGGAAAAACTGGTATCCTTAATATCTTAATAGTTCCTTCTTTGCAACAACAGCTTTATTTAGGATGTGACTTTTGGAGTGCCTTTGGTCTAAAGCCATTAATGATGTCTGAATTATCATCTTCTTCTACATCGTTACATGTTTCTTCGGCTACCAGCGATTTAAACGCGAAGCAACATAGCCTAACGGTCGATCAACAAGACCACTTACAGGTCATAATCGATAGCTTGCCCAGCTTTGAGAAACGAGGTCTTGGGAAAACGAATTTACTTAATCACAAAATAGATGTAGGAGCTGCGATACCGATTAAGCAAAGATACTATGCTGTATCACCTGCACGACAGCAGCAAATGTACCAAGAACTTGACCGAATGCTTCAACTCGACGTCATCGAAGAGAGCCATAGCCCGTGGAGTTCTCCCATGGCTTTAGTCTCAAAACCAAATGGTAAAATTCGATTGTGTCTAGACGCACGCCGACTGAACGAGGTTACGAAAAAGGACGCCTATCCTCTCCCGTTGATTGATGGGTTACTTAGTCGTCTTGATCAGACTAGATACATATCGACTCTGGATCTAAAGGACGCCTTTTGGCAGATACCTTTAGATCCAGAGTCGCGTGACAAAACGGCATTCACCATCCCGGGGCACCCCCTTTATCAGTTTAAAGTGATGCCGTTCGGGCTCTGCAATGCGCCGCAGACTTTGTGCAGGTTGATGCATAAAGTTATCCCCCACCACTTACATGACCGGGTGTTCGTCTACTTGGACGACCTGCTTGTCACAACTGCTACCCTTGAAGAGCATTTTTCTTTATTGAATGATGTCTCTTATAGGTTGAGCAAAGCGGGTTTAACGATCAATGTTGAAAAAAGCAGGTTTGTTCTCAAGGAAGTCGAATACCTCGGTTATGTAGTTGGTGAGGGAGGCTTGAGGCCTAATCTGGATAAAGTCAAAGCCATTGCAGAGTTTCCGATTCCGAAAACAGTCCGGCAAGTAAGGCGGTTTTTGGGCGTCGCGGGATGGTACCGTCGTTTTGTAAATGGTTATTCAACGATGTCGGCTCCCCTCTCTAACCTCCTGAAAAACGGCAAGCGGTTCCAGTGGACTACGGAAGCTCAAAAATCCTTCGAGTCCTTAAAATCAGCACTAGCTACATCTCCTGTTCTTTCCACACCAAATTACGCGAAGCGCTTCTACATCCAGTGTGACGCCAGCTCCACTGGGATAGGAGCTGTTCTTTTTCAGAAGAGCGACGAAGGGGAAGACCGACCACTGGCGTTTATGTCACAGAAATTGAATGCTGCGCAAAGAAATTACAGCGTGACAGAGCTCGAATGTCTTGCTGCGGTACAAGCAATAAAGAAATTCCGTGCCTATGTCGATGGCCTACCCTTTACAGTGATCACAGACCATGCAAGTTTGACCTGGCTTATGTCTTCAAAAGACGTTACAGGTCGACTTGCTAGGTGGAGTCTAAAGTTACAAGGGTATGACTTCGACATAGAGTACCGGAAAGGATCACTAAACGCTGTACCAGACGCCCTGTCACGCGTAAACATGGATGCCCTAGATGTCAATCCTGCCCACATCGATCTAAATTCTCCAGCGTTTGCATCACCCGATTATTCCGAAATTGTGAAAATGATCGAAAATTGTGCCAAAACCACAAATGTGCGAGTGCAGGACGGGAAAGCCTACCTAAACATCCAGCCTCATTTGCCTTTGACAACTAATGGCGATTTGACGCCATGGAAACTAATTATTCCGGAATCCTTACGAGCTCAATTGGTTCAGTCAGCGCATTGTGCTCCTTCTAGCGCACATTTAGGTATCCATAAAACCACAGAGACGTTGCGGAGATATTACTATTGGCCTAAACTTACGTTTGATGTTCGAAACTTTATTAACCAATGTGATGTGTGTAAACGAAACAAGGCTATGAACTCTGCTAGTCGTCCTCCTCTTAGCCCGTTGTCTGTAGCATATCGACCATGGCAAAGGATTTACCTTGACTTCCTGGGGCCTTATCCGCGAACTCGCGATGGTAACACTTCGATTTTGATTGCAATGGACCACTTTTCAAAATTCATCTTAACTCAACCTGTCCGTCAAGCTACATCAGAAGTCGTCGCTAAGTTCTTGGAACTCCAGATATTTTTGACATTCGGGGTTCCTGAAGTAATTCTGACTGACAACGGTCGACAGTTCGAATCACAAATTGTAAAGGATGTTTGCGAAAAATACGGCGTTAAGCATATTTTTACTCCAAAATACTCCCCGCAAAGTAACGCCTCTGAACGCGTAAATCGAACGTTGTTAACTGCTATTCGGAGTTTCATAAACAAGGATCATAAACTATGGGACAAAAACCTTCCCGCGATAACGCACGCACTTCGAAACTGTGTGCACGACATTACCGGATTTTCGCCCTACTATATCGTATTTGGGCAGCATGCTATACTCCATGGGTCGACCTACAAAATCTTAGAACATGGTTATTCTTTCATGGGGAACGACTTTTATTTAAATGACCGATCTGATGCCTTCCAAAAGGTTCACGAGTTGGTGAAAAAACGGTTGGAAGAAGCCTCTAGGAAATTATTAGGTTCATCTACCCATCTCAGGCCTAGACAGACGATATTCCATTTTGATCAGAATGTGTACGTCAGGAACTTTACGCAGAGTAAAGCCTCAGAGCAATATGCTGCCAAACTTGCACCAAAATATATTCCCGGTAAAATTGTCCGGCCAATTGGCAGAGTCGCCTATGAAGTTTGCGATCATCAGGGTAAATCGTTAGGAATCTACCACCTCAAGGATATAAAAACCTAGCGTCACTGAAATTGAAAACTTAATTGCCCGGCTTTGAGACTCATCTCTGGGGAAGGTCGTTCCCACGATCTGTTACGTTCAACGCCCCTTTGCTCACATTATCCACCGCATTTATAACTTTCTTTCCGGCATGCGGCTGCGTTGGTACGCAACAGTAAGGTTTCATACGGCAATACTTTTATGTTGGGCAAACAACAATTTTTTTTTGTTTTCTGTTGAGATAGAGGGGAAAATTGTAGATATAAAAAGGCGAAATTTGAGCTGCTCGGGGAGAAGAAAAATTGTTTTTGTTGAGATGAGACATTCAGTTTAGTTATACATATTGTGATCGAAGCTATAATTGTGATTTGAGTGAGAGAACACTAAAATAACAAAAATTATTATAATTAATTAATGCATATTTTTTTTTGAATCGGGTATGCAAATTGTTGATACGAAAAAGTGTTTTTTTTTAAATCAAAATCATAAAGTATAGAATTAAATTCATGTATAACTAATAGGATAATTATGTTTATTGAGAATTTATTGTAATAACATTAATAATTATAATGATTATTATACTTAGAGATAGTGAAATTGTGCAAATTTTATCAATTTAAAATGGTGGACATTATGCCAAGTAAGTGACGGTGCAACTTTGGAAAAAAAAAAAAAATAAAAATAAATAAATTCCAAGTTCTTAATTTAAAAATCATGGACGTTACTGAATGAAACGGTCTGGTTAAACTCGTGAACTGATGTTAATAAGTTCTACCGGTTAGAACATTAAAAAAAAAAAAAAAAAACAAAAAAAAAACTGTTTAGTGAAATAACCTTGTGCGTAGTTCGATCGTAAAAATCATAAGACGCTATTTTGTCGATATAATTAATTTTTGGTTTCCTGTTATAATAAAATCTATAAGGTAATCTAAATTTACCGTAAAACGAAAAATACTACATAAGTAAATAAGTTTTCATAATAATCATTACAAATAAAATAATATAATAATAACTAATAATAATACTTGTGAAGTCGTACCCTGCTTGGATACGAAAATGCGCTAAAACGCCACTCTACGAATGCTTGAAACAAACGAATTTTTACGAATTTTGTTTCCAAATTCAAAAGTGAATTGTTTTAAAGTGGAATTAGCAAGCATAATACATACGAAAAATAATTTGTTATCAATTTATACAAAACAAAATATTATGCATTGCGTTAGTGCGTTTCACTCCGGCTGATGATTTGTGTAAATGGATACACTATAAACGGTATATACCTCAACATTTTCAACAATCAACTTCACGATGGATACTTCAATCAACAAACCATCAAGTATGTTTTTTTTTATTTTGTAATTTTTTTTTATATCTCGATTTCGCACAATTTGTTTTATGAATAATTTTCAATTTTTTTATTTATTCCAAATTAATATCTTTTGCTAATAACTTATGAAAAATTATTAATTCTTACTTAGACTTAAAATTAATTTAGATATAGGAGATAGTAGGTTAGCTAGGGTTTATTGGGGCTTATTAGTTAAGAATTTTCTTTTCATTTATATTTTATGATTTACCTGATTTTGAAATACAAATTCATTTTAATAATTTTGTTAAATTTAAATATTTATGGGTTTTATATTCGATTTTTTTTGTTAACGAATTAAATTTCAATTTGAGAATGAGGCAGTAATTTCGTAAGTGATATCAAGGAAGGTGCGGTTAGTGTGGCTCTATATTAGCTTTGTGACTTAGGTGAGTATTCTTTGTCTGCTTCTTTTTTTTTATTAGTTCTTCACCCTTGTTCCCTAACTATTCCTATCATGCGGTCTATCAAGATTTTTTCACCCTCCAAGAACACCCACCCCATAGCTCTGAGCTCTAGCTGCGCTTAGCTGACCGCCTTGGAGGCTCTGGATTAATAATTATAAAAATTCGGTTACGGCAGATGTTATACGAGCTATGTTTCTGCATAGTCATCCACTCACAGTCTCAAAACCGTAACAATACCTTTTCAAGATCATAATCATAATTTAGATTTATGTTTAAGTTTGCCAAATAATACTATTTGTAAGTGAAAATAAATTAGAATGGATCGTTCATCAAAATATTCGAACTCTTCGGGCTAACAGTTTAAGTTTGTTTGCTCAGTTATCATGTGTCAATATAAAACCGATTATTATTTTTTTGACTAAAGTGTAGATTGATAGTACTGAAATTAATTTTTACAATTTAGATTAATATATTTTATTGGACTGCTGTAACAATGACAATAGATCGGGTGGTGTATTAGCATTTGTTAGAAATGATATTCATTTTACGTTCTCTAGTACTCATTTACAGTCTTCTAATATACTTCGAGTGAATTTTACAATTGGCGAATTATTAATCTCGGTGGTATATGTGAGTATCGTTTACATTCTTGTGCTGTTGAAGTTTTTATTCTTGAATTTGAAAATAACCTTAAACAGATAAGTTCTAAAAACCTAATTTTTCTTGGAGACAGATTACCTAGATTCGCAGGAATTTTAATACTTTTCAATGATGTTTTTCTTAGGACTTGAGTCATTAATCAACGAACCTACTAGAGTTATATCCAATAGTGTGACATGTATTTATTGACCATATTTTTACTAGAAGCAAAATTGGATATAAACAATTAATTTAGAAATATCTGATCATTATATGACATCTTTAAAATTTAACTTAAATAGGGAACTACCTAGACAACAAACTTTTATTAACTTTGAAGAATTAGACCGGTGTTTACAAGTAGAATCATGGAAGGATGTTTTTGAAGAAAATGATCCTTCTAAATCATTTTATATTTTTTTATCAACGTTATTCAAACACGTGGCAACATTCACCTCTGATAAGTTATAACACAAACTATGATAAGCCATGGATAAATAATGCATAAACAAATCTTTATCTAAAATTTGTAAGAAACATCCTAATAATTCTAAACTAAAAAGTAAAGTAAAAACTTTTTCGAGACAAATTAAATTAGATTGCGAAACTGCTAGGAAACGTTATTATATTCAAAAATTTGAGACTGTAAGTTTTGACCAAAAATAGTAATGGAATTTACTTAACGGCTTACTAGGAAAACATCGTAAATGTAACACAATAAATAGTATCATTGGAGATATTATTACAATTCTTACTGATAGTGTTGTGATTGCTAATCAGTTTAATCAATACTTCGCGAATATAGGTAAGCTTTTAAAAACATCAATTAGTTCCAATAGTTGCCCAAATTACTCTTAATTTTGATGAATATAAAGGATCGCATAAGCTCGCTTGTGATCAAGAAATTTGGTTACATCTTATGTCTTCCACTGGTTCACATTTTTAATAATAGTTTTATTCAGAGGAAATTTTCAGCAGCAGTTAAAAAAGCTGTATTAATACCGTTGTTTCACCGTGGTGATGCCAATTTAGTTTCTACCTATCGACCTATATCACTATTATCAGTTTTTCAAAACCATTTAATCCACTATGCCCACAGGTTCTTCTTAAAAATTTGTATTACTCCTTAGTTCAATCTCGACTTAGTTATGGAATTAATTATTGGGGAGGAATATACTACAATAATTTAAAGCGACTGTATGTATCCTAAAAGTTTATTTTACGAAATCTATATAATGCATCAAGACACATCGTATAATTGTGCAATATAAACCAGTTCTAACTACAACAATAGATCACGATTTAACTTAAATATTAAGCTCACAAGTTTTAATGATGTAAACTATTTTTCCGTGAAAAAAATTTGAGGACATTTCCAAAAATATTTTGTTCTCTATGTCCGCTTTTCAATTTTTTTTCTGGAGATAAACAAAATGATACACCAAAAAAACTGCGTATAATAGAGATATGAAAATTGAAGGAAATATAGGATATACACCAATTTTCCACGAATTACACATGCGAGGAGATAACATTCAATATTTTAATGATCTAATTAAAAAAGGAGATAGTTATTGCTTATGGAAACTATTTGAAAATATTAAGATCAAATTTAGTTAAAACTGTTGAGTTTTCTACAGTTTATACACATAAAATTTTGACAAATTATACCAAAGCAACATTTAAAACAAATTTTTGTTTCCATTTATGCTATTTATTGCATAGAAAAATAAAATAAAATTGAAATTATTAAGATAGATTTAATTTATTAATTCAAAATACAAATATTTGTGTCGAATTTTGAAAAAAATATCGAGTGGCTTTTGAAATAATAGAAGAATAGAAGAAAAGATAAATAGAAGAAGTACAAGGAATCGACGCCATTATCACAGCACTCAATTTCAAATTCTGTCTGTCAGTATATTTATTTATAATAAAAAATTAATTAAATGGATTAATTCTAATATATTTCATAAAATTGTTTACGATAGTTTATTACTTTTTGGTGATGTCTGGTATAAAGGGTACGATGCAAATCGAGGAAAATCATTCCAATTGATGCGGCATTGTAATTTTGAATTGAATATTGTGTATAAGCTAACATTAGGATAATCCATAGTATTTAACAACCTGAGAAGTTATATTGGATTATAGATTTCATGATTCCGCAGATGCCTCTCACTAGCATCAATTTCTGGAACCTGAAAACCTCTGGATCTGAAAATGTTTGTTTAATTTTTGTTCAGATTCGACTAATTATAATGCAACGTGGCGGTTTCTATTTATAATATTTAACCACTTGATAAACACATCACCGTACACCACTAAAATTGAAGAAACTAGAAAACCTTGGGAGTTAGAACAAAATCGAATGATTAGATTGAATCTGTAAAATCCAGTGTAATTTGGTTCAAATGCATACAAATTATTATTATTGTGGTGTGGATATACAACAAAATCGAATGATTTAAATAATTGAGTTAAGCAGTTACACCAAAATGCACATTGTGTAAAACTAAAACTATTGTAGATAGAAAAATTTTGATAACATATTTAGAAAGAACTCGCAAATTTACATATAGAATCGTTGAAACCCAAAAAAATGTGATTTTGGACTTACAACAAGATAGAACTATAGCGACGACATGTCAAGCAAACCGTTATTTAGGAAAGCGAATATTTTAACAATAAAAAATTTATACATTTTTAAAGTGCTAAAATTATTTTTTATTCAAAGTGGAAATCGTCAAGAATCGTTGTATCCGTTAAGAAAAAATATTGTGTGGTTCCTGCTTCAACGAAAGAATTCTTCACACGATTTTATGTGTTCACCGCCCCTATGCTATTTAATCAGCTAACAAATAATATAAAAAGCATAATATAATTGAGTTGGATGATTCCGAACTTTTATTCAAAGTAATGTAGTAATTTCATTTATTATGGTTTTTATTAATGTATTACACAATTTTTTTTCTGATTGTTTTAAATTAACTTAATTAGTATAATTTCTATTCTATATTTTATGCCCCTCATCAAATACATTTAGATTTAAAGTTTTAATTAGAAGAAAGTAGTTCTAAAAATTGACCGTTTAATCAGTCACAAGAACTTCCTAATTTCCTTTTTATGCGAGACAAATATAATTTTTGCTTATATGAATATTAGCGTTGACTATTATTATACTTTTTATTACATATATTATTACAATTATTATTACTTTGTTAATTCTTAAGTATATTCAAAATGATCTGATATATAATTTAGGTTGTTTGTCTTTTGTATTGATTTAAAGGAAATAAATAAATAAAGATTAAATGGTGCGTTAAATCAACAAAAAGTTGTTTATAAAAGTAGTAACAACCTATTGAAGAAGAAATCCACCGAGAGTCTATACAATCATTAAAGTTGGTGCCACTTGCTAAATATTAAAGTTTTAGACCTTTTGTTCCGACTCAATTGTTTTAATAAAATTTTACAGATTTAATGGTTATTCACATTACGGCATTGAATGAACCAGCAAGCTAACCAGAAAGCAAACAACATAGTTTAAACAGACAATAAGTTAAATCTAAATATTGAAGTAAATGCTACTGGATTATTATCTTCTTGGCAATAAAACGCTTAATGCTGGAAACACATGAGCAGAATTCTGAAAGCAGAAAAATTAGAATACACACGTTTATATGGTGAGAAATACAAGTATTCTACTTTGCGTTCAGAATTCTGACTCATGTCTCTATTTTTAATTTTTCTGCCTTGCTATAGGCTGCACTACGTAGAAAAAAACAAATTTAACAATATAGTAACTATGTTCATGGAATTTTTACTTCATTTATTTTTTTATTTAAAATTTGTTTTTCGAAATTTATTTTTTCGATCTAACTCAATTGTCGTTTTTGGTGAATTGTCGTTTTCAGTAAATTATTTTTTCAAAAAATTGTGGTTTTCGGTCAATTTTTTTTTCGTGAATTGTTTTTTCGGTGAATTGTTGTTTTCGGTGAACTGTTTTTCAGTGAATTGTTCTTTTCGGTGAATTGTCGATTTTGGTTAAATATTTTTCGGAGAATTGTTCTTTTCCGTGAGTTGTCGTTTTCAGAAAATTGTCATTTTCGGTAAATTATTTTTACAGTGAAATGGGGTTTTCGGTGAATTGTTTTTTCGTTAATTTCCCTGGAGACAATTAGGATATCATGGAGTCAAATTGTATAATTCAATGAGCAATTTCTATACTTTAGGACTATTTAATTTTCATAAAGGGTTATTTTCGGATATTTGTGTTTCAAATTTAACTTTAGAAATTATTTCGAAAAAAATTGATCCAGCAGTTGATACATAACCGAGAAAATTATAGCAATTTCCTTGATTTTATGTAAATTTTGCTTTGTATTATAAAATAGGTATTCCTTTGGTATATTTATTTTGATTAATCATCCTTTCGATTGAAACACGTGTGAAACATTTAAAAATATTGTGAAACCGAAAAAAACCGTATCATTTAACAAATTACAATTTCAATTGTAATATCCAATCCATAAAATATAGACCGGGACAACAGATGCACGCAATTTGTACACGACCGAAAAAAATCATAAATTCTCTCGTTCATTCTTCTCGTCTATATGAAGGTAAAAAAATGCTACCAGCACCACCCCGTTCATTTTTATTGAATGAACGACCACCTTTTATATCCAATTCCAATATTCGTATTATACAGCAATAATATTCGACAAAAAATACGTATAAAATTATATTACACAGGTAAATTATATATCGAAAAACAAAGCGATAGTAAAAGCGTTTATTATTGAGTCGTATATATTTTTCATAATTTTTTATTGTCTGCTTATAGCTTTTATGTGTAATATATTCGAGCTTTTTATAAACTTTTTTCCGATAATTTTTAAGAGTAACAATGTTAGTGTGTATATCTGAATAAAAATATGGTTCTCTCTTTATGCAAATCTTCATTAGAATTATGAAAAAGTTTACCTCCTTGAAAATAAAGCATTATCCTTGTGTTAATAAACACACATGTAACGCATATGTGATATACGTGCTTAACAAATTACTGTTATTAACTTACAATCAACATTGATTATAATTTAAACAATAAAAAAAATTGTTTCAAGCTGTTGATCAATTAAGTCAATTCGAGTATTCCGAGTAGAATATTTAATAATTTAATAAAAATGATTATTACAAAAAATGGGGCATTGTTCAATAGACAGAATATTTTTCATACATTTTATCTACATTTTGATATCATACTTTGTTGGTATTTCATTCCATCATTACCGTGATAATAATCGTAATTATTTTCTTCATTTATGGTAAAATGCGACAGAAGGCAAAAAACAAATTCTCTTAATTTTTTTTCCTTCACACAAATGCTTTTCATTTTTTCATGGATATTATTCAAAGCTTAACGATTATTATTATCATGATTCTAGATATAATATACTCGTATAGTGGTTGGAAAAACTAGAGATTATTATTATTTTTTTAAATTCTTAGGATAAATACTTGGTGCGTAAGTCTTTATCTAATCGAGAATTTAATATCGTAGACAATGTAATGTACATTAATCTGAAGAGCAACAAATGATAACATTTTCTCAAAAATTAGTTCTACAGATGTACGCCCTACAAATCAGTTAATTTTTGGCCCTAAACTTAAAACTTCCACCATCCACCTTATGACATATAGTGTCTAGAAACTGCAACATCGCCGGATATCATTCGGAAGGTGAAGGCCAAATTGGCTCGGAATCCGCGCCGTAGCTGCAAAAAAATGGCTCGTGATGCTAACATTTCGCTCGAATGGATGCAGCACATATTGAAGAACATCTTGGACTAAAGGCCTTGAAATTCCATAAAACGCATGGTCTCACCGATGCTCAAAAAAAGTTGGAGTGGAGAGAGCACAGGAGCTGTTTCGCTTGCACGAAAGTGGCGATTTGCTGAATTTGGTTTTGTCCGATGCGTCACCGTTCGTTATTGAGGAATATGTGAACAAGTAAAATGACCGGATTTACTTGCCCGGCCGTTCTACTGAAAATTTGGACCAACGGATTGCCACTCGAAACCACGCGCCGCCGATGGTGATGCATTAGCATTACATTGAAGATAAACCTCGCTTAGGACAGCAATAAACATTCGGAGACGATGAATTAGAGGCATTGCTCGATCAAGAATAAATCCTTGAATCCTTGAACGTAAAGTATTTCTATTTATTTATACTTATATTTTAATTATAATAATTCTTTTTTTCCTTAGAAAAGTTAGTACGTTTAACTCGAATCTGTAACAAATTTTTTAATTTTACTTAGATTCGAAAATTTAAATAAAGAAAAAAAGATCCGACTCAAACGCAAGTGGAGCTTACCGGTACATTTATGGTGACCCAACAAACAGTTTTCGTACGTCTGAGCATGATTCAAAAGCAAGGCTATTGGGTTTCTTATGAAATGAAACCATTAAACGTGGAAAGGCGTTTTCTTTTTCAAAAGCAAACAAGAAAGGGGTTTTTACATCGGATAGTGACTGCATAGTGGCATCAACATCAAAGACGAACATTTATAGTTCGAAGATTGTAAACAATCTGGTGGGACCAAAAATGATGTGTACTAAGATCTGCTATAACTTGCGATTCCATTACGGACGAGTAGTACACTCTACAATTAATTCGTTTGAGCTGTGTATTACGAAAAACCCGCCGGAATATTAAGAGAGGCATGATAAAGTGATTCTTCTGCATGACAATGCTCGGCCTTACGTTGCAAAAATCGTAAAAAAATATTTGGAAACGCTCAAGTGGAATATTTTACCTCACCCGCCATATTCTCCGGACATTGCTTTTTCTGATTATTGGTTGTTCTGACGGATGCAACAAGATTTGGCAGGTCACCGATTCACTTCTTTCGAAGAAATTGAAAAACGGCTTCAAACTCGGATCACCTCAAAAGACGAAACGTTTTTCCGAAATGGGATTCGAAAGTAACCTGAGAGGTGGGAAAAATCATCCTGGTTTTAGTCACGACCACAAACGACCAATCTAAATAAATAAGGTAAGTTTCCTTATTCCACCTAAAAGCACTTTTGGTTTATTAAAACAAAATCAATTTTAAGCTTTAAACTAAAATAAAACAACTTTCAAATATTTCACAAATTATACATAAATTCTTCACTATATACAACAAATTTACATATATTTTTTATTATTTATGTTCCAGTTGGGTAATATTAGTAATAATCATAATATACATAAAAGTTTTTTTCGGCGCTTTTTATTCACAAAGTTTAAATATTTAATGGGAATACAAGGAAATATAAAACAAGATATAACCTATATAATGTAGCGATGATAAGAACCATGATTATTATTATGATTATTATGGCAGTGCGGACGATGATGGTGGTGTATTTAATGATGGTGGAATTAGCAAAAAAAAAAAAAAAACGGAAGAAAATTATTTCAATTAAAATTACATTTTTTGTGGTCATTTTCGCGTATAAACTGTTTATCGCTTATCAAATTACCTTAATAAGCATCGGCCAATAAACAGAGATCCATAATAAATTTAAAAATTTTAAATATTTACAAACGAAATTCCTTCGTGTATACCACCCATGTAGGTCATTTTATAAGATTCCGTGAAGGCAATAAAGGTAAAAAAAATTTTGGGTAAAACCTTTATGTACATAAAAAAAGATTTTGTCTGCAGCTTAAATTTGTATTTAATTTTCCAAAATATACACGAAAATTGTACCTATATACATCAGATACTACCACCATTTCGTTTGGCTTACATTTTTAATGTAAAATCTTAATTAATAATTTTCAGTTTTCCTAACTAAAAACGCAAACAAAAGTATTGTAACCGGTATTCTCATACTCGTCTGAATATATTTTTATTTTTCAAGATAACGATCGCTAACGATTTTTAATAAAATAATAATTTTCATCTCGGGTCGGTATGCAGGAGGCGGACTAGCCATAATAATTTCACCCACCCCTCAAATTTATACTCATTTAATGCGGTATCATTTTTTTACCCTACTTTAGCAAAACCTTTAAAATTAAGGGAAATTATGTATTTCTATTAAATTTATGAAAATTAATTATACAATTTTTATACTTAAGGCAAATAGTGTTGTGTGCGGTTGATTTTGTGAAAATTTTAAATATGGGATGGTATAATGGGTTTTTATGGCCAGCTGTTTCATACGAAAATAAAATGGAACATAAAACCTTGGAATTTATTAATATATTTTGTTTAAATGGTGAATTTTCGATGTATAATAAGATGGTAAGGACATTTCTGTATGTAGAAATATACAGTATATTGAATAAAGGCAAGACATTTTGTTATAAAAAGTTATTTATGTGTATATTTACTTATATTTAATGGAAAAAATCATTTTGACTTCGGAAATTGTCCCTTTCCTAATTCCAATTATATGTATTTAATGATTGCGCTGAAGGATGTTTCTGTAGTTTAGATCCAAGATAATTTTATGTACCTGAAATTAAGGAAAAATGTCATAATTAGCAACAATATAGCAACAAGCATTATCAATTTTTGATACAAAAGCTTGAGATGTTTTGAAGCAATTCAACGAAAATTGTAAATCACTTCAAAATCAAATGCATTTGAGGGCTCCTAAAAATACCTGGTTCATTTCATGATCTATATAACTGTAGGGTTTTCTTAAAAGAAATCATTATTTTTTATAATTTGACTACGACCTAGATTTTTTAAATTAATAATTGGTGTATAAATACACCAAATTTCAGATATAATATTTCATTTTATTTTAACCTTTTCCAGTTCAGAGACCTTGCTACCAAGAGCATGTCTAAATAACTTACTGAACGAACAGAATTTCTAAAGGAAAACAATTTCGTTGATATCGAATTAAAAATGGACTTTAAAAACATTAGTATGGAGACCATTCTCAAGCCAACGAGAGGCGTTGAAGTTACGTGGAAACTGAAAACATGGTAAGGAAAAGCAGGGGGAAAATTTAAACCAAAAAGGTAGACAAAGAAAGTATAAAGCATACTGGCATATTCTGCATTTGCTGGAAACCCTTCATTAATGAAATTATTTTATTTATTGAAATATTAAAATTTTAAATAATATTTAATTTTCCAAAATTCTTAAATTTACTTAGGTATATAAAATATGTTTCCGTACTTCAAATTTTCTCGTTTGTCAAAAAATTAAATAATGAAGAGATAGAACAGAAATCAATCTTTCTTAGCAAAATTTTATTAGTAATAATATTTGAATATCGCGTTGAATATGCAGATCACGACACAACCCACCAAAAATGGAGGAGTGAATATGTTGTGGCCAATACCAGACGGAACGCTCCTTCCATTAATTCAATTATTGAAAAAAAGTTTATGTATAAAGTTTTATTCCGAGTAAACATTCTGCCCAATTTTAATGACATTTTTTTGATAAAAATAGTAATTTTCGGTAACATTTCAAAAAAATTCAATCTAATTTTGTTTGAAATTCAAAAAACGAAAAAGCTCATATGAAAGCTGCCACTTCCGGTGGATCAATATCAATAATTATTTTTGAACTGGTATTGTCGCAAAAATAATTTTCAACCTCTTAGTTCATAGTTATTTTTCTCATCAATGATTTACTTTCAAAATATTTGAAAAAAACCAAAAAGCTCATATGGAAGATGTCACTTCCGGTTGCCCAATTTCAACCAAACAGCACTAGGGCTTCCGAATTTATTCTTAAAGTTTAAGCAATTTTATTCTGATCAATCCGTCTAGGCTGTACAGGGACAGTTTTTTTAAAACAGTTTCTTGCCAAATATCATTTTTTTCGCTGAATAGTTGAAAAACTAGTGTGGACCGATATTTTTGAAAAATTAATTTAAAACTATTAAGTTCTTAATCGTTTTTAAATGATATACTTTTCAAAATATTTGATAAAAAATACCAAAAATCTACTTTGTACGCTACCATTTCCGGTGAGCTGAATTCTGCTAAAAATCATTAGGATCTGTCAATTTATTAGAAAAGCTTAAGTATAAAGTTTCATCCCAATCAGTCAATCCGTCTGGGCTGTATAAAAGCAACAGACAATCAACGAAACCGCACATACGCACATACACATAGAGATTTTTTTAAAAATTACATTTTCTCACTGCATCGGTGTAGCGAATGGTTGATCTGTAATAATTGAAACCGGTCTCAGGTTCAGTGTCAATAAAATTTCAAAAAACCAAAGGTCAACCGTCGTTAAAAATTTAAACTTCAAATTCAGTTAAATATTTTAGATCTTTGTCGTTTTTTGTAAATACTAAACTTTTCAACATCATTGCAAAATTTTAAAGCTCTCATTTTGCGAACTCTAAATTATAAAAAAGGTTTAATTCTGAAAAGTCACCCAGCTTGAAATCTAGAGATGCAAAATTTTGGTAAAATAAAGCTTTATTTTTCATAATTTCTCCATTCCGGTAAAATTTAAACAAATTTATATTTGCAAAAACAAAAAAGCTTCAATGAAAGCTGCAACTTCTGGTGAACTAATTTCGGTTAAAAAACACAACGATATCCCAATTTATTGCGAAAACCTTAATTATGTGGAGTATCATCCTGATCAATCGGACGAATTTATGATGAAAAACAATTTTTTCCAAAAATGGTTATTGCCGCTTAAACTTTGAGAAACAGTTTAGGACTGAAATTGTGGCAAAATTACTTTACAAGCTTTTAGTTAAAATCTGATAAAGCTGTTATGAAAGCTGCTGCTTACAGTGTACTGATTTAAGATAAAACTCTCTAAGACATTCTATTTTATGAAATTGATCAATCCGTTCGGGTTGGACAGAGGTCGATTTTTTTAAAATAAATAGTTTTTCAAAAAATCTTAATTTTCCTTTAAATGTTGGAAAAATGATTTCAACCGATAATTAGATTTTTTTTAAATCACTTTTCCACCTCGATGATATAGTGAACGTACTCTGTAATAATCGTAATAGTCGTGCGTGACGACAACGTTTTCCAATTCACTACGTAAAATAAAGCAATAGTGGTAGCTTTTGTAAGAGCTTTTTCGCTTTTTAAAAGGTATATTAGTTTATGAGAAAAGTAAAATGAACTTAGACATTCTTAATTAAATTTTCAAGAATTAACATAGGGCCTCAACCGTATTCCATAATCTGGGGACAAGGGTTGGCAATGGTGTTTTCTGATATTCTAGCATGATAATGATTTTTGATAAAACAACACCATTTTATCAAATGTCTGATGAGCCGTGTGAGATAAAATCGCTCGTGTCCTGTTCAAACCAGTGGCCGTCGATTTAGGCTACATATCATCCAGTTTAGGTCACAAGAATTTGCTTATCGTCGATTTGTAGCGCTCTTCGTTGACGATTACGGTAATGTCAGTTTGTTTTAGAAGAAGTACGGATGGATGATTCCCCCAGAGCAAAATCCGCACCAAACTAGCTGGTGGATCTCGTGTTGATCGGAATCCAAAAATAGGCCAAATTTGGGCCAACTTCTAACTGCTCCAGAGAACACACGGCTAACCAAAGACTAGGTCGCTTACGTTAAATTCCGGGGTTAACTGGATTTTACACGAGTGATGAGAAATTGACTGCCTCGGGTATTCCACAGCAGCAATATTTTTAGCATACCTCTTATTTCGATGACGGACGAGTGTTGCATGTGTTTATTTATCAAAACGGTTGATTTGAATTTGGCAACCAAACATCGTATAGTCGTCTCGGCAGGACTATTGTGGCAAGGATAAAAATCACATAGTGTGCGGAACGTTTCTCGAATGCAGCACTGATTTAAATAATAAAATTTGATTGTTTGCACACGCTGATTAACGCTATAACTTTCAATGGTTCGAAGGTCTCCTTCTGCACTGAACAATTTGACAAGACGCTTTACATTAAATTAAAAGCTATTGTTATTTAATCTCAGGACTTTTTAAATTTTAGAGCCTTCGAGACCAGTGTCTTTCTAATGACAGACAAAAAGGCTAATGTTCAATTAAGGACCATTACCTCCTCTTCCTACATTATTTTGCATTTCCATAAATTAGAACAATTTACAGTTTATCACGTACATAATTTATATTATTTTTCCGTTTTGTTCTGAAGCAGTGTGCATATAAAATGACTGAATTATGTAGCATGTTGATCACATACTCGTATACACGCAAATTTACAACAAAAAACGTACCGAATTAAATCGTACGTTTACCATTGATGTTAAATAGCGACAAAACACAACCAAGTGATACACTGGTATACCGTCCACATAAAACAGTACCACCAAAACAAAAATGATTGTGCATAAATCAGGTCATGAAATAAATGTCAACGTACCATGGCATGTTAAATTATGTATGTATGTAAGAATATAAATTAGTCTTACATATTAAAATACTGCAACCGTATATAATAATAGCTATTGCAAACTTTTGTATGTATAAATATATTATAAAGAGAAAAGGCACGACTATTTCTGATTTTGAAAGAATACTGTTATGATTTAGCACTCTTCTTGGAATTATGTAATGGAAGTATAGCACACAATATACATATGTACATCTCGTATATACGAAATGTTTCAAACTGTGTATGCAAGCATGTCAAAATTACGACAACCCACGGTTGCACATCAAAAAATGTTTGTGTAGTCATATTTTTCGAACCTATCACAACGAAATAACAATTTTGTATACTTTCATCGACACAGCTGGAGCCTTTCTTGTTACTCGTATAATACTGTATATATGCTTCACCAGGATATTATCATTTTGATACAACAATTCAAAAAATT